>OU452294.1:9557135-10912968 GCA_911728535.1 Pammene fasciana | reverse complement strand
ATGTGCTTTAAAACTAAGTTTATGATACATATCAAAATGACATTTATTGCACTGCCAACTGCACTTTTAACTATTAAAAAATTACAACTAGATTTGAAAAGTGTACGAAAAATGTAGGGTTACTTTAGTGCGCGGGGTTATTCGATACCTAACTTACAGAGCCTCTTTTAAGGACGCAACTAATCATCTGCAATTTTCAATACATTGTGGCTTTAGATCTGTAGACTAATTCTTTTGCACAGACGGCAACGTATGGAAATTGCATGCGATTTTTGTACCAAATTTGCGCCGTGATTGACATCATTAGCGTGGTTGGAGTTAGACTCGAGAAGAGAAGTTTTTTGTATGACAGAAGTTTTTTTTATAGGTAAAGCTGATAATATTATTAATAAATGTTAAATAAAGTTGCCAGAACTTAAACAGAACACCCGTTTCCGCTTCTTTTTAAACTTTTTCGTCCCTGGTAAGTGGACGGCGCCTGTTTACACTGCCAGTCTTTGTTTCAACATCTACACTTGCCATTTGTTATTGCTCGACGTTTTAAAATAAACTTTGCCCTGCCATAATGTTTTTAAAACATTGATATACTCTTCAAATATACAGTTAGATATCTTCAAAGTATTCCCTTAAAGTACATGAATGTTTACTTATTCTATTCTGAGAACGCATGTTTCTATTCCATCAGCAGCATCTGGCTGTAATTTTAATTTCATAAACTATCGGGTGCTTTTATAGGACAAGTAGTCGTTGACAGATTATATCCTCTCCAAACTAATCCTTTAGGATACAGAGATCCGTTGATCGTGTCAAGTATCCATTTCCATATCTGGATACCCTCGCGCTGGCCGAAAATAAGACGCACTGGATGTCAACGGCCACCTCGCGATGCAATAAGAAAAAAAATGTCGCTTCTATTTTCAAATTGCAGCGGCTCAGCGGACGAAGGAAAGGGAAATAAAAGAAATTATGTAAAATAGCCGCGTATTTCGAAACGCAGCGGCGTTCTAAATTTAAAACAACGGGTGTTCTCTAGTAATATTTGAACACGCTTAACAAATATTTAATCAAGCGCCAACACAAGTAAATGAACCTATTTACATGAATAACTGGCCGACTACATTTTTCAACATGTCCATTGTTCTTTTAAAAAGTTGTAATTCGATTCTCTATGTTGGCAGCAGGAACATTAGACATTAAGGCAATTTCACACTCTCCTTATTGTCCGCCTGTCACAGATTATGACAACGAAATTGAAAGGCTTTCTCCATCGATTGATTCGTCGCTGTCTGCGACGTGACGCGATCAGAGACCATGCTTTTTTGTCAATCTAGATGAAATGATCACTTTTTACAGTTTACTTTCACTACTTATCCTCGTAAATAGTGATCTAAATTGCAAAACCTAATTTAGACGTCGAATCGCAACGGTGTAATTTTAATATTAATCTGCAAAGATCATAATAACTTGGATTATTATTTCGTAACTGTATTTCGAAATTTAAACGTGATTCGTTTTGATTATTCGTGTTTTAAGCGCTCCAATTATTTTTAAGCCGATTGGCAGAATTACGATGCCAATGCCTCGGTCTGTACCTAACTGTACAGATGAGGTGAGAATTTTTGGTTTAAATACTAATACGTACATACTTTATAAATTATCAAATTCAGGCTTCTTTCTCTTCTTTGAAAGTAGGTACATTATTTTTGTGTGTATTAATTTAGTAGTAATATTAATCTTTATCTATAAAGTTTATGGCTAAGGCCACTATCATAATTCCTAGCTAAAAATATAGTAGTAGTAGTAACTTTTGACAGACTTAGCGTGGCCGGATTCTAGTAATGTTATAAAAACATATAAGTTGAGGTCAACGTCTCTATATATACCTACATAAACGAAGTGAACTTATAATATAATCGACTAACAATAAGTGAGCATTGCTCTTGATTGATCTATACGGGTATCAATTTACGGGACATTTCTCTGTTGAGCCCATGTAGCGGTACAGTACCTACTGTCATAATAAGCTATAAAAATCTACAGACAACTTTACAGTCTAGTCCACCATTACCGTTAAAATAGAAGTCTGATTTTTAGCAATTTTATGCATTTATTTTCATTAATGCCAATTTGTGTATAATATATAGTATGCTCATATCGCAATTTGTAATTTCCTGGCCGGGAAGCCCGACTAGTGACAACCCTAGTTGGCTAGCCCTATTCGTGGAAGATAATTAAAAGCGGTATTACACATTGCAACCTGCAGGGCCCAATCTGTTGTGTACCCTGCCTCTTCCTACCCCTCCTTCAGCTCCCTACGGGCCCTACCTTCGATTACACCTTCCAACCTGACAGATTGGGCCCTGCAGGTTGCAATGTGTAATACCGCTTTAAAGCAACACGAAACCTAACGTTGCCATAAATATTAGGGGTTGTCATCGATTTTAAGCTCTTTCCCAATATTATGACGCGGTACTGAGACAGAACTGTGATTCCTCATCCATCCATTCTATTCCATAATACATAAACTAGTAAGAACGAAATTTATTCAGGACGCTGAAAACCATACATTAATTACATGAAACATCTTAAATATAACGTCACTGAAAAGGTTTTCCCTCAGCTTGGTCTTAACGCTGGTCTTAGTAGTCCGCCTCGAACTGAGAACTCGCGATTTACTTCGAAGATATTTCGCCTTCTAAGTCCACGACCCCTTGATCGATCCAGCTCATAAACGAACTTTCAATTTTTATGTATCTCTGCTACAACCCCAACAAATTTCATAAAGATCAGAAAAACGTTAGGTACTAATAAAGTTATCGTTAAAAAAACTCTTAAAATTAAAAAGCCAACGTCCCAGTAGCTTCATTAGCCATGCTTATTTATACAAATAACTGTATTTAAACATATAAAAAACAAATAAAACATGAGCACAAGCTCATTCGTGCTCATCACACAAATATTTGCCCTTACGGGGATTTGAACCCGGGACCGTTAGGTTTGTAGGCAGGGTCACTATTGACTAGCGATGCTAGGATCACCGCATCTTTAATTTTTTAACCTTACAATGCTTACATATTCGAAGAAACTTCATTTTAAAAGCTAATAGGTTTTTATACCAGACCTAGGTTTTAACTGTGTTTACCTGTAGGTACAGTCGCCATCAAATATATCGAAACGGCCAGGGTACTCAAAAATATCTGAACATCGCAATGACAATAGAGGGTTGCTCAGATATTTTTGACCACGTTGGCCGCTCCGATATATCTGATGGCGACTGTACAATAAATTAATTATTATTTACTAAAGCCTAAATAAACACAGTTGAGTATACGTAGAATTTAGGTAAGCAACAGGTGGCTTAGCACTAAAGAGCGATATCTTCCAGACAACATAAACATAATATATATCTAAATTATATACCTCCATATATATATAAATTATTTACCTCCATCTTCTTCTTCTACCTAGCGTTATCCCGGCTATTGCCAGGGTCCGCTTTCCTGCTCGCTTTCCTCCATATATATATATATATATATATATATATATATCTAAATTATATACCTCCAATGTCTAATTCAGACTAATTCCAAAGTCGTTCACCTCTGCCCTCAAAGCCCTTAAGTTAAAACCATAGAGAACCTCCTAAACAAATCAATAGTAATTCAGGCCAGCCGATAGATATTTATGGTTATTTGATGGGCACGTGATAAAATAATGGAATTTATTGTCGGGTCGCCACTTCAGCACTTAGGGAAATAAATCTTATCCTCAATAATATGAATTGACTGGTTTAGTTTGATATTTGTGAAATTTTCAAGTAAAAGGTTCAACATTGTTGGTTGTCATTGTCAATAAGGCATTGGTGCCATAATAATTCATTTAGAAATAAACTCTATTAACAACCGACAATGATGTACCTTTTGCTTGAAAATGCAACATTTTAATTCGATTTGAAATTCCCTCAATTTGTTATTTAAATCAGAACAGTTCAATTCCCAATTTTGTTCAGCAAATCTAGTTATCTGCAATTCTGTAATCAGTATAAAACTAAATTTTGATAGGATGGATGTCCTGAAAAAGAAGATTTTTTTGTATCTGTGACAGTATGTACTATGTAAGGTATTTGGCTCCATTCTTCCATACAAATTTTACAATTATTAAATAAACAAATAAACCCTTAGATATCATATTATTAATGGTTAGATGTTTAACCGATAAATCTTATCTAGGCTAATGTAGGTACAACTGTTAGTTTTATGTTGGCACTTTAGATAGTTTAGATATAACTAGTAAATAATAATTACAAGCTATTTATTTCTTTGTTAGCTATATCATCCATATTTACAATTTTACCTACAGTCAGCCGTCACAGGAAATGTTAAAATGGTGGTAGGTACCAATTTCTTAAAAAACTACACATAAGTATTAATGTTATAGGGTCATTCTGTGTTTAAAATTTGATTAATCTGTGATTGGTTCACATGACAACATGACATTTAATCTCGGATAATCTCTTCTAATCCAGATGGATCAAATCAGCCTCGAATTTTTAGAAGATTAGGTACCATAAGTAACAAACACATTAACAGTGTTATGTTTTTACAATACTAAAGTACAGACGTACCTAGATCTTCCTCGGAAGTAAATTTTAATGTATTTGTACCAGGATCCTTTAAGAAAACTTTATATTAACCTACTTACATAAACCTATTATTGAGAGTTATACTATCGCCCGAAGTGTGCTTTACCCTTAAACCGGTATTAGACATTGCATTGCAATTTCTAGGGCCCAATCTGTCAGATATAGAGGTGTAATTTAATAGCAGTTAGGACACTTAGGGAGTGAAGGGAGGTTTAGGGAGAGGCAGCTAGGGCACCTACACAATACATTGGGGCAGCAAACTGCAATGTCTAAATACCGGAATACAATCCTGCGCATTAGATACAAGCATTACAAGCTATCGCATGCGATTTCTTGCACCGTTGATAGAGCCCTTTAGGTGCAGTGCAGACCATCTGAGCGCGCCTTCGAGCCTTTTTGGTAGAAGTTAAACCGTCGCAAAACGTGACAAACAAACGGAAATAATCTTACTACAAGTCCAAGTTCAATTGAAACCGTTATTATGACGCATTTATTATCATTTTATCACTTCAATAAAGATGTGTTCATTCAACTATGACTTACTTTTTTACCTACTGACAAAGTAGATAGTAGATACAAATCGTCGTAGGAGTCATAGGAATGTAATGAAGATAGTTCCTTTTATTGAGAGTTGAGCTTTGTTGATTCGTTAAGAGTCGCCAGGACGCTCGCGTTCCCATACAAACGTAGTTTTGCTCTCATTTTAAAACGACATGCTTTAGAACCACCAACTTTGGCATGGGGATTCTAGTAGTACGGATCTATGTCGGTAATTCGTTTTCGTTGCTAAAAATTGTAATACAAAGAAAATACAGCCAGATACAGATTTACATACAAAACTTATTTTTGCTATGTTTTCTTTGTGTTACAATTTTTAGCAACGAAAACAAATTACCGACATAGACCTGTACTGCTAGAATGCCCATGCCAAATTTCGTGGTTCTAAAGCATGTCGTTTTAAAATGAAAGCTGAACTACGTTTGTATGGGGACGCGAGTTCACGCGAGCGTCCTGGCGACTCTTAAAAATAACTGCGATAGGCAACCCTCTTTGAAACCAACGTGTTCAAACTTGTCGTCGGGCCCCCCTTGATACTCACATGTTGGGATGAGATCAAAAGTTTAAAAAGGAGACTAATATAAAATAAGGACTGCTAATTTCCGTACCGTATTTCCAAGTTTTGTCCCAAAAGTTATAGTAAAAATTACTACAAGTCTATACTACTCTTTGATTGGGTCATAGCTGTCAACCGCCAAACATGGCGCACAAAATTTGTTCTAGTTGTCCCATCTAGTAGAATACATGATAAATCGTTCCGTACGATTGTTTTACTATGAAAATAGTTTTAACAAAAAAAGAACCGACTTCACTTTGGATCCGCTATCCCAAGAGGAAGTGGCCGAGTTGCTGTAAAAATAGTGAAATCACTATAGGTGTGCCCATAATAGTTAAAGAGTTATGGGTTCCCTGCCGCAGGGGGACCTCTTGGAGGGGATATTCTTTTTGTAACTGGGATTTTAGGTAAGTTTTTAGGTAGTTTTATATATTTATAGTTGTATTTAGTTTTAATTTATTTTAATATTAGTTTAGTTTAGTTATTTTAATTTAATTTTTGTTACGTGTTTATTAAAGCATTTTTACCCATCTAAAAAAAAAAGTTGAAGAGTTCCCTCGATTTCTCCAGGATCCCATCATCAGATCTGGACCTGGTGACAATGCTGGAACCAATTGTGAACTATATACTCATTCAAAAAAAAAAAATTTTCCAAATCGGCTCAGCCGTCTTCGAATAATCATAATCATAATCATTTATTTGCGTGAAAAGGGTACAGTTACATATGTACATGTTAATTGTTGTAATCGGTGAACATACATAAAAAAAAAACAAAGATCCCGACGAATTGATAACCTCCTCTTTAAAAACCTTTAATTCGGTTGATAAGGGGATAATCGCGCAAAGCTATGCTCAGATGGCGCCGCCATCGAAAAAAAACCTTCTTGGTTATGGTTCGGTTTTCTGATATGTCAAAAATCCATACAATTTATGCTACAGAGGCTCTAGGTGTGAATCTCTTTGCTTTGATTCAATTAATCATATCAATACTTGTCCACAGTTCTGGGAGATCATCTCTGAAGAGCACGGGATCGACCCTCAGGGCGTCTACAAGGGCACCAGCGACCTTCAGCTTGAGCGTATCTCCGTCTACTACAATGAGGCCTCTGGTACGTACCTTATCTTACCTTTTTTATTTGTGACAATGCAACTTGAATAGGGCTATTTATTAGCTCAGAAAGTCAAGGAATACTTAGACAGCAGAGTTCACAAAGGGGCATAGAAAGCGAGGCCGTTTAAGAACACTTTGTGAGGTTTAACACTCCGTGGGTTTAACTATACATAGGGGTGTAAGCCTTACAGTACAGCTCTTAAGTATGTAATCCTTTGTAATCTTTAAGTCGGCAATCATTTTCTAGCAAGAGCAAACATTATCATAGACGTACGTCCACGATATTCCACTACCGTCCACATTGAACTGAAAAGCATCTGCATAGTTGACAATACACTGATCGGAATCTTGCAAATTGCGGGTCTCAGCGCAAGCCATGCGAGTAATTGTACAAGTCCTAGCTCCAGACTAAACCCGGAACAATTGTTCAATTGCGTTAATTGTGCTTGCCAGACGTAAGGGACAATGACCTCGGATCACTGGTGAACTTCTACCTAAAATAAAATATCTGTCGAATTGAGAACCTCCTCTTTTTTTGAAGTCGGTTAATAAAGGGGATTAGGCACGCTACATTTTGTATCTAGAGAACATCACGTGGCTTCCGAGGATCACGCGAGGCTTACAAGGTGGAACAATATACTGGTGATCTTCGTAATTGGTATCGTGTTATTATTATGAAAAAGCAAGAAAAAATGGTTTTCTATAGAGGGTTGGCCGACTGGGACGACGTGTCAAAAATTTTTTCTTCTACTTTTTCTTACTCGTAAATCGCAAATCTCGCAATACGATACCAATTATGCCCTTAAACGGATCACCAGTATTTTTGTTACACCGTGTATAATAGGAGAAGTCTCGTGCCCTCGTGGTTTATATGGGAACTCATGAAATCTACGGGACTTCTCTTCCAATTATTCCATACAAAAATTTCCAACGTAACGATCTCCCGTTAACTCTTGTTTATGCTTGTCCGGTTAAATGCATAGTTCTTTAATTACCATTTTAAACGCATGTCCTAGTTTTTTGCCGTAAAACTACTAGAATTAGCGCTTCCTGGGTTGTTGACCAGACGTCAATTAGGTTAATCTGAAGGAGCTTAAATCCCTGTTTCGTCATGCCAGTTTAAAGCCCATAAAATCATTTATGTTGATTAAAGTCTGTTAGGTATCTCTTTAGGATCGTCTACAGCACTACTAACTTTTTACCCGACTGCGCGACGCAAAAGAGGGTATAGTTAGGTATAATCGATACTTGCAAATGAAATTTTTCAAAATTAAAATCGTCGGATCATAGGACGGTTAATTACTAGGGCCAAAGCGCATTTATTTTTCTGGAAACGGTTTTGCTTCAACCAATCAACGATTAATAAATATTACTCCGTTGGCTTATTTTCATATGTTGAATTCTATTTATTTGCCCCCTTATTTAAGGTACGAGGAAAGAGGTTCTAGATATTCCAGAAAATTATAAATTTAGCCACTCTTACGCCGTGTTTCCACCAGAGATGAGCGAGGATGCATCGCGAGGAATGAGTTTAAGAAACAATGAGTCACTTCATTTAGCTATCCTCGGACAGCGCAGCTCCAGGATTGGTTCTTACTAATCACATTCCTCGCAACACCTCGTTCAACTCTGGTGGAAGTGTAACATTATCAAGTATAGCAGAATAACTATGTCATATTATTCATGTGGGTACGTAGCTGGTATTGGTTAGGCCTACCCGTCTTGTGAAATATACAGTCAGTCATAACTCGATATTGTGTTTAATTGATGCGCTCCCGAAACCTTTACAAACTCAAATTCTCAAGATCTATGAACCTCATTATATACTCGGAAATCTAACCTTTTAACTGTTGTTTCTAGTTGCGTGCGCGGAGAACGGCGGGAAGTACGTGCCCCGCGCCATCCTCCTCGACCTGGAGCCCGGCACCATGGACGCCGTGCGCTCCGGCGTCTACGGCCAGCTGTTCCGGCCCGACAACTTCGTGTTCGGCCAGTCCGGCGCCGGCAACAACTGGGCCAAGGGCCACTACACCGAGGGCGCCGAACTCGTCGACGCCGTCCTAGATGTCGTCAGGAAGGAATGCGAGAACTGCGACTGTCTTCAAGGCTTCCAACTTACACACTCGCTCGGCGGAGGAACGGGCTCCGGCATGGGAACGCTATTAATCTCAAAAATTAGAGAGGAATACCCTGACAGAATCATGAACACATACTCAGTTGTACCTTCCCCTAAAGTATCAGATACCGTCGTAGAACCGTATAATGCTGTGCTCTCTATTCATCAGCTAGTTGAGAACACTGATGAGACTTACTGTATTGATAATGAAGCGTTATACGATATCTGCTATAGGACCCTTAAAGTACCTAATCCTACATACGGAGACTTGAATCATCTAGTGTCTCTCACTATGTCTGGTGTTACAACTTGTCTTAGATTCCCTGGTCAGCTAAACGCTGATCTAAGAAAGCTGGCGGTAAATATGGTGCCGTTCCCTCGTCTGCACTTCTTCATGCCCGGGTTCGCGCCGCTCACGTCGCGCGGCAGCCAGCAGTACCGCGCGCTCACCGTGCCCGAGCTGACGCAGCAGATGTTCGACGCCAAGAACATGATGGCGGCCTGCGACCCGCGCCACGGCCGCTACCTCACCGTGGCCGCCATCTTCCGCGGTCGCATGTCCATGAAGGAGGTTGACGAGCAGATGCTCTCGATCCAAAATAAGAACAGTAGCTTCTTCGTCGAATGGATCCCTAACAACGTGAAGACTGCCGTGTGCGACATCCCTCCTAAAGGTTTGAAAATGTCTTCAACTTTCATCGGTAACACGACGGCAATCCAGGAGCTGTTCAAGCGAATCTCTGAGCAATTCACGGCTATGTTCAGGCGCAAGGCTTTCTTGCATTGGTACACGGGCGAGGGCATGGACGAGATGGAGTTCAACGAAGCTGAGAGTAACGTGAATGATCTGGTGTCCGAGTACCAGCAGTACCAGGAGGCGACGGCGGAAGATGATACTGAATTTGACCAGGAAGACCTTGAGGAGTTGGCTCAGGATGAGCATAATTAGACAGTCTAATGGTTAGTTTCTAGGATAACCCTCGTTTTCACGATTCGTAATTTATAGTATGGTTTTTGCTGACTAATTTAAGTTGGACCGCCATGTCAATCGAAAGTATCGAAACGCACGATCATGAACAATTTTATAAATCGTGAAAACAAGAACAAACGAATCAAATCTTTCCTCGCTCGAAATATTACTTTTTACGATCAACGAATAGAGGCTAAGTCGCATTTAGTCCAAAACGGACCAATGAAGGAATTAACTCAATTTAGAATACCGAAAATAAGTGTTGAAAAAATGTGCGTAATCTGGAACGTAGCTGTAGTCAGCCAATCGCAACGATTTGCAAAACAAAATGGCGTCTCAACAAACCATTCAGATTCATCTTTACATGCGTTTAACATTTTTAAATGTTTGTAAATATTATAACGTAAACTCTGTGTTTTTCTTAGATTTGAAAATTTCGAGATTTCAATGAGACGTAGGTACTGAGGCGTCAATATATTGATGTATTTTAAGTGCAAACTGAACGGTAATAATATAGTATTACAGAATGAAATTATATTAGATAAGGAAGCAATAAGGAACGTACCAATTCGTGCATTTCCTAGCTTAAGTTATTGTAATGTCTTGTATGCTTTTACATATTAATTTATAATTAAATGTTTTAAACAAAATTCCACCTTTTTGCTGTAATTTTCCCAACCAATTATCCTGTGACTTTAATTTAGGTTCCCACTTTGATATTTGAACCATTCATCAGAGAGTCGTACTCTCTCTCTTAGGTCGTTCCCTCATGTCTGAGGATCGTGGTCAGCATCAGGGTTGCATCTGGAGCGGATGATCTGCCTCCACCGGTTTCTGCTAGCGCGTCTCTTACGACCGTGTAGAATTGCGCAGACGACGAATCTTTCACTTGATCGGCCCATCTGGTTGGTGAACGACCGCGCGATCTTTTGCCCTCAGTGTTCCCCACCACAATCAGTTTTTCGAGATTTTCGTCGCCCCTACGCATTGTGTGACCGAAATACGAAAGAATGCGTTGCTGGCATATGGTGGATAAGCGAATTTTTACTCCTAACTGGGTCAATATCGATGCCTTGGTGCGTCTCGCGTCATACAGGCTGTAACAAAAATACTGGTGAACCGTTTAACCCTTTGACCGCCAAAGCCGTCATTACTCGTGCACGGAAAGTATGCCGTCAGCGCCAGGACGTGATATCAATATCACGTCCAAAATATAACCGGTTTGCCTTGCGCTCGCGCTGAGGGCACGATTTTTAAGGGCATAATTGATATCGTGTTCAATTTTTTTTCTTTGTTTTGTATGGGTCACGTGTCACTGCTGGCCAACCCTCCATACAACCCCATTTTTTTTTCTTTTTCATAATTAGAATACGATACCAATTATGCCCTTAAAAGGATCACCAGTATTTTTGTTATATGTAATGTAGGGTAGTGTAGATACTGTAGATACAGAGACTATAGAGATATAGACGACCACAGCCTAAGAACTTTTGGCAGCTCAAGTCAATTGCGCCATCTATGTCAAAGACCCCTAAAGATACCGAAAATGTAAGAGAAATGTCACTGCTACTCCACCTAGTAACAAATAGCGTACTATTAGTAGTACACTAGTAGCTAGTAGGCTGTGCTGCTCTACTATATTAAGTTTACATTTCAGAGTTATTGAAAAAGTTATACGAAAATAAAGTGGATCCATTGGTCAATTCAAACAAATGTTTCAATAGACAAATATTTATTCTCATTTCGATCATAGTTCATACACTTACTCTACCTTACTTACTATTTACAATTTGAACACAAACCAGATACAATTGTATGAAAATATAGCAAAATAATATATGTGATAGTCTAAATCAAAAGGTACCATTTGCCGGTAGGCGTTACCCTTTTATTGCTCAAATACAATATTGAATCTGTGCAGTCGCCATCAATTGTATCGGAGCGGCCAAGGTGTTCACAAATATCTGAACAACGCCTCTTCAAGCCGATAAAGTGCATGCTCAGATATTTTTGAGTGCATTTACCGATCCGATATATTAGATGGCAACGTAAGCAACTTCCGTTAAATATTTTTATCGCATAATAAGATAAGAATAAAACACTATGTAATTGTAAAATGGTACCTTTAAAAAAAAGTGTCACATAGCCTTCGTAACCTAAAAACCAAAGTGACTAAAGCAGCTGTCAATGTTCAAGCAAATCTAGATCTTTCTTCGAAGTAATTAGGATTATAATAGGTAAATGGAATTCAGTCACTCTGGTTTCAAAGTGCCGAGTTGTCACTAAAGGTACAGTCACGTATTTTAATTGTTGAGCCATTTACGGTTCAAGCTACTTTTTTTCGTTTAGTACTCATTCTATGAAATGTCCAATGTAAAATGAACCCTCAATAATTAAAGTCCGTGACCGTACAGTCAGCAGCAAAAGTAGCTAATCGGGTAGTGTTTAAAATGAGCTGGACACGACTTTATTGTTAAGAGTATAAGAGCGTATGTAGGTCATTTTGAACACCCTACCCGCTTAGCTACTTCTGCTGCTGACTGTAGATAAGATTCTAAGGAATCTAAGTCATGGCATAAAAAACTATATATATTAATAGATACAGCCTTGGCCATAAGTGTTGAGCACTAATGCGATTTTCATACAAAACTGGAAAGTTTAGTCCATCGTTTCCATCTTTGTTTAAGTTATTTTGTCAATTAATTTAAACTAATAGGCATGTTTTGTTGAAGTTAGTAGTAACTGCATAGAATATTTGCAATGTGTCGCACCGACTTAAATTTACATTTTTGGTACCTTCTGTTTTCATATTTTTTAAGTACCTTGAAAGTGTTATTAAGTGAAGTTTTCTATATTTATAAATAAAATATAACATTTACCGTTACCGTACATTGTTAGGATAGGGAAATAATGCTTAACATCAAAATTGTAAACAAAAAACACCTATGCCCAACACTTCTGGCCAAGGCTGTATATTTCTCGTTTTTTTTTTAATATCGAGCTAGTGACAAAGGAGCGTACAGGCCGCCTGAATGTAAGCGGTTGCCGTGGCCTACAGAGATGTCACATGCGCATTGCCGATCAAAAACTCCAGAAAATCTTGCCTAGTTACCAAGATTTTGTATTTTTGAGTATTATGTAAAGAGCCGAAATTAAATGCAGTTATTTAAAAAAAGTGTAACAATTTTAACAAGTGATCCGATTTATAACGAGATTCTATATTTAACTTACCATTTTTAGCCTCCAAAGTCTCAAAAAACATCTAATACATTTATACAGTCGCCATCAAATATATCGGAGCGGTCAAGGTACTTAAAAATATCTGAACATGCACTATATCGTCTTGAGCGAATAGAGGAGTTGTTCAGATATTTGTGACCACCTTGGCCGCTCCGATATATCTGATGGCGATTGTTCAATAAAAAATGGTAGTATTCAAATTTAACCGCCAAATACAGAACAAAAACTAAACTCAAGACATGAAATTTAAAAAAAAGCCACCATAATATGGCAAGTTTCAAAACTATAAGGCACATAGAAAATTAAGTATTATTATTATTTTTATAGTCTATTTATATTTTAAAAACAAAACCTATTCTTTAAGAAATATGATTAACTGATTAAAAAGAGGATTTTTTTTCACAAAGCATCATTCGTAATAATTTTCTAATACCCCCGAAACGGCTGAACCGATTTTAACATCACTACATTAGTAGTTTATGTAACTGTTACGTTTTAAGGCCTAATTACGTACAGTTGCATACACTGCTTTATCTACACACATATTATAAACCCGAAATGATGATTGAATGACTGCCATTGCACGGATTGCATGCCATCGCCATGGCCAACTCGATTGTTTCGGCGGTCGGGGCCCACCCGGATTTTCATAATGAAATCGAATTTTTGATTATTATTTGATAATATTTAATAACATCGATACAAATAAGACATTTGTTCTAACTACTAACGAAACAATCTATTTTTATGGTGGTTATAACGTGCGGTTTTTGAACGCATCATGGAGGGTTTATGATATCGGTGTAGATAAAGTATATAAAACAAAGTCGCTTCCTGATGTCTGTCCCTATGTATGCTTAGATCTTTAAAACTACGAAACGGATTTTGATGCGTTTTTTTAAATAGATAGAGTGATTTAAAAGGAAGGTTTATATGTATAATTGCACCCGTGCGAAACCGGGCGGGTCGCTAGTAACATATAAATGAGGTCACTCGGTAGAAAAACTGCTTTAAAAAAAACCTATTTAAATCGGTTCAGCCGTCTTAGCGCTACGGTACCACAGACACACATACCGGTTTGAACTTATAACACCCCTAGGGAGTTAAAAATGCACATTATCAACTAGAACTTTACAGTATGGCAACAAAATACATAACTATTATAGTTACTTATAAAACGAAGCTGCTAATATAGGCGTAAATTACAGTCCGTGAGCTCTAAAAAAGAACCTTCGGGTTTTAGAAAGAGATGTCGGGTATCAATCAACAGTGACACATGAAAAAGCAGAACAGCAATATTACCTTCGTGAGTCATCGCCGATTCCCGAAGGTTCCTCTTAAAGCTCACGGACTGTACAGTCGCCATCAAATATATCGGAGCGGCCAAGGTGGTCACAAATATCTGAACAACGCCTCTATTGTCAAGGCGATAAAGTCTATGTTCAGATATTTTTGAGTACCCTGGCCGCTCCGATATATTTGATGGCGACTGTACATAAAATACGAAGCTACTATGAGTGTATAGTAGCCGCCATCAGATATATCGCAGCGGCCAAGGTGGTCACAAATATCTGAACAACACCTTTATTGTCAAGGGTGCTTGTTCAGATATTTTTGAGTACCGTGACCGCTACGTTATATATGATGACGACTGTACAGTGGCCCAAGAAAATGGTCTACCAGTTTTGACAAAAGTTTCTGCGAGATCTAACGATCGCTAAGGTTGACATTTCTAACGGAGTTTAAAACATGCACGACCTTGTTGTCTCATGACGTTCAAACGAACCTCAACCGTAGGGTGGTAGACCACATTTTTGGCCGACTGTAGGTACAGTCATGTCTGAAAATATGGATTCATTTAATGTGACAAAAATATGTATCCAAGACTTAACGCCTTGGTAATGGAGTCGTGGCTGCATATTTTTGTCACATTACACGTTTTCATATTTTCAGACGTGACTGAACAACCTTCTTTAACATTTTTATAACTAATTTACTTTCAGACATATTCAACAGAACGAATATATGTATAATAAAAAAATTGTACACACTTGTCAAACAACATTTTCACCACACAAGCTCGGAAAGGCGCTCTTTATACCTCGAAAACAGCAAAATCACGTTTTACCCACAAGTGGGGAAAGTACCTTGATGACTTTTGGACTTGTTTCTTCACGTTATCTAAGTTAGTTTAAATTTGCATTGCATTTTCCTCGCGATAGCGTTTTGAAAAATGTTGTATTAAACAAAGCAGCAAAGTATGTTCGCCTATCGTTAGGGTTGCCATACGTCCCGTACATACGGGACTGTCACCGTATTTAAGCATTGCGTCCCGTATTGTTACCCGGGCCGTTTTTGTCCCGTTTTTCCCGTTTTTCAACAATTCCCGTCAGCACCGGACGCACCTCGGTTGTTTATTGGACAAAACTTGGGGGGGTTGCTATTGCTAGGTTTAAGCCCCGCAGTTCCGTATTCGTTTCCAAAAATTATGGCAACCCTACCTATCGTGCCTCGAGACCCTCGCAACGCTCGAATTTCCTGTTTTCAACCGACTTCAAGATTTCGAAGGAGGAGGCTCCTTCGAAATCTTTGAAGTCGGTTGAAAATAGCATATAAGTATCATAGTTACATTTGGTATTTGCTAATGTACCTTTAGAAATGATTTTAAGGACATTTCACGTCATGATTTGGAGTATTTTTCTTGCTTAGGTCCAAATATCAGCACGAGAGACAAACAGCTACTTTGCTCCTTTGTATAATAAACAATTATTTTGTTATTGTTACAACTACCTTATTTATTAGACATCATAAAACTATGTACTTATAATCTAACATATTTATTACATTTATACATCTTATGAAATAATTAAAAATACTATTCGGCACTTTTTCATTTAAGTATCTAAAACTGGGCATTGACATATCTTGACAGTCATTTTCTGTCAAATTTCTTGACATGTTGCCAGTAAGGCAGTGAAGACACATACATGTTAGGCTGGCTCTACATGATGGGCCATCATAGGGACGCAGCTATACAATGGAACGAGATCGCAATATCGTTAGCTCCCTCTAACGCATAGCTGCGTCCCTATGATGGGCCATCATGTAGAGGAGCCATTACTTTTATTGACTTTGCTTCCCCTAGCAAGGAAGCAAGACCTACCGTAAACTTCGAAAATCGACATTTCTTTATCTCCGCCTCTATCGCTCTTGCATACACAGATAAAAGGATATCTTAATCCAAGATATTTCATTCTTGTATATAAGGAAAATCGATAATTTCTTAAATCAAGTAAAAAATATCTTGAACCAAGTAAGTTCTATCTTGGATCAACAAAATCATACTTGGTTCAAGAAATTATCGATTTTCCTTAAATACAAGAATGAAATATCTTGGATTAAGATATCTTTTTATCTGTGTATTCAAAAGACAGTGACGAAGTGGTTCGCGGTTATAGGCCTTATCCCAATACGCGGTGAAAACATATTTTAACTCAATTAATTTACGTATTTTAGTATCCTAGTGTATATCCGTGGTATTAAATAAACCAATTTACATTTATTTTTTTTACATGTACAGTATATCGGAGCGGTATATTGAAGCGCTGGTAGCCTTGCGGTAAGACGTCCGACTTTCAATCCGGAGGTCTCGGGTTCAAACCCCGGCTCGTACCACTGAGTTTTTCGGAACTTATGTACGGAATATCATTTGATATTTACCAGTCGCTTTTCGGTGAAGGAAAACATCGTAAGGAAACCGGACCTAATCCCAAAAAGGCCTAGTTTCCCCTCTGGGTTGTAAGGTCAGATGGCAGTCGCTTTCGTAAAAACTAGTGTCTACGCCAATTTATGGGATTAGGTTGTCAAGCGGACCTCAAGCTGGGATAAACACTAGGAGGAAGAGTATATCGGAGCGGCCAGGTTAGTCAAAAATATCTGACCTTGCACTTTATCGCCTTGACAATAGAGGCGTAGTTCAGATATTTGTGACCACCTTGGCCGCTCCGATATATCTGATGGCGACTGTACAGATATGAAAAGTAAATATTGTAAAATTATTACATTCATATTCATGATCACTTTACGAACTAGTTTATAATTTAGCAAATTTTTTTTACGTTCTATAGCTAGTCACGATTTTTTTTTGTTAAATTTACTAAATAACAGTTTTCCGTAAGTTTTACAAAGATGTTGGCGTGTGACACCAATTATTTTCAGTTTAAGCTGCGTTCATTGTTAAAATCCTGTCAATAAAGTAAATTAGATATATAGAATAATCTATTATATGATTAGAAATATGGCGTGGATAAGCTAAAAGTATAGTCGACATAAGTATCTGTCGGCCTAGTTACTCACAAACATCTGAACACCCCTCTATTGTAAACACGAGCGAACATGTTCAGATATTATTGAGGGATTACGCCACGCTGACTATTAAACCTAAGTTAGAATAGCAAGCAGTTTCAGTTAATAATAATATTATTAATTCATAAGTAAAGCTTTTTTCATAAATAACATTGTAAAGCAAATTAAACCCATTTTTAGGCACTTCGATAACCAATTTACGTCAATATAATAAAGTGTTTTTTTAATATTGTTTAAGACCTTATTGAACTAATAAGTATTAGATGTAATTATATCATAGTTAAAGCGATACAGACAAACTTACTGTAAATTAAATAGCTGTCATATTTACGTTTATTGTGGTAGTTTCGGAATCATCAAAATATGAATATAGTTTTTTTGTTATTTTATTCAAATGATTTATTTAACGTAAAATAGTGTTACAATTTTAATTAATCATTAACCAACAACAAGAACGTGGCATTAGTGCAGGGCAGAGGTAGACGGGCTGGGTAGGGCAGCACCGTCGATGAAACTGAAGAAATGTTGGGTGGATTTGAATCTGTGCCGTGTCCCACGGATACACATGCTGGTGGCTCGGATTATCGAAATTATAATTTTGGATCTTAGCCAGCCCAATGAATATAAGTACATTTATTTGAAAATGTTGTTCTAATTCACAATTTAAGGCTTTATTCGTAATGTTCATAAGTTTTACTTTTGAATATAGGATGGATAAGATTTCACTTTCATCATTAATATTTTATTATCTCCAACTTTAAAAATACTTACAATAATTTATCTATAAAAAAAATTCACTGCTTTTCTAACGGCCTACCATCATTTTATTTTAGGTTATTGATCGTGTTTTAAATTAAACTTTAAGACTATTTTCATAAGGTATGTTTTACATTATAATCATTAGAAGTGTATGTAGCTGTCTTCGATTAAATATCTTGGAAGTTAAGTTTCGCCATAGAGTAACTTATATAGTAGAGTAGCATAGCCAAAGAACTATTTGAAGCTCAAGTCAATCGCGCCATCTGCGTGAAAGCGACCTAAAGATACGCAAAATGTAAGAGGAAATGTCACCTGCACTACAACTCCACCTAGTAGCTGCTAGTGTACGCTATTCGTTAATAGACGGTGTAGCAGTGCAGGTGACATTACCTCTTACATTTTGGGTATCTTCAGAGGACTTTTGGACAGAGAGCGCAATTGACTTGAGCTTCAAAAAGTTCTTAGGCCGTGCTGCTCTACTATATAAGTTACTCTATGGTAAGATTTAAATGACAGTATTGAAGGCTAAACAAAATGCAACCTTACGGCTATTATTATTTTCTTATTAGGCTAGGCTCATAGGTTTAAACTTAGAGCTTTAAACCAAGCGGAGTGGCCATTGACAGGCGTTCCCCTCTTCCGAAAATGTATGACCAGTGGTCATACTCATTATATGGACTGACGTTTATATGACGTGGTTATTTTGACGTTTCGCATACATTTGACGTTCCCCTCCCCCGCAGAAACCGGCAGACTTGTTTTGTATACAAAATGACAGACATGGCCGGTCCGGTTGGTTTAATAGTCAAAGGGTCTAAATGTATGGAGTTGTCGTTGGCCGTTAGTTCAACTAGCGATTTCTTGCAAAATCAAATCAAGGCCATACGGTTAAGGTCTATTTTCCAACAAAGACTTCATAAGAACTAAAGAACATCATCATAACCATAGTTCACACAAATACCTCACTGTCTTCGTCTAAATGTATGGAGTTGTCGCTGGCCGCCAGCTTGAGCAGCGTCTTCTTGACGCGCAGCGCCGGCAGCCGCACGGACGCGGTGCCGTGCCAGCACTCGCGCACCAGGCGCGCCATGCCCGACATCGTCTGCCAACAAATATGGCTCTTATACTCTGCCCAACCATAAGTGCAACAGTACAAGTAATAAGCTATCACAGACTACACAGACACCTCATTAAGCTGTTACAGGGAGCACGAGGTCACCACACATCAGCGCAATTTTATTCGTAAATTTCTACGATTCGAACAGCACATCTCAATAGTATTTTACACCAATTTGTAGTATAACAATCCAGGTTCACCCCTGTAACTTGATTTTTGTGGATATTTTTAATTCACATAAGTAATGATCAGAAACGTTAACTCAATTGAAATCAGCGGTTGCGCTCTCATACAAAATGAGTACGGGAGCACAGATGCGTGGTGACCCCGAGTTGTACTTATGATCTGTCTAGTGGTTGAGGTTATCTGTGTAAGCTATACTCATCCCTTTTTTTAGTGATGAAGGTACCAGTATAAGAAAAAGACAGTATGATTATCTTTATCTATGCTTAATGAAGTAAAACAGACCCTGGCCAAACTATATTTATCAACTTTTATATTGGTTTTATAGTGGATTGCTCGGTGCATGTTCATAGAATGGAACCCCAGCCTCTCTCACCAAGCTGGCTCGTCGAAAGAGCTCAGGGTATTGCTATAATACTCCTACAGAGTTATACTCTCCTGGTACTCTTACCGCTATCACTAGCTTGTTTTAATATTCTATGATGCCTAATGAGCACACGACGCGTTTGATGATAAGAGAACACCGTAGTCTATAAACGCTTGAGAACCTAATGGTGTCACATAAAATTTTAAGACTACATCTTACCGGGTGTGTAAAAGTCTCTTGCATCTCCGGCCTCGCTCCGTCCACACAGACTATCTTCCTCATGAGTTCCACCAAAGGATCACTTGGTGCATGTTCGTAAAATGGAACCCCGGCCTCTCTCACCAGGCTGACTCGTCGAAAGAGCTCAGGGTATTGCTATAATACTCCTACAGAGTTATACTCTCCTGGTACTTTTGCTGGTATCACTATTTTGTTTTAATATTATATGATGCCTAATGAGCACACAACGCGTTTGATGGTAAGAGGACACCGTAGCCTATAAACGCTTGATAATCTAATGTGCGTTGTCTTTTAAAACTGAGTAAGTCTCTTGCATCTCCGGTCTCACTCCGTCTAGACAAACTATCTTCATAGAGAAAGACTACGATAATACTCCTACAGAGTTATACTCTCCTGGTACTTTAGTCGCTATCACTAGCATGTTTTTATATTACATGGTGGCTAATGAGCATGCATTTGATGGTAAGAGAACACCATAGTCTATAAACGCTTGATAACCAAGTGGTGTCACATGTGCGTTGTCTTTTAAAACTTTTAAGACTTTAACTTACCGGATGTGTAAAAGTCTCTTGCATCTCCGGTCTCGCTCCGTCCACACAGACTATCTTCCTCATGAGTTCCACCGAAGGATCGCTTGGTGCATGTTCGTAGAACGGAACCCGGGCCTCTCTCGCCGGGCTCACTCTCCGACACACCTCCCAAAGGACCAGGGCGAGGGCGTAGATATCGCATTTGCGGTACGACTCGAAGCATTGTAGGTTCATGCTGAAATAATACATGTATGGTTATAGTAGTGCGAAAAGTACACGTTATTTACTTGCTAACGAGTTGGCCAGTATAACAAGACCCTTATGTAGATCGCTTAGGTCCATAACCCCTTGATCAATCCAGCTCATAAACGAACTCTAAAATTATGCTTATCTCTGCTAAAACCCCAACAAATTTCATTAACATCAGAAAAACGTTATTATTCAAAATCAGAAAGCCATTATCCAGCTGACAGTTCCGTTGTGTGAGAAGTTGTATGTGAGAACGTCACTTCGCTACGTTCCGCTCGTTCGATTATGTGGTTGTTCTTACACATCATTGTGAGTTGATTCAACCAGTACAAAGAAATATTAGTATCATTTTTAACGCTGCTCTTCCATATGCATTATGATGGAAGAAGTAGTGTAATAATATATGAAGATTTCCCTCGTTTTCTCCAGAATCCCATCATCAGGTCCTTACCTGATGTCCATGGGATCAACTGCCAAACATCTGTCTTTCAATAAATTGGGGAATAAAAAAAACCGGCCAAGAGCATGTCGGGCCATGCTCAGTGTAGGGTTCCGTAAACTGAGACCATTCATTCAAAAGGTCGTTTCTTACGGGAAATTTGGCGGCGCTTAAGTCATTTTTACTTACGTCCTTTCACTATGGGTTTTTGAGTAATAACTCAAAAACGGCTCAACCGATTGAATTCAATATAGTTTTCATTGAAGGTACTCATTAGGCCTCAGTTTCATGATTTTTTAAATTTTAGGACCCACGATTCAAAAGTTAGATGGGGGGGACGGGGGACGGGGGACGCCCTGTTTTAAACTTTCGGAGCTATTATTTCCGAAAGTATTAGTTTTATCCAAAAACTGTGTTAGAAAACCCAAATTCTTTTTAAAAGACCTATCCAACGATACCCCACACAACTTGGTTGGGACGAAAAATAATTTCGCCCCCCACTTCACGTGTACGGGAGGTACCCTAACAAAATATATTTTTCGCGTTTTTATTCTACCGTTTTGTCGGCTTGGTTAATGCACATATTCATACCAAATTTCTGCTTTCTAGTGCTAACGGTCACTGAGCTAGACCGCGGACGGACGGACGGACGGACGGACATGGCGAAACTATAAGGGTTCCGTTTTTGCCATTTTGGCTACGGAACCCTAAAAAACAATAGCAACCAAGATTCACTATACAGTTACCTCTGGTCCAGTGCCTCGGGGCTCATGTACCGCACGGTGCCCTGGCGCGCGCTAGGCTCACGCTTGGCCACGTGTGCTGGGGTCACCGCCAGACCGAAGTCTGTTATACAGCAGGAGCCGTCACCTTCACTATACAGTTACCTCTGATCCAGTGCCTCGGGGCTCATGTACCGCACGGTGCCCTGGCGCGCGCTAGGCTCACGCTTGGCCACGTGTGCTGGGGTCACCGCCAGACCGAAGTCTGCTATACAGCAGGAGCCGTCACCTTCACTATACAGTTACCTCTGATCCAGTGCCTCGGGGCTCATGTACCGCACGGTGCCCTGGCGCGCGCTAGGCTCACGCTTGGCCACGTGTGCTGGGGTCACCGCCAGACCGAAGTCTGCTATACAGCAGGAGCCGTCACCTTCACTATACAGTTACCTCTGGTCCAGTGCCTCGGGGCTCATGTACCGCACGGTGCCCTGGCGCGCGCTAGGCTCACGCTTGGCATCGTGTGCTGGGGTCACCGCCAGACCGAAGTCTGCTATACAGCAGGAGCCGTTCACCTTCACTATACAGTTACCTCTGATCCAGTGCCTCGGGGCTCATGTACCGCACGGTGCCCTGGCGCGCGCTAGGCTCACGCTTGGCCACGTGTGCTGGGGTCACCGCCAGACCGAAGTCTGCTATACAGCAGGAGCCGTCACCTTCACTATACAGTTACCTCTGGTCCAGTGCCTCGGGGCTCATGTACCGCACGGTGCCCTGGCGCGCGCTAGGCTCACGCTTGGCCACGTGTGCTGGGGTCACCGCCAGACCGAAGTCTGCTATACAGCAGGAGCCGTCACCTTCACTATACAGTTACCTCTGATCCAGTGCCTCGGGGCTCATGTACCGCACGGTGCCCTGGCGCGCGCTAGGCTCACGCTTGGCCACGTGTGCTGGGGTCACCGCCAGACCGAAGTCTGCTATACAGCAGGAGCCGTCACCTTCACTATACAGTTACCTCTGGTCCAGTGCCTCGGGGCTCATGTACCGCACGGTGCCCTGGCGCGCGCTAGGCTCACGCTTGGCCACGTGTGCTGGGGTCACCGCCAGACCGAAGTCTGTTATACAGCAGGAGCCGTCACCTTCACTATACAGTTACCTCTGATCCAGTGCCTCGGGGCTCATGTACCGCACGGTGCCCTGGCGCGCGCTAGGCTCACGCTTGGCCACGTGTGCTGGGGTCACCGCCAGACCGAAGTCTGCTATACAGCAGGAGCCGTCACCTTCACTATACAGTTACCTCTGGTCCAGTGCCTCGGGGCTCATGTACCGCACGGTGCCCTGGCGCGCGCTAGGCTCACGCTTGGCCACGTGTGCTGGGGTCACCGCCAGACCGAAGTCTGCTATACAGCAGGAGCCGTCACCTTCACTATACAGTTACCTCTGGTCCAGTGCCTCGGGGCTCATGTACCGCACGGTGCCCTGGCGCGCGCTAGGCTCACGCTTGGCCACGTGTGCTGGGGTCACCGCCAGACCGAAGTCTGCTATACAGCAGGAGCCGTTCACTTTTACTAGAATGTTCTTGGATTTGATGTCTCGGTGGGCTATGGCTGGTTTGCCCTGAAAAATAAATGGACAAATAAAATACCAATGCGAGTAACGAGTGCGAGCGAGACACCGCGCCCTATATTATACTCTCTATCGGATCGTTTTTACTACTTTTTACTCGTCACCTATAAATGACTGTTTTGCTCGGTAATAAGGTTCAACTGTGGTTAGGGAAAAGAGTAAGATCAATGTCCTGTCTCTCTTGGTCCGTGGTTCTATGTCTATGAATAAAACCAGAGACTATAGAGATATATACGGCCACAGCCTAAGAACTTTTTGAAGCTCAAGTCAATTGCACCCTCTGTCCAAAAGCATCCTAAAGATACCGAAAATGTAAGAGGAAATGTCACCTGCACTGCTACTCCACCTAGTAACAAATAGCGTACTAGTAGTACACTAGAAGCTACTAGGTGGAGTAGCAGTGCAGGTGACATTTCCTACTAGTTTACTACTAGTAGTAGTAGTAGCTACTAGTGTACTACTAGTACGCTATTTGTTGCTAGGTGGAGTAGCAGTGCAGGTGACATTTCCTCTTACAATTTCGGTATCTTTAGGAGGCTTTCGGACAGAGGGCGCAATTGACTTGAGCTTCAAAAAGTTGTTAGGCTGTGCTGCTCTACTATAGATAAAACCAACCTGTGTGCCGTGTATGTCTGTGTGTAAGTGCAGCAATCCGTTGACAATAGACAGGCAGATCAGCATCATCTGGTGTCGAGTCAGCGTTGTGCGTTGTAAATGTTCGTAGAGGGAGCCCAGCGGGTGGTAGTGCGTGATCAGCCATAACTGTAGACACAATTAATAAGCCATAACTGTAGACACAATTAAGTTATTTACACAGAAAATCATTATTATCAATCTCGAAGTCGGTTAAAAAGGAAGAATAAAAGTAATAAAAAATTGCAACCAGTAAGTATGGTAGTAATTTTTAAAGATGTCCGTATCTTACTAAAGATTTCTTCCTACAATGGGGTTGGCAACTGTCAAAGTGACATCTTCAAAATTGGTCCCTAGAAAAGCTAAATTTGTATGGCGCGAAGTAGTTTTTATTTATTTTTCGCGAAAATGACTCAAGGTTTTGTCTCGAATTGCTCCGAAATTGAAATCCATCCGTTTTTGGAATACACTAAAATTAAAATTATGTAGATTAACGCCATAGGGAAGGTTTTTGCCTAAGAAAAGCTTTATGCCTGCATACAAGTTAGGGACCATTCATCGTCTGTCTCTTTCTATCATTGTTTGTATCTCTTTCTCTTATTGTATGGAATCTGGAACAGCGCCCTCTGCAAAAGTTTTCACCGGCCAACCCCATTCTGACATTTTTGTTTTATTTAAATCCTAGCAATTACCCCAACACATCTCATTAATATAACCCCTGCGGAATTTTGTCTTTATCATTATAATAATTTTAAACAAAAAAGAACCGACTTCACTTAGGATTCGTTATTCCAAGAGGAAGTGGCCGAGTTGCTGTAAAAAATAGGGAAATCACTATAGGTGTGCCTATAATAGTTGAAGAGTTCCCTCGATTTCTCCAGGATCCCATCATCAGACCCCGACTTGGTGCCAACGGGACCATTAAGGGGTTATACCCGTTCGATTAAAAAAAGTTATTTGAAAATCGGTTTAGGATTCACAGAGATATCGAGTGACATACATACAAAAAATAATAATGATAAAAAAAATTCAGTCGAATTGAGAACCTCCTCCTTTTTTGAAGTCGGTTAAAAACAGTCGAATTCAGAACCTCCTCCTTTTTTGAACTCGGTTAATTATGAAATTAATCGACAAATAGTCATCAATAAAAAACTAATATCCATACGACCGGACAATTAATTATGTATACAATTCAAAGTGTCACTTGTAAAAATAAACTTTTCTCTAGGTTTGAACTTGGGTTTTGTCCCTACCAAACCTATTTTACGGTCTTAAGAGTCCGGTAAACTTTTTTTTCGATTTCGCTCAACTTTTTGATGCTATTTTGCAGTAACTAACATAACCTCTATAATTTTGTATACATAGTATGAAGGATCGTTTCTTTTTGGATGGAATAAATACAACGATTTTTTTAATTTTACGCTTTATTTATAAATAATTCATTTTCAGTTTCGCGATTTTTGCTTGGAGAGGTGAAAAGAGTAAGGTTTTTATTGATTAAAATTAAGTAATACAAGTACTTAAAATATATACGAGTAAATACACTGCAAAATGAGTCGCCTGAGGAATAAATGTCACAGTTTTTTTCATTTTCATATAAAACTTTTAAGGGAGAGTATGTTTTGCTAGAGCAATTGTTCTAAAAATTGCCGAAGTCAAGGTGATATTTTTGGGAAGATATTAAAGTATTTTACAAATATAAAAATACAAAAAAAAACTTCACTTCATGTTTTATTCAGATAATACAAAACATATTAGGGTCCATAACAAATAATAAATAAAAATCATACGACAAAATTGCATGAATCAACGTCCTCGCTAAACAAGCTCTGTAAGAATTGAGTTTTAAGGTATTAAATATTAATATATATCGACCTAAACTACTTCTTTGCAATAACAAGACTTCAAGCTATCTTACCAAATGCAATTTATATGCATAATGT
This sequence comes from Pammene fasciana, assembly GCA_911728535.1. Lineage (NCBI taxonomy): Eukaryota > Metazoa > Arthropoda > Insecta > Lepidoptera > Tortricidae > Pammene > Pammene fasciana. Next base: position 10,886,605 of record OU452294.1, on the reverse strand, counting down.
CATTATTAGCGATTTTCGTTTTCAAATCGTTACCGGACTCTTAAATATACTGACAACAAACATATTATATATTAGCAGGTAAAATTCGGACATCGTGAATAATTATTTACAACGTGCTCACAACAACCCCCACTCGACATAGTTGTTCAATACACCATTGAACCTCTCCTTGAACAGCGCGCTACCCTCCACCGCAAAATCTACTAAATCCGCCTCTTCCTTTTTAAATTCCGGGGCTTGTTCTTTATCCACCAACACCATAGGCAGAAAAGCCACCGCCATGGCTAGCCCTAACATTTTGCACTCTGCCAAGCGCGATTTATAAGTGCTCTCCGAGAAAGCTTTTTCAGAATCGACGTGTAGTCTAAGCAATGACGCTCGCAGCTTCTCGTAGTACAAATCCAGTAGCTCCTGGTAGTGCGTGCGACGGAACCCTTCATCGGTAGCCGTGAAGATGAAATATATAAGATCTGCGACCGCATCTCCGTCGTGAGCCATCTGAAAGTCAACGACGACGATTTCCAACTTGCCATCCTTATGTTTGTGCATGAGATTGCTCGGTTTAAAATCGCCGTGGACTATAACATTCTCATTCCTTCCTCGGTAGCGACTCAAGAGTAATTGCCGCAGTTTATCTGGATTTTCAAAATACTTCTGGAGCTTCTCTTTATGATTTCCGGCGGCTGAATATGCGGTAGCCAGCATTTTCGGCATCACGCTTTCAAGCCACTGTTCCACGTCGCCTATTTTCAATTGCTCGCTGGTTCGCGCGAACTTTTCCGGTTCATTCTGGTGGTAAGCAAGAGAGAGTGCGTGAAACTGAGCCATAACCGCTATACCTTTAGACATGTATTCGAAATCAGCCGTATTTGCTCTGTCAAAGACTTTGTAACCCGCGGCAACCAAATCTTCCATCACTAAAGTTACTTTTGAATACTCGTCAATGCTACCATAAACCTTAGGCATTAGGAATCTTTGTTCGTTTGGGACGCCACAATTTTCTTCAATCTTCTCATATTGCTCCCGCACAGTTGTGTACAAGTGTATCTCGGCACTGATGACTAAGAGTTTGCGGAACTTTTGGTTCCATCCGGCAACTTTTGCGAAGAGTTTTAAGTCTGGTTTGCCCTCCGCGCGGAGGGTGGCGCGGAAGAGCGATGATATCACGCCGGCGCTGCTGCTGACTTCCTCTACTGGGAAGTCCGAGGAGTTCTCATACTCCTGCTCCTCGGCTATTTTCTTTAACAATTTCTGCAGAGTTTGTTTAGCTCCCATTGTCTCTTCAATATTGATCTACGTATTTGGTTACCTCGGTATATATATTGGGTAGTAGGTATTAGGTAGTTAGGTACCAAATGTAAGTACTAGGTACCTATCTGTTTATTGTGGTCAGTATCGCACATGACCAAAGATATTGCAAAAACTAGTTTTTACCTGCGACATCGCCTCTGTGAATACCCGTTGGCAACTGTCAACGGTTTGCCCAGATGGCGCCAGCATAGCTAGGTCCCTTTCACTAGTATTGTTGTATAGGATTTGGCTTAAAGGCTAGCCTATCCAGGTCAAAAATTTTTAAAAAAGAAACAAGATTTTGACACTATTTGTAGGACTGACAGGTACTAGCTATGCTGGCGCCATCTGTAAATACTTTCCACCGGCCAACCCCATTGAAAAACGAATTTCTTATATATTTATATTTTCTTAAAAAATGGCAGTTAAGAGTCGCCAGGACGCTCGCGTTTCCATACAAACGTAGTTTAGCTCTCATTTTAAAACGACATGCTTTAGAACCACGAAATTTGGCATGGGCATTCTAGTAGTACAGATCTATGTCGGTAATTAGTTTTCGTTGCTAAAAATTGTAATACAAAGAAAATACAGCCAGATATAGATTTACATACAAAACTTATTTTTGCTATATTTTCTTTGTATTACAATTTTTAGCAACGAAAACGAATTACCGACATAGATCTGTACTGCTAGAATGCCCATGCCAAATTTCGTGATTCTAAAGCATGTCGTTTTAAAATGAGAGCTGAACTACGTTTTTATGGGGACTCGAGTTCACGCGAGCGTCCTGGCGACAGTGGCGACCTGGCGACTCTTAAGTTTGTACTTACACTAAACCGCTCCAGCTTTGTACAGGTACACTAGGTTAGTACAGTCACCAGCAGAAGTAGCGAAACGGGCGAAGTGTTCAACTTGCTCTAACTTTTGGTATATTTAATATTTCAATAAGGTCGTGTCAAGATTATTTTGGATACTATGCCCGCTACAAGATTTATTAACTAGTAGTCCGCCTCGAACTTAGAAATTTCATAAAGATCAGAAAAACGTTACTAAAGTTATCGTCGGACAAACTATCGAAATCAAAAAGCCATCCAAATGCCGAGACGTCCCAGTAGCCAGGTGACAGTTCGGTCTGGAGTTGTTTGTGAGAACTCGCTTCGCTTACGCTCCGCGAGTTCGATAATACCCTGCTACAACATTACACATTACCTACGTTCAGTACCACTTCCTGTAGGTTAGATATATGGTCATGGTGCCTGGATAGCGCAACGATAAGATAAGAAAACCGTCAAAAATATATATTTTTTAATTTAAAATATTTTTTATTGTACCTTAGTTAGATGATTGGCCAAATGCGCCTTAACATTTACAAAGATTACATATACACGGGAAATAGGGGTGATGACACTGATGACACATGTTGAATTAGGCATTGAAATTTAGTTGATAGGATGAAAAATGATCAAAATATACAAATAAAGTAAACATTTAAAAAATCTATTGAAATGGTGCAAAGATATCAGGCTTCAAATTTTAAATTTTTTTCGAATTTGAAAGTACAAAATTTAAAAAAAAACCAATGATACCATTCGATTTCTAACATTTTACTGTGAAATAAATTGTATGGCAACCATATACATAAACGCAATATTTCACTGTAAAAATAGCAATTTCATAATTTTTCCATACTTTAAACAGGGCATCTATGAAGCCATGACGTCACGGCTTTATATCATTTTGTTAGGAGCGTTTTGAGAAACAAAAGCAAATCACAGACTTTAAGTCTCTTTCCTGTCTTTTATGTTGATTTAAGGCAATTGGCCCCATATAGACATTTGATCCTCACAACAAAACGAATCGATTGATACCACGCATGAAAAACATTCATCTAGCCTATTCGACCGATGCCGCTGCAACCCAGGTAGCCTAAGTGTTAGGGCGTCTGCCGCGAATGCAGAAAACGCTGGTTCGATCCCAGCCCTGGGCACCAGAGGCCTAGGTCACTTTTTCCTTTGTAGGTATATGACATCTATATAAGTTTAATATTTTAGGCCCAGAATAGGGAATATTACGCAAAACTCTGCGTAGGGGGCGGCACTAGCACAACCAGAAGGCCAACCAGAGGGCCTACCGCGAAACGCGAAAATAAAAGTTCCGTTCCCTGGCTCTCTGTCACTCTTACATATTAGAGCGATAGAGATGCAGAAGTCAAAATTTCGATTCTTTCGTTTCACGATAGGCCCTCTGTAAACAAACCGCCTTGGTGCACAAATGACATATTTATTCGTTATAAATTATCTATGAAAACTTGTAAAAAACGGTTTAAGGCCTAGTATGTATTAAGAACTCTATGGTTTACCGGTATGCTAGTGCTGCACTCTGGTGGCAGAATATTACAGAAATATCCCCTATTAGAAGGAGTAATAGGTACAGGTAGGTTTTGTACCTTATTACAAAGACGTAAGGTGCAAAAGTGTAAAAATATCTTTGACGTAGACTGTACAATCGCCAGCGGATATATCGCAGGGGCCAAGGCGGTCACAAATATCGGAACAACCTCTCGAAGGTGATAAAGTGCATTTTCAGATATTTTTGAGTACCTTGGCCGCTCCGATATATTTGATGGCGACTGAACACTACAACACGCTTTTATGTTTTTTTTTTAAACTTTGAATTAAAGATAATGGCCCTTCACTGAACAGCAGTCATGAAATACATCAGAGGGCCTACCGCGAAGTTCGAAAATCGACAAAACGATGGTCCCGTCTCTATCGCTCTTGCATATACGAAAGAGAGTGATGCAAATAGACTATTCGATGAACGAAGTGCTTCGCGGTTATAGGCTAGGTCCTAACTAACGAAACTTCCATTAGTTGTAGTACTTATACAAAATAGTATCAAAAAGTTGAGAAATATCGAAAAAAAGTTTACCGGACTCATAAAAACTCAAAATATATACATAGGATTGCAAATATAGACATGATAGAGGCGAAGGCTATTGGGAAGACTTGGAGCGAAGACAAGCACGAAGCTCAAGACCGATCCAGATGGCGGCGCACTGTGGACGCCCTCTGCCCCATCCAGGGGACATAGGACAATAAGTCAAAGTAAGTCATAGACATAGGATAAAAGGTATAGACGGGGCATGGTGATAATGATGCCAAGATAGAACGGGATGGTCTTATTACACTTTCAATAGGTACGGAAGAGAGGTGCTGTTATCATTGGTCCTTGACATAGTTCATATTACCCTCCACGCGTTACTTATAGCAGTGGAGGGTAACAAACAGATATAATTCGCGATTTCCTCAAGAATTTCTGTGATTGCTACGAGAAAACCTGTTATTTCTCCTAGAAAGTTGTGTCGGCTAAGGAAAACAATGGTAAATTGTTCTGTTGTGCTGTAGAAGTGATTATGGGCATCTATATACCTATCCCTTACGGGGGTACACGTGTGCGGGCTCTAGGTAATGCTTGCTTAGAGTACATACCTGTGTACAACTGTTCCTGCTGGTCATATCGCTGCCTATATAAGCCAGTATGTTCGTGTGTCGGAGCAGGACGGTGCTGTATATCTCCGTCTCCCTCTGCCAGGAGGCCTCGTCTCTCGAGAAGAATATCTTGACGGCGACGCTGTCCGCGTACCAGAGGCCGCGCCATACTTTGCCGTAGCGACCCTGGAAACAATATATTCCTATTTATTATTATTATTTTATATTATATTTATCACTGCTACGACACCAACTTTCATGAAGATCAGAAAAACGTTACTACAATTATCGTGGAACTATTCAAAAATAAAAAATCCATAGAAATACACTGGCATCCCAGTAGCCACACAGTTCTGTTGTGTCCAAAGTTGTCTGTATGAATCTCGCTTCGCTCGCGTGATAAACAGCTTCGTAGAGACCCTCAGTGATGGTATAAGAGACTCACCATCCCAACACACTCGAGTAGCGTGACCTGCTTGCTGAGCGTCCGCTGCACCATTAGAGGCAGGCCGGAGCCCGAGCCCGAGCTCATGGAGCCCTGCAGGTACTCCCGCAGCGTGGAGTCCCCGGCCAGGGTCGCGAGCACTCCGTTCTGGGACCCGTCCACACCTGAACGGGCAAAGGATGCTAAATTAGAGCTTATTTAACGCCACAATTTTAGGGGAACTCATACATTCCACGACACTTTTCTTTCCGGACAGACTCTAACAAAGATTTGAACTATTACTGTGAGCTCTTGGCTCTCGGACTATATTGGTGTAGTTTCACGGTACCTTCATAATAAGCGCTGGTGACTTGCGGACTATACACGTTGCTGGAGAAATAATTGGAGTCGGGGCCCAACTTGTGTAAGGCCGCGCGCGACACGCGTAATCTAAAACAAAAATATACTTTATACAGGGTGGCTTTTGGGTGGTGGCTAGGAGTGAAGTCTCCAGTGTTGCATATAGATACTAGTAACATAGAGTAACTTATATAGTAGAGCAGCACAGCCTAAGAACTTTTTGAAGCTCAAGTCTATTGCGCCCTCTGTCCGAAAGCCCGAAGAGCAGGAGTATAGCCACCACAGCCGCTGTGACAGTCACCACAGTGGCCAGCACTCCGGCCCAGAGCTTCCAAGAGTGGTCGGGCAGGGGCTCCACAGCGTCCTGTGGCCAGGAGTGAAGTCTCCAGTGTTCCACATAGATGTTGAGTTACCTGTGACTCCTCCGGAGCAGGAGTATAGCCACCACAGCCGCTGTGACAGTCACCACAGCGGCCAGCACTCCGGCCCAGAGCTTCCAGGAGTGGTTGGGCAGGGGCTCTACAGCGTCCTGTGGCCAGGAGTGAAGTCACCAGTGTTCCACATAGATGTTGAGTTACCTGTGACTCCTCCGGAGCAGGAGTATAGCCACCACAGCCGCTGTGAAAGTCACCACGGCGGCCAGCACTCCGGCCCAGAGCTTCCAAGAGTGGTCAGGCAGGGGCCCCACAGCGTCCTGTGGCCAGGAGTGAAGTCTCCAGTGTTCCACATAGATGTTGAGTTACCTGTGACTCCTCCGGAGCAGGAGTATAGCCACCGCAGCCGCTGTGACAGTCACCACGGCGGCCAGCACTCCGGCCCAGAGCTTCCAAGAGTGGTCGGGCAGGGGCTCCACAGCGTCCTGTGGCCAGGAGTGAAGTCTCCAGTGTTCCACATAGATGTTGAGTTACCTGTGACTCCTCCGGAGCAGGAGTATAGCCACCACAGCCGCTGTGACAGTCACCACAGCGGCCAGCACTCCGGCCCAGAGCTTCCAGGAGTGGTTGGGCAGGGGCTCTACAGCGTCCTGTGGCCAGGAGTGAAGTCACCAGTGTTCCACATAGATGTTGAGTTACCTGTGACTCCTCCGGAGCAGGAGTATAGCCACCACAGCCGCTGTGACAGTCACCACGGCGGCCAGCACTCCGGCCCAGAGCTTCCAGGAGTGGTTGGGCAGGGGCTCTACAGCGTCCTGTGGCCAGGAGTGAAGTCACCAGTGTTCCACATAGATGTTGAGTTACCTGTGACTCCTCCGGAGCAGGAGTATAGCCACCACAGCCGCTGTGACAGTCACCACAGCGGCCAGCACTCCGGCCCAGAGCTTCCAGGAGTGGTTGGGCAGGGGCTCTACAGCGTCCTGTGGCCAGGAGTGAAGTCACCAGTGTTCCACATAGATGTTGAGTTACCTGTGACTCCTCCGGAGCAGGAGTATAGCCACCACAGCCGCTGTGAAAGTCACCACGGCGGCCAGCACTCCGGCCCAGAGCTTCCAAGAGTGGTCAGGCAGGGGCCCCACAGCGTCCTGTGGCCAGGAGTGAAGTCTCCAGTGTTCCACATAGATGTTGAGTTACCTGTGACTCCTCCGGAGCAGGAGTATAGCCACCGCAGCCGCTGTGACAGTCACCACGGCGGCCAGCACTCCGGCCCAGAGCTTCCAAGAGTGGTCGGACAGGGGCTCCACAGCGTCCTGTGGCCAGGAGTGAAGTCTCCAGTGTTCCACATAGATGTTGAGTTACCTGTGACTCCTCCGGAGCAGGAGTATAGCCACCACAGCCGCTGTGACAGTCACCACAGCGGCCAGCACTCCGGCCCAGAGCTTCCAGGAGTGGTTGGGCAGGGGCTCTACAGCGTCCTGTGGCCAGGAGTGAAGTCTCCAGTGTTCCACATAGATGTTGAGTTACCTGTGACTCCTCCGGAGCAGGAGTATAGCCACCACAGCCGCTGTGACAGTCACCACAGTGGCCAGCACTCCGGCCCAGAGCTTCCAGGAGTGGTTGGGCAGGGGCTCTACAGCGTCCTGTGGCCAGGAGTGAAGTCACCAGTGTTCCACATAGATGTTGAGTTACCTGTGACTCCTCCGGAGCAGGAGTATAGCCACCACAGCCGCTGTGAAAGTCACCACGGCGGCCAGCACTCCGGCCCAGAGCTTCCAAGAGTGGTCAGGCAGGGGCCCCACAGCGTCCTGTGGCCAGGAGTGAAGTCTCCAGTGTTCCACATAGATGTTGAGTTACCTGTGACTCCTCCGGAGCAGGAGTATAGCCACCACAGCCGCTGTGAAAGTCACCACGGCGGCCAGCACTCCGGCCCAGAGCTTCCAAGAGTGGTCGGGCAGGGGCCCCACAGCGTCCTGTGGCCAGGAGTGAAGTCTCCAGTGTTCCACATAGATGTTGAGTTACCTGTGACTCCTCCGGAGCAGGAGTATAGCCACCGCAGCCGCTGTGACAGTCACCACGGCAGCCAGCACTCCGGCCCAGAGCTTCCAAGAGTGGTTGGGCAGGGGCTCCACAGCGTCCTGTGGCCAGGAGTGAAGTCTCCAGTATTCCACATAGATGCTAGTTACCTATGACTCCTCCGGAGCAGGAGTATAGCCACCACAGCCGCTGTGACAGTCACCACGGCGGCCAGCACTCCGGCCCAGAGCTTCCAGGAGTGGTCGGGCAGGGGCTCCACGGCGGTATCCTGCGGAGCCAGGAGTGGGAAGTCTCCGGTGTTGCACAGGTTCCCGGAACAGCAGGTCACGTTGAGCTGGCCCGCGTGACGTTTCCGGACACTGGAAGCATAAAATTTATTTTTATTAAATGGTTTAGTTTTTCAGGTAGAAAGGTAGAAACACTACTTCGTAAATTATAGTGCGCAAGGCTGGAATGGAATCAGCGTCTTCTGCATTCGCGGGGCTATCCAGGTCGCAACGGCACCCGTCAAATTTTCTCGTATGTGTTACCTCTGGTCGGGCCGGTGCCGGCACGTGAACTGCGCGTGGTCGTGGCCGGCGCTGCAGCCGCGCGAGTGTCGCAGGGAGCCGTCGGAGTCCCGCACGGACGACTTGAAGCAGAAGAGCGCGTCGGAGCACTGCTGCGGCGCGTCGCAGTACGGAGATTCGCATTGGTGGCATGTGTATCTGAAATTTGTTCAATTAGATTAGGCGTGTTACACCTGGCGCGCCGCCTCGCGAGGAAATTGCCGCGCGCGGCAGCTCGGCTAGTGTGGACGTGCCTCGCCCGAGGCATTGCGGCCGCGCGTGCGTTTGTCTTGCTTATTAACGTTACTTTTGAAAAAAAAAGTCATACGTAAGATTCTAAGAGCAATAACAAAAATTACAATTAGTTAATTAGAGGTCCGTAGTCAACTATTAACCCTTATGTCCGTCCGTCTGTCCGCGGTCTAGCTCAGTGACTGTTAGCCCTAGAATGCTGAAATTGGTATGAGCATTTATCACGCCAACAAAGTGTTAGAATAAAAACTTTTTTTTTATTAGGGTACCTCCCTTACACATAAGTAGGGGGGTGATATTTTTTTTCACTCCAACCCTGTTGTGTGCGGTATTGTTGGATAGGGCTTTTAAAAATAGTAGAGGTCTTATAAAACAGTTTTTGGATAAAAGGAATAGTTTCGTAAATAATAGCTCTGAAAGTTCATAAAGGGTGTCCCCCACCCCCATCTAACTTTTGAATCATGAGTGTAAAAATATAAAAAAAAACATGATTTTCTTCCATTTTTATTACTGTTATCAAGCAATATAATCGTAAGCACCGCCCGCCAAATAGTACCTTTTAATGTACACTATCACATATTCACATTTGAACATGGACTGGACTTGGCCAATGTATAGATATTTATAAGCATGTGGGCTGCTCTGGTAAAGAACAGCTCGAGTTGCCAGTTTTGTAATGTAACAACTGAAATATTCAGGATATTTCCATCTTACCTTTTATGATTCCTCCTCCTTCAAGCAAGCGGCATTGAAACAATCAATTATTTATAAAAATATGTTCATAGTTTTATACCACAAAACAGGGATGTCACGAATGTCGTTTTTCTCACATTCGCGAATGCGAATATTCAGGATGCGAATGTCCGAATGCGAATGCGAATGTTACGGAGTAGATTCAAAAAACTTAATCTTGCTTATCATTTTTATGCTTCCATAGTTCAAAAATGCAGAACATGACATGTGATGGAGTCCTATATTAATGATCAAAAGGAGTCAAGTGATACCGTCGTTTTCACTTCCTGTGTATGAGCAAGCATATGACCATGAGCCGGGTCAGTGCGGTCAAAACAGGATGTGTTCTACCAACATTCGCATTCGAAAAATATTCGCATCATTTGATGCGAATGCGAATGTTGATACGAATGTCAAAAATGATGCGAATATTCGCATTATACGAATGCGAATGCGAATATTCGTGACATCCCTACCACAAAATGAGAGCATGCAATACCGGTATTTGTTGTATGGGCAATCCCAGAATTCCGGTATTAGCCCATACAAGCAATACATTGCAAACACACAATTGCAAGCCCTACACAAAATGCTACTAAAAAAGCATTTAACGGCCTCCATAGCCTAGTTGGTAGTGACCCTGCCTACGAAGCTGGAGGTTCCGGGTTCGAATCCTGGTAAGGGCTTTTATTTGTGTGCTAATCTCAAATATTTGTTCCTGAGTTATGGATGTTTTCTATGTATATAAGTATGTATTTATCTATCTAAGTATGTATATCGTCGCCTAGCACCCATAGTACAAGCTTTGCTTAGTTTGGGGCTAGGTTGATTTGTGTAAGATTGTCCCCAAATATTTATTTATTTATTATAATTGTAACTTTTTTGTAGTGTTTTGAAAGCTACTCTTCTTGACTTGATGTAGATCTCCCTAGTGCAAGGCCTGAGTGGACGCTCGTTCGGCGGGGCGCGCAGTGTGGCGGGCGAGCGTGCATACACTTTGTGCAGCGTCGACTCAGGACACCAGTATGAGTTGCATTTGTTTGACATGCACTCCACACACCCGCCGTGCTGCACGCCCATCTCGAGCGTCCACGAGGGCCTTACAGTTTGAAGAAACGCAATAATATCTCCTTTGAATGTATTACGTACCAACCCACAACCATATTTGAACAAATGATATTCAGAGCTGGGCACCGTTAAACCGTTAATTCATTAATCCGCGTCATTAACGCGTAGTAATAAAAAAATCATTTTATATGTTGATCAATCTATCCAGGTAATTGATTCCGCATCTAATGGCCCCATTTTGACGAAAAGTATGTTCTATTCCTAAAAGGTTAGTAGATTTTAGGTTTTTACTTAATAGAATTTGAAAACTTCTCCAGGACATATTGGCGCGGCGTAGTTTGATCGGTAGGTATATTTTTCGTAAATAAAGCCAGTAAAGAAACTGTAGTAACGATTGAAGTGCTTGAATACAATAAATGGAAGTAAATGAGTCCGTTAACTTGTTGTGCCCAGCTCTGATGATATTTGCTAATTGTATAGCATTTTGTGGGAAAGTTTTAGCCTGAAATTTTCTTACTGTTGAAGCTTTCTTAGTGTCTTCATTTAATTATTATATTGTGTGTTCATTATTTTTGTGTTAATTTGAATTGTTGCTTTTTCATGTATATTTGATGTCTAGACAACATATAATTGTTTTCGCATCCTAACTATTAACTTATTCATGATTTAAATATAAATAAAATAAATTAGTTACATACCTGAAATGTTCAACCTTTTGCATCGACTTCGGATCCTCGAGGAGCTGCATTTCAGCTCCAGAGCCCCTCGTCGAGTCCTCATTCGGCTGCGCCAAGCCGGAGAGCCCACCTACAATCACGAATACATCAAAACTTTCAATGCAGGGTTATGGTATTATTTTAACACTAATACTCTTGTTACACCTACCGAGTACAGTGGCGACTCAGTACTCTCGACCGAGTACTCGCAAGGTGTAAACACATCGCCGAGTACTGGGCCGGGCCATTTTACTCTCTCGGCCGAGTGGCATTTTGCTGTCTCGCCACTGTACTCGTTAGGTGTAACCAGGCCTTCAGTGAAAAACCTGTTTTTATATATGTAGTTTATTTATAGAAGATAGTAAATATGGTTTAAATAGTAAGATTGTACGACGAGTAACAAGATTTTATGCTAATATTATAGTCTTTTGTTGCTACGTTAATCAAAAATCGTATATAGTATAGTCCATATACAACATTTTAATTCTCCATATGAATTAAGATTAACTTGTAAAAGTACGAACATTATTTATATAAGCCTGGTTTTTTATATTATCAGGAAAGGTAGACTACAAACGATGTTAGGAGCTTTTACAATAGTAAAAAACACACTGAAATATAAAAACATAAAACTTGCTGCTGGAGTAGAAAAAAACAATCATCTCGTACGCGATCTGTGAGTAACTCTGATACATTAACTTTTGAAGCATTATGTAATATGAGTTGTAGAATCATTATAAGTAAATAAATGTAATATTACATACCATGGCAAGCATTTATCAATAAAAATGTGAATAACCATCCCACAATGACACCGTCCGCCATTCTACGTTCATCATAACAATGTACTGCGGAACTCAAATCCGCACTCATTAAATGAAATCTTTACAGGGCACCCAAACTTTGATAGATTGTTTATTTTAAAATATTATTAGTAACATTCATTTGGCATAATATCATAGTATAAGCACCTGCATCAGTAAATCAATTAATAAGTACTATAAGTAGTGTGTTCTTTACATATTTTCACTTCCGGTTACTCTTTGCGTTTTGTTATTCCAAAAAAGCAACGTTCCGTCTTCACTGATTTCCATGTAAAGGTGTCCACAGACGGGACAGACTGGTCAGCCGATTAGAGTGACAGGGAGCTATAGTTAGAATGAGACAAAAAATTGGTCATTAGCTTAGTATGACAAGATTTCACTCATTCAATCCATAACTTTGATATTTTTTATTGATTGCCATGATTTGACTACTTTTTTCTCATGCTAATTATACTCACTCTTCTCTAATAATCGGTTGATCAGTCGCTCGTCGCTCCCGTGACACATTGACGCCTATCGTGGCATGTATAGATACCATGAACTTACTTTGGGCTTGTGCACAAATCACGCGAGGTTCGAAAGGGGGGGGAGGGGGTCCCGAAAAAATCACGATAGATCACGTGGGGGGTGGGGGGAGTACATGGAGACCTCACGTGTATTTTCTATAATGAACGAAGCCGTGAAAAATATAAAAAACTAAGGGATCGTAATGACAAAATAGGCCGACCAACGCGCATTCTAACGCGGCGAACTATAGCGAGATCCCAAAGGGAAGTTCTTTGTGTAATGCGGGAAAACGACGACGTCGTGTCGTGTGGCAAGACGAAGACGATGTCGAAGGATGTATGCCCGCTACCTGCCTGCCTGAAGATGTGTGCCCTGTTGTAACGTTTAGAGACGAACCAGAACAATCCCTGGACCGACGAATGATTTAATTTCAAAACAGGTTTAATTATATTAATAAATATGTCTATTTTACTGCGCTATAAGCCAAACGGTAAAAAACGGAACCCTTATAGATTCGTCATGTCTGTCCGTCCGTATGTCACAGCCATTTTACTCGGAAACTATAAGACGTATCATTATCAAATTTTTACATAAAGTGTATTCTGTGTGCTGCTACTTAGATATGTAGTTAAATTTCTGAAAAAAAAATCATTTTAGAGGGGGCACTCCATACATGCAAGTAATTGTCAAAAAATATTTTTTTACCAAATATCAACATGATGCACATCAATCGATAGGTATTTAGAAATAACATTGAGTTTTAAAAAAAAAAAATTTGATTAAGTGGATATATTCAGAAATAATGACTCCGAAAGTCAAAAAAATTGAACCTTATTTAAGTCCAAATATTATGGAAAAATTCAAGAAGATACACTTTTGAATATTCTTTCAACGAACATTTTTGAGTTATCTCCAAAAAACTACCTACTTAGGCAGATACGACCTTGCGATATTAATTTATTCGATAGTAGCTACGGCCGGTTTTTATAGATAATGGTACGGAACCCTTCATGCGCGAGTCCGACTCGCACTTGGCCGGTTTTTTTTCTTGTACCCGTCAGTAGCACCTGTAATATAAATGTAATAAAAGCTAAAATTAAATCGGCGAATGTAGAACTTTGAAAAACCATACCTATTACCTCAAAATAAGAGTCAACTTTTCAGAGATAGTAGTAAAAATTACACAAATACATTTGTGCATCAACGGATACTAAATATATGGCAAATATAACATCACATTAATTGCGAAAATAGAAAAATAAACAAGATTTTCGAATATTTAATTTCAAAATTAGGTCGAGTAAAAAAAATTCAATAAATATACGCGAGGTTAGGTGGGGGAGGGGGGGGGGAGCTTAGAACCTCACCAAAGATCACCAGGGGGGAGGGGGGGGGTCAAAAAGTAGCCAAAAAAACCTCGCGTGATTTGTGCACAAGCCTTGAAAATTTATTATTAATTAATTTTAAATAATAATGAGTTTTTGAAGGACTAAGTTTGAATAATTTATACCATTATATCATTTTAATAGTTAAAATTATCCTTAAGTAGCTAACTTTTTTAATAATAAAACTTAAAAGTAGATCAACGCGCTTAGGAAGGAACAAGTTTCATAAACGCTCCTAACGCCAGCCGGTATTTTGTCGGTTATGTTTTGTCATTCGAATTTTGGGAATATTGTCAATTGTATAGCCACAAAAGGACTTTTTATCTCAATTTATTTACAAGGTTTCGTGAATTAACTTAAATAATTAGATTGTTTAGTGTTTTAAGATAGTGTTAAGTGCATTAAGTTTTCAAAATGCCGAGAACAAAGCGCCCCGTTCGCGTACAAGAAAAAACTGGTGCCAAGGACGATGTTTTGAAGAAACTCGACAAAATCGGTAAATAAATAGCTATTGACTATTATTTTATAAGTCCTGTTAATCTTAAAAAAAATAAGATGGATAAATTTATATTTTTTATGTTTATTGCGGAATATGCGGACCTTGACTTTGAAATGTAAATAAACATGCGTTCTTCGACTTATTTTTCGTATTTGACTATTTCAGTAGCCGAACAGAAAGCCAATATAGATTCTCGCGTCCACATGGAGTGCAGGAACGTAGATCTGGCCTTCAAGATGCTGCTTGGTACCATTAATAATGCTGTTTTGAATAAAACCATTGGACAGCTAGTAAGTGTTAATTTTTTTTAATAACTAGTGACTTAAAGGTGAAAGTCTGTTTCTGCTGCTGACTGTATTAGCCTACTAGCGTTATAGCTTTGTTTTTTTATAATATACAAACTCACTGTTTGCCTCTCATTCTAACAAACTTCTTTTAAAGACAGACAAACACCAGAATTATAACTTGCAACTTTATAAAACCCGAACTTTGTACAAAATGTCTAAATGTGTTAGATGCCTCGGGAATGTATAATCTCAAAAGAATAATTTCAGAAAAATGAATTACACATCAAAGAAGTGGCCAGCACAAACAGGAAGACGAGAAACTCAAGCCGAGCTCCCTCCCACGATGATGGTAAGAATGGGTTGTTACATGTTACACTTTCATTGGACAAAACAGTTTCATCTTTCTACAGAGCTGGACACCGACATAGAGAAATAATAAGCCTTATAGAGTTCTCACTCCATACAACTGGTTATTAGCCCGCAAGCTTGACATTTTGAAGGCTAGACGACTAAAGGGGTTGAGGAAGGAGCGGGCAGGAGGTGTGAATACCAAGGTTTTACAACGGGTGCCCTAATCACACCTCTTGCCCGCTCCTCCCTCAACCCCTTAGTCGTCTAGCCTTCAAAATGTCAAGCTTGTGGGCTAATAACCAGTTTTATGGAGTGAGAACTCTATAAGGCTTAATATTTCTCTATGACACCAATAAACCATTAATTTGTTAATCCGTTCTTCTTCTTCATCCTAGCGTTTATCCCGGTTTTGGGGTCTGCTTGACAACCTAATCCCATGAATTGGCGTAGACACTAGTGTTTACGAAAGCGACTGCCCAATCTGACCTTCCAACCCAGAGGGGAAACTAGGCCTTTTTGGAATTAGATCCGGTTTCCTTACGATGTTTTCCTTCACCGAAAAGCGACTGGTAAATATCAAATGATATTCCATACATAAGTTCCGAAAACCTCAGTGGTCCGAGCCGGGGTTTGAACCCGAGACCTCCAGATTGAAAGTCGGACGTCTTGCCGCAAGGCTACCAGCATTAATCCATTAACACATTCAGCACCGCGATCCCGACAGTCGGGTTCTCGGTGCTGAATGTGTTAACGCATAGTAATAAAAAAATCATTTTATATGTTGATCAATCTATCCAGGTAATTGATTCCGTGTCTAATGGCCACATTTTCACGATAAGTATGTTCTATCCCTGAAAGGTTTGTAGATTTTAGGTTTTTACTTAACAGAATTTGAAATCTTCCATGAGATCTTGGCGCGGCGCATTTTGGTAGGCAGATATATTTTTCGTAAATAAACTATATTAACAATGGAAGTGCTTGACTACAATAAATGAAAGTAAATGAGTCCGTTAACTTGTTTTATAGTTTACTTAAACTTATATTAAAAAATTTCGTTTATTTACGATTAACGGATTAACGGTCTTGTGCCCAGCTCTGTCTTTCTATCCACCCTTTAGCTGTAAATACTACAAGTGCAGCCATTCTCGAAGTGTGCTCTGTGGAGCCCTTGGGTTCCGCAAAGCGTTTGTGGGGGCTCCTCAGGAATACTCTTTATACTAAGAAAAAAAAAATACCAGCTCTTCTACCTATGTAGCCCATATCATTTATTTTTGAACTAGCGACACACCCGGCTTTCACACGGGTGCAATTATACATATAAACCTTCCTCTTGAATCACTCTATCTATTAAAAAAACCGCATCAAAATCCGTTGCGTAGTTTTAAAGATCTAAGCATACATACAGACAGACAGCAGGAAGCGACTTTGTTTTATACTAAGTATGTAGTGATTTTGGGGCTCCATCAGATATTTCGCTTTCCAAACGGGTTCCGTCACCAAAAAAGTTTGAGAACCGCTGCACTAGTGTATTGATGTATTCAAGTTGTATTATTCATAGATGTATGTGTAAAACTGTCAATTTGGTGAAGTTCTTAACTGTAGGTGTAGTAGTAACATGACCAATGTTAATATCATTGTAATTTTCTCTATAGTAGAAGGTACATATTTATTGTTTAAAGGGTGGAAAGAATATCATTAGCCATCTACACATGACGCACCACCTCGCGACGCGAGGAAGTTGCCGCGCGAGGCAGCTCGGCTAGTGTGGACGTGCCTCGCCCGAGACAGCTCGGCTAGTGTGGACGTGCCTCGCCCGAGACAAACCCGAGCGTGGCCGCAATGCCTCCCCTAACATTGGGTTACCCTATCGAAAAGATTAATCAAATGTAGGGGTTTTTCGGTCCCTGCTAGGGTTTCTGGTTTCTCGACCTTTTTTATTTCTCGAGGCACGGGAATTCTCGACCACGATTTCTCGAGTTTCTCGAGTATCTCGAGAAATTTTAGGAGGTCTTTTCCGACCACGGAACAATGGTTTTCCGGACCTTTGGTAGGCGTATGCGGAGCCAAAGCCAACGCGCAAAGGCCCTTTAGACAATTTAATGAAAAGTGAGGGATACACTAAAAGGATGCTGCCCTTGCCCGTGTCATGGGACGCACGCAGAGACAGCGCCCGCCATGGTGTAAGGACTATTCAGTTAATGGTGTCTAAAATTTATAGGCTATTGGGTGAATAGTATGGGCTAATTACTGGGCTATTGGGTGAAGAACCGGACCCCTGCTTAATAAAACGGTATCCAATTTTAATTCCGGTAGACGGTGACTCGCCCTCCGCAAGATGGGATCCCATAAAAAGCGACATCAAAGATGGCGCAAGGGCAACACCGGTGCGGGGCTGGGGGTAGAGAGGTGTCACTAGACTTTAAACATATAATATAGCCAACTCGTCACTTAGGTTTCCACATCTACCCTCGAGAACGCAGCTCTAGCGACCCCACTCTGGACTGAACAGCCGGTCCTACAGTCCCACTCATCCGACAGGTTAAGCACAGAGCACAGACAGCATAAGCTAGACGCATTAAGTGTTAAACACGTGTTTTTTTTACTTATCGCTCTTGCGATTTATTTCTCGAATTCTCGAGGCATTGCGGTTTTTTTCCCGTCTCGACGAAGGACAAATTTCTCGAGATTTCTCGCCTCGAAAATTCTCGAGCAGAAACCCTAGTCCCTGCTTTAGATCATACCTTTTCATGTAGATTGTCACATTTATTCTTACCAGCTTGGGTGACCTATCTCTGTTCACAACTAACCCAACCATATCCTGTTGTTTCCACTAACCCGGTGCTTTTGGGGCAGGCTACCTCACCGAGACGTCGCAGGGCTCCGCTGAACGTGGCAAGATGGGTAAGTAACGCCTTTTTCTTCGCTTTTGGGTTATGTATTTGCAAACTTAACCCTTTCACTGCCAAAGACGTCAAATCACGCGCAAGGATAGTCGTGCCCTCAGCGCCTGCGCGTGATATAACGTCCAAAATATATCCAAACCTGGACATGATTTGTCCGTCCAGGCGGTCGAAAGGGTTAAGTACAGTCAACATCAAAGATTTATTTACAAAAAAGGGTTAAATGGGAACTCATACATTACAAGAAACTTCTCTTTCCATACAAACTATAGATGATTAGGTTAATAAATAGAAACGACGAAACGGGCTCCTGTAACACAGGTATTCTCAGCTCAGGAGACGGTTGTGATTAATATTGTAATGTTGCCCTTATACAATAAACCTTTTCATTTGCTTACAATATTCTTATATAGTTGACACTTTGACCGCCAAAGACGTCAAATCACGCACACGAAAAGTCGTGCCCTCAGCACCAGCCCGTGACATCACGTGCATAATATAAGCGAGTTGCCTTGCACGCTCGCGTACGGTGGCACCGAGGGCAGATTTTTCCGTCTGATGCTTGGCGTTCCAAGGGTTAAAGTGCAAGGACGCTGAACCACAGTTTAATTGTGTAAAAACTTAGATACACAGTGGCCCGTTTACACTACTACACTAACCTTGTATCAAAGTTTAAGTACTTAAACCTATCTACAGCTCCGCCATCGACCAAACGCGCCTCTCGCTCCCGCTCGGCCGACGCCTCCGCGCGCAAGACGGCCGCCCCCAGGACCGAGGTCAAACAGCGGCGGCGCTCACGCTCCGTCATGTACAAGACACCGGCTTACAACAAGACGGCCACCAAACACTACCCGAATATTACTCCCAAGGTAAGACACATGTAGCGTGCAGCGTGCCAAGATGGCCGCCCCCAGGGCTGAGGTCAAACAGCGGCGTCCGTCATGTACAAGACACCCGCTTACAACAAGATGGCTACCAAACACTACTCGAATATTACTCCCAAGGTAAGACAGGCATGTAGCGTGCAGCGTGCCAAGACGGCCGCCCCCAGGACTGAGGTCAAACAGCGGCGTCCGTCATGTACAAGACACCGGCTTACAACAAGACGGCTACCAAACACTACCCGAATATTACTCCCAAGGTAAGACAGGCATGTAGCGTGCAGCGTGCCAAGACGGCCGCCCCCAGGACTGAGGTCAAACAGCGGCGGCGCTCACGCTCCGTCATGTACAAGACACCGGCTTACAACAAGACGGCCACCAAACACTACCCGAATATTACTCCCAAGGTAAGACACATGTAGCGTGCAGCGTGCCAAGATGGCCGCCCCCAGGGCTGAGGTCAAACAGCGGCGTCCGTCATGTACAAGACACCCGCTTACAACAAGATGGCTACCAAACACTACTCGAATATTACTCCCAAGGTAAGACAGGCATGTAGCGTGCAGCGTGCCAAGACGGCCGCCCCCAGGACTGAGGTCAAACAGCGGCGTCCGTCATGTACAAGACACCGGCTTACAACAAGACGGCTACCAAACACTACCCGAATATTACTCCCAAGGTAAGACAGGCATGTAGCGTGCAGCGTGCCAAGACGGCCGCCCCCAGGACTGAGGTCAAACAGCGGCGTCCGTCATGTACAAGACGCCGGCTTACAACAAGACGGCTACCAAACACTACCCGAATATTACTCCCAAGGTAAGACAGACATGTAGCGCGCAGCGTGCCAAGATGGCCGCCCCCAGGACTGAGGTCGAACAGCGGCGTCCGTCATGTACAAGACACCCGCTTACAACAAGATGGCTAGCAAACACTACCCGAATATTACTCCCAAGGTAAGACAGACATGTAGCGTGTAGCGTGCCAAGACGGCCGCCCCCAGGACTGTGGTCAGACAGCGGCGTCCGTCATGTACAAGACACCCGCTTACAACAAGATGGCTAGCAAACACTACCCGAATATTACTCCCAAGGAAGGACTTTATGTCAATGTTAAGCAGAAACCATGAATTTATATGAAGTGGATCTAATTCGTACACTTTTTCCCTAACCACAGTTGAACCTTATTACCGAGCAAAACAGTTGTTTACAGGAAACTATTAAAAAGTAGTGAAAACTGTCCGATAGAGAGCATAAACTAGGGGGCGGTGTCTCACTCGCACTCGTTACAAAATTGTCACATTTGATGGACATTTGACACATTGACATTTTGATTGTCTGATGACGTCATTACATCCTTAGTCAAAACGAGACACAATCCCCTAGATAACCCTTCTCTTTCAGCCTCACTTTTTGACCGAAGTATTTCATCCACTTCTTATATATCCATGGCAGAAACACACCCGCAAACTAGAGGGCGCTGACCGCAGGCGTGGAGTGGCTGCGTTCAGTATTAAAGTACCTAAGGCCGTGCCACTCAACACAACTGTCATCGTGGCCCACAAATGGTCTCGCCGGAAGATCAGCGCTGGCTTTCGGGTCAGCATTATCCTGAGGGCGCAGACTACACAGACACCTCATCATTAAGCTGTTACAGGGAGCACGAGGTCACCACACATCAGCGCAATTTTATTCGTAAATTTCTACGATTCGAACAGCACATCTCAATAGTATTTTACACCAATTTGCAGTATAACAATGCAGGTTCACCCCTGTAACTTGATTTTTGTGGATATTTTTAATTCACATAAGTAATGATCAGAAACGTTAACTGAAGTGAAATAACCGGTTGCGCTCTCATACAAAATTTGTATGGGAGCACCTATGCGTGGTGACCTCGAGTTGTACAGTCGACGTCAAAGATATGTTTATCCTTTTTCACCTTACGCCTTTGTAATAAGGTGCAAAAGTGTAAAGATATCTTTGACGTCGCCTGTACTTACCTATGGTTTATCTAGTGGTTGAGGTTATCTGTGGCTGAGTCAGTCCATTTGTGGTAAACTCTGTTTTATGTTTAAAATGTATCTTCTTGTTATGTCCACTTTTGTATGCTCTAAGTTTACTACGGATAAAATGTATAATTAGAATAGATGTAACTGTGCGTGTTGTTGGCAGATGGCGCCGCAGACGCCGCTGACGCTGCTGCGGCACGCGCGGCACGGAGAGACGCTGGTCTCCATGTCCGGCTCGCCCGTCATGCCCTCCTTGGGAACGTGAGTTTAAGAGTCGCCAGGACGCTCGCGTTCCCATACAGACGTAGTTCAGCTCTCATTTTAAAACGACATGCTTTAGAACCACGAAATTTGGCATGGGCATTGTAGTAGTACAGATCTATGTAGTAGTTTCTTTTCTCTCTGACGTTCATAAGTGCATTGTAATGTGCCTAAATTGAAGAATAAATATCTTTTATCTTTTTTTTTTTGTGTCGGTAATTCGTCTTCGTTGCTAAAAATTGTAATACAAAGAAAATACAGCCAGATACAAATTTACATACAAAACTTATTTATGCTGTATTTTATTTGTATTACAATATTTAGCAACGAAAACAAATTACCGACATAGATCTGTACTGCTAGAATGCCCATGCCAAATTTCGTGGTTCTAAAGCATGTCGTTTTAAAATGAGAGCTGAACTACGTTTGTATGGGGACGCGAGTTCACGCGAGCGTCCTGGCGACTCTTAATAGTCTGGCAAACCAAAAAGCGCAGTAACAGTCAGAGTAACATGCTATACCCATCCCGTTTTTAGCAGTGAGAGTACTAGCATTAGAAAAAGACAGTATGATTCTCGCTGTCTATGCTTGAAGTGAAACAAACTCTGGCCAAACTATAGCTGTTATATTGCCTGTCACTTCTGGATGAGATTAGCCCAGGATCGGGACAAATGGCGTACGCGGAGAGAGGCCTAAGCTCAGCAGTGGGCGACAAATGGCTAAAATGATGATGATGATGATATTGCATGTGCTCGGAAAGTGCTCTTTTTAAGGGTATACTATGTATAGAAAGCTATTCTTTTCCGCACTCGTGCGGCAAAGGATTTGCATAGTACTTTTCCGCACACCGACCGCCACCCGACACTCGCCGCGGTGTACTTCTCTGCAAGTCTGCACAGTGCTAGTTATATATGTCGGCGGCCGATCGTAAAATCAGGCAGATCGTAATGTTCCTGTGTAATGTTTTAACGATAGTCACATTAAACCAATGTATAGGTAAGGTTAGGTTCGTTAGGGTGCTTCAGATGCCCGAAGGGCAAACTGCCCAGAAATAGGAGCCCCTCACAGCGGGGCTCCGTCGACTCAGGGAACGAGTCAAAGATTTTCACGTTTCACGGTATGCGTAGGAATTTCACGATCTGCCTGATTTTACGATCGGCCGCCGACATATATACTACACTAAATCCAATTACTATTATTTATTTCCTCGCATAATGCATTGTAAAATGTTGTACAGTCCGTGAGCTTTAAGAGTCGCCAGGACGCTCGCGTTCCCATACAAACGTAGTTCAGCTCTCATTTTAAAACGACATGCTTTAGAACCATGAAATTTGGCATGGGCATTTTAGGAGTACAGATCTATGTCGGTAATTCATTTTCGTTGCTAAAAATTGTAATACAAAGAAAATACAGCCAGATACAGATTTCCATACAAAACTTATTTTTGCTATATTTTCTTTGTATTTCAATTTTTAGCAACGAAAACTAATTACCGACATAGCTCTGTACTACTAAAATGTCCATGCCAAATATCGTGATTCTAAAGCATGTCATTTTAAAATGAGAGCTGAACTACGTTTGTATGGGGACGCGAGTTCACGCGAGCGTCCTGGCGACTCTTAAGAAGAACCTTCGGCAATCGGCGATGACACACGAAGGCAATATTGCTGTTCTGCTTTTTCATGTGTCACTGTTGATTGATACCCGACGCTTTCTAAAACCCGAAGGTTCATTTTAGAGCTCACGGATTGTATGCTACTTCTTCTTTCTCGTTCCCTCACTGCAGAGGATCGCGACCACATATAGCTCGTTTCCATAAAGTTTGTATGCTACATTTGTAGGCAAAATAACTCATTTGCCAGTTGGGCAGTCCGTTGTATTTTAAGCCGAAACAGTACATAGCTAGTCCGACTGCTCTAACGCGCATTATCTACCTTCGCGCTGTCTCTATCACGCCGTTTCGCGTCCTGTTCGCTAGTCAGTAGTTCCACTCGCTGTTTTCGCCATTGTACCGCGAAGAGTGGGTAGATGTGAAAGCAGATTAGCGGACGGAACACGAAGCCGCGCGTGACAGAGATAGCGCAATGATACACAGGTATGCTAGTTAGAGTAATCGAATGCTCTATTGTTAACCGACTTCAAAAAAGGAGGAGGTTCTCAATTCGACAGATTTTTTTATTTTATTATCGTTATTTTTTTGTTGTATGTATGTTACTCCGTGAATTTTGAACTTTTTTAATCTAACGGGTATAAACCCTAGATGGTCCCATTGTCACCAAGTCGGGGTCTGATGATGGGATCCTGGAGAAATCGAGGGAACTCTTCAACTATTATAGGCACACCTATAGTGATTTCACTATTTTTTACAGCAACTCTGCCATTTCCTCTTGGAATAGCGGATCCTAAGTGAAGTCGGTTCTTTTTTGTAATTATTTCGAACTCCATTACACGGTTGCCCGAGTTTCAATCTCGTACCTTCTCGTACCGTAAACACGGTACTCGACTGAAAAGCTCTTCATTATGTCACGCTTGTATAAAATACTATAGTGTGATCATGCGTATTCCAGCATAGCGACGGAGAGTAAGGCGCACTGCAACTTCATGCTGAAGGACGGCACCATGCTGTCTCTGCAACCCAACGAGCTCCGACAGTCACAGGTATTTATATACCAATAGCCGCGGCTACACCTGGCGCACCGCCTCGCGAGGAAATTGCCGCGCGCGGCAGCTCGGCTAGTGTGGACGTGTCTCGCCCGAGACAAACGCACGCGAGGCACGTCCACACTAGCCGAGCTGCCGCGCGCGGCAATTTCATCGCAAGGCGGTGCGCCAGGTGTAGCTCGGCTAATCACAGATAACCTCAACCACTAGATAGATCGTTAGTACAACTCGGGGTCACCACGCATCTGTGCTCCCGTACTCATTTTGTATGAGAGCGCAACCGCTTATTTCAATTGAATTAACGTCCTTGATCATTACTCATGTGAATTAAAAATATCCACAAAAATCAAGTTACAGGGGTAAACCTGGATTGTTATACTACAAATTGGTGTAGAATACTATTGAGATGCAGGGCCGGCCCGTCCATATAGGCGAACTAGGCGATCGCCTAGGGCGCTCGTGTTAGGGGGGCGCCAAACGGCGGCATCGAAAAAAAATTATAGTAATGGACGTCGTCAAGTAAACCGTTTGTCAATATTTTAAATTTTTGTATAAATGATAAATTGGTTACGTTGTCAACACACTCGGAGAAGTCGTTAGCATTAGCAGTGCAGCGTGTACAAATAAAATCTTTGGTACATAAGTCCAGTAATTTACATCTGTCCACTTGTTTGGCGCATCGTTGATGTACCCACATATGGCATTGTATCACACTGAGCCCAATTAGTAGAACCTTCTGTCATCGACCCGCGCTCACGGTATAAACAGTTAACTATTATCTTGGTTGTCTGGTGAGGGTATGTCTAGAGCTGGACACATATTGTGTATGGAAATGTTTCTCTCTAGTAATACAAGAAGATACATCACTGTAAATTCTTTCAACGTAAATTCGTTACGTACCGTTAGCGGTTAAGTCATTTTTGAGTTTTCCTTCTTTTTTAGGGTTCCGTAGCCAAAATGGCAAAAACGGAACCCTTATAGTTTCGCCATGTCCGTCCGTCCATCCGCGGTCTAGCTCAGTGACCGTTAGCACTAGAAAGCTGAAATTTAGTTTGAATATGTGCATTAACCAAGCCGACAAAATGGTAGAATAAAAACTGGAAAAATATATTTTGTTAGGGTACCTCCCGTACACGTGAAGTGGGGGGCGAAATTTATTTTTCGTTGCAACCCAGTTGTGTGGGGTATTGTTGGATAGGTCTTCTAAAAAGAATTAGGGTCTTCTAAAACAGTTTTTGAATAAAACTAATATTTTCGTAACTAATAGCTCCGAAAGTTTAAAACAGGGCGTCCCCCCCCCCCATCTAACTTTTGAACCGTGGGTCCAAAAATTTTGAAAAAAATCATGACAGTCAGGCCTAATAAGTACCTTCAATGAAAACTATATTAAATGGCCCGACATGCTCTTGGCCGGTTTTTTTATATTAGTTTTTTTGATTGTAGGCACGAAGAAAACCCCCATTCTTCGTGGTTCGCGACCCGACACGCACTTGGTCGGTTTGGGTTTTGCGTTATTTTTGTTACACGTCAATGATCTATAGTTTACGAATAACATTGCTGTGATATACGGCCGGACGGACGGACAGACGGACATGACAAAACTATAACTATAAGGAAAACCGGCCAAGAGCATGTCGGGCTATGCTCAGTGTAGGGTTCCGTAGTTGCCGCCCTGTTACAACTCATTAATTCAAAAGGTCGTTTCTTAAGGGAAATTTGGCGGAGCTTAAGTTATTTCACTTAAGACCTTTCACTATGGGTTTTTGAGCGATAACTCAAAAACGGCTCAACCGATTTAATTCAATAAAGTTTTAATTGAAGGTACTTATCAGGCCTCACTTTCATGATTTTTTTCAAAATTTTTGACCCACGGTTCAAAAGTTAGATGGGGGGGGGGGACGCCCTGTTTTAAACTTTCGGAGCTATTATTTAGGAAAATATACGTCCTCATCCAAAAACTGTTTTAGAAGATCCTAATTCTTTTTAAAAGACCTATCCAACGATACACCTGGGTTGGAACGAAAAAAAAATTCGCCCCCCACTTCACGTGTACGGAAGGTACCCTAACAACATATATTTTCCAGTTTATATTCTACCGTTTTGTCGGCTTCGTTAATGCACATATTCAAACCAAATTTCAGCTTTCTATTGCTAACGGTCACTGAGCTAGACCGCGGACGGACGGACGGACGGACATGGCGAAACTATAACAGTTCCTAGTTGACTACGGAACCCTAAAAATGAAAGAAATTTTCTTTCGTTATAAGGTATTTCTCCTCCAGGCCCGTTATTTTTTTTCCACCCTGACATTCATCAAGAATTTCAGCTGGCTTGTGCTTGTAGTGACGTTTACTGGGCTAAGGAAGGACACGCAGACCGGTCTAGTAAAACTACAAGATTTTTAGTTATTTTGACTACGGAAACCTAAAAGGCAGATGTCCATTACGAATAAAAACGATTTATTTCCTCTGGACGTAAATAAATGCGGGTGTCATCTTTACCCTTCATTCTTTACTATGGGGCGCAAATGTAGGTAAAGATAACCTATGGGGGTGTAAAATGGGGGTATATTTTTATGTTGCACTAGATGGCAGTCTACAACGAGAAAGGGTGCAAGCGTGAATTGTAAGTTAGTACTTCCACTTAGTAAGTTAAAAAGTTAGCACTTTATACTGGCGTAAAATAACAGTTACCTACCTATTCATTTGAAAAAAAAATTGCGCGTTATTTTGTCACGAATTCTCTAAAATGGGGCGCCATTTCAGTCTCTTGCCTAGGGCGCCGGGAATGCTCGGGCCGGCCCTGTTGAGATGTGCTGTTCGAATCGTGGAAATTTACGAATAAAATTGCGCTGATGTGTGGTGACCTCGTGCTCCCTGTAACAGCTTAATGAGGTGTCTGTGTAGTCTGTGGTAGCGCTCTAACCCTTGCGGCCTTGTACGGAATTACCATAGATTAAACCAGAGACTATAGAGATATGATATAGACGACCACAGCCTAAGAACTTTTTGAAGCTCAAGTCGATTGCGCCCTCTGTCCGAAAGCCGCCTAAAGATACCGAAATTGTAAGAAGAAATGTCACCTGCACTGCTACTCCACCTAGTAGCTACAACTGTACTACTAGTACGCTATTCGGTATCTTTAGGCGGCTTTTGGACAGAGGGCGCAATCGACTTGAGCTTCAAAAAGTTCTTAGGCTGTGGTCGTCTATATCTCTATAGTCTCTGATTAAACTGAACTAACTTCCCCAGGCCTTCATCCCGTTCTCGCTGATGGACGCCAACGTGCTGGACCAGCTGAAGACGCTGCAGGACAACCTCGCCAAGGTCGTCAAGATGGGGGAGACCGTCGTCAAAACGTGACTCCACCACAATATACTGTGTTACTCAAATATACCAATATAGACTTAAGACTTGCAAGTAAATTCGCACTTTCTAACTTTGACTATTTGGACGCCATTAGTAATCAGCAGAAAAGGCAACCGGTTTAAAATTTTGTATTGAAAACAACCAGTTAACCGGCTAAATACCGGTTTTTTTCTGATACAAAGAACCGGTTGCATTTCTTAGTAATCAAAAAAAGTCACACGCCAACGAAACGGAAGCGTGTCAATATAAACTCTACTTGAAATAACTACTATATTACTCAAATATACCAATATAGACTTAAGACTTTAAGTAAATGTTCACTTTCTGACTTAAATCAGGGACCATATGATATATGAACTGATATGCTTATATAGAATCGTGTTCTTTTAAACTTCTGGTTAACACTTTCGCAACCGCGTAGTGCTACGCCCTACGCTCGTAGCGTGTAGCCAGGTATTCCTCGTATGTAGCGCGTAGTAGCTACGAACAGAGAACCCGACTGTCGGGTTCTCGGTGCTGAATGTGTTAAACGTCTGTTTTCGGTATTAGATGCCGCAGCGCCATCTGTCGGGACTGGAGCCAATTTATATTGAGGCGTTACCCGCCGAACAAAATGTATGAAATTGCGATCTATTGCGTTTGAGAAGCAATATACAGGGTGGCCAAAAAAGAACAAAATTCCCGTTGGCTGAATAAGGTTTTTGGACGCTACTAATCCTCCCTAGATGGTTCTGGAACCTCTCAGATTAGTCGCCGCCACTGCTCAATGGCCATAGAAAAATCCAAAAATCAAATCGATCTAGCTATTGGTAAAGTCTCAAAACCTTATACAGCCATCGGCAATTTAGTTCTTTTTTGGTCACTCTGTATAGCGGGTTTTAAAAACAACTCTACCAAATACCCCTTTATCAATTACTGCTCAGATATTATTGAATATTGACTATATTGAGCATAAATATGTTATAAATGTACTGTGAATGCGTAAAGCTGTGTGTTTGTATTGTATTATTAATTTTTATTGTTATGGCTGACTGCTTGCGTAATGTAATTTTAATTATTGATATTATAGTTTAATTTGTATGTTGTTTTTTTATTTTGCTATATTGGTGACAAGGATTATAAGAAATACTGCTGCTAGTTAAAATTTTTTCTCTCTTTCTAACAGAGGTGTTCCCAACCTTTTACTCGCTATTCCCCCACTGGTTGGGAAACCCTGTTCTGAAATTAAGGTGCTCTTACACGGGCGATAAAAATTGGCGATTGCCAGAATTTTGACGTCACGGCCATATCAAGCAATTTGAATATTAGTCAATATGGAGCAATCATTGCTCCAGTATGACGTCATTCTGGGTCCATTCAATTGCCCGTAAAATCGCCCGTGTAAGAGCACCTTTATGGCTGCTGTACATGATGGGCCATCATAGGGACGCAGCTGTACAATGGAACGAGATCGCAATATCGTTAGCTCCCTCTAACGCATAGCTGCGTCCCTATGATGGCCCATCATGCAGAGGAGCCCTTAGAGAGTATTCGCTATGTGCGAAGTGCATGGTGGGGGTAACGTGAACGATCGCAGCGCACAATGTAACAAGAAATTGGGCTCTTGTCAATATCACATTTCAAAATATCACCACCTGTAGGGTCAACTGTCAAAATAGTGAATCAGCCAGTGACATTTCATATAAGCAAGGAGTATATGCCATTAATAAAAAAGAAAAACCCATTAAACCCCCTGCTCAAGAGATGGCGCCACACTCATGCACACAGCGACTGCGACTTTTTGGTTTGCCAGACTACACTACAAATAAAAAAAACTTATTAATGAACATTAAATTTTATATATTAAAAAAACAACTAATCAAATATCTGTCTTCAACTTAAATTAAAAGATGGCGCCAGATCTTCTTCTGCCGAATCTGCAATAAATAATAAAATTACTCTATGTATTATTTAATCAAGCTGTAGAATAATAAGATACATGTTGTACAGTCAACGCCATACACATGTATACACTTTTGCACCCTACTCCATTGTAATAAGGTTCAAAGGAAAGGTGTATACATATTTTAGACGTTGACTGTACCATCGGGTTCAGAATTGCATTACCAGTTTATGAATGAATTCATTGATAAATTGGCCATGCAATTTTGGACTCGATAGTACACGTGATTTACGTGTATAAAAAAAATCTAGAGCTGATTTTATATCTTAGGGGCCGGTCATTAATTACGTAAGATTTATTTTTTGTAAAAGAACCTGCTCCAGACATCAAAGGATCCTCTTCAGAGTCTTCAGATATGTGACAGTCTTCAAACCTGCGATCTCAGGTCGACCTGCCCCGTTTAGATACTTCACCAATACCTAAAACACAAGACAGTTTTTGTATTTATTTCATTTTCAACCTTTGATTATTAAACCAACCGGATGCGACACGCGCTCTCATTTCTATCGGAAAAAGTCTGCCGTTTTTTGCGGGGGAGAGGAACGTCAAAATAACCACGTCAAATAAACGTCAGTCCATACAATGAGTATGACCATTGGTCATACATTTTTGGCAGAGGGGAACGCCTGTGAATTACCACTCCGCTTGGTTTAACCTTTTGAACGCCATGAACCTAAGTGGTTGACTTCTGTCGTGCCTACCACGCCAACAACCACTAAAGTGGCTATGGCAGACGCTGTCAAAGCAATTTTACTGTTGACAGATAAGGTTTAAATTAGTTTCTCACTAGTTGAGATGTTGGCGTGTATGCCACATTCTGAGGCGAGAGAGAAAGCGTTCAAAAGGTTAAAGCTCTAAGTTTACAACCTTTGATTATTAAACCAACCGGATGCGAGACACGCTCTCATTTCTATCGGAAAAAGTCTGCCGTTTTTTGCGGGGGAGGGGAACTTCAAATGTATGCGAAACGTCAAAATAGCCACGTCAAATAAACGTCAGTCCATACAATGAGTATGACCACTGGTTATACTCATTCGGCAGAGGGGAGCGCCTGTCAATGGCTACTCCGCTTGGTTTAAAGCTCTAAGTTTACAACAGACAAGATTTTGAAGGAAGAGGTTCTCAATTTGTCGGGATCTTTGTTTTTTTTTGGTATTTTTTTTTGTTTACATAACATAAGAAATATATCTATAGTTTCCTTACCATGGTGTAGTGCTAGATGGTTTTTCAAGAGATACTTCCGAGCAGCAGCGAAATTGCATAGGCTGCACCGGTAAGCTGGGACACCGGTGTGCTTGACTTCATGCAGCTTCAGGTTGATACTGCGTACTGTAAATAAATGAAGAATTAAACATTTTAATAACCCATCTCAGACACAGCTGAACCGATTTTGATAAAACATGCCTACAAACTGGTTCATTGCTAAAAAAATCCCGCTATCAAATAAAAACCGCAATCAAATCAGTTCACTCATAAATAGCTAGGTGCCAAAGACGAACACATAGTTAGAAACTGGAATTTGCTCCATAGTAAAAACCGATTTTTTATTTCGTTCTTTCATTACTGTTTCATATTTAATCGAAAAATCCTATAAAATGAAGTGAAAACCTAAATAAAACATCGGGTTTTACATAAAAACCATAAAATAATTAAATACGCACTACCTCCCGTCTCTGGGCTCCACGGAAGACCAGCGCTGTGGCATCTTAGATGCCAGGGCACATGCTGAGTGGCGTCCTTTTGCACCCACTACAACGGCATCTATATTGTAATTATTTACTTTTTGATTTCTCCTCACTAGTGTTCACTCTCTTTTCTATGTTTAAAATAATGTTAGTATTAAGTACTTAGTATTTAAGTTTAAATGATTTATCTTTCTTTCTTTCAAATATATTTGGTTATTTCCGGGTTTTTTGCTTTAACCTGTTACGAGCCTGTCAGATAGGGTGGAAAAATGATAAAACAAATGAATATCGTGTTTTTTGATAACTTAAGTCTACCCTACAGTTTCTACTTATGAATTAGTTTAGTTTATAAGTATATTCGACACTGGAAGTGTTATAACTGTACGTTTGGCCTCCATCGTAATATATATCTCACAAGCCCTGGTCCAACGTGGGTCCAACTCATAACAGAAAGACATAACCTCATGGTAGAGAAGTGCTGGCTCAGCATAATGATGGGACCAAGTCAGCGTTAGTATTCTGCCAGGACTTTACATAATAAATAAATATTAGAACAATCTTACACAAATAAAAACCAAAAACCTAATCCCACAGTAAGCTCAATAAGGCATGTGCTGTAGGTACTAGGCAACGATACGATATATGTGGTTCTCTGCCTTTTCGCCGAAAATCATATTGCCAAATTTCACTTGCCAACCAACTTTTCGCAGAAGTTTCATTTGGCCGAATTTCATTTCCCAACTTTACATAATCCAACCTAACCTAACCCAACCTAGTAGGCAATTCTCATTTCCCAACTATGGGGTTGGGAAATGAAATGGTTACGAAATAGTTATTTGGTAAATGTTATTCGGCCAAATGAAACTTCTGCGAAAAGTTGGTTGGCAAATGAAATTCGGCGATACAATTTTCGGCGAAAAGGCAGGATACCGATATATGTATATAAGATAGAGAGGCCTTTGCCGAAGGGCAAGCAGGCAAAGAATGCAAAAGATGGGAGATAATAGAGAGACGAGGTGCAATTGTTATTCTTTGTTCTGTAAATAAAAGCTATTTTTTTACATAAGATAGATAGATAAATACTTAAATACATAGAAAACACCCATAACTATGGAACAAATACCTGTGATAAACACACAAATAAATGCCCTGACCAGGATTCGACCCCGGGAACTCCTACTTCACAGGCAGGTCAGTACCAACTGGGCTAGGAGACCATTACATAAAAATTAATGTAAAACTACGTACTTGTCACATAACTGCAGTATCCACATTTGAACAGCTTGGCCCCGGTGTGTTCCGTCTCATGTATTTTCATCTCCCAATTCCTATCGCAAGAGAAACTGCATTGTTCACATTTAAACGCCTTGTCTATGCCATGTATAACTTTGTGGGTTAGCAACTCGTCTTTTTTCGCACACGAGAAATCGCATTGGCTACATTTGTAAATGTTCACAATGGTGTGTATAACTTTATGGCGCTCTAGATGGCTTAATTGGGAGCCAGCGTAACTGCATTGGTCACATTTGTATGGTCTCTCACCGGTATGCCTTTGTACGTGTATTTGGAATGTATTTTCTTCATTGCAGGAGTAATCGCAGTAGCTACATTGGTGCTCCATCTCCTCGTGTTTTTTTTTGTGCTCTCGTAAACCACTTCTGAAGTTGCTGGCGTAGCTACACTCGCTACATTTAAAAGGCTTCTCATTTTTGTGTATAAGCTGGTGCGCTTTCAAGTTGCCTTTTTGGGTGGCCGCGAAATTACATTGGTCACATTTGTAGGCTTTTACTCCGGAATGTAGTCTCTTTACGTGAGCAAGTAAACTAGCTTTACTGACACAAGTGAAATAGCATTTATGACATTTGTAGGGTTTTTCTTTCCTTGATTTTCCTCGACTTGTTTGTTTTGATGCGATTGGCTTTGTATTTACCAAGCCAAGATTTTTTGCAGTTTCAAAGCTAATCAGTTTAGCTTTTTGAGTTTGGAGTCTAGTACTTGATCTTGTCTTTGGAATTTGCTCTGTTACAGAAGAAATGATGAAATGCATACAACATCACTAAATATGAAGCAGAAGGGGTCGAAGCTTCTTCACAAGCTTATTGTGAAATTATTATCATTAATTTGAACAAACATAAATACTTCAAAAAAATATTGACGGCATCTATAGATTGCTCGGAATAAGTATTACTTGAAGTTCTTCATCCTCCTAGCGTTTGTCCCAGCTTTTTGCTCTATTGAGCCTGGGGTCCACTCGGCAATCTAATCCTGGGAATCGACATTGGCACTAGTTTTTACGAAAGCAACTGCCATCTGACCTTCCAACCCTTAGGGGAAACTAGGCCTTGTAGGGATTAGATCCTTTACAATGTTTTCCTTCACCGAAAAGCGACTGGCAAATATCAAATGATATTTCGCACATAAGTTCTGAAAAACTCAGTGGTACAAGCCGGGGTTTGAACCCGAGACCTTCAAATTGAAAGTCTGACGTCCTGCCACCAGGCCACCAGCGCTTTTAATAAGTATTACTTACAGTTAATATAATATTTGTAACTGATCATTAAAAAGTCAATATTTATTATTCATTTCTATATAATCACCAGAGCTCGGCAAGGGTTATTAGGGATGATCCATTAATTACGTCACACCAATTTCATGATTTTTTGACCCCTCCCTCCCCCCTTGTCACATTTCGTCATAATTAACTGTACCCTCCCCCCATAGTGTGACGTCACATTTAGATTTTTAGTTTAGGAAGGCGTTGTAAAATGAGCCTTATTGCCTTATTAATACATTCGTTATTTCGAAAAACAATAAATCGTTAAACTCAGCCAGAAAAATAGTATCAAATTTATAGGGAACTAAAGTATTCAAACAAATTCCGAGTATGTAGAAAATTAGTACAATCGTACAATGTTTGTTAACAATTGAAATATTTTTTTTTAAACTTAGATTTTGTAAAAAAAAAAATGTGAGGATTGTGAGGTCAAAAATATAGAACTCCTCCCTCCCCCCTGTCACGATATGTCACATTTTGTGGACCCCCTCCCCTCCCCTTGAGGTGTGATGTAATTAATGGATGATCCCTTACCTCATAATTTGACTTGTCTTACATAATTATTATAAGGCAAATAGCTCACCTTTGCCGAGCTCTGATAATCGCACTACTGACCTTGAGTAACCTCAGGGCGCACGGGTTCAAGCACCAGCTCATCATTCACGAAGCCGCCAGCATACTCCGCTCCCCCGCTTAGGCCCGCTGCCTCCAGCGATGACTCAGTCTCAAGCGCGTCTTCGGACCACGGCTCAACTTTTACAGTAACGCCTAACTGCTCAATTCTAAACACATTCTTGCAGGCAGACCCATCTTTTACGCAAACGTTTATAGGCTTCATTATTACAGACTCGCACGACGTCTCTTCGTTTGCACGAACATCTAACGGCTCAGTTTTTACAGATATAACCTCGTGTGAGAGCTTGGTTCGCATAGAAGGCTCAGTGTTCACACACACATCGCCCTGCGATGCTGATGTCTCCATCATCAACCTATCAACCGTCCAGTTGTCGATGAAGATGTTTATGGTATGAAGGTGGAGGTTCTAAGCCCCGTATACAGACTACACTTTTGTAACTCTCGTTATGTATATGTTTTGTAAGGAATAAATAGCGTACACGTATGGTAAAAGTTAATTTGCAGCTTCTATCACTTTGATTCAATGGTAATCGCGAGTAAAAGCAACGCGATCACCCCGACCACCAAGATTTCAAGTTTTTCTCCTGTCAAATTTGATTTGACATTGACAATCGTAGCGATCGACTGCGTTCCAATATCCCTATACATAGAATCTTATTCAAAGAATACTATACAATACTATACTTCAATACTTTTCAGAAATTCTCTTGATTACAGTTTATTATGATGGCGCAGATGGCGCTGCAATCGCTAAAAGAACTCAAAGCAAGCATTAACTAGAGCCCGCACACGTGTACCCCCGTAAGGGATAGATATATAGATGCCCATATATTATGGGCATCTTTTGTGCTGTAGAAGTGATTATGGGCCATAATCACTTCTACAGCACAAAACAGAACAATTTACCATTGTTTTCCAGCCGACACAACTTTCTAGGAAAAATAACAGCTTTTCTCGTAGCAATCACAGAAATTCTTGAAGAAATCGCGAATTATATCTGTTTGTTACCCTCCACTGCTATAAGTAAGGGTGACAACACACCTAGCGGAATTCCTCGCGGAATTAGCGGAAGTAGTGGAAATTTGTCTGTAGTAGCGGAAATTTATCTATGGTAGCAGATTTTTTTGTCTGGAAGCCATAGATAAATTTCCGCTACCATAGACAAATTTCCGCTACCATAGACAAATTTCCGCTACTTCCGCTAATTCCGCGAGGAATTCCGCTAGGTGTGTTGTCACCCTAACGCGTGGAGGGTAATATGAACTATGACAAGGACCAACGATAATAGCACCTCTCTGCCGTACCTATTGAAAGTGTTATAAGACCATCCCGTTCTATCTTGGTATTACTATTACCATAGCTCGTCTATACCTTTTATCCTATATCTATGTAAAAGAACAAACACATTGTTGGGTATAGTTTGTATATATCATCAAATCCATATAGTTTATTGTAACAGAAAGGGCAAATAACACGAGAATAAATACATTTTACACTTTTATTTCAATAATTCGACATCAGTAAAAATGGCGACCGGCACAGTTTGATTTTTCACACAAGAGTCTCACTTCTAACTTTTTAAACTTGTCTTCATAACAAATGCGCGGGAAAAGTCCATAGAGTATAATTATACTTCCGTGCCGGGCTCTATGGTCAATCTTGACATGTGTCTTGGCGTGGCGTGGCAGGCAGTCAAGTCGGAGGCATGGCACGCTCCGAAGGCTTAACTCGGCTTGGCAGGCTGGCATGGCAACACTGAGGCTCCAGTGTTTGAAGCTGGCGTGCTTCAGGCTCGGCAAGCTGGCTACATAGGCGAGCTCGGCTAGCATGTTGTTACAGTCGGCCATCCTGCAACAATTGCTCCCGCAATGGGAACAATAACAATGCTTAATAAACAGTTCATAGTTCAACTAGTTAGCCTCAATTTAATGATCTGAACTTTAGGCTTTGTTCTCACAAAGGTTTCCAATTTTTGTAATATGACCATGGATACAAATGAATCTAAGTCTGAAACATTCATCTATTTTTTTTTATGACCATTCTCACCAATGTTCGACTATCAAGCTACGAAGACTTATCTACCAGTGCATTGTAAGTACAGAGTACAGGGTGTATTACCTAACCTACACCAATTAATGAAACCAATCAAAGACAGACAGCAAAGTACAACCTGGCATTTTAGCATAAGAATTTAATTGGGGATATAAGTACAAGAATCCAGTGAATTTAAAA
The DNA here is from genome assembly GCA_911728535.1 of Pammene fasciana. Classification (NCBI taxonomy): domain Eukaryota; kingdom Metazoa; phylum Arthropoda; class Insecta; order Lepidoptera; family Tortricidae; genus Pammene; species Pammene fasciana. The sequence continues at coordinate 10,850,335 of OU452294.1, read as the reverse complement.
AAATAAATATTCATAAAGGCACCAACGAAACAGATTTAACTTCAGTTCTGACATTTAGATGGAGTGGCGTCTGAGTGGTAGCTTTTGCGTTTGACATGGCGTCGAAAAGGTTAAATAAATATTTACCAGGCATAATCCTGGCCAAGCCATGTCTACTTTCACTAGTACAATAAAGGATAAATAAATTCTTGTTGCCAGACAATTTAACAACTTACTACAGGACACTGATTAAGATTAAATAATTACAAAGCGGCCTAGGTACAATGACCCAAAGATAAACCGTAGTCACTGATTTAGAAGAGGTTACGAGGTGTTCAGCGGCGTCCAAGATCTATATCAGCAGTGGCACTCTTATTTAGGATAAAAAGAACTTGCATGTCTATTGAAATTCATAGCTGGAATACATACCTTATTCTTAACATGTAAAACTGCGTTTAATGTGTGCTTTAATCATTGTTTTGCTCTGCCTGTACACAACTACCAGCGTCAAGATCATTCTTGCTTAAGATTTAATTATTAAAGCACTCCAAATATGGTCCATTTAATTAACAAGCCTTCAATTCAACAAAGTCAACAAACTTACAAACAATATAACCTATAACCGTCATGAACTGTCAAGCAAGTGACGTATGTCATAAACCATTGACATGCCTAGAAATTAGTGAACGGAACGTTGCTGCTAGCAATGCAAAACTTGGGACAGCATGGAGCCGTAGATATTTCGAGCACAAAATTGGACGTACTAACTTAACCCATTGTTAAAGACTCATTCATATGACCAGTTTACTAAGATATATATATATTTTTTTAAATGGCTCATTTAAATAATCTTCCAAGGGATTAAAGGCACAACAAAGTAACAAAACGCTGAGCCCAAACGTAAAACAAGACGATTCTAAGTTTTGGTTTCCTTTCTTCATACAAAGTTACTGCAGGTGCAGAGATACCTCATGCACTATGTACTATAGATATAGAAGTACAACAACAAACATCTCAAGTCATGTACTGTTTACCATCTGAGGCTATGTAGATACAAACAAGACATGTGAAACGGATTCAAGAACAACACTGGCAGAGCCAGTTCCCACTGCCAGACACATATATACCAGTCTCGGAACAGCTACCGCCCGGCTACAAGGAATCATAGATGGCCCATTCGCAAGGCGCTGAATAGGCTCAGGTCCCAGGTTGATTGCTGCAGGCAGAACATAGTTGCATGGGAACTACTCTACCCGATCCGCTTGTGACACAGTAATGCAAACAACGGTGCACCTACTGGCAGGTTCACATGCCTGTACTTCTACTCGGAACTTGACCTGAAGGCTGTAAGGGTCAGGGCTTTCGACACTGCTGCTTTCTTGGCATCCATCACATAGAAACCGTTGACATAAAGGAACAACAACACTAGTTTAATACTAAGAAGACCAACCAAGAAGGACCAACAGTGTTAAACCAAACTATTACAGCGTCTTCAAACTATATCTTAATAAGAAAAGATACTGCAGGAATTGAAGCTACTTTGAAGCAACACAGAGAACATGGGCGCCTAATAGAAACATACAAAACAATATGGGCATTATGGCCTCAAGAATTTCCACAAAATATGCAATCACTTGAACAACAATAGCCGACTGGTTACCAATGGAAAGTAGAAACTTACCACAACAGCTCATATAGCCCATTCAGAAACTTCCTGAAGCAACCAAGTAGTAAGAACTAGGAACAAACTCCCAGAGGATGTGGATGTGCTCAAAATTTCAGCCAGTAGAAAAATAAGTTAGACAAGTACATATACATCACTTATCAAAGACAACATGTCTTGGTGACTGGATACTTGCAAACACAACTGCCTGCCTCCTTATTACATAATAGTTATAATAAGTTTACTCAAACTACTACCTCTATTTATTTAAGACAAAACTACCTTAGTCTTTACTTGAGAACTGTGATAAGACTAATAAACAATTTTTGATTAATTTTGTTATACACAGGCTGCATAATGTCAGTTGGTTAATACCAAGATCTTAGAAATAAATGACTATACTGAAACAATAAATCTGTTAACCCATAATGTTATTATTATTTAATTGCCATGTTTTAGTAATTCTATCTACTACTACTGTTGTCATAATAATTTATTAGGCTAGTGTCGAGATCACAATTTAACACTAACAAGAAAATTAGTGGCCAGGCAAAGGTGACAAGATGTAGCAAGGTGCGGCAAGATGTGGCAGGATATGGTAAGGTGTGACATGGCATGGCAAGATGTAACAAGGTATGGCAAGGTATTGGCAGATGAATGATTGTGAGGATAACTGACCTGTTATGTAGACTTGGCAATGTGTCACAGCTTTTGGCTATTTGGAGTAGTGCTTAAATTGAAAATTCTTTGTTCTTTGGCTTCAGTGGCAGGATAATTCTTTAAGGTAACTGATGCTTTCCCTTTACGTAGACCACTGTAAACAGATTGACAGAATGATAAGTTTCAAATTACAGGCATTCATCGCATTGGGCAATATTACTTAGAGGTTGACAATAAGCTTGTTCAACATTGTCAACAATTTCAGATGCTAATCTTGACTGGATACTGTTCTTTCATGGTATCGGGTAACTGTAAGAGTTGAGTTCGTTCAGATTTGCTTATACATTCATCCAGGTTTTCTTGCTAGTCACAATTGTATATAACAACCACTTGGATAACAACATGTTTTGTTCTTATTGTATAAATCTCTGTATGTTTGCCTAGACTCCTCCACTTTTGTTGGTCAAAAAGTTGGTTAGGGTTGGACTATAGCAATTAGCAAATTGGCCGGCAGCATGGCTTCAATCCGGTAATGAGTTGTTTCTTCATCAAGTACTGCGTCCCACGCTGTACGTAGAGTACATTAACAGTCCTCTCTGTTAAAGTTTAGGTATTTCATTATCTCCATAGCTTCGCGTAACATTTTCAGGCTGTTATGTTCTTCTTTTGCGGGGACTACAGCGTTGTCAAGCTTCAAATTTCAAAATACGCGATGCAATCCGTTTAATTGCATGGTCTCGTCCGACTAAATTACATGGATCTGCAGGTTGACTGTAATCTTTATTGCTGGGGTCAAGGTCAAGATCTCGATGATTTATATTTAACAAGCAGAGTCCTTGTTTCTCTAAATTCTTATCTCACAGTAACAAATTTCATTATAGTTGTCTTTCAAGTCGCGAGAGGGTGCTGAGACTTGATTTCGGCGTAAATCATTTTGCATTCTTCATCGACATCCGTGCTTCCAAGGCTCCAAACTGGAGGCCGTAATAGAAGGCCAGCGCGATCTGGATAGTTTAACTGCGCTTTATATTTGAGTTATACCCACTTCTGAATGTAACAGAAAGGGCAAATAACACGAGAATAAATACATTTTACACTTTTATTTCAATAATTCGACATCAGTAAAAATGGCGACCGGCACAGTTTGATTTTTCACACAAGAGTCTCACTTCTAACTTTTTAAACTTGTCTTCATAACAAATGCGCGGGAAAAGTCCATAGAGTATAATTATACTTCCGTGCCGGGCTCTATGGTCAATCTTGACATGTGTCTTGGCGTGGCGTGGCAGGCAGTCAAGTCGGAGGCATGGCACGCTCCGAAGGCTTAACTCGGCTTGGCAGGCTGGCATGGCAACACTGAGGCTCCAGTGTTTGAAGCTGGCGTGCTTCAGGCTCGGCAAGCTGGCTACATAGGCGAGCTCGGCTAGCATGTTGTTACATTATAGAACAGATACTTCCTGCCAGGCGCGGTCCCAGGGGGGGGGGTCACATGAGACATGCCCCCCCCCCCCCCAAATCGTACATTTCAGATGGAAAAAATTTTTACTGACCCCCTCAAATATTGGAAAAATAATTACTAAACTTAAACTTAATTATTATTAAAATAATTATGTTAGTTTAAAATTATTTAAATTTAAGACAATATACTTATAGCTACTAAACCAGGTTAGTTATTATTTTACAGAAGTGTACTGCCAATACTATTAGTGCTGGAGCCGAGCATACAAGGAATTTATCAAAAAAATTACCGTTTTTCTTTCATATAGCGTTGTAGAGCCCGTCTCGGAGATCAAGAAAACATAAGTCTTAGAGGTCTTAAATGGCCACAAGTAGGTATGGCGTCAAGTTGAAAATACAATTTTTTGGCCTAAATTTATCAACGAGCCGGACGCTCCAAATTTTGACACATGATTTAGCCCGCATCAAGTAGCCTAGATACCAATTTTAAGACCATTCTGGTGGGCGCATAAGATTTTAAGACCAGTTGAAGTTACAATTTTTTGGCCTAAATTTATCAACGAGCCGGACGCTTCAAATTTTGACAGTAGTTAAAGAACCCAGTCAACAAACCAAATCCCAATTTTAAGATCATTCTGGTGGGCGCATAAGATTTTAAGACCATTTTAAGAAATAGTCGATTTCATAGAAAAGATATCAAATTATTGTAAATTCGCTTTAAAAATCAATTAACTGTCACAAACACAACTGCATATTCATATTTAAGCGTCTCGTAACTAAAAATGCCGTAAAAGTATACCGCAATAACTCAAAAACTGGAGAAATTCGTCTTAGCAGTACTTTAGTCACGGAGGTCTTAAATCACGAAAAATATTGTTCATTTTAAACTTAATGGCACAAAATATGATTTAAAAAGCCAGACGTATGCCTATAGGCATTTTCTACCAGTCGCTCATGCCTTTAAACTGATAAGCGTCAAGTTAGATGCATTGACAATATATTACTGACAATACTGACAGTAAAAAATACATAAATTTATTTTAAATTCTACCGTTCCAAATGTTGATTAACGGTTTAGCCCATTTCAAATAACCTACATACCCATTTTATGATAAATCCGGTAGGCGCATAAGATTTTAAGACCTGTTGAAATTGCAATTTTTCGGCCTTTTATCAACGAGCCGGACGCTTCAAAGGATGATGTTCCGCTTCCATACAAGCTTGGCACCAGACTCAACAAACATGAGGAGTATATAGTTAGGCTCCAAATATAAAATAAAACTCCTGGCAATTAACAGAAATCCACGGACACTTCACAGAAAAGCGCAAAAGTCGAATTTCTTTAAGATTTTGAGGTTAGAATCGCCATAAAAACAGTTAAATCGTCACCTGACCTCACCTGATTCAAAAGTCGTATGTCATATGGAACTTGTATGACATTACGTCATTTCGGTTTTGGTTTTGTAAGCACGGATTGACCGATGTAATGACAGCAGTATGTAGCGTTGTACCTACCTGTTAGCTACACTTTATCGATATCGATAAAATAATTGTTATGAAGGATATCATGTGTTTATAATATTGAAGAATCGTCAAAAACGGTATCAATAAAACAATACTATTTAATTATTTTATTACTTTTAATTGCTTTGCAACTATTCAGCTACATCTTAATAACCACATCTTTTGTTTATTGCCACAGACGACAGCAGATACTTCATAGAATAATCTTCAGAAACACAGTGCGATGTACGATACTTGTTCCAATTCGGGAATAAATCCGTTCTTAGACGACTGCAGCATCATTGCGGTGAAGTGAGTCTCGTTCTGTGAAATGAACACACATATAATATCGATAGTTAAAATGTACCTTAGTACAACATTGTTCTTTACAAACTGATTCATTTTCAATTTAATACATAGAATATAATTTTTGAGATAATGTATTATCATTTTATTTTAGTTTTCATGATAGCCCCAGGAAATATGTACGTAGTTAAATAATCTCGCACTTACCATTTCGATATTTTGACATGAGAGCCAGCCGTGAATGAAACGTCCCTTCCGTTCTTTGCGCTAACTTATTTGAAACTGTTCGTACTTATGCTTCTTTTTGACGTACCCTGGGTCTAATCAGGTGAAGATACTTTTGAGGTTTATAGATTTTCTTGGTTAAAAGCACATTATTATTATTTGCTTTTTTCACACTATATTGTTTAGTAAGGAAAATCAAAACAACGTTTATTTACATTGTCAATAACATGTAAGAATTGACAGCTCAGTTCATGTGGCAAAAGATAAAAAAAGCGTTTGGTTGCTGCATTATCTTATAAATACTGACACTACATTTAAAAGATAAAATAACTTTACAATGCCAGATTAAGTAAATTATTAACAAAAAAAGAAGTCTCTTCCTTTTATATGATTTAATTGGATTGAATATTGAGTTCTTTTTAATTATTTGCGTGTAGTCGTTATAAATAGATTGCTAAAATACTGGAAAAATAAAACGCACACATAACAACCGGAAGGAAAATGTGTCATTCGTTATAGAAAATAGAGGAAAGACCCATATCTCGATTTAAGTTCTTTATTTTTGCTTTGAGTAATTAAGAACTGTCCGTTGGAATTTATTATATGGACGATTAAGCAAAAAATCTGCTATAAATTGTCGTATATATAGCGCGCTTGTTGAAGTATAGGCCAAATTCGACATGATCCTTTTGACTGTAGTTAAAGGACCCAGTTAATAAACCAAATCCCAATTTTAAGACCATTCTGGTGGGTGCATAAGATTTTAAGACCATTTTAAGAAATAGTCGATTTTATAGAAAAGATATCAAATTATTGTAAATTCGCTTTAAAAATCAATTAATGTCACAAACACAACTGTATATTCATATTTAAGTGTCTCGTAACTAAAAATGCCGTAAAAGTATACCGCAATAACTCAAAAACTGGAGAAATTCGTCTTAGCAGTACTTTAGTCACGGAGGTCTTAAATCACGAAAAATATTGTTCATTTTAAACTTAATGGCACAAAATATGATTTAAAAAGCCAAACGTAATGCCTATAGGCATTTTCTACCAGTCGCTCATAACTTTAAACTGATAAGCGTCAAGTTAGATGCATTGACAATATATTACATTTTAAAAGGAGAATCAGATTGCTCTGACTTGGTGAATAGGACTTGCAGTTTATTCGTTCCTGACAAGTACTTACGTTGTCGCAACCATCGCCTGCTCGTGGAGGACGCGGCTCGGACGGTAGCACACCAATACTCGCCGATATTCCGCGCACGCGCATTACTTAATAAATTCTTAAACTTTGCACCAGACTGCGACTTGTTTGCGGACAAACGCACAAAGTTGAATGTTTGTATGTTACGTTTCTGTGAAGCTCTGTCTAATTAATTTAATTTAATGTTTAATTTATTTTATTCCTATTTCATTTAATGTTTAACTATACAGCGCAATGGCGCTTAGCTGTAAGGCTGTATTGTATTTAACTAAATAAATAAAATAAATAAATAAATAAATTACTGACAGTAAAAAATACATAAATTTATTTTAAATTCTACCGTGCCAAATGTTGATTAACGGTTAAGCCCATTTCAAATAACCTACATACCCATTTTAAGACCAATCCGGTAGGCGCATAAGATTTTAAGACCAGTTGAAATTGCAATTTTTCGGCCTAAATTTATCAACGAGCCGGACACTCCTAATTTTTACAGTTGTTAAAGGACCATTTTAAGAAATATACGATTTCATAGAAAAAGTAGCAAATATTGTAAATTCGCTTTAAACATTATTCAACTGACTGGCACAAACACAACTGCATATTAATATTTAAGTGTCTCGTAACTAAAATGCCGTAAAAGTATACCGCGATAAGTCGAAAACTGGAGAAATTCGTCATAGCAGTACTTTAGTCACGGGGGTCTTGAATCACTAAAATTATTATTCATTATAAACTTAATGGCTCATAACATTATAACTAGGCGCACTAGATTTTAAGACCATTTTAAGAAGTGATCGATTCCATACGAAAAATAGCAAATAGCTTTAAATTCGGTTCAAAAATTCATTTAAATGGTTTAACATAACGGCATATTCATATTCAAGGGTCTCATAGTTAGATATGCCGTAAAAGTATACTACATAAGTCTAAAAATTGGAAAATTCGTCATAGCAGTACTTAAGTCAGGGTATTTCGTACTTAAGTCAGGGTGTTTTGAATCACAAAATTCATTTTTCATTTTTAACTTAATGGTACAAATCTCGATTCAGAAAATCGGACGTAATGCTTATAGGCGTTTTCTAACAGTCAGTCACTAACAATAACCCTAGTAATGTTAAAAGCGAATTTACAATATTTTTCTATGAAATCGTCTACTTCTTAAAATGGTCTTAAAATCTTATGCGCCCACCAGAATAGTCTTAAAATTGGGATTCGGTTTGTTGAATGGGTTCTTTAACAACTGTAAAAATTAGGAGCGTCCGGCTCGTTGATAAATTTAGGCCAAAAAATTGCAATTTCAACTGGTCTTAAAATCTTATGCGCCTACCGGATTGGTCTTAAAATGGGTATGTAGGTTATTTGAAATGGGCTAAACCGTTAATCAACATTTGGGACGGTAGAAATTAAATACAATTTATGTATTTTTTACTGTCAGTAATATATTGTCAATGCATCTAACTTGACGCTTATCAGTTTAAAGTTATGAGCGACTGGTAGAAAATGCCTATAGGCATACGTCTGGCTTTTTAAATCATATTTTGTGCCATTAAGTTTAAAATGAACAATATTTTTCGTGATTTAAGACCTCCGTGACTAAAGTACTGCTAAGACGAATTTCTCCAGTTTTTGAGTTATTGCGGTATACTTTTACGGCATTTTTAGTTACGAGACGCTTAAATATGAATATGCAGTTGTGTTTGTGACAGTTAATTGATTTTTAAAGCGAATTTACAATAATTTGATATCTTTTCTATGAAATCGACTATTTTTTAAAATGGTCTTAAAATCTTATGCGCCCACCAGAATGGTCTTAAAATTGGGATTTGGTTTGTTGACTGGGTCCTTTAACTACTGTCAAAATTTGAAGCGTCCGGCTCGTTGATAAATTTAGGCCAAAAAATTATAACTTCAACTGGTCTTAAAATCTTATGCGCCCACCAGAATGGTCTTAAAATTGGTATGTAGGCTACTTGATGCGGGCTAAATCATGTGTCAAAATTTGGAGCGTCCGGCTCGTTGATAAATTTAGGCCAAAAAATTGTATTTTCAACTTGACGCCATACCTACTTGTGGCCATTTAAGACCTTTAAGACTTATGTTTTCTTGATCTCCGAGACGGGCTCTACAACGCTATATGAAAGAAAAACGGTAATTTTTTTGATAAATTTCTTGTATGCGCGGCTCCAGCACTATATTATATTATTCTGTGACGTTACTTCGAAAATTCATTACTGTCAAATGGGGTAAAATGTGAATTACCCCGCGAGTGCTCCCGTTTTATTTTCAATTCAGCGCTCTTGAAATGGGCCTAAATTCCTTGTAACTTTACAAGGAATTTAGGCCCATTTCAAGAGCGCTGAATTGGAAATAAAACGGGAGTTATCGACTTAGGGTCGCCACACACCTAGCGGTTTTCCTCGCGGAATTACCGGAAGTAGCGGAAATTTGTCTGTGGTAGCGGAAATTTGTCTATGGTAGCAGATTTTTTGTATGGAAGCCATAGACAAATTACCGGAAGTAGCGGAAATTCATAGACAAAATGCTTAATTTGTCTATGAATTTCCGCTACTTCCGGTAATTCCGCGAGGAAAACCGCTAGGTAGGGTCGCCACACACCTAGCGGTTTTCCTCGCGGAATTACCGGAAGTAGCGGAAATTCATAGACAAAATGCTTAATTTGTCTATGAATTTCCGCTACTTCCGGTAATTTGTCTATGGCTTCCATACAAAAAATCTACTACCATAGACAAATTTCCGCTACCATAGACAAATTTCCGCTACTTCCGGTAATTCCGCGAGGAAAACCGCTAGGTGTGTGGCGACCCGTATGTGGCGACCCTAATGTAGAAATTCCGAAAACCTCATACATTTGAATGGCGCCCATGGGCCATCCGGCCGATCTAGCCCCAGAAAGAGAAACAAAGCGTCGATTTCAAACATATTTATTCACAAATTTAATTAAAAATACTTACACCAATTTATCATTCGATTCGGACACAGCCTTTTATAGGCTAATTAGTCTAATATCATTGATAGTAATCAATAGTGTAGTGCTCCACAATGCCCTATGTCAATAGTGTAGATATACTATAAGCAGTGATCGTAGATTTTCCAGCATTTCGGTGCAGTACTAGGATTGTTATTATTAAAGGCTATTAAAGGGCTATTAAGGGCTATTATTAAAGGGTTTTAAGATATATCCGCCCTTGGAGTACCGGACTGGAGTGAAGTGGCGCAGAACAGGGCAGAGTGGCGTTCTCTTGTGTCAGAGGCCAAGATCCGTTTTGGGTCACTGAGCCAGTGAAGTAACTAAGTACCTAAGTAAAGGCTATTTAATTGTTAAACTAAGTAATATGGCTAGTTCTTGGTAAAACATCCTGCATTAGAGGCCTCCGTTGAGGAACTTTAGTAAGATCATACTATTCGGGGGGCCGTCTGACGATATCGGCCTGTCAGTTAGAACAAAAGTTTGAGAGCTCCGAACAACTGACGGGCCAATATCGTCAGGCCGACTGATAAGTGGGTGGGCCCGATTACAGGTGATATACTGGTGATTGTACAGTCGGCGTCAAAGATATGATTACATTTTTTCACCTTATGCCTTTGTAATAAGGTGCAAAAGTGTAAACATATCTTTGACGTCGACTGTACAAAGTAAGCTCCTTTTGTATTGAAACTGACAATCTTGAGGGTGTCAGTGCTGGCATTAACTGAGGTCCTTGTACCCGTAATGGCTGAGGGTCTGCTCGACCTCCTTCACGTACTTCTCCGCGACCTTCTGCTGTCTCATAGTGGCCAGCTGCAAAAACAGTTTAATTTGATAACTAGTTCCAAGAAGAAATGCCCGAGTTGCTGTAAAAATACGAAATCACTATAGGTGTGTCTATAATAGTTGAAGAGTTCCCTCGATTTCTCCAGGATCCCATCATCAGATCCAGGCCTGGTGACAATGGGACCAACTGTGAACTCTTTTAAACACAAAAAGAATTTTCCACATCCATCCAGCCGTCTTCGAATAATCGGTAAACATACATAAAAAAAACAAAGATCCCGACGAATGGGGTTGGCTGGTGAAAACTTTTGCAGAGGGCGCTGTTCCAGATTCCATACAATAAGAGAAAGAGATACAAACAATGATAGAAAGAAACAGACGATGAATGGTCCCTAACTTGTATGCAGGCATAAAGCTTTTCTTAGGCAAAAACCTTCCCTATGGCGGTAATCTACATTATTTTAATTTTAGTGTATTCCAAAAACGGATGGATTTCAATTTCGGAGCAATTCGAGACAAAACATTGAGTCATTTTCGCGAAAATAAATAAAAACTACTTCGCGCCATACAAATTTAGCTTTTCTAGGGACCAATTTTGAAGATGTCACTTTGACAGTTGCCAACCCCAATTGAGAACCTCCTTCTTCGAAATCTTGAAGTCGGTTGAAAAGTCTTCTTCTTCTTCAGCGAGCATGCGCCCACTGTTGGGCATACTCGGTTGAAAAGTAGTAAACTGTATTAGGGATGTCACGAATATTCGCATTCGCATTCGTATAATGCGAATATTCGCATCATTTTTGACATTCGTATCAACATTCGCATTCGCATAAAATGAGGCGAATATTTTTCGAATGCGAATGTTGGTAGAACACATCATGTTTTGACCGCACTGAGCCGGCCCATGGTCATATGCTTGCTCATACACAGGAAGTGAAAACGACGGTATCACATAACTCCTTTTGATCATTAATATAGGACTCCATCACATGTCATGTTCTGTATTGTTGAACTATGGAAGCATAAAAATGATAAGCAAGATTAAGTTTTTTGAATCTACTCCGTAACATTCGTATTCGCATTCGCATTCGGACATTCGCATTCGCGAATGTGAGAATAACGACATTCGTCATCGTGACATCCCTGAACTGTATGTCCTAGCTACCTTTTGCTTGATGACCGTGCGCTCGTACTTGTCCTGCTGTTCCTGCTCCATCCTCAGAGCCACGCCTTCGTTGTGAATCTTCTCGCGCAGTTCAGCTCTGGGAAGAGAGTATTTGTAGTTGTATATGTATACTAGTAGTCCGCCTCGAACTGAGAACTCGCGATTTACTTGCAAACGAGTTGACCAATATAACAAGACGCTTCGGAGGATTTCGATCCTGCTCACATTGGAATTTACAAATTTTATGTATGTCTGTTACAGCCCCAATAAATTTCATAAAGGTCAGAAAAACGTTACTAGACAAAGTATTGAAATCAAAAAGCCATCCAAATGCCGAGACGTTCCAGTAGATAGGTGACAGTTCGGTCTGGAGTCGCTGTGCCCCCCCCCCAGATTCATATTTTCGTTATATTCATAGACAGTTCATATTTTCTTGACCCTCCGTTTATTTATATCAACTTGCCCCCCCCCCCCTCCCCGGGTCATCACCTGACGATCGGCTGGCGACGCTCTTGACACATGGGATGGTATGAAAATTATTTTCACTACGCTCGGGATTCACGTACGCCCTCGCCGTAAACAAGTAACTTTGCTCCCTTGTGACATATTGTACACAAGTTTTTTACCTGGCACGCTCCTTGTCATTGATTTGCTTCATGATCTCTAGACGATGTTTTTCAATACGCGCCTTGCGTTGATTCTCAAGCTGTAACCAGTAAAAAAAATAGGTTTTTTCCTTATTTGTTTCTTTTCATAATCATTATCAAGATCATAATTCTGATAGTATATTCCGATAGTATACGAACCGTTTTCTCCTTTTGCAAGAACTCCTCGTTCTGCCTGGCCGCGTTGTTGAAGCTCTGCTCGTCCTTAGCGATCTCGCGCGCGATGAGGCGGTGGATGTCTTTTATCTGAAATATGACAGTTCATATTCAAGATATTTATCCATGACTCACAATACAAAGGTACAGTCGACATCAAATATGTCGGAGCCATAAAGCTATATGTCGGAGCGGTCAGGGTACGCAAAAATATCAGAATGTGGACTTTATCGCCTTGACAATAGAGGCGTTGTTCAGATATTTGTGACCACCTTGGCCGCTCCGATATATCTGATGGCGCAGTCGAAGACGTCACCACTGACGGGTGGGGTCTCTTACCTGTTGCGTGCGCGCTTCGTGCAAATTCTTCATCTCCCTGTTCCGCCGTATAGCGTTGTCCCTCTCCTTCCGTCGGTATTCTCGCTCGACATCCTCTTGTATCTTCAGGTTGCGGATGCGTTCCAGCTCTGCCTTCAGCTCTTGTTCGGCCTGGGAAATGAGAAAACATATTTAGAATGTAGTTTTTTCTCTACGAATCAGAGTGACGTCACTTTTCAGGGCCGCTGGAGACTAAACTGGTCCTTCCAGCCAGATAAACTCATAATTTAAGCCGGCCACCAACTATCAGTCCGCCTGCAGTCGGCCTGGTGATCTCGGCCTGTCAAGGCTGTCAGTTAGAATAAAAATTTGCCGGCTCCGAACAATTGACAGGCCGATATTGTCAGGCGGACTGCAGGCGGACTGATAGTCGGTGGCCGCCCTTAGCAATGTGGACTGTGGTTGATGTCCTTTTGCTTGGCCACCTTGATGGACTCCGTCTCCACCCTGGTATTGGAGTCACTCTTGCTTCTGCTTAATTAAGTCAGTTGGAGACAAACCTGGTCCTCCCAGCCGGATAACTGCACCTTCTGCGCTTTAGCGATGCGGTCAATGCCTTTCTGCTTGGCCGCCTTGATGGCCTCCGCCTCCTCTCTGGACTTGGACTCACTTCTGCTTCTGTATAAGGAAGCTGCGATAAAACTGGTCCTTCCAGCCGGATAACCTCACCTTCTGCGCTTTAGCGAAGTGGTCAATGCCTTTTTGCTTGGCCACCTTGATGGCCTCCGCCTCCTCTCTGGATTGGACTCAGTTCTGCTTCTGTATAAGGAAGTTGCGATAAAACTGGTCCTTCCAGCCGGATAACCTATTCTTCTGCGTTTTAGCGATGTGGTCGATGCCCTCCTGCTTGATCACCTTGATGGCCTCCGCCTCCACTCTGGACTTGGACTCACTTCTGCTTCTGTATAAGAAAGTTGCGAGAAAACTGGTCCTTCCAGCCGGATAACCTCACCTTCTGCGCGTGGTCAATGCCTTTTTGCTTGGCCGCTTTGACGGCCTCAGCCTTCCTCCTGTTCCTGGACTTCCACTTGTGTTTCTGCTTAAGTCAGTTGGAGACAAAACTGGTCCTTCCAGCCTGATAACCTCACCTTCTGCACTTTTGCGATGTGTTTGATTTTGATGCCTTTTTGCTTGGCCGCTTTATCGGCCTCAGCCTTCGTCCTATTCCTGGACTTCCACTTGTCTTTCTGCTTAAGTCAGTTGGAGACAAAACTGGTCCTTCCAGCCTGATAACCTCACCTTCTGCGCTTTAGCGATATGGTCAATTCCCTTCTGCTTGGCCGCCTTGATGGCCTCCGCCTCCGCCCTATTCCTGGATTCCCGTTCCTGCTTTTGCTTCAGGAAGTTGGAGACACGAAGGTCGTTGATGCGCTCCTCTTCCATCTGGAGCTGCTTGAAATAGAGAAGCTCTGCGTTGCCTGCCAATATAAATAAATTGACATATGACTAGAAAAGAATTGGGAAAATCGGACCACGGGTCTCGGAGTAATCGGTGAACATACATAAAAAAACCCAAATCGAAAACAGAACCTCCTATTTCCTTCTATGAAATTGAATTCGGTTAAATATCGGGTTATATTGAGATATGATTGAGAAGACATCGAATAGCCAAAACCGTTGAAGGTTGTTGAAGCAAGGTTGATGAAACATTCTCTAGAGATGCGCTGAGTTTTGCAGCCTCCTGATTCAAAATACCGGCATTACACTTGCCTAAAACGGGCCCTAACGCTGTAATACGTTAGACACGTTAAACAATATATCCAAACGTGTCTAACGTATTGCAGCTTCCTTGTCGTTCGGGCCCGATTTAGGGAGATGTAATAAAGATAGTCACGCCAAATAAACGTCAGTCCATACAATGAGTATATGACCACTGGTCATACATTTTTGGCAGAGGGGAACGCCTGTCAATGGCCACTCCGCTTGGTTTAAAGCTCTAAGACAGGGAACCGCTTTCTGCAGGTAAATGTATTAAAATGAATCATTATAAAATATTCCCAGAAATCACCTCGCTGAATGGAACGTATATTAGTTTCGCTTACACGACATAAAAAGTCGTTTACGGCTTTTCTTGAACAACAGATTTCCCTCATCATGATTGTTCCTTAGGTCCCAAGGATGGATTTAAAAAGTGGAGCCACCAAGAATTTTGATGTAAATTTTTAGGGGGCTCCCAATTAACTTTATCTTGATATCTACATCAGTTAAGAGTCGCCAGAACGCTCGCGTTCCCATACAAACGTAGTTCAGCTCTCATTTTAAAACTACATGCTTTAGAACCACGAAATTTGGCATGGGCATTCTAGTAGTACAGATCTAGGTCGGACATTTGTTTTTGTTGCTAAAAATTGTAATACAAAGAAAATACAGCCAGTTACAGATTTACATACAAAATTTATTTTTGCTATAGTTTCTTTGTATTACAATTTTTAGCAACGAAAACGAATGTACGACCTAGATCTGTACTACTAGAATGCCTATGCCAAATTTCATGGTTCTAAAGCATGTCGTTTTAAAATGAGAGCTAAACTACGTTTGTATGGGAACGCGAGTTCACGCGAGCGTCCTGGCGACTCTTAAGCTACTAGGCCAAGTTTGGTATCGTTTTCATATAAAACGGGGATGCCGTATTTGGCACCTACGCCTTTTATCTATTGGTAAATATGCGAACCGTAGTTCAAGATTCATATTGTCTTGCTTCAAATATTTCTACGTTCAATATCTAGTCTGTTTAAGCTGTGTTTTCTTACCTTGGTCAAGTATCTCCTTCAGCTGACGCTGGCGGGCGTGCTTCTCTTTCAACTTGAGCGCCTCGTCGATCTGCATGGCAATGTTGGACTGGTTCACGCGGATGCTCTCCTCCTCAATGCGTTCGGCTTCCATCACCTGTCAAAAACATTCAAATTCAAATAACACAAAAATATTCCAGTCTTGCGAAATATTGTAATGTCGTTTTTATACTGCAAGAATACACGTAATACTGCAAGATTCTGCAGTCTGAGCCGGTGGCGTCACTCCTCCGCTTCGGGCCAACCACCACCGCCTGGCAGTTCTTCGTCGGTTCTATACTGCAGGAATAAACGTAATACTAGTGTGTTATCTTGGCAAACTCATGGGCTGTGATCTGTTCCGTAAGCGCGCTCAGATTCTGCAGTCTGAGCCGATGGCGTCACTCCTCTGCTTCGGTGCAGACCACCACCGCCTGGCAGTTCTTCGTCGGTTCTATACTGCAAGAGTTTACGTACTAGTGTGTTACCTTGGCAAACTCATGGGATGTGCTCTATTCCTTCAGCACCCTCAGATTCTGCAGTCTGAGCCGATGGCGTCACTCCTCCGCTTCGGTGCAGACCACCACCGCCTGGCAGTTCTTCATCGGTTCTACACTTACTGCAACAATACTAGTGTGTTACCCTGGCAAACTCATGTGCGTTGATCTGTTCCTTCAGAGCGCTGAGGTTCTGCAGTCTGAGCCCGTGACGCCGCTCCTCTTCCCGCTCGGCTCGAGCCACGGCCGCCTGGCGGTTCTCCTCCATTATAGCGTCTAGGCTGGAAGCATAATTATAATTACAGGATTAAAAGCGGTATTAGACATTGCAACATGCAGGGCCCAATCTGTCAGGTTGGAAGGTGTAATTAAAGGTAGGGCCCGTAGGGAGCTGAAGGAGGGGCGGGAAAGGCAGGGTACACAACAGATTGGGCCCTGCAGGTTGCAATGTCTAATAACCGTTTAAGCACACACTTAAAACCTTCTAGCCTAATATGATCGGGTTTTTGTTTGTCCCGTTCGAACAAGTACGTAAGTGCGAAAGTGACGATGATGGCTTTCTGAATTCAACGTGCGTTGGGGTAAGATAGAAAGGTATTTTTTTAGAGGTAAGACAAAAAATCGTCCATATTCCGGAGCATTACAGACTACTTTTTATCTTACCCCTAAAAAAATACCTTTCTATCTTACCCCAACGCACCCTACCTAAGTATTAGGCTCAAAACACATCTGGCGGAATTGTGAGCGGAATTAAGCCAATTAATAGATAAAATGCTTAAATTTGTCTATGGCCTCCATACAAAAAATCTGCTACCATAGACAAATTTAAGCATTTTGTCTATGAATTGGCTTAATTCCGCTAGGTGTGTTTGTGAGCCTTATACACAAAAATCAACCGACGGCGGAAAAATGCAACTTCGGCGCTCTACACCTGCGATTCTCATTACATTGCGATTTTTGATCCATCTATTGATTCCGTTACACCTACCCAGACGGCAACGTATCGGAATTGCCAGCAATTTTTGCGCAGATTATAGATCTCTTTCCGGCTGAATTTTGTAAATGCTCCATCCAAAAATTCAGCCGCCATAGACAAATTTCCAAATTCCACCTGATTTTCTGCAAGATTTTCTGAAGACAGACGTCGTCCAGTTTTTGAAAATAGCGAGATTTTTAACGTATTTAACAGATCTGGGCACGCCTTTATCACTCTTCCTTTTTTAATCCTTTGTTCAGTCTTTATTCCTTCTTCCCCCTACAATTGCCCGTCTATGACGCTAGGATACGGGTGCAGATGCGATTTTTTCTCTCTGTAATAACTTACCGTCTCTCTTCCTCCGTGAGTTCCTTCTTGATGAGCTCCTTCTCCACAATCTGAGCGTCGCGTATGGCATGGCATTTCGACGCCAAAATTACGCGGTTGCAGAGACGCGGGCCCTGCATGTTGTCCGCCTTCATCACTGGAACATTGATAAAAAATAAAGAAGATTATGATACGCATATGTAGCTGTAATAGAAAACTGATATTCCTGAACGGTCAGATCAGGAACAGGAACGTGAAAGGTCAGGAACGCTGCATTGAGGTATCTTTTGATACTGTGCAATGAGTTTATATCGTTAAGTTGTTGCTGGTGTAAGGTTAATAATTACTTAATACTCACTCTCGTTCCTGCTGAAGGAACGAGGGTGTGCCGCTAGTAAGGAACGTGTGGACCGCCTGGTCCGGTCCCTCGGGCTCCGGGTCCGCCTGCCCGGCCGCCGCCTCCGCCCCGGGTGGGGCTGCTCTCCTGTGTACCAGGGACTCATGACTGTAAAGGACTCACTCTCGTTCCTGCTGAGCGTGTGGGCCGCCTGGTCCGGTCCCTCGAGCTCCGGGTCCGCATGCCCGGCCGCCGCCTCCGCCCCGGGTGGGGCTGCTCTCCTGTGTACCAGGGTCTCAAGAATGTAAAGGGCTCACTCTCGTTCCTGCTGAGCGTGTGGGCCGCCTGGTCCGGCCCCTCGAGCTCCGGGTCCGCCTGCCCGGCCGCCGCCTCCGCCCCGGGTGGGGCTGCTCTCCTGTGTACCAGGGACTCAAGAGTGTAAAGGACTCACTCTCGTTCCTGCTGAGCGTGTGGGCCGCCTGGTCCGGCCCCTCGAGCTCCGGGTCCGCCTGCCCGGCCGCCGGCTCCGCCCCGGGTGGGGCTGCTCTCCTGTGAACCAGGGTCTCAAGAATGTATAGGACTCACTCTCGTTCCTGCTGAGCGTGTGGGCCGCCTGGTCCGGCCCCTCGAGCTCCGGGTCCGCCTGCCCGGCCGCCGCCTCCGCCCCGGGTCGGGCTGCTCTCCTGTGTACCAGGGTCTCAAGAATGTAAAG
Source organism: Pammene fasciana (assembly GCA_911728535.1). Lineage (NCBI taxonomy): Eukaryota > Metazoa > Arthropoda > Insecta > Lepidoptera > Tortricidae > Pammene > Pammene fasciana. The sequence goes on along the minus strand of OU452294.1, from coordinate 10,831,581 downwards.
GACTCACTCTCGTTCCTGCTGAGCGTGTGGGCCGCCTGGTCCGGCCCCTCGAGCTCCGGGTCCGCCTGCCCGGCCGCCGCCTCCGCCCCGGGTGGGGCTGCTCTCCTGTGTACCAGGGACTCAAGAGTGTAAAGGACTCACTCTCGTTCCTGCTGAGCGTGTGGGCCGCCTGGTCCGGCCCCTCGAGCTCCGGGTCCGCCTGCCCGGCCGCCGCCTCCGCCCCGGGTGGGGCTGCTCTCCTGTGTACCAGGGACTCATGAGTGTAAAGGACTCACTCTCGTTCCTGCTGAGCGTGTGGGCCGCCTGGTCCGGCCCCTCGAGCTCCGGGCCCGCCTGCCCGGCCGCCGCCTCCGCCTCGGGTGGGGCTGTTCTCCTGGGTACCAGGGTCTCAAGAATGTAAAGGACTCACTCTCGTTCCTGCTGAGCGTGTGGGCCGCCTGGTCCGGCCCCTCGAGCTCCGGGTCCGCCTGCCCGGCCGCCGCCTCCGCCCCAGGTGGGGCTGCTCTCCTGTGTACCAGGGTCTCAAGAATGTAAAGGACTCACTCTTGTTCCTGCTGAGCGTGTGGGCCGCCTGGTCCGGCCCCTCGAGCTCCGGGTCCGCCTGCGCGGCCGCCGCCTCCGCCCCAGGTGGGGCTGCTCTCCTGTGTACCAGGGTCTCAAGAATGTAAAGGACTCACTCTCGTTCCTGCTGAGCGTGTGGGCCGCCTGGTCCGGCCCCTCGAGCTCCGGGTCCGCCTGCCCGGCCGCCGCCTCTGCCCCAGGCTGGGGCTTCAGGCTCTCCTGTGTAATAAAAAATGGATTTGTGCTGATTTTATGTGCTTCCTCGGAGATTCTCGTTACGGAGAACGTTCTCGAGATAGAGCGGAAATTCCCAGGAGAATAAATTATCGAGGAATGAGAACTTTCTCGACGGCACGACTCTAGATATACAAATATACAAATTCCTCTGCTTAAAAATCCCTTGTAACATAGACGCATCGCCAGTCGCCACCAATGACCAAATATAAACGGCTATTACACATTGCAACCTGCAGGGCCCAATCTGTTGTGTACCCTGCCTCTTCCTTCCCCTCCTTCAGCTCCCTACGGGCCCTACCTTCGATTACACCTTCCAACCTGACAGATTGGGCCCTGCAGGTTGCAATGTGTAATACCGCTTATAGCTAGAGATAATAATACTATTCAATATACTCTATGGCTAGAGAGAGCAGCGGTAATTAATTTTCAGGTAGAGACAATTTCAAGGTAGGACATTTACTTTAGGGTCGCCACACACCTAGCGGTTTTCCTCGCGGAATTACCGGAAGTAGCGGAAATTCATAGACAAATTAAGCATTTTGTCTATGAATTTCCTCTACTTCCGGTAATTTGTCTATGGCTTCCATACAAAAAATCTGCTACCATAGACAAATTTCCGCTACTTCCGGTAATTCCGCGAGGAAAACCGCTAGGTGTGTGGCGACCCTTAATAGGGGATATTACTGAAATGTTCTGCCGCCAGAGTGCAGCACTAGCGCATCGGTAAACCATAGAATTCTTAATACATACGGGTCGCCACATACCTAGCGGTTTTCCTCGCGGAATTACCGGAAGTAGCGGAAATTCATAGACAAAATGCTTAATTTGTCTATGGTAGCGGAAATTTGTCTATGGCTTCCAATGCTTCCATACAAAAAATCTGCTACCATAGACAAATTTCCGCTACCATAGACAAATTTCCGCTACTTCCGGTAATTCCGCGAGGAAAACCGCTAGGTGTGTGGGGACCCTACTAGACTTTAAATATTTTTTTACAAGTTTTCATAGATAATTTATAACGAATAAATATGTCATTTGTGCACCAAGGCGGTTTGCTTACAGAGGGCCTATGTGAAACGAGAGAATCGAAATTTTGACATCTGCCTCTCTATCGCTCTAATTGTCGTGTTTCGCGGTAGGCCCTGTGTTTGTGCTAGTGCCGCCCCCTACGCAGAGTTTTGCGTAATATTCCCTCTTGTCATAGACGATGGTTATTTTGATGGTGAATTCAATCGATAATAGAAAAAGTCGGAAAAAAGCCCAATTTCCGGCTTAATTTTTTCTTGGAACCAAAGACTGATTTTTGTCTATGATCGTCTAAATTTCGAGCTGAATTCCGCCTAAGGTATAGCTTAGGGCATCGCCCATAATGCCACTACCCCATGCCCTGAACCTTTCGCGCCGCCGCATGTCCCCACTGTGGCCCTACCACAGATAACCTCAACCACTAGATATAAGTATAGTCTGACAAACCAAAATGCGCAGTAACAGTCAGAGTAACATATGCTATACCCACCCCTTTATTACTAGTGAGAGTACTAGCATTAGAAAAAGACAGTATGATTCTCCCTGTCTATGCTTGAAGTGGAACAAACTCTGGCCAAACTATACAACTCGAGGTCACCACACATAGAGTGCTCCCGTACTAATTTTGTATGGGAGCGCGACCGCTTATTTCAGTTGAGTTAACGTTTTTGATCATTACTCATGTGAATTAAAAATATCCACAAAAATAAAAGTTACAGGGGTGAACCTGGATTGTTATACTACATTGGTGTAGAATGCTATTGAGATGTGCTGTTCGAATCGCAGAAATTAAGAACAAAATTGCGCTTATGTGTGGTGACCTCGTGCTCCCTGAAAAAGCTTAATAATGAGGTGTCTGTGTAGTGTGGCCCTAAAGTATACCTTTAGTTGCCGCTTCCGCATCTCGGACTCCTTGGCCGCCTTCTGTATGGCGAGTTCCTGGCCGTGCATGGCCGCGATGTGCTCCTCTTGAGTCATCACCTGGGGACAAATGTTTCTTTACACTGGGAACACTAATCAGTGTCACAAGAATGTACAGTCGACGCCATAAATATGTGTACACGTTCGCATCTTACTCCAGTGTAATGAGGTTCATATAGGCGTTGACTGTACTGAGGTAATTTGCTTTGAATCGTAAATGAAGCGGAGACTTCTACAATAGTACTATCGAGCGAGCGAGTAGTAGTAGTAGCAGGCACGGTACCAGGGGGGGGGGGGGGTCACAGGGGACATGACCCCCCCCCCCCAAAATCATACGTATTGAATTGAAAAAAGACCCACTCAAAACATGAAAAAAATTTTTTTTGCTTTAGTGACCCCCCCCAAAATTTCAGGCTGCGACCGCGCCTGAGTAGTAGTAGTACTAGTAGTAGGTAGAGACTAGGTAGTAAGTAGTAGTAGTAAAACACATTATTGTATTATTGATATTGTATAAGAGGCGCAGTGGCGGGGCGTCCATAGAACACGATTCCTATCGGCTTGCCTAATTTTCAGGCACAAGAGCAGTTTTTCTACAGCTGATGAAAATATTATTACAGCTGATTAAATTAAGCTCCGGCTTGCCTAAGATAATTTTTGACCCGCCGCGCGCGAGTTTGGGTCAAATTTGTGCCAATTGTAGAGGCCAATTGGGACAGTAATTCCGAACCATAGACAGTTTCCCGCACAGTGCTGAATACTATTTATTTATAATAAGACTTGCAGATTGTTGTATATGGATGGCTGAATTTTGCTGAGGTTCAGCTCCATACTATGTCCACTATGGTCGTGTCCCTAGTCCCTAGAGACCCTAGAGCATGTGAAGTCCATTTTAGTTTAGCCACCTGGCTCAGCGACTACTGCTGGTAAATACATACCTTAGCCTGAAGTTCCCTCCACATTACTCGCTCACCATGCGGTTAGAAGAGAGACAGCTCCAACTCGCTCCTATGTATAACGGCAGGATAGTAATTCTTTTCTCTCCGCGGCACTTCCAGTTTCTAAACCTTCTCCACACTCTGACACCATTACTGTAGAAGAGAGACAGCTATACATACCTTAGCCTGCTCCTTCAGCCGCTCATACTCGCTCCTATGTATAACGGCAGGATAGTAATTCTTTTCTCTCCGCGGCACTTCCAGTTTCTAAACCTTCTCCACACTCTGACTCCATCACTGTAGAAGAGAGACAGCTATACATACCTTAGCCTGCTCCTTCAGCCGCTCATACTCGCTCGTATGTATAACGGCAGGATAGTAATTCTTTTGTTTCCGTGGTACTTCCAGTTTCTAAACCTCCTCCACACTCTGACACCATTACTGTAGAAGAGAGACAGCTATACATACCTTAGCCTGCTCCTTCAGCCGCTCATACTCGCTCCTATGTATAACGGCAGGATAGTAATTCTTTTGTGTCCGTGGCACTTCCAGTTTCCGCCACCCTCCACCCTCAGCCACAATGAGGACTTCGCGCCGCGGCAGCTCACATTTATGAATAGGGCGGTTCGTTATGGGGAACTTTAGGCGGCATTGTGATGGTCTGGAACGAGGATTTCGTTAGAAAACAACCGTTTTCGGTAGTCGGTACCTTTTCAACCTATTTACTTAAGGATTTCGAAGGTGGTTCTCAATTCATCGGGATCTTTGTTTTTGCTATTCTTTTCAGGGCTGTAGCTAGCCCCCCCTCCCCCCCCCTAGCATTAGGGGGCAATGCCCTACCTTAAAATACTAATGCCCTACCTTAAAAACTACAATCGGGTCAAAAATGTATGAAAATAAGGTTAATACCCTACCTTAAAATTCGCTATGCCCTACCTTAAATTAGCACTGCCCTATCTTAACTGCAATTCTGGCTACGGCCCTGATTCCTTTATGTATGTTCATTGTTCACCGATTATTGGAAGACGGCTGGACTGATTTGGAAAATAATTATTCGTTGGAAAGGGTATACTTAACAATTGGTCCCATTGTCATTTGGGTAAGGATCATGATTGAAATCTTGGAGAAATTGAAGGAAATTTTCTAAATATTAACCTAGGAACATTTTTTACAGTAACTCCGGAATTTGCTTTTGAAAATGTGAAGTCTAAGTGAAACGGTCCTTCTTTGTTTTAAGGGGCTACTTTGAAAAATTATAGGTTTTTTCAAACGCTCTATTGACTAAACGGGAAAAGGGACTGACTTTATTTTTGAATATATATTATTAGACTATATACTCTAGTTTATGGCACAAGCCGAAACACGATTGCTGAAAGTTGCCTCGATAGAAAAAAAATCCGAAGTTGGGTCCTTTTTCCCCTTATTTTTCTTAGTTTACGTAAACTATAAGAGATTAAGCAATATAACAGAGTTAAAAATATGGTATTCTGGTTTATCTAAAAAGTCACAGAAACAAAATTTGACAAAACTTTATAGATTCGCTTATTTATTGTAGTTTAGTCAAAAAGTCTGATCCTTAAGAGCGCTGCATCTCTTTCTTTCGTGCACGGGAGGCATAAACGTGTCTCTTACGGATGGGCGTGGCTTGTCCGAATACAGATCTATGTCGGTAATTCGTTTCCGTTGCAAAAAATTGTAATACAAAGTAAATACAGCCAGATACAGATTTACATACAAAACTTATTTTTGCTATATTTTCTTTGTATTGGGCCCTGCAGGTTGCAATGTGTAATAGCCGTTTAAGGCTGCGTTTTCCACCAGAGATGAGCGAGGATGCGTTACGAGTTATGTGTATGTTAAGAGCCAATCCTAGAGCTGCGTTGTGCGAGGATAAACAAATGAAGTGATTCTATTGGTTTTTAAAAACACATTCCTCGCAACACATCCTCGTTTGGCTCTGGTGGGGGCAAAAAATTTGGGGGGGGACGGGACACTAATGCAGAATAGTACATTACACAACTAGGGTGGTAAAACAAAGAAAGGCCGAGATCGCAGAAGTTTGCGGCCCGAGCTGCAAGCGAGGGACGTAAATATGCGATCGAGGGCTTTCTTTATTACCTCCCGTGTTACATATGTACATCATTTTATGTCTACACTTGGCCAGAAAGGGTCATTTTCCGTACGCGACTTAGACGCGATTTAGAAAAAGCCACTTTATGGCCAGGTGTGGCATAAATGATTTTTACAATTCTGGTCAATGCAGCCTTATACGAAAGCCGTGGATATATATTCGTGAGGGAGACAGAAAATGGGCACAAGTAAATAATACATCTATAAGAACAAGTGCATTGTAAATTGTAATAATACCTATGTAATTGGTAGCAGCCTGGTTCGCTTCTCTTCGTCGCTCTTCTAATAACATGGTAAGGAATACTGTCGTGCGGATTTGGTGTCGGGGGCGACATTGTAAATTAATTAGAAAATAAATAAGATATGTATTAAAACTATTAAATGCGAAAATCGAATGCGAATGTCGATATGCCTCGTGCGCCCTAGAGTAGTTTTAAAATACTTAATTCATTCATAGAAATAATTCGAAAGCAGTTGCCTAGCAATAAACAAAGTTTGAATAGTTTGATAGATGGTCACTTTGACGACCGGGATTCAAATATACCACAAATATACCTCATATACCTCCATGGTGACCTCCTACTCCGTGTGACCTCCAGAGCAGAGTCTCATTGCTATTAATAAACCGGCCAAGTGCGTGTCGGACCACGTATAATGGAGGGTCCGTTGGTTTCGATTTTACGAAAGCGACTGCCACCTGACCTTACAACCCAGAGGGGAAACTAGGCCTTTTTGGGATTAGGTCCGGTTTCCTTACGATGTTTTCCTTCACCGAAAAGTGACTGGTAAATATCAAATGATATTCCGAACATAAGTTCCGAAAAGCTCAGTGGTTCGAGCCGGGGTTTAAACCCGAGACACTATTCAATATACTCTGTGCTCGAGCCCGAGACCTCCGGATCGAAAGTCGGACGTCTTACCGCAAGGCTACCAGCGCTTCTGTAGCAGAGATATAGAGATATTATATGACGGATCCTAGTGTTCAAACATTGGGCGTTACTGGGTAAATCGAGTATTGAGACAATGATGGTAATCAAATGTTTCTTTATTACTGGATACACAATTATTGAAATACTAAGTAACACAAATAACACAATGTAGCGAGGACAGTTCCGTGGTAGAACCAAGAGGTGTTCACTCTAGCGCAGTCAGTCCGAAAGTGAAGCACGCCCTGGCCTGCCCGACTCCATCCTAGCGCACGAAGTGGGGCTAGCTGGTTCGATGTGACGTCAGCTACCCAGTCGACCAATCATAGGTGTTCGCGCGCTGGCTACAATTGAGTGTCCGTGCTAATATCCGGTCTGTCTCCGACATATATATATAATTTGAGAGTTCGTATATGAGATAGACCTCTCAAGGGGCTGTGGAGCTGGAAGGCGCGAAAAAATCATTACATGGGTGACCCATGATGGGTCTTGTTACATTGGGGTTGTTTGCAAGTAAGTCGCGAGTTCACAGTTCGAGGCGGACTAAGGGACAAAACACACCTGAGCTGAATTAAGCATATTCATTGACAAAATGCTTAAATTTTCTCATTTGCTTTTGGTTGTTTAAATTTGTATGGAGGCCATAGACAAATTTCAGCATCCATAGACAAATTTAAGCATTTTGTCTATGAATTTGCTTAATTCAGTTCAGGTGTGTTTGGTCCCTACTAGCACAGAGTAAATAATAGTATAATACAGAGAGACCTCTGTAATGTCACGTAATGTCACGAATCATGTTGTCCCTTCTGACACATGACAAGTTCTCTTTCGCACTTATGCAAACGTATCGGATACGTTGTGTCAAACTCAAATTTTTTGACAGATTTACACTGAGTTGTACCCCCCTGCTACTAGTTTAGATATAAGCGGTATTAGACGTTACAATCTGCAGGGCCCAATCTCTCAGGTTGGAAGGTGTAATTAAAAGCGGTATTACACATTGCAACCTGCAGGGCCCAATCTGTCAGGTTGGAATGTGTAATTAAAGGTAGGGCCCGTAGGGAGCTGAAGGAGGGGTAGGAAGAGGCAGGGTACACAACAGATTGGGCCCTGCAGGTTGCAATGTGTAATACCGCTTTAAAGGTAGTACCTGTAGGGAGCTGAAGGAGGGGAGAAAGAGTCAGGGTACACAACAGATTGGGCCCTGCAGGTTGCAATGTCTATCGTCTGGCAAACCAAAAGCGCAGTAACAGTCAGAGTAACATGCTATACCCATCCCTTTTTTAGTAGTGAGAGTACTAGCATTAGAAAAAGACAGTATGATTCTCCCTGTCTATGCTTGAAGTGGAACAAACTCTGGCCAAACTATAATAGCCGTTTACATCTTGTAGCCGACTTCCGAGAGTTCCGAGTGGCATCGCAAATCGCAATCGGGCAACATCGCATCAAAGACGTCAAAGACAAAGGATAGGATTTGACATCCGCTAAAATTTTGTTTGACTTTCTTTTTAAAAGTTTCAAACTTTAAATCTAGCTTATCTAGTTTAAATAATGCGCGTTTATGTTTAAATAATAATGACGAAACTTTTTCATATTACTGTGAAATATTTATATTTGTTTCTTCGTGTTCGTCATAAAGATAATAAGTATTTTTCTATATTTGTCGCGCTCTTGCGCGCTCTTTCATTTCTTTGAAATGAAATTGTCAATGTCAAAAGAGAATAAAGAGATTAAGAGAGGTTAGGTTTTCGGTCGTGTTTATTTCGGTGCCGTAAAATAATTTAAAATGGGAACTTTAGAGAAACCTGAATTTGTGGAATCTACATATTTGGCACCTTTAATTGTGAGTATTTTATCTTTGCTACATAAATTAAAAATATCTCCAATAACATTCTTATTTCATCATACCTTAATTCTTTTAATTTTCTTTACGATTTCTTTGTTATAAATAAGAAATAAATTTTAAAAACATTGAGTTTCATTCATACTGTATTTAAAGTTCAAGTTTATATTTAAGAATAACCTTGTGTTACTAAATAATGAAGTTTATTAATTGTACAGTAAGCAGCAGAAGTAGCTAAGCGGGCAGGGTGTTGTAAATGCCCACACACGCTCTTATTCTCTTAACAATAAAGTCGTGTCCAGCTCATTTTGAACACCCTACCTGCTTAGCTACTTTTGCTGCTGACTGTACTACAAGAAAATTATGTTATATTTAGGCGGGTGCTTTAGCAGGGATCTCGGTAGACGTAGCCCTGTATCCCCTGGACACGTTGAAAACGAGGCTTCAGAGTGAACAGGGCTTTCAGAAAGCCGGAGGCTTCAGAGGAGTGTATAAAGGTAATCTTTTTTATAGTAACGGCCTCCTAGCCTAGTTGGTAGTGACCCTGCCTATGAAGCAGGAGGTCCCGGGTTCGAATCCTGGTCAGGGCATTTATTTATGTGTTTATCACGGATATTTGTTCCTGAGTTATGGATGTTTTCTATGTATTTATCTATATCTATCTATTATATATATCGTCGCCTATATAGTACCCACAACACAAGCCTTATAGAGTTTACTGTGGGACTAGGTTGATTTGTGTAAGATTGTCCCTTAATATTTATTTATTTAATTATTTATAGTGTTATTTACGAAAGACCTTAGTTTATGTCACACACCCGACACCTGACAAGGAAAAGATGGGAGGATGAAATAAAAATGGCTGGACCATTGTGGAGAAGGTTAGCTATGGACAGAAAATCATGGCAAATTCTAGGGGAGGCCTTTGCCAAAGGGCAGACTGTGCAATGAAAATATCTCGGATGTCAGGAACAACAACAAAATAATTATTTATTATATGTATGCATCATAATTACAAAAAGAAAGTCTACAAGAACAATAGAAATACCTTCATCCTCAAAAATCTGTCAATAAAATCATAACTTTCTGTCAAACACGTAAGTCACTTATTTAATTGACAAAATTTAAATTTTGGTTCCTTTCTGCAAAGCTTATGTCCAGTTTCGGGTAATTCAAAGCTCATCAAACAGGAAACAAACAACCGTACACTGTTTCAGGTCTACTGACAGTAGCAACCACTTCCATGCCAACAACGGCGCTCTTCTTCATGGCATATGAAACCACTAAGAAGTTGGGCGAGCCCCTGGTGGCCCCGCAGTACGCTCCCTTGGTGCACAGCTCCGCGGCTTGCGTTGCTGAAGTGGTATGTATGAGTTATTATGGTCAAATTGTTCTCTCATAGAGACATGGTCTAAGAGCTGGCCACTCTAGATATGACACAATAATGAGAGCAACAAAACCCATCTGTACGTCTAGCATGACTTACGTTGCGGCGCGACTCTCCATACTTCAGGCGCGACTCGAGGTATGGAGTCGCGCGCGACAACGCATGTCATGCTAAGGCCCTTGGTGAGATTGCTGTCCTATCCTTTAATATTTTTATTTTAGATGGGTTTTGTTGTAGCAATAATATTGCTAGATCCGGGCATCTGGCAGCTTTAATGGGTGGGGGTCAGAGTTACAGACTAACAACATTTTGGAATTTGAAAATAGTACTACCAAAATAGGTAAAAACTGCCGAAGTTGTCTCAGTTATAGAGGACAGGACGTATATTTTCACATTAGAACAAAAAACATACCATATTATTGCGGAAACAGAAGGCTACAAACTAAGAATTACATTATATGTTTGGCACTATTTCCCCCAACAGAAACTTTTGGCAATGATAATAATCTAATTATTTATATATAATTTCTCATAATATTGCATCAAAACCAGAACTCGTAAGACCTTTTTATTGAAGATTGGTTTGCATTCTTTGACCTCCACCACTTTACGGCTGCAAGATGTTCAGATCTATAAATAAGCATAGCTAGATTAGGGAAAGTAAAAACAGCATCTTAATAACTAACACTTTATTTGTACATTCTTTTGTATTTTAGATATTTCACCTATCCTATGTTTAATCTTATTTTAGATCTTAACTATCTGGTATTTCTACTACATTTTTAAATTTCTCCTCAGGCCAAACACCATTACCAGAGAAATAGTGATTTTTCTCTAAAAAATACACAACTAAACTTAGTATTTGTGATTTATTTAATTTGGTTGTATCTAGTAGTTCTTTATTGTAAGTTTGCGTTGAATCATTGCCTTCAAACGTATGGAGTATATTCTTAATTTTACTCCAAGGATATAATAATATTGGACAGTTTTCATAAATGTCTTGAACATCGAATTTGCTTGACAACTCTTCGTAAACAATTTTCACCTGAACCAGTGGCACATTGAACCAATACGGATGTTTCTTCACCATCTTCCATATTTGACGAGAGCTGTAGACATTTCCTAGGGATTCTGCGATACAGAAGACGAGGTCTTTGCCTTTACCGAGCCTGTCTCCCGGAGAGTTTTGGAATGCTTCGTAATGTGCCGAGCTCCCGGACAAAATATTCAGGCTTAAACATTGCTTTCTATTGTCGTACAAGTTTCTCAATCTATTCAACGCTGTGTTTTTGTAATGTATCATTTTTAGGAATCTAGGGTGGTTAGCAAAAGCGTGGAATTCAGGTATAGACTTAGCTTCGTCCAGCCTCTCTTTTATTGTATCCGGACTTAGGGTGTATATGTCAAAACATCGTCTCTGCGCCTCGTCACTTATGCCGTATTCTTGTAAAATATTTCTAATTTCTACCATCACATTATAATTCTTTGTAGCTAACTTTGGATGGAGTCTCAAAACTTCTTTTACGTCGATACCTCCTATAGAACGTAAGTTGTATATAATCTGCTTCAGATTCTCGGAATCAACATGAAGGAGATATAGATTAGCTTTGATTTTCTTGTCCGGTATCATAACAACGGATTGTACTATATTAAGTGTTTCGTTGATGACTTGTAGCGGTCGGTGTTTGATTGTCGGATATGTGTTTAATCCGTGCATGAATTCGTCTTCCGTCAAATCTAGCAGCAATTCTAAATACCGTTGTAGAATTTTGAGTCTTAAGCTGTATAATGTTGTATCATGGTTATCCCCAAATGTTAAATTATTTATAGAAGTGGGCCACTGTGTCATAAAACCTGCCAGTCGTTTTTCCACATCTATATTTGGTAGTTCTCCAGAACTTTTTAAATATCCAACCGTTTTCCGCTTTACTATTGTTAAATATGATAATAAATGTGTCGGTGTTATATTCCGGAATCCGCATTCTTGTAAAACTTTGTGCCGAAATCGTAATGTTATTGGCATGACGCTGAACATCGGAGGATCATTTATTAATACTTCTTTTTTGTATCCCAGGTTGTTAACTGTTTCTATAAGAGTTTTTAAAGTAGTTTCGTCTAATTTATTGACGTAGGGTTGTTTTAAACTTATCATTTCTGCTTTGCTTTGGCTGATATCGAAATATTTACATAATTTGTGCGAGCTCCCGCTGTTTAAAGAGGAAGCATATCGGGTATATGCCCCCCAACGTGGGAGGCGCAATCTAAATATTTTTCTAATCAACATTTATTTCAATTATTCTTTTTAACAACTTGTAATTAAACAAATAGATAGAAAACAAAAATAAAGAAGAGATTTTTAGGTTATTTTATATTTATCTGTCACTGTCAAAGTGACAATTCGGTCATGATGTTATTCCAGATACAGCTTTAAACGCCGAAAGAGATTCACAAAAGGCGTTTAAGCCGTCTCTACACGGTCCTGCACGCAATGGGGTTGGCCGGTGGAAAGTATTTACAGATGGCGCCAGCATAGCTGGTACCTGTCAGTCCTACAAATAGTGTCAAAATCTTGTTTTTTTTTTTAAATTTTTGACCTGGATGGGCTAGCCTTTAAGCCAAATCCCATACAACAATACTAGTGAAAGGGACCTAGCTATGCTGGCGCCATCTGGCCAAACCGTTGACAGTTGTCAACCCCATTATGATAGAGCCATATCAGTTTGGTTTTCTCGGCCTAATTAGATCTTGTAAAATCGGGAGGATGTGCCTTAAAACCGATTGGATTTTTACATGTTTTTTTTTTTCAAAGAAAATATTTATGTTCTAGTTAGCGTGTGTTATTCGAGTACCGACCGAGATCGCCAAGCAGCGAAAGCAGACGTACGTTGGCAGCGAGAAGAAGAGTAGCATCAGAATATTAATTAAGGTAAATTATAAAGCATGTTCTACGCTGCAAAGACCATAATAATATCTGGACTTAATGTCTATACAAAATCGCAATCGCGTTCCCGGATCCCGCAATGAAGGTTTCCTGAACCGATTTTTCACACCAGGTGGCAACACCGTGGCGAGAGGTCCAGCTGTCATAATCCACCAATCATGTTTCATAATTTTTTTGATCGGTGGACCATTGTCAACAGGTCCGGATCTGATGATGGGATCCTGGAGAAATCGAGGGATCTCTTCAACTATTATAGGCACACCTATAGTGATTTCACTATTTATTTACAGCAACTCGAACATTTCCTCTTGGAATAGCGGATCCTGAGTGAAGTCGGTTCTTTGTTTAAAATTATTAGGCATACCAAGCCGAGGGTCTCCGGAGAGGCGTGTACCGCGGTTTCTTCTCGACGGTGGCCCGAGACCTGCCGTTCAGCTTCCTAGAACTGCCCGTGTGGGAGTTCCTCAAGACGCAAGTCCGGGACCGTAATGGCGGGGAAATCTCCAGTTTTCAAGTAAGTTTTTATTTTATTTTTTATACAACGACGGTGGCAAACAAGCATATGGCCCACCTGATGGTAAGCAGCTACCGTAGTCTATGGATGCCTGCAACTCCAGAGGTATCACATGCGCGTTGCCGACCCTTTAGAAACAGGAGGATTCACTGTGTTGACGGCTAAAGGAACAAGAGAGGTCCCTCATCGTCAACACACTAGGTCCTCTTTGAGCTCTTTAGCAACCTTACTCACCAGCAGGAACACAAAACTATGAGTAGGTTCTCTTTGAGCACTTTCTCACACTGGGTTCTCTTTGAGCTAGTTTACTATTCACTTTGGCTAAAACTGGGGCATCTGCTATCTTGATACTTAATACTTGATTAAACTTTATGAACCTCTCGCCATGCTCGTGGCTCAATTTTAAAATCTTTATCTACGCCCATATCATAAACCCCCCATGATGCGTTCAAAAACCGCACGTTATGACCACCATAAAAATAGACTGTTTTGTTAGAAGTTAGAACAAATGTCTTATCTGTAACGATGTTATTATTATCAAATAATAATCAAAAAATCGATTTCATTATGAAAAACCGGCCTGCTCCTCGATCGCCGGCACGCGCCCCTCCGACCGCCGGCACAATCGAGTTGGCCATGGCGATTGCGGTGCAATCCGTGCAATGGCAGGTCATTCAATCATCATTTAGGGTTTATAATATGTGTGTAGATAAAGCAGTGTATGCAACTGTACGTAATTAGGCCATAAAACGTAACAGTTACATAAAGTACTATTCGCTGTCTAGGATTTCAAGTCTCAATATAAGACGACCAAGCGAGTTCTTACAAACAACTTCTGGCTACTGGGGCGTTTCGGCATTTCGATGGCTTTTTGATTTTGAAAGTTTGTTCGATGATAACTTAAGTAACGTTTTTCTGATCTTTATTAAATGTGGTGGGGTTGTAGCAGGGTTACATAAAATTTGAGAGTTCTTTTATGGCTGGATCGAAATGCCGAGACGCTCTACTTGCTTCGCTTAGGGTCACCGCATACCTAGCGGTTTTCCTCGCGGAATTAGCGGAAGTAGCGGAAATTCATAGACAAAATGCTTAATTTGTCTATGGTAGCGGAAATTTGTCTATGGCTTCCATACAAAAAATCTGCTACCATAGACAAATTTTCGCTACCATAGACAAATTTCCGCTACTTCCGCTAATTCCGCGAGGAAAACCGCTAGGTGTGTGGTGACCCTTACGCTCCACTTGTTCGATAACAAGTATTATCCCATAAATAAAGTATTGAAATGTGTGTTCAGAGTGCAATGTGCGGGTCGGTAGCCGGAGGGCTGGCGGCCGCCGCGACGACGCCGCTGGACCTCGCGAAGACGCGCATCATGCTCGCCGACGACTACAGCGCAACCAGGAAGCTGCGCATCCGGTGAGTGAGACAGTAGCCGTGTTCCGAATTAAAATTATAGTGCTCACATCGCTTACAGCGCTGACGGCGGTCCAAATCAGTTAGCGCGCTCAAAACCGTCGTCGTTAACGGTCTGAGCACTGTGAGCGCAATTCGGAGCAGTTGATAGCCCCTGTCAACGTCAACGGATTTCGCTCCTAAGTGACACATAACACAGTTGACACATCAAACGTCAACTTGACGTTTGTGCTCAAGGTGCTTACGCCTCGGAGTGTTAGTACCGTGAGTGCCATCCATGACGTCTTTAACCGCTGTGAGCGTGATTCGGACCTGCACGGCTAGCCCGCCAGGACCAGTATGATTGACATTACTCACTCAGTTGTCGCCTTTCGAGGCGTCGATACACGACGCAATTTATCGACAACATGTCGCCTCATCATTTAAAGATTGGAAAATCTTGGACGTTTTATTTCACGTTTCAACCAATAATAACGCGGTTCTTGGTTTTTTAGGCGGCTTTCACACTGCTGCGGTTTCCACATGCAGCGCCAGTGCGCGAGTGGGATAGCGCTCTGCGTGTGTACTAGCGCTGTCACGCTTGCACACCGTCGCCACATGCGAATGCGGCGCCAGTGTGATAATCGCCTTAGTTGCTTATTCTTCATTTTCTATTTCAGTTGTTATTTACTTAAGTAATGTTTGTTACAGACCTATACTTCGCAGTATCTACCAAGAGACGGGCGTGCGAGGCTTATTCGCCGGCGTGACGCCGCGCCTTACGGCCTTTATGGCCGGCGGTTTCGTGTTCTTCGGCGTCTACGATTATAGCAAACAACTAGTCAACACGTATGTTAGCTAGCAAAGGTGTTTGTTTTTTAAACTGTCAAATTTAAGAGCTCTACAGACGTGACGATTTGGCTTCGATTTGTCGCTGCGACAGATATCGGATATTATTTTAATATCTGCGATGTATAAAAAACTTATATGTGCATTATTCTACCCTACATTAGGGTCTATATATGAGTGTTATGTAATTCGAGGGTTAGGGACAAAACACACCTGATCTTGAATTCAGCAAATTCATAGACAAAGTGTTGAAATACATCTATGGTTGCTTAAATTTGTCTATGGCCTCCATACACGTTGAAGCAACCATAGACAAATTTAAGCATTTTGTTTATGCTTAATTCAGCTCAGGTGTGTGGTGTGCCTAAGTCTTAGAGAATTATTGTCTATGATTATGATGATGATGATAATTTATTCTGTTAGAGACAATATAAACCTGAATTCCTACCTGTCTCCGCCTACGCCGTGAGCGTCAGTATGGCGGGGACAAATGGAAATGATTCCTTACAAAAGTCCTAATCCCAGTAATTACATCTGTTTCCGATGGTCACAGATGGGAATTGTAAACCTAACCTACACCAAAAAACGCATCCTAGTCATGTACAGTCGCCATCAAATAAATCGGAGCGGCCACGGTACTCAATAATATCTAAACATGAACTGTATAGAATTGACAATAGAGGCGTTGTTTAAATATTTGTGAACATCTTGGCCGCTCCGATATATCTGATGGCGACTGTACCTATACCGTATGAGGTTAACTTGTAAGAACAATAATATTTTATCTTCAAATTTGTAAGACTTTGATATTGTTTGTGTAGAACAATGAATACTTAATTGTTATTTAGTTTGTAGCTACATTGTTAAATGTTTTATATTAAATTAAAAAATATGTTTATTGTTTAATTTTTTTTTATTATTTGGCTTATCTACATTGAAAATTTAATTATGTAGTCCTATACCCATACTGCGGGGACTGACTGAGAATAGGGTGCATTGGGGTAATTCCGATAGGAAAAAAGTGGCGGGTAAATCCGAAAGTTGAATCTTACTACAATGAACGTGTGATATTTGAATGGTTTTGGGAATTACACGCTTTGCGAAATTGCCCCAATGCACCATAATGGAAACAATCCCTGGCCCGTCCTTGCATCCGTGCCCGTTAGGCGGTTATCACACTGCTGCGGATCCGCATGCGGCGCCGGTGCGCGAGCGAGACAGCGCTCTGCATGTGTATAGCGCTATGAGACAGTATTAGAGACAGGTGGGAAGTTTCCAGTCCCCGCGGTCACAGATGTGAATGAAAGTCCCTAATCCCTATTTTGTTGCTTTTGATATCAGATTCCGCGAGTAAGTAAAAAAAAAACGATATTCATCACTTTAGTGGTGATGGCGAGAATATATTTAATAGATGGATTATATAAATACACAGAGAACATCCATAGCTCAAGAACGTGATAAACACAAATAAATGCCCTGACCAGGATTCGAACACGGGACCTCCTGCTTCGTAGGCAGGGTCACTATCAACGAGCTATAGGAAGCCGCTATACCGGGTGTACAATCCAAATGGGTCAGTATGGAGAAGTCGGAAACTATGAGAGATAGCGAGATCTGTTCTTAGGAACCATGACGTCGATTTTAGATTTAGTAATAATTACATTAAAACTTTTTTATTAACTCTCATACATAACCGGGAATCGAACCTAGTCAAAATCAATGTGTATAAATTCTGCAAGTCGCAAGAAGCACAACACTAATGGAATCTTGTTTAAATAATTGAAAGACAAACCCACCAATAAGATAATTATTTTATTTCAGTAAATTTTCAAAATGACTTTGACTTGCAGAATTTATACACATTGATTTTGACCAGGTTCGATTCCCGGTTATGTATGAGAGTTAATAAAAAAGTTTTAATGTAATTATTATTAAATCTAAAATCGGCGTCATGGTTCCTAAGAACAGATCTCGCTATCTCTCATAGTTTCCGACTTCTCCATACTGACCCATTTGGATTGTACACCCGCTATAGTCAATCTTAATCTAAATCAGGCTATCTAATAATTAGGGTACGTAATCTAAATACTACCTATAGGTATTGTGATTATTTTAAGGCTCCGTCAAACTCGCACGTTTTGTTAGCGGGTCGCGTTGGGAGCGGCATCGCTCTTGAGGGACAATTGGGGACAAAACACCACAGCTGAATTCAGCAAGTTTATAGACAAAATGCTCAGTTATGGAGGCCATAGACAAATTTAAGCATTTCGTCTATGAACTTTCTAATTCAGCTCAGGTGTGTGGTGTGCCCTATATATTGTTTTCTCCTCTGCGCGGGCACAGGGTGCTGCGGCGCGTATCGCTCCCCGTTAACAGAACGCGTATTCTGACGGAGTATACGTAGGTCGAATAAAAAATGCCGAAATTCCTTAAACCAGTTTATTAGCCGGCTGTGCCTACGCGTCGGCGATTCTACACTCTTTAATACGTCCACCATTTGGTGGCTTCACATCGATGACCCTTGCGTAGATACGGGGACTAAGGACAAACTATTTTTTTTAACTTCCAACATGTAGCACCTTATCGATTAACAAAGTTATGCTTTTTAGGGTTCCATACCCAAAGGGTAAAAACGTACTAAGACTCCGCTGTCCGTCCGTCTGTCACCAGGCTGTATCTCATGAACCGTGATAGTTCGACAGTTGAAATTTTCACAGATGATGTATTTCAGTTGCCACTATAACAACAAATACTAAAAAACAGAATAAAATAAATATTTAAGGAGGCTCCTACTCCTATACAACAGACATGTGTTTTTGCCGTTTTCATAGATGGTACGAAACCCTACGTGCGCGAGTCCGACTCGCACTTGGCTGGTTTTAGAAACAGATTCACGGTTTAATTAACGGTGCCCTGCTCTGATTAAAGCTTTAACCAATTCAGGTATGTCATACTGACAAGCAAATTTTATCAGGGCATCTAAATCCTCCCCCGGTACCCTCTCTAGTGATTGGGCCAGTTTTTCACTGCAATCTTCCTTCAACTTGTCCATCAAATATTTGGACGCAACCACTAGTAGTGATTCTAATCCTTCATCGGGCAGAATCCCCTGGTACATGTAGTCTTTCAGATGCTTAAGTGTCTTCACGGTCACCCCATCTATATTGATGTGGCCTTCAGCCTTTTCCATCCACTCTCCACACATCATCGCCTTAAACACTTCACTGTTTGCTGCAAGAAATGCTTTGTGCACCGCTACGCTACCATCGGCTGCGCATAGTTGAAAATCAGTGAATTCTGTATCTTGGTACAGTTTTTCAATATTTGGTAATTTAAAGGACGCTGCATGATAATATTGACAGATTGTAATTTCTACATCGATAAAATATGACAATGTCGCCACGCCATTGATATCTTCAGAGGAATCATATCCTATTGGTGACATTTCCAGTTCTACCCACTCGGTAGAGCAAAATACTCTCTTATTAATAATTTTCTGACCAGGTGATTGGCTAGCAGTTACCTGGATTTGAACTACTGTATTCTGATCGTTATTTCTTAATTTTATCCTTACGTATGGGGTTACATAAACCGCGAATGTAAATTTGAAGCTGACCTCCATATCGTCAACAATTATTGTTTCGCTCGTTTTTTCACCATTATCCTTTTTACCGACTCTCAAAAGCGAAGTTGTTGACGAGGTCCTTGCAGTGGTGGTGGTGTGGTTAAAGGAAATACTGGAGAACTTTGAGTACATTTATTAAATAAAATAAGCTTACAATATGCGTGGTGGCCTCCGGTAGGTTGAAAGGAGCAAAGAGGCAGAGACAATATGGACGGCGCTTTTTAAAGGATATGACCATAGACAAATGTAGAAGTGTGGACATTAATTATAAAGAATCCCATACATTATCACTTCCCCTCACACTCTACATCAAAGAGAAAGTAACATTTAATATACATAATTACTAAACAACATTTCTCAAATTTAAATCATACACAAAACTAGAGTGTTTAAGACCAGATAAACCCTTAGTTAAAATATCAGCAACCATTTTATCTGTAGGCAAATATTTAGTTTGTATGTTACACTTTCGAACTACGTCCTTGACAAAATGATATTTCAAATCGATATGTTTTGTTTTCTTATGACAATATTCTCTTATTTCTAGTAGTCTCAATGCACTCTGGTTGTCGCTATAAAGTGTACAACAAGATTGTTTATCAAAAATTTCATTCATGAAATTCCTGATAAAACATAGTTCCCGGCAAGCGTCACCCAGAGCTAGATATTCCGCTTCAGTACTACTAAGCGCTATGCAACGCTGCTTGCGCGACTCCCAGTTTACAGTTGAGTGACCTATTTTAATTACAAAGCCACTATAAGATTTTCTATCACAGTCATTAGCAAAATCAGCATCTGCGAAAACCGAAATGTTAAAATTACCACTTTTAACAAATAAAAGACAATAGTCAATTGTCCCTGACAGATAACGCAAAACTCTCTTAGCTGCTAACCAGTGATCCTTTGTAAATGAATTGCAGAATTGGCTCAACTGCGATAGGGCAAATGAAATATCAGGGCGCGTGCATACAGATAAGTACATGAGACACCCAATCAATTCTCTAAATGGATAAACATTTTCAGATAAACAGTCTGTATTATTTTTGGGTCTCTCAAGTTTACAGTTCGCTAATGGGCTAGAAACACTCTTACAATTTGACATATTGAACTTTGACAGTAATTTCTTAATATAGTCTGACTGAGATAACGTTAATGTGCCTTTCTTTCTATCTCTTAATACTGTAATACCTAAACAATTTTTTAAACTCCCTAATTGTTTAGAATTAAATTCCGCGTTCAATAATTTACAAAGCAAATCCTTCTCTTGTCTATTATTCCATATAATAAAGAAATCATCAACATATAGCGCTATCATAGTTAAGCTGTCTTTAGTCCTCTTTGTATAAATACAAGGTTCGCATTTGCTTTGTATATAACCATTATTAACTAATACATCATGCACTTTACAATTCCAAACCCTACTAGCCTGTTTCAAGCCATATAAACTTTTGTTTAATAGACAAACTTTATTTTTGTTACAAGTAAAACCTACTGGCTGTTCCATATAAATTTTCTCAGCTAGGTCCCCATGAAGAAATGCAGTAGTTACATCTACATGTTCTATTTCCATATCTAACTCGTTAGCAATACAAAATAATAATCGCATAGTTGAATGGCGGACTACAGGCGCAAAAGTATCTTCATAATCAACACCTTGTCTTTGTGAGAAACCACGGGCTACTAAGCGAGCTTTATATTTTATGTCCCTCGTGCCTTACTGGTTTGTTATTGCGTGTGATTCGTACGGGACGTTCGCTCCCCGGCGCCTGTTCCTGGTCCGGTGGTCCATCTTCCCCTCGAACGTCACGCACGTCCAAAGATGAGGCTGATGATGGATGACCACTCCAGCTGCTAGACCCAGGCTGCGGCTCGAAGGGGGCGTCATGGTCCTGAGACTCCTGAGCGATCCGTGCATCAGGGGATGACGACTGCGAAGGCTGGCCAGGCCCGCTGTCATCAGCTGCACTGCTCCACGACAAGTCCTTATCTGAAATCACATCATTGTTTTCATTAGATTTATCAGTATTTATATGCAACATGTCATTGGTTAAAATATCATTATCATTATTTATTGAAATATTATTATCATTTAACTGTGTTTCACACAAATTATTATTCCTTACAGCTATATCACTTGACTGTGTTTGACACAAGTTATTATTCCCTAAAGCTATATCGCTTGATTGTGTTTGACACAGATCAAGTTGGACAACATCGGCGGGGACAGCTACTTTATTTTTGTTTAAATCAAAGAACTCATTTTCTAAGAAAATAACATTTCTAGATATAATTGCCTTCTTGGGATTTAAGGGATCTAACAGTTTATAGCCTTTAGAATGTTCAGCATAGCCAACAAAAATACAATGTTTTGACCTAGCATCTAATTTGTCACGCTTGCTCTCATGTATCAATGACAACGCCTTACAGCCGAATACCCGAAGATGACTCAAATCAACCTTGTTGCCCGACCACGCTTCCTCAGGTGTCTTACCGGGCACAGCATTTGTGGGTGATCTATTTTTTAAATAGATAGCAGTCGAAACCGCTTCAGCCCAAAATTGCTTACCGAGGCCTGACTCCTGAAGCATGCATCGTGCTTTCTCCAAAAGAAGGCGATTTTGAGACTCACTTACTCCATTTTGTTGAGGGCTATAAGGAACTGTTGTCTCATGGACTATACCTGCTTTTTGTAAATAATCCCTAAATCTCTGACTCGTGTACTCCCCGCCATTGTCACTACGAAGTCTCCTTACAACACAACCTGTCTGTTTTTCAGCAGTAGTTTTAAATAATATAAATTTGGACATTACCTCAGATTTATTTCTTAAGAAGTATCCAAACACTTTTCTTGAAAAGTCATCTGTGAAGGTCAGCAAATATCTTGATCCTCCCAGACTGCTCACAGGAAACGGACCGCACACGTCCGAATGTACAAGTTCCAGAAGTTGTCTGGCTCGCGTGGCCTCCCCTTTGGGAAACGCCAACACCTTCTGCTTCCCCTCAGCGCATGACACACAGCTTTGCAGATCATGGCGAGGCTCCTGAAACATTAAACCAGAAACCATACCTCTCAGGGTGCACATACCTTTATAACTTAAGTGAGCTAGTCTTTGGTGAAGCACTTCTACGGGCACCTCCCTGGTTGACACGTTTGCCACCTGTGGATCATAAGAATTACCTAACCCTACACTTTCTACACAGTAGACCCCGTCAACTTTGCTGGCACTTAGAATGACAGTGTTTTCTCTCAAAACAAGGCATTTATTATTTCCAAATTTTACAGAAAGGGCCTTCTCACATAATTTACTAACACTAATTAAATTGGTTGAGAGGCCCGGAACCAACATAACATCTGTCAAAGTGACAGCACCAAGTTTTGTTTTTAAACACACATCACCCCTACCTTCGCAAGTTAACCTTTGACCGTTAGCTACAACTACACTTTCAGACAGGTTCTTAAAGTTTTTAAAACCACTTCTATGGTTGCACATGTGCGAGCTCGCTCCGGAATCTATTATAAATTGATGGGCATCAAATGTCCTGCATGACAAGGCTACCAACACGTGTTCCTCTTCTTTCTTTGTCTTCTTTTTCTCATTTTTGTATTTATAACATTTTGATTTTAAATGGCCTAATTTCTTGCAAAAATGACACCGTCTTAGATTACTAGTTCCTGTAGCAAGCGCTGATGCATCCATAGAAGAGCTTTCCTGGCCACCACGCCGATGCTCCTCTTGAAGTAATCGGGTACGAACTAAGTCGCTTGTAAGATTGGCGGTTATATTCGCCGACTCTAGACTCGATACTATAATATCAAAATCTTGAGGCAAACCACTCAGCAGCAGCTCGGCGACCTCTGCATCCTCAATATTCTTGCCAATGTCCGCCAATTGCTGTACTAACGTGGTCACACCCTCAATGTACTCAGTCATATTCGCGAAGTCCGTGTATTGCGTGCGATGAAGTTGCCTCAATAATGAAACTCGTCTATAAAAACCTTTGTCTTCGAAGACGCTGGCCAAATTCGTCCATGCTTCTTTTGCCGTTGTGGCGTTCCGCACGTACTGTAGACACGACGGTTTCACAGATAAGCATATTCTCGCCAAAGCTTTCTGTATTTTGGTTTCCTCCACCTCAGTCCCAAGGATACATTTGTTCAAACCTTCAATGTTGAGCGCCATTTCCATATAAAATTTCCATGTTGAGTAATTAGGCACGCCTTCCAGTTTGTTGAACGAGTATAAGCGCATTTCTTCTGACATTTTGAAAGATATGTGGAGATATAGATACGAGAGGAGACAGGAGACAACTTTTGAGGTTACCTTGAGCACGTCGACACGGCAATCCAATTAACCACACCACTTTTCTAGAATTCCTTCTTCGGATTGCTGGTCACATAACCTGACGAGGTCCTTGCAGTGGTGGTGGTGTGGTTAAAGGAAATACTGGAGAACTTTGAGTACATTTATTAAATAAAATAAGCTTACAATATGCGTGGTGGCCTCCGGTAGGTTGAAAGGAGCAAAGAGGCAGAGACAATATGGACGGCGCTTTTTAAAGGATATGACCATAGACAAATGTAGAAGTGTGGACATTAATTATAAAGAATCCCATACATTATCAGTTGTTACTTTTAATGTTGAACCACACTGTAGTTTTTTTAGAGATCTGTAAAATAAGATGGAAAAGTCCTGTTATACATCACTAAATAGTCTTTAGATTGTAGCTGGATGCTTGTATGAGCACGGTGTCGGGGGGCCGCAAGCGTGAAGCCGGCGTAACACGCGCTGCTGCTCTCATCGCGCCCCGCTCACAAACCGCGCCAGTTTGACGGGGCCTTTTTATTATTACAAGGAAGGTTTTCTCCTATTTTGTATTATTTATTATTGGTGAACATTATTTATTTAATCTTTATTGCACAAAAGAAAAATACAACAGGCGGACATGCTATAGAGCATTCTCTACCAGTCAACCTTCGGCCAAAGCAGATTCTATTGTATATTTATTTACATCGAGGGGGTGGTCTTTGCCCAGCAGTGGGACATATTATTGGCTATTAATTAATTAATTTTATTTATATGTAAATGTCAACATTTTCAACCCAATAAAGATTTAAAACCTAGCGTACTTAAGCACAACTTTTAAAATATTTTATATTTAAATAAGAGTACTTACACTTGTGGCATGGTATACGATGTAGGTGTATCTAGCAGGTATCACTGATACTAAAAATATTTAAAATGCCGTTGATCATGAACTGCAACAGCAGCCAAATTACGTGTAGCCGTTCGAAGAATCAAACCGGAGGAAAATTCAAACACCCGACTGCGGTATTACTTTCCGCAGTAGGTATTAAAGATAATATAATATAGTAGGATTAGTAGGTATAATAAGAAGCTACTCAGTACCCTGAAGTACTCTGTCTGTAGGTATGACTTTTGCTCAAAGCAAGCATTAACTAGAGACCGCACACGTGTACCCCCGTATGGGATAGATATATAGATGCCCATAATCACTTCTACAGCATAAAACAGAACAATTTACCAATCTTTTCCTTAGCCGACACAACTTTCTAGGAAAACTAACAGCTTTTCTCGTAGCAATCACAGAAATTCTTGAAGAAATCGCGAAATATATCTGTTTGTTACCCTCCACTGCTAGAAGTAACGCGTGGAGGGTAATAGAAACTATGACAAGGACCAACGATAATAGCACCTCTCTGCCGTATCTATTGAAAGTGTAATAAGACCATCCCGTTCTATCTTGGTATTATTAGGTCCGTGTCAGATCTATGGGTGGTATATCTATGGACTTTTGACACCATGTTTTTTTCTAATGTCACCTCCGAAAACGAAAACGTCGTAATAACTTCATGGTCGTAATCCGTCAAACGACATTTAGGCGATTATCACACTAGCGACCGCATACCGCACATGCGCTATACATGCAGAGCGTCATCTCGCTCGCGCACCGGCGCCGCATGCGGATCCGTCGCCAGTGCGATAATCGCCATAGTCTGGCTGGCCAATAAGTGCAGTAACAGTGGAAGTAATCAGCTATACCTATCCTTTTTACAGGAGCGAGTATACTAGCGTAAGAAAGAGACAGTATGATTCTCTGTCTAAGCTTGAAGTAAAACGTGTAACGGACCCTTAGGAGGCGTACGTTTAATACTCAAGAACCTACTTATTTTGTTAAGGTGATGACTTTTGTGTAGGTACTACTTATAGTTTATAATTAAGTGAATAATAAAAGTTAATTAATATTGTCCTTAGCTGCCTGAAACACAGGGAATCCTAGTTCAGGGATTTGAAAACCACCTGGCATAAAAAAATCTTAGCCTGTAAGAGCAATCACAATCACTGTGCTATACTTTTAAATAAATTATTTGTAATTTGTATAATGTGATGGCGACCGGCGACCCGCTCACGCCGCGCCGGCGTGTGTGACTAAGCCTTAAATAAAATAGCCTTATTGGATTGGCTTTAATGATATTGTGCTAGGAATGAAATTAAAAAGTCATTTTTACTTAAACCACAGTTTATTAGGCGGCTGTGCCTACGCGTCGGCGATGGTCACCTCCACCTCTACCCCCGGCTCGATGTTAATCGACGTGATCTGCTTCACAATCTCCGAGGGCGAGTGCAGGTCGATGACCCTCTTGTGGATGCGCATCTGGAACCTGTCCCAGGTCTTGGAGCCCTCACCGCAGGGGGTCTTGCGGGTGGTGATGCGCAGGATCTTGGTCGGCATGCGCACTGGGCCCTGAAAACAAATGCTTACTTTGAGAATTTTCCCTTTGCAGTGTCTTAAATCTAGCAAAGGATAGACGTAGCTCTGGGGTCAACACGTCCGCACTCGCTCACGGCCCTAGCGTGACTGACTGCTGCCCCCCACACCGCCCGTGAACACGAGACTACCTACGTCATCAGTGCCAAAGCTCAATGACATGGACACTACACCCTTGGGATCCGTTAGCTGGATGGATAAAATTCAGACTGGTCACTTCTATGAGATTAGCTTAGGATCCGGAATAGTAGCCTCGAAGAGAGAACTGTGCTCAGCAATGAATGATTAAAGGCTAGATGATGCTGGGCTCAAAAGCGGTTTTCACAAAAAACCCCCGAAATAATCCAATACATTTTTATTCGATTAAATACGAAATAGTAAACTAAAGAACGAAAAAAATACCGGTGGTATTTTAGTATGGAGCACTTTGAGCCACAGATAACCTCAACACTAGATAGATCATAAGTACAACTCGGGGTCACCACGCATCAGTGCTCCCGTACTAATTTTGTATGAGTGCGCGACCGCGTATTTCAATTGAGGTAACGTTTTTGAACATTACTCATGTGGATTTAAAATATCCACAAAAATCAAGTTACAGGGGTGAACCTGGATTGTTATACTACAAATTGGTGATGGATCGTAGAAATTTACGAATAATATTGCACTGATGTGTGGTGACCTCGTGCTCCCTGTAAAAGTTTAATGATGAGGTGTCTGTGTAGTCTGTGCTTTGAGCACATTGATGATGATTATTTGTTCTTAGGTATTACAAGTTGTTGTGCAATGGGACGTCATTTACATGCCATGCCAACAACTCATTTTGTGGACGAGTTGTTTGGTAGCGTGCCAAAGGAAAGTGATTTGATTTGGCAATTTGAGAAAAGGTGTGCAAATAGTGCAGTCTCCATAACAAATCAAATAAATAATATACATGTAATTAAGAGTCGCCAGGAGGCTCGCGTTCCCATACAAACGTAGTTTAGCTCTAATTTTAAAACGACATGCTTTAGAACCACGAAATTTGGCATGGGCATTCTAGTAGTACAGATCTATGTCGGTAATTCGATTTTGTTGCAAAAAAATTGTAATACTGCTAGAATGCCCATGCCAAATTTCGTGGTTCTAAAGCATGTCGTTTCAAAATGAGAGCTAAACTACGTTTGTATGGGGATGCGAGTTCACGCGAGCGTCCTGGCGACTCTTAACGCAGTGTTTTATACTTTTTAAATAAACTAATCATTTCGGAGTAAATCATAATCTTTACGCTTATATCAGCAACAGATATAGTGTACTAAACTTATAGATAGTAATATAATAGATGTGTTTGTATCTCTCCTATGAGCAGACTGGTGTACAGACAAGCATTCTGCACTTTGAAGAGAGCTTCTATAGCGCCTGTTTGGTGAACACAGCGGCACGGACCCGGAGTGTCTTCATCGAGGCGCATTGCTTATGACACAACTATTTCAAGTTGAAAATGTATCCACCCACTGTTTAACATTTTGAACTCCAAGCATCGGACGGAAAAATCAACAGAACAAGGCAAACCGGTTATACTTATGACGTGATATCACGTCCTGGCGCTGACGGCACGACTTTCCGTGCGCGTGATATGACGGCTTTGGCGGTCAAAGGGTTAAATACAGTGTAACTAGCATTGTTGGGCTAACTGTAAATTTTTCAATTGGCTTTCTCTTCAAATTACAAATTTGCCTTGAAAAATATACCAAAGCTACTGACTAAGCTCAATATAATTATCAATGAAAGCCACGTAATTTAAAAATTTAAATAAATATCACTACAAGTACGGCCATATGTGATGTTAAATAAAAATGTTCTCTAGCTTCATTGCACAGAGCTCAAGATCTGGGTCCAAGAATAAATTTAAAAAAAAAACAAAATCTTTTTTTAAATACCTTTACGCGCAGCTTCTGTTTCTTGGCGCCATTGATGAGGTCAGCACACACCTTCTCCAGAGACCTGACGTTGCGGGACGTCAGCGTGATCCTGATCCTATGGATGGGCGAGATCTCTGCCTGGGGCTTCTCGATGTCCTTGCCTGACACTACAGCGGCTGCCTACAATCGAAAAATATGATGTAATTTTTGATTATGAATTATGACTCACTGTAATTTACGATGTTTTGAACAAATATAGACTGAAACTACGCAGTTAAAGTTTGGAAATGTATTTGTAATCACTTTAGGGCGTATATTTAATAGAATTATATTCGAAATGTGATGGTTAAAGGGGGCACGTGTAGGCCTAACCTTAAAAGTCTTTCAACCTGATATCTCGGTGGAAGTTAATTATTTTGAACAAATAATATTTTTTACATTGAAATATATTATTTCGGATTTACTTACCATGTTCGTGCGATTTCCCGGTCGAGATAAACAACTTTGAATCCAAATTTGCTCAGCGCTGAACCGGAGAACAACTTCTGTCAAATGAAAAAGACAGCTTCCATTTTTTATGTGGCGTTGGTCACGGTTGGTCCTTTGGGATTCGTTCGAAAATTCAATGCGGTTGCCTACTATAGTAAAAATTAAAACGATTATTTAATAAATGTAAATGATAACAAATAATTTAATGTATTTATACAAAGTATTTCAAAAATTTGATGCTAGACTACCACAATATTTTATTAGAAACAAAGAAAAACATTAATAATTTGAAATTATTTTTATTAGAAAATAAGGAGGTTTTCGAATTCGAACGCGATCTATTGTCTATTGACGTTATTAATGTTACTAGCCTAAAACATAAGTTACCCTTGGCTGTAAAGACCTTTTAGTAACCTCTTTTTCGGCAGTCGAGCTTGCAGTTCGAAAACAAAAATTCGTTCATTATATATTACTTTGATTTGTTACATAACGGGATGACGTTAGACACTCAAGTGGGGCAAAAAAAAACAAGTACATTTATATTCTTGTATAACGGTTGTATTGTATTTAACATATCTTTTTAATACTAAAGGAAACATATACATGAACATAAATACTTACAAAAACAGACTAACACAAAGATACATATTTTAAAGTATAATAAAATTATAATAGTTCAGTTCCGTTTTTGCATAAGACATAAGTATCCGATAAAATGTATTAAATATTTTTTATGAGATACTAAAATTTAACCAATGCGAAGAGCACTAAACGTTGTTTAGCATCAAACTTTTAACTTGCTTGTCGAATTTCCTGAAAGAAAAAAGTTCATTATTATGACATTCGAATAAATAAATAAATCCTTAAAATAAAGGTATGGTTGAGTATAAATGAGAAAATAGAAAAGAACAATAAAGAAATCCCACTTACGGTGAAGTAATTTGATCTCCAGGCAAATGAAATGGGTTACAAATGGCGTCAGCATACAGTGCGTGCAAGCGGCGTAAAGCCGTCCTCACTTCTGCATCTCTTATATTGCTTCCACTGGGTGACGTAGAACTAGTCACGAGAACTAGTTTAATTCTTGTGTTGGTTACATAGCCATAACTAAAACAAAATGATAATTAATACATTTTCACGTATAGCCCTTTCAGTGGTAGCCATGTATTTAGTGACAGTAGTATTTTTCGTATCAGGTACTTACATCTTATGTGTATCAGTTGAGTAAAGAAGTCCTAAGTATAAGTCACGAAGGTCTGTTCGAGCGGTGTTTGTTGCGGCTGCTGCATTATTTGTGTTTGTAGTCGCTAAGCGCTCTTCCAATGCATCTAGAGCAGTATGAACAAGCCATTGCCGAGACAGTTCATTATCGGTTCCAGTATCGTTTCCTATTCCACCAATGTATAACGGCGAATTCTAAAAAAAAACAAAAAAAATTAAATTCCCAATGCAAGAAAATCATTACCCTATAACATGGGTAAATTTTTAGAACCAGTTGTTTATGGTATGTGACAAATATTGATTCCTACAAATCTATTCTTAAAAACTCGTTAATTCGCAATTAGTGCGTCAATGACGGCATAAAGTGAATAAAATTAGGGTCGCGAACATTGAGGAATCGTGCAAGTTGCAAAAGAAGCTTAGAAAAACAAGTGAAACTTACATCTTTGCCTATTACTGCTACACACACGGCCATCTCTCGCGACTTTTGTTGACAAGTGTTGCCAACATGACTCAACTTCAAACTTGACAGATGAAAAATGATCAACAAGTTAGTTTTGTTATTTGTTATGATATTAAATAAAAGTACGGGTGAATATTGTTTCTGACGTGACTGATCGGAATAGAACACCGTTTAAGGTTTCAAGTTCGTAAAGGGTATCTAACACTTTCCTTCGCCTGGATTCTGGAATAATGGCTATATTGGGAGAACTAGATGCAGACCAAGGTATGATCTATGAAGTAGACGATAGCGGCACGCCGCAGCTTGTCAAGTCCACGGAGTCAACTGAACACGCGTACGTTCGTTTCACAAATACCACATCTCGCCCTGTGAACGTCTGGTGGAGAGATTTCTCAGGCCGGCGACGATTCTACATCTGTTTGAAACCGGAAGAGTATGGCGATATTGATACTTACGTTACTCACCCCTGGGAGTTCACAGACGTGGCGACAGGTGAGCGATTTAAGGTCGGCGAGCATGTCATCTTTAGAGCCCCTAGGAGAAGAGAGGGACCTCTTTACAGAGTTATTTGGAGAATAAGTGTGTGTCTCCGATCACTTAGAGACACAGCTTTGTTAAAAGTAGCTTTGTCAGTGCCTACGGAGGAGCAGGTAGCTTCATTAGGCCTCCCGAGAGAGCTTTCGGAGGATGTGAAGAAACTCGTTCAAGTGATTCAGGAGTCCGAAGGTCATCGGCAGACTTGACAAACGTCTGATTACATAACAATCTATATCAAGTCAAGTTACGCTAAACTAATAGCTTTTGAAATAAGCTATTGTATAACAATGGTTATACATGTGATTTTATTGTACTTTGGGTGTTTGCCGTATCATAATGTTCCTTTTTCGACATCCTTGGGACCATGTATTCCTGGTATCATCGTCATAATAATATCATTAATAAAACTGAAATTAGTTCAAGTTAGGCTGAGTGCAGATCATGCGCGACTACGCATATCACATGTTCGACACCAGCATACCGATAACTCTGTTGTTGGTTCGTTTTTCATGGCAATCTTATCATATCTTTCATGGCCGGTTATGTGGCCAAAAGTCTTACATAAACTTATTTGCTTTATTGAATGGTTTTTGTTTCCAGAATAATACAGTGTTTTTTATTCTATGGTTAAACTATAGGCCCTACTATGTACAGTCGCCATCAAATATATCATAGCAGCCACTGTACTCAAAAATATCTGAATCTTATCGCCTTGACAATAAAGGCGTTGTTCAGATATTTGTGACCACCTTGGCCGCTCCGATATATCTGATGGCGACTGTACATAATACAACTTCGGCAGTCTTTACCTATTTTGGAATTACTTTTGTCCAACTGAAAAACTTTGTTGGTCTGTCACTCTGACCTCCACCCATTAGAAGCTGCCAGATTGCCCGATCGAGCAATAAAGATTGCTTCTAACTACACAGGTTTAATTGCTCTCATTATTGTGTCATTTCTGACTTAGAGCATTTAACCAACCGGAGCGGCCATTGACAGGCGTTCCCCTCTGCCGAAAATATATGACCAGTGGTGATACTCATTGTATGGACAGACGTTTATCTGACGTGGCTACTTTGACGTTTCGCATACATTTGACGTTCCCCTCCCCCGCAAAAATCGGCAGACTTTTTTGGTATAGAAAATGACAGCCATGGCCAACGGTTGGTTGAATAGTCTAAGCATTTCTGACATGGCTTAGACCATAAGTATAATTTTATTTGGAAACAGGTTTTTTTTTGGATTTTTAAAAAAATGTTACTAAGAGTAAGCTTTAGAGATTATAAATAACATACCTATGTACGCAAAATATTGTATGATCTTGTAAGTTAAGTTTAGCTTAATCAAACGAGCGAAGCGTAAGTGAAGCGAGTTCTTACAAACAATTTCTGGCTACTGGGACGTCTCTCAAAATCAAAAAGCCATCTAAATGCAGATACGTCCCAGTAGCCAGTAGTTTTTTTGTAAGAACTCGCTTCGCTTACGCACCGCTTGTTCGATAAAAATATTAATATTAATTGTGAATAGAAAATAGCATTATAACTATCAGATAGACAGTATAGACACCAAGATTACTAAATATATTTGGCAACTTTGGTGGTTACTATCTGAAGCTGTAATACAGATACAATAATTATATAAATTATAAAAATTACATATTTAAGAAAAGGTGCCATGTTACATATAAGTAGGTACAGTCGCCATCAAATATATTGGAGCGGCTAAGGTACTCAAAAATATCTGAACATGCACTTATTGTCTTGACCATGTCTTGACAATAGAGGCGTTGTTCAGATATTTGTGATCACCTTGGCCGCTCCGATATATCTGATGGCGACTGTACCATATAATGGATAAATTAATTGATGAATAATTGGATATTTTACTAAATGTTATTTTTTTTATTATGTAATTAAATGATTGTAAAAATGATTTCTTTTATTTGCTTTTGGATTATGTAGTCAAGTATAATTTACATTTTTAGGGTTCCGTAGTCAACTAACCCTTATAGTTCCGTCCGTCCGTCTGTCCGCGGTCTAGGTCAGTGACCGTTAGCACTAGAGAGCTGAAATTTGGTATGAGTATTTGCATTAACACATTCACCGATATGCTACGCGTTACGCCGTAGCCGATAACATGAGTTTCCCGCTATGTAGCGAAAATGCTTCGTAGAGCCGTGACGACAACGTGTCGTCATTAGCAGTGAATGGGTTAATCACGCCGAGAAAGACGTAGAATAGAAACGAAGATAGTGGTGGGTGAATTTTTTTTCGCTCCAACCCTGATGTGGGGTACCGTTAGATAGTCTTTCAAAAAAATTATAGCTCTTTCTAAGACATTTTTTGGATAAAAAATAATAGCTGAGAAAGTTAATGAAAGGGCGGCCCGTCCCCTCATCTAACTTTTGAACCATGGGTCCAAAAAAAATTAAAAAAATCGTAGAAGTGAGACCTTATAAGTACTTCCAATGAAAACTATATTGAATAAAATCGGTTGAGCCGTTTTTAAGTTATCACTCAAAAACGCATAGTGAAAGGGCGTAAGTGATGCATAATAAATGACGTAAGCGCCGCCAAGTATCCCTTAACAAATTACCTTTTGAACAGATGTATGGTAACAGGTCGGCAACTACGGAACCCTACACTGAGCATGGCCCGTCATGCTCTTGGCCGGTTTTAATTTATAAATTCTTTGGTAGGTTAGGGTTGTCACTAACACAAAAACTTCAGGTATAAAAAAATATTTATTGTAAAAAGAATTCCATCACAATATTCTTATATTACTCATTTTTCCTTTCCTTGTGCATATGGGTGACGGCGGCAAGCGCGCCTCCCGGTATGAATCGAACAAAGTTATCAGCTGTTAGCGGCCCTAGGGCGTAAAGTCCAGGATTATACAACATCTCATGAGTCCCCTTGTCTATGGCTACCGGGTTACCTCTAGTATCTACGCCTATTTTAGGATCTATCCCAAACCCTATTCCACTGGAGTATGGGTTAGTCGGCTGGCATTGACATTTAATTTTATTCTCTAAAGGGTCTGAATATGGTACAATTTCACATTTACACTCTTTCTGCCGATTGTTACAATCAGGTACAATACATTTAGTATCATTTCCGTTTATTTCTGAATAATTTAGATATCTAGATTTGCAACTTTGGATACTTTGTCCGAGAACAGTTTTGAAATAATGCCAATGGTTTTTAAAAAAGCAGCGATTATCTTCGATTTTTCGTTTAGCCGCATGTTTCGATTCATCAATACATTTGATACAATTATTTACGTCAATACAGTTTAAATTAAAGTTAGTTTGTAAGAAAAATAAATCAGGTTTTGAGCCAATAAGTACAGCGATTGTTGAGACGGTTAGTTGTGTCATTTCGTTTGTGACAATGTTGAGTAGTTTGACGGATTTGGGGTAGTCTTCGTCGTCAGCCATTTTGGGGGATTTCTCGGGGGTTATGGGGGTGACCTCGGCGATGACGTGTTGGGGGTACGGCGTGTAGTTGGGGTGGTTTCCTGAGGGTCCGTCGCACATCATTTTGTAGACCTGTAAATCATGTTTTTGTAAGTTTAGTAATTATGAAGAGAATGTGTAGTAAAGTGTTTTAACATTTGTTATTTATAGGTCAGAAAGGCGTTATACGAATATGCGTGTAGTACAGTCGCCAGCAGATATATCGGAGCGGCCAAGGTGGTCACTAATATCTGAACAACCCTTCTGTCAAGGCGATAAAGTGTATGTATGTTCCAGTGGCGGCGGCTCAAAAAATTTCTTAGGCAAGCCGAAGCTTAATTTGGCTCGAAATTTCTTCGTGAACTGTAGGAAAACTGCTCGGGGGGGTTCCCGTAAATTAGGCAAGCCGGCGGGAATCGAATTATATGGACGAGCCGCCACTGGTATGTTCAGATATTTATGAGTACCCTGGCCGCTACATTCGATGGCGAATATACCTTTGTCACCGTATATTTATTACTTTGAATGAACATCAATTTCGCTTAACGCGCCTTTTTTAATCCCCATCCCACTTCTGATAATAGTGCTCTCCCTTATGGGAATATAGTTCAGAGCTGGATACGGTTACCTTCTTTTAGTATGTTGTTGGGTACGACACCAGGACCCTAAAACTGCCGAGAGACGGGGACGTCGATGAATGTCTCTCGAGTAATGACGTCATTAAAATGGCTGCCGCTTCGTTACGAAAAGTGTAAATTTCATCCAAACTGTGCATTGCACCTATACGTGTGTAGTATCAAACGAAAGAAGATTAAATGTGCTATATTGTTGTAATACATTATATACTACTGTATATTACAGTTTGACAGCTATAAACGAAAACCCAAAATCAGGCTAAAAAATAATTCGGATATTTGCATTTTACAACAAAATTATAAGTCCAACTTTAAAGCCGAGTACTACAATAACAAAACAGGCTATTTAAGCTATACATTGCTATAAAAATTATTAAAATCTGGTAATAATTGTGGCAGCTATGTTAAAAAACATGTCGGCAGTGCCGAGCTATTTCCTTAGAGTGAAAAAATAACAATTTTCACAATTTACAGAATATCCGCAGAAGCTTCGAGTATATTGTTGGTCAAATAATTTGGAGCCCTTAAATGTCAGAAAAATATCTCTATAGTGATTGAGGTCCAAATAATGACGTTATGAACGTGACCACTACCGAAATTTGTAAAACATAAATTAAAGCTATACCATGACACACACACACATGTGTGTAGCATCGATCGAAAGCTTATTGAATTTACTATAATACATACATACATTATTTGTGAAAATAATGTATAGTTTAGGAGTTGTAGACAAAATAAAATATTTTGTTAGGAAAATAAAATGTATATGTTAATTCTGTGGCCAAAGAAAATACAATACACGAATGTTTTGTATAACATTAAAAACACCAACTATTAAGCTTTAAAACACAGTTTGAATTTATAAAATTTGATAAGAACTATAAAAGTTGTGCTTACAACTCTAAAGCACACTAACTATTTTACCTACAATGCACTCATACTATGAGAAGCTTGGGCCTAATTATTGACTAGTTTTTCTTAAATTTTGTAAGGATTTAGGGTTCCTTGTCATTAAAGTAAATAAAAAAATCGGCCAAGTGCGAGTAGACTCGCGCTCCGAGGGTTCCATATACATCACACAATTTTAACAATTTGTATTTTTAAGACCAACTTACGCTTGACCGCAGACTTTTTAGTGTTTTTTTCTTTAATGTACAGGCAAAAAACTATATTAGGTTTTTTTTTCTAAAATGTAGATTCGTCGGTTTCCGGGGGACGGAGAGCAATGGAAAATGTTCGCCTTATTTCTTAAATAACTTCAAAACTATTAAAATTTAAATTATAAAAGTTATATATTTGTAGTTTTCACATCAAATCCTTTCATTTGATATATAACAAGGTATAGTTTGTAAGTAATTTAAGAAATAAGGCAAAATTTTTCCATTGCTCTCTGTCCCCCGGAAACCGACGAACCTACATTTTAGAAAAAAATACGTAATATAGTTCTTTACCTGTACATTACAGAAAAAAACACTAATAAGTCTGCGGTCAAGCGTAAGTTGGTCTTAAAAATACAAATTGTTAAAATTGTGTGATGTATATGGAACCCTCGGAGCGCGAGTCTACTCGCACTTGGCCGATTTTTTTATTTACTTTAATGACAAGGAACCCTAAATCCTTACAAAATTTAGAAAAAACTAGTCAATAATTAGGCCCAAGCTTCTCATAGTATGAGTGCATTGTAGCTAAAATAGTTAGTGTGCTTTAGAGTTGTAAGCACAACTTTTATAGTTCTTATCAAATTTTATAAATTCAAACTGTGTTTTAAAGCTGAATAGTTGGTGTTTTTAATGCTATACAAAACATTCGTGTATTGTATTTTATTTGGCCACAGAATTAACATATACATTTTATTTTCCTAAAAGAATATTTTATTTTGTCAACAACTCCTAAACTATACATTATTTTCACAAATAATGTATGTATGTATTGTAGTAAATTCAATAAGCTTTCGATCGATGCTACACACATGTGTGTATGTGTCATGGTATAGCTTTAATTTATGTTTTACAAATTTCGGTAGCGGTCACGTTCATGACGTCATTATTTGGACCTCAGTCACTATAGAGATATTTTTCCGACATTTAGGGGCTCCAAATTATTTGACCAACAATATACTCGAAGCTTCTGCGGATATTCTGTAAATTGTGAAAATTGTTATTTTTTCACTCTAAGGAAATAACTCGGCAGTGCCGACATGTTTTTTAACATAGCTGCCACAATTATTACCAGATTTTAATAATTTTTATAGCAATGTATAGCTTAAATAGCCTGTTTTGTTATTGTAGTACTCGGCTTTAAAGTTGGACTTATAATTTTGTTGTAAAATGCAAATATCCGAATTATTATTTAGCCTGATTTTGGGTTTTCGTTTATAGCTGTCAAACTGTAATATACAGTAGTATATAATGTATTACAACAATATAGCACATTTAATCTTCTTTCGTTTGATACTACACACGTATAGGTGCAATGCACAGTTTGGATGAAATTTACACTTTTCGCAACAAAGCGGCAGCCATTTTGATGACGTCATTACACGGGAGACATTCATCGACGTCCCCGTCTCTCGGCAGTTTTGGGGTCCTAGTGTCGTGCCCAACAACATACTAAAAGTTGGTAACCGTATCCAGATCTGAACTATCACTTAGGCCCTCTCCCATAACGGAGGGGACTATAACATGGATTAAGTACTAGGGATATTTTACTTACAGCGTTTGCTGTTTCGTGTTGTCAAGTAAATATCGTACTAGTAATTTGACGTGTACAGTTGGCCAAGAAAGTGGTCTACCAGTTTTGACGAAAGTTTCTGCGAGATCTAACGATCGCTAAGGATGACTTTTTCTAACGGAGTTTAAAACATGCACGACCTTGTTGTCTCATGACTTTCAAATGAACCTGAACCGTAGGGTGGTAGACCACATTTTTGGACGACGTGCACAGGCTTGTTACCTGTGTATAGTCGGGATAGGCTGTGGGGTCGAGCTTGGCGAGCGCGGGCGCAGGCGCTCGATGCACGTGGCACACTCGGCAGCCGGCCGCAAGCGAGAGCCATACTGCGTCCGCTGCGCTCACGCCGGACCCCACTACTAGTACTGTCGGTGGATCTGAAAAAAAAATCAAATTAATAAAAAAAAAACCCGGTCGGTTCGTTATCGGTGAATTCTTAATGTGACTTGGGATTCCGATGGCCGGTTAAGAAGTGTATGACTTCTTCGGCAGATGTCGCTAGGTGTCACCCTAAGACGCATCTAAATAAAGGACATGGTGGTGAAATTCGCAGCTTCATTACGGAATGGACGCCGCAAGAGTACGTACCTAGTGCATCAGGAATGTTCGACGGCAGCGCCCTCTGCAGCGCGCTGAGCGAGTGCAGCGAGTGCGGCGCCACAGCCGGCTCCAGGGTGTTGGGGCGGTCGCTGCCGCCGCAAGCGACCACCACTCGCTTGCAGAGAATACGGAATGGACGGCCGCAGGATTTGTCGTACCTAAATATAGAAAAAAAATATTAGAACTTCGATTAGGATCGTGTCAGTTTTGTAATTTATTGTGGAAAGGTCCGAGAAAACCAAGCATTAATTTATTTATTGAACTTTCGTGAGACATACTGGTACTAACAACATAAATGTTTTTACTCTACTTAGTCATTACGCGCGACATTTTTCGGTGCGTCTAGTCTAGGTCTCCATCTTCAAGTACTAAGAGAAAAGTAGCTACTAGGAACTCACGATTTACGTTAGACAAAGCGCTATAGAATGATAAATATTAAAGCTATTTTACAATATCGACAATAAAAACTAACATTTGTGACAGGTAAAAAGTAAAAAATATATTCAAACTATTTACCCTGCAGAGTTATTAACGTTATTCTAAGACTGAGGGTGGGTTTCACCACGCACAATTAACGGAATTATCAACGTTATGTATGGCGACGGAGTTGTCATCCCAAAGAAAACTGTCAAAATGTTCATACAAGATTTTATTAACGATTACGTTGACGTTAGCAGACGGTTTGCAACCGGCCCTTATAGTTTATGATATCCCGTTATCCCAATGTAGATTTCCCACAATTCGACTCACCCCGAGACGACGTAGCGCGCGTTGAGCGGGCAGGCGCCCGCGCCGGCGCAGGGCGGGGCCGCGCGCGGCGCCGCGCGCACCGCCGACACGATCACGCCCGACCGGAAGTAGCGCTGCAACACACGCGAATACATCCGGTCTAAACAATGCCTTTTTATTATATTACTAATTCAAAACGACAGTGGATTCGATTTCCTAATTGTATGTAATGTTGAATGAATGTAATAAATAAATTTCCGCGACCGAGTTTTTCACTAGATAGCAGCACCGTGACGAGGTGTTTTTGACAGCAGCTGTCAAAATCCACCACTAACCTAACCAATGTTCGCATGAATTCAATAGATGGCGTGATTGAATTAATATCTCCGACACGGCAATCATGATATATCGTACGCGTCCCTACACTGAAAAAAAAGGACAAGCGTCGGCTATTTCATTAACCTTTTCCACGCCAAAGACGTATATATCGGCACCACAGGTCCAACGCCAAAGACCGATATATCGGTCACCGACCACAGAGCAACATAGACCTACATGCACACGCATAAAGTTTAACTTCATTTTTGACATTTAGATGTCGTGGCGTCTAAGTGGTAGGTTTTGCGTTTGACATGGCGTCGAAAAGGTTAAAAACCAAAATTCGGTAATCAGTTAATAAAAGTTCATTTTGCTTATAACTCAAAGTTTACATGTAAAAAACAAAATATGTTGGTAAATAATAAGCCACGGGTTGGAAGTCCCAAAACTTAAGTTACTAGTAGACGAAGTTTGCGAAGCGTTGGTAGCCTGACGGTAACGACGTCTGACTTTCAATCCGAAGGTCCCGGGTTCAAACCCCGGCTCGTACCAATGAGTTTTTCGGAACTTATGTACGAAATATAATTTGATATTTACCAATCGCTATACGGTGAAGGAAAACATCGTGAGGAAACCTGCATACATACATCCGCGGAGAAATTCAAAGGTGTATGTGAAGTTCCCAACCCGCTTTGGGCCAGCGTGGGGACTATAGCCTGATCCCTCTCGTGCATGAGAGGAGGCCTGTGCCCAGCAGTGGGACGTATAGAGGCTAACATATTATTATTATAGACGAAGTTTGGTTGCCGGTAACAAATTATTTTTACGTAAGTGAGATTTTACGCCCACGGGCGCAGTGGCAAATCTCACTTCACACCCAGGAAAAGACGTAAAATTGTGTACGCACCACGGGCGGTAATAAAGAAGGCCTCGGATCGCTTGTTTATGGCCCTTACCTTCGGTTCGGGCCACAAATATCGGCGACCTGAGCCCTTCTTTATTTTACCGCCCTAAGTGCGTAATGTACTATTTTCAGTGAGTTACATCAATTTATCTGCTAAAAGTCAGTAGTATTATTAAATATTTCCGCGTATTCTGCTAGCCTTATCTTTGTAGTAAAATTAGTGCAAAAGAATTAGTAGAACGTAGTTTCTTTTGAAACTATAAACTATCCTGGCATTACAAGGGCTGGTAGCCTTGCGGTAAGACGTCCGACTTTCAATCCGGAGGTCTCGGGTTCAAACCCCGGCTCGTACCACTGAGTTTTTCGGAACTTATGTACGGAATATCATTTGATATTTACCTAGTCGCTTTTCGGTGAAGGAAAACATCGTAAGGAAACCGGACCTAATCCCAAAAAGGCCTAATTTCCCCTCTGGGTTGGAAGGTCTGATGGCAGTCGCTTTCGTAAAAACTAGTGACTATGCCAATTCATGGGATTAGGTTGTCAAGCGGACCCCAAGCCGGGATAAACGCTAGGAAGAAGAAGAAGAAGAAGAAACTATCCTGGCATTACATTGTCTCTGTTACTCCAGAGGTGAACTTACCTGTAATTTACATTTGTGCACATATCTTCTACAGTAGTTGGCTACAGCGCGCGCGGGCAGTCTTCCCTCTCCCTCTGCCGGGTAGGGAGGGAGCGAGAGCCACGCGGCGGGCGAGAGGGTGAGGACCGAGGGGGGGAAGGTGTGCCACGCGCCGCCGGGCGGGCCCCGGCCTAGAACTATGTGGTCTATCTGAAAAAAAAAACAAATTCAGTAATTTGTAAATAATACTTGTGATTTCGCCTCAAACTGAGAACTCGCGGTTTCCCTGCACGAGGTGACCAATATAACAAGACCCATAAAATGATTTTTTCGTGTTTTCTAGCTGCATGACCCCTTGATCGATCCTTCTCATAAACGTACTCTCAATTTTACGCCCCAGCAAATTTCATGAAGATCAGAAAATAGTACATTTCGATATTAGTGCGGAAAGTATGTCATTACTTCACGAGTACCGAGACCGAGATATAAGACTCGGGACGAGTGAAGAATGACATTTACGCACGAGTATCGAACGACGTTTTTTAATACAGTTGCAAAAAAATTATAAAATTGTCACTTATTCACTTTGAGGTTACTTTAGTACATGTATCCGAACGCTCCGCGCGGTGCGGTGCGGCGCAGTGATTGGCTGTCTGTCACTGTCATTAGCTGTGATTGGCTGGAAAAGTAAAAAGCACTAGTGCGCGATATCAAACTTTCCGCACGCTAAACCACTACAAGAAAAGCACTTTTTTGAGCAACTGTATTAAAAACGTTATTAAAGTTATCGCGGAGCAAATAGTCAAAATTAAAAAGCCATCGAAATGCCGAGACGTCCCAGTAGACAGAAGTTGTTCTTATGAACTTGCTTCGCAATAAGGTGTACTT
Source organism: Pammene fasciana (assembly GCA_911728535.1). Classification (NCBI taxonomy): domain Eukaryota; kingdom Metazoa; phylum Arthropoda; class Insecta; order Lepidoptera; family Tortricidae; genus Pammene; species Pammene fasciana. Next base: position 10,790,007 of record OU452294.1, on the reverse strand, counting down.
GGGCCATTTAGATCTCTACTTAAGTCAAGGTAAGTGTCTCCCAATTGCTACGAGATTACCGATGTGAAATATATTTTTCACATCAGCAGTTCGAACAAGCCTACTTTCCTCACTCCGACAGGAAAGTGCGTGCATCACTCCAGGGAGTGACGAAAGTTGCTACTTTCCTCACTCCAGGGAGGGAAATTTTGTTTCTAGAAGGTTTTCGTCATAATTATGATGCCTTTCATTCAGGAATGTAAATAAATATGTTTTTTTAACTTTAATATGTTCTCACTACTGAGGTGGAAAATTTTATGTGTCACACGAGAGGAAAGTTTTTTTTACATCTCGTGTTCTTGAGATACCTCGCTACGCTCAAGATTCAAACTTCAATTATAGAATCTTTCGCTTACTCGGGACTCAAAATCAACACTCGCAAGAAAAACCAACTTTCCTCTCTTGTTGCACAATAGTACATCTCGATATTAGTGCGGAAAGTATGTCAGACTCGGGACGAGGGAAGAATGACATTTACGCACGAGTATCGAACGACGTTTTTAATACAGTTGCGAAAAAATTATAAAATTGTCAATTATTCATTTTGAGGTTACTTTAGTACATGTATCCGAACGCTCCGCGCGGTGCGGTGCGGTGCTGTGATTGGCTGTCTGTCACTGTCATTAGCTGTGATTGGCTGGAAAAGTAAAAAGCACTAGTGCGCGATATCAAACTTTCCGCACGCTAAACCACTACAAGAAAAGCACTTTTTTGAGCAACTGTATTAAAAATAACTATTAAACTATAGTAATAGTGATTGTATGTGACTTACTTGTTTCTCTACGTCATATTTCCATTCTATGAGCGAATCTGCCTGGATGCCTAGGTCTGCGCACGGCCTCAATAAGTTATCCATCTGAAACAATGCATGTACCTATAGAGATAAGGCGTGCAAAATCCATAACTGTCTTCAAGAATCTCCTTAAGGAGTATTACCTTTCTCCTTTCTCTCCCTCGACACATATGTTTGCTGACTGTATTTTGACTTTAGGCGGTATTGCCTGTAGCCAATGTCAAGTATAAAAAGGCGGGAAATAAGAGCTTGTAAGATTCAATCTTTAGGTACAATGCATGGTACAATGTCTTCAATCGATAAGTATTTTGTTTAATCAAATAAGTTTTAGGCAACGTTGTTCGGTAGAAGTGGCATAAGCCTTGTTAGTTGCTATTTGTAGAGTGATAGCTCCCTACAAAAGGCTCGAGGAGGCTACAGGTTGTTCTGAACCAATCAATGGTTACACGCCTTTTAAGACTAATTCTTCATTATCCGCACACTTGTTCGTTAGATCACCGCACAATAAGCTATCTATATTACACACTGAACCACGAAAATGAACAAAAGACAAATAATTAATCCCAACGAGCTGCGACCATGATGAGCTCAACCCATAGACTCCTTTATTTTATTTATTTAAGTACTTATCTATCCTGTGTATGTAGTATATGTATGTTTATGGATTATTTTATTTGTGTAAGTATGTGTATGTATAATTAAGTTATTATTATTTGTTTTAGTTTATTGGTTTATTTCACTGTTTCTTCTGTTTTGCACCTACTCATTCAACTATGTTCAACTAGATTTCCGCTACCCCAAGGTTGTCTGGAAGAGATCGCTCTCTAGCGATAAAACCGCCTGTTGAATGCCTCTACTTTTTATCTGTGTTCTGTACTGTTCTATTTTATTGAGGTGTGCAATAAAGAATATTTTGATTTGATTTGATTTGATTTGTATCTATGTTTAAAACTATTTTTTGTATAAATTCTGAACCAAGAACGAAGACATGGGAACTGAAACGGTTACAGCGCCCTCTGCGTCATCATTGTCACCAAATCGGGGTCTGATGATGGGATCCTGGAGAAATCGAGGGAACTCTTCAACTATTATAGGCACACCTATAGTGATTTCACTACTTTTTACAGCAACTCGGCCACTTCCTCTTGGAATAGCGGATCCTAAGTGAAGTCGGTTCTTTTTTTGTTTTAAATTATTTTTATTATCAGTTTCAACTATCCTCGCAAGGTCTACAAGGTGCAGTCGCCATCAAATATATCGGAGCGGCCAGGCTACTCAAAAATATCTGAACATGCACTTTATCGCCTTGAAATTAGAGGCGTTGTTCAGATATTTGTGACCACCTTGGCCGCTCCGATATATTTGATGGCGACTGTACAAACAAATATCATGTTAATATTCAGATAAATTGGCTCTAACGTTTTTTTTATAATAGCTTAGATCACATCTAAGCATTTATAAATCAATGCGTGACCGAGACTCTAAGGTCGTTCATCCTAATGCGGGCTGGTTTTTATACACTGCTGAGATTTATCTAAAATGGTTCTGTACCTAAAGATTTCGATAAAACATGAAGTCGATTAAAGTTTAATCGTTAAATTAACTAATTTTATACTTAAATTTTAGCCAACCCAATACAACATTTTACCACATTGTAGCTTACCACTTAATTTCTTTATAAGTTTTTTACGTCACTCTGGGCGGTAAGTGAGATTTGCCGCTGCGCCCGTGGGCTGGGTTCTCACCCAGGAGAAGACGTAAAATTGTGTACGCACCACGAGCGGTAATAAAGAAGGCCTCAGATCGCTTGTTTATGGACCTTACCTTCGGTTCGGGCCACAAATGCCCGCGATCTGAGCCGTTCTTTATTTTACCGCCCTAGGTACGTAATGTACAATTGTTTTCTAATAACGAATCAAAAATCACACGACGGTGCTGCCCTACCCAGCCCGTCTACCTCTGCCCTGCACTAATGCCACGTTCTTGTTGTTGGCTAATGATTAATTAAAATTGTAACACTATTTTACGTTAAATAAATCATTTGGAACCTAAAATCACATGGCCTTACAATGCACCTATGCTATGAATGTAAAAAATACTGCTTCCGACTCCCTCTACCCTTAAGCGCGACCTACATATTTCTTCAAAATAGTTCCAGTACGTTCGTCCGTAAGCTACGGTATCTGCTCGCCAGTTGGACAGTGTGCTTATTTGCCTCTATCGCAAGTAAAGTATAAGTAATCTTAGTATAATGCTAAGTGAACCCTATTCCAAGTAGCGCTCAAGGTTGCAAAGTGCTATACTTACTTAGTTTTTTATCACTTTACCTCCAAGCGAGACCTTAATCTTTTTGTAAGCTTTATTTATTGCAAAAACGCACTTTATTGACAATAAATCAGTGTTTAGTGGAAAAATATGGCTTCTATTGATACTTATTTATTTCTGACTAGTTTTCCGCGAATTTGTCTTTAGTTGTCCACATCAAATATATAAGCCTAAACAACAATAAACAAAAAAAAACAAACTGCGCGAGCCAATCCGCCTGCCAAGCGTGGCGCGTATGGCAAACCCCCCCTTTAAAGGGGAGGCCTATGTTCAGCAGTGGACGTCTTATGGCTGAGATGATGATGATCAAATATATAGAAGCGGCTAAGGTACTTAAAAATATTGAAGGCGTTGTTCAGATGTTTGTGACCTTGGGCAATCCGATATATCTGATGCTGACTGTACATCAGTGGCGGTGCGTCAAAATAGTTCTGAAGAACCGTTCTCCTAAAAGAGATACTTATCCTCCTTATTATAATGGTATAATACCATCCATACTCAAATGAAACAAATGTGGCAGATAATACCCGCTATTCTATCATGCTTAGTTATCAATAACAATACCTAACAGTCATGAATGTCAAGATACACACCCATCCAGCACACGCCATTATCATCATAACAGTCTAAGGTAGAAGTTTCAAAATAGCGTACACATTTGTCCGTATTTATAATTTTAGAATTCCGCGTGTCGATTCACGTGAGATGTCTCGCTTCGGGTTTATCTCTATGGCAAAAAAAACATTGTGTGGTTTTATGAAACAACGATGCAAGTGAAACTTTACTATGTTAGCATGGCGCTTATAAATTGGTGCCCAATTGGTTTGTGCCAATCCATCATTGAAACAAAAAGCGGGCTTGATTCAATTCTCATTTTCTAAAAATGTTTCTAAAATTTAGAAAATTTAATTCGTCCCACGGGGTTTGAACTCTCGCCCATTCGATCGTAAGGCTCATGCCATACCACAGTGCCAGCGCTGCAGTTACGCTAAGAAGCGAAATATAGATTTTTATACTCGGCGACTGTAATACTCGAATTGAGATTGTGGTGGCGGAACTACTAGCGCATACTTTTCGATAGAGCTTCTATGGTCGCATATTGTAGCATCCATAACAATGACAGAAAGGATTTCCATACAATATTGTGAAACTGTTGTCGGGCCCCGCATTGCGTGTCGCCGCCGGCACAATCCACCGGGAGATCGAACGTTACGAGATTACATAGAAGCAGTAGGTTGTGCACGGCTTTCGTCGAACTCAATTCTTACCGGCTTGCTTAAGCACTCGTATAAAAACTATTGTGTGCAACGGTACATAATAAGGGTTCTTAAAATTCTCGGGTCTGTATTTACAAAATTCGGCTTCGCCTCATTTTGTAACTTCGACCCTCGAATCTTAAGAACCCTCATTATGTAACTGTTGCACAAAATACTATTGTATACCGCGGTTGACTGCCAACATGACATGAACCTTATTGCTTATGAAATAAGCCTCACCTTACTATAAACGAGAATCATCGTTACATCGTGTAACGCGCGACATGCAGAAGAGAGGCTTTAAAATTTGAGGCGATGGAATAAAAGCTTCACTTTAATAATCAACTGACAAAAAATATAACAAAAACCCAGGCAAAACTAAATCAATAATCGAATTTACAATTAGGCACTCGGTAAATAGGGTTGCCACCTGTACTATAATATATAGTTTCGTACTATATTTTGGCTTGGTGTACTGTTGAAAATATGCAAAAAAGACGATAATACTATATTTTTGGAACGTTTCATGAGGTAACAACAAGGTGTCCTATATTTTTTTGGTGTACGTTTGGAAAATACTATATTGCTCTCAAAAAAAGGTGGCAACCCTATCTGCAAATAACCTCAAATGAAGGCCAGCGATAGTAAATTTTAATGACTGCACTATTCAGTGATACTGACTGTTTATATTATAAAAAAGTTAATTATGTTAATAATTGCTACTATATCTAGGTGATAAAAAGGTATAAATGAGTTTCCGCGATCGAGATTTTCACTAGATGGCGGCACCGTGGTAAGAGGTCTTTTTGACAGCAGCTGTCAAAATCCATCAATCATATTTTCTTTGATTGGTGGATTTTGTAGCAACTATTTTTTTTTTTTTTTTATAGGCACACCGATAGTGATTTTACTATTTTTTTACAGGAACTCGGTCATTTCCTGTTGGAATAGCGGATCCTAAGTGCAATCGGTTCACTTTTTGTTATAAATTATTTCTATTCAATATATTCTGAATAGACTAAGATGTAGCCGTCAAAATTCCATGCCAGTTCAGTGCAAATTCAACTGAATTCAAATCTAAGTTAAAATAAAGATTTTAGCGTCCATCTTAGTTTTTGATGAACTTATCTTATAATAGTACGGGCGGGGACCGTACGATCTGCTACGTTGCGTGATACAAAGATAAGCCCCATGGCACATGTTCATAAAACCAGTAAAGTTAAAATAACGAATTTGACTCCAAATTTACGTCACTTTACGGCACTTCCGGCCATGCAGAAACTAGCAGACTGGGTTTTTTGCAGGCGCGGTCCCAGGGGTGGGGCAAAATCGTACATTTCAAAGTGAAAATTTTTTTTACTGACCCCCTCAAAATTGAAAAAATCATATCTGCATTAGTGTCCCTCCCAAAATTTTAGGCTGCGACCGCGCCTGGTTTTTTGTTACCTAAATACATATTACTATTTGTTGCCACAAGTATTATCTTTATATCAAATGCCGTAGGTAAATACCATCCATTTTTTAAATCGGTAGTGGTACTTTTTGGGTGCTTTCGGCCAATTCTATTTTTTTACTATTTTTTCGGAACTCAGTATATAGATCGTACGGCATCCGCCCGTTCTATAAGTTAGGAAAACGTTGACTACAGTTTTTTTTAAGTGTAGTAGGGTAGGATGAAAAATTAAGAAGAGTGTTATCTAATTATCAATTTTTGAAAAAAAAAAACACTTTTTTTAAAGAAGTTTGATGACCACGTAGCCATGCAATTTTTTGACAGTTCATTTACCACATAAAACAATAACTAATATGATAAAGAAAACGAGTAACATATATTGCACATCACGCGGTAGGTTACGATAGTGGTTGATAGGGAGTCGGTGGTTGACCTTTGATATTGGATACCCAATGTACCGTATCTGATATGGCAAAGCTCGGTTGACGTAATGATTGATATGATATGTGAAATTGAAAATGGAATAAGGATATTTTTTCGTAAAATAGGTACAAACTGTTTGTTAAAAAAATAGGTATTAATTTTTAAATTAATTAGTAATCTCCAAGTACAAGTGGGGCATACGTATAATTATATACAGACACGCAATTTAAGCCGTAGAACTATTAGTATAGTACAATACCGCGAGAAGAAAATAGTTGAAAACTGCAATTTCGGCCGAAATATATGAATGATAAAAATATTTCAGTACGCTATGTAGTATTAAGTAGTGGATCCGCGCGTTCCTACCAATAGCGGATGAGACGAGAAAAATCGCAATAACTAATTTTATCTACACCCATATCATAAACCCTCCATGATGGGTTCAAAAACCGCACGTTATGACCACCATAAAAATGGGTGCGACCCACATTCGTGTTTTAAGGACCCCTATTACGTAACGTAACAGTTGTATAAACTACTATTAACTATAAAACTCTTGTGAGACAGAACATATTAAAAACTAGCTTTTGCCCGCGACTTCGTCTGTGTGGAATTAGTAATCCCCCTTAATCTGGACTGGATATAAACTATTCCCTAAAGCTCAAACTACCCCAAGCGTTCAGCGGTTATTGATTCCCCATACAAACTACCAATCCCCTTTCCACCCCCTGATTTTCGGGATATAATCTATCCCATATTATTTCTCGGTGCTCATACATACATATCTACGTAATGTACCAGGTTTCCCCAGCCAACTTTTTTCGAATAGTATTTTTCATGTACAGATTTTCGACCCTCTTCAGTTTTATTATATGTATAGATAGAAAGAAGATAGATAAAGACGCGGGAGGGCGCTCGTGATAACGATCATCGATCGATAAGAGTATGTAAATTTTTAGTTGACTTACCAATAATGGAATGGGGTTCTGGCTTCGTCCCTCCAGGCCGGCGGCGAGCTCTGTGAGGTCCGCTTCGTATAGGCTCTGGCCGGCCGGTATATTTTCCAATCTGGAAACAAAAAACCATAAAATGTACTAGAATTCAACATGCAATGTCTCTAAAGAGTAATAGATTTCTAAAATCGCCGAGGTGAGCCCACGTCAAAATTAGACGTATTTTTTGCAGTACCTTTTGAACCGGAGGTCTCGGGTTCAAACCCCAGCTCGTACTAATGAGCTTTTCGGAAATTAAGTACGAAATAAAATTTAGTAGTTACCAGTTTCTTTTCGCTGACGGAAAACATCGCGGGAAAACCGGAACTAACTTCAACAAGGCCTAGTTTTCACACTGGTTAAATCGCAGTAGCTATGGGAAAATTAGTGCCTACATTAATTCTTGGGGTTAGGTTGCGGAGTAGATCTCAGGCTCCATTGACCCAAGTCAGAAAGGCGAGACAAACGTTACGATGATGATGATGAATACATTGGTATTATTAGTCAAAACAGTACTTAATTAAGACACAAAGGAATATGTGTTTCTACAGTCAAAATCTTTTATATGCGCCATAAGAGTGTGATATTCGTTTTGCAAGATAGTAGTGGTGATATGATAGTGAGTGTTACCTTCATTGTTGAGAGCTTACCTAGCCCTAAGCATGTCGTCAATGGGCAAGTTTGCAGGCACTTCTTTGAGGTAGGGCACGTTGCCGGCCAACATGAATGACGTCACCATCCCACTGGGACCGTTGCCTGCAACAACGTACGTGTTGAAAGTAGAGAAGACATCAAGAGAGGGAAATCTCCCAGTAGTCTTTAGTGTAGTGGTCTTAACCGGTGGTACGACTGGTGGACTAGTGGTCCCAGGAAGAACACAAAGTGGTACGCGAATGAACACGATATTCTTGAATGTATAACTTTATTGAGCATAGGCTTCCTAGTTGGTGGTCAGAGACAAAAATAAATTTTGTGACGTGGTCCCTTGCTGAAAACTAAAACACTACTGCTTTAGGGAATCTATAATTCTATATTAACATGCGCCACCTTTGGTCTAAGCATGTAAAGGGAAGTGAATCTTGTATCGTCTCCTTAAATAGCGACTGGGCCAGTAACTACGTCATTATTCTACTAAAATAAAAATGAAGGCCCTAAATCGGCTCCTTGTGGTAACCCGCCATGAACGTAAGCATTTCTCATTAATTACATTTAATACACAAATTAAAACCATTATCTAGAGCACGAGACGTAATAAATAGTTGCAAGAAAGTGAAAAGGAGATAAAATAATAATGCATTAAACAAAGTTCATCTCGAGTTTAAAACACAACACGTGTCAAATGCCTACGACAGATCATGTTACGAAACGGTTCAATTAATCAAACGCTATCGAGACCCCCAATTTAGCATCAGTCGAGACCAATTGACCCCTTGACTCACGAGAAACTTCCACGGAACGCATACAAATAGAACTGATAGCTAACATTGTACACTGCCGCATACGGCTTAGAGAAGCGAAAATAAAGACAGTCGTTTTTAAACTGTACCTACAGCAGTATACTAAGGTGAAGTGGTCAAAAAAGGAGTCGGTTACGTCGTTTAGTGTATGCGAGCTACTTTGTTATGCAGTCGATATTATGCGTATTGCGTATTATTCATGATCACCGGCCATGAACTTCTTAGGTTAGGCAAATCAGAAACAGGTCAGACAGGCTGTTTACATAACCTGGAGTCTATTAATAACTCCGTTGAAATGTAGATACCTATGTAAGGTATGATATGATTTAGTGCGCATAAAAATACTAGTACGTCTAAACCAAAAAAATAGATTGAACGATACTACTGCTGCATACTGCATTCTATGATGGACTAGAAATATAGGTTTCAGTATGATTATGATTACGTTCCTGGGGCATTGATCTATTTAAATGCATGATTAATTGAGTTACAGAAATTTATTTTCGCTGCAATTGCGATTGCTTAAACGGTTCTCTTTAAGCTTATAGCTAGACAATAAAATTAGCAACACAAAACCTAATAGCCTTAAGAGTCGCCAGGACGCTCGCGTTCCCATACAAACGTAGTTCAGCTCTCATTTTAAAACGACATGCTTAAGAACCACGAAATTTGGCATGGGCATTCTAGTAGTACAGATCTATGTCGGTAATTCGTTTTCGTTGCAAAAAATTGTAATACAAATAAAATACAGCCAGATACAGATTTACATACAAAACTTATTTTTGCTATATTTTCTTTGTATTACAATTTTTCGCAACGAAAACGAATTACCGACATAGATCTGTACTGCTAGAATGCCCATGCCAAATTTCGTGGTTCTAAAGCATTTGTTTTAAAATGAGAGCTGAACTACGTTTGTATGGGGACGCGAGTTCACGCGAGCGTCCTGGCGACTCTTAACATAGTCATCTCCATAAAATATAAATAGCTACACGTGAAACCCAATCCTCAAGAGCACGTTTTCGTAGTAAACAATATTACTATACATTGTATGTGACACTTACATCAGGATTCCTCCAGAAACTTTTACGCCGTCTCTTTTTCACTCCTATTATTAATGGACTGAGTGAAAAGAATGGCACGATTGCAATCCCGAAGCATGCCTGTTATGTCTAGGAAATTTGGCGCCTGTCTATTTCAACTCGATGGTAAATGGTGCTTGGTGCCTGGATAGTAAAAAGGCTTCAAGCGCGGCTAAAGATTAGAAGGATTAAGAACTTTAGGGGACGCTCGTAAGGTTCAAATTACAACAATTATATAATGTCGTTTAGAAAATTTGGTTACTCATAAGAGAAAGGACGTAAGGACGTAAGCGCAGCGATAGTATCTACAGAAAATAAACTTTAAGTGAAAGCCAAATAAATGAAATTAGGACAGCAGAAAGAAAACGTTTGATAATTTTTGGTCTAAAAACATGCATGTGTCATTACTCATTAGCTTGTCGGAAGGAATTTAAAATAAAATAGTGCTTTCAGAGAATTAGCAATGCATGTTGGTTGGTGGTGTTTTCTCACAATAAGTAATGAATGACGATGACGTGGTTTCACATTTCACATCACAATGGTTTGGAGGGTTGAGCACCTGTCTAAATATGAGGGTAAGGTGACAGGCAAAATAAATAGCAATAGAATCATCAACACCATTTGTCATCAGAAAAAGCAAAGAAAACATATTAATAATTTTAAACGACTCATCATTAAGTATGATGACCAACGGGGAAGTCAGAACAAATGCTTAAAGCAAAACACCAATTATATAACTACTTCATTACCCACGAAAGATTTCTGAAATAAACCCTATTTCCTTCAGTTCAGTTCCCGTAACTTTTTAACAGAAAAACAAACAGATATCAAACAACTTATCATATTCCTGGTAAGCATCAACCTGATAGTATCTTGACTCTGCACTTTGAAAGAGGAAATTGGTAGGAATGATAGGAATCGATATACAATATCTTTGACTACGGCAAACAGAAGTGATAATATGTTTTTTTCTAATAATAAATAATATAACTCACCTATAACAACCACTTCTTTGTACACCGCATCGTCTGTCAATGTGTGCTGGCAAGGTTTCTGGCTGTCCTTCATTTTGTCTTGTGCTTCTATCCTCTCTAGTTCTTTGTTGTTTATAAGTATATCTTATTCTATTACGTTTATGTCTTCTTGATTAAATTCTCTAAGTATGCTCTCGTGTTAGTAATATTTCTTCTTTATTACTATCTTATTAATGTTAAGTATCACTGCTTAGTATTTCTGAGTATGATTACGAGTAAGCGTCTAATTCTATTTTCTTTAAATATGTTTAGTATTTCGGAGAACGTTCTAATTGTGAATATATCTCGTTTATTACGAGTTAATCGTTCCAGTTTCTCTTTAATCGTCGCTATAGCTAGAATAAATTATATCACATGCAGTTTACAGTCCTGCCGACTACGTTATCCCACGAAAAATGGGGTGGCTGAGCGGTTGCATCGATCTTCACTGGGTGGATCTGGAACAAAATGAAAAAATATTAGGTGTTACAGTTTTTCACTACTTTTTTTAAGATGGTGGACGAGATGAGGTGTAAAATGTGTAATTTGGGTTTTATCGAGCTTTATACAATCTTGTAGGTACATTTTAAGTAGTACCTGTCAAACAACTACTTTTAATGAAATTACCAGTATTTCAGTATCATCACTAGACGTAGAATGACTTCTAGTCAAAGTGGCATTCCTTTATATGTATTTATACTTAGGTTAGGTGTATTTTATTACCTCATATATCACCTATACTAGGAAAAACCATTAGTTTCTTAGTATCTATTTTGTATTGCGGTCAATTAGGTAAGAAAACAATTTACTTGTATTATTCATAAGGAAACAATGAATGGATTATTGTATGACGATACATAGGTAATATGTCATATTTTATGACTATCTGAATAATCTGAATGTCACTTTTATGAATATTATCTGTAAAATATGATATTGTTGGCACGAGGATCATAAATTATACACAAAATGAATAATGTTTGATTAAGGCACTCCACACACCTGATCTGAATTCAGTTCTGAATTCAGAAATGTATAGACAAAATGCTTAAATTGGTCTATGGTTGCTTAAATTCGTCTATGGTTGCTTAAATTTGTCTATAGGTAGTAAATTTTTGTAGGGGGGGGGGGGGGTCTGGACATCGGATGATGGTAGCATAACGTAGGAGGAAACGGGGCCATTCGAAGCATAATCTTTGGATGATTTTAGGGGGGGATCAAAAATCGTCAACAATGGATGACGTAATTTATGGACATGGCTGATTTTGTCTATGAATTTCTGAATTAAGATCAGATGTGTGGAGTGCCTTAAACTGTTACGCAATATCGCTAATTTTATGTCAGTTAGTTATTGGAGCATAAATTCGTAAATATCTACTATATCTATATATCATGTTATAATTAGTGTAACAGCTGATAGGTAATATTTATAGACTAAATACACCTTATCAAGTCGGGCGCCGTTATTATTATCAATACGAAAGCAACACACGTCTGTCCGTCTGTTGTTATTTCACGTTAAAGTCCAGATTCTCCGATAAAACGAAATTTTTTGAACAAAATATTCCCAATCCATTGAATAGTCTGAGTTCTGTATTCTTAACACATTCACTGCTATGCTACGTGCGTAGCGCTACGCCGTAGCCGATAACATGGGTTTCCCGCTATGTAGCGAAAATGCTTCGTATAGCCGTGACGACAACGTGTCGTCATTAGCAGTGAATGGGTAAAGCAGGGATCGCAAATGGCTCGCCTCTTTTGGTATAGCTCTGAAATCCCAGGTTCTGAAGATTTTCACTAATCTGACGTTTGACCCCTGCTACGTACTCCACTATCAAAGTAATTTTTTTTTATCAGCCTAAAGTAGTGTCCCACTGCTGGGCAAAGGCCTCTCCCGCTGACTTCCACAACTCTCGGTCCCACGCTTTTTCCGGCCAGGTGCTGAGGAAAGCGTCCAAATCGTTCCGCCATCTCTGTTTGGGCCTGCCCCGTCCGCGCCTTTTTTAACCGACTTCAAAAAAGGAGGAGGTTCTCAATTCGACTGAATTTTTTTTTTTATCATAATTTTTTTTTTTTTTGTATGTATGTTACTCCATATCTCCGTGAATCGTGAACCGATTTTCAAATTTTTTTTTGAATCGAACAGGTATAACCCCTAGATGGTCCCATTGTCACCAAGTCGGGATCTGATGATGGGATCCTGGAGAAATCGAGGGAACTCTTCAACTATTATAGGCACACCTATAGTGATTTCACTATTTTTTACAGCAACTCGGCCACTTCCTCTTGGAATAGCGGATCCTAAGTGAAGTCGGTTCTTTTTTTGTTTAAAATTATTGCGGCATCCACTTGGTGGCTACATGTGCCCACCTATCCGGATGCATGCGGCAGACGTGTCAAAGTAATATTTAAAAAATGTAATAACAACTGACAGGCCAATATCGTCAGACCGACTGATAGTGGGTGGGCCCCATTATAATATAAGGGGGCCCACCCACTATCAGTCCGCCTGACGATATCGGCCCGTCAGTTAGAACAAAAATTCGACAGCTCCAGCCGGAGAATTTCATACATTCCAGATCCGGATTGCAACTAGTTGTAGGTAACTAGTATAAAATTGAGTTATCAGTTGACCTCTCTCGACTTTATATTATAACTTATAAGTCATAGTAATGGTCAGAGATAAAATTAATGAATGGAGTATTGATTAAATATAATTGCTATTAATATAATGAGCAGTAATATTACGCGAACGTAAATCTACCTACACGAGTGAATGTTTGTAAAGTAAGTACCTATCACAGTGAATATATTTTAATGATTTTTTACAAGTTGTGACTTAGTCAGCATAAGCAGTACAGGTACAGTCACGAATTGAGCCACTTGCTATTGTTCGTAATTTAGCCGTATAATAAATGACCGATGTAATTGACAATTGACAGCTAGTCGGTCTGCCCTGTTAGGCTGAAAAACCCTATCTCAAAAAAAGTTAAATGCAAATGTATACCCTAAATTTTACAGCTCAGAATTCCCTTTTCAAATGGATTTAATTTTGAGATATGGTTTTTCAGCTTAGCATGGCAGCGGTAACATCGGTCGTTCATAACGCGGCTAAATTACGAACAATCGCAAGTGGCTTAACAATTCGGGTTGATGACTTTGTAAGTTCATAGAATAACTCACAATGATAGCCTTTACACCTTTCCTTCACTAAAATGCGACTGCGAAAAATAAAACGATACGAAAATCAATAAATATAAAAATAGGGGGGGGGGATTTATTTACACTTAACACTTTCTGGAATACTCCCACGACTAGGGACACCACACGGCTCACATGGAGCAGAATTCAGCTATTGAATAGCTGAATTCTGCTCTAATGTGTGACGCCCCTGAAGATGTCTAAAAACGCCAAACTAATGGTTCTATTGAGCGTGGCATAATGGCATGTATTCGCTCGAAAAACATAATCCTTAGGTAGTCGGAAAAAAATAATAGACAGTCGTATAGTTCTTACGTCAGAATGACTTGCACATCATAGAGCAGCCGTTATCATCGCGATATTGGATAACATGGTGCAATAAATACAGATATGCAGATGTACAGTCGCCAACAGATATATCGGAGCGGCCACGGTACTCAACAATATCTGAACATGCACTTTATCGCCTTGACAATAGAGGCGTTGTTCAGATATTTGTGACCTTGGCCGCTCCGATATATCTGATGGCGACTGTAACGGAGGTCACGGTTAAGTCTTTAACGCGATGTCGTTTGTTTAACACGATATAATAGCATCCGTATTTAGGCAGCTGTGCCACCGCTGACGACAGGTTGCAGAGGTTTCGGAAATTTTTATATGAATTTACTAGCAGTTGCCCGCGGCTTCGCCCGCGTACATTATGATTAATGCAGATTTCTACTCTTGAATAAAAGTTTTTCCCCGCGACTTCCTTTGCGTGGAATTAATAATTGACCCCCCCCCCCCCCCCCTTTTTACCCTCTTAGGGAATTGACTTGTGGGATAACAACTACTATGTATCTGTGAGGTGCAGACGGTGATCACCACGAAGAAAGGGGCGCACTCAGGATCATCGGGGTGTCTAGGGCAGCGGTGGTAAATAAAACATTTTATTTATGTTTTATAGAGGCGTGTTGCCGCGGCGGCGGCTGGCTGCAGACTGGAGTAGTTGCAGTAGTGAAGGTTGTAGAAGCAGTGACAAGCTGGGTCGCCCGGTCTCTTTTATGGACGCAATGGGGTGACCGAACTAGTGACCGTTATGCGCCGAATATGCCAAACTTTTATTGACCAATAATCTTACGGCTAATTACATGAGAGTAGGGATGGGTAACTTTAATTTAGGACATTTAGTTTTATAATTAATACAATTTCTTATCATTTACACATAAAATATCAAACACGGAGCAAACAATAGTACTTAAAACTAGACATTTTGTATATAGCAAGTTACACGTTTATTAATCATTTGACATAGAAATAATACAATAGATTGATTTACTTATATCTAGTTACACAAATCAAAGGTTTTCTAAGCTACATGCGACAATTCTCCCCCACGTGCGTCAGCACCGTCTGTTGGTGTGGAGCAAATGAGGACGAGTCTGGAAACCGGGCGGCGGACGTCTCCTGCGCGAGTGCGTACAATGGCTACTCTTACGTGGCCATCAGGACCGGGAAAGAGTTGTGCGATAACGCCTCTAGGCCAAGTACCTCGCGGCATAGTTCCATCAGCGATAATAACGACGTCGCCTACGTGTAGTTTCTGCGCGTTCTGGTGTGCGCTGGATCGCGGCATCAGGTTCGGGCGATATTCTTTTATCCAGCGTTTCCAGAAGTTGTCGGCTAGTGCTTGAGCTGTTTTCCACGACGATAGACTCAGGTTCTCGTCGGAAAAGACTCCCTGTGGTGACATAGCGTTCGAGCGGCCGATGAGAAAGTGATTCGGCGTGAGCGCTTCGGCATTCAAGTCTGGGTTCACTGGTGTCAATGGTCTGGAATTTACCAGGTGTTCGGCTTCCAGAAGTAGCGTGTGTAGAACTTCCTCGTGGGGTGCTCTGTCTTTTAGAGTGACTTTCAGAGCTGTTTTCACGCTACCAACTAGACGCTCCCAGGCCCCGCCGGCGGAGGGGTTGCCAGGCGGGATCTTTTTCCAGATCATGCGTCGTTCGGTCATAAATTGTTTGAGACTATCGGGCAGAGAGTTTTTGGCCTCTGATAGCTCGCGTTCTGCACCGATAAAATTTGTTCCGTTGTCTGAGTATAAAACGGACGGTGCGCCGCGCCGAGATATCATTCTTCGTAGCGATAGGATCATAGAGGCTGCCGATAAGGAGGCGGCTAGCTCTAGATGTACGGCTCTAGTGGTGAGGCACGTATAAAGTACGCCCCATCGCTTTTCTCGTCGGCGGCCTATTACAATTTGCATGGGACCGAATAAATCTACGGCTGCTGCGGTAAATGGCGGTTGATTCGCCTTGAGCCTCTCTGGCGGTAGGTCGCCTACAGGAACCTTGAGGGTAGTTCCTTTATAGGTCCGACACCATTGGCACTTATTCGTTATATAACGAATCGTACCGCGCAGTCCGATTATGTAATATCTTTGCTTCAACTCGTTGATCACCGTCGCATGATTTCCATGGTTGTAAAGAGCGTGGAAATGGTAGATCAATAGCTTGGTAAATGCTTCTTTAGCGTGCAGGACGGGTATATGGGCGCCGTCTCTGTCTATTCGAGCATCTAGCACTATAATGCCGTTCTTGTCTAACTTCATGGCGACTCGGTGTAGTGAAGACTTCTTCGGTAGGGCTCGCCCGGCTTCCAGCAATCGTATCTCTTCAGCATACGACTCATTTTGGCTCCGTCGGATCAGTAGTATTTCTGCCAGACTTATGTGTCTATTGTTCATCTCTGTTTCTGGATTCTTATTAACAGACAATTTGGCTTTGAATACCTCGGCAGCAACCAAGACTCTGGCCGTAGCGCGGACAAGTCTAGTGAATTTCGAGAACCTACTTACATCGGGTAAGTACGCGAACTTACTTTTCACGGTACTAACGGAGCAGATTGGTTTTTGCGCGCGTTCTTCGCCCGTTTCGACGACGGACTCTACCGGTTTTTCGCGCGGCCAATGCTCCTCGTTTTGACGTATAAAATCAGGGCCTATAAACCACCGGTGGTTAGCTCCGAACTGGGCCGGAACGCCCTTAGTAGCGTCGTCGGCGACGTTCAGCGCGCTAGGCACCCAGCGCCAATCGGTGCGCTTAGTTGTGTCTTCTATTTCGGCTACTCTATGTGCGACAAAGCTTTTGTACCGACGTGGATCCGACCGTATCCAAGAGAGCGGCGTTCGCGCGTCGCTCGAAAAATACCGGTTTTTAACGACGTAATCGGACTCCTTAACTACGGTGTCGGCTAGCCGTGTCGCTAGCACACAACTTTGCAATTCTAACCTCGGGATACTCACAACACGCAACGGTGCGACTCGCGCCTTGGCGGCTACTAAGGCTGAGACCTTCTGGCCGTCCGGGCCTTCGCTAACTAAATATATCGCGGCGGCGTATATCTTTTCGCTAGCGTCACAGAAAACGTGCATATCGACCTCTCTACTGTTCGCAGGTACGTATCGCGGTATTTCTAGCTCCCTAAGTTGCTGTATATTGCTCACGAATGACTGCCACGCAGGTGCGAGCGAGGCGGGTATAGTGGTATCCCAGCCTATCCCTGTTCGCCAGACTTCTTGCATCAATGCCTTCCCTAGGACAGAAATCGGACTAACATAGCCTATGGGATCGAATATGGACATTGCGCTACTCGTCACCTGTCGCTTCGTGGGCAACTGTATACCGTTGAGCACTTCTTCGGGCGTATTGCGTAAATTTACGTTAAACCCTAACGTGTCACGTTTATGGTTCCATTTCAAACCTAATGTGCGCTCGCATTCGCCTCCCCCGATCAGGGACGTGTCCTCTTTGCTAGGTACTACGTCTGAAATTACGTTTGGGTTGTTAGAGGCGAACCCACGGAGCTCGAACGACGCGCGCAAATTAAGTTCGTAAATTTCATTTACTATACGCCTAACGTCGCTTTCACTCTCGTCGAAAGCTGTCAACATGTCATCCATATACGTATTTTTTATCGTTTTCTCAGCAGCGATCGGAAATTCTTTCGCGTGTTCGTTTGCGTTTTTGTTTTTGACGTACAAAGCCGTCGTCGGCGAAGCCGCTGACCCGAATATTAACCTTTTCATTCTATATTCTTGCGGAGAGGCTGAGCGGTCCTCCCCCCGCCAAACAAAACGTAACGCATCACGATCGCTATCTATTATTTCTACTTGAAGGAACATTTCCTTGACATCGGCAATGACCGCGATTTTGCCTTCCCTAAAACGTACTAGCACGCCGAACAACGACTCTAATAGGTCGGGTCCCGCTAACAGCGCGGTGTTCAGCGACCTTCCGTACGCGGTGGCTGCGGCGTCGAAAACCAGACGCATTTTCCCCCTCTGGGGATGAAACGTCGGGAAATGGGGTAAATACCACGACCTAAGCGAGTCCTGTGGCGGCGGCGAGTCTACTTTTTCGGCGTAACCTTTATCGAGCAGGTTATCTATGTGCTTGGTATACTCGGTTTTCAAAATAGGGTCGCGATCCAATTTGTTTTCTAGGCTGTATAGCCGCCGTAACGCGTGCGCTCTATTATTCGGCAATTCTTCGTTATCGGTACGCCATAACAAACCCGCGCGGTACCTATTTTCCCCGGGTATTTTTTCACATGTCGCCTCCAGTATCTCTAATGCTCTTTGGTCGGGATCGGCCCGAGGCAATTTCTTAACTACTCCTAATGACTCGATGTCGAAATGTTCTTTCATGAGAGCTAAGGCGTCATCATCGGCCGTTCGAGGCCCCATGTGGCCCACGAACGCTACGGTTGCCTGTGGTGACTTGTGTGGTCCGTGCAATGACCATCCTAACCGCGTTAAACTGGCTACCGGGAGGTGCGATTTGCCGCTGATAATTTGACGCGTAACTATCAAATGCCAATTATCCTGACCTATAATTATCGTAGGCGCGGCGGAATCGTAACACAGCTCGTCGGCAATGCTGGTTAAGTGGTCGCACTGTTCAACTATTTCTTTGGAGACGCCCTGCGCTCCTACGTTCATGCGATTAATGGTAAGCGCGTCCATCATCTCTAGATGCCTACTACAATAACCGCGGATTGCGAAACGCACGTTGCATGAATCAGGGTCGCTAACTACTCCCCCGATTCCCTCAATATCAAGCGTTTCACCCCGCTCTCGGGGTAAAATTTGGTCAGCCGTTTCGTGTAAAATCAGGCTGAGCGCGGCCCCTTCGTCTAACAGAGCTAAGGCTTGCGTAGTACCCAACGGTCCCGTGACTTCCACGGGCACCATTTTCAAATATGTGGGCGCTATCCGAATCGCGTTAACGTTACTACTTTTTTTTACTTCCACGGGCGCGTTAGATGCGTTCAAACCGTGTAGTAATTTATGATGCCCCGCTTCGCACTGTTGTTCGCCACAAGCCACGTACTTACACTTAAAGCGATTTCTGTGCGACGCGCCTAGACATCTATAACACAGTTTTTCATTTTTTGCCCAATCCCAACGTTCGGCAACGGTCGCGGCTACGAATTTGTGACATTTTTCAATTTTATGCTCACCGTTTTTACATATTACGCACTTTTTGTGCGACGTGACCTGCGCCGGTGTCGAATGCTTGGGTTTGGTTCCCGTATACGCGGGTTTTTTAGCCTCTCGAGGCTTCGTTTGGGCTACCGTAGGCGACCTATACTCTCCGGTATGACTCGTATGAGACCTACTTGCGTTACTTCGCGGGCGAGTGCCTCGGCAGCTTTCATCAGAGTCGCTCGAATAGTCGCGGGTAAAAGCGGGTGCGGGAGTGCGGGCGGGGGCGTTATAGCGCTCCGACCGGCTCTCCGGCTCAAAAGAAACCGTGTTTACAGTATTTCGCGACTTCGGCCATCTATGACGACTGGTTCTTTTCGCGGCAGAACTAATTTCAAGCAAAAACTCTGAAATTGCTACTAAATCGGGCGAGTCCCGATTTGCTTGCTTGAATTTACCCCATTCGTACCTCACGATGAGGTTCAATTTGTCAACAATCTTGTTAACTAGTTCTGGCGCGTAAAGGTATTTTTCTTGTTTTAAGGATTTAATCGTAGCTACAGCGTTAGCTACATGGGCCGCAAAAGAGACTATATTGCTATTGTCTTCGGCTAATCTCGGCATGCGCTTTACGTTATGTAGCTCTGTCAACACGATTTCCTCTGGATCCCCGAATTGCCTTTCTAAGGCTTCCATAATCTCGTATGGATCCTGTACGGTGTACATTATGGACTTTACGGCTATTCTGGCTTCTCCTTTCAAAGCCTTACGGATTCGGCTGACGTTATTCACGTAACTAAACATCGGCGCGGTATCCTCGAATTCGGCCCGAAACGCGATCCACTCCGTGATATTACCGTCGAAAGTGGGCAATTCGGGCGGCCTATGCATAACGGGTGCGTAATGATTCGAAACATCTCGCGGCGGACGATGTGTGCTTATGTGCGACTCGCGGGGCGTGGGCCTACCGAGAGCGGCGGGCTCACTATGCACGAAAGTACGTGGGGCTGTTGTGACTCCAGGTCGGAATTTAAAACTTTGGTCAAGCTGAGACTGGTGTTCGACCCACTTCTTCACTCGTTGCTCGTCTAATTCGACTTCAGTTACGGTCTTGCCGCTAGCAGATCGCGCCTCATACTGGGCGACCTGTAGCCGTAATTTGGCAGTTTCCGCCTGTTTATTAGCAACGGCGAGAGTGGCTTTCTGAACTTCCAACTCGGCCATCAACAAAGCCAACTTTTCGTCACAACTTACACTAATACACTGTTTTTCGCGCACTTTTTCACTATCGCGATCGCGGCACTGAGAATCGCGGGTTTTTTCGCCCGTTGGCGTGTTTGATTTACACAAAGCCCCCGGGGGATTAACTACCGTTTTCTCGTTTTCATCGTATGAAATGTCCGAATATTCGGGCGCCGGCGGCGGCGCTGTTGCCGTCGGCGGCGGGTACGCACTATGACCGTCATCTAGGTTGCTGCTGGTGCCTTTGTCCCATGTATTGGTTTCGCCGGAGGTTGTCTTACCAGACGGCGGCGTCAGGGTGGCGGCAGGCTCCCCCTGCGGCTTGCGTGGGCGAAGAGACCTCTTCAGCGTGTGTTCGGACATCTTCTTCTTTTTTCTGGCTTCTTTTTACGCAAATGACGCACGTGGGGGTCCCTAACCTTACCTACCTAAAACCTATTGGCTGACACTGCCTAGTGCAGCGCCAGCGACCCTAACTTACAACTAACTCACTTGTGGGCGTAAATCCCTTGATGCACTGATTCTCGCGCAAAGGCTAAGTGCAAGTGCCAGAGCGTCCGAAAGCAGTGTGAAGACGTCAACCATGTGACGTTGCAACGAAAGTTGCCAGGACACGAACGCGGAGTATGGCCTCAACACGAACGGTCCGTCCAGCAAGCTGGTTATAGCCGTAGGCTCTACCGCTAAAGCGGGCGGGTGTATGGACACCAAATGATGATGATGATTCTGAGCGTGAAATAAATTTCTGTCTCAGCGCGTACTTTATTCTTTCTTCATAGTTCTTTCATCCGGTGCTCGAAGGACCAGCTGTGAGGTGCAGACGGTGATCACCACGAAGAAAGGGGCGCACTCAGGATCATCGGGGTGTCTAGGGCAGCGGTGGTAAATAAAACATTTTATTTATGTTTTATAGAGGCGTGTTGCCGCGGCGGCGGCTGGCTGCAGACTGGAGTAGTTGCAGTAGTGAAGGTTGTAGAAGCAGTGACAAGCTGGGTCGCCCGGTCTCTTTTATGGACGCAATGGGGTGACCGAACTAGTGACCGTTATGCGCCGAATATGCCAAACTTTTATTGACCAATAATCTTACGGCTAATTACATGAGAGTAGGGATGGGTAACTTTAATTTAGGACATTTAGTTTTATAATTAATACAATTTCTTATCATTTACACATAAAATATCAAACACGGAGCAAACAATAGTACTTAAAACTAGACATTTTGTATATAGCAAGTTACACGTTTATTAATCATTTGACATAGAAATAATACAATAGATTGATTTACTTATATCTAGTTACACAAATCAAAGGTTTTCTAAGCTACATGCGACAGTATCCATCCCCAGAACTCAAACTATCTCTATACCAAATCATCTACTTAAATAGGTTAAGCGGTTATCAATTCCCCATAAAATCTTTCAACCCCCTTTTCACCTCTTAAAGGGTTGATTTTCGGGATAAAACTATCCTATGTCGTTTTCCGAGACTCAAACTATCTCTATACCAAGTTTCATCTAAATCGGTTCAACTGAAAATAATTCTCTATAAAACTTCCAACCCCTTTGCTGTGCACCCCCATAAGCGTTGTTTTTCGGGATAAATACTATTTTGCCCCTTCCCGGGACCCAAACTATCTCCATACCAAGTTTCATCTAAATCGGTTCAACATTTAAAAATGCCTCATACAAACTTTTAACCACCATTTCACCCCTTTAAGTAATGATTTAAAACCAGGCAAGTGCGGGTCTTACTTGCGCCTCAAAGGTTTCGTACGAACAACTTTTATATTACATTTTTGAAAAAAGACGCTTTCAGCATGATTTCATGAGAATTTATAGAGCGGCTGAGTTTGAATCGGACTCGTACCCCGATTATTATTATTTTTTTGTCTTAAATCGGACTGATGCTTGACTGCACTCTTATTAGTTTTCCTGTTATTTCTCTCTCTCTTAGGTCGTTCCCTCATGTCTGAGGATCGTGGTCAGCATCAGAGTTGCATCTGGAGCGGATGATCTGCCTCCACCGGTTTCTGTCTAGCGCGTCTCTTACGACCGTGTAGAATTGCGCAGACGACGAATCTTTCACTTGATCGGCCCATCTGGTTGGTGAACGACCGCGCGATCTTTTGCCCTCAGTGTTCCCCACCACAATCAGTTTTTCGAGATTTTCGTCGCCCCTACGCATTGTGTGACCGAAATACGAAAGAATGCGTTGCTGGCATATGGTGGATAATCGAATTTTTACTCCTAACTGGGTCAATATCGATGCATTGGTGCGTCTCGCAGTCCAAGGTATTCTCAACATTCGTCTCCAGCACCACATCTCAAATGCATCAATTCTATATTTCCTCCTCCTGTTATTTATACGCAAATAATTATTATAGGTCTGTAATTTTAGCAAATTTTTCTGTCGAACAGTTTCCGATATTGATTAATTTACACCTTTTTTAATAACTTCAAAATTATGTACCTATTTATGTTAAAATTATACTAATTAGAGATCCTCACATTAAGCCCTTTTATTTGATACGCCACACAATAAAGTTATTTGTTTTTTTGATTTCTCATTTACCTACCCACAAATCCCCCCCCCCCCCATGTTTAAAATTCATAAATTGGCGTTACATGCCTGCCTTTGGGTTACTGACTTACATATGTGTATTAAATTTTAGCTCAATCGGTCCAGCAGTTTCTGAGAAATTTCGCTGTCTGATAGACAGACAGACAAACTCGCACCATAAGGGTTCCTTTTCTACCATTTTGGTACGAAACCTAAAAACATCGTTTTCGCTTCCCGGGACTCTCTATACTAAAATGTATGCATTAAGTTTCATCTAACTCGGTCCAGGTGTTAAAAATTTCCTTATCAAAATTCCAACCCCTTTTTCACTCCTTCAAGGGATAATTTTCGGAATAAAAACTACCCTTAGTCATTTCCAGGGATTCACACTTACTATATACCTACCAAGTTTCGTCTAAATCGGTTCGACGGTTTAAAATTCCCTATACAAACTTGCAACCCCCGTTTCACCCTTAACTTTTTTACCTTTAGGGGTAGTTTTCGCGCAAAAACCTATTTTTTGTTCCTCCCCGGGCCTCAAACTATCTGTATACCAAGTTTCATCTAAATCGGTTCAGCTGTGAAAAAACCCTATACAGACTACCAACCCTCTTTTCACCCCTTGACGGGTTAAATTATTCATATTCAATGAAAACAACCCTTAGTCGTTTCCCAGGATTCAAACTATCTATTATATCAAGTTTCATTTCAATCGGTTCAACGGTTAAAAATACTCCATACAACCTTCCAATCCCCTTTTCACCCCTTTAAGTGCTGATTTTCGGTATAGAAACTACCCTATGTCCTTTCCCGGAATTAAAATTATTTCTATACCAAAATTTCAAAATTGATGCCATTTTCGTACTTAATTAACGTCCAAAAATACCATAAATCGACTCCCATATTGATATTTAGTAATTTCAACCATATAGCACCCCAACAGGGGGATGATATTTCACGCCCGCCACTTTGTATCATAAAATCATTGGTGTTTTTGTAATCAGCGACCCGATCAACCATAGAAACCATACCATGTTGGTTTTCAGACTTTGTCACCCCCATTTCCCCCTTTATAGGGTTGAATTTTCAAAAAACCTGAAACACGTGTATAGTCATTTATTGTTAGCAATAGGTACTCCCGTGAAGTTTCAAATAAAACAGTCTAACTAATCTTGTTTCCCTATACAAACTTTGGACCACCGTTTCACCCCCTGGGGGATGATATTTTGCACCTGCCACGTTGTATAATAAAATGGTTGTTGTTTTCGTAATCAGCGACTCAATAAACCATAGAAACGATACCCATATTGATTTTCAGACTTTTTCACCCCCATTTCCCCCTTTAAGGATTTGAATTTTCAAAAAAGCTGAAACACGTATTTACTCATAAATTGTTAGCAATACTCCTGTGAAGTTTCAAATAAAACAGTCTAACTAATCTTGTTTCCCTATACAAACTTTGGACCCCAATTTCACCCCCTGGGGGATGATATTTTACACCTGCCACGTTGTATAATAAAATGGTTGTTGTTTTCGTAATCAGCGACCCGATAAACCATAGAAACGACACCCATATTGATTTTTAGACTTTTTCACCCCCATTTTGCCCCTTTAAGGAGTTGAATTTTCGAAAAAGCTGAAACACGTGTTTACTCATTTATTGTTAGGAATACTCCGCTGAAGTTTCAAATAAAATAGTCTAACTAATCTTGTTTTCCCATACAAACTTTGGACCCCCATTTCACCCCCTTACGGGGTGAATTTTGAAAAATCCTTTCTTAGTGCACCCCTAGACCTTATAAGGGACCTAAGTGCCAAATTTGGAAACTCTAGAACCAGCGGTTTGGACTGTGCGTTGATATGTCAGTCAGTCAGTCAGTCAGTCAGTCAGTCAGTCAGTCAGTTTCTTCTTTTATATATTTAGATTTTGGATCAATATTTTATTACATTATTTTAGACACGTATTGAATTTAAAAAAGGTAACAGGTTCATACGGTGAATAAGTATCAGTGGTCAAACATTTTCTTAGGCAAGCCGGTGCTGAATTTGGCTTAAAATTTCTTCATGACCTGTAGGAAAACTGCTCAAGCACCTAAAACTTAGACAAGCCGACGGGAATCGTGTTTTATGGACGCGCCGCCACTGATAAGTATGGAGTTTTAACTTGACAAAGTAGTGGGTAAAGCCAAGATATATGTATTGTATGTAACACGACATTAATAAAAGATAAGATAAATAATTTTAAATAAAATAAACAAACAATAACCAACTTCACATAGACTCCACATTTCCAAAAGAGTATGCCCGAAATACTGTAAAAAAATATCACTGTATATTTGAAGAGTTCCCTCGAAAAGAATTTTCCAAATACCTACAGCCATCTTCGAATAACCGACGAACATAAAAAAATAGCAAAAAAAACAAAGATCCCGACGAATTTCCTCCTCCTTCGAAATCTTGTCGGTTGAAAAGACTCGTTACTCTGAACTAGGTAAATAAACAGTATAAAATATGACTCAACATCTGATTGCGATAATGATGATAAACAACACTATCACAGTGACAACAAAGATATGATAACGTCATTTCACGTAACGTGGCACTTGTCCAAACCTGTCATTCTGACGTGGCAGTAGTTTTTAAAACTGATTTGAAAATATCACATTAAAAAAAATCAAAATGAGTGAGGAAAAGAAGTACAACAAATATAAATACAAAATAGTTGTGTTACCTATTAGAGAATTTAGAGACTGAGTAGACTGACAGACAGACACACAGCCTAAACCGTTGCAAGCGGAAATTAGAAATTCGAAACAATTTCTAATGACATGAATATTAAGAATATATTTCCAGAAATTTGGCTCATATGAACGTGAAATAAAGGTTTCAAGTTTTTGCTAGCCTGAAATATACTTACTCGTTATCGTTTTAAATCAATTAGTTTCTAATATTTCGAAATAACTGCACTCTTATAGCAGACTATATAATTATGTTCACCTGTCCCTATCTCTAAATTCCAAATAGATAAAA
The DNA here is from genome assembly GCA_911728535.1 of Pammene fasciana. NCBI lineage: Eukaryota > Metazoa > Arthropoda > Insecta > Lepidoptera > Tortricidae > Pammene > Pammene fasciana. The sequence continues at coordinate 10,763,675 of OU452294.1, read as the reverse complement.
TTATCTCTGCGCAGATAACGCATATATTTAATAATAAAAGATAAGATAATTTTCGAGGGCGTGAAGGAACAAATATGTAGATAAAATAAGTTGTCATTTAATGGAAAACACCTTTAGTTTCAATTGATAGTTTAAATATTCCGCGGAAATACACTACAAAAATAAAGAATTGTGTCAACAAAATAATGAGATAAAAAATGTGCTTCAGACATGATTGGCAAATACAATTGTAATTCTACGCTGTTTTTATAACTAGCTATTATGGTAGCTAAATTACAAAGTCTCAAAAGTCGTTAAATAAGAACTTTTGTTTTAATTAATGAAACTAAAATAGAGGTTTGGTAAGTTTTATTAACGGTGTCTATCTATACACGGCGTAAATTCGAAGCAACTGCGATTCATCGCGCTCAAATAAGCCCATTGCTTGCTAATGGCCGCCGGTCGGGCAGCCTCTTTAATTAATTCGTGTAAAATTTACTTTCTCTCTGGTATTTTATTTTATACCACGACGGTGGCAAACAAGCTTACAGCCCGCCTGATGGTAAGCAGCTACCGTAGCCTATGGACGCCTGCAACTCCAGAGGTGTCACATGCGCGGTGCCGAGGAGGATTCACTGTGTTGACACTCAAGGAACAAGAGGGTCCCCCGTTGTCAACACACTGGGTCCTCTTTGAGCTCCTTGGTAACCTTACTCACCAGCAGCAGTATCCCAGAATAAAACGTTTTCTTTTCTATTTACAATACTTTGTTGTACTAAATGTTCTAGACCAGTTTAAAAATAGACAGTCTCCGAAATTTAGGTCAATGAGGTTTCGTCACTAAAGTGTTTACCGAGTTCTTTAAACGTTTACTCTTCCTTCAGAGAGTAGATTAGGGTCGATTAGTTATTTTTAGGGTTCCGTACAAAACTTGTAGTACAGTCAGCATCAATAGTATCTTCCTACACGAAGGCCGCAAAAATACATGACACGATTTTATTTGTCTCTACAAAAGCTGTCTCTCTACGCTCCCACCCATGGACGATTCCTCTGAAGCTTCCATAGGAGCATCTCACATATTTTTGCGGCCTCCGTGTAAGAAGATACTAATGATGCTGACTGTACCTAGTTAAACTAGTTTAACTATATCAGAAATGTAACTACAGACCGTGAGCTCTCAGAAGAACCTTCGGGTTTTAGAAAGAGACGTCGGGTATCAATCAAAAGTGACACGTGAACACAGATAACCTCAACCACTAGATAGATCATAAGTACAACTCGAGGTCACCACACATAGGTGCTCCCGTACTAATTTTGTATGAGAGCGCGACCGCTTATTTTAGTTGAGTTAAAGTTTTTGATCATAACTCATGTGAATTAAAAATATCCACAAAAATCTAGTTACAGGGGTGAACCTGGATTGTTATACTACAAATTGGTGTAGAATGCTATTGAGATGTGCTGTTCGAATCGTAGAAATTTACGAATAAAATTGCGCATATGTGTGGTGACCTCGTGCTCCCTGTACAAGCTTAATGATGAGGTGTCTGTGTAGTCTGTGCACGTGAAAAAGCAGAACAGCAATATTACCTTCGCGTGTCATCGCCGATTCCCGAAGGTTCTGCTTAAAGCTCACGAACTGAACTTAATGTCCGAAGTCCGAACATAACATAAGATTTAAGTTTCATACAAAAAATAAACATACCTACGCCATCAGATATAGGTATCGGAGCGGCCATGGTTGTCACAAATGTTTGAACAACGCCTCTATTGTCAAGGCGATAAAGTGCTTGTTCAGATATTTATGAGTACCCTGGCCGCTCCGATATATTTGATGGCGACTGCACCAAATCTAAAAGATTATGAGACTCAATTTTTTACATTTTATTCCATAGAAAACTGTGACAAGACAGCCCAAAAATATTCGTGATTTTGGATTTGGCACAGTAAAAAGTTGCTCAGTATGATCTGAAGATTCTAAGGTCGAAAAGGGTGAGAAATTTCACTTCACCCTTTTCGGTGAGAAATTTCACCTAATCTTTTGACTTCCTATTTTACAGATTGGAACAATCGTGCGGTTGTCTTAGTGCGATTTTTGGGAAAACGATTTTAGAATTCGCCAATTTGCATCTTTGAGCGTATCACTAATAAATATAATGGAAAGAAGTAGTCTTTCTTTGATACTTGTCTTGTATGGTTGAAAAAAAAAAAGATATATTATAGATATATAATCTGAAAAAAAACGAGACAGACTCGTAAATATTGCTGACGAGCTGTTTCTGATACAATAAAACCGGAATATTACGTTATTTATATATTTACGATACCATATTATGGGCATCAGATATAACTAATGTAACTAGGAGTCCGTCTCGAACTGAGAACTCGCGATTTACTTGCAAACGAGTTGACCACTGTAAGAAGACCCTAAGGAGGATTTTTTTTCTCCTTCTAGCTCCATAACCACATGATCGATCCTGCTCATATGCGAACTTACAAATTTTATGTATCTCTGCTACAGCCCCAAGAAATTTCATAAAGATCCGAAAAACGTTACTAAAGTTATCGTCAGACAAACTATCGAAATCAAAAAGCCATCCGAATGCCGAGATGTCCCAGTAGCCAGGTGACAGTTCGGTCTGGAGTTGTTTGTAAGAACTCACTTCGCTTACGCTCCGCGAGTTCGATTAAGGGTTAAAAGAACTTCCTGTACATTACAGTGGCGATGGGTAAAAATGTTTCTTTAGGCCACCGGAGCTTAATTTGGCTTACAATTTCTTTATAACCTATAGGAAAACTGCGCAGGTGCCTGAAAATTTGGCAAGCCGACGGGAATCGTATCCACTGGACGCGCCGCCACTTACATTATAGCCTTCTTTGTTTTGAAGTCGGTTAAAAATATAAAACTTGTGAATTGAACTGAATTGCGTGATACATTTTCAAGGGTAGCCCTTCATTCGATCAGTCCAGCCTGCGTTGGCCGCCTGCCAGGGCGCAAGTCATAAGAGGTAGCGTTATCAAATACTTATGAAAAAAAAATTTTTTTGGTTGTATCAATACAAAATATAGCTTCACCAACTCATATTTTTGATGGGTTGCCAAGAGAACTCCAAGCTGTTATTGTGTCGTGGCAAAGCTGAGACAAACGCTAGAAGGATGATGTCTTTTTGCGATATCTCCACAACTCAAACGTGGTCTTGTATGGTAAAGATCGTCATTCCGCAATAAGAAAAGCAAGAGTGAACTCTTGACGACATGATATTTATAAACAACGTCATGAAAGGATCCCTACATCGATATGGCTTGCAGCACCTCCATGCTGAGTTAGTATAGCGCCTTTTCTATGCCACAACACATGGCTTCATAACATACCTACATAACTACGAGCAAATTACATTATCAAATCTTCAGCTTTCAAGGTGCATGTTTTTGTTTTGTACTTTTGTTTGTGTTAAAGAAATTATGTAGCTGTGACAGTGTACGTGAAAGGTACCATTTGGCGAAAGGCGCTTACGTTGTCAGATAAAATATTATATTTGAGCAATAAAAGCGTAAGTGCCGGCCTCTAAATGGCACTTTTTGATGAAAACAGTCACACAATATCCAAAACTATGAACAGTGAACACGATCGCTTCCGCTGATCGCTTATGAATTATTTCGCTTTCTTGCTAAATCGTGTAAGTCCCCAGACAACTACGACAGACTTAGAAGCGTTGTTAATCAGAGTTTCAAGGACTACAGTGGGAGTGTTCCAAAATATCTGGCTTGTTGCCAGGCTGGGTAAGTTATAAGAGGTAGCGACAAGGGTAGCGCCAGCGTGTAGCGTTGTGATCTGGTTAGTTAATGTAGCCATTAATTGTTAATCGATGTCGATACTGACAGATAATGTCAATAAAAATTGAGATTACGTAAATATGTAGTTAAATCCGTACCTAAAAATTTGAATGGACTTGCTACTTTGATTTAGTCAGTAAAAAAATTTAGTGGAGGAATGAGGCTGGCTTAATTGGTCTCAGCTGGAAAGAGCTGGAAGTAGCCGCTCAAGATAAGCTCTCTCCGTGTAAACAAAAGAGATACAAATATCATAGCTGGGCGATGAACTATACTCGCCCAGCTATGATATTTGTATCTCTTTTGTTTACACGGGAGCAAGTACCTTTTGTCTTTTGAAATAGCCGATAGCTCATAGTTTACTCGCTCGCGGTGAGACCAGTGCCTAAAGAGATAAGTTATTATTTATGCTTCACACCTAAGGTGTAGAACTAAGTACCACGTAATTTTAGCACAAAAAAAACCTAAACTAAAAATCGCTCCCGCTTCCTCTTGTGCCTTATCCCACAACTTTGAAATTAAATCGCGTTGATCATTCGTCTAGACTGCAGCCGTCGGAGACGATATATGTTTAGTAAACTCCGCACCTGCTTCCAGCACCACCATATCCATGCCCTCGCCGTGATCCTTAACGCATACAAACAAGGGCTATTTCAGCTTGTCGCATAGACCAAGTTATTACGGTTTCAGTGTACATCGCCATCGAATACATCGGAGCGGCCAAGGTACTCGAAAATATCTGAACATGAACTTTATCGCCTTGACAATAGAGGCGTTGTTCAGATATTTGTGACCACCTTGGCCGCTCCGATATATCTGATGGTGATTGTACATACAACCAATGTTATAAATCAGTTATAGAGAGCCTTATGAAAAGGGAAGAGGTGTTATTTTCGTTTGTAGAAAAGATTTGTTATCGTTGTTTAATGGCTGTTATTATAAAACTTATGTAATGTAATAGGCTTTATAACACGGAATTAAAGGTTAATATTGCTTGATCGTTATTTGTCCTTGATTAAAACACTATTTTAAGTTCAAGAGCGTTTCAGATCATTAAATATATGAATGTGAATAATTACTATACATATAGTTACACATCAGTACGACTACCATGAGTTTGACATTGACATCTTTCGTTAACGTGTAACGAATTTTCTATATGTGCATCTCATTTACACTAATATGTTACAAGCAAGATGCACAGATAGAACACTCGATACTCGTTTTCGAAAACGTCAATGTCATAACTCATGGTAAGCGTACTGGGGGTTTTCAGAAAAAAGTGTACCATTTTTGAGAAAAATATCGCTAATTTTCCATACTAAAATTATTAGTCAGTTTTGTGACGGTCCATACAGAATGTATGAAAAAATGCGCCAAAAAAATCTGGGACCCTTTTTTATTATTTATATCCATAATCCTCGTGATTCTGAGTCTTACCCACAATAAGTTAGATTTTCCAAAAAAGTAAATGGTTCACTTTTTTCTGAAAATACCCATCTAAAGATTAAGATAAAGATTTTTTTTAAACATACGTTCGTACTGTACTGTTATTCATTTTACTGTTGAAGGATGCAGAAGCAACGGTCGAAGTGAAACAGTTGAACAAATTTAAATATGTTTTTATTTTTATTTGTATAAACAGGTTTTCTAGCGAAGGTTTTTAGAAATGGTTCATCAAAATCGATTCAGCCGTTTCGAAATATTTCATATTTTTTTATTTTTCTGTGCAATAAAATTTAAATAAATATTTCCGACTTGGTTGACTGGACTATCCGGCTGCATGTGGCTAAGCCGCAAGTACGCACGGGTACATTTCTTTAAAACCAGTTTATGAGGAACCGGTTTCTGCGCTGGTTTTCCCAGAAGAAAAAAACGATTTACCTGTACATAAATCTACTTCCTTGACACTTTGAGAGGCCCAATTAATGGCATTGTTACGCTAATTGGCATCAATGGCGGAGTAGAACTCGATTGCCATTGGCTTTTTATACTACAACGCCGGTAAGCAAACATACGGCCCGCCTGATGGTAAGCAGCTACCGTAGCCTTTGGACGCTTGCAACTCCAATTGTCTTTACTAATAAAATATAATTATTAATAAAATGGTATATACAAGGTGTAACAAGAATAATGGTGATTCTTTTAACAGCATAATTGGTATCGTATTCAAATTATGAAAAACATCATCATCATCATCATCTGCCTGCGCCATTTCCCATTATCTGGGGTCGGCTCTTCTTGTCCGTAAAAATCTCAAAGCTCGTGTCAAATTATGAAAAACAAAGAAAAAAAAATTATTTTGTATGGCGGGTTGGCCAGCTGTGACGACGTGTCCTAGATAAAAAAAAAATTTTTCGAGTCCCAAAAATTTTTTCCTACTTTTTCTTACTCGCAATACGGTACCAATTAATTAAGCCCGTAAATGGAAACGTTTTATTTTTTTAAGCGACACCCAGATTATGTGTCTTATGTTCAGTGAGTGAGATCTTCTAAAATAACAATTGATTTATTTTATTTTATATGGGATCCTTACTGCCTAATATAGATAGGTACATCGGTTCTAGTGATACTTTTAACTTTAACTAAAGAAATATATAGGTAGTATATATTATTATTTAAAAAATCTGCTAAATATTTGAGAAAAACCGAAATGTCCGAGCCGATTTTGATCAAACATGGGATCACGTGGTAAAAAACCTGCTTTCAAATTAAAAATAGCGGTCAAACTTATAATATAATTGTAACATATAAGTTTGACCCCTTTTATGCGTCTGTGGTTAAAATTGATAAATATGTCGGTTAAAAAATAATTACTAAGTTGTTCATAAAAATAATAAATAGACATTGAAAACCAATCGTACCTAATATTTAATAAACATGTATTATTTATTTTTTGTAACTAAGTGTATTTTTTTAATTATGATAACATATATTTTAATTTTTTTTTGTAACTAAGTGTATTTTTTTAGTTAATCTTCAAAGTAAACTAAAGTTTCTTAAAACTGCGAACATTTTAAACAATTTACACTATTTTCTTCTATTTTTTTTTAACTTCAATATTTATTAAGACTTAAAAAAACACAACCCACCTTAAAGTGTCTATGCACACACAAAATTATAGTTTCACAAAATATTACGAACTTCGAACCGAACCGAACCGAACTGAACAATCCGAGCGTCCGCTCTTCGTGGCAGTCGGGGTCTACTGACTGATGACTAAAATATACGAGCTACAGCTAGTATGCTACTATATATGTTTACTCATAGAAGTCATAGATTACAAACTAGACGTGCTATGGCGTATCAGTCATCATCTGTGACGTTTTCATGTCAAAAGTACTTAATTTGCGGTTGTCTAAGGCGTTACTGCCGTAAAAAAATATTTGGAAATAAAATCTATGTTCTCGCGAAAAGAAATTTGGCTTTGTACGGAGGGAGGGCTGGCAGGAACGACGTGAACCATACAAAATTTTTTTTTTTTATCCTCCCAAAATTTTTTCTCCTTTTTCTTGTTCGCAATACGATACCAATTATGCCCTTAAACGGATCACCAATATTTTTGTTACAGGTTTTAGATTTCTGACACTTTACTTTTTTGATTTTTCATATAATGGTCCAAGTCTCCTTTCAGTCCCTCCTGGACAAGTCTCCCGGATTTCCGCTAATGCATAAAATATTTACCTTGTGCTAATGCGTTGCTGACTGTACATTTAATCTGTAAGGGCAAGTACCCACAAGGAATGCGTTTTAACACTTTTAACTCGATCCCATTATCTATAACGACGTGACGTAACGTTATGAAATAATCGATAACGAGACAGACGTATAGAAAACATGAGAAATCTATTAACCTCATTTGAGTCATTTGATAAACTACCCTAAGAATCGTCATCGACTTTTGAGTCATATTATGACAACGTTCATAAACTATAAGTATTCTTTGAATATACCTGTCAGTCATTTTATTGGCAAATTAGAATGCAGGAGTAGAAAAAGAATATTATTAACTAATTCACTATTTAGGTAAAAACACCATGACCCCTACACACGATGATTGCTCACTTAAACTGTCATTATTTGACTGCAAATGACAAATGAAAAACGAATAACGATTCATTAAAAAAAAGATCGTAACACACACTTTACTATTGTAGCAACTTCAACTCTGTAATAATACACATTAGCCGGGTTTTCTTATAACTCTTCAATCCCGTAGCGACACTTTTCCAGTTATACCATACGCAGAACTAACTGGCGACTGAGGTCATAACGCTGTCTCCTTCACTCTTGCTGCGGCCGAGCAAGTGTGAAAGAGAAGTTTTATGACCGCAGTCGCCAGTTAGTTTTGCGGAGACTATAGTTGACAATTGTGGGTAGGAAGAAAAACGATCGAAGATATTTTTGGACTCCAGGAATTTTAACCTTATGTTATTAGACGTAAGATCGATTTTCTTTAGAGTCTTGAATGAAGTTACGATGTTTAATAATTGGTTGACAAATGTTGGTAATGTTGGTATTACGGTTGCCATGGTGTTGGATGTATCATCATGACTTGCAGTTATCGTTGTCGATAAACTAAAATCTAGACCCAGACTATAGTTAATAATGTAAATAGCTTTATAACCTTCAATTGTTGAAGTAATGCTAGAAACTTATACAGGTCGATTCAGTAGACGTGAGCAGGATTAACGGTATTAGTGTAATTAGCGCATTTTTTAGGGTTCCGTAGCCAAAATGGCAAAAACGGAACCCTTATAGTTTCGCCATGTCCGTCCGTCCGTCCGTCCGTCCGCGGTCTAGCTCAGTGACCGTTAGCACTAGAAAGCTGAAATTTGGTTTGAATATGTGCATTAACCAAGCCGACAAAACGGTAGAATAAAAACGCGAAAAATATATTTTGTTAGGGTACCTCCCGTACACGTGAAGTGGGGGCCGAAATTTTTTTTCGTTCCAACCAAGTTGTGTGGGGTATCGTTGGATAGGTCTTTTAAAAAGAATTAGGGTCTTCTAAAACAGTTTTTGGATACAACCAATACTCTCGGAAATAATAGCTCCGAAAGTTTAAAACAGGGCGTCCCCCTCCATCTAACTTTTGAATCGTGGGTCCTAAAATTTTGTAAAAATTCATGAAACTGAGGCCTAATGAGTACCTTCAATGAAAACTATATTGAAATAAATCGGTTTAGCCGTTTTTGAGTTATCATTCAAAAACCCATAGTGAAAGGACGTAAGTAAAAATGACGTAAGCGCCGCCAAATTTCCCGTAAGAAACGACCTATTGAATTAATGGTCTCAGTTTACGGAACCCTACACTGAGCATGGCCCGACATGCTCTTGGCCGGTTTTTTTTGTTTTTGTAGGGTGACCATGATTACAGAGAACAAAGTTTCTACGTAACAAAAAATAAAAATTCGTTGTTATTTCACTTAAGGCCGTTCCTCGATTCGGACAAGCCACGCCCCTCCGTTAGAGACACGTTTATGGCTCCCGTGCACGATAGAAAGAGATGCAGCGCTCTTAAGGATCAGACTTTTTGACCAAACTACGATAAATAAGCGAATCTATAAAGTTTAGTCTAATTTTGCTTCTGTGACTTTTTAGATAAACCAGAATACCATATTTTGTACTGAGTTATATTGCTTAATCTCTTTTAGTTTACGTAAGCTGAGAAAAATAAGGGGAAAAAGGACCCAACTCCGGATTTTTTTTCTATCGAGGCAACTTTCAGCAATCGTGTTTCGGCTTGTGCCAAAAACAAGAGTATATAGTCTTATAATACATATTCGAAAATAAATTCAGTCCCTTTTCCCGTTTAGTCACTAGAGCGTTTGAAAAAACCTATAATTTTTCAAAGTAGCCCCTTAAACATGACGGCGGCCGATTTATTATCGTTGACTAAGTATCCCTGGCGGCGGTCAATATTTTTCTTAGGCAAGCCGGTGCTTAATTTAGCTTAAAATTTCTCCATGAGCTGTGGGAAAACTGCTCAGATGCGGGAAAATTAGACAAGCCGACGGGAATCGTGTTCTATGGGCGCGACGCCACTGCCAGTGGCGGTGGGTCAAAAATTTTCTTAGGCAAGCCGGTGCACGGAAAAAAAAGCTTCCGGGATATTCTCAATCCAAGACATTATTATTTTCTTGAAAATATTTCCTCGTGACAAGTATTTATTTCCTTTACCAAAAATATGATTGTTCGCTTAACAAAACCAAGTTTTCTTAAAATAGAAATACAAAAATGTATTGTTTCAAGAGTATATTGAGTAAATAAGAGAGATTGTACTTTAATCAAACAAGTATTATCTTAGGTAAAAGAAAACTAGAAAATCTGTAAGCATATATTCGCTTCGTTATATTTAAAACTTTAATTTATCTTCGTTAAAGGAAATAAATGCTTGTCACGAGGAAATATTTTCAACATAATATAATAATGTCTTAGATTGAGAATATCCCGGAAGCTTTTTTTTCCGTGTGCCGGTGCTGAATTTAGCTTAAAATTTCTTCATGAGCTGTAGGAGCCCTGCTCAGGCGCCTGAAACTTAGGCAAGCCGACGGGAATCGTGTTCTATGGATGCGCCGGGTGTCTACTTAAAATAAACAAATCAAAATATTTATTAAAATCGTTTCAAGAGTATATTGAGTCATCATCATCATTTCAGCCGAAAGACGTCCACTGCTGGACATAGGCCTCCCCCACTGAACGCCACAATGACCGGTCCTGTGCCACCCGCATCCAGCGGACTCCAGCGACCTTCACCAGGTCATCAGTCCACCTTGTAGGGGGCCTACCAACTCTTCGCCTTCCGGTGTATGGTCGCCATTCGAGAACCTTAGTGCCCCAACGGCCATCGGTTCTCCGTGCAATGTGCCCTGCCCATTGCCACTTAAGTTTAGCGATCCGACGGGCTATGTCGGTTACTTTGGTTCTGCTACGGATAGTATCGTTTCTGATACGGTCACGCAAATAAACTCCTAACATAGCCCTCTCCATTGCTCTTTGGGTGACTTTAAGCTTTTTAATGAGGCCCATTGTGAGCGACCACGTTTCAGAGCCATAGGTCATCACTGGCAACACACACTGGTCAAAGACTTTCGTCTTGAGACACTGCGGAATATTGGACGAAAAGATATGTTTCAGCTTCCCAAACGCTGCCCAACCGAGACGGATTCGACGATTGACCTCTTTCTCGAAATTGGACCTACCTAGCTGGACTGTCTGTCCGAGGTATACATAATCGTCTACAACTTCGAGCGTAAAGTCTCCGACTGTAATAGGGGTTGGTACTACATGGGCGTTAGACATGACTTTCGTCTTATCCATGTTCATCCTTAGACCAACCCTCTCAGAGCCTTTACTGAGGTCGTCGAGCATCGTACTTAAGTCCTCCATGGTCTCAGCCAGGACTACGATATCGTCGGCAAATCGAAGATGAGTGATGTACTCGCCGTTGATGTTGATGCCAAGCCTTCCCCAGTCCAAACCCTTGAAAATGTCCTCCAGGGCAGCGGTGAACAGTTTTGGAGAAATTACATCTCCTTGCCTAACTCCCCGCTGCAGCGGTATGGATCTCGAGTTCTGGTCCTGGAGTCGGACTGACATAGAGGCGTTCTCGTACAAACACTTCATTACCTCGATATAACGGTAGTCCACTTGGCACCTCTGGAGAGCCTGTAGTACAGCCCAAGTCTCGATCGAATCGAAGGCTTTCTCGTAGTCCACAAACGCTAAACAGAGGGGCAGGTTATACTCCTCAGTCTTCTGTATAACCTGACGCAGCGTATGAATGTGGTCTACGGTACTGAACCCTCTTCGGAAACCGGCTTGTTCGGGAGGCTGGAAGTCGTCTAACCTGTACGAGAGTCGATTTGTAATGACTCTAGAAAACAGCTTATAGACATGGCTCAGAAGTGTGATGGGTCGGTAGTTCTTCAGCAAGGTGCTATCACCTTTTTTGAAGAACAACACCACCACCCCTCTGTTCCATGCCTTTGGCGTTCTCCCTTCAAGTAAGACGGAATTAAACAGCTTCTGAAGGGCCATAAGGACCGGTTTTCCACCCGCCTTCAGGAGTTCGGCTGTAATTCCATCTTCACCTGGCGCCTTGTTATTTTTGAGCTGCTTCAGGGCCATTCTGATCTCGTACAAGCTGATGTCCGGGATGTCATCGGTATAGTGTCGGGTAAGCCTAGCTCTATGGTCATTCGCCAGGCTAACTTCGGGTCCACGAGTTGATCTATATAACTGCCCATAAAAGCGCTCTATCTCTCTCAGTAGCTCGGGTTTAGATGAAACCATTCTACCATCTTCAGTCCGTAGTTTAGCGAGCTGGCTTTGCCCAATAGACAGATCTCTTGAAAATACTTTACAGCCCTTGTTCCGCTCGATAGCTTCGTGAATACGGTTCGTATTAAATAAGCGAAGATCGCAGGTAATGGACTTGGAGATCCGTCTATTAAGCTGCCGGAGTTGTATCGCATCAACTGAAGATTTTAGAACCATTTCGTTCCTCTCCTTCATGAGATTCTGAGTAGAGTTAGAGAGCCTCTTAGTCCTACTGGTGCGTTTCGTTCTAAAGAACTTGGACCCAGTGAAATGGACAGCTTCTACGAACCCGTCGTTATATTCGTCCACATCGTCGCCTAGGCAATCGAAACGGTTTTGAAGTTCCAGCTGAAAGCTCTCGGGATTTTGGTATTCGGTAGGTGCTGGACGGAGCGTAGACTTCACCAGTCGAGAGCGCTCTAGCTTGATACATATATTCAATGTGCCTCTTACCAATCGGTGATCACTCCCAGTTTTGACTGTGTTGATCACAGATACATCATTGAATATATGCTTCTTCGTCGACATGATGAAGTCAATCTCATTTTTTGTTGCACCGTCGGGGCTCATCCAGGTCCATTTCCTGTGCTCACGTTTCCTGAAGAAGGAGTTCATCATAAAGAGTCCCTCCTTCTCCAGGAAGCCGGCCAGCAAATGTCCCCGATGATTCCGCTTCCCAATTCCAAATTGCCCCACTTTCAGCTCGTCACCGTCTCTCTTGCCCAGTTTCGCGTTGAAGTCCCCCATCACAACGGTGAAGTAGGTTTTGGAACTATGCATGGCTCTAGATATGTCCTCATACATAGCCTCCACCTCGTCGTCGGAGTGTGCCGAGGTCGGTGCGTAAACCTGTATAACCTTCAACGAGTACCTTTTTGATACTCTGAGTATAAGGTACGCTACCCTGCTCGACACACTCTCGATCTTCACCACGTTGTTCACGAGGGACTTGTGGACGAGGAACCCGACACCTCCTTGGGACTGTTGATCGCCCTCCCGGAAATAGAGCAAGTTGCCGGATTTGAGAGTTATCGTGTCCTCCCCCTCTCTTCGGACTTCCGATAACCCTACTATGTCCCATCGCAACTATATTGAGTAAATAAGAGAGATTATACTTTAATCAAACAAGTATTATCTTAGGTAAAAACTAGAAAATCTGTACGAATATATTCGCTTCGTTATATTTAAAACTTTATTTCATTAAAATAATTTGATTTGTGCCTCAGAAGTAATTTTAGGTGTCGTTTGAAGTATTTTTGCTGTTTTGTAAAAAATCATGATTCATGTTTTTTGATCGCATGTTTGAGCATAATAGACCATCATTATTTCGAATTTCTTCATCCTAGCGTTTATCCCGGTTTTGGGGTCCGCTTGACAACCTAATCCCATGAATTGGCGTAGACACTAGTTTTTACGAAAGCGACTGCCATCTGACCTTCCAACCCAGAGGGGAAACTAGGCCTTTTTGGGATTAGATCCGGTTTCCTTACGATGTTTTCCTTCACCGAAAAGCGACTGGTAAATATAAAATGATATTCCGTACATAAGTTCCGAAAATCCATCATTATTTCGAATTTGAAGTATCTTATCTATCAGTCATAATTATAAGTTACAAACACTGAAGGCAGTTTTAGTACATTAGGCACCTAGGGCGGTAAAATAAAGATCGGCTCAGATCGCGGGTATTTGTGGCCCGAACCGAAGGTAAGGGCCATAAACAAGCGATCTGAGGCCTTCTTTATTACCGCCCGTGGTGCGTACACAATTTTACGTCTTCTCCTGTAGTGCTAGCGGTACACGCCGAAATTCAGTATAATGCTGCAAATGGTGTTAAAAGCATAAAAATCGGACCGATTGATCTTTAGGCCAAATGAATCGATTCGGCCCGTAGCAGTAAAAAAAAAAAAAAACAGCGTGCAGTTATGACGTCATCTTTTTTTTGTATGGAAAAAAAAATTTTTGTTCTGAAACCTATCGTGTGTGGTATCAAATGAAAGGGCTTTCTGAGCTAATTCCAAAAATATGTCACATCATTACATTTCAGTCACATGTTTGAAATAAACATAAAAAACATTTTCAAAACATACCAAGTTTGGGCTCCTCCAGATACGACACCAAGGAATATTTTTTTGTAAAATATATCTCAAATGATACCTAATATCCTCATATCTAACCCCAAGAATGCAATTTTGAAAATAATTACATTTAGTATTTTTTTCTGATTTTTAATGTTTACAAAGTGTGTCGTTTTACTCAATACGAGTACGAGTACCGTAATATCCTCCAATTTTGCCCCCAGGCGAAACTTTGCCCAACATTTTGAACAAATTCATTAATTTACGTAATTTTATAGTATTCTGGTGCGGGAAAGTGTTGATGTGAATCTCACAAAATGGGAAAGCATGGTGAGTAAAACCAATACTTATACTTATACCTGTATATAATAAGGCAATGGGGAAAGCCAGTGAAACCTTATTGTAGAGGGTGCTCTTTTAGATTCCATACAATGAGGAAAAGAAACAAAAGATGAATGGTCCTTAACAATGTACGGGAACTATGTACAGTTAAAAGACTTTTCTTATGCAATTGTTTCCCTATAGCTTTTTGCTTCAGCATTTTCATTTTAGAGTATTGTGACAGTTGCCATTACTCTAGATTGTTTATATCGTAATTCGATTTCAAAAGGATAATTAATGAAGAAGTCTTGATGTGGGCAATGTTACGTTGTAATGTAACAACTAGTGATGGCCAACTTTGCCCAAGAGAAAAAAAATCTTAGGGCTATCAGCTTTTTGTATTAACCACTCGGCACGAAAAAAGGTGATTATTGTTTTTGAAATATATATATGACGTTTTGGAACTGTTTCTTTATTTTTTTAATGTAATTGTTAATGTGAAACCATAGTATTCAATATATACATAATTTTCTTTGATCTGCCGATTTATTTGTAAACATTACTAAGATAGGTTCGTTATGATTTGTTTCTATTATAAATAATGAAATATAACTCATTTAATTATGTTTTGTTTAATATACATACTAATGCATGACTAAATTAAAAAAATTAAGTCAAATGAGACAACCCTTGTACTTTGGAATGCTTGTATGCACCTTGTGCCGTAAAGATCAAAAACGCGTACCTATCATTGCCCACCTAATTTGTACAAAAGTTTACGTACTTATCGCTGAACTATTTAAAGGGAATGATAGGATTACCCTAGAGACTTGCTGTAATTCTTGTTTAATACTAATAATACTATAATCGCATTATTTAAGCGCAAATCGGCAATGTTGGGTAAAACTCGATATAGCTTTACCCACCCTCAAGTTCGCAAAAAATGGGATAAACTTAATTCGCTTTAAGTAAGAATAAAATCTTGATATGTGCAACCCGGGTTCCTAGAGCTCACCTATCACGTTATATCAAAAGAACGTGTAAACAGAGTTTCATTACTCCGATAATTATCCGAGCGGGCAAGAAAGGGACGCGGGGAGGGAGCGGGGGCGGAATCCATGCTCAAGATAAAAAATCGAATCAAAAAGAAAACTAATAATTGCACAAACACCAGTGTTTTATGATTATTTTTTTATATTTAATTGATAGATTGATAGAACCCACATTCGTAATAATGAAAAATTAAAAAAAAAAAACTTAGTGAAATTATTTTCAAAATTGCTTTCTTGGGGTTTGAAATGAGGATATTAGGTATCATTTAAGGTATATTTTACAAAAAAATATTCAACCGTATCGTATTTGTAGGAGCCTAAACTTGGTATGTTTTGAAAATTATTTTTATTTTCATTTGAAACAAGTGACATAAATATAATGATGTGATATATTTTTAGAATTGGCTCAAAAAGCCCTTTCATTTGATACCACACACGATAGGTTTCAGAACAAAATTTATTTATTTTCCATACAAAAAAAAGATGACGTCATAACTGCACTCTGTTTTTTTTTTTTTTTACTGCTACGGGCCAAATCGATTAATTTGGCCTAAAGATCAATCGTTCCAATTTTCATGCTTTTAACACCATTTGCAGCATGTTTAAGGCGTACCGCTAGGACTACTGGGCGGGAAGTAAGTTTTGTCGCTGCGCCCGTGGGCGGCAAATCCCACTTGTCGCCCAGAGTGACGTAAAATATAGTACAGTCACCATCAAATGTATCGGAGCAGCCAGTGTAGTCAAAAATATCTGAACATACACTTTATCGCCTTGACAATAGAGGCGTTATTCCGATATTTGTGACCACCTTCGTCGCTCCTATATATCTAATGGCGACTGTACATTTTGATACAAGTGCGGAAAGTCTAACAAAATTATTATTAGAAAAATAAATGTATATAATATATTAAAAGTCGCCATCAAATGTATCGGAGCGGCCGAGGTACTCAAAAATACCTGAGCATGGACTTCTTCGCCTAGATAATATAGAGGCGTTGTTCAGATATTTGTGACCACCTCGGCCGCTCCGATATATCTGATGGCGACTGTACCCAAGGCTTGGAACCGGTACTAAAAATACCGGTAAAATACCGGTATTTTTGGGTTCTTTGCATTTCGGTTCCAGAGAACCGGTAAAGAAAAAAAATACCGGTACTTCACCGGTACCTCGGAACCGGTACCAAGTCTGGAGTACTGGTACTTTGAAACCGGTACCAAGTTCTAATGCGGAACACGGAACCGGTTCCGGAAAATACCGGTATTTCAAGCCCTGGATGTACAGTCAGCGTCAAATATATTGTAACAGCCAAAGTGATCAAATAGTTCGTCACACCATATATTTTGTATGGTGGGACGAACTATTTGGCTCCTCTAGCAGCTCTAGCTGTTGCAATATATTTGACGCTGACTGTACCTAACGGCGTATCAGATGAATCAGATGATTTCGAAAAAAAACATTTTTTTGTTGAACCATATAACATGCTCGGACAATCTCATAACATATCCAAGTATGTAATAACATTTATCACTATAATGTTTAATAATTAACCGTGAATTTACATTCACTTTTTATACACATAAGTGCCGGGGTGCTTTTAGAACACGATTTTATTTCGCAAGAAATTTTCCTTTCCACCAATGGCGGCGCGTCCAAAGAACACCATTCCCGTCGGCTTGCGTAATTTTCAGGCCCCTGTTTCCCTACAGATCATGAAGAAATTTTAAACCAAATTAAGCTCCGGCTTGCTTAAGATTTTTTTGACTCGCCACTGCGCTCCACTCAACTTTTATTTGTTTGTGCTTAGACGGTGGCAAACAATCATACGGCCCGCCTGATGGTAAGCAGCTATTGTAGTCTATGGATGCTTTCAACTCCAGAGGTGTCACATGCGCCCGACCCTTTAATATAAAGTTGACTGCTATAGCCATGTTTCCTACTTTAGCTATTCTTTGTGACAATCGTGACCTATACGAAAGTGCAGTTTTCTGATACTTAAGAAAGCCGGCGAGACTCGAGTTCCACGTACGCCCCGTCACTGACAGACAAGACAATCATGTCACATGTTTAATATACCTAACCAAAACACTAACACGTGCATGAAAGGATGTTTTGTTCCTTTCAATTGAACATATTTAAAAACGGAGTGACGTATCACTTTTGTAGTTAGTTTACGTCATAAAATTAAAAATATCGGCCGGCAGAGACAAAAAGTGGAATTTTTATTTAAGTCATATCAGATTGGCGTGAATGTGGACAATGATTTACAGTCGAGTATTTTTCTTTGAACTCTGCAAATATGCTTAAAGATATTGATATCATACACATACACCTTTTTTTTTTTGTCGGTGTGATAAATGCTTTACGCATCCCCCCGGGGCCTGGGGACGGCCCAAAGTGGGGGTATGTGGGACTCTCCTCTCCCGCAACTCCCTCTGCTAGCCAGAGGGAGGGGAGAGCCCTACCAACTAAAAACACACCGGCGTC
The DNA here is from genome assembly GCA_911728535.1 of Pammene fasciana. Lineage (NCBI taxonomy): Eukaryota > Metazoa > Arthropoda > Insecta > Lepidoptera > Tortricidae > Pammene > Pammene fasciana. Next base: position 10,745,607 of record OU452294.1, on the reverse strand, counting down.
GTCCGCACTACCGTTAAGGGGGAACGTCACGGGATAACTTGCGCATTCTCTCTTTTTTCTCAAAAAGATTGCATCAGAGCAGTATGTAACGTACCACCACTAACACCTTGTAAAGAATTATTCAAGAGTCTAAAAGTTTTAACATTGCCATCTTTATACATTATAGAAGCATGTAAATTCGTTAAGTTGCATCCTGAATTGTTTGTAAAGTTGAAGAGTGTGTGTAAATTCAACACGAGATATCCCAACAGGCTTGTAGCGACAAGTAAAATTAATAGTAAACTTTATAAAAACAATTGTTATCTGATGGCTATAAAAATGTACAACAACTTACCGAATGAAATTAGAGAACTAACTTATGAGAAGTTTGTACCAAAATTGCATAACTGGTTATTGGGAAAAGTTTTCTATTCAGTTCGGGAATTTTTTGACAAAACAGAAACTTAAGAACTCATTTTGACATTTACTTAATATTTTTGTACATTCTGACATCTTTAAATTTAGTCACTACCTGTGTTTTATTTAATTATTATTACTGTTATACAATGACATAGATATGATAATATGTAAATAGTTCGTCGTAGTCGTAATTTTTTTTTTTTTGTAAATAATGTGTAATGTAAAACAGTGTAATGTAAAAAAAAAAAAAATTTGCATGCCTATTGTACTGGCGAAATGTGCTGAACTCACAAAATTGTATGTTTACACCTTATCTCTGTACCACATTTCTAGCAAATAAATTTCTTATTTCTTTCTTATTTCTTCGTCCGCGACATCCACCGGTAGTCCAGCCGGCATTGCCGGGCACCCGCGCCTTGGGAGAAGAGAGCCATGACGCTTGACTCTCTTCTCAGACGGGTAGGGCCAGTTGGTGTGTGGGTCCCCAGCCCACGGGCCCTACATTGGGGAGGAGCTAGCCGATGGCTAAGGCATATTGCCTACGCCTCCTCCCAAGCCGCCTACGCCGAAGCGGTGGCGCATCTGCGCTATTTTCGCGCTCCCGCTCCGCTGCCTCCTTCTGCGAGATTACTTCCTCGCAGAAGGTCGCCATCGCTCTCCAATATCCGTCGCTGCCCAGCATTGCTCCGACAATGCTGTGCAGCGAGAGATCCCGCACCCCCAGTGCTGCCGTCAGCACCGCCCTCTCCGCATTCCAGCGGGGACACTCCTCCAGCGTGTGCTGGGCCGTGTCGTCCACCGCTCCACAATCCAGGCACTGGGGCCCCAACTCCCTCCCGATTTTATGCAGGTAATGTCCGAAACACCCGTGTCCGGTCATCACCTGCGTCATCCTGTTGGTGAGGGCCCCATGCTTCCGGCCCAACCAGCCCTCCAAGTGTGGGAGAATAGCATCTATGGCGCGGGTTCCATAGAGGCTTACACCTACACTCCAAAAAATTATCTCTATAAGTCTCTTCAAAGCGAGAGTAAATAGGTACCTCATAGGTAAGCGTGCCCCACCGTAGACCGCATCATCACTTACCATCAGGTGAGATCGTGGTTAAACGCCTGCCTATTCTGCAGAAAAAAAGCTAAGTAATTTTATACTAAAACACTCTGATTATAATATACGATTTTAAGCTAACATGGTCATTAACATTACAATAACAAACTCACATGGTAAATATCCCGTTTTAAATAGTTTTTGTGACTCTCATTATAATAACAATTTAACCACTAGATAAATCTTCTTTTCTTCCTCCTAGCGTTTATCCCGGCTTGGGGTCCGCTTGACAACCTAATCCCATGAATTGGCGTAGACACTAGTTTTTACGAAAGCGACTGCCATCTGACCTTCCAACCCAGAGGGGAAACTAGGTCTTTTTGGGATTAGGTCCGGTTTCCTTACGATGTTTTCCTTCACCGAAAAGCGACTGGTAATTATCAAATGATATTCCGTACATAAGTTCCGAAAAACTCAGTGGTACGAGCCGGGGTTTGAACCCGAGACCTCCGGATTGAAAGTCGGACGTCTTACCGCAAGGCTACCAGCGCTTCTTAGATAAATAAAAGACATTAATGCCAAATTTTCAGCATTTGCATATAAAAAAAACTATTTTTCCTAACGTAGGTAAGGTGATGCAGCATTCTTTAGACCAAACGGCATTCAGTAGAATTGAAAATGCCCAAATCAGAAGTGAGTGACGCAGCGATCAGTTGTAAAACCATAACCTCGTATAACATACGTTAGCAAAATAATAAACCTTATCTTATTCACTAAATTTAAAACACATCCGTATATAACATTTCAAATGTACGTGCAAAATACCTACAATAGGTATTAAATGTGAATTGCTGACAGGACATCAATGTAAGACAAATCCTCATTACCATCAAAACAATCATCATCATCAGGTCCACTCCATCGAATTGGTGGATTCCGTGAGAAAATGCTTGAGTTGCTTAAGAAAACACCCAAATCACCATACACGTGCCTTTAAAAATTGAGGAGTTCCCTCAATTCCACATGGATCCCATCATCAGAACAGCACCAGATTAATATGGGACCACCTTGGATGTAGATTATTTCAAACAAAAAAAGAATTACTCAAATTGGACCACGGGTCTCGGAGTAATCGGTGAACATACATAAAAAAAAACCAAACCGAATGCAGAACCTCCTTCTTCTATGGAATTGAAGTCGGTTATTAAACGGGGACTAATTGAAAATGCCAAGTTAGTTTCTTGAAAACTTGAAACTGCAAATTCTAAGATTGTGTCTTCTTTTTAAATAATATCTGAACATATATTTTACAATCATATGATTTGTATGCAACTCGATTTTTAATTTAAATACTTTTGTCTCGTTAGATAAAAACGCTAACTTAGCTTTAGGATTTTGACCAAAAACTAAAAACCATTTGCTTAACACTTAATTTTTGTTGTTTTTTGTATTGTCTTACTTAAAAATTCAATGAGGATTTATAACAATCCATATAGGTTGAGTAAATAGTAATAGGGGGGGGACGCCCTGTTTTAAACTTTCGGAGCTATTATTTCCGAAAGTATTAGTTTTATCCAAAAACTGTTTTAGAAAACCTTAATTCTTTTTAAAAGACCTATCTAACGATACCCCACACAACTTGGTTGGAACGAAAAATAATTTCGCCCCCCACTTCACGTGTATGGGAGGTACCCTAACAAAATATATTTTTCGCGTTTTTATTCTCCCGTTTTGTCGGCTTGGTTAATGCACATATTCAAACCAAATTTCAGCTTTCTAGTGCTAACGGTCACTGAGCTAGACCGCGGACGGACATGGTGAAACTATAAAGGTTCCGTTTTTGCCATTTTGGCTACGGAACCCTAAAAACGTAACCGTTGCGTGCGGAAAACTTTCCACCAATTATAGTATGATTTAAAGAAAAAAAATGCATTTATTTCAGACCAATGTTGTCTTTACTTAAATGTCGGAATTGTAGGTAGAAATCTCAAAAATTACTACTATACATTTAACTGAAGTGCCGGGGCCAACAAAATGCGCCGAAACTTAGGAAATGACGCAGTTGTCTGACTTTACGTAGCTATGACGTCACCAATCAATATTTCAGCTAACCTAGTTCCCTTAAGACATTACCGTAGTGTTGGGTAGGACATCAATTTAAAATGAGTTTGAGTGAGCACCTCATTTAAAAAAATGAGGTGGTACAATGTCTTACTTCAAATGAGGTGAGGTACACTAACTTATTTTCAGCATTAACTGTTCAAAAAACGTATCGGCAACAATTTTTTTTTTATGTTCTGTAATTTTCAGTTATATACTATTACTATCCATTTATTTTATCACATATTAACATTTTCAATATATTAGTTAATTTAGGAACAAATCATTAGATTTTTAGGAATAAATCAAATCAGACCAGGTACTATGTATAATCCCTATCCCTAAAGCAGCTTAATTTGTTAGATAAGTACCTATTGTAAGTCATTCGGCCTAAATCCCAGTTATTTGATAGTATTACATTACAAACCTATAATACAATATTTTAATTACCTACTAATTGAAACCTATTATCAACACTAGCAACCTAAAACTTGAATGTTTTAGGAAATCAATTAACTGTCGAAGTGAAGAGAATCATTGCCTATTTCATTATTTCTATTTAGACATAAACCAGCATGCATAGCAATAACTAACTTACCACTTATGTTTTCTTAACATCAATATGAAAATAAACAAATACCAAACACATTTAGCGCGGTAACATTTTTCACGTCAGTTCCACATGCAAATAACAACATAAAATTAGCACACATTTGCGCGCATAAGCAAAATGCTTGTTTTGTTATTTTTGTAGAAAACTATTAAATTTTCTGAACACAAATCAAAATCACGAAACGAAACAGAAACTTTGTTTTTGGCAACTTATTGTTATTTATTGCTTCAATTCAATTTTTAAAATAAATGGCATTCTGTCCACAATATTGGGACAATTTTGCCAATGTCACAGTAGAGACGACAAGTGTACGGTTAATTAGTTAAAATTTTGCTCCAAGAGCTGGACGTTGTACGGTGAGGTTATGCTTTTTATAAGGAGATAGCTACTCCCTACAAACAGCACGTGGACTAACGGATATCTAACTCAAACAGGGGTTACACCCGTTTCGAGATCAATTCTTCATTAGTTGCCCACTAGTTCGTTAAATCACTGCAGAATAAGCTATATATTACACACTGAATCACGAAAATGAACAAAAAATAAGAAGTTAATCACGAAACCTAACCACCTTGCTCGCCAAGATGGCCGCAAGTCCAGCCTAAAATCTATTGCTTGCTTTGCTCTTCAACCTTCAACTCAACGTCAACTGTCAGACTATCACTACTGTCAGTGTCATACTCTTACTTAGCAAATTATACTTACCTTTTAATAGCAATTCAAATTAAATGGTCACTTCACTGTTTTAATTGATACTCCGCCGCTGTAATAATTTAAAAATTTAAGAAATATATCGTGTGTAAATTATTATATTTACTAGCTAGTTTCGTGAACGCTCCCGGTAACGTAACGTCAATTCAAAGTGAAGTGACAGTGACACAGTAGTACAGCAATTCCAATCGCTTAACGAGCGATATTTATATATCCAGTCTATGAGCGCTCCCTGATCGCACGTCGTAGTTGTTGTGAACCTCGAGGTCACGTTATACCGGACAATGCGAAAAATCGAGTGCCTCGCGTTAGCTAAATAATAGCAAAGCAATGCAACGAAGTTTTCAAAATTCTATGTCAAAATTACTCGCCTAATCACCTTTTAAATCCAAATTAGCTTAGCAAAAATACAATGCTCGGGCAAAAATGACGTAAGATGCATGAAATCATGCGGCGCTTACACCTTTTGTTTTGTGTCGTGTTTTAAAGTAACGTATTTTTGACGAGTGGTATGTGGTTCGATCTTTTGTTTCACTCCCTCCTTTGAGTCTCTGTATCTCTTTGTTTCATTTTGCAGTTTTGAAAGGCAGTGAAAGATTTGTAGTGATTTTGGTGTGCGTAGTTTTCGAGGCGTGCGAGATTTTGAGGCGCGAGGTGACAAATGTGTTGATTGAGGTGAGCGCGAGGGCGAGTGCCGCGAATGAATGAATGGATGTGTGACGGTTTGAGTATTTGGAAGAATTTGAAGTGTGTGTATTTTTTGTATGCGATGAGCGTGAATGAGTGAAGTGAAGGAATGAGTAGAGGGGGCTCAAGAGAAGTGAAGTAAGACATTTTTCCGGTGTGAAGTACTGCGTCAAAATAACAGAATGAGGGGTTCAAATGAGGTACCTCACGACTGAGTAACCCAACACTACATTACCGGAATTTGTTATGTCCTGGTTTTCACCAGATGCGGGGATGTGTAGCGAGAAATACACACAGGTCAGAAAGTCTATTTTAACTGAATTTTTGTATGGAGCCTATTGACAAAATTCAGGCGGAAGTTTTTTTCAGTTTTGCGGCTGGCTTTTGTCTATGATAGCTAAATTTCGTTCGAGTGTGTTTGGGCCATAGATACGAGTATGCTCGGTCAAATGAAGAAATACTATTGGATATTAACAAACACATCCCCGGACATATCTGTTTGGAAACGCAGCCGCAGCCTTATAACAGAATGCTAAACAGGTGAAGTGTTAAAACAAGTAACTGCCAAAAATTCTCATGTAAATTACGGAATTACATCAAATTTCAGCTCAATCAGACACCGGGAAGGGGTTGAAATTTGACTTACAAGATTTGATGCACACAAATATAAATAAATAAGCTAAAGAAAACTGTGTAAAACTCGTTTGTTTTTTTAACAAATGTGTTGCGCATACATCGAACATTTCATCCCCTTAATTTCGAGGGGAGAGAATGAGGGGTAGGTAATGACGCAGACCCAGTTTGTAAACACGTCATAAGTATGACGTCATCAATCAATAATTCTTAACCTAGTTCACGTTAGATATTAAGGCCATGTTGAAGACAATAGGGCGTATGTGTGTGAAACTGGTTTGGAGATAAGGGTTTTTTAATTTGGATGGTTTAAGTTCACGCGATGGTTTAAGTCGACTGTATTTAAACTCTCAAATTATAGTATGTACAGTCACCGGCAATAGTATCTTCCTACACTTCTTCTTCCTCCTAGCGTTTATCCCGGCTTGGGGTCCGCTTGACAACCTAATCCCATGAATTGGCGTAGACACTAGTTTTTACGAAAGCGACTGCCATCTGACCTTCCAACCCAGAGGGGAAACTAGGCCTTTTTGGGATTAGGTCCGGTTTCCTTACGATGTTTTCCTTCACCGAAAAGCGACTGGTAAATATCAAATGATATTCCGTACATAAGTTCCGAAAACTCAGTGGTACGAGCCGGGGTTTGAACCCGAGACCTCCGGATTGAAAGTCGGACGTCTTACCGCAAGGCTACCAGCGCTTTTTTAATAGTATCTTCCTACACGAAGGCCGCAAAAATATGTGACACGCTCGTATGGCCCTACAAATAAGAGGTTGTCACATATTTTTGCTGCCTTTATGTAGGAAGATACTATTGCCGGTGACTGTACCTCTGCCCCAACAAATTACATGAAGATCAGAAAACGTCGAAAAACTCTCAAAATCAAAAAGCCGAGACGTCCTAGTATAGTAGCAAGTTGATTGTAAGAACTCGCTTCGCTTACGTAAGTAGCCAGGTCCGGATCTGATGATGGGATCCTGGAGAAAACGAGGGAACTCTTCAACTATTATAGGCACACCTATAGTGATTTCACTATTTTTTACAGCAACGGGCACTTCCTCTTGGAAAAGCGGAGCCTAAGTGAAGTAGGTTCTTTGTTTGTTTAAAATTATATACATCTATGATGGTAACATGTCGTGCTAGATTAGATTGTTTGAAGCACAATAACAATAAACAAAATAACTACCCGTGTCAATAAATTGTAAACAAATAGGTAGGTACGAAGAAACTAGTACAATCAATGGTGTTTAGTACAGTCGCCATCAAATATATCAGAGCGGCCAAGGTGGTCACAAATATCTGAACATGGACTTTATCGCCTTGACAATAGAGGCTTTGTTCAGATATTTGTGACCACCTTGGCCGCTCCGATATATCTGATGGCGCCTGTACAAACATAGACTAAAGATAAAGATATAGTAGACGGCCATAGTCTAAGAACTTTTTGACGCTCCAAGTATTTAGCGCCATCTAGTTCAGAGCGACCTCAACAGAGCCAAAATGCATGAGGTAAAATCAGCGCCACCTAGTAACGACTAGTGTACTACTAGTACGTTATTGCCTTATTGCATTGTTTTGATATTTCTATGACCGTCTACTATATCTTTAAGTCTATGGTACAAGTATTAGGTACAGTCTGGCTAAACAGGTTTTTCAGTCAATAAAAAAATATTCAACTTCAAGATTTCGAAGTTATTTGAAATACATAGGTACAAGGTGTAACAAAAATGGAGGTAATCCCGTTATACTTTGTGCAACCTAAGAAGCGGTTTTTGACACCTGTCATCTCAGTACATTTTATAACCTAAAATTTTAGGTTATAAAATGTACTGAGATGACAGGTGTCAAAAACCGCTTCTTAGATTGCACAAGGTATAAGGACATAGTTGGTATCGTATTCTAATTATGAAATATGTACTACGAAAAATATTTTTTCTCGCAAAAAAAAATTGGTTTTGTACGAAAGGACGTGTCCCATACAAAAAAAAAAATTTTTTCACGTCCAAAATTTTTTTCTACTACTTTTTTTTAGACGTACGAAACCACGGGCGGTGTCTTATATATTATACTTGATCATACATAGGTACGAAGTAAGTATATATTAAACATAGGGAGATAATGCAAATATATATAATGGTTGTAAAAAGTATTGTAATATAAAAAGGTGATTCAGCGAAACTTACTCGTAACAAGGCAATATAATTTGATAGCAGACCAAGGACGTTCAATCAAAATAAATACGTGATCATTATCAATTATCATGAGTGGAATAATACAAAGGTATGGTGGCCGCTGCATGGCCTTGGCGAACTGCGTAATTGCGTATTACACAATAATTATATTTAACGGCCTCCTAGCCTAGTCGGTAGTGACCCTGCCTATGAAGCAGGTCCCGGGTTCGAATCCTGGTCAGGGCATTTATTTGTGTTTATCACGGATTGTTCCTGAGTTATGGATGTTTTCTATGTATGAGTTCATAAGAAATATCATAGAAGGTAGAGTTGAGGCAGAAAGGAAGCCAGGAAAGCCAAGGAGAGCATACATGGATCAAGTAAAGGAAAAAATAAACGTCGTGTCCTATCAGGCTGTAAAGGAGAAGGCAAATGACAGACAGGCATGGAAATTGCTCCACCGACAAGAGCCTAGCTCTTAAATAATATATGATGATGATGATCTATGTATTTAAGTGTTTATCTATATATTAAAGTTTATGTTACTGACCCGAAATCTTTGCTCTCGAGTGTACATTGAGAAAGAAAGATAGACGGCAACAAAATCAACAAAAAAATGCAGTAATACGTTGTAGTGTCGTAGTTGCATTATATCCTTCATGTGATATTGGGACATTATTTATTACCATCGCCTAAGCCTGTATCGAGGAGGGAAAATTTTGAGATTCTGTCAAATTACCCCGATACACACATTAACGAATGTGTCAGCTGGCTCATTTGAAGACCTCACCCTCTCGGCTTCTCATGCTGATGTTCGTAAAAATTTAACTACGACTAGTAGTCCGCCTCGAACTGAGAACTCGCGATTTACTTGCAAACGAGTTGACCAATATAACAAGACCCCAAGGAGGATTTTTTTTCTTTATAGCCACTAGCCACTTGATCGATCCTGCTCATATACGAACTTACAAATTTTATGTATCTCTGCTACAGCCCCAAGAAATTTCATAAAGATCAGAAAAAGGTTACTATTAAAGTTATCGTCAGACAAACTATCGAAATCAAAAAGCCATCCAAATGCCGAGACGTCCCAGTAGCCAGGTGACAGTTCGGTCTGGAGTTGTTTGTACACAGATAGAAAAAATCTCTTCAACCAAAGAAACCTATTTGAATCAAGAGATATCCAGTTTCCCATATAAGGAAAAAATAAAATTCTTTATTTTAAGATATAAAATGTTTCAAAGTTTATTACTTAACCTAATAAATTCAATACTTTATCCGAGATATAAAAATCTTCTTTTTAAAATAGCTTAATATTCTCACGAAGGGCGTTTGAATTTTGTTTTTGTATTGTATTTTTTTTAAATTGAACTTTATGTGTCTTAGTGCAATACATAAAGAACTTAAGCCAAGAAACTTTGTTTCTTGGATGAAGACTCATAGTTTAAATTGAGAATTGAATTTCTCCACGGAAACAAGAAAACGCATTAGTTCAAGAGCATGTGTTACTTGATGTAAAATTTGATATTTTCACACCAAGATCTAAAATTTCTTGGCGAATGAAATCGATTACTTGAAACAAACAATAACATTTTCTAAGGCGGTTATCACACTGGCGCGGATTCGCATGCGGCACCGGTGCGCGAGCGAGATAACGCTCTGCATGTGTATAGCGCTATCTCGCTCGCACACCGGCGCCGCATGCGGATCCGTCGTCAGTGTGATAATCGCCTTAGTGTCTCAGTGCACTACTTAAAAAGCTAGTAGCAGAAACTGTGTTTCTCGGGACTAATCCCAAGAAAGGAAGTTTAACTAAAAGTAGATAATACAAATATAAATTATGATTATTTATATACTCACAATTTATAGTCGTATTTACTAGAGCTGAGATTGCTATTGTGAATCTCAAATAAGCCCGGGTAAAGCGCCGAGGGTCATGAAGTTACGTCGAACAGACGTTCGCGTGTTCTAACCTACACGCAGAGACATCTATTGATGCGCAGGGTAACTAACGTCCAAGACTTAAATGTTTCAAAGCAAAAATTATGTGCTTCTTCTTTGGAATAGCTGTGGCTCTTGATTGTAGGTTGAAAACATCAAAGCAAAAATTAATCTCTCTTGCCTAAAAACTTAAAAATCTCAAATCAAACTTTTGGCGCTACTTCTTTGAATTAGCTTTGGCTCTTAGCTGTAGATTGAAAACATCAAACCAAGAACTAATCGCTTTTGACGTAAACACATAAAACTCTTAAAGGAAAATTTTGGTGCTTTTTTGCCGTAAATAATTATTATCTTAACTCAAATCATTACTATTCGCTTTAAAAATGGGTAAGGCTAAAGCTAAATAATTTTAATTCTTCTTTTAAAAATCATGATATTTTTAACTCAAGTCATGTTTATTGGTCTAAGGTATTTATTACTCTCTTTAAGAAACCGCGTGCAAGAGAGTTTTGCGTTTTGAATTAAGATATTATTTCTATCTGTGTAAGAACTCACTTCGCTTACGCTCCGCGAGTTCGATAAAAACATCAACATAAATGTTAGTTTATATATAAATACTGCTGGTTTAATATACAAATGAACCATCAAACTAAACATAACGTATCAATTAAATTTATCCAGATTAAAGTGATTCAAAAATGATATAAGTAATTCAAATCTAAAGGAACTAACTGGAGCTTTTGCCCTACGTACAGTCAGCATCAATTGTATAAGGCCGCAAAAAATATGTGACACGCTCTTATTTGTAGAGCCATAGGAGCGTGTCACATATTTTTGCGGCCTTCGTGTAGGAAGATACTATTGATGCTGACTGTACGATTCAAGTCATGCGTATTTTTGGCAGATGTAATAAAAATATTTAAACACTCTTTCGATCTCTACATACATAGTTCTGTTCCTCCATGTAAATATCTGTTGACGAAATACTAGAGTAACATACAAGTAGAGGCGCAACGTCAAAGAGAAAAAAAATGGGGGATCAATGTTACTCTGCGTCCGTAGGAAACACCTTCGACAACCCTACACGTGATCCCTGGGTGGTGCTAAAAGAGTAACAAAGGCAGCTGCACTGTTCCATCAGCACTCACTGGATTTTCTTCATAATCTGCTTTTTCACTACTACTACCCCAGAGAAGAAATGCTTATCTACATCTAGTGACATGTAGCTAAAAAAAAGAGAAAAAGAACAACAAAACTAGCATCCTATTGACTAGGTCTCTTAGCCTCCAAAGCGTGCCTGAACGTCTCAAAACACACCGAACCCTCAGAATGGTACTTCTTCGCTTCGTCCCAAATTTCATTAAAACTCTCATCAGTAAACTTCTCTCCAATATTCTCAAAAACGCGTCGAACTATCTCTGGTTCACGCTTCGCGTACATATCTCTATGATTGACATGGAAAGCCGCCATGACACTAGGGTTTATACAAGCTTTCATATCTATTTCATCAGGCAAGAGAGTGTTGTGGGCCTTTGAGTAAAATTCGCGAGTAACTGGGAAGTCCGCGTCCAAGTATCTACCCGAAGGTAATCCTGCCATAAGCGAACAGTCTGGCGGCTGTCCTGGTTTAACCATTTCTCTATAAGTTGTTCTATAATCTATACATTCATCGGGGAAATCGGGTAGCTTAGGCGTTTCTGGGGAGGGCATTCTGTAGTTTATAACGCGAACGAATATTTTATACTCTATCTGTTGTCCGTCAAATGCATTCCAAAGCAATAGCAATGGTTCTATCAATGATGGATCGAGTCTGATGTATTTGGTGCCAGCGTAATCGTAGACTACATTCTTCGGAAGCCACCCTGTGCGTTCTTTATCAAAATATTTGAGGCCTAAGTAGAAGTTACCGAAAAACGTTGGTAAGTAGCGAGTTGATAGCATTTTTCTCAGTTTATTAAGATGGTTAAAACATTTCTTGAGAAGTTCTTTTTCTGGGTTAATTTTGCAGTAAGCTAAACACTCTGCGACGCCCACCGGAGAAATCATACGGCTTCCAAAAGCAAATCCAACAGGGAGTTCATTGATATTGTTATAAGGAGCTAAGGGAAGCCCTAATCTCGGTTTAGATGTGTTCTGATAATCAGCTAGAACACTGTTAACGACGTCACGGCCGCTTGTTCCAAGCTTAACTGCATCATCAGTGACACAGCATCGAGCCTGTTTCCCCGTCTTATTAAGATTAGATCTATAGCCGTACGTTAAGTCTGGATTGAAAGGTGGTCTACAATAGTTATAATCTTTTTGGACTGCTAGCTGCTTAGCACGTCGAGTCTTATCAGGTAAAGGAACTTTAGGCATGACTATGTCGTATAAACGGCCATGATATTCCGTCTTCTTACCAAATGTCGTACCTTCTATGTCGAAACCTTCGGGCAGCATAGGGACAGGGTCTTTTGAACGCCCTAAGCCTTTATTCCAATAAGAAGAATAGACGGTATCTTTAAGATCGTCGGCTATGATCTGATACTTTGTTTTGTCTGGTGGATTTACAAGTTGAGCAACGTCTCCACGGACGGCGTATCGCATGTCAAGTTTTATAGGATGTCGGAGAGGTGGCAAAGGCCGTGGAGGTTTAGGAGGGATGATAGCGTCTCCCAGCAGGGCATCTACTTCGTCCTTGAGGAGGTAATGCTGAACAGAGTCGGAGACCTTTTCATCAGGCTGTGCGGTGGGTATCCCCGCCGAGCATACCTTTGGGTCTCTCTCTATGAACATGCCAATGTTCCCCTTGCCCCCAGACGTAGATTTTTGGCAATCGATAGGCATTGTTATATAATTAATTTGTAAATATAAATAGTTTTTACAAAAATGACATTATTGTTGACGTGGCACAGACGTTTTTAAAATGACAGTTAGTTTAGAAAACTTGCTCAAAACCTGTTTGTTGAAAAAAGTTCGGTTTTGTCTATTGTTTATAATAGTTGTGTCTCAAAAGTTTGGAAACATTGCTTTAATACCACGATGGTGGCAAACAACTAAACTGCCCACCTGATGGTAAGTAGATACCTTAGATATGTAATACCTGATTGACTCCAGTACAGTTAGCACAAGAGTGCAGCAGAAGTATCTCGCGGTCTTTAGTTAGAAAGTGACAGATGCCTATCTTGCCCGGGAGTTACTGTCGCTGCACACTTGTGCTTGTGCAGGTTAAGAATTAAGAATTGAGACTAGTTTATCTTAGGAATTAGTAATTTGAACTGTCAAACACGTTTTTTCATTATTTGACATAAAAATAATTGAAGCTCCATGAATTATAATTTTCACTCTTTTCTTAGATTAGCATACTCATGGAGCCAGAGGCCATTGTATTATTTAAATCAGTAGTTCTCGGCGGCAAACAAGCATACGGCCCGCCTGATGGTAAGCAGTTGCCGTAGTCCATGGACGCCTGCAACCCCAGAGGATTCACATGCGCGTTGCGTACCCTTTAAGAACCTATACACTCCTTTTTTGAAGAACTGTAGCCCTCTGGGAAAACCTCGACAGGAAGTTCATTCCACAGTCGAAGCGTTCGTGTGAAAATATTATATGATTTTTCGTTTTGTATTACACAATTTAATATAATCAATAATTAAGTTATAAAATTAATAAAGGCTATCTGATACCCATACTATCATACTTCTACATTATTGGTAAACTATAAAAAATATTATTAAATTAATAAAATTGTTGTACAGTCGCCATCAAATATATCGAAGCGGCAAGGGTACTCAAAAATATCTGAACATGCACTCTATGGCCTTAACAAAAGAGGCGTTGTTCACCTCGGCCGCTCCGATATATCTGATGGTGACTGTACCTGTCGAGAATTAATTGTGTTTATGCTACCCTGCATAAGTGGTGCATGGCCAGTCACGAGAGCCATCTACCTTAATCGCATTGATTGCCCTTATGTGAACCATAGCATCAGTGTCCACTTACAGCTGCCAGCTGCTTATTCATTGTTATTTTTATTTAATTTATAGTTTTTTATTTAGTTAGAAATTAGCTTGACTTGTAGCTACCTAAGTACCTACATACATACTTGTATCATATTATGTAATGTGTGGACTAAGTGAATTATTTAAATAGAATTTTATATGTGCCTTTAGTATAGACCACACGACAAATCACCGCACATACATTGCAGCATTTGATGTGATGATACTAATGATTCATTTTATCGCACCTACCTAGACAGCAATGTATCAAAGTCGTATGCTATTAATGCGCCATGTTTGGACATGTTAAGGAAGGTAAAAGCTTACTAGCAAACCAAACTTCGTTGCTTACGACTAGGGCTGCCATCCGTCCGGGTTTCCCCGGATTTGTCCTAGTTTGGAGGCCGTCCGGGGTGCGTCCGGGGGGGGTTTTCAATAAGTGTCCGGGGAAAACCCGGAAAAATGCGATTTTCGTCAAATGTCCGGGTTTTTTAAATTATTGTTCGGGTTCGGCGAATTTAGAGATGGCAGCCCTACTTACGACAGAACCTTCTAGCTATGATATATGTGACACTCTGAAAAGAGGCCTCGTATTGTCCGATCGATATTAATGTGTGTTTTGATTACACTAAACATCCTTTCTCGTAACCATAAACACGCCGGTCCACCTGCCCACATGCAAAGCAAAGATCGATACACAGGGCGAAAATATGAACCAGTAACAACTATCGATTTGTACCGTTCTCACGCTTAAAACCACGTTTTACTAACGGAATATTGAATATAAACACGCTGTAGTTGTAAATGATAACGTTTTTATACGCAAAATGCAGTTGACGATACAGAAATAATGATTTTACTTACCGAAATGCGAGGCTGCAAACACACTCCTCTGTCACAGGTTGATCACTAAGTTTCACGCATAAGTTGAATTATTTACATATGAATGGTTTACGGTATAGTTAATGGTAATGAGGCTTATAGCTTTGCGTAGCTAAAGGTCAGAATAAATAAATATCAAATTTACGACAGCGCGAGGCAAGTAATCTAAGCACCTCAGCAAGTGTGCCTCTGTTGCTTTTTTTTCGTCCCTTTCTGTTGACAGCAGCTGAGCTGATTTGACGTTTATTAAATCTATTTCACACGCTGCGGCTGTGCAACGTGGTGCAACGGCCGGATCGATTATTTGTCTGTG
Organism: Pammene fasciana; assembly: GCA_911728535.1. NCBI lineage: Eukaryota > Metazoa > Arthropoda > Insecta > Lepidoptera > Tortricidae > Pammene > Pammene fasciana. Next base: position 10,730,131 of record OU452294.1, on the reverse strand, counting down.
GTTTTTGTTGTGTGGCTGTTAGCTTTTCCTTTGCATGATTTTGTAGTAAAATAAATTAGGAAATGAATCGTTGTCTATGAATAAAGTTGCCAGCCACAATTTCCTACCCATGATATTGGTAAAATTAGAAAGTACATAAATTAATTAAATGTAATTACAGGCATTCGTATGTCACCTGATAATTTTATATTTGTAAGTTTTGGTGATATGATTTAAAAATGATAGGAATAGAGGCCATTATAGGACATTGCTTTTTAACAAGTAAAGCAAACGAATATCTTTTTAGGGTCAAAAAACACCTAGCGGAATCACAGCGGAATTAAGCCAATTCATAGACAAAATGCTTAAATTTGTTTATGCTAGCGGAAATTTGTCTATGGTAGCTGATTTTTTGTATGGAAGCCATAGACAAATTTCTGCTACCATAGACAAAATTAAGCAATTTGTCTATGAATTGGCTTAATTCCGCGAGGAATTCCGCTAGGTCTGTTTTGACCCATACTTTTGGTCAAAATCGGGTAGTTCTATATTTTTGCTGGCAACTTTTACGTTTAAATTTGACATTGACATTAATAACATTGAAGTATTTGATTTGAAGGATTTGAAGTTGAAGTTGAAACCGAAATATATGGCGCGCTTGTTTATTTTTTCGTGATTCTTTCCTAATTTATAATTTCGTTTAAATATAAACAATGATTTCAAGCGCGCGTACTGCTAGACTAGCTCGTGAAGTAAAGCTTTTCCAATCGAAACCGCCATGGGGCGTGAGCTGCCACCCCGAAAAAGAAGATCAGTACGATGTGCTATCGGTGAAAATGCTGGGACCCAAGGGTTCTCCGTACGAGAACGGCTCTTTTAAGCTGAGCATAACCATTCCGGAGAAGTACCCCTTCGAGCCGCCGATCGTCAAATTCATAACACCAGTTTATCATCCTAATATTGATAAAGGTAAATATATTGTCTTATGATTCTTCTTTTCATCCTTTTACCCACTGCTGGGGTGTAGGGCTTGAACTAAATTCCACTGGCTTCGGTCCAGTGCGGTCTGGGACACCTCCTATCCCATCTAGGGTTACCACCCGTACTATAATATATAGTATCGTACAGCTATATTTTATGCCACATGCTGCGCGTACGGAAAAAGACCCTTTCTGGCCAAGTGTAGACATAAAATGATGTACACAACACGGGAGGTAATAAAGAAAGCCACCACCACCACCACCACCACCCTAGTTGTGTAATGTACTATTGGCTTGGTGTACTGTTGAAAATATGCAAAAAAGACGAAAATACTATATTTTTGGAACATTTCATGAGGTACCAACAAGGTGTACTATATTTTTTTGATGTAGGTTTGGTAAATACTATATTTCTCTCAAAAAAAGGTGGCAACCCTAATCCCATCCCCAATACACCCATCTTTTGCTCCACGGTACGTACGGCGCCAAATAAATTTGGGCAGCCCCTATTCCGTTTCCCGGGCATCTTGGATAGGTGAGTGTCAAGTTTCCTGAGGATATGTTCAATCCATTGCCATTTCTGGATCCTATGATTGGTTTTGTTAATTCTGCATAGTAATGCGCTGATAATTTGAACAAAATTAAGACTATCGTAAAATACAAGTATTATTATCAGCACTGTCTATTACATTATCCTATAAATTACTAGATTTGTGCTGTGATTATGTTTGCTTAAAATTTGTAGCAACTCTGGGTAGTTTTATTATTGTACTCTAAAGGTGATTTCTGTGATAAAAACTATCCTGTTTAATTCCCCAGGGTTTCAGCTATCTCATAATCAAGTTTCGTCTAAATCAATTTAGCAGTTTAAGTGTGGTAAGCAGTGATCACATTTTAGGGTGCAACATGCGGAAAAAATCCTATAATATCAAAAATTATCCATTTTAGCAGAATTTTTGAGGTAAATAAAACATGATACACCCTAAAATCCGATCACTGGTGATTAGGCAATAGACTGATAGGATAGGAATGTAGTAAGGATTTATTGATCATGGCCAGTGATCATGCATTTTACAGCAAAACCGGTGCATTGAGTTTTTTTGTGAAATTGTTATTTAATTATCAACCGTCTCTATATTACTACTTGGTTTTAAATGGCTTTGATTTTATTTGATACTTGGTTTAACATTTTAATAGCCTTAAAATAATAACAATCTTAGCACTGCACCAAAACGCTGGAAAATCTACGATCACTGATTCATGGCATATTATAATAAATTTATAAATTTATTTTAATTTCAGGTGGCCGTATCTGTATGGACATGTTGAAGATGCCGCCCAAAGGTGCATGGTTACCTACGATAACTCTAGAAACTCTGCTCATCTCCATACAAACTCTATTGGCTAACCCGAACCCTGACGACCCGCTCATGCTGGACGTAGCCAACGAATATAAATATGACATTGATAAGTTTACGGAGAACGCTAGGTTACATACAGATAAATATGCTGTGGAGTTGTAATTAACAATATCAAGCCTAGGCAGGACTTAACACGCCTAAGAAGTTTTAACACATTCACTGTTAAGAACCCGCCTCGTGGGCGCTCGTAAACTTTGCTCAGACGCCGGACAACTCGCTGGGCGGGTTTTTTTCACGTAGCTATAGATGCTGGTTTCTGAAGTAGGACGTAATTTTTCGTCTGCCAGTTAATGTGTTAATTCGAAATATATGCAAGTAACATAGTCAATTAGCAAAGAGAATGTATAAAGGAGCACAGTCTAAGAACTTCTGAGGCTCCAAGTTTGACAGCTCTACTAGATGGCGCTGTACAGCCCCATTATGTGATAACCCTGGTTCAGATGGTGCTTAAGAGTAACCATATAGTGTATGGGACCATACAGCGCTATTAAGTAGAGCTATGAAACTTGGAGTCCCAAAAAGATGTTACTGTGTTCCTCTATTTATATATTTTCTTTGTTAATAGTGATGTTACTGACTTCACTCTAGGAGAGTATGGAATCCCTCTTATTCAAAAATCTTACAAGCTTTAGCTGATTATCAAATTGGCGCCGCAAGCGCATGCGGCGACGGTGTGTAAGAGTGACAGTGCTATACACACGCAGCGCGCTATCTCGCTCGCGCACGGGCGCCGCATGCTGAAACCGCAGCAGTGTGAAAACGCCTTATTTAACTAATAAGTTTGATAGTTGTGGTTGAATCGTACAAAACATAAATTAATTAAATGAAGCTTGTAAGACATTATGATTATGAACGAGGGGGTATCACTTTAAGGGTTAGAAGTTACTTTGAAAATAATTTTAAACAAAAAAAGAACCGACTTCACTTAGGATCCGCTATTCCAAGAGGAAGTGGCCGAGTTGCTGTAAAAAATAGTGAAATCACTATAGGTGTGCCTACAGATAATAGTTGAAGAGTTCCCTCGATTTCTCCAGGATCCCATCATCAGACCTCGACTTGCTGTAAATGGGACCATCTAGGGGTTATACCCATCCGATCAAAAAAATTTTGGAAATTGGTTCACGATTCACGGAGATATCGAGTAACATACATACAAAAAAACAGTTGAATTGCAAACCTCCTCCTTTTTTTGAAGTTGGTAAAAAAAAGACTTGTGTTACATTTGAAACTTTATTGTAAATAAGTTAGCATAAGTTTTACATGGTATTCAGACATCTCAGCTGGTAACTGTGTTATTTAACTTATTTATTATAGAAATACACTAAAAGACAATAAAAATAGGTCAGGTTAAAAGGGTGTACTGGAATTTCTATAATTTACGTAGTAGCCAATTTCATTTCATTGCCCAGTACGCAGGCGCGGTCCCAGGGGGGAGGGGGGGGGGGGGGTGTCACAGGGGACATGACCCCCCCCCCCCCCAAAATCATACGTGTCGATTGAAAAAAGACCCACTCAAAAATTGAAAAAATTTTTTTTGCTTTAGTGACCCCCCCCCCAAAAATTTCAGCCTGCGACCGCGCCTGCCAGTACGTCTAGCATGACTTCCGTTGTCGCGCGACTCCGCATACTTCAGGCGCGACTCGAAGTATGGAGTCGCGCGCGACAACGCATGTCATGCTAAGCCGCCGATTGCCCTCAAACATTGTATAGATTGTAAATAAATAATTATTTTGTTATTGCTTGTTTCACTTATTTATGTTACTTACTGTACTTTGTAGTTATATATACAATTTACAGGATGAAGTGTCTATGAATATAGCAAATTGTTTTGTCGCCATCAGATATATCGGAGCGGCCAAGGTGGTCACAAAAATCTGAGCAACGAACGCCTCTATTGTCAAGGCGATAAAGTGCATGTTCAGATATTTTTGAGCACCCTGGCCGCTCCGATATATTTGATGGCGACTGTACAAGAAATTTTATGATATTTTAACAAACCTAGCAAATATCTAAATAAAGCAGGATATTTTTCACCATATAGGGAAATTAGGACTAGAAGGTTAATTACTAACTATTATAAATACATTATCTAGCATTTACTGAAATATAGAGAACATACAACACAGGTTGTAAAAAATAAAAACTAATATTATTTATAGAATGTTCTAGGATGGCCATTATCCCCACAGGGCCTGCAGCCTATCTACGGGTTGCCCGCTGGAGTGCTGCAGTCGAATGCTTATGCGATCCTGCATCGCTCCGACAAAGGCGGAGACGGTACTCGTTGGGTTTTTAGACGGTAGTCGAGGCACCTCGCCACGTAGTCCGTCATATTCGTCTCAGTCCCCATGAGACGGAATGTGTAAACGCATTTTCCCAACGTAAAAAAAAAAAAAAAAAGGATGGCCATTATGGTGATGGCCAATGTAAACCTCGCAAGCTAAGAAATCAGCAGCATAAACGAATGGTAGCTTTAGGCAGCGTTTCAACCAGAGATGAGCGAGGATGTCTTCCGAGGAATGTGTTTTTGAAAACCTATAGAATCACTTCATTTGTTTATCCTCGCACAACGCAGCTCTAGGCAATGCCGTCTTTACCATAAGGGCACACGGGGCCGGTGCCCAGGGCCCCCATGCTCAGGGGGGCCCCGAAAGATCGTAGACGACCTTTTTTTTACAGTCAACATTGTCCCTAATTGAGCGCCTGAGTCTGATTTCCAAGTGTCCAAGGGCCCCATATTCTTATGTGCCCTAGGGCCCCATCACATATTAAGACGGCCTTGGCTCTAGGATTGGTTCTGAACAAGCGCACTCGCAACGCATCCCCACTCATCTCTGGTTGAAACGCAGCCTTAGTCGTCAAAACAGTGAATCCTACTTTATAGAGTCGACAACGCGCATGTGACACCTCTGGAGTAGCAGGCGTTCACACGCTACGGTATTTTTATTTATTTTATTACGCATAATTTTAACCTTTTCGACGCCATGTCAAACGCAAAACCTACCACTCAGACGCCACGACATCTAAATGTCAAAAATGAAGTTAAACTTTATGCGTGTGCATGTAGGTCTATTTTGCTCTGTGGTCGGTGACCGATATATCGGTCTTTGGCGTTGGACCTGGGGTGCCGATATATACGTCTTTGGCGTGGAAAAGGTTAAACAAAAAAAGAACCGACTTCACTTAGGATCCGCTATTCCAAGAGGAAGTGGCCGAGTTGCTGTAAAAAATAGTGAAATCACTATAGGTGTGCCTATAATAGCTGAAGAGTTCCCTCGATTTCTCCAAAATCCCATCATCAGATCCCGACTTGGTGACAATGGGACCATCTAGGGGTTATACCTGTTCGATTAAAAAAAATAATTTGAAAATCGGTTCACGATTCACGGAGATATGGAGCAACATACATACAAAAAAAAAATATTAAAAAAAATTCAGTGGAATTGAGAACCTCCTCCTTTTTTGAAGTCGGTTAAAAATAGGCACACTGGATGTCGACTTGCGGAAAAACGCCCAGGATAACTAACTTAGCTACGGTAGTTGCCATCAGGCCGTATGCTTATTTGTCACGGGTGAAGTATTCAAAATAAGCTTGACATGGCTTTATTATTAAGAGAATAAGAGCATGTGAAGATCATTTTGGACAACTCACCAGCTATTTTTACTGCTGACTCATAGGCATACCACCCATAGACCTGACACGGAAATAATAATACCAAGATTGAACGGGATGGTCTTAATACACTTTCCATAGATATGACAGAGAAGGCGCTATTATCGTTGGTCCTTATCATAGACTCACCCTTGTGATTATTGCTTACTTACAAAAGGCCCTAAGTACAATAGAAAAGTTTATTTCGCTTGACCGCTCTTTGAAGTGTAACAATGAAACCGACTAAATTAATGTAAGTAGGTTAGTTACGGTATGCTATCAGCCATCTTGAAACGTGTTTTAAAATCAGTCGCGTTGCATGTATTCTGTCCCTTAAGATTGATTTAGACGAAGACAATTTTCAGACGCCTAAATTACGGCGCCAGTTTTTTACCGTCAGCACATCTCAGACCGTTTAGACAATGACTTTTTTCAGGCGCCTATAAATCCTGCCGGCAGTGACCAGCAAACCGTTTACACGGTGCCTTTTCCGTGCCAGTCATTAGCACGCCGCCTCAGCCGACGGTGCTAGTTTTTGCGCCAGTCTTTCTACGCTAGGATCACCATCATTTAAAATGAATTCAGGAGCTCTGAAGTTGAAAAAGCAATGTATAACAACCAAACTATCCGCGTTATTACGAGAGGAGCGGAAAATAATTAGCCATTTAACCATTTTACACCCTAATTAATTTACGGCACGGAGGCGTGCTAGCGACTGGCAGCGACGTGTTTACACGAGGCCGAAAATTGGCGCGGGGCAAGCGAGAGGCGCGGGCGCGGGTCACTGGCGACGAAGAATAGCCGTGTGTTCTATTCCGTGCCTACGCTGGCATGCCGCAAAAAAATGGCGCCGAAAGTGTTTATACGGAGCCAATTTTTACGCGGCATAGTTTTGGCGTCTGAAAATTGTCTTCGTCTAAATCATCCTTTAGGGTGTGTCGCGTATGCGGTCTCTAGTCAAATTCTTGCTTTGAGTGCTGACTGTATAAAAAAGATATTTTTGATAATCTAACCAGCAATATTTATCTTTAAGGCATACGCCCAGGTATCGAGATCAAGTAGTGAGTGTATTACTACTCTCATCCGGTATCCGTGCTGCTATCATCCCCCGAGCTAGCACTCTCCGTCTCGCTAGAACTACTGCCCCTAACCTTTTTAGTAACTTCTTTCGTTTTCACTTTAACCTCCTTTTTCTTCTTGTCTTTGCTGACAGTGGGTTTTAAGGTTTCCGTAGACACGGTGGCCACCATTTTGGATTCCGTGTGGGATTCGGTTGGCTTGAATTCTTCTTCGTCTGTGGGTTTTTTGGTGGCGAGGGATGCGGTGACAGCTGCTTTGTAGGCTTCAGGGTACTGGGTGCTGGAATTATATAAAAAATAAGCTATTATCATAGAGTAACTCATATAGTAGAGCAGCACAGCCTAAGGACTTTTAGAGGACCTAAAGATACCCAAAATGTAAGAGAATCGATTATGGGAAGACGAAATGTCACCTGTACTGCTACTCCTTGAGCTTCAACAAAAAGTTCTTAGGCTGTGCTGCTCTACTATATAAGTTACTCTATGCTATTATGGAGCACTGGACTTATACAATCCAGAAAATTTACAAAATTAATATTTTATTTACTAAATAGCATTTACAGTCAGCAGCAGAAGTAGCTAAGCGGGTAGAGTGGTCAAAATGAACTTAACACGACTTTATTTATTTATATTTATTTAAGGAGTTCCAACAGCTAACAAACAGCAGCAGCAGTTTATTGTTAAGAGTGAAGGTCATTTGACTGTTCAACCAACCGGACCGGCCAGGTCTGTCATTTTGGAATGGAATTTTCTGACCTGGTTGGACTAGTATTTAAGCCAAATCCCATACAACAATACTAGTGACAGGTACAAGCTATGCTGGCGCCATCTGGCCGAACTGTTGACAGTTGCCAACCCCATTTATGTTTAATTCTTTTGGCATTTTGTATGTGTTATACTAAAAGCTTACGCTTAGTTACAGTTTCTCCTACCTGAGTTTAGTCTTAATGGCCCGAATCTTCTTAAATATGAACTCCAGGTCCTTCCGCATGTCCAGCAGCAGCTGCGTATGCTTCCTGAACTCGGTGGAGGCTGCACGGAGCCGGCTTGCGGAGAGTTGGTTGCAATTCGTCAGCATCTCCGTTGTCTTCTCAAAACGTTGTAGCCTGGAATGTTGGTTTGTATCGTAAATGATTAATTGTGGAAATTGCCGCGAAAGGCAGCGAGGCTAGTGTGGACATGCCTCACCAGAGACAAATGATTATTTAAATTACATACTATTTTCTTAGCATAACAGTTTTCCATCCCTACACTACATTTATATTGGTCTGAATTAACGCAACCAGTGATCGACAGCCCGCCTGCTTCTAGCCAGGCATCCCTACACTATATCTAGCATATGATTTGTAGATTTCTGAATTTTAACTGTGCCATTCATGTGTTTTGAGTATAATTTCGCTCTTTCTCTGCAAGTTATTAAGAATAACAATAAAAATAGTTCCCTTAACCATAATTTTTTTAATTTAAATATATTGTAAAAAATTGGGGCTCCTTTGCTCAGAATATTAGGGTAGATGAAAGTAGAGTATTTACATTATTTACAGAATATTAACAACACGTAAATGTTCTAGAAAATAGAAGATTTATTCAGATTTATTGAAATGTTAAGATATACGTATAAAACTTTTAAAAAAAATGGGTCGGTGAGCATAAGCGCTTCTTAGCGGTAATACAGTATTTATAAACTTTAATACCCTAAACAGTTAAATGATAACAGTATAAATATATTCAATATTTACATGTTCTTCTGAGCTCTGATGATAGTTTCCACATCGGTTTGATCCACCATTCCCGCTAGTCCTTGTACAAAAACTTCCGGCGCCGTGTAGTTTTGGAAGCATTCTATAGAGAAATCACTCTCCGGAGTCTCGTTAGCCATGATTACTTTAGCAAAATTGATTAAAATCAAGCCATTAAAAATATCGCCCCGTAAATAATTAAGATTTTTCTTGTATGACTATTCCTACTTTGCTAATTTATGTTTGACGTGTGAGAAAAGCGTTTCGTTTTAGGCGTTCTACTGTCCGCGCAGCTAATCACCTACGATAAGTACGATATTTACATAGATATACCACCCATAGATCTGACACGGAACTAATAATACCAAGATAGAACGGGATGGTCTTATTACACTTTCAATAGATACGGCAGAGAGGTGCTATTATCGTTGGTCCTTGTCATAGTTTCTATTACCCTCCACGCGTTACTTCTAGCAGTGGAGGGTAACAAACAGATATAATGCGCGATTTCTTCAAGAATTTCTGTGATTGCTACGAGAAAAGCTGTTAGTTTTCCTAGAAAGTTGTGTCGGCTAAGGAAAAGATTGGTAAATTGTTCTGTTTTATGCTGTAGAAGTGATTATGGGCATCTATATATCTATCCCATACGGGGGTACACGTGTGCCAGCTCTAGTTAATGCTTGCTTTGAGGATATTTAATACAGTGCGGTTTTTGATCGATTGATTTATTTTGTTGCACCTACCTAGATGGCAACGTATCGAAAACACTGGCGATTTTTGCGTAAAAAGTGCGCCGAGTAGCCGAGTATAGACCTCTGTCATACGCGTGAGTCGTGAAATGAATCAAACGTCCAACGTGAAAATAAACGCCTGACTGACAGTGACAGCATTGCCAGCTGTCAAAACATTTTTTTAAGGCGCCTTACTGACCTGGCAACTAAGCACCGGCAATTTCAATACATCGTGTCCAAGATCCAGCTCATAAACAAACTTTCAAATTTTATATATCTCTACTACAATCCCAACAAATTTCATAAAGATCAGAAAAAAGTAGAGTAAAGTTATATCGTCGAACAAACTCTCAACATCAAAAAGCCATCGAAATGCCGAGACGTCCCAGTAGCCAGAAGTAGTTAAGTAAGAACTCGCTTCGCTTACGCTCCCGTTTGTTCGTTTAAAGATTAACTTTCTATAAGTCGAGGCCTTATCCCACATTCAGAATTTAGATTGCATTAAGATTGTTATACTGTCGGATTGTAAAAGTGCGCTCCAACACGTTGCTCGATGCACTTCAAATATTCGAGGTCTCCCGATCGCTTACACCATTTTAAATTTTATTGACAAGCTGCAATCAGAGGGTAAGACCGTAATATTGCAATGGATCCCATCTCATGTGGGTATAATCGGCAATGAAACCGTGGACACTATAGCGAGGCAGGCCTGTGAGGATGGTGTAGAATGTAATACGTTACCATATTACTCCGATTGTATTATTTTCGCCAAACAGTGGACATATATTTTATGGAAAGAATATTTTGATGAGAGATCTAAAGAAAAGGCCATTTGGTATAAGACGATCCAACCTCATCCTCTAATGAGGCCATGGATAGATTGTCCTCTTAGCAGACAAGACTGTGTGTTACTAATGAGACTTCGTTCAGGTCATATCCCATTAAACAAATTTGTTTTTTTGATGAAAAAAGTTCCTTCTCCTAATTGTGATGAATGTAATATCCTAGAAGATGTGTACCATGTTATCATGGAATGTGTCCGGAACGAAGCTGCCCGTGTACAACTAGCTTATTCCAAGAATTGTCATGATATCTCTCATGTGGGAGGCTGCAATAGCGCTCTGGCCGCCCCTTTATCGGACGCGGCCGCAGCGCTACTGCAAGTTCGTGGTAAGCCCTCAGGCATAACTACCCTACACCGCGCACATGTACAGGCAGCTGCAGAAGTAGCTAAGCGGGCGAGGTGTTAAAAATGACCTTCATGCGCTATTACTCTCTTAACAATAAAGCTCATTTTGAACACCTCCCCCGCTTAGCTACTTCTGCTGTTGACCGTACGGTCGACGCCAAAAATATGTTTACACTTTTGCACATTAATCCTTTGTAATAAGGTCCAAAAGTGTAAACATATTTTTGACGTCGACTGTACTACACCTACACTACTTGAAGTTTTTAGGTTTTTTACATTTCCTGATAAAATTATTTTTTTAATTACTGTGTATCTCATTTGGTGGGCTAGCATATCTAACGTTGTAGCCTGTCTGTCCTGTCACTTCATACTTTGAGCCGCGCTTAAAGTATGGAGAGTCGCACAACAACGTAAGATGTGCTTAGCCGTGCCGAATCACTTCACTTTCAGAATAGAACTTTTAATTTAATGTTAGAATTAAATAAAATACGCTGAATAGTTTTAATAAGTGGCGAATGTGATTTTGTAATGTGTTTATTTGTTATAAATTTGCAAGTCTTTGAAATTGTTTTTAATTTATGATTTGCATTAAATCTCATTTATATGCGCCACACACTTGGCCTCAACTCAGAGTACAGAAAAAAAGCAGTAATTCTACAGATATAAAATGTTTGTGTCTGATTTCAACGGGCCTACCACAAACTTCGAAAATCCAAATTTAATTTTCTCTGTCTCTATCGCTCTTGCCCATTTGCATTTGATCGTCTATTTGCATCTCTTTTGAATATCAAAAGAGATGCAAATAGACGATCGAACGAACAAAGTGGCTCGCGATTATATGCTGGTTATGGATCTGCATTGACCAAGTGGGTGACGTTCCCTAAATAATTTTGAACAGAAAGTAAGAAAATATGATGAGGAAATCTACACCCAGCGCCGGCCCGAGCCCTCGATCAGGGTAGAGCGAAATCGGGTTTTGGCGCCCCTCATCGAAGTTTTTTACCCAAAAGCGTTAGAGAAATAGGGTTAGGTCATAAATTAACGATTAAGGGACTATCCCAACTTTAGTATTTTTTGATGTATGTTATAAATAACCAATTTTCAACAAGTTTTTTTTAAATATGATTTGGCATATAATCTAGTTAGAATAAGCTATTCCAAACCCTCTTAGAACCGTACAGCATTTTTATAAGAATGTTTGTGCCAAAATATGCCAATTCGCCCAGAAGATGAACAAAGTGCCCTGATTATGAACGGTTTGATTTAAAAGATGAACCAGTACAAAAGCAAAATCAAGTACCCAAAAATTAATGATTTGATGCCAATAAATGAGCAGTGGCCTCCTAAGGCCTATACAAGCAAAATTAGGAAATTTGATTGATTTAGCTTTGTGCAATAATTGAAGTGGTATCCTGCCTTTCTGTCGAAAACTGTATTGCCGAATTTCACTTGTCAACCAACTTTTCGCAGATGTTTCATTTGGCCGAATAAATAAATAAAATAAAAATAAAAAAGCCTTTATTTCTTACAGAGATTAGGAAATTGTGTTAGTCGACTTATAGTTATAATCTATGAATATTATTAGTATTTTTCTATTAACTAGTACATTTATAATTATTCCTTTTTGATATAGGAAATTAGGGAGAAAAAATATATATATTTAAGTTGCATTTTGTAATTCCTCTGCAAGAACCCCTCTGCAGGTGAAGGCCTCCTCCAAATTGGCCCAGTTTTCTCTGGATTGTGCTGTTTTCATCCAATTTGGACCCGCTGCGTCTTTTATTTCATCATCCCATCTATTTAGGGGTCTGCCTTTCTTTCTTTTGCCTACGGGTCCCTTCCATGCTGTCACAGTTTTTGTCCATCTCTGGTCTTTAAGGCGTGCCACGTGTCCAGCCCACTTCCACTTAAGTGCAAGTGCTTTTGCCAATCCGTCTACAGCTTTTGTGGTGTTTCTTATTTTTGTATGACGTATTTTATGTATTTTTTTTATATTTAACATGCTGCGTTCCATACCGCGCTGGCACGTAGTAATTTTATTTCTAATATCTTTATTAAATGTCCACGTCTGGCAAGCGTACGTTAGGCATGGTATGAGGCAAGAATTCATAACTTTGGTCTTCATTTTGGATCTATATCTGAATCCCTAAAGTTTTTTGTCCTATTTTTGTATGCCCTAATGCTATTTGTCCTAATGATCATTTGCCCTAATGCTCATTTGTCCTAATTGTTGTTGCCCTATCATCGTATCGATGAATTTTATTTTCCCTAATATGTTATTACCTAATATCATTTGACCTATTCATCAGTTGCCCTAACTTTTTTTTCCATAATATTAATTTGTCATAATTATTATTTGACCTAAAAGTTATTTGTCCTAATGATCAAAACACCTAATTTCAAATGAACTAATATTATTTTTCCTATTATTTCATACCCTAATATTAAATGTCCTACTGGTAATTTTTCCTAATTGTCACTTGCCCTAATGCTCATATGTTTTTAGGGTCATAAAAATAACCCTAACCAACCTATCTCTGGGAGCAGTTTTGTTTTTAGGGTCATCAAAAAAAAATAACCCTAACCTACCTATCTCTGGGCGCAGTTTCGTTTTTAGGGTCATCAAAAAAAAAATAACCCTAACCTTCCTATCTCTGGGAGCAGTTTCGATTTTAGGGTCATAAAAAAAATAACCCTAACCTACCTATCTCTGGGAGCAGTTTCGTTTTTAGGGTCATCAAAAAAAAAATAACCCTAACCTACCTATCTCTGGGAGCAGTTTCGTTTTTAGGGTCATCAAAAAAAAATAACCCTAACCTACCTATCTCTGGGAGCAGTTTCGTTTTTAGGGTCATCAAAAAAAAAATAACCCTAACTTACGCCGTTATGGCAAATAAAATTAGGATATTCGAACATTATGGTAAGAATTTTTAGGGCAAATGAGTTTTAGGGCAAACATTACATTATGACAAGTAATTGTTAGGATAATTGATCATTAGGGCAAATGACAATTAGGACAAAACGGTTAGGGTAAGTTATTTTAGGACAAATGTCATTAGGGGTTTCAAATGTTATGGCAAATAAAATTAGGATTTTTGAACATTATGGTAAACAATTTTAGGACAAATGAGCATTAGGACATTCATTACATTATGACAAGTGACTGTTAGGGTAATTGATCATTAGGGCAAATGACAATTAGGACAAAACGGTTAGGGCAAGTGATTTTAGGACAAACGTTATTAGGAATTCCGAGGTACACCCCTTCATTTTGGTTGGCATGTTACTTTTAAATATTTCCTTTAAGCTCCAGTACTTGTTCCATGTTAGCTGTGCCCTGCGTTCTACTTCCTGGTAATTGCTTAATTTGTCGAAGCTGATTTGTTTACCGAGGTATATGTAATGCTCAGTGTATTGAAGGGGCTTGTCGTCGACGTATATCTGCACCTTGGTGCTGTTGGTCATTAGCATAGTTTTAGACAGATTCATTTCTAAGCCAGCATATCTGCTGGCGCTATTTAATGACTCTACCATGTGCTGAAGCTCTGTACTTTTCTCGGTTATTAGCACTAGATCGTCGGCGAAACGTAGGTGGCTTAGGTACCCGTTATTTATAGATATACCGCGTTTTTTCCAGTCAAGCTTGTTTATTATCGACTCTAGTGCAGCTATAAATAGTATAGGTGAGAGTGGGTCTCCTTGGCCGAATAACTTTTACCAAATAATAACCTCACAACCATTTCATTTCCCAACCCAGTTGGGAAATGGAAATTACTTACTAAGTTGAGTTAGCTTAGGTTGGATTGTCTAGATTTCTTAGCATAAGTTAGTATACCTACATAATATTATGTAATTAAAAAAAATGGATCTATAATAAAATAAAAAATGTAAAGTTGGGAAATGAAATTTGGCCAAATGAAACTTCTCCGAAAAGTTGGTTGGCAAGTGAAATTCGGCAATACTATTTTCGTCGAAAAGGAACAGCACCAATTGAAGTAAACAAAGGTAAATCAACTGCTTCAATTTAAAATGGTTTCATTTTTTTCGAACTTAATAAACACTATAATTAATTAGGACCGTGGCTTTCAAAAATAGTATTAGCAGTGGCGGTGGGTCAACAAATTTTTTAGGCAGCCGGAGCTTAATTTGGTTTAAAATTCTTCATGAGCTGTAAAACTGGAAATGCTGGAAAACTGGTCAGGTGCATGAAAATTAGGCAAGCAGCCGGGAATCATGTTCTATGGACGCGCCGCCACTGATAGGTAGAAGATTTCTCTAAAAATGTTCAGTTTTGAAATTGTTACCTAAAACATGAACGGATAAATTTAGTTAGTTCAAGTTTTGAGCATGATAATCATGAAATGAAGTAATAAAATTCATGCAAACTGCATGTTTTGGAATGCAGCCTAAAAGATGAACTAGTAAATTCTCGTAGTTCAAGTTTTAGGTATAGTTATAGTTCTGTTATGTGAACAGTCCCGTTTCCATATTAAAGTAATCCCCATGATAATAGAGTGGAACAAAAAAAGTTTTGTTCATGTTTTAGTCATAAAATCAAGTAACAAAAAGCAATTTAAAACATTAATGGTGTATGTTTTTTATGAGAGTAAGAATTTGAAAAAAACTAACCCCGGCCCAAAAGTTGAACGCTATTAATCCATTGCAAGAATGACAAAATATTAGAACCATGACTTGAACAATTAATATTTCATAACATAAGTTAAAATATGCTATACAAAGCCATGTAAGTTCATCATTAAAATTTATACGCAATTATATCTTTAAATTTTGAACCATTCTTAATAAGATTTCCATACAAAAGGTGATTTTGGCGAGAGGTATAGATTTGGCGAGCTCTCACGACCTCATACTTGGATTTATTATTTTAGAAGTTAAAGTCAGTATCGGGAAAGTAATGCAGTTTCAATAAAATAAAATAAATACAATATTAAGGCCGAATGTTCATCTTCCAGGGGTCGTTAAGCTTTATATTTGTTTTGCCTTCTTTACGTTTTCGGCGCCTTTATAAGCCGTAATTTTCCGCCTTTCGAGATCAAGAGCAGCGATTTAAAAAAAAATAGATAATAAATGTAACCCGTTTTTCGGCGCCTTTATCAGGTTTCATTTCGCGCCTTTCAAGATTAAAAGCAGTGATTAAAAAAATAGTCCTAAAATTCCCAATTGCTTGAAAAAATTAATTTCAGAGAACGTTTCGTTTTCATCGCCTATATCAGCCTCTATTTCGCGCCTTTCAAGATCAAAAGCAACAATTTATAAAATAAATAATAGAATGCAATCCTGATAAACCAAATCGTTTAGAGAAATATAAAGAACGTTTCTTTTTGGCGCTTTTATTTCGCGCCCTTCAAGATTAAAAGTAGCGAGTCATGTCTGATGAAACAAGTTGAAATAATAAAAATACCAAAAATTATATACCAAAAGGTAAAGGTACCACCCGCCGTCGCACCACTCCACTCCAAACGTACATATTTTGCGCCCGCGCCACACTCGCTTTAAAACTTTTTTTTTCTTTTGCCATTTTGGCGCCCCCCTGCCATTCGGCGCCTAGAGCGCCCGCTCCACTCGCTCTACCCTAGGACCGGCCCTGTCTACACCTACGTATATTCAATTCAGTAATATATAGCCCTACAAATTTAAGAGAGATTTTTTCAATTTATGAATTAGAATTTTTCAATTAATATTAAATTTCGCACCTATTTCACTTCAATTGTGGATATCGTTTGCACGACTAAATAGAAGCCAACGAAAAATTTGCAGCATTCGATATCAATGCAGATAGCACAACACTAAATATCGACTTTTGAAAGCACTACCGACAGTTTTTTTTTCATTCCACTGGTCAGGCTATAGCTATATGCCATACTGCCCTAAGCATTATGGAGCGCAGTAACTTTTGATTTATATGACATTTCAGGCAGTATGATCTAGAGTTGTCGTAGGCTGTCTAAAGGCATAAAAACAAAGTGACGTGACACTATGCCAAGAATGAAAAAAAAATAGTAGTAGAATTTAGTAGAAATCTTCGAATTTTCTTGGTCATGTTGGCACTACCTGACACCGGCGGCACGACACCATAAGTACGCGATGTTCTAAGTTCCGCCTCTTCTTAACGTAGTGTTATATTCTCTTTGGCGCTACTGCAGCTTGTTAGAAATGCTGTTGTAAATAGACATAGATAAGGTTAGATGTAAGATATTCATGTTTTGTTGGTTCTATGGAGCGACATGTTCACTTCGGTGACAAGCTCTTCAATAAAGAAAAAAAAAAAAACTTTCTATAAGTCTTTGGTTTAAAAGGTCGGCAACGCGCATTTGACACTTATCGAGTTACAAGCGTCCGTTTGGAAATGTTAGAAATAAAATAAACATGGCGTCACAACACTAAGTTATACTTTTCATTTGAATAATAAATTGATCAAAAAACCGTTAATAAAACCAATTGCCAATGCCGTGGTATTAAAAAAAATTGAATTTTTAGTGAGTGCGTAAACAAGCATTTATTAAAATATTTATGTTTATTTACATTTATGTGTTAACTTGTGCCAACCCTTCCACCTCAAAAGTGAACGGGACTCCAATTGTGTCTTCTGGTATGCTTCTACGATTCACGTTCTTCTTGACTTTACCTGGTTTCTGCTCTTCAATAAGCTGCAATAGTCTTTGTATTTCTTCTGGATTATTAATTGTATTTTCCTTGTCTCGCTTTTTCTTGTATACTACTTCACTAAGAGGGGGTTGCTTTGCATTCATTGTTTCAATTTTATCCTTGAATTCTTTAATATCAATGTTTCTGAGAGATGGCATTATATCTTTAAGTTCATATAAGACTTTTCTGTCTTTTTCTGGCAGATTAAACAGATCAAGATTATTATCATTGTCTAATATAAAATTCATCAGCATATTCATATTGGGTTCATTTGAGTCCATCTTGGGGTTGTTATCCTCTTCGCTTAGATCAGAAAGTACAGCGCTATAATGATCCGATTTTGGGTTATATCCGCCTAAATATGTATCGTAACCGGCTCTCGACGGTGAATTGCACCAACATCTTAAATCCTTTACTCCATTACCATGATTTCTTAATAAATGGCATTCACAATTGTTGTCATCTGACCAATAGCCATCCCCTCTGTCATCATCTTTACCTACTCTGGCAGGCGAATTGCATCCACATCTTAGATTATGTCTCTTATCATCATCTTTACTTCTCAGCAGTTTGCATCCACACCAACTGTCATCTGACCAATAGCCATCTTTTCTGTCATCATCTTTACCTAATCTGGCAGGCGAATTGCATCCACATCTTAGATTATGTTTGTTATCATCATCTGTACTTCTCAGCAGTTTGCATCCACACCAACTGTCATCTGACCAATAGCCATCTTCTCTGTTATCATCATTACCTACTCTGGCAGGCGAATTGCATCTACATCTTAGATTATGTTTGTTATCATCATCTGTACTTCTCAGCAGTTTACATCCACACCAACTGTCATCTGACCAATAACCTTCATTTCTGTCATTATCATTACCAACCCTTGCTAATTCTTTTGGTGAATTGCACCCACATCTTAGTGCTAATTCGCCGTTTTCATCACCCCTTACCATTGTGCATCCGCAACGGTTGTCATCGGGCCCATAACTTCTGTCGTCAGCAAATCTCGCTATACGTTTCTCTTGCCTACTTTGAACAGATCTTACCTTTCGTCTATCTTGAAGATTTTCATTTTTCCTAATTTCGACTGGACTTTCACCTCTATGTTCGTCACGCATACTTTTTATGTCTTCAGCTTGCCTGGGTACATTCTCTGCGTCCGACTCGCACTGGCATTTTATGACGCCAGGCCAACGCTTGCTTGCGTAGCCACACGAACATTTCGGATTTTTTGTATTTTCATTCATCACACTATCTTGTAAACCATCTAAGAGCTTAGAAAGTTTCTTGTTTAAGCTTTTAAGTCCTTCCTTGCCATCTTTATCATTAGATATTTCGCCTAAATATTGAAGTTCTGACACGTCTTTGGATCTGCTTTTCTTGTTAGGATTAATTTTTAACTTGACATCTTTGTAAAGGCCTTGATTTAACAGATTTTGTAGAATACCTTCAAGCTCTGGGGACTCTTGTAAATCCAATAATTTTACGGATTTTTGAATAGTTGAAGTAGCTAATCCTACAAATATTATTAATGTTGAAAGCCCCATGCTTGTAAGACAAGCTTTCGGAATGGAAAGACTTCAATCAATATCTAGACAGGAAACGAAATTATTAAATTAACCGTGAGAAATTAAATTAAGAGTGAGATTGATAAAACTAATTTTTAATTAATTTTAAATGCCGTTTCGTTTTCCGCTTCACTAGGCCAGGGGCCGGCAAACCGTGGCTCTCGAGCCGAACACGGCTCTTTGAAGGGTCGGTTGTGGTTCCTTGAGTTCCCCCCAAAAAAAATCAATCAACTGTTACAGTAGATAACATAAAGCCGATCACTGCGGCTCTATGAGCTCGCAAAAATTGCATATTTTCCGCCGGTAGGCTCTTCAGGTCAAAAAGTTTGTCGAACTCTGGACTACTATCAAAAACTATTTCAATAGGGGATATTGCTGCAATGTTCTGCCACCAGAGTGCAGCACTAGCACACCGGTAAACCATAGAGATCTTAATACATACTAGGCCTTAAACAGTTTTTTACAAGTTTTCATAGATAATTTATAAGGAATAAATATGTCATATGTGCACCAAGGCGGTTTCTTTACAGAGGGCCTATCGTGAAACGAAAGAATCGAAATTTCGACTTCTGCCTCTCTATCGCTCTAATATGTAAGAGTGACAGAGAACCAGGTAACGAAACTTTTATTTTCGTGTTTCGCGGTAGGCCCTCTGGTTGTGCTAGTGCCGCCCCCTACGCAAAGTTTTGCGTAATATTCCCTATAAGTTTCATAAAACGTACAATGAGGCTCCAACCAAACGTCCGGTAGTTGGTATGGCTTCCTGATTCGGTTCCACGACCGGATGACACACGCTCGCGTCCGGTTGACGTATTTTGACCTGACCTTAGACTATTATACTAACCGGACCGGCCATTTGTTTACAAAAAATGTCTGCCGATTTTTGCGGGGGGGGGGGGAACGTCAAATGTATGCGAAACGTCAAAATAGACACGTCACATAAACGTCAGTCCATACAATGAGTATGACCATTGGTCATATATTTTCGGCAGAGGGGAACGTCTGTCAATGGCCGCTCCGGTTGGTTAAATGCTATAAGGACCTGGCGTTAGGTTTTGACGGTTTAGAAACCGTACGCGTGGGACCGTGTACGCATTAGGCCGTAGGCGCATTTCTCATACAAAGTACGCCCCTATTTCACCACGGTGACAATTGTCACAATTTCTGACAAATCCAAATGACTGACATCACAGGCATCCATAGGCTACGGAAACCACTTACTATTGAGCGGGCTGCACGCTTGTTTGCCACAAGCGTAATATTTAAAGAAAAACTTCATTTCTTATCACTAAAACTACTACTTTTGTAAACAGAGGTTTTGACATATGTATCGAAAAACAGAACGAGAAATATTTACAATTCTTCAAAGAACTATGGTTATTCGTGACAATTGTCGTGAGCACTTCAGTAAACTCCGTACCTACCTATTTATTAACGATATATTTTAAATATGTTGAATTTTATAAAAATATCATGGTGGTGGCAAACAAGCATGCAGCCCGCCTGCTAGTAAGCGGTTACTGTAGCCTGTCGACGCCTGTGACGGCAGTAATTTGGATTTGTCAGAAATTGTGACAATTGTCACCGTGGTGAAATAGGGGGCGCACACACGCGGTTCGCCACCGTACGGCGTAAAAACCTAATGTCATGGCAAAATACTACAACCGGACGTGTGCATGTGTGATTCCGTCGGGTTACCGATTCAGGGAGCCGTGCCGTCCACCTTACTTTTACTTTGACCCTAAATCATCTTACGTAGGTAATAAACTTTGACTATTAAACCAACCGGACCGGCCACGTCTGTCATTTTCTATACAAAAAAAGTCTGCCGATTTTTGCGGGGGAGGGGAACGTCAAATGTATGCGAAACGTCAAAATAGCCACGTCAGATAAACGTCAGTTCATACAATGAGTATGATGACCACAGGCCTATAACCGCGAAGCACTTTGTTCATCGAATCGTCTATTTCCATTACTCTCTTTCGTATATGCAAGAGCGATAGAGACGGGACCATCGTTTTGTCGATTTTCAAACTTCGCGGTAGGCCCTCTGGTCATATATTTTCGGAAGAGGGGAACGCCTGTCAATGGCCACTCCGGTTGGTTTAAAGCTCTAAGGTAATAAATGAAGGATGCCATAGTAGTTTCTGCCGTGTGAAACCAGAGAATAAAACGCAAATAAGAATTCTGCTTGTAAAACTTTATTAATCACTCCGGTCCCGTTTTGGCAATTGCATTATACCCTCCACCTTCATCACGATAGGGACAGCATGATGCATCATCACCTCTCTATCTATATCCGTCTGTGTCCTGCCTGAGGGAATGAGACAAATAGTTTATAGTAGAGGAAACAGTAACAATAAGTACCGTCAACTGCTACAAGTATGCCTACGATGCACAATTTTGCCTGAGCTTGAAAAACACCAAACAGCTAAACATCTCACATGACATCACATGCTTAACTCGCTCAAATGGCTCTTGCGGACTGACCAACTAGTGGATATTTTTGCTGATACATGGTCGAAGCTGATATCCAGATGCCTCACTTACTGTGAGAATGATGAATGCATGACTGCGTAGATGGCTTATTAGTAGAATACTTAATTACTTCCTAAGCTGTGTAATGTTTAGATTTTAGATTTTAAATATAATACCAAGTGTAACTGGTGTACACCGTTCTTGTGAAATAAATAAATAATGACCTCCGAGGATCACGTCACGCTTTCTCTACACAGTGATAACTATCCTTTATACAGCTCGAACAAACTCTTGCTTGGTTACTTTGGGGCCCCAAAAAGGACATAGGATATAGTATAGTTTTGAAGTGAAATGATGGTATCCTGGAGAAATCGAAGGAACTCTTCAAATATTTTAGGCATACCTATTAGTGCTAGCGGTACACCCCGAAATTCGGTAAAATGCTGCAAGTGCAAATGGTGTTAAAAGTATGAAAATCGGAATGATTGATTTTTAGGCCATATGGATTGGATCAATTCGACCCGTAGCGTTAAAAAAAAACCGAGAGGAGTTATGACGTCATCTTTTTTTGTATGGGAAAAAAATGTTTTCTTCTGAAACCTACCGTGTGTGGTATCAAATGAAAATCACTGTCAAATTTTAGTCACTGATTCTCAATTTGTCTGGATCTTTGTTTTTTTTTGTTGCTATTTTTTATGTATGTTCACCAATTATTCGAAGACTGCTGGATCGATTTGGAAAATTATTTTTTTGTTTGAAAGAGTACACAGTTGGTCCCATTGTCACCAGCTCCAGATCTGATTATGGGATCCTGGAGAAATCGAGGGAACTCTTCAACTGTTATAGACACACCTATAGTGATTTCAGTATTTTTTAGCAACTCGGGAATTTCCTCTTGGAAAAGCGGAGCCTAAGTGAAGTCGGTTATTTTTTGTTGTCCAGCCGTATTCAAATAATCGGTGAACACACATAAAAATAACAAAAATCCTGACGAATTGATAACATCCTCCTTCGAAATCTTGAAGTCGGTTGAAAACAAATATTTACGTACCGTTACCTGAACGCCTCGTCTTTTCATCAGGCTGACGTTCATGCAAGTAAGTGATTAAGTCCTTTCTCATTTTCTCCTTTTCCTCAGAGTCTACGTTTTCCGCGCCGTCTTGTTTGAAGTCGAAGTTCTGTTGGAATCTGCGGAGGGCTTCCATGAATGTTGAGGTGACATCTGACACTTTGGTGTCACTGGTCTTACCATTGTTGCGTCTGCTTATTCTAAAAAAAAAAAAATTATCTCCGATTTAGAGGATTACCGTCAGGCTACCAACGCTTATATAGTAGAAAATTTACAAAATAAATATTTTATTTACTAAATAGCATTTACACTAATTTTACAGTCAGCAGCAGAAGTAGCTAAGCGGGTAGAGTGGTCAAAATGAACTTAACACGGCTTTATTGTTAAGAGTGAAGGTCATTTGACTGTTCAACCAACAGGAGTCTGCCGATTTTTGCGGGGAGGGGAATGTCAAATGTATACGTAACGTCAAAATAGCCACGTCAGATAAACGTCAGTACATACAATAAGTATGACCACTGGTCATATATTTTCGGCAGAGGGGAACGCCTGTCAAATTTGTAAGATCACTGTAAAAATACCCATAACCATACAATAAATATTCTTATTCTTTCTTATATTTATTTTCTTTCTTAAGTTAGGCTTTTTACAATATGAATATAAAATTAAAATAAAATATACAATACAAAATAAAAACAATATAAAACATAAACACATTATAAAAAACCTAACCTAGAGTGCCGCCGGCAGCAGGGCAAGGCCCAGGCTGCCGGTGGTCAGGGCCGCAGAGAGAGGAACCGTCGGACTATACGCGCCGTGTCCAGGATTACCGCCTTCTGAATCTGACCCTTGATCCAACCACAACCCCGTAGCGAAAGTCTCTCAAGATGTTGGTCGAGACTCTTCGCTATGAGACCGTTCGCAGAAACAACTATCGGCACAATGATCGCTGAATCGACCTCCCACATGGCGGTTACCTCGTGAGCCAAGTCTAGGTACTTGCTGGACTTGTCCTTCTCGGCTTTCACGAGGTTCACGTCACATGGGACGGTGATGTCAACGAGCATGGCCCGGCGTTGCGGTCGATCTATTACCACGATATCAGGTTTATTGGCTACAATAGTCCTGTCCGTGTTCTTATTCTTATTCTTATAATGGCCGCTTCGGTTGGCTTGGTCGTGCAACACGTGAAGAGAACTCAAATATGATGCAGTGAGCTGACGTATTATATTATTTGCTGTTATTCCTTTAGGCGTCAACATAATGATTAGAAGGGTACCCTTAAACTTACTTACTATACTAATACTTTTCATGTGCACAAAACATTCAAAAAAATTTAAAAATAAATAATTAGTTTTTGGCGAAGTTGTCCCAGGGTCATAAATCGTTTTTGTCCTTCTTTTGGTCTCAGAAATGTGTGGTTAAAATCGGGGTTTAAGAGTCGCCAGGACGCTCGCGTGAACTCGCGTCCCCATACAAACGTAGTTCAGCTCTCATTTTAAAAAGACATGCTTTAGAACCACGAAATTTGGCATGGGCATTCTAGCAGTACAGATCTATGTCGGTAATTCGTTTTCGTTGCTAAAAATTGTAATACAAAGAAAATATAGCAAAAATAAGTTTTGTATCTAAATCTGTATCTGGCTGTATTTTCTTTGTATAACAATTTTTTGCAACGAAAACGAATTACCGACATAGATCTGTACTACTAGAATGCCCATGCCAAATTTCGTGGTTCTAAAGCATGTCGTTTTAAAATGAGAGATAAACTACGTTTGTATGGGAACGCGAGCGTCCTGGCGACTCTTAAGGGGCTACTTTGAAAAATTATAGGTTCTTTCAAACGCTCTATCGACTAAACGGGAAAAGTGACTGAATTTATTTTCGAATATATATTATTAGACTATATACTCTAGTTTATGGCACAAACCGAAACACGATTGCTGAAAGTTGCCTCGATAGAAAAAAAATCCGAAGTTGGGTCCTTTTTCCCCTTATTTTTCTTAACTTACGTAAACTATAAGAGAGTAAGCAATATAACTAAGTAAAAAATATGGTATTCTGGTTTATCTAAAAAGTCACAGAAACAAAATTAGACAAAACTTTATAGATTCGCTTATTTTCGTAGTTTAGCCAAAAAGTCTGATCCTTAAGAGCGCTGCATCTCTTTCTTTCGTGCATGGGAGCCATAAACATGTCTCTTACAGATGGGCGTGGCTTGTCCGAATCGAGGAACGGCCTTAACAGCCCACGGTGTATCATCACATACCTGTTATACCTCCTTACGCCATCCACGGAATCCCCCCACTGGTCATAGGACCCCTCTTGTATGAGTGGAGATAGGTCGAACCTGTCATTCCTATTATCGAACGAAACGTCAGGCTTAATCTGACAGAGAGCGACTGGCAGGAGGATTGTGAGTAGGTGAAGCTCCTGTAAATAAGCCTTTTTTAATACAGTTGCTCGAAAAGCAATTTTTTCTCGATAGTTCAACGTGCTCGATTGCTTTTTTACTTTTTAATCGTTTGCATTTCGTTTGCATTTATTATGGTGTTTTTGATTACCATGAGCTGCTCAGATTTATTTTTAGTGTTATTAATAATATATTATTTACTTGGTAGATCAATATCATTTAAGACTGAGTTTCCTTTTCTGACTTTCCTTGAATTCAAAGTCTACCTAAGTAACATCAAAATCGTCTTACAGTATCTCTATTCTCTGTACATATGTTTTTCATGAACTATTATATCATCCACAGTAAAGACGCTTTTCCATCATTCTAAAACTACCAGTAATAATTTCTACTCACCATATTTGAATTTTTTAGTATATAAATATTTGTAGTTTATTCATAAATGCTTTAGCGTTCCATCTCCGTCTGACGAATAATTTCAATTTAACGGTTAGTGACTTTTGCTAATTAGTTTTAGCTAACTGCCATCATGGCGGCGGATTTGTTTAATTAATATTTGACATACCATCGTTATGCACTATTCCACAAAATGTTTCTAGCATTTCACATTATAATCAACGCTTTATTTAATTGAATACCTAATACAGAAATATTTTAACGGCGACCTTCAAATGTCAATAAGTTGAATAAGTATAAGCAACTGAAGGGCCTTTCGAGTCAAACAGAGACCACAATATAGGCTTTCCAAGTACGTAACTCACTTCTGAGCTACGCCCTTAGCAATACATCGTAGCCTTCATTTATAAAACTAAATGGAAAGTAACTAATTAAATTAGTCTAATTACATTACAAACAAAACACTGATTTAGACTTTTATGGTTTTTACTCATAATTATTTGAAATAAACGGGACTTAACCGCGGGAGTTCGAAAAACTCGCGCGGCTAGTAAGATGTTGATGTCAACTGGAACCAGTCTTTCTTCGCGACCACGGGGACAATGTCGTCCTCGAAACGTCGAAGGCAATTTAAAAATTATATTCGCGGTTAAGTCCCGTTTATTTCAAATAATTACATTACAAACCCTTGAGATATAAGTAAAAACACGCGTAAACATCACAAACAATAGCGCAATTCAATCTCCCATTACATTCGGAACGCACCCTGCGGCTTGGCGCCAAACCGGTGTCGGGAAAAAATGCAAATGGCGGCGTGACGTCACGTCCGCCCGCCAGATGCCGCGTGTGTTCTGATGTCATTTTAATTAGAGCCAGCTTTCGCGGGTATTTTATTGCCGCGCTTTCTTTGTTTTCATAATGTTGGTATCTGATTTATGGGCGTTTCATCGCTTGCGAACTAGGATCATAAAATATTTGGAATTTTTTTTTGTCGAAAAGGCAGTGAAGTGGTATTCTACTAGAAATTGCAATTGGTTGTTATGTAGGCGGCGTAATTGAAGAATTTAAACTAAGCCCACACAAGTTGGAAAAATCTAACATCCTGTTGAATTTTGTCTATGGGCGAAAAATTACATGTAGAGTCCTTATTCTAATGCTTGCCTGAAATAACACACAATGAAGCCTGCAAAAATATCTGACACTACTTTATTGATATGAGTATGACCATAAGAGTAAGAGCGCTGGTAGCCTTGCGGTAAGACGTCCGACTTTCAATCCGGAGGTCTCGGGTTCAAACCCCGGCTCGTACCACTGAGTTCTTCGGAACTTATGTACGGAATATCATTTGATATTTACCAGTCGCTTTTCGGTGAAGGAAAACATCGTAAGGAAACCGGATCGAATCCCAAAAAGAAGGCCTAGTTTCCCCTCTGGGTTGGAAGGTCAGATGGCAGTCGCTTTCGTAAAAACTAGTGTTTACGCCAATTAAAGGGATTAGGTTTCAAGCGGACCCCAAACCGGGATAAACGCTAGGATGATGATGATGATGAGTATGACCATAAGAGTAGAGTATCACATATATAATGCGCCCTTCGTTGTCTAAGATATAATTGTAGATCACTGTACCAAATTAACCAAATCAAGATGCTACGCCCTAAGGGGGCCCACTGACTATCAGTCGGCCTGACGATATCGGCCTGCCAGTAGAACAAAAGTTTGACAGCTCCGAACAACTGACGGGCCAATATCGTTAGGCCAACTGATAGTGGGCGGGCCCCATAAGACGTAGCACACAGCCCTCAGTGCGCCTATTTGCTATGCTACGGCTGTAGCGCTACGCCGTAGCCGATAGAATGAGTTTCGGCGAAGCAAGGAGCTCAAACGAAAATGGCTCTCACTTTCCGTGCCGTAGTTTACTACGCGCTACACTCGTAGCTGATCCCAGCGTTTTCCCGCTTTATAGAGGAACGCGGGTACTAACAGAACAGAGAGCCTGTCTAATAGTGGGTTCCGAGCACCCAATGTGCAATCACCTACAGATTTTTAATGGTTCCAAAGTACTGTCTTTTAGTGTAAAATGCCTGCAATGTTTAGACTTTAGAGATTGTTTATCATAACGTATAAAGACACATCTAAAGAGTAATTTTTTTAACGATTACTACAGTAATTTTTTTACATTTTCATCCTTATTAAAGTGTTAAATATTAAAAAGATATCAGAAACAAGGATAAAATATAAGTGCATAAGACTCTATTTTCTACTCAAATAAATTACTGCCAATCTAAGAAACCTAAATAAACGCAGGGTTTTTAGAAAAAATAAAAATAAAAATAAAAAATGAAATTTTCAGTAGGTGTTTATTACTGCAATTCGGGCATTTCCACTTGGAAAGCGGATCCTAAGTGAAGTCGGTTCTTTTTTTGTTTAAAATTATTATTATTTTATTAAACGCTGAATTCTTCTTTTCAATCAACTTACAGCCTTGGCCAGAAGTATTGAGCATAGGTGTTTTTTGTTTACAATTTTGATGTTAAGCATTATTTCCCTATCCTAACAATGTACGGTAACGGTAAATGTTATATTTTATTTATAAATATAGAAAACTTCACTTAATAACACTTTCAAGGTACTTAAAAAATATGAAAACAGAAGGTACCAAAAATGTAAATTGAAGTCAGTGCGACATATTGCAAATATTCTATGCAGTTACTACTAACTTCAACAAAACATGCCTATTAGTTTAAATTAATTGACCAAATAACTTAAACAAAGATGGAAACGATGGACTAAACTTTCCAGTTTTGTATGAAAATCGCATTGGTGCTCAACCCTTCTGGCCAAGGCTGTACATGCCCGGAGAAAATAAGTGATGGATCCTATAGCCGCGTACGAACTTTACGAAACTTCAAAATGATTTCAAATTGATATCAAATTATAAGTGTTTGAAATGCTCGTTAAAGCGCGCATTTTTATCACAATTATAGTAGTTATCGTGCCATATTAAATATTAAAGAGTGTATTTATGTCACAATCAGAATGGTTGTTGATTACATACGTGGTGATGGTTTGATCAGGGCTGTCAACTTTACTTTTTAGGGTTCCGTACTAAAAACGGGACCCTATTTCTAAGACTCCGCTGTGCGTCCGTCAGTCACCAGGCTGTATCACGTACATGTTTACCATGAGAGTTCTATCTATTTAGCCCTTTATTCTGAATTAGAGTATGTCCCTAATTTCAGTGTGCCGCTTGGCAAAGGCCTCCTCTAGCTCTTTACAGTGAAGTCCTAAAAGAAGTCATGAAATCAAATGACCTGAGCATCTCAGTAAAAAGGAAAGTCTTCAACACATGCATTCTGCCTTGTATCACATACGGCTGCGAAACTTGGGCTCTCAACAAAGAACACAGAGATAAACTTCAGTATTGTCAAAGAGCAATGGAACGTAGTATGACAGGTACAAGAAAACAAGACAGAGTACGAAACGAACACCTGAGACAGAAAACCAAAGTGACCGACATAGTGACTAGAATAGATCAGCAGAAGTGGAGGTGGACTGGCCACATGCAAAGGGAAAAACAAGAGAAATGGAGCAAAATAGTGACTGATTGGTACCCCAGAGATTCTAAACGAAGTCAGGGTAAGCCTTTAAGACGATGGGAGGATGAACTTGTCCTTGCAGCGGGCCCTCGTTGGAGGAGAGCGGCCCAGGACAGACCATGATAGTTAGACAGTTGAAATTTTCACAAATGATGTATTTCTGTTGCCATTATAACAACAAATAATAATAAACAGAATAATATAAATATTTTAGATAGCATACAACACATATGATTTTTTTGCAGTTTTTATAGACTAGTAGTCCGCCTCGAACTGAGAACTCGCGATTTACTTGCAAACGAGTTGACCAATATAACAAGACCCCAAGGAGGATTTTTTTTCTCCTTCTAGCTCCATAACCACTTGATCGATCCTGCTCATATACGAACTTACAAATTTTATGTATCTCTGCTACAGCCCCAAGAAATTTCATAAAGATCAGAAAAACGTTACTAAAGTTAATAGTCGGACAAACTATCGAAATCAAAAAGCCATCCAAATGCCGAGACGTCCCGGTAGCCAGGTGACAGTTGGGTCTGAAGTTGTTCGCTTACGCTCCGCGAGTTCGATAATGGTACGGAACCCTTCGTCCTAACTAGCATCTTATTTACGATCCTAAGTTTACTTACACTTGTTTAAATTTTGGATGATGATTTAGGACAAGTGTATAATAGGGGTTTTAAACAGATATATAGTTTGGCTGGCCAAAAAGTGCAGTAACAGTGGAAGTAATCAGGTATACTAATCCCTTTTTCAGTAGTAAGGGTACGAGCGTTAGAAAGAGACAGTATATGATTCTCTCTGTCTATGCTTGAAGTAAAACAAACTCTGACCAAACTACAGTTATAAACTCAGGGCTTTTTATTGGATGTATAGAAGTAGCGACAGCGTGAGTAAAAAATAAATTCTCACATTTTGTACTATAAGTTTTCTTTTTCTGCAATGAAGATTAAATAAATAACTAAACTTACAGTTTATGAGAGGCCTTTACTCTCGAGGAGGTCCGCTTATTCAAATAATTACCTATAACTTATACCTTTTTTTTAGCTTTATTTAAGAGAAGCTACTTTTAGTATACTGTACGCTCCTACAAAAGATTGTATTCTTTAAGTAATGAGTCGGAATAAAACAGCTTTTTTATTACAATTTATGAGGTGGCTGACCTAAGTAGATTTTTTACTTTTTTTAAAGGTTTTTTTTTCAGTCACCAAAGGTACAACCCTAGCTATAATATAAAATAGCTAACCATAGACACTGAAGAATGGGCTTCATAAACTATTCATCCAATAATTGTTATTTTCCATAGTTTGTTCTTTACAAACATTAATCATTTCCGGATTAAAAATTCAAGGCACGGGTGTCACATTTGCTTCTAATGACACCGTAATTATACAATTTTGATGCTTTTGGTGTGAGTTCTAAATAAACTAGTGGCTCTTTTTATGAACTGTAGATAGGGTGACCAAATCTGATCTCCGCTTTTTCGGGATAATTGCATTGAAAATACGTGACAGGGGACAATTGATACACTGTGCTGTCCCGTATTGGTTTCGACTTTGGGACTGAAAATCTCGTGGCTGAAATAGGGACAACCCGTAAAATACGGAACATCTGGTCACCTTACTGTAGATGTCGCGAGCATAGCTAAAATTGAATACTTACTGACTTTACTGAGATGTAGGGCAAGATTGGCACTATTCAAACGAGGACTTTAAAGACTACTTATACTGGTTATACCGCTTATACTGGATTGTGTGATCACCTCACTCACACCAGTGCTTATATATGAATAGCCTAGGATACATGGACAGATCTGTCCGCCGTATCTGTCTAGCGGATGTGTTCGGCGGACAGATCCGTCAATGTATGGCGGGAAGACACGGATGTGTTTGCAAACAGATTTGTATAGCGCCATTTATTCCACCGGACATATCCAGCAGACAGATCCGGCAGGCAGATCGTGAATCCCTAGCTAGAGTATCGTGCCGATAGGGCAATGAAATAGAGCAAGAACGCTGCAACGCGAAGCAGCAAACAGCGAGAATGAGCGAGATGTCTAGCATCACGAGTTTCGACTGAATCGGAACGTTGATTTTGGCCTCCCTATAGTAACTGAAAGAGCGCCATCTGAACTAACAACACCTTTGTTATGTCAGCCGCGCCGCGCGTGCTATTTGAGTTAACTGTTTTGTGACGTCACAGCTACGTGAGCTAAAACAGTTGGGTACACAAAAACGCTAGGCATATGGGTACTCGGTAAACTGTACTATATATAAAATCTAGACGATATATGCTATGCGAGATTGAACACCTGCCCAAGAGATGGCGCCACAATCATGCACACAGCGAATGTTTAGATGCGGCCGACGATTATTACACGACTGCCCAAAAAAAGGAGTGTATTGTTTTCAGGGTTCATGTATGTATGTGGCTAAAATAAAATTCTTTGTTCCACTAGAACAACTGAACGGCTGAACCGATTTAGATGTATGGGGTATCATTAGAATTGTTACGTTATCCCAAGAAACATAGGCTATGTGACGTCACCGTTAAAACAATATGGCGGACAAAATATTCCAGATTGCGCAAACCTAAGAAAAAAAAAATTTGCAAACCTATCGAGTGGGGTATCAAAATGAAGAGCTTTTCACGCTGATTACAAAAATGTTTATGATACATATATAAAAATAATCGTTCGTTAATACGAACATTTTAGAAATTAAATTAAAACAATAGGTTGGAAATTGAGTCGAAAGATATATAAAACTCACATGTTTAATTGTAATAAGTAGGTATTAGAGACTTGGGAGGAATAATATTAGTTAAAGCAATGGCGCGTAGTTATAGTGTCCAAGAGGCAACCGGATGGCTCGCGGTATATAAGCTACGTGTTGTGTAACCAACTTATGCAACCCAAATTGACCCACGTTGTACTTAGTTTTTCATCGCCCCCCCCCCCCCTCATTTTTCTAACAGCTGACGAAACGATTACCGACCAGCCGGTGCACTTGGCCATTTGCATGCTCGTTCTGGATCACATAAAGTACTGGAAATTGAGGGGAGGAAGATGAAAGCCAAGGTCCAACGTGGGTCGTTTCGGGTTGCATAGGGTGGTTCCACAGCACGTAGGGAGCTTAAAGATCACAGCTCATTAGAGCGCCTCGGCACCCGCCCCTCACAGCCTCACCTCGAGCGGTTAGTTATTCTTTGTATGAATTTGTATGGCCATGCACTCACTACATCAACTTGACAACGAGTGGACGCTGAGCGACGGGGCAGTGTGGGTCGGCTGCCGAGGCGCTCTAATGAGCTGTGGCCTTTAATACCGCGAGCCATCCGGTTGCCTCGCGGACAATGCAATGCAACTACGTGTAGTATGACGCGTCCTTGCTCTGAATGTAATGAAATGTTCTACTTCGCGGTATTAAGATACTTCTTTACAACATCACGTCCAGTATCGTAAAAAAATGTGCTGCACTACGCCGCTTTGAGCCAAAGAAGCTAGTTCTTGTGGAGTTTGATGATAAAATTACCTATATTCTACAATACTGTAACGTAGCCATGGTGTAGTTCTGGGAGAAAAATTGGAGGCTAGGACAGTATGGTTTTATGCGTAGAGAGGTTAAGTAGACTGGCGTGTCCTCTGTTACACACTGTGTGTTATTGTCTATTGAAGACACAGACCACAAGCTAAAATAAACTAGGTACGCTGAACAAAATTGGTTTCGATCTTGGCACCAAGAAGTTTATTACCATAGATATATGCCAACTCATGTCGCGCTAAGTCACGTATAAGGTCATGCACTTAGCCTCTTGGATCCTAAAAAACAAGTAAATACGTATGTACAGTCAGCATCAATAGTATCTTTTTACACGAAGGCCGCAAAAATATGTGACCTGCTCTTATTTGTAGAGCCATAGGAGCGTGTCACATATTTTTGAGGCCTTCGTGTAGGAAGATACTTTTGATGCTGACTGTACATGATAAAAAGTCATCATCCTCCTTGTGTTTATCCTGGCTTATTGCCACGGCTCATTTAAGCCTGAGGTCCGCTTGGCAACCTAATCCCATGAATTGGCGTATGCACTAATTTTTTACGAAAACGACTGCCATCTTTCTTTTCAACACAGAGGAGAAAACTGGGCCTTCTTGGGATTAGGTTCGGTTTTCTCACGATATTTTCCTTCACCGAAAAGAGACTCACGAAGGAATGTCTAGATCGAAGAGTTGGTGGCCAGACTTGGGTCCGAATATTGGTATCATCGGCGAAACAAAAGCCCACAGACTTCGCTGCATCGGTCACCTACAGAGAATGGGTGAGAATCGGGCTGTCAAGAGAACGTTCTTGGGACGACCGACTGGTCGCCGTCCGGTGGGTCGGCCCAGATATCGTTGTGGGACAGTGTGGCGGCAGATCTGCTGCAGCTTCGCGTCAACAACTGGCAAGAAGTTGCGCATGATCGGGATAGGTGGCGTGCTCTCATTTCGGAGGCCAAGATTCTCTTTGGATCGTTGAGCCAAAATAGTTAGTTAGTTAGAAAAGCGACTGGTAAATATCAAATGATATTTCGTACATAAGTTCCAAAAAACTCAGTGGTACAAGCCGAGGGTTGAATACGAGACCTCCGGACGTCTTACTGCCAGCCAGGCTACCAGCGCTTTTTAAGTGAAAAAGTGTAAAAAAAAATCGTCTTTATACTTTCGATTACTAATCCAAAGTTCGCTTAAGTATTCTATGTCACGAAAAGGTTTTAAATAAATAAAATAATTAAAAATTAAAAAACACGACTGCGTTTGTTTTAAATGAACTGAAAAGCTAAAAATAAGTTCTAAACATGATTGAGAATGTCTTTGAAACCTTATGGTTGAAACTGTGTCTTCCTACACCCTGACGTACGCTGGATCTTTTAAAATACATATTTTGCTTCGATTGCAGTCGGGGGACCTTTTTATGGGTATTATGTTATACAGTTTAAAAGGTCCCCCCACTGCGATCGAAGTAAAATACGCTAAAAATTGTAAGACAAAGCAAATACAGCCAGATACAGATTTACATACAAAACTTATTTTTGCTATATTTTCTTTGCATTACAATTTTTAGCAACGAAAATGAATTACCGACATAGATTTGTACTGCTAGAATGCCCATGCCAAATTTCGTGGTTCTAAAGCATGTCGTTTTAAAATGAGAGCTGAACTACGTTTGTATGGGGACGCGAGTTCACGCGAGCGTCCTGGCGACTCGCATAAAAACGAAAGTGCAACGAGTGACGTGCATCGTTTGCAACATTAATATGTAAACTTACTTATTTACTTTAGTTACAACTAGTTGGAGCTACTACGACGAGTAGACAGTTTTCGTTGTACAATCAAACTGTTTTTGCCACGGTATGTAACTACGTCTGTTGTTAACGTGAGTAGGCAAATACCACGCGCGGCTGTTTAAACAACGTTTGTTAGCTCAACTGCGCTCAACCTGTGTTATGTTTTCACCGTTTCTTCAAAACCTGTGTTTTTACTAAGTAAGTTAACCGTATCGTGTGAACCGGAGGGTTTTCGCGTCTATATCTCGCGACATTTTCGCTTGCGTAAGGCTGGCTCTACATGATGGGCCATCAGAGGGACGCAGCTATACGACGGAACGAGATGGCAATATCGTTAGCTCTTTCTGACGCATAGGTGCGTCCCTATGATGGCCCATTATGTAGAGACGCCATAACGAAGAGTGCGTAGTCTTGGCATCAACACAAATGGCCACAGCAATCTATGTAGGGCTGCCATCCGTCCGGGTTTCCCCGGATTTGTCCTAGTTTGGAGGCCGACCGGGGTGTGTCCGGGGGGGTTTGCAATAAGTGTCCGGGGAAAACCCGGAGACTTTTTATGTGAGGAAACAACCCATTGAATTTAGTGCCATTATTGATTTGGACACGTCCGGGGAAAAAATGCGATTTACGCCAAATGTCTGGGTTTTTTAAATTATTGTCCGGGTTCGGCGAATTTAGAGATGGCAGCCCTAAATCTATGAGATGATGCTAGAGTCTGTCCGGAAAGAAAACGGTCGTAAATGTATGAGCTCCCATATAAACCACGACACTTTTGTTTTCGGACAGACTCTATGCGTTAAGAGGCAGGCATTATTGCGATCTCAGTACTATTGTTATGTCCCTTAGATAATTTGTAAAATATATATGTAGATAAGGCAGTTATAATATAGCGGACTTTTGTTTAAACTATAAGTAAAGTATGGAGTGGATTTTAAATACTCTAAATACTAGCGATCCGCCGCGGCTCCGCACGGGTGCAATCACTGCAATGCTGACACTAAATACACTTGGTTAAAAAGCCTTTCTCGTAAGAAGTAAAGGATAAAAATTAGTTATTGTGGGTTATCCCTAAGAGATAGACATATACTATAGCGGACTTTTTTGTAGCCTTCCTCTTGAATCTATTAAAAAAACCGCATCAAAATCCGTTGCCTACTTCTAAAGATCTAAGTATACATAGGGACGGACAGACAGCAGGAAGCGACTTTGTTTTATAGTGATGGAATTTTTAAGTTATACAAGACTATTATACATTCACCAATCTAGGAACTTATAGTAACGTAGTTAAGTTTCGTAGCTAGAGCGGGCCTGTCTAAAAGCAACATGGTAAAGATCCTCCCACGCGACGTTTTACTCCGGTAACCGAGGTATGTTTCCGCGGACCATCTGGTGTTTGCCGTCACTCACCGAGCTATGCGGGCCTATGATGGTCGCGCTTTCATCGTCTGACAATGTGGCCGTCATGTGCCAATTATCGAACTTATAGTGCGAGAATAATGCGTAACATGGTAGATTATAAAATGGCAACCATTTTACGATGAAACGGCAGGTGTGTCAGGTGTGTGACCCATTAAAAATATACATATAGTGAGAATTCTGTTTATAAGATTTACTCTGGTAAAGGTGATCCCTGAATCATTTAAAAATTTATATAATCAGAGAGCGCTTATATTGGATTTCTTTCTCAACCTTAATTAGCTCGGTAATCAATAGAAATTATATTTTCATTAAAAACTGACCAGCTGATCCCAGCCCAGTCTTACCCTAAAAGTGACTTGCCTGTTGTTTAGCTGTATTTACGGTACAGTCACCGGCAATAGTATCTTCCTACATAGGGCTGACATCTCTAAATTCGCCGAACCCGGACAATAATTTCAAAAACCCGGACATTTGGCGTAAATCGCATTTTTTCCCTGGACGTGTCCAAATCAATAATGGCACTAAATAATAATGGCACCAATTCAATGGTTTCCTCACATAAAAAGTGTCCGGGTTTTCCCCGGACACTTATTGAAAACCTCCCCGGACGCACCCCGGACGGCCTCCAAACTAGGACAAATCCGGGGAAACCCGGACGGATGGCAGGGTCGCGTTTTATAAAGTTACAATTTACAATTTCGCTGTTTGCCTCTCTTTCTATCCAATATGTGTGCTAGAAAGAGAGGCAAAAAGCGAAATTGTAAATTGTAACTTTATAAAATGCGACCCAGGCCTATTCCTACATGAAGGCCGCAAAAATATGAGACAGGCTCTGATTTGTAGCGCCATAAGAGCGTGTCACATATTTTTGCGGCCTTCATGTAGGAAGATACTATTGCCGGTGACTGTACTGTTTTTTTTTATGTTCAATAAGGAGTATTTGTATTGTATTGTATTGTACATAATGTCACGTTCAAATCGTTAGGTGAAATAGGTATACAAAAAGTGTACGTTTATGTTTCAGGAAGGAATTCAGGCAAATCTAAGAGGAATTCAGCCAACCATAGACAATATTTAGCCGGAAAGCGGGAAATTGTATATGGGTTCTGATTTTTGTATGGAGTCCATCCTGTCTAAATAACCTGTGGTATGCCACACATACAGATGCTAAAAAGGTATTGATCTCATTTTGACATCAATACTGTTTGTTTTGATGCTACAACATACATACATACAATCACACATATATTCCAAAAGGGGTAGGCATAGTAGATCACGGATTTGCTACGATCAATGCAGCAAAACGGCTACAACAACTGCGAATAATTTCAAAATGAAATCAATTTGTAAAATTTTCGTTTTACTGACAGTTGGTATTCTATAAAGACAGATTGATGTATAATTTCACAGCTTGCGTTCCGATTTGCAGGAGATTACGGTCAATCATTAATTTCATTGCTTTAACAACGAATTTACAGATGGGTTCATTGTGTTATTATTTTATTATATACTAGCGACCCGCCCCGGCTTTGGCACGGGTGTAATTATTTATACATATAAACCCTCCTCTTGAATCACTCTATCTATAAAAACCGCATCAATCCGTTGCGTAGTTATAAAGATCTAAGCATACATAGGGACAGACAGCAGGAAGCGACTTTGTTTTATACTATGTAGTGATATATTGTAAAATCTGTGATTTAATTAAAGTTGATTGGAAAAATATTGATATCGATATGATGTAGAGATGTTTAACAAGACTTAATAATCGGGTTAAAAGCTACATACATACCAACCACTATATCTTTTAAAACTTTGCCGAAAACCCCAAACTTTGACAAGCCGTTTAGGAGATAAATCTCTAAACACACAAAGAAATAAACAGGCTGAGTCTAAATACATATACTGTATCCGTTCCTTGGGGAAGAATCCTGGAAAACCTTAAAATCTATAATCTGGAACAACTAATATTTTCAACTATACATCACATGTGTTCAAAATTGTATGGGTGCGGCGGGGTGCTTCAGATTACCGATTCGTAACAAAATAAAACAAAAAAGTAAAACTTTACAATGGCAGGATTTCCCGACCTATAGCCAAAATGAAAACAGCTCATATTTAACGCCTTTTTGTTGTAAAAATATAGGCAACATGTTAAAGCGAAACTTTAAACGCCAGCAAAACTTTAAAATCTATATATTAAACGCTCTAAGGCAGGCTAAACAGTTTTCATTAAAGGCGGTTTTCCGGACCGCCCGGTCTCACGCACGCCGCCCTCAGTTTCTCGCGAAGCGCGCTGGAGCACGCACGCGTTTTCGAACGTCCCCTTACATCGCGTTCGAAAAAAATAAAAATTTATTGTCATCATTTTTTTTGGCGTGTTTGAGTAGACAGTTTTTCAGACTGGACCGTTTGTGAGCGTGATTGTGAAGTGACTGTTGACAGGAGCTGTCAGAAACGCTGTGGTAAGAGAACTTGTGTTTTATCGGTGTTTTAAATCAGCGTTTTATGCGATAGTATAAATATTTGATGTTAATATGCTGGTTAATGTATGAAACATGCATTAAACTAGTGATAAAAGGTATGGTTACGACTGAATGAAATTTACGGGTTCAAAAATATTGACGTAGGTAAATAGTCTTAGGTCTGTACATTTACATTTCCTTTTTTAACGGATTTATTTTTACAAATGTAAAGAGTTTTCCTCTGAAATTGGATTAGGAAAGTATGTAGTAGTAGAATGGTTAGCAAAGATACCTATTATATTTTTTCCGCGGCATATTTTCTTTTCCTTTTGCTAATTTCCGGAACTTGAGTTTCTATAAACTTAAGCTTTGTTCTACATAAATATGTAATCCCATTGGTGAAGTTATCTGTAAGTACCCAATAACTCAACTAAACCCACAGTGTTATTTAAAAATCGCTAAATAAAAAGGTGGAACAATTATAAAAAAAATTAAGCTCCAAAATGGCTAAACTGATTTGAATAAAATATGTATGTCTAAAAAGTCTGCTTTCAAATAAAAAAAAACCGCATTCAAATTGAATCAACCGTTTTAAATAGCACTACACGATAGGAACACACAAATAGTTACATAAACAGTCACACATAGCGGTGAAATTTATAAAACCCCTCGTTTTGCGTCGGGGTTTAAAATGAGTAAAGAATGCTACAAAAAAATAAAGGGTTTGCTCGTATACTGTAAAGAAACGTATACAAATACCTATTTTTGAAGCTGTTGCAGCTCCAAATGTGGTTTTGATAAATTATTTACTTTATTCAGGATTTTTTTCGTGAATAGGTATGAATTTATTATACATTGAATGCCCAGAGTTTAGAACCTCTGCAATTTACACTGAAAACAGTTATATTTAGGTTCTGGAACCGTGGATGAGGTAAAAAATTGTGCTAACGGTATAGTATCTCCGTACGGCTAGCATGACTTACGTTGCGGCGCGACTCTCCATACTTCAGGCGCGTCTCGAAGTATGGAGTCGCGCGCGACAACGCATGTCATGCTAAGGCCCCTGAAATAGGCATTAATTGTGGCGTTTTCAAGTAAAGGGTACAACATCACTGTCGGTTGTCAATAAAGCGTTACTACCGTAATAATTCATTTAGAAATAAATACTATTAACAGCTGACAGTGATGTACTTTTCTGGAAAACGTCACAATTATAGTCTCACGAAGCTTAAAATTAAGAATCAAATATTGTTCAAAATTAAAAGAGTACCCAAAAGAAGGTACTCTTTAGTCAAAATAAAATGAAAAATGTTGGCTGAATGGCTTTAAAAGTATGGATTCCGGTGCCCGATTCTCTAAAAAAGTTATTAGTCTCTACAACGTGGCAACACCTGGCAACGCTGGCTGGGCCCAGCTGTGGCAACCAATATAGCACCGTTAAACGGAAAATTAACCTTATTGCTGAAGGCTTATGGTGTTATTAACGATGGCCCAATAAACAGGCGACGCTTCGCGATTGAAGCGCAGGGAATAAGGTACCTTTTCTGTGGTTTGGTCGCATGTTCTTAATGTGACAAATAGTTATTGAAATCCGGTACCGGTACGTAAAAAATGTACCGGTTCT
Source organism: Pammene fasciana (assembly GCA_911728535.1). Lineage (NCBI taxonomy): Eukaryota > Metazoa > Arthropoda > Insecta > Lepidoptera > Tortricidae > Pammene > Pammene fasciana. The sequence goes on along the minus strand of OU452294.1, from coordinate 10,690,333 downwards.
GGCCGGATCCGGTACCGGATTGCAATCCTCAGTGACAAAGTTTCAAAAACGCGTTTAGAGAACGTTATTTAGAGTTACTACAGATTGTGAAAAATTAAAATTAATTGCGCCATCAGAAAACAATATAATAATTGTATAGCTGGTATAGTGAAAAATAACTTTCCACAGGCCACAAGTTGCCCCACAGGCCAGGCAAAAGTCAATCTCAAATCAATGGCATATAAACACTTTGTGACGGAAAAAACATTTCTCACTGTAACTATAGAGTCAGACCACTCTCTGCATAGTAGGTAGACCTAGTGGCATCAAAAGTGTGGTACTGTCACAATTTTCTCATATCTGGAAGATTTTGTTGGCTCCTCACAATTTGTCATTGCAAAGGTAGCGCAGTAAGACCCTACCTAGTTTTAGTGATCTAAGTTTAGACTTAGATAATTTATGGAAATAAAACATAAAGAAAACTCTCACTTTTTTGTTAAGTATGTTCTAAATTCGAAATGTCTAAAATCATTTCAAATTTCAGCCAAATGCTCCACGTTCGTAAAAAATACAAGTTTTCATAAAATGGCAACACCTGCGCCGACCGGGCCCAGCTGTCACATCCAATATAGCGCCGTTAAACCCTTCAGCACACGCGGCTGTATGGAACACTTGTGCCCTCGCATTTTTTTTATGTGACTTTTTAAAATTCAGATTGCGTTTGAGGAGACGGGGATGTTTGGTGGGGAATTGTTATCTGATTTATTGAGATATTTGATTTGCTAATAATATTTAAATATTCTTAATTAGTATTTCTGTATCTTGAACCCTCATTTCACATGTTTTGGAAGGGGATTTCTGAATAAAACTGTCTTATCTCCTTCTCCCAGGTTATTCTATCTACTAATATTTCAAATTTCACCAACTTTCACTACAAACGTAAGCGACTAGTCACCTGCGATTTTTAATACATTGCGCTTTTTGATACTTCGATTGATTTCGTTGCACCTACATACAAGGCAATGTCTCGAAATCGCGCGCGACATTTGTGTCAAAATGGAGACGATTGTAGAGACCATTAGACGTTTTTGCGGAGGGAGAGGAACATCTAACCATCCAATTATCGACACATCTCAATATACAAACTTTCATATGTATAATATTACTAAAATTCACGTGTACATACGGTAAGTCACCTTCACACACTGTCAAAAGAATGTATAAATAAATACGCACATATCGACCAACCGCATTATGCGGGCATACACGAGTATGCGGGCGATGCGGGGTCCATGCGGGCAGTACGGGCCGAGTTCCAATACAAATAGCTTTAAATAGATAGAAGGATTCCATTTGTAAGTAAATACCCGAATTTAAGACTTTTATTTGGATTCCCATTTCTAGGCATAAAATCTATAGGGCATTTTCACAAATCGTATTTTAAAGTGATGTTTGGATTACCACCAGGAGGCCTAGATGCTTGTTTGCTCTAGTACTGACTTGTTATAAATGTTAAAAGATTGTATAAATTTATATAGATTTATATTGGTTCTATATAATAATTCGTCTACATTCTATGTCAACGCCACTACGAGACGAGCTACGTAAAAATTGGTTAACTTATGTTATTTTTGTTAATAAAATGTTTTAAATAAAATAAATATTACCTATATAATTCCATGCGGCATAAAGTCAGATGCCCGTATTGTAGGTATCTCTAGTAAGTTTTGGGGGGGGGTGATTTTTGAGATTCGAGCGCTCAAATCTGACATTCAAACTATGAATAAAACGATGAAATGATGTTTTAAAAATAACAGAGATAGGTAGCAATATAAAATCATCATTATTTATACGATAATTTTTTTTATTTTTTTATTTCATGTGTAAAAAATGGCAAATATCTTTTGTGTGCGATTATATTCGAGCTTAAATTCTTTGAATTCGACCGCTCGAATGTCAAAAATCGGCCCCCTGATTTCTTAAAAAAATACCACCTTACTATTAGTCATCACTACACACAAAAAAAAACTTGCCAAGTTAGTGCCGAGTTCTGTAGCAATTTTCCACTAAAGTACATTTTGGCGTAAACACTAAAGTGTAAGAAAAATGTGCCCCGCTTATTGGAATTTGGCCGTTACAATTTATACGTACCGCACCTGTAGACGCAGATGGCGCCACCGGCTTATTGTGCCGAGGGTTTAGGACCACTGGAAATGCCACCGAATTTCGTTTAAGAAAATTAGAAACAAACATGGCTACCAAAAATTTTAGGATCCCTGCAAGGACATTAAAAACAGTTACACTTATACCTTGTGCAATCTAAGAAGCGGTTTTTGACACCTGTCATCTCAGTACATTTTATAGCCTAAAATCGATTTTAGGTTCAGGGATCCTAAAATTATAATATAGGGTAAAAGGTATAATATAGGGTTGTGCATTCGTAGACTATTGGAAAAGCCACCACAATCTGTTTTGAGTTGAAGTCTAAAAAGCTTGACACTTACAATAGTAGGTAAGGCTACTAAAATTTGGTTCTGAATTTGATGCTCCGATCACATACGCGTGTGAATGACGAGGCGAATGATGCGCGACTGGTCGGACATGGGTACTGCCACTCGCGTCGGGGATTTGTACGGGGAGACGATTATGTGAACGGACATTCGTGTTGGCACTCATACGCGAATGATTCGTCGAACTATTCGACGAACTCCGACGCGCATGGGTACACGCTGGTGATCGCCGTATGAGGACTCAGGACGCCTGCAACCGACACTGACAACTTTTCTAGTGAAAACAACACCAATGGTCCTAAAAGTCGAGATTGTGGCCAACAAAAAACCCAATAGACATCCAAAGTATAACCAAAAAGATGTTTTTTACGATGGCATCGCCATCTCCGCATTGCTTTGCGCGTTTCTCATTGACTAGACAAAGACGCCAAAAGTAGTATGCCGAGGGTATTCTGTGCAGTGTAATAATTTTTAACAAAACAAGAACCAATTTCACTTAGGCTCCGCTTTTCCACGAAGAAATGCCCAAGTTGCTGTAAAAAATACTGAAATTACTATAATAAAATAAATAAAAAATAAAAATAGCCTTTATTTCAGACATTTTTACATGCAGTCTTTCATGGGTTGTCCGTGTGCCTTCCTGGCAAAGGCCTCCCCCAACTCCTTCCATTTCTCCCTGTTCAGAGCCAACGTGCTTTTTTCTTTATTTCCTCAACCCATCTTCTTTTGGGTTTGCCACGTTTTCTTTTTAAGTGTTTTGTAAACCAGAACATTACTCTTTTGGACCATTTTTCACTTCCTCTTATTGTATGTCCTGCCCATTTCCATTTCAGTTTTCTGATGGTTTTTGTAATGTCTTTGGTTCTAGTGTACCATTTTATAGTTGTAAGTCTAATTCTATCTGATAGTCTTTTTCCTATCATACTCCGTTCCATGGCGTTTTGGCAGACTTCTATTTTCCTTATGTGAGCTCTGTCAGTTGCAACTAACAGAACTAACAGAAATTACTATAGGTGTGCTTAATTGCCTATAATAGTTGAAAAGTTCCCTCGATTTCTCCAGGATCATATCATAAGATCCGAACCTGGTGATAATGGGACCAACTGTATGTGAAAGTGAAAGAGTGTTGAAGAAGTGTAAACAAAAGGAATTTCCCAAATCGGTCCTCCTCGAATAATCGGTGAACATACATAAAAAAATTGCAACAAAAAAAAAAACAAAGATCCCGGCCGAATTGAGAACCTCTTCTTTCGAAATCCTGAAGTCAGTTGAAAATATTAGAATACTTATTTATACATATTTGCACAGTATGATAGTAACATAGATGGTTCTTTAATAAGCCCGTAAACTTTGCACCTAACTTCAGACTCCACAGAGCACTTGGTACTTTGACTGTTCCGTCAAGGTCGCCTTTACAAGTCAAGTCACACTTGCAAGTGACAGGCCGACTCTAGTAATTGCGAGCCTGGGGCTCTGACATTCCTGTTGCTCTGAGCGCAAGCGTCTAACTCCAGAACCAATGTAATGCGAGGTCTTACGTCATTGGTCCCTTTTATACTGTTCAAAGGTTCGCGTCAAGGTCGCCTTTACAAGTCAAGTCACACTTGCAAGTGACAGGCCGACTCTAGTAATTACGAGCCTGGGGCTCTGACATTCCTGTTGCTCTGAGCGCAAGCGTCTAACTCCAGAACCAATGTAATGCGAGGTCTTACGTCATTGGTCACTTTTATACTGTTCAAAGGTTCGCGTCAAGGTCGCCTTTACAAGTCAAGTCACACTTGCAAGTGACAGGCCGACTCTAGTAATTACGAGCCTGGGGCTCTGACATTCCTGTTGCTCTGAGCGCAAGCGTCTAACTCCAGAACCAATGTAATGCGAGGTCTTACGTCATTGGTCACTTTTATACTGTTCAAAGGTTCGCGTCAAGGTCGCCTTTACAAGTCAAGTCACACTTGCAAGTGACAGCTGCCGACTCTAGTAATTACGAGCCTGGGGCTCTGACATTCCTGTAGCTCTGAGCGCAAGCGTCTAACTCCAGAACCAATGTAATGCGAGGTCTTACGTCATTGGTCCCTTTTATACTGTTCAAAGGTTCGCGTCAAGGTCGCCTTTACAAGTCAAGTCACACTTGCAAGTGACAGGCCGACTCTAGTAATTACGAGCCTGGGGCTCTGACATTCCTGTTGCTCTGAGCGCAAGCGTCTAACTCCAGAACCAATGTAATGCGAGGTCTTACGTCATTGGTCACTTTTATACTGTTCAAAGGTTCGCGTCAAGGTCGCCTTTACAAGTCAAGTCACACTTGCAAGTGACAGGCCGACTCTAGTAATTACGAGCCTGGGGCTCTGACATTCCTGTAGCTCTGAGCGCAAGCGTCTAACTCCAGAACCAATGTAATGCGAGGTCTTACGTCATTGGTCCCTTTTATACTGTTCAAAGGTTCGCGTCAAGGTCGCCTTTACAAGTCAAGTCACACTTGCAAGTGACAGGCCGACTCTAGTAATTACGAGCCTGCGGCTCTGACATTCCTATTGCTCTGAGCGCAAGCGTCTAACTCCAGAACCAATGTAATGCGAGGTCTTACGCCATTGGTCCCTTTTATACTGTTCAAAGGTTCGCGTCAAGCTCGCCTTTACAAGTCAAGTCACACTTGCAAGTGACAGGCCTACTCTAGTAATTACGAGCCTGGGGCTCTGACATTCCTATTGCTCTGCGCGCAAGCGTCTAACTTCAGAACCAATGAAATGCGAGGTCTTACGTCATTGGTCCCTTTTATACTGTTCAAAGGTTCGCGTCAAGGTCGCCTTTACAAGTCAAGTCACACTTGCAAGTGACAGGCCGACTCTAGTAATTACGAGCCTGGGGCTCTGACATTCCTATTGCTCTGCGCGCAAGCGTCTAACTTCAGAACCAATGAAATGCGAGGTCTTACGTCATTGGTCCCTTTTATACTGTTCAAAGGTTCGCGTCAAGGTCGCCTTTACAAGTCAAGTCACACTTGCAAGTGACAGGCCGACTCTAGTAATTACGAACCTGGGGCTCTGACATTCCTGTAGCTCTGAGCGCAAGCGTCTAACTCCAGAACCAATTTAATGCGAGGTCTTACGTCATTGGTCCCTTTTATACTGTTCAAAGGTTCGCGTCAAGGTCGCCTTTACAAGTCAAGTCACACTTGCAAGTGACAGCTGCCGACTCTAGTAATTACGAGCCTGGGGCTCTGACATTCCTGTAGCTCTGAGCGCAAGCGTCTAACTCCAGAACCAATGTAATGCGAGGTCTTACGTCATTGTTCGTTTTTATGCTGTTAAAATGATTTTTTTTATACCAAGACGGTGACAAACAAGCATACGGCCGCCTGATTTTAAGTAGTTGCCGTAGTCTATAGACGCCTGTAACTCAAAAGGATTTATATGCGCGTTGCCTATTCCTTAAAAGCTACACATTCCTTTTTTGAACAACTGTAGCCCTCTGGGAAAACCTCGGCGGGAAGCAGGGCTCGGAAACCGGTATTTGCTTCATACTAAAATACCGGAATTTTGACATTCTTTTCGTTCTTTCGTCGAAAAACCTTATAATATGAAGTCCTTACCTAAATACAATATTTAGTTCTTCATAAAAACAATAAAATGTTTATATATTTTAGTTTATTTCGGGGTTTTTTGCGAAAACCGGTTTCGAGCCCTGGCAGTTCATTCCACAGCCGGAGCGTTTGCGGGAGGGAATTCCTCTTAAACCGCACAGTGCGCGGTCGCTTTAGGCCTCAAGGTGTCATGATGTTCGCGTCATACTTGCAAGAGTTGCAAGTGACAGGCCGACTTCAGTAATTGCCAGCCCTAGGCTGTATATCCCATTACTCTCGGCAGTGTATCAGAAATACTGGTGATCCGTTTAAGGGTGTTATTAGTATCGTAGTACGAGTAAGAAAAAGTAAGAGAAAAAATTATTGGACGCGAAAAATTTTTTGTATGGGACACGTCGTCCTAGCCGGCCAACAATTTTTTTTCTTTGTTTTTCATAATTAGAATACGATACTAATTATGCCCTTAAAAGGATCACCAGCATTTTTGTTACATCTTGTATTTGAACGAGCGAGCGCACAGAAGCGAAGTTCTTACAGACAACTTCAGACAGAAATCTCTAGTGAGGAAAGGAATGATTTTCCACCCGCTTCATAAATAAACGACTCTCTATCAGGACAGATGAAAAACATAATTAATACTTATGAAAAAGTAAGAAAAACATTTTTTCGCACGAAAAAAAAAATGGTTTAGTATGTAGGGTCGGCCGGCTGGGACCAACTGTCCCATAGAAAAAAACTTTTAGTGTCTAAAAATTCCCTTAAACGGATCACCAGTATTTTTGTTACACCCTATTTACGTTTTCTGCTCTACACTACCAATAAAAAAAGATAAATGACTGGATTTCTCTCGCTGTGCATCTTGCATCTCTCTCGGTTATCAACTTATCACACTGACGTCGCAACCGCATGCGTGCAAGCGTGATAGCAGCAGTGTGAAAACGTACACTTATAGTTTTATTGGTGTAAGCGAACTACAGATTAATATCAAATCAAAATCAAATATCAAAAGTTCGAACGCCGCTCCTAGTCAGCGTCAGGGAGCCCTGTCGATGACAGCTCATTTAGCGCGAGAGCTTTTGTGGCTCCGAACGCATTGGAAGGGTTAAAACACCACTTCAAAAAGGACGTTGGGTTCTACAAATTTTACATACAAGTACAGTCAGCAGCAGATGTTGCTAAGCGGATGAGGTGTTCAGAATGACATTCACACGCTCTTATTCTCTTGACAATAAAGTCGTGTCAAGTTAATTTTGTATATTTCATCCGCTTAGCTATTACTGCTGCTGACTATACAAATACATGTACAGTCTGTGAGCTCTAAAAAGAACCTTCGGGTTTTAGAAAGAGACGTCGGGTATCAATCAACAGTGACACATGAAAAAGCAGCAATATTACCTTCGTGTGTCATCGCCGATTCCCGTTCTTCTTAAAGCTCACGGACTGTACGATCTTAACTCAAATTAAGCGTAGTACACACAACGCCTCACTAGGTACACTTTTGAACCTTATTCCGCTGTAATAACGTTCAAAAGTGTATACCTAGTAAGGCGTTGTGTGTACGTAGAGATTTCGAAAATTCTTTTTTTTTGTTTGAAAGCGTACAATCCTCGGTAATAGTATCTTCCTACACGAAGGCCGCAAACACATGTGACACGCTCTTATGGCTCTACAAATAAGATTTTGACGGCTTTCTTGTACGAAGATACTATTGCCGGTGACTGTACCTATACTTGACAGATGGTCCCATTGTCATCAAGTCAGGGATTGATAATGGGATCCTAGATAAATCGAGGGAACTAAAAAAAAAGTAAAGTAAAAGTAAAAGTAAAGTAATATTTATTAATCAAACAAAGTTTAACAGATTACCAGGTTGTCTGGTGCATTCCAAACTAGGCTGAAGCCTGTATCTTGGAATGCACCATGTTTTGTAGTTATAAAACATGAAATTTGATTAGTAGAAAAACATGAAAATTAATTAACTAAGATTAACCTAAGTGTGTGTGTGTGTAAGTTGTGTGTGGGTATGTAAGTGTGTATGTGAGTAGGGGTATGTACCTGTAACTAATAAAATATTTTTCTACTACTGCATTCTAATTTGCCAATAAAATGACTGACATGAATATTCAAAGCATATAGTTAATGAACGTTGTCATAAGATGACTCAAAAGTCGATTCTTAGGGATATAATGGGTCTGTTGCCGGGGCGGGCCCCGCACCGCCGCCACCCGCGCTGTAGACAAGGAGGGCGCCGGCACAAGCTGCCAGGAGATTGAAGACAATTGTATAGAGGCAGCAGGTCATTCGTCGAACTCAATGCTTACCGGCTTGCCTAGCACTTGTAGAAAAACTATTGTGTGCAACGGTACATAATTAGGTCTTAAAATTCTCGGGTCTGTTTTTACAAAATTCGGCTTCGCCTCATTTTGTAACTTCCACCCTCGAATCTTTAAGAACCCTTATAGTCTAGTTCCATTTTTCAAAAAATCCATGTCGAGAAGCAAACGATATTACTTTTGGGCAACCGGGCTTTTTACCTGATTTAGACCCTGCTGTATCCGAATCGCCGGTTGCCTTCAAAGAAAATTTGTCCGGAAGTGAGATATTCAAGATGGCGGCCAAAAAAATTACCCATTTTTTACTTTTTGTACCAAAATATGTTCTTTTACTTAAATAATTCACATAAAATTCTCTATAAAAAAAGTTCTATACAGTTTTTTGCTGGGATCAAAGTTTAATGAGATATCGAGGGTATAAGATAGACCTTAAATATATAGACTAATTACCCTTTTCCCGCGACTTCGTCTGCGTGGGATTAACATTCGCTATAATGCATTTATGAAACACCTTAGTGAAATCTTGTAGCAAATATAAATTTAACGTACATACTTTTTTACGTCTACAGTGAGCAACAATTCCATACAAAGTTTCATCCCCCTTTTCACCCTTTCAAAAGATGATTTCTGAGATAAAAACTATTTCATGTCCTTTTCCATAACTCAAACTATCATCATGCCAAATTTAAACTAAATCGGTTCAGCGGTTTAAGCGTGAAGAGGTAACACACACACTAACTGTTTAAAGATAAATTATATTTTAAATACTCTGGTTGACGCTGCCAGGGGTTGTGTGGTATCATTTCCGTATAAAACAGACATGCACAATTCATTTTTGATAGAAAAAAAATATAAATCTATGTTTAAAAAAAGTTCTGCGAAGAGGGAAAACTCTCAAATCACATCAGAGGGGATTTTGACGTGAACGTCCAAAAATTTTACGGACCTCCAACCAATGATTTTATATATACTAGATAAGAAATCAGCACTCCAAATGTGGCACAGTAAAAGCTGTTGCAACGCGACCGATTTTCCCGAAGAGAGCCGAGCCCGAGCCGAGCGAAGCCCGATCGTTCCGAAAAGTCTATTTACAAAGGACTAACAAACGTTTCGTTAAAATATTACCAGTGTAAGCAAGACTAGGGATTAAGCTGAAATGCTACAGCATGAAGGTCAACGTACTATAGGCACAAATGGCGATAGGCAGTAAAGGTTTCGTAAATTTAAACCGAACTGACAGCATTGAGGAATAAGGCCAGTGGAGTAGTTGTTGTTTTTTTTTAATTACGAAAGAATGAAAATAATTAAAACTTATTTAGTAAATTTTATTAACATATGTTCCACAAGTTATTAAAATATGGTGATAAAATTAAGGAGAGTGATTACTTTTATCTTCGTTTCAAAATGAAATTTAAGTAACCCCTCCGCAAGGGTTAGACCTTGGTCGTGTTTTATAAAGTTACAATTTACAACTTCGCTGCTTGCCTCTCTTTCTAGCAAATCATACGTATGATTTGTTAGAAAGATAGGAAAAGCAGCGAAGTTGTAAATTGTAACATTATAAAACACGACCCTGGTAGCCTGCCCTAAATGGCACCAGTTTTTTTATTCATGATAACTTTATTCTTAGATTTTAGCCAGTATGTAGAAAGCGGGATTCTATTGCTTACACTTACTTTTTCATCGCGGGTTCATGGTCGCAGGCTCACAGGCTAGGGGTTGTACAGTCGACATCAAAAATATGTTTTTTGGACCTTATTAGTCTTATTACAAAGGAGTAAGGTGCAAAAGTGTAAACATATTTTTAACGGGTTCTTCTAGAGGGCTGTCACTTTGCCTACACATAGTCCTAGCGGTACGCAAAAAATCTACAAATGTTGTTAAAAGCACGAAAATCGGAGCGATTGAAATTTAATAGTTCATTATTTCATAATATTTTTAACAACAATATGACAGGCAATATAATAACATACACACTATACAAATCTATTAAAACGAACTAATACGCGAAATAGGTATAATTATGAAGTTATCAATATTTATTACAAAAGTTTCATAATTTTTTTTATTATAAATAATAAATTAATTAATACAAGAGCGACTCCATTGCTCTTATGTGCCATATGATTTTTGAACGCCAGATGAATGACAGGTGAAATTTAATCATATATTTCTTTTAATTTGTAATACAACCTTAACGATGTTAAAAAATTCGCACTGGCCGGTTACACATTTTTTGTGCTATATTTTCGGAAAATCTTGTTTGTGTCTGCGCCTCTATTATATTATAACTCAATGCCTCCAACAGTAAAAAATATTCATCGTGGGGCACTCTATCCATAGTCAAAAATTTAAAACTTTTTCTCAATGCGCACAATTTTTTCATACTAATATTATAAATGCGAAAGTGTGTCTGTTACCTCTTCACGCTTAAACCGCTGAACCGATTTAGATGAAATTTGGTATGATGATAGTTTGAGTTATGGAAAAGGACATAAAATAGTTTTTATCCCTGAAATCATCTTTTGAAGGGGTGAAAAGGGGGGTGAAACTTTGTATGCAATTGTTGCTCACTGTAGACGTAAAAAAGTATGTACGTTAAATTTATATTTGCTATAAGATTTCACTAAGGTGTTTCATAAATTTATTATGGCGAATGTTAATCCCACGCAGACAAAGTCGCGGGAAAAAGCTAATTAGTTGTTTAATGACTATGTTTAATGGCTGTCTTATACCCTCGATATCTCATTAAACTTTGATCCCAGCAAAAAACTGTATAGAACCTTTTTAATAGAAAATTTTATGTGGATTACTTAAGTAGAAGAACATTTTTTGGTAGGCGTCACGGTTTACGATTTATTTAAGAAACAGTAAAAAATGGGTATTTTTTTGGCCGCCATCTTGAATATCTCACTTCCGGTCAAATTTTCTTTGAAGGCAACCGGCAATTGGGATACAGCTAAGTCTAAACCAGGTAAAAAGCCCGGTTGCCCAAGAGTAATATCGTTTGCCTGTCGCATCGAAAAGGAGAGCGATTTTGAAATTTTGTGCCCTGTCTATTATTATCTAACTGTTGCACAAAATACTATTTAGGCATACCTTTAGTGATTTAAGTATTTTTACACAGTTTTATTTAGCATGCATGAGAGGAGGCCTGTGCCCAGCAGTGGGACGTATAGAGGCTAACATATTATTATTATTATTTATTTAGCTTGGCCCCGTATATTTATTTATTTATACGCATCAAATCTTGCAAGTTAAATTTCAACCACTTCCCGGTGTCCGATTGAGCTGAAATTTGGTATACTTCCGTAGTTTACATGACTATGCTACTAGGTACAGTCAGCAATAAAACTGTGTACCAAAAACATTTTTATGAGTTACTTGTTTACAGTAGCTCGGGAATTTGCATTTGGAAAGATGAAGTAGGCTAAGCGAAGTCGGTTCTTTTCGAGCGGAGCGAGTTCTTACAAACAACTTCTGGCTACTGCATGGGACGTCTCGGCATTTCGATGGCTTGGCCTGAGTGGACGCTCGATACAAGCGTGCAGCGGGGCGGGGCGGGCGGCGTGCATGTCAAACAAAGGACACTCGTACTTAGTGTCCTGAGTCCGCCCGCCCCGCTGCACGCCCCGCCACGAGCGTCCCCACTCAGGCCTTACACTAAGAGTTTGTTCGACGAAAACTTGAGTAGCGTTTTCTTGATTTTTATGAAATTTGTTGGGGTTGTAGCTGAGATTACATATATTTTGAGAGTTCGTATATGAGCAGGATTCAAGAGGTTATGGAGTTTGAAGGCGCGAAAAAATCATCACATCACATGGGTCTTATTATATTGGTCAGATTGTTTGCAAGTAAATCGCGAGTTCTCAGTTTGAGGCGGACTACTAGTTTATTTAAAATTATCAATTTCCTTGGTCTTTTAACAATCTATGTGTAAACACTGACGCTAAACGCTACAGGTTAAGATATTTAGCAGCTTAGAGCGGCTTCACCCCCCTCAGCAGGTGCGCGTGATTAATCGTGTTTGCTGATAATACCCCCGCCCGGTCAGACGGGGTTTACAAAGCCGACCAGCCGTTTAGAGAGTAGGAACACTGATACCAGGTGAGGATTTTAAGCCTTTTCATTCATTTTGTGATCATGCTACTAAGAGTTTTCTTACACATTTTCCTATTTTGAAACCTGTAAAAAAAAGAAAAAATCTTTAAGCTTCACACAGTGCGGATATTACAATCTTAGAGCATTTAACCAACCGGAGCGGCCATTGACAGGCGTTCCCCTCTGCCGTAAAATATATGACCAGTAGTCATACTTATTGTATGGACTGACGTTTATCTGACGTTTAGCATATATATGACGTTCCTCTCCCCCGCAAAAATGGGCAGATTTTTTTTGTATAGAAAACAGACATGGCCGGTCCGGTTAGTAGAATTGTTTAATGTTTTTGTCGATTGTAATATAATTGAAAGCGCAAAAATAATTTTCATAAGTTTGATTTTATCAATGCTGTGAAAAAATTAAATTTATTTGTTACAAATTAGAACTTCATTTTATTACAAAGCGACGGTGTGCAAGCGTGACAATGCTATACACACGCAGAGCGCTATCTCGCTCGCGCACCGGCGCCGCATGCGGAAATCGCAGCAGTGTGAAAGCCGCCGTAGGCCGCTTGTTGTATTATATTTTTGAATAGCTGACAGTAATTATACTAATTATAGTCTATACTAAATGCTGAACGCTTAAGTTATTGACGTAAAATTAAATGTTAATTTCGTGTGTATGACAGCTTCAGTAATTACTATTATTCAGTATGAACTCATTATTAAAATATCGAGACTGGAAATTTCCAACAAGAAAAATATAATGGAAGAGATATTTCATCCCTCCCTTAAGTGCAACATATGTTTCCTCTTACATTTTGGGTATATTTAGGTCACCTTCGGGCAGATGGCGCGATTGACTTGAGCTTCAAAAACTTCGTAGGCTGTGCTGCTCTACTATATAAGTTACTCTATATAGTATACTAGCTGTACCCGCGCGGCTTCGCCCGCGTGCATTGCAGTAGGCTCTGTCACTTTTCGTTACACTCATCCCTCAACAGTCCACTGCTAAACGCTTTCTACATATCAAATTTCATAAAGTCAGTTATAACTTCGACATCCCAAAAGATCGACCGAAAGCGTCTGCGGCAGAGAACCATGTGAGCGGGAAGATCTGAAGAGCTAAAAGCAGAGCTCTCTCTGTAGAGTCGAACGTCCGAAGCATCTCAGTAGAAAATGCAGCAGGAGGTCAGAGATCGAACACAAATTAATGACTAAGTCTAAAAAGTAAACCGGAGGGCGGAAAGACCAATGTAAGGAGATATCGAACACAACTTGATGTTAAAGTGTACGCGAAATGGCCCTCGAGCCGCCTTTCACATAGTTAATTCTATCAAAACTGTTATTGCTTCCGTCTTAAATATGCAACTTAATCATTTTTGGTATTAATAGTGGTCAACTCTATCTACATCTTAAATATTCAACCTCACCATTTTTTGGTAAAAATAGCAATGGTACGGTGTGTTTATCTTTTTGCGTGGGCTCCACCCCCCGAGCCGCCTTTTACCGCCTGCCACGTGCAAATCTATGTCAAACTCTTGCTCCCATCTTGAACTTTCAACCTTACCATGGCAATTTTTGGTATCATAAGCAATAGAACGGGGTTTTTTTATGCGGGGAGCTCCGCCCCCTGAGCCTCCCTTTCTTTGGCGCCCGTCACAACTCTTTTTCTTGGTAAACTTTATCAAAACTCTTTTTCTCCCATCTCAAATGTTCGACGTAACAATTTTTGGTATAATAAGCAGTACTATGGTGTGTTTTTTCTTTATGCGGGGGGCTCCGCCCCCGAGCCCCCCTTTTTTCCCCGCCCATCACGTGATTGACTCTATCAAAACTCTTATTCTTCCATCTTAAATGTTCAACGTAACTATTTTTGGTATAATTATCTATAGTATGGTGTATTTTTTTCTTTTTGCGGGGGGCTCCGCCCCTAGAGCCCCCCTTTTTTCCCGCCCGTCACGTGGTTAACTCTATCAAAACTTTTCTTCTCACATCTCAAATGTTCAACGTAACAATTTTTGGTATAATTATCTATATTCGTAGTATGGTGTGTTCAATCCCCCCTTTTTTGCAGCCCATCGCGCGGTAAACTCTATCAAAAATCTTTTTCTCCTATCTCAGATGTTCGACGTCACAATTTTGGTATAATTATCTATAGTATGGTGTATTTTCTTCTTTTTGCGGGGGGCTCCGCCCCCCGAGCCCCCCTTCTTTAGGGGCCCATCACGCGGTAAACCCTATCAAAAATCTTTTTCTCCTATGTCAAATGTTCGACGTAACAATTTTTGGTATAATAAACGGTGTGTTTTTTCTTTATGCAGGGGGCTCCGCCCCCCGAGCCCCCCTTTTCTTCCCGCCCATCACGTGGTTACGTCTATCGAAACTCTTCTTCTCCCATCTTAAATGTTCAACGTAACTAATTTTGGTATAATTATCTATAGTATGGTATTTTTTCCTTTTTGCGGGGGCTCTGCCCCCCCGAGCCCCCCTTCTTTTACGGCCCATCGCGCGGTAAACTCTATCAAAAATCTTTTTCTCTTATAAAAAATGTTCGGCGTAGCAATTTTTGGTATTAAAAGCAGTACTACGGTGTATTTTTTCTTAATGCGGGGGGCTCCGCCCCCCGAGCCCCCCCTTTTTCCCCGCCCATCACGTGGTTGACTCTATCAAAACTCTTATTCTCCCATCTTAAATGTTCAACGTGACTATTTTTGGTATAATTATCTATAGTATGGTGTATTTTTTTCTTTTTGCGGGCGGCTCCGCCCCCCGAGCCCCTCTCTTTTTACAACCTATGGCGCGGTAAACTCTATCAAAATTCTTTTTCTCCTATCTCAAATGTTCGACGTAACAATTTTTGGTATAATAAGCAGTACTACGGTGTGTTTTTCTTAATGCGGGGGGCTCCGCCCCCCGAGGCCCCCTTTTTTCCCCGCCCATCATGTGGTTGACTCTATCAAAACTCTTATTCTCCCATCTTAAATGTTTAACGTAACTATTTTAGGTATAATTATCTATACTATGGTGTGTTTTTTTCTTTTTGCGGGGGGCTCCGCCCCCCGAGCCCCCCTCTTTTTACAGCCTGTGGCGCGGTAAACTCTATCAAAATTCTTTTTCTCCTATCTCAAATGTTCGACGTAACAATTTTTGGTATAATAAGCAGTACTACGGTGTGTTTTTCTTAATGCGGGGGGCTCCGCCCCCCGAGCCCCCCTTTTTCCCCCGCCCATCACGTGGTTGACTCTATCAAAACTCTTCTTCTCCCATCTTAAATGTTTAACGTAACTATTTTTGGTATAATTATCTATAGTATGGTGTTTTTTTTCTTTTTGCGGGGGGCTCCGCCCCCCGAGCCCCCCGTCTTTTACGACCCATCGCGCGGTAAATTCTATCAAACATCTTTTTCTCTTATCTCAAATGTTCGGCGTAGCAACTTTTGGTATAAAAAGCAGTACTACGGTGTGTTTTTTCTTAATGCGGGGGGCTCCGCCCCCCGAGCCCCCCTTTTTCCCCGCCCATCACGTGGTTGACTCTATCAAAACTCTTATTTTCCCATTTTAAATGTTCAACGTAACTATTTTTGGTATAATTATCTATACTATGGTGTATTTTTTCTTTTTGCGGGGGGCTCCGCCCCCCGAGCCCCCCTCTTTTTACAGCCTGTGGCGCGGTAAACTCTATCAAAATTCTTTTTCTTCTATCTCAAATGTTCGACGTAACAATTTTTGGTATAATAAGCAGTACTACGGTGTGTTTTTCTTAATGCGGGGGGCTCCGCCCCCCGAGCCCCCCTTTTTCCCCGCCCATCACGTGGTTGACTCTATCAAAACTCTTCTTCTCCCATCTTAAATGTTCAACGTAACTATTTTTGGTATAATTATCTATAGTATGGTGTATTTTTTTCTTTTTGCGGGCGGCTCCGCCCCCCAAGCCCCTCTCTTTTTACAACCTATGGCGCGGTAAACTCTATCAAAATTCTTTTTCTCCTATCTCAAATGTTCGACGTAACAATTTTTGGTATAATAAGCAGTACTACGGTGTGTTTTTCTTAATGCGGGGGGCTCCGCCCCCCGAGGCCCCCTTTTTTCCCCGCCCATCATGTGGTTGACTCTATCAAAACTCTTATTCTCCCATCTTAAATGTTTAACGTAACTATTTTTGGTATAATTATCTATAGTTTGGTGTATTTTTTTCTTTTTCGGCCCCCCGAGCCCTCCTTTTTTTTACAGCCCATCTCGCTGTAAACTCTATCAAAATTCTTTTTCTCCTATCTCAAATGTTCGACCTAACAAAGAACTAAAAAAGAGGTAAAGGCATAGGTTCCCATTATACTCATAGCATAGATAGTACCTACCTACTATAGCCATCTAGGCATATCTCTGCGAACTCGTGTTGCATTTAGTTTGCACCTAAACTACATATGTAGTGGTCAGATTTTGCGCAAAGAGGACTCGGTAGTAACAAAGTTCTGCGAGAGATAGCGTTACCTAATCGTATAGCCAAAGACATGTCTAGATACCCGTTTTGATGGTACGTATTTTTTACTTTTCCACTATATTTAACCAGTATATTATTATTTAACACATTTATTTATTTATACGAATGAATATGAACTAACCGAAAGTAGTTAAACAAATATCAATTTGCTGCTTGAGCTTAACACCCATATTCATTTCACATACAAAGTTTAAACCCCCCTTAAACCCCCTTAAATCCAAAAAGTTCGTATTTTTTATAGCCTATGTCCTGACCAGAGGTCTGTTGAACCTGCTAGTGAAGTTTTTATCGAAATCGGTTCAGGCGTTTTGACGCCAACTCTCCCCATCCAAACAGACAAACAGACAAAAATTCTAAAAATCGTCGAAACGTGTTCTGTTATCGATTCTAAGACCTACTAACTTATTTTTTTACTAATATCTCCAATGTACAGATTTTCGACCCTCTTCAGCTTTATTATATGTATAGATAGTAGAGTTACTCTATATAGTGTAAGGGTACACGGTGAATCTTTGGTACCTCCAAAGTACTATTTATTATGTGGCTTTAGTTTCGATTATATTTCCACGGCTGTGTGGGTTGACAGATCTGTCTGTATGTAAACAGCAGTAATTGTGAAGTTATCAGCTGCGGGGCCTTCGCCCGCATGAGGGCGGACAGACAGAAGAAAAGTTGAAACAAACAACAGGTATTTTAACGAGACGAGTATTAAAAAAACCGGCTAAGTGCGAGCCGGACTCGCGCACGAAGGGTTCCGTACCTTTATCTATAAATATGGCAAAAATCTGTTGCACAGGAGCCCCCTTAAATATTTATTTTATTTTGGGTTTTGTTATTTTTTGTGATAGCGGCAATAGAAATATATCATCTGCGAAAATTTCAGCTGTCTAACTATTACGGTTCATGAGATACAGCATGGTGACAGACGGACAGACGGACGCATGGACGGACGGACAGCGGAGCCTTAGTAATAGGGTCCCGTTTTACCCTTTGGGAACCCTAAAAAGAAGTCAAAATATTTAAACTACGAGAATTTGCTTAAAAAATATTGTAAAAATAAAATTCTAAATAATATGTAGTTTGTAAAATACGTGTAAAATAAACACTTTTTTGAGTTAAAAGTAAATTAAGGACATGACAATAATAACTTTAAATACTTGCAATATACCGTTAATATAATAATTAGTATATAAGTCACGTTATAAATAAACAAGTATTAAACCCTCGATTTTTTTTGTACACAGTTTTATTGTTGACTGTATCTACATAGTAACATTGTCATGTAAACCACGGAGTTATACTAAATTTCAGCTCGATCAGACACCGGGAAGTGGTTGAAATTGAACTTACAAGATTTGATGCAATGACATAAACAGACAAATTACGGGGTCAAGCCAAATAAAATTGTGTAAAAACAGTATTTTTTTCGTGGTCTGCCGACGCTACACACCCGCATCTTGTTTTATCTCGTACACAATTGATTCTGTATCACGGCGCTTCTCCGTTGCCCTGCGATTGGTCGGAAATTCTTCGCACACCATTTATATTATCCGGGTATGTCCTTAAACTACGCATAATACCTGAAAATTAACCCTTTGGACCCGGGTATATCTAGGGATACATGCACAGATTGTGTCCGCCGGATTTGTCCAAAGCGCACAAATCCGTTCATGTATGGCGCTATTCAGATGTGTCCGCAGACTAATCCGTGTCCAATTCGCGTCATACACGCACGGATTTGTCCGCCGGACACATCCGTCGGACAAATAATGTGCGTGTATCCCTAGCTAATGTTATTTACTAAAGATATGTTGGAAAATAGAGATTGGCCAACACTAGGGTACAATTAGGCTCATGATAATGAGATAAGGTTGAAAACCCCCAATTTTATGATTGTTATAATGACGTATGAACCGACTGTAGGTAACTTTCGGTTAACCAGAGTACATATTTATTATCCAAGTATAAATTACTTAAATAACATAGATATTTCATGTTATGAAAATTCACACACTTAATTATTCGCGAGATTTACACAAGTAGCTGCTTTCATAAAACACCAAATCCCTCAACAAAAACATGCCAAAACCGACTTAATTTTCTCTATTACAAGGTCCAAATAATAAAAACCAAATATCAAAATAACAGGCAAAAGTTAATACGTCCATTAAAACTGTCGTAAAGATAAAAGGTCGTATCTCGTATAGATTTTTGTAAAGACTTAAGACTTATTAACAATTATTTTGTTCACACAGTTGTTTAAACACACAGCGCGTGCGACCAACGTCAAAATAGCGCCATCTGTGTTTACAATACGACAACTGGCTATTGTCAGTTACTTTGTTTGAAAGATCCTATTTTATGGATAAATTTAATTGAGTTACGTCATTTTGAAAATAAGTGTTGTGTGATTGTTTTCGCAGGTGGTTAGAATTGTAGAGATGTAACGAATAAGCCTACACATATATATTTTTTGTAAGTATATTAATTTATAAGACACCGGGAAGTGGTTGAAATTTAAGGGGCTACTTTGAAAAATTATAGGTTTTTTCAAACGCTCTATTGACTAAACGGAAAAGCGACTAAATTTATTAACCGACTTCAATTCCATTGAGGAAGGAGGTTCTGCATTCGGTTTGGTGTTTTTTTTTAAATGTAGGTTCACCGAGTACTCCGAGACCCGTGGTCCGATTTGAGTAATTTTTTTTTTGTTTGAAAGGATCTACATTCAAGGTGGTCCCATATTAATATGGTGCTGTTCTGATGATGGGATCCATGAGGAATTGAGGGAACTCCTTATTTTTTAAAGGCACATGTATGGTGATTTGGGTGTTTTCTTAAGCAACTCAAGCATTTTCTCACGAAAACCACCATTTCGATGCAGTGGACCTGATGATGATAATTGTTTTGATGATAACGATGAAGATTTTTTTATGCAGGATGTTCAGCGATTACTCCAGGACCCGTGGTCCAATTTAGATAATTATTTTAGAATATATATTATTGGACTATATACACTTGTATATGTCACAAGCCGAAACACGATTGCTGAAAGTTGCCTCGATAGAAAAAAAATCCGAAGTTGGGTCCTTTTTCCCCTTATTTTTCTTAGCTTACGTAAACGTAAATAAGGGATTAATCAATAACTAAGTAAAAATATGGTATTCTGTTTTATCTAAAAAGTCACAGAAACAAAATTAGACAAAACTTTATAGATTCGCTTATTTATCGTAGTTTAGTCAAAAAGTCTGATCCTTAAGAGCCCTGCATCTCTTTCTTTCGTGCACGGGAGCCATAAACGTGTCTCTAACGGATGGGCGTGGCTTGTCCGAATCGAGGAACGGCCTTCACCAACAAGATTTATATCAATAAGATTTGAAGTGAAGCTAAATAAGGGACAAAACACACCTGATCTGAATTCAGAAAATTCACATACAAAATGCTTAATTTTGTCTACGCGGTCGCTTAAATTAGTCTATGGCCTCCAAACAAATTTAAGCAACCATAGACAAATTTAAGTATTTTGTCTATTAATTTTCTTAATTCGGCTCAGGTGTGTGTTGTGCCTTAGTTAGTGTGTAAAAATAATCTTTCTTCTGCAGTTAGGGTAAAACAGTGCACAGCACCTAGCCACAAAGGTTTTATACGTTATCAGTTAACCCCCACCTTGTTTAATCGACCTGTCACTAGCAGGGTTTGACGCGAGGGATTAAGGTAGCGCTCAACGGGTTAGCAAAGGTCAACACACTATTGCGGATTAGTTTGTATATTATACAAATGTTTGTGCTGATAGACTAACCATTGATGGACGCTAAAGCACAGTCGACCAAGAAAGTCTACTACTTTTGACAAAAGTTTCTGCGAGATCTAACGATCGCTAAGGTTGACATTTCTAACGGAGTTTAAAACATGCACGACCTTGTTGTCTCATGACGTTCAAACGAACCTCAACCGTAGGGTGATAGACCACATTTTTAATCGACTGTACCAGAATGATTGGTGTTTTTGCAGAAATGTTAGTACCACTGCTGCTTTAAGCTTAAATGTTAGGTAGTTTAGGTTTATAACCTATAATTCAAGAAAAATTTTATATATAGATTTTTTTTCTATAAAATAGTAACAGCGCCATCTAGTAAGTGGAATCTAGTAAAAAATATATAAGTTCATATTTTTGATAGTTACGAGTACGAGCTTACGAGCAGTAAACGCAAAGATAAAAGTAACTGGCAAAAAAATTTTTTTGGTTCACAGTTTTATTGCTGACTGTACCTAGTAGCATTGTCATGTAAACTACGGAAGTATACCAAATTTCAGCTCAATCAGACACCGGGAAGTGGTTGAAATTTAACTTACAAGATTTGATGCACATACTGACACAAATAAATAAACAAATATACGGGGCCACGTTAAAGATCCCTTACCACAGAATAATATAATAGTATTTCATACAGAAAGTCATCTCCCCTACAAAATTAGTGTTTGACAGAACTTTAACAGATAAAAGATGACGTTCCCATACAATATTCCCTTTTGAACCACTAAGGTTGGCAAGTACGCAATTAGTATTATTGCTGAACCTGCCCCAATCTGCCTCAATCTTCCTAATCTATCAGTAATTTTAATACAAAACTAGATAAATGTCAAATTTATTGCCTTATTTGCCCAATCTAATTATTATTTTAATACAAAACTTCTACTATAAACTACTTGAATATTTTATCTTGTCTGTGGTCATGCCGCAAATAATCAAAAGAGATTTTGACAACCCCGAAAACGTATCCGATATGTTCCGAGGTGGTAGCTGTCACTTCGTGGAGATGAACCCACCTGCCCTTACATAACTTTGACTATTCAACCAACTATGTCTGTCATTTTCTATACAAAAAAGTCTGCCGATTTTTGCGGGGGAGGGGAACGTCAAATGTATGCGAAACGTCAAAATAGCCACGTCAGATAAACGTCAGTTCATACAATGAGTATGACTACTGGTCATATATTTTCGGCAGAAGGGAACGCCTGTCAATGCCCACTAACGTTACATAACATCTCTTTTTTTCCTGTCAAGAAAATCCACTAAAACCTGCTATACACGATCCATCCAGCAACTAAAGCCGAGTTCACATCATTCCACATCAAAGTCAAACCACAGCCACCAACACTTTTTATTCATCAACGACTAAGTACTCGGCATAATCGACCTGCCAGCGCCATGCGAAAACTTTGATTAAAACCAAACCAATCAACTAAACTGTTCGCGTTACCTGGTCCAAAATAACATTACCGCCCACCAAAATGATTTACCACTAAAACGGGGTTTAAGTTAAATTGGTCGCTCTCATGTACGCGGCAACCGACCAAAATAACATTGCCGGTCGCCAAAATGTTTTAATACCAAAACGGGGTTGCAGTAAAATTGGTCGCTATCATGTGAATCCGCAGATGGGTTGAACGTCACGTTTCGTGCTCAGGAGCTTTTTCCAATTATTACAAGGGTTTGTTTTTTAATTAAAGTTTTGTTTGAGTGTTGCCATGTCAAATAAATCAGTTTTTAATTTTTATTTTTGTGGATTTGGCACTATATGGTTATGTTATGTGAGAATAATCTCTTGTAACATTCAATTATATGTAGTCCGCCTCGAACTGAGAACTCGCGATTTACTTGCAAACGAGTTGACCAATATAACAAGACCCCAAGGAGGATTTTTTTTCTCCTTCTAGCTCCGTAACCACTTGATCGAACCTGCTCATATACGAACTTAAAAAAATTATGTATCTCTGCTACAGCCCCAAGAAATTTCATAAAGATCAGAAAAACGTTACTAAAGTTATCGTCAGACAAACTATTGAAATCAAAAAGCCATCCAAATGCAGAGACGTCCCAATAGCCAGCTGACAATTCGGTCTGGAGTTGTTTGTAAGAACTCACTTCGCTTACGCTCCGCGAGTTCAACTATTTCTATTTCTATTCTATTTCGATTCTATGGTACATACGAGCTATATGCCTTGACATGAAAATATCTATCGGCATTTAACCCGTCAGCTGAAGCACCTCGCGAGTCAGAAATCCTGTTATTGACAGCTCATTTACTGCAAGAGGTTTTGTGGCTCCACATATAATAGTCTTGAAACTCGAGTTTTTTACATTAAGGAGAATAAAAAACATGTGGCAAATAAGTATACTGAACCTTGATAGCGTAGGTGCTAGATTTTGCGGATCCATTGAAATGTAAGTACGAGTATGTATTGTTATTGAGAGTAAGTAGGCAGGTTTATTATTGAATTTAATTTTCGCTGTACTTTGTAGTTTACATATTTTACTACTCATTATATATAAAACATAAAGCTCTATACCTGGAGGACGCATCGCCTCATCTTTCCAAACAAAAAAGTCTGCCAAAATCTGAGGGGGGCGAGGTAGCATACGTATGGCGTTTTCTATTTAAAGGTACATCATTGTCGGTTGTTAATAAAGTTTATTTCTAAATGAATTTTAATAGCAGCATCGCCTTATTGATAACGGACAATGATGTACCGTCAAGTCTGGCAACTTTGCCACTTTTCACAGGTGTTGAAAAGTCATAGTACATTTTTAACCAGAATTCATATGAAACCACTGAAGTATGAATGACGCGACACATAATATATTTATCAACGAGTGCATACATGAGATGGTTTATAAATTAAATGACGGATAATAAGCTTTTACGAGTAAAAAAAAAACTGGCAAAGTTACCTATACCATGTGGCAACTTTGCCAACTGCATTTTTACGTTGTATAGTAATTTAGTTGTATTTACAATATTAGTAAAGAATATTCAGTATTTAGGATACAATAGTTTCGGAATTTGATCCTTAATGATATATTATTACAAAAAAAGATACAGCAAAAGTGGCAAAGTTGATCACCCATTTAAGAAAATTTCATAGAAAGTCAGTGAATGTGGTCAGGGTTGACACAAATGAAAAAATATTAATTATTTAAGTAGGTACTTATTTATTTTGTTACATACGAGTAATCAGGTTACATAAGTACTCAGGAAAAACATAAAAGACACCTTAATTAAAATATTATCAAAAACGAAACATAGGAAACTCTTTAAGAGGCCTATCACAGGTCCACTCGTAAATAATTGTGATTACCTAGGTACCTATTTAAACTTGACGATAGATATTTAAAAAAAATTGTCACAAACTGCCTCGTCGCCTCTTAACAAAAGTATTATCGAAACAAAACACTTATATGTAGTAATTATTACCAATAAAATAAGTATGTCACAGTTAACTTTGTGTTTTTTTTTACTTAAACAAAACATACACTCTGTATACAATTGTTAACAACAAAACCAATCACAAATAATTGTGATTCTAATGTTAAAATATAGGCCCTGTTTTCTATAAATGATACAACTTCAGCAGTTTTTACCTGTTTCGGTATAACTTTTTTCCAACTTAAAAACTTTGTTGGTCTGTCACTCTGTGCTCCACCCATTAAAAGCTGCCAGATGCCCGGATCTAGCAATAGGGATTGTTATGCAATCTGATTGGACTGGTTACAAAACTCTCATTATTGTGTCACATCTGACGTGGCCAGCTCTTAGACCATATCGAATAAATTATTATCGCAAGGTCGTATCTGCCTAAGTTTGTAGTTTTTTGGAGATAACTAAAAAACGCCTATACCGATAATGCTCAAAATAATTTTGGTTGAAATAATATTAAAAGGTGTATCTTCTTGATTTTTTTCATAATTTTTGAACTTACGGTTCAAAAGTTTCAGGGGGAAGGGACACAATTTTTATGACTTTCGGAGCGATTATTTCTGAAAATATCCACTTAATCAAAAAATGTTCAAAGAAACCTCAGTTATTTGAACATTGTTATTTTTAGAGACCTATCGATTGATGTGCATCATGTTGATATTTGTAAAAAAAAATTTTTTTTGATAAATACTTACACATATGGAGTGCCCCCCTAAAAATATTTTTTTAGCAATTTCTCTACAAAACTAAGTAGCTGCACACACCATACACTTTATGTAAAAATTTGATAATGATACGTCTTATAGTTTCCGAGTAAAATGGCTGTGACATACGGACGGACAGACAGACATGACGAATCTATAAGGGTTCCGTTTTTTGCCATTTGGCTACGGAACCCTAAAAAGTATCTATCTTATGAAAAGTGTAATTTAAATTTTATGCTTGTGTACCAACCCTAGGCCGCTACAAAACATGGCAAAGATGCCCGCCCATATTAGTCGGCATGGTCTGGTAACTTTGCCAAAACAATTATGGGACTCAATTCAAACACTACGGCATTTATAAGGTAATCAATTCATTCCTTATCATTTAAATAACATAATATCTAAAATTTACGTACCTGGATGCGATGTTTATACTCTAAACTTTTTAAAGTTCTTGAGCACTAACTTTTATGATTATGTGAGTGACGAATTTGGAACTGAAATGGTAAGAAAATGGTTGCCGTGGTGTTGTCTCATTCATAATAATTTTGCCAATTGATAACCATATTTTCTACTAAAAGTAGGCACAACACTAAAAAATATACGTTGTCGGTGGTATGAAAGGATTACCTTATGCACTCTGCTGGTGGCAAAGTTAGTAACCCTTGGCAAAGTCGCCAGACTTGACGGTACCTTTGACTTGAAAATATCACGCATATTTGACAGTAAGGCACGACACGAAATGGAGCAACAGATAGTTGACTTTACATATGTTGAAATATGGTTCATTATCGGATGCAGTCCTTGCAAATGTCAAAAAAAAAAGCCAAGGATCATTGTTGCTTGTATTTTCAAACAAAATATAGAAGCTAGCAATCCTTAGTGTCAATCGTCAAAATAGTTACTGCCCGTCAGAAAATAAACGATTATCTTTGAATCGATTCTGTAAACGACGCTGGATTTTCGATATGTATTAATTTTTTAATCATAATAGTAATGATAAAAAAAGTAAAACTATGATTACATGTGAAATTTTATTTAATATTTTTGTAAACTAGACATAGTAGAACATTTTTTACACCTAAAAACAATACATAAAGGCATTTTCACGGAGCTCTTTACTCACTGAAAACGATGAACGAAATGCGTGTAAACGATTTTTGAAATAGTTTTTATAAACGTATTAGATTTTCCTGCTAATAACGTTGACAGAGGGGAAATGTACCTAAGCTTACTCCATAGGTATATGCTCTAAGATATAAAATGATGAATGCATTGAAATACTGTGAGTTGCAATAGGAGACGAAGCATATTACTAAACAACTCTAATAATTTTTTTTTTAAAGTCTAATAAGTTTATGAAAAAATCCATTACATTATATCAATGTCACTAAAGACTACTACTAGATTAACTAAAGTAGTGAGGTGGAAACCGCTTACAAATACAAGGTGTAACAAAAATACTGGTGATCCTTTTAAGGGCATAATAAAATTGGTATCGTATTCTTATTGTGAAAACCTAAGAAAAAATAATTTTCTCGCGAAAAAAATTTTTGGTTTTGTATAGAGGGTTGGCCAGCTGCCACGACTCGACCCATACAAAAAAACTTTTTTTTTCGCGCCCAAAAAATTTTTCTCCTACTTTTTCCTACTCGCAATACGATACCAATTATGCCCTTAAACGAATCACCAGTATTTTTGTTACACCTGTATAAAAAAAAATCAACCGTTAAACATGGAGGTGATATACCTTTGGCCGTTACTCTACATCATTTATTTATTTAACCTAACCTTAACCTAAAGGCAGACTTTATCTAATAAAATCGTTTTTATTTTTCTTTAATTGACTGAGGAGCCGAGCGTAGCGAGGCGACGAACGTCTCCGTTTTCACTGGTACGACGATTTGGCAGATTGATGTGTGTGTATTGGTTGGTTGGTCAGGTTCGGTCTAGAGGTCGCATTTTTCATCCGATTTCGATGAAACTTGGGTACGTTCCTTGATTTATTTGCCAAAAATTGTCGAGTCATTTTTTTGATTGGGGGGAAAACGAGGGGGAAAAGGGGGGAAGTTTGCTGTCGCGTTATTTATGTTCTCCAAAATTTCCGGTTCACAGAACCACTAGTAAATAACACATTAGATTTAAATTTAGACTGTAACTTGTCTTTGATGATGATGTTTGAAGGGCCAGACTCAGCCTGTGGCCGACAGCTCATTTGCGTGAGATTTGCAGTCAAACAATCTTTGAGATCAAGATCAATCGCAGCAAGCGCCGCGAGCCTGTGCCTGAACGTGACAGGGCACGCGCAGTGAAAGTGTTGAAATGGTTCTAACAGCAGTGTATATTGATTTTCAATTTTTCATTTAGGAATGCAAACCGGTTACTTTTTGTATGAAAATAACCGGTTATAAAGGAAAATCAGATTATTTTTGTACCAAAATGACCTGTTTGTATTTACTTATTTTTACCCGACTGCCGAAGGACCCCGGTGTTTATATTTATTTAAATATGTTACAATTACGTATACAGTGTGTAAACTTAAGAGTCGCCAGGACGCTCGCGTGAACTCGCGTCCCCATACAAACGTAGTTCAGCTCTCATTTTAAAACGACATGCCTTAGAACGACGAAATTTGGCATGGGCATTCTAGTAGTACAGATCTATGTCGGTAATTCGTTTTCGTTGCTAAAAATTGTAACACAAAGAAAACATAGCAAAAATAAGTTTTGTATGTAAATCAGTATCTGGCTGTATTTTCTTTGTATTAAAATTTTTAGCAACGAAAACGAATTACCGACATAGATCTGTACTACTAGAATGCCCATGCCAAATTTCGTGGTTCTAAAGCATGTCGTTTTAAAATGAGAGCTAAACTACGTTTGTATGGGAACGCGAGCGTCCTGGCGACTCTTATAACGGTGGTTTACATAGGTCATACTGAACAAGTTTAACTATGGAGGTAACCCCACAATCTCAAAAAAAAATTTGGCTTCCTCATACAAAATGTCGACCCATGCGACAAAATGTATGAGTCAGGCAAAAAAAAACCCGCGATTTCGGGGTAGGCTCCATAGTGAAAGTTGTTCAGTATGACATATATAAACTACCGTTAAAAGGTTCCCCGTATTAAGTTTACAAATTGTATATGTTTTACTAAATACCTATAGGCTAAAATACTAATTTCGTTCAAAATAAAGATTAAAACTAGTAGTTCTGTGAACCGTAGACTTCGGAGCATTTCCTCCCTTTTTCCTCCTTTCCCCCTCCCTCGAAACTTTTTTTTTACAACAACCTCTAAGTGTGGGCTTGAACTTTTACCCGAAAATGGTTGAAATCCTTCCATAAATAACGCGACAGCAAACTTTCCCCCTTATCCCCCTTATTTTCCCCCCAGTCAAAAAAATGGCTCGACAATTTTTGGCAAATAAATCAAGGAACGTACATGCCAAGTTTCATCGAAATCGGATGAAAAATGCGACCTCTAGACCGACACTGACCAACCAACCAACCAATACACACATATCAATTTGCCAAATCGTCGTACCAGTGAAAACGGAGATTACAATTAAAAAAATATCCCAGGTCTAATATTTATGTACTCTTCTTCTCTGGCATTGGTATTAAAGACACTCTCTTGTACAGTTAACGCCATAAAGTTGTATACAATTTTGAACCTTATCACAATGGAATAAGGTGTAAAAGTGTATAGATGTTTTTGGCGTTGCCTGTACCTCGTAGGCTCGTAGCTAAGTTTGTATCTCGTAGCAGGCTGCGTAGAGCCGCGTAGCACTTGCTACGAAATATCTACCTTTTTATGCCTTGGTGGCAAAGAAGTTTACGGCCAGCATGGTAAGCAGGTGCCGTAGCCTATGGACGCCTGCAACTCCAGAGGACTCACATGCGCGTCGCCTTGCATGAAATGTATCTTCCAAATTTAGAAGTTCTATAGTTAACGTGACTATTTTATACAGGATGTAATTAAAACCAACGTCAAGAGTTAAGAGCTGATAGAACAGCTAATGGGCTATCAGGTAAATCAGATTCAGCTAATTAGGCGCTAATGAAAATGACACAAGTTTCGAGATATCGGCACTTTTATACTTTCATAAAGATTTAAATTACTTAGTCATTTTGCCAGTATCTCGAAAAAAAGCCAATTTCGTTAGGGTCAAATTTGCACACGTTTAGATACGATCCAACTTCAACAATTTGAATGTATTAATCAGGGTGTCCCAGAAATCGACGTCAAGCCGTGAATGGATGATAGACCAAGTTATAACAGTTATCAGAAAAATACAAAACGAAATCTATCACATGTTCTTCAAAAATTATGGTCACTTTAAAAATGTACTAGAATATTCACGCCCTGGTCTCTTAACTTCTAGTAAATTTTTAAAGTGACCATAATTTTTAAAGAACATGTGATAGATTTTTTTGTATTTTTCTGATAACTGTTATAACTTGGTCTATCATCCATTCACGGCTTGACGTCGATTTCTGGGACACCCTGTATAATACAGCTAGCGCCTAAATGTCTGAATCAGAAACAATAAAATTTGCTTGAAAATGAATCCGATATAACTCCAATATATATACCGGGTGTTTCCTGTAATAAGGGCAATAAATTAAAACGTAGATTCTACTCCTCAAACTAGACAACGTTTGTTCAGCAACTTTTAAAAATAACTTATGGTTTGATTTTTATTTCACTTTAAATATTATTCGAACACGCAATGTATTCCGAAATTGATTATGTCTGTAGGGTGACAAGGCTGACAAGCAATGTCAATTGGACGGATTTTAACGTACATTGAAAATACTATTTAGTTTGTATGAAAAAGGGACTACAAAATTCATATTTTTTAAAAGTTGTTGAACAAAAGTTTTATTGTTTAAGGAGTGGAATCTACGTTTTAATTTATTGCTCATGTTACAGGAAACACTCTGTATATCCGATGCAACTCCAACACAACTTCAATATTGGTTGATTATTTGGCGTGTGTTGCAGTTATGTTCAACGGCTCCTCTACATGATGGCCCATCATAGGGACGCAGCTATGCGTTAGAGGGAGCTAACGATATTGCTATCTCGTTCCGTCGTATAGCTGCGTCCCTATGATGGCCCATCATGTAGAGCCAGTCCAAGATAGATTGTATGTTTAATGTATTTTAAAATTAGAATACGGCACCCTGTATATTTAGATAATTAAGAATAACTAGGGATACACGCACAGATCTGCCCGTCGGATTTATCCGTCGGATATGTCTGGCGGACAGATCCGTCCATGTATGGCGCTATTCAGATGTGTCCGCAGACAAATCCGTGTTCAATCCGCGCCATAGAAATAGAAATAGAAATATGTTTATTATATGTTTTGCTAGAATCATCATCATGAACTTAAGAGCTGAGCTCTTGTCGGTGAAGCAATCTCCATGTACTCCTTTCTCCAGCTTTCTCCTTGACAGCCTGATACGACACGACGTTCACTTTCTCTTTCACTTGATCCATGTATGCCCTTCTTGGCTTCCCTCTCTTCCTTCTCCCTTCCACTTTCCCGTCTATGATTGTCTTGATGAATTCATCGTGTCGTAACAAGTGTCCCAACATGTTCCCTCTTCTATTTTCAATGGTTCTTAGTAGGCATCTTTTTTCTTTAATTCTATTTAAAACCTCGTTGTTTGTTACTCTTTCCGTCCAGCTTATTCTTTCCATACGCCGCCAGCACCACATTTCAAACGCTTCAAGACGCTTTCTGTCTGTGTGTTTCTGTTTTTGTTTGCTAGAATACAGGTAATAAAATATTACAATTATAATGTCAGTATGTTACGTATACATTCAGCCACCTAGTGGCATGCAAAAATTAATAATTGATTCTAATATTATACAAAAAATGCTAGTTGCAGTCAGTTATACATAAGATAATAATTCTAAGTGTGCGTCATTTTAATAAAATTAAGTTTATACAAATTACATGGACGGATCTGTCCGCCGGGCATATCGAGCGGGCAGATCCGTGCGTATTCCTAGCTATTTGAAGTAAATCGGTATCTCATATGTATCTGCCGTAATGCTGATGAAATACTGCAGAGGCGTTTTTTGCCGCACCGCAAGCACGCGCCGGCAATTAGTGACACGTGTCGTGTGCAAGCACAGGATGTTCTGCCACCAGGGACCACGTTATATCTGGACTGTAATGGTTATACAACCATTATCAACCAAGGAGATTTCAGAAAAGCAGTAGCAAAGTTTAATAAAAATCCCCAGTTTTCCCATAAAAAAATTGTTTGTCAGTTTTGTGACGGTCTCGATAGAATATGTGCCGTATTCAAGTAAAAAGTACATCATTGGCATTGCTGCAATAATAATTCATTTGGAAATAATCTCTATTAACAACTGACAAGAATGTCCCTTCTGATTGAAAATGTCACATATATGTCACACGTCACAAAACTGACAAAAAAAATTTGGTTGTTTTTTTAATATTTAAATTGTTTTAAATCGATAGTCGCGATTCTGAGCAAACACAACCTAAAATTTCACTGCTTTAAAATTGAAAGTATTAATTTTATTTCAGAAAAAAGGCACTTATTTTTTTTCACCTCACTAGCTCGGAAAGCCCTTTTTGTTTGTTTAATTCTATTGTGAAAATCGCTTTTTATCCACATGTGGTGAAAGAGTTTTGACATAAGTGACAAGTGGCTTAAGTGACATTTGACAGCTAACAAAACGTAAAACGTTAAAAGTGCAGAATTTTTAACATCGCAATTAATGAATTGCATCGAGTAAAAACACTTAATACAGTCTTACAACTTTATTTTAATTCATAAATATCAGCATTCAACATCAATCTTGATTCTTTTTGTAAAAACGGATAAATTGTTCTGACAGCCGAATAAGTCTACGTACGAACAAAACGCATCTGACATTTAATAAAACCTTTTACGTCAAAACTTTTCATTTCAATTCATCCATCATATCAACGTTAAATATTCGCATGTTTTTCTAGGTTGTTTTGTTAAAAATTAGTGATTCGAGTGATGAAGAAGTATTAAACACCTGAGGAATTACGGGAAACCGAGCAAAATGCACCCTTTTTCTTATTTTCCTCGCTGTAGTGAGGTGAAAAGTTTTGTGTTATACACGGGTGAAAGTTATTTTACGTCTCGTGTATTAAAGCACTCGCTACGCTCAGGATTCTATTTTTGAACCACTCGCTTCGCTCGTGGTCAATAATAGAATCCTTTCGCTAGCTCGTGTTTCAAATAACACTCGCACGTAAAATACAACTTTCACCACTTGTATAACAAATAACTATTCTTTTAAGAGCCGCCAGGACGCTCGCGTGAACTCGCTTCCCCATACAAACGTAGTTCAGTTCTCATTTTATAACGACTTGCTTTAGAACCACCAAATTTGGCATGGGCATTCTAGTAGTACAGATCTATGTCGGTAATTCGTTTTCGTTGCTAAAAATTGTAATACAAAGAAAATATAGCAAAAATAAGTTTTGTATGTAAATCTGTGTTTGGGTATTTTCTTTGTATTACAATTTCTAGCAACGAAAACGAATTACCGACATAGATCTGTACTACTAGAATTCACATGCCAAATTTCGTGGTTCTAAAGCATGTTGTTTTAAAATGAAAGCTAAACTACGTTTGTATGGGAACGCGAGCGTCCTGGCGACTCTTAAGTTTAGTGGATATACGACATTAGAAATTTCTTCAGTTTTCAAGCCGAACCAATCAGATTAATAATCAAAATCTCGGGCCCGCATCCGTCGTCTCGAATAAATAAGAGTTCGGCTGCGTCTGACAGGGCCGCGGGCCGCAGATGTTACCCCCATCGGGCGAGTCGGGCGGGGCGGGGGCAAGGATTAGGGGGTAAAGGTGTGAGCTATTTATAACTTTCAGTTTTTCGAATTTTGGCATAGGTTTTGGGTTTTTGGGTTTGATGCTTTTAATTTTATCTTTTAATATGGACGAGGAATAAGGAGAAAGGTGTTCGCTATTAATAATTTTCCGTTTATCGAATCTCGGTAGATGTTTTGGGAAAAAGTTGCTTGATAATGATTCCGGCGCAATTCCAATATAACTTCAATATTGGTTGATTATTTGTTATGCGTTGGAGTTATGTTTGAGATAGTTTGTGTTTTTAATGAATTGTTTATATGTATAGTAGATTGTACAACAAGTGCATAAAACGCACCATTATACGCGAGGCGTTTATCCATACGAGCGAGCTTGCGAGCGAGGATGGATATAAAGTACGAGCGTAAAATGGGTTTTATGGACGAGTTATACACTCTACTTTTTACTTCGATTGTGAGGAAATAAAAAGAATAGATAATAATTATTTCATAAGAAGTTTCACTTTATGCTGGGTATAGGCGGACTAAAACTCAATTTTATGCACAAGTGCATAAAAAATTGACTTCTTCTAAGGCTATTTTGACAATGGCAATTTTTTATGCACTTGTGCATAAAATTGAGTTTTAGTCCGCCTATACCCAGCATAAAGTGAAACTTTACGAGCATGAGAAGTAAAAAGTATTTTAATATTAGATTACAACACCAGTAGCACGACCATGAAACAGATCATAAATGTTGCGAATCTTTCCTTAGACGTTAACCAATAAACGGGCTTCGAATCGTTTTCCTCACGTTCTCGCGTTTTCCTTCAGTTTCGACAGCAATAAACACAAAAGCTCTATGGCAGCACAGATAGTTTTCGATAGGTTTTATTAAAACGGTACCATGAGACACAAATTTGACTTACGTCACCGAAAATTACTGTATCGACTGTAGAAAACTCTTTCACTACCAAATTCTAGGGTGAGATGTCAATGAGATGTCAAAACATGGTGAAAACGGTGAAATACATTCGTATTTATTGTGTTGTTATATATTGTTAGTTGACGAAATAATATCGACAAAGCCTTATTTTAAGTAAAAATTGTTAAGAAGACTGCACAGTTGAATTACTGGAACTAGAAAAAGAAACGGTAGAATTCAAGCCGATATGAGAAACTGACACTTCCACATCAATACCTACTTCAGTAAGAATAATTTTAGAAAATATATCTAGACACAAGAAAGAGACTGCGGAATATATGTAAGATTAATTCATTAACCGACAATTAAATTGATTTCAACCGACATCAAAATACCAACCTATCTCTAACCTCAAAATGAATATTAGGTAAGTTGTTCAAATTTTATGTCCTATAAACACATTTAATTTTCAATCATAATAGCTTCTAACTGTGAAAAATAACCAATAATATTGAAATATCTTTTACAGGTTCTTGTGCCAGTTGTGCATCATTCATCATCATCTCATCCTTGCCGATACGGCTACGCTACGGCGACTGCTGCTGGTATCTTGGGCTCCTCAGATGTGCTCGAACGTGACTCACAATCCGGGGTGATCCGCGGTCTTCGAATTATTGCATCAAAACCCAATACAATAATTTGACTTCATTAATATCCAGATTTATACAGGGCACTTTGAAATTATAATGTACATAGTTATATTAAAGATTTATTTATTGCCAAATAGCCTTTTATAGTAACATTTTCACAAACTAGAATCTTATAATAGAATAGATAAATAGAAATAAAGTAGCAGTATGCAGCAGGTATGTGCATACCGCCCGCGTCGTGTTATGAAGACCGGCGGCCAGCAGCTGTCTTTCCCTGTGCGTTTGTTAGTAATAGTGTTCCTCTGATCGTGAGGCCGTGGGGCTCCGGGCCTCTTGATTCACGGATCAAATGCCTCGACGCCAACAATAGTTAGACGAACGACAGCTATATTTCATAGTCTTGTAGTGCTTTCGAATATCGGCCGCCGCTCCGGCTTGTTTGCTGGTAAATAAATGAAAACCTTCGCCGTCGTAGCGCACAGCTTATTTTTTAGGGTGTCAGCAACATCCTGAAAGCCCGGCAGATATGTTCTTGTGATCATACAATAAACCTTAAGAATAAGGAAAATACCTATGATCACATCACTGAAAGTCGAACTGTCATTGACAAAATAACCAAATAAATTAAGAATCACCTAACACTTTACACGTAGACGTAGTTCTACGACGTTTTAAACTAGTAGTGTTTCGTTTTGTTTTGGTTTTCGTTACCTATATCCTACGACGAAATAAATATATGGACGGATGGACGGAGTGCTAAAAATACAGGTAAAGTAAGACTAAATATGCCATTTTGGCGGCAAAATATGTAGGTACCTACATCAATGAAGCTTTGCTTTATAACTTTCTGCGGATCTGCGGGGTCCTATCAAAATGTATGCATCCTACCCCTATCTGGGGGGTATGGTAGACATCATTTTAGCAGGTCCAACAGCGCTTGCGCATGCCCTTTGCTGATCTGTGGTCTATTCAGTGCGTTACAGCCGGCTGATGATTTTTTTATTTGTAATAGCATATAAACTACATATAAAAACGAATTTCAATCAGGACGCGATATTCATTTTTTGAAGTAAGTTAGTAAGCATATATTATGAAACCTACAAATAGTGGATAAATTTTTCAGAGCTGATATGATTTCTATTCTTGTTATTGTTCACTGCTCATTGATTTTTTTCTAGAGTTTAGTCCTTCAGAAAGAAGGTTCTACTGACTGACCTGAAGCAAGTAATGTCAAAAATACCAATAATGTAAAATTTACTCTGTTGATATTAATTTAAGGATCACTTTAGCTCGACGACGTTAAAGTAGAAAAACCGGCCAAGAGCATATCGGGCCATGCTCAGTGTAAGGTTCCGTAAACTGAGACCATTAATTCAAAAGGACGTTTCTTACGGGAAATTTAACGGCGCTTACGTCATTTTTACTTACGTCCTTTCACTATGGGTTTTTGAGTGATAACACTGATAACTCAAAAACGGCTTAACCAATTGAATTCAATATAGTTTTCATTGAAGGTACTCATTACGCCTCAGTTGCATGTTTTTTTCTAAATTTTAGGACTCACGATTCAAAAGTTAGATGGGGGGGACGCCCTGTTTTAAACTTTCGGAGCTATTGTTTCCGAAAGTATTAGTTTTATCCAAAAACTGTGCTAGAAGACCCAATTTTTTTTTAAATGACCTATTCAACGATACGCCAAACAACTTGGTTGGATTGAAAAAAAAATTCCCCCACTTCACGTGTACGGGAGGTACCCTAACTAAATATATATTTCGCGTTTTTATTCTGCCGTTTTGTCGGCTTGGTTAATGCACATATTCAAACCAAATTTCAGCTTTCTAACGGTCACTGAGCTAGACCGCGGACGCGGCGGACGGACGGACAGACATGGCGAAACTATAAGGGTTCCGTTTTTGCCATTTTGGCTACGGAACCCTAAAAAGGAGCCGGGGTGAGATCATGAAGTTATTATTTTAAACTTGAGTATATTCTTCGGCCACAATGTGAGGAAAGAGAACGTATTAGAGGGTGCGTCTCGTTTTGACCATTGACTAAGGAGGTAA
Organism: Pammene fasciana; assembly: GCA_911728535.1. NCBI lineage: Eukaryota > Metazoa > Arthropoda > Insecta > Lepidoptera > Tortricidae > Pammene > Pammene fasciana. The sequence goes on along the minus strand of OU452294.1, from coordinate 10,653,880 downwards.
TGACCTGTCACATTTGACACATATTGACATTTTGATGGTCTGTAGAAAAATAATTTATTACTGAACACTTTGACTATTAAACCAACCGGACCGGCCATGTCTGTCATTTTCTATACAAAAAAAGTCTGACGATTTTTGCGGGGGAGGGGAACGTCAAATGTATGCAAAACGTGAAAATAGCCACGTCAGATAAACGTCAGTCCATACAATGAGTATGACCACTGGTCATACATTTTCGGCAGAGGGGAACGCCTGTCAATGGCTACTCCGGTTGGTTTAAAGCTCTAAGGCTGGTTGTTATTTCATGGGATTTTTTTCCTTCTTAACCTGTATCGAGCGAAACGGAACCATAAAATGCTTTAAAATAATTAAAAACGTACCTACCTACGTGTATGTGACACGCTCCTATTAGCTCTACAAATACTTTTATTTCGCGTGTCACATATTTTTGCGGCCTTCGTGTAGAAAGATACTATTGATGCTGACTGTACCTATTTTGCATTTTTAGACTAAACAACCAACCGGACCTGCCATGTCTGTCTTTTTCTATACAAAAAATCTGCCGAACCTGTGGTCATACACTTTCGGCAGAGGGGAACGCCTGTCAATGGCCGCTCCGGTTGGTTAAATGCTCTAAGCGTGTATTCATTTAGGAAGTAGCCTTTTTGGTATTCACAATCTGTTTCGTTTTGCATGAAGGGTGTGAAGTCGTTACGTCACGTCAAAAATCTATACAAACGAGACACGCGAGACACAATCGAGCTTCCGTTAGCGAATTGCGTAAAGGATAATTTAAGTCATGGTACGGCTGTAACTTTTAGTTCTATAAGTGACCGCTAGAGGCTCTGTACAAATTCTCCATACAAATAATTTACAAAGTCGCTCAGGTGTGTCGACTTGGGTTAAATTGGCAAACTGATGGTAGTGATACAGGAAAGTAGGTATGTACTTAGATTAGATTAGATTAATATTCTTTATTGCACCACACAATGAAAAAATTATTACATAACCAGATTCATAAATATAATAATGGTAACAACAGGCGGTCTTATCGCTATTAGCGATCTCTTCCAGACAACCTTAACTTCTCCACCAGGCAGTTATAGACTAGTTTTAGCGAATATAAATTAACAAAGCATAATTGAATTGGAGCTTACTTTTTTTACATAAATTTCCTATTATTTTTTACCTTGTTTTCTGACCCAGTTATTTCCCAACGAAGCCTCAGCTTGAAAAAAACATAAAAACATGGCATTGCACATTAGCCTGGGGCTAAGCGCTATAATATTATACGATTTCCTAAATGAAAATCCATATAACAACCAGTCGGTGCCACATGGTGGCCTACACGGACACACAACTTTTGGAATGGCTCCTGTACATGATGGGCCATCGTAGGGACGCAGCTATGCGTTAGAGAGAGCTAACGATATTGCGATCTCGTTCCATCGTATAGCTGCGTCCCTATGATGGCCCATCATGTAGAGCAGCCAGAAGAGGTATAGGTAAATGCGCAGTTACTTTGTAGTCTGCGACAATACTCCGTGGGCTCGAGTAACCCGAAAGATCGTAACCACGCATTTCTTAGACCAAAAGAAGGAAAAAACCTTACATGACTTTAGGTCAATTTTGCCAAAAAAAAAAAACTTTGCTCTTAAATCTCTTAATGCAGTTTTCACGAATTTACTGCGTAAATTAATTTTAGTGAACTGTATTGTTATTATGAGTATAAAGTATCTCTAAACCTAAACTTAGTATTCGAACGATTTCAAATTTTCTTTATACCAAGTTTCATCTAATTGGATTTGTTAAGCGGTTACAGATAGACAGAGAGACGGACAGAGATCAACAGGGATAGGAATTTATTAGTCTATTTCACCATTCAGACTAAACTATTGAAAGTTTTAATTGGAAGAGACTCTACAAGAATCTGTTCGTCTTCAATAGAATGTTATATGTTAGTTGTCCAATTGTAATTTTGTTGGAAAATAACATGTTTTACGAACTCAAAACACTGTCACATCCAGCACCCCATTCTCGCAGTTGGCATTCATTAAAATTTGCCAAACCCGCGCGCCCGTCCGCCACACCTGACGCCCCGGGCGCCCCACCACAAACAACCCCCCACCCCAAACCTCACCATCCACTACCGCTTTACTACCAACTCCCTCTCAAACACTAAAGTACAGACCAGCAATGGAAATCAAATGCAGCGATCAAACGGCTCAGTTGAAAGTGTGCGGGTGTCGTGGTAGATGCTTGATGTATTGGAACGAGCATAAACTATTGTTACTTGTTGATATTAAAGAGTTTGTTAATGTCTTTGCTAATTTGTTTGGTTTAGTATGGTGATGACGTCTACTTTATTTCTTTTAGTTTGTAAAACTAATAGTAGTCCGCCTCGAACTGAGAACTCGCGATTTACTTACAAACTTGACCAATATAACCAGACCCTAAGGAGGATTTTTTTCTCCTTCTAGCTCCAGAACTACTTGATCGATCCTGCTCATATACGAACTTACAAATTTTATGTATCTCTGCTACAGCCCCAAGAAATTTCATAAGTATCAGAAAAACGTTACTAAAGTTATCGTCGGACAAACTATCGAAATCAAAAAGCCATCCAAATGCCGAGACGTCCCAGTAGCCAGGTGACAGTTGGGTCAACTGGATCTGGAGTTTTTTTGTAAGAACTCACTACACTTATGCTTCGCGAGTTCGATAAGAAGCATTGACCGGAAATTCATATCTTAATTCGGGATCAATAGGAAATTAGAATAATCTTAAAACAACACCTAGAAAGTAAAAATCTAAATAGCCACGCGGCTCATGACAACTGCATTCAAAATGTCTTAACACGATTTTGTTCTCAAGAGAGTAAAAGCGTGCTTGAATCAATTTGAGCACTTCGCTCGTTATGGTATAAGCAAAGTCAATATGTAATAGGTACACTTTTGTACCTTACTCGATTGTAATAAGGTTCATAATTGCATACATCCTTTTAGCGTTTACTGTAGGTACTTCTGCTGGCTGTAAACGCCTTATCCTACCTACTATAGTAAAAAGTGAGTTTTATAGTATTGCAAACTGCAATGCTGCAGTTTAAAGTATGGCTTGGCGCAGTTTCCGATATTGACTAAGTTCGGTAGGCGCGCGTTCGGTGTATTTACGAGATTAAGTTTTTTTCTTATTCTTTGTTATTTATTTACCTATGTTAAAGAGAAGAGAACTAACAGCTTAAATTACAGTAATACAACTTAATATATACAGAAAGCCAATTAAAGGAACTCACAGGTAATCGTTATTGTAATATTGTATAATTGAAACATGAATTTAGTTGAGACTGAACAGTAAATAAGATACCTAAGAAGAGGATCAAAAGTGGGCTCAAATCAAACCCTGAGTAGTCTATGTATGAACTTAACTAATCTTCAATGTTTAGAGATAAAGGAAAAGTAGAAAAATCCACTGCCTCAAGCGAGACTCGAATTCGCGACTCTGGGAAACATGCCCATGGCTCTGACCAACTGAGCTACTCTGACTGAGACTTATCTGATGGCTGCGAATTTTTCCACCATATCCTTTATTTTTATATGCATCTTAGGGTGCCGCGTTTCCTTTATTTCTAAACATTGTGGTATCGTTAGCAGACGTTCTGCTTAATACAAAATGAATCAATTTTTTTTTTGAAGAATGGATCTGCTGATAGTGTTCTCCACCTTATTGAAGAAACTGGCCTTAGTTATTTCGACTAGAGAATGCAAACTGGTTATTTGCAGTACGAAAATAACCGGTTTTAAACAAAAACCGTTTTTTTTTTAAAGAATTGCGGATCAAAAATTTTGTTTTGCCCTCTAGTATGTGTGTACCAAACGGCTAAACTGTACATATCGATTTGCTGTTTCTTTTTGTATACAAGGGGCACTAAAATGGTTGTAAAGGCGGAAGTACACAGTGAGCCAAGTACGTTGGCCCAATGTGTAACCTACAGACGCCTTAAGTCGAATGGCCTGCATTAGTAAGACATTTTTACCTTGTTGCTACAAATGGATTTTTATGAAAAAAATATATTTCATACAATATTGTATTGTGCATTAAATACCTAAAAATTAAAGTTATCGCCCTCTTGTAAATAATAAAAAAAAAAACAAATAACCCAAAAGAACAAAATTTTTGTTACGCCTTTGTAAATAAGTTAGAACCTTGATTTTTTTTGAAAACGTATTGCTATTAGTGCCATGTATAATCCGAATTTCAAAGAAATCTAACCATTAGTTTAGCTTAGAAATATTAAAAAAGATTTTCTATTTTTTTTAATTTTTATCCGAACCAAGGGGAGTTCAGGCTTGAAATATTGTAAAATGTAGGTATCGTATAATAAGACCAATAAACGCTTCTAAGAAAGGTATACATTTCTGCCAGGGGCAGTTTCACTATAGGGTTGCGGCTAGACCCTTTCAACCACTTCCCGGTGTCTGCTTGAGCTGAAATTTGGTATACTTACGTAGTTTACATGACAATGCTACTAGGTACAGTCAGCAATAAAACTGTGTACCAAAAAATGGGAGTTACTTGTTTTTCAAGTATGTTCAAGATCACCCTTTTTATAGGCACCTGAGTTAGAATGGGTTTTTTTTGCGGGACCCTAAACGGTTTTCGTTCCATTCAATTATGCCCTGGCCACAGGTGCCGCTTCTCACGGCCATGCTAATATCTTTACGTTAAAACACACAGACATACAGTAGGTTGGCATGTTATCGCCCATCGTAGTAGGTACAGTCGACCAAGAAAGTGGTCTACCAGTTAAAAGTTTCTGCGAGATCTAACGATCGCTAAGGTTGACATTTCTAATGGAGTTTAAAACATGCACGACCTTGTTGTCTCATGACGTTCAAACGAACCTCAACCGTAGGGTGGTAAACCACATTTTTGGTCGACTGTACCGGCAGCGGCGACCGTTAGATCTGCTACGTTACCTGATACAAAGATAAGCCCCATATATGGCACATGATCATAAAAATGATGCTGAGTTCCGAAAAAATAGCAAAAAAATTTAGAATTGGCCGAAAGCATAAAAAAGTACCACTTCCGGCTTAAAAAATGAATGGTATTTACCTACGGCATTTGATATTAAGATGATACTTGTAGCAAAAAATTGTAATTTGTATTTAGGTACAGAAAAACCCTGTCTGCCAGTTCCTGCATGCCCGGAAGTGCCCGGCAGACTGGTTCAAAAATGACGTAAATTTGGTATCAAATTCCTTACTTTTTTCTGAAAAATGCCCACCCAAGTGGCTATATTTAATAATCCGCACTGTATTATGTCCACTACATAGTGTAAGAGAACACGTGCTCGCGCTGGGACTCGAACCCGCACCGAGATACTTGTGTTTGTGAAGGATGAGCAGGTGCGGGAACTAGACAGTTGTTTAGTACGCTATTCGGGAGTGTTCTTTGACAGCTGGTTACATCGCCAACATTATTAAAAGTAACCGATTTGAATGTAACTTAAGAGTCGCCAGGACGCTAAACGTAGTTCAGCTCTCATTTTAAAACGACATGCTTTAGAACCACGAAATTTGGCATGGGCATTCTAGCAGTACAGATCTATGTCGGTAATTTGTTTTCGTTGCTAAAAATTGTAATACAAAGAAAATATAGCAACAATAAGTTTTGTATGTAAATCTGTATCTGGCTGTATTTTCTTTGTATTACAATTTTTTATTACCGACATAGATCTGTACTACTAGAATGCCCATGCCAAATTTCGTGGTTCTAAAGCATGTCGTTTTAAAATGAGAGCTAAACTACGTTTGTATGGGAACGCGAGCGTCCTGGCGACTCTTAATGATTTACCCGAAAGAACATATCTTAAAAACAGCACAATATTTGTAAGTTAGTTAAAAATGAAGTTAAACTCCTAAAATTTTTGTACATAGTTAAGAAAAAATTAGAATTATATTTATTGTACACAAAGGTCAAAAAATTAGATATAGGTTACGTCTAAAATATGGATACATTTAATGTGACAAAAATATGTAACCAAGACTATTACCGAGGCGTAAAACGACGAAACTTATAAAGATGTTATATAAAATGGATAAAGTGACCTAGGCCTCAAAAACTCCCCTAACTCAAAAGCTTTATGTCTGCGTGTCTCAAAATGTGTTAGTTGTATAAATTATGACGTTTATAAATTCAGTGATCGGCGAAAAGGATTCCACACGGGGAGATTGACGTCAATCATTATGGATATGCCGCGGCATTTGTGGGATAGAAAAATAAAATTACAGTAATTTTCACAAACATTTGTAATTAAGTATTTTAATGAAATTATTTATTTCGCATATTAGTTACTTGATTTTTATTGGTCTCTATAAAATTAAAATAACAAACCATAATTTTTTCAATATTTTGTAATGTTAGCCTGTTTCGTTTGACATCTAATATCCATTTATAAGCCGAAAATGATCATTCCACTTATATTTTCGAGCAGTTTAATTGGTATCGCGGGCGAAACGGCACATCCATAATACTATGTCTAGTTGAATTCCCGCGGTGTGGCATCCTTTTCGCCGATCACAGTATATAATACTTGTGCACATTTTGTCATTAAAATTCCACGGTCCGGCTACTCTGGCTATATCTACGTAAAAAGATATTGCGTCGTTCGCTTGGATGTTTGGATGGGAGCTATAATCCTAGTTCAAACACTGCGAGCCGGTTATATACGAGTGTTGACCGCCTCCCAGATGATGCCAGCTTAACCGATAAAATTGAAGATTAGTGTGACTATACGGTCCGAAATTCGTGACCTTAATCGGACCAGATTTTTTGGACCTATAAGTAGCCCTAGTCCAAATACTGCGATCCGGTTATATATATACAGTGTTGACCGCCTCGCCATAAGATACCAGTTTAACCGATAAAATTGAAGATAAGTGTTACAATACAGCATGAAGCGAACGGTTTTTATTTCGTATAAAAAAATAACCGGTTGAAAACCGGTTTTACTCATACAAAATACCGCGTGCATTTCCTAGTACGGAAACACCTTTTTGAGAGTCGGTTACAAATGTAGCCACCGAACTGACGCCAAACGTTTTGCCTGTCGCCGCCGTTAGTGAGTTTTCACATTATCAGGATATATCGGATAGACCCACGAAGAAGACAAATGACAAATTTGCGCATTTCTATACCAACTGTCTATTGCTCAAAAAGCACTAACCTGAAAAGAAGCCGATTAAATGCCATAGGGTGTACTCTAGTAGATTATATTTCCCTTCCGACATCCAATATCGAATCGGACAGTGTGAGAGCGCACTTAAAGCGGCAGTTCACTTCGCACCCAGTTGACTGTACTTAAAGGGTCCACTCAATATCAGTTCGTCGGTCGACATGGTGAAAAGAAACGAAGCCAAATAACACTACTCCTACGCTACTACTGCTAGAAAACCCCTATCGCTAGTCTACGAACATTGAAAATCCTTATGAAACATTGAAGATGTTCCATGTAAAAGCCCTCACTACCCCTTCTGAAACCCCTGAATATTTAGATTTTCCCTAAGCTCTGAAAACTCTACATACTTACTATCAGAAAGTGAAACTACATCCCTGATATAAATACTACAACCCCAATAATCTAATTTCCCAAATAAAACATGAATTGGCAGACAACTCCAGCGGCTTTTCCTAACATTGGCACGTGAACATCTAGTGGTAGATCCCTATGTTTTGTAGTAACCTGATACTTTTTAGGAGACTGAAGGATGTTGTTGAAACAAACTACTGAATTTAATTAAATCTTTATTGCCTATAAATAGTACAATACAAGGTAAGTAATATGAGCACATAAAATCATTCAATAAATTAAATATTCGGTTATAAATTCAGGTTATTGACACAGAAGTTCTAGTTGCAATATGGTAAGATGTGTGTTGAAATTGTACCTGGAAATAAAAGCTAAGCCGTAGATACCATACAGGTAATACCGTAATAATATGAGCTAAGAGAAATAATGTTAGAAAATGAGTTTATTATAAGTTTATTTTTAATGACAAGGAAATTAACTTTTATTTGGAAATAATCTTTATTTTTAGACAAATTTGGTTTTTTTTTATTTAACCCCTACGCCTATTAGCAGCAGTGTTAACGGATATAGGCAAATAAATATAAAATTAGTTATTTAACAAAAATTAATTTTATTAAATATAAGTTTATATGTTAACCTAAACTTAGGATGGTTAGCTGTTGTGTGATTGAGATTCCTTTTCTCAAATCCACACGCCTATATTCCGTGCGATGAGGAAAACTGCTTCAAAATCTATTATTTTTGATTTTATTTTATTTTTTTTTCTCTACTTTCGCTTCGGAACCTACTGGCCATGAGGGAAGAAGCGATAAGAAACCCTCTGGATGCCTAAAATTCAACTTAAGTGATTGATCGTATCGAAATAAATCACAGGAACATGCCGTATAAGTAGTGTTATACCAATTCAAGCATCATGAAGAGCGTATGGTTTAGTACATGGAATGAGGTTTTGCTTCTAGACACACATTCCCCGCCTTACTCTTTAAACAAGCGGTGTACACCATAAAATTGAGTGCTTGAACTAGTTTATGAACATTTTTCGTTCAGATGTAGGTATTTGACATTGATTCCCACAACTCACTCCAACACAACTCAAACTCTCAGTTGAATTTCAATATTTTATTATAATGATTAGCACTTTTATATTGCCAATAATTGTAATTCCAATAGAATACTAATAATTATTCATCAATTATTATGATTTGTGATAAAGGTCTCACTATATCAGAGAACGTCATTAAATTTCTTTATTATATTTTGTTAGCAACACAGTATTATGTGTATAAATGTAAGATGCAATTATTTCAGCTCAAAATGAATAAAATATTTCAATTAAATAAATAACACTTCAAAGATAGGTTAAAATATAGGTTAATGAAGAATGAACAAATATTTGCTCAATGGTTGTTGAGTTAAATAAATAACACTTCTTAGAAGGTTTAAGATCAGGTTAATGACGAATGAACATATAAATGCTCAATAGTTATTGTTTGTTACACACAGTGCAAAGAGATATAGTCACACATCACATCAATATAATTTTATCAAATTAAATTAAAAGCACGCTAAGGAACATTCCCAAAGTAGGGTAAGCCCTTAATATTTGTTCAAATATCAACGCAACGCACGCTAAGGATTGCTCAATGGTTGTTTAGTTAAATAATTAACACTTCTTAAATAATAATAATTTCATCAAATAAAAGTTTGTATATGAAAGCACACTTAGATACGTTCCCAAAATAGGGTAAACGTCTCAATATCCGTTCAATAAACATCGTAAAACACGTTTAGGATTGTTTCCCAAAGTAGGGTAAACACCCTTTTATCCGTTCAAATATCAACGTAACGCACGCTAAAGATTGCTCCCAAAATAGGGTAAGCACCTTATTGTCCGTTCAAATAAATACGTAATCCGTAACCGCAAAATATATCAAAAATAAACGCAAAATATATCATAACGCAACCCCAAAATATATCATAAACATCGTAAACGCAAAACAAAAATATCGCAAACACAAGATATATCAAAACATAACACAAACACAATCCGCAAAATAGTATAAACCGTTAAATTCCGTACACATAAAATCGCATAAAATAATTCAAATATATTCCGCATAAATCAAATACAGTTCGCACAAACATAAATAAAACATTCATAAAATAACAGTCAATTAAAAGCACTCAACCAATTTCAAATAATAAAGTAGATACCTAAAGAAAATACACAGAAAATAATTACAATTTAGAGTGATTAAAATTCATCTCACCAAATTTGGCTGCTACCGCTGACTGTCTGCTGTCGGAACTTCTTCCCGTTGCTCAGGTAGTAGGAGCTGCTCTGGTCTTTTCTTCTGCTTCTTCTTGTAGCTCAGGTCGGAGGCAAAGTGAGTCCCTACTGTACGCTCATCCCTTATATAGTATTTTAAAATATGGTATGTATACGTCCAACAAGGTCACCGCGGTTACCTTCGTATGGTTTCGTCCGTTTCGTCCACCAAGCTGACGTCACAGACGATAAAAAATTCCTAGTTTGAGCCATTTTGAACCCTACTGATCCTCTACTACATACTACTATAAGGGTCTATTTCCTATGCACAATAATTACCTTAGAAACATCGTATCTTCAAAGGAAATTAATTTCTTTGATTTTTACCTAAATTATGCAATTTCCAATGAAAATTAATATGAAAATAGGCAAAAGCCTTTCCCCCGTGTATAATTTAATAAACTTCTGTAGATATTAAAGCATACTTTACCCGTAAAATGCCAATATAATTTTTGTTAGAAACTGACTTTTTATCCAATTTTACATACTTTCCTTTATTTGTTCTTATTAAAATTAGTTATTTATTAAGTTTAAAAGCTAAAACTAGCCTTCAGGCACAAGTTTCCACATAATTTCTTCAAATAACCCATTTCGTATGAAATTCATATTTCTCAATTTTCCCGTCCTGAATTTGGTAGAAATCACTAATATATTTACTGCAATTTGATTTTAATTACTTTTCTTTTCATAAAAATATCGATTACTCACAAATAATTATAAACCAAAAATGTAACCTCTAAATTTGAACAATTTTCCAAACAAATCCAAAATATTATTAAATACTATTCTTTGTTTTTAAGTTAACTATCATTAGCAAATTTATTCTACACAATAAACTACATTTCTACTCGAAAATCATATTAAATCTATCGATTTTCATCATTACTTGATAAACAATTTTCCCTATTGTCGGTCAATTTCAACTCATAGTTTCCTCACAATGAAATTCGTATGAAATTGTTATCAAAGTACTTTAAATGGAAAAACCTACTATTTAAATGACTTGTAATAAGTAAAGAATCCTATTTATGTTATTAACAGGTGTTAGTTTATCATAAAATCCTTCTTGCAACAACATACTTTTTGTGTCATTTACAAATGACTTGAAGAGAAGTAAATATTTCTAAAACATACAATAAAAACAATTTCCTACTATTTTAAGACTCCAATTTTACCTATTCATACTTTACTTATTAGAAGAATCAATCACAAAGCGGCTAAACTTCTAGACTCATATGACTGAAACTAGTCCGGTAACCAAAATTCTGTTTGTCCAGTGCAAATGATACAAACACATACTACATATAAAGAATCCCCAAAATATTACATACTTATCCTGCAAGATGTTAATCATATCCTGTGTTCCTGTGAAAGCTAAAACATTCATTAAATATCTTCATAACCTGCAATTATGGGTTACCATATGAACCCCCCTTATAGTCATAATGCTAAACAAAATACCCAAATAATAATAATAATAACCTTTTATACTGTTTAAAATACTACTATGTAAAATACATAGTTAACCGACCATGATTTTTAATGTTCCAAAGTTTTGCCAATATGAACGGTGAACTTCATGTTACCAATTGTATATGTAATAATGTAAAAGTCAGTATTCAAATAAATATAAACATAATTGAACATAATATAAGTTATCAAAACTGTGAGAATTCCTAGTAAACATCTCAAATATTATATTTTTTCCAAATATTTTTGTTCCTTACATAAATAAGAATAGCTTATCATAAAAGTTCAGGTATGTGCGTTTATTAATAAAACACATGATTTGTATAAACATTCTTATATTATATTTTCCTGCCCATTCATAGCCAAGCTACGTGTGTAGCGCTACGCCGTAGCAGATAACATGGGTTTCCCGCTTTGTAGCGAAAATGCTTTGTAGAGGCATGACAACGTGTCGTTGTGGGTACTGAATGGGTTAAATCATTAACTAGATTTTCCTTACATACTAAAATAAAACCACTGTGTAGTAAAATGAGTCGACAGTCTCATACAATTACTATGTGAATCTTTTATTACCATTTTCTTTCTTTCATGAGTTCTCATGAAGGAATCATGTAAAAGCTTACAAATGAAGCTCTAACACCTCCTTCAAAGTCATTTCCATACTTTCCCTACAAAGAGACCACTTTGAATCGTTACAATGGGTCTGTCAGTTGTTCGGAGCTGTCAAATTTTTGTTATAACTGACAGACCGATATCGTCCGGCGGACTGATAGTGGGTGGGCTCCCTTAAATGTCCAGGAAACGAGATTGTTATCGACTCAATAAAGAAGGGCAGTAAATCAAATAAAAAAAAAAATGACCCTTTTTATAGGCACCTGAGTTAGAATGGGTTTTTTTGCGGAACCCTAAATGGTTTTCGTTCCATTCAATTATGCCCTGGCCACAGGTGCCGCTTCTCACGGCCATGCTAATATCTTTACGTTAAAACACACAGACATACAGTAGGTTGGCATGTTATCGCCCATCGTAGTAGGTACAGTCGACCAAAAAAGTGGTCTACCAGACTACCAGTTAAAAGTTTCTGCGAGATCTAACGATCGCTAATGCTGGCTCTACATGATGGGCCATCATAGAGACGCAGCTATACGCCGGAACGAGATCGCAATATCGTTAGCTCCCTCTAACATATAGCTGCGTCCCTATGATGGCCCACCATGTAGAGGAGCCATAAGGTTGACATTTCTAATGGAGTTTAAAACATGCACGACCTTGTTGTCTCATGACGTTCAAACGAACCTCAACCGTAGGGTGGTAAACCACATTTTTGGCCGTCTGTACCGGCGGCGGCGACCGTTAGATCTGCTACGTTACCTGATACAAAGATAAGCCCCATATATGGCACATGATCATAAAAATGATGCTGAGTTCCGAAAAAATAGCAAAGAAAGCCCAAAAAAGTACCACTTCCGGCTTAAAAAATGAATGTTATTTACCTATGGCATTTGATATTAAGATGATACTTGTAGCAAAAAATTGTAATTTGTATTTAGGTACAGAAAAACCCTGTCTGCCAGTTCCTGCATGCCCGGAAGTGCCCGGCAGACTGGTTCAAAAATGACGTAAATTTGGAATCAAATTCCTTACTTTTTTCTGAAAAATGCCCACCCAGGTGGCTATATTTAATAATCCGCACTGTATTATGTCCACTACATAGTGTAAGAGAACACGTGCTCGCGCCGGGACTCGAACCCGCACCGAGATACTTGTGTTTGTGAAGGATGAGCAGGTGCGGGAACTAGACAGTTGTTTAGTACGCTATTCGGGAGTGTTCTTTGACAGCTGGTTACATCGCCAACATTATAAAAAGTAACCGATTTGAATGTAACTTAATGATTTACCCGAAAGAACATATCTTAAAAACAGCACAATATTTGTAAGTTAGTTACAAATGAAGTTAAACTCCTAAAATTTTTGTACATAGTTAAGAGAAAATTAGAATTATATTTGAAAATGAAATGAAATGAAAAATGTTTATTCGGTGTAACACAATAGAACGAAAGCAAGGACATACAATTAAAAAGTTTACACCAAAATGGTTGCCACTCAGCATGTGTCATGACAGAATAGCCACAACGCTGATTCACACAATACACTGATTTTATTTATTGTACACAAAGGTCAAAAAATTAGGTGTAGGTTACGTCTAAAATATGGATACATTTAATGTGACAAAAATATGTAACCAAGACTATTACCGAGGCGTAAAACGACGAAACTTATAATAGTCCCCTCCGTTATGGGAGAGGGCCTAAGTGATAGTTCAGATCTGGATACGGTTACCAACTTTTAGTATGTTGTTGGGCACGACACTAGGACCCCAAAACTGCCGAGAGACGGGGACGTCGATGAATGTCTCCCGTGTAATGACGTCATCAAAATGGCTGCCGCTTCGTTGCGAAAAGTGTAAATTTCATCCAAACTGTGTATTGCACCTATACCTGTGTAGTATCAAACGAAAGAATATTAAATGTGCTATATTGTTCTAAAACATTATATACTAATATATTTTACAGTTTGACAGCTATAAACGAAAACCCAAAATCAGGCTAAAAAATAATTCGGATATTTGCATTTTACAACAAAATTATAAGTCCAACTTTAAAGCCGAGTACTACAATAACAAAACAGGCTATTTAAGCTATACATTGCTATAAAAATTATTAAAATCTGGTAATAATTGTGGCAGCTATGTTAAAAAACATGTCGGCACTGCCGAGTTATTTCCTTAGAGTGAAAAAATAACAATTTACACAATTTACAGAATATCCGCAGAAGCTTCGAGTATATTGTTAGTCAAATAATTTGGAGCCCCTAACTGTCGGAAAAATATCTCTATAGTGACTGAGGTCCAAATAATGACGTCATAAACGTGACCGCTACCGAAATTTGTAAAACATAAATTAAAGCTGCTTTAAATTAAAGCATGACACATACACACATGTGTGTAGCATCGATCGAAAGCTTATTGAATTTACTACAATACATACATACATTATTTGTGAAAATAATGTATAGTTTAGGAGTTGTTGACAAAATAAAATATTCTTTTAGGAAAATAAAATGTATATGTTAATTATGTGGCCAAAGAAAATACAATACACGAATGTTTTGTATAGCATTAAAAACACCAACTATTCAGCTTTAAAACACAGTTTGAATTTATAAAATTTGATAAGAACTATAAAAGTTGTGCTTACAACTCTAAATCACGCTAACTATTTTACCTACAATGCACTCATACTATGAGAAGCTTGGGCCTAATTATTGACTAGTTTTTTCTAAATTTTGTAAGGATTTAGGGTTCCTTGTCATTAAAGTAAATAAAAAAATCGGCCGAGTGCGAGTTGACTCGCGCTCCGAGGGTTCCATATACATCGCACAATTTTAACAATTTGTATTTTTAAGACCAACTTACGCTTGACCGCAGACTTTTTAGTGTTTTTTTCTTTAATGTACAGGCAAAAAACTATATTAGGTATTTTTTTCTAAAATGTAGGTTCGTCGGTTTCCGGGGGACGGAGAGCAATGGAAAATTTTCGCCTTATTTCTTAAATAACTTCAAAACTATTAAAATTTAAATTATATAAGTTATATATTTGTAGTTTTCACACCAAATCCTTTCATTTGATATATAAAAAGGTATAGTTTGTAAGTTATTTAAGAAATAAGGCGAAAATTTTCCATTGCTCTCCGTCCCCCGGAAACCGACGAACCTACATTTTAGAAAAAAAAACCTAATATAGTTTTTTGCCTGTACATTAAAGAAAAAAACACTAAAAAGTCTGCGGTCGAGCGTAAGTTGGTCTTAAAAATACAAATTGTTAAAATTGTGTGATGTCTATGGAACCCTCGGAGCGCGAGTCAACTCGCACTCGGCCGATTTTTTTATTTACTTTAATGACAAGGAACCCTAAATCCTTACAAAATTTAGAAAAAACTAGTCAATAATTAGGCCCAAGCTTCTCATAGTATGAGTGCATTGTAGGTAAAATAGTTAGTGTGCTTTAGAGTTGTAAGCACAACTTTTATAGTTCTTATCAAATTTTATAAATTCAAACTGTGTTTTAAAGCTGAATAGTTGGTGTTTTTAATGCTATACAAAACATTCGTGTATTGTATTTTCTTTGGCCACATAATTAACATATACATTTTATTTTCCTAAAAGAATATTTTATTTTGTCAACAACTCCTAAACTATACATTATTTTCACAAATAATGTATGTACGTATTGTAGTAAATTCAATAAGCTTTCGATCGATGCTACACACATGTGTGTATATGTCATGGTATAGCTTTAATTTATGTTTTACAAATTTCGGTAGCGGTCACGTTCATGACGTCATTATTTGGACCTCAGTCACTATAGAGATATTTTTCCGACATTTAGGGGCTCCAAATTATTTGACCAACAATATACTCGAAGCTTCTGCGGATATTCTGTAAATTGTGAAAATTGTAATTTTTTCACTCTAAGGAAATAACTCGGCAGTGCCGACATGTTTTTTAACATAGCTGCCACAATTATTACCAGATTTTAATAATTTTTATAGCAATGTATAGCTTAAATAGCCTGTTTTGTTATTGTAGTACTCGGCTTTAAAGTTGGACTTATAATTTTGTTGTAAAATGCAAATATCCGAATTATTTTTTAGCCTGATTTTGGGTTTTCGTTTATAGCTGTCAAACTGTAAAATATAGTAGTATATAATGTATTAGAACAATATAGCACATTTAATCTTCTTTCGTTTGATACTACACACGTATAGGTGCAATGCACAGTTTGGATGAAATTTACACTTTTCGCAACGAAGCGGCAGCCATTTTGATGACGTCATTACACGGGAGACATTCATCGACGTCCCCGTCTCTCGGCAGTTTTAGGGTCCTGGTGTCGTACCCAACAACATACTAAAAGAAGGTAACCGTATCCAGCTCTGAACTATATTCCCATAAGGGAGAGCACTATAAAGATGTTATATAAAATGGATAAAGTGACCTAGGCCTCAAAAACTCCCCTAACTCAAAAGCTTTATGTCTGCGTGTCTCAAAATGTGTTAGTTGTATAAATTATGACGTTTATAATACTTGTGCACATTTTGTCATTAAAATTCCACGGTCTGGCTCTATCTATACTTATTCTGTTGGAAGTTGAGCTTGTTCGGATTATCTATTCACTATTGTATTCAAATTTTTTTTTTTTTTTTACGTAAAAAGATATTGCGTCGTTCGCTTGGATGTTTGGATGGGAGCTATAATCCTTGTCCAAACACTGCGAGCCGGTTATATACGAGTGTTGACCGCCTCCCAGATGATGCCAGCTTAACCGATAAAATTGAAGATTAGTGTGACTATACGGTTCGAAATTCGCGACCTTAATTGGAACAGATTTTTTGGAAACCAAAATAGTCGGACCTATAGTCCTGGTACAAACATAGCGAGCCGGTTATATACGAGTTTTGACCGCCTCCCAGATGATAGGTACCAGTTTAACCGATAAAATTGAAGATTAGTGTGACAATTATTTCGTAAGAGTCTCGACCAACATCTTGAGAGACTTTCGCTACGGGGTTGTGGTTGGATCAAGGGTCAGATTCAGAGGGCGGTAATCCTGGACACGGCGCGTATAGTCCGAAGGTTCCTCTCTCTGCGGCCCTGATGATAGGTACCAGTTTAACCGATAAAATTGAAGATTAGTGTGACAATTATTATTATTAGGAGCCTGTAATGTCCCACTGCTGGGCAAAGGCCTCCCCCGGTTTTTCCAATCCTCCCGATTCTGTGCAGCGTCCGGCCATTCCTTTAAAAAGGAGTCTAATTCGTCTCGCCATCGTTGACGAGGTCTGCCAGGTCCCCGCTTTGAAGTGGGCTGCCACTCGGTGGCGATCTTGGCCCACAGCTCGCTTGGCAATACGGTAGGTACAATACGGGGTGTACCTCGGAATTCCTAATAACGTTTGTCCTAAAATCACTTGCCCTAACCGTTTTGTCCTAATTGTCATTTGCCCTAATGATCAATTACCCTAACAGTCACTTGTCATAATGTAATGAATGTCCTAATGCTCATTTGTCCTAAAATTGTTTACCATAATGTTCAAAAATCCTAATTTTATTTGCCATAACATTTGAAACCCCTGATGACTTTTGTCCTAAAATCACTTACCCTAACCGTTTTGTCCTAATTATCATTTGCCCTAATGATCAATTATCCTAACAATTACTTGTCATAATGTAATGTTTGCCCTAAAGCTCATTTGCCCTAAAAATTCTTACCATAAGGGTAATTTTTTTATGACCCTAAAAACGAAACTGCTTCCAGAGATAGGTAGGTTAGGGTTATTTTATTTATGACCCTAAAGACGAAACTGATCCCAGAGATAGGTAGGTTAGGGTTTTTTTTTTTTGATGACCCTAAAAACAACCGAGGTTTTCCCAGAGGGCTACAGTATGAGGTTCTTCAAAAAAGGAGTGTATACGTTCTTAAAGGGTAGGCAACGCGCATGTGAATCCTCTGGGGTTGCAGGCGTCCATAGGCTGCGGTAGCTGCTTACTATCAGGCAGGCCGTTTGCTTGTTTGCCGCCGTCGTGGTATTAAAAAAAAAAACAAAACTGCTCCCAGATATAGTTAGGTTAGGGTTATTTTTATGACCCTAAAAATATTTGCCCCAATGGCAAGTGACAATTAGGAAAAATTACCAGTAGGACATTTAATATTAGGGTATGAAATAATAGGAAAAATAATATTAGTTCATTTGAAATTAGGTATTTTGATCATTAGGACAAATAACTTTTAGGTCAAATAATAATTATGACAAATTAATATTATGGAAAAAAAGTTAGGGCAACTGTTGAATAGGTCAAATGATATTAGGTAATAAACATATTAGTGAAAAAAATCATCGATACGATGATAGGGCAACAACAATTAGGACAAATGAGCATTAGGGCAAATGATCATTAGGACAAATAGCAAAAATAGGACAAAAAACTTTAGGGATTCAGATATAGATCCGTACAATACGGTCCGGAATTCGTGACCTTAATCGGACCAGATTTTTTGGACCTATAAGTAGCCCTAGTCCAAACACTGCGAGCCGGTTATGTACGAGTGTAGACCTCACCAGATGATACCAGGTAAACCGATAAAATTGAAGATTAGTGGTACAATACAGCATGAAGCGAACTCGGTTTTTTCTTACAGAATAGAGAATGCTACCGGTTTTTATTTCGTATGAAAAAATAACCGGTTGAAAACCGGTTTTACTCATACAAAATACCGCGTGCATTTCCTAGTACCTACAGAAACACCTTTTTGAGAGTCTGTTACAAATGTAGCCACCAAACTGACGCCAAACGTTTTGCCTGTCGCCGCCATTAGTGCGCTTTCACATTTCCGATCCGATATCGGATAGGCCCACGAAGAAGACAAATGAAAAATTTGCGCATTTCTATACCAACTGTCTATTGCTCAAAAAGCACTAACCCCAAACGTAGCGGAGTTTATGTCATGCCATAGGGTATTCTCTAGTAGGTTATTTTTTCCTTGGGCCTTCCGACATCGGATATCGAATCGGACAGTGTAAGAGCGCACTTAAAGTGGCAGTTTACTTCTCACCCAGTTGACTGTACTTAAGGGGTCCACTCAATATCAGTTCGTCGGTCGACATGGGTCTGTCAGTTGTTCGGAGCTGTCAAATTTTTGTTCTAACTGACAGACCGATATCGTCCGAGTGTCCGACGGACTGATAGTGGGTAGGCCCCCTTAAATGTCCAGGAAACGAGATTGTTATCGACTCAATAAAGAAGGGCAGTAAATCAAATAATCCATACTCAGCCCGACTGGATTGGTAAATTATATTGCTGCCACTGAGCGGAAGGTATGTGCGTATAGGGTAGAAGGGTAGTGGCTTATAAGTAGTTAAATCAGCTGTTATACAACGTTAAAACGATTTGCTACTATAAAACTAGTGGTAGAAAGCTTGCGACTTATGAGTCTAGGTATACCTATGACTGAATAGAGGTATACCTATGACTCCACTATTTTGATAAATACAGGGGGTAGGTAACGAAAATACTGGTGATCCGTTTAAGGGCTTAATTGGTATCGTATTGCGAGTAAGAAAAAGTAGGAGACCAATTTTTTGGACGCGAAAAGATTTGTTTTTGCATTGATCTCGAACACACAGCTGGCCAACTCTCTATACAAAATCAAAATGTTTATTTGCGAGAATTTTTTTTTTCTTATTTTCATTATTAGAAATCGATACCAAATATGTACTTAAAAGGATCACCAGCATTTTTGTTACAATTTGTATACAATATCTTAGCGAACTGACGATATTTTTCTAGTAAAAGGTGCATTACAAAGAACAGTATTTTTGAATCTATAATATTACCTAATACTTAATACTTTCCATATTACCAAGTAGTACACTATAGTAGCATAAGAACTCCGTATACAGCTACGCGCTGTATAAAAGAAAATGAAATGAGCGCCGGGTGCGACTTCATTGTAGAGAATAAGAGCATGTGTAGGTCATTTTGAACACCCTACCCGCTTAGCTACTTCTTCTGACTGTACACTTGTTCGACCCGGGGTATGTCCTTAAACTACGTCCGGACACGGGTATGTCCTTAAACTACGTCCAAAAGAGAGGTATGGCTACTGCGAATGTCATCTCGCTATGTGTGGTAGGGCATAGCACAGCGAGTGTCATCGTCATCACGCTCAAATCTGGAGCAGAGCCCGACTGGGGAAGTACCCCCACCTTACAGAAAACCACAGCCAAATAGTACTTGACCCTACTTATAGTGTTGTGTTCCTGCTGGTGAGTAAGGTTGCCAAAGAGCTCAAAGAGGACCCAGTGTGTTGACGACGAGAGACCTCTCTTGTTCCTTTAGCCGACAACACAGTGAATCCTCCTGTTTTTAAAGAGTCGGCAACGCGCATGTGACACCTCTGGAGTTGCAGGCGACCATAGGCTACGGTAGCTGCTTACCATCAGGTGGGCCGTATGCTTGTTAGCCACCGACGTTGTATAAAAAAAATAGTATACTATAGCTGCATAAGAACCCCGTATACAGCTACGCGCTGTATAAAAGAAATTGAAATGAGCGCCGGGTGCGACTTTATTAATGCCACAGCTGACGCGGGCTGAATTGATTCCGAAAGGGCTGCCTACCATTCAACGAATACCCTGTATATTTGTACTTTATTAGTTAATATATCAAAATATATGAGATATGAGTGTTGTAAAAATTTACACTTTTGGGTATTGTATAATTTTCTGCAGGTGTTATTTTTGCAAAATCACGAGTTATCCCAAAAAGGAAATAATTCTGGGAGAATTCTAAATATTTTTTAGACTTTCCTTTGTGTTATCGCTATACAAAGTATATGGGTATTGGAAAAAGAATAAAAATATGGGGCATTTATATCCCATTATTGTATATAATAACACGGAAAAAATTTAGTGTTAGCAAAGTACCAATTTGGGTCGGTTAAGATATTTTTAGTTGCATACAACCAAGACATATTTAAAACACGGAATAATGCTTTGTTAATGACTAACAAGCAAATTGCTATAATATTCTTGGTTATTTTTACCAATCACTCATTTAAATCCAAATAAGTGTCCTAGTCCTTACCTGATTCTCTTATTTATTTTTAACTAATTTAATGGTATAGTTTCACATACGTACGTTAGCCAAGTTGACTTCTTTGATTTTAGCAACGAACTTTGCAGGCTCCATGCGAAGCGAGTCACTCGGTTGTAAATAGCAAAAACTTATTTATTTCTAGCTGTTTCGTTTTCTCAGTGAAACCGTGTAATTGGCCGTGGGGTGCCCGTCCTTAGAATTTTCCCCCACCATATCGTCCCGTGGTTGCAGTAGGAGTCTGCTAAGGGAACATACCGGGAGATGGGCAGCAGCATCTTCCGAAAGCCTCAACAACAAGAAAAAAAACTGCGCGCGCCAACCCGCACTGAGAAAATGAAACGGCTAGAAATAAATAAGTTTTTGCTATTTACAACCGAGTGACTCGCTTCGCATGGAGCCTGCAAAGTTCGTTGCTTAAATCAAAGAAGTCAACTTGGCTAACTTACGTATGTGAAACTACACCATTAAATTAGTTAAAAATAAATAAGGGAATCAGGGAAGGGTTATATTTACTAGGACACTTATTTGGATTTAAATAAGTGCTTGGTAAAAATAACCAAGAATAGTTAGCAATAATTGCTTGTTTGTAATTAACAAAGCTTAATTGCGTGATTTAAATAAGACTTGGTTGTATATAACCAAAAATATTTTAACCGAGCCAAATTGGTACTTTGCTAACACACTATTTTTTCCGTGCGCTTGCCAAGCGTGGCGCGTATGGCAAACCCCCCCTTGAATGAAAAAGGGGAGGCCTATGTTCAGCAGTGGACGTCTTATGGCTGAGATGATGATGATTATAATAAGAGGAACTTGTGATTCTGAGTAGAAAATGCAAAAATAAACAGAAAATAATTCAATTAGGGTTTTCTGAATCGGTTTTTTCACGGTGGCAGCGCTGTGGCGAGAGGTCTAGCTGTCATAATCCAGCAATCATGTTTAATGATTTTTCTTTGATTGGTGGATTTTGTCAACAGGACCTCTCGTAGAAGTAGTAGTAAATAGTATTTTTAACCGACTTCAAAAAAGGAGGAGGTTCTCAATTCGACTAAATTTTTTATCTTTTTTTTTGTATGTATGTTACTCGATATCTCCGTGAATCGTGAACCGATTTTCAATTTTTTTTTAAATCGAACAGATATAACCCCTAGATGGTCCCATTGTCACCAAGTCGGGGTCTGATGATGGGATCCTGGAGAAATCGAGGGAACTCTTCAACCATTATAGGCACACCTATAGTGATTTCACAATTTTTTACAGCAACTCGGCCACTTCCTCTTGGAATAGCGGATCCTAAGTGAAGTCGGTTGTTTTCTTTTTACACTTTATTGTACGAGAAAACACAACAGCAAATACGTACAAAGGCGAAGGATTTCTTCCAGTTAACCTTTGAGCAATTGAGCGAGAATAGGGATGATGACACATGTTGAATTAGGCAATGAAATTCAGTTGATAGGATGCAAAATGATCAAAATATACAAATAAAGTAAACATTAAAAAAATCTATTGAAATGGTGCAAAGATATCAGGTTTCAAAATTTCAATTTTTTTCGGATTTTGAAAGTACGAAATTTAAAAAAACCAATGATACCATTCGATTTCTAACATTTTACTGTGAAATAAATTGTACGGCAACCATATACATAAACGCAATATTTCACTGTAAAAATAGCAATTTCATAATTTTTACATACTTTAAACAGGGCAAATATGAAGCTGTGACGTCAAGGCTTTATATCATTTAGTTAGGAGCGTTTTGAGAAACAAATGCAAATCTCAGACTTTAAGTCTTTTTCCTGTCTTTTATGTTGATTTAAGGCAATTGGCCCCATATAGACATTTGATCCTCATAACAAAACGAATCGAATGATACCACGCATGAAAAAAATTCATCTAACCTATTGAAAGTGCTAGTCAGACTTGTGTACGATACGGAAAGACACAGTGCCGCCACCTGGATTTCAGAAAACCCTCATTGTAACAACTATCTGGGCGGGCGTTTTTACTATCTCCATAACACCTAACATTATCCAAACTAAAATGTAAACTGTGGTCTATTTTACTATTTTATAATATAAATTGGTAGGTATATTTATAGTTTCATAGTCGATTGCGACTAAGTTGGTAGTTGGTAGTTGGTAGCCACTTCCTACCGGAACCCGTGACGTAATACGTCCGCTTGCAGTAGACGCGTAACCCTGTTTTTTAAGTTTTTCAGCTTGTTGTTTTCTAATTTAATTAATTAATTTTCGTGATACCTTAGATAACTTCTGCAAATACCCGGTGTAAGATTATAAGATTATCAAGAAAATAAGTGTCTGATAATTGGTAAATAATCGCAACTGGTCCTCTTTTGAGTCTGTACAATTCACGATTTTAAATTTGATATACATGCATATTGTATAAGCCTAGTAGGTATCTATATATGTCACACCTCAGTACATGTTGTTGATCAATTATCAGTTGATCAATGGTTAAAGTGGTTAATAGGAGAAAACCCCTAAAAGGATAATCATCTTTGTGCAATAAAGTTTTTCATTTTTACAACTATAGGTACATATTATTAAACAAATATTTCTCCAATAAAGTGAATGTGAAAACTATTTGCTTGGCTATTTTTTTTAAATTAATGTACTGTAATTTTAATTTTGATTAAATATGTACACAATAAAACTACAGAAACAATAAACCTATATATAAAACTAAAATAAACTTATAAATAAAAGATGCTCCCCAAGTCGCCTTCGTGGGTTATGGTACCCAGAAGGCTGGCAGCGTTACCTCTTTGGATAGCCAGGCTTATCTTTTGGCCGAAATAGCTGCTTCTTAGAAATTCTCGGAGATTTCATTCATTGGTTTTTAGATAATAGCTTTTTCAGATTATATATTCTAACCGAACGGATTCCGTTGGGAAATCTGCAAACACAGTCAAAATATCGGCTTATTAATAAATTTACCCATTTTAATGGGTGTCATGTTATTGGTTGAATATAAAAAAAACTATGTACCTAAATTAAAAAAAAAAAAACAAAATGAGGTGTTGACTTTAACTTTGATGTTTGGGCACACTACCCAGAGTATTTTTTCTTTTTTTTTATAAAAAAATATCCTTAAACCTTAACCTATTGGTAACTTTATGTCATTGTACCTTTTGCAATTTAATGCCTTTAAGTAATATTTGTTATAAGTTGACAAAAAATATTTAATCCGAAAATTGGAAATAGTTGGGTTACGGTATTTCGCCCCGGCCGCTGTAGCACGTGCGGGCCATATGGCGCGGGGGCGTGCTACGCTATTTATAACTGCACTAACTAACCAGTATTATTCGCCTCGACGTTTCGGCAGTTCGATGACGAGTTTTTGACGTGAATGACCTAGTCTCGACGACCTTTGGATGTACGTAATGAGTGTTTACAAAAAATATAATTTAAAATATTGATAAATAAACTGAAAACCAGAACTACAATCTAGATCTAGATTTATTTAGGCTCATTCATTTAGTATTAATATTTATTTAAATTAAACAAGACTTGGTCTGAGGGCCTACCGCAAAGTTCGAAAATCGACAAAACGATGGTCCCGTCTCTATCGCTCTTGCGTATACGAAAGAGAGTGATGGAAATATTCGATTATATGAACGAAGTGCTTCGCGGTTATAGGCCTGACATATTTATTGCTTGCTATAATACAAAATGTATTTGTGAGACCAAAAGAAGGAAAATATGAATTTAAGTCAATTTCGGCATAACTAACTTTAAAAAAATTTGCACATAAAAAGTAAATGTTATTAATAAAATTATCAAATC
Source organism: Pammene fasciana (assembly GCA_911728535.1). Lineage (NCBI taxonomy): Eukaryota > Metazoa > Arthropoda > Insecta > Lepidoptera > Tortricidae > Pammene > Pammene fasciana. The sequence goes on along the minus strand of OU452294.1, from coordinate 10,628,969 downwards.
GAAAAATCGGTCGAATAGATCGGTGTATAAGTATTATGTAAATGCCTGTATAGGGAAAACAAAATAAATACAACCTGTAACGTGATCTAAATATTTACAAAATAAATAAAAATCGGCCAAGCGCGAGTTGGACTGAGCCAATTTGCTTTGTACTCTTTGGTACTAGGGCCACATTATACATAGAAGTTGTAACAAAATTAGTGGTCATCCATTTAGGTATCGTGCTCTAATGATGAAAACTAAAAAATACTACTAGGCAGAGATTATTATTAAAAATATTATTCTTAGTAACCACGTATACACACACACACACTCACACTCTCACTCTACACTATATTATAATAATTATAACAGCTTCATTTTACGCCTTAAATTTTGCTCCTACGTGCAGTTTCCATAGGTTAAATCTTATCGCTTCCATTCGTTCTCCATTTCCATTCGCTTCTTTTAATGCGAGGCAAAGGAACGAGTGAGCGATGTTTAATGAAAGTTGAAAAAAGTTATATTCTGCATTAGTATTAGTTGAAGGTAACACCTGCGGCGCGCCCCTACCGCCGGTGCGTTCCTCATGTCTCTCATACTATGTCAAAAGAAAACTTGTTCGGCTTCTTGAGTACTAATACAAACAAGGCTCCCAAAATCAGGGCGATATTCCCCAAATGGTATCTCTTCACCCCCCTCCCCGGCTTTAAATATCACACGCAATTTCTCGCTATTTAAAACAAAAAACCGCATACAATGTTGAACTCACACAAATCTCGCCTGATTCTCACACATTTCTTGTTCAGTCCCCGCGTAGCGGAGAGCCGGGTTCTCGTCAACGCAGGTGCGGAAAAGATCTACGTCACAATGTTTATTTAACACACACAAAGCTCGTCTGATTTTCACACACCTCTCATTAGGTGCGGTTCAGTTTGCTACAATGTTTAACTCTCTCAATTCTCGCCTGCTTCTCGCATAGTTCTCGTTCAGTCCCCGCGTAGCGGAGAGTGGGTTTCTCGTCAATGCAGGTGCAGGCCAGATTTACCTCACAATGTATATTCAACACACACAAAGCTCGTCTGATTTTCGCACTCCTCTATCAGGTGCGGTTCAGTTTGTTACAATGTTTAACTCACACAAATCTCGCCTGATTCTCACACATTTCTCGTTCAGTTCCCGCGAAGTGGAGAGCTCAGTTCTCGTCAACGGAGGTGCGGGCCAGATCTACGCCACAATGTTTATTTAACACACACAAAGCTCGTCTGATTTTCTTACAGCTCTGGCGTGCGGTCCAGTTGGCTACAATGTTTAACTCACATAAATCTCGCCTGATTCTCAGACATTTCTCGTTTAGTCCCAGCGTAGCGGAGAGCTGAGTTCTCTTCGACACAGGTGCGGGCCAGATCTACGCCGCAATGTTTATTTAATATTTAACCCACACAAAGCTCGTCTGATTTTTGCACACCTCTATCAGGTGCGGTTCAGTTTGCTACAATACAATGTTTAACTCCCACAAATCTCGCCTGATTCTCAGACATTTCTCGTTTAGTCCCCAAGTAGCGGAGAGCTGAGTTCTCGTCAGTGCAGTTGTGGGCCAGATCTACGCAACCATGTTTATTTAACTCACACAAAGCTCGTCTGATTTTCACACAGCTTTGGCGTGCGGTACAGTTTGCTACAATGTTTAACTCATAATAAATTGCATGGGGTAGCGCATCGTTATCGGTTAATTCTCAATGAAACTTGGGACTCCGATGGCCGGTTAAGAAGTGTAAGACTTCTTCGGCAGATGTCGCTAGGCGTCACCCTAAGACGCATATATAAATAAAGGATATGGTGGAAAAATTGGCAGCCATCAGGTAAGTTTCAGTAGGTCAGTTGGTCAGAGCATGGGCATGTTTCCCAGAGTCGCGAGTTCGAGTCTCGCCTGAGGCAGTGGATTTTTCTACTTTTCCCTTATTTCTAAACATAATGTTTAACTCACTCGAGTCTCCCCTGATTCTCGCACAGTTCTTGTTCAGCCCCCGAGTAGGGGAGACTGGGGTTCTCGTCAGCGCAGGTGCGGCCCAGGTGTTCGCTACAATTTTTACTTTCGCACGTAATTGGAACTTTGACATTTGCAGAATTAGAATGAATCTTTTAGGTATTCGTGTATTAAGAATAGGTGGTTCTTCTTGGAAACAAATACCTATGGTGAATATAGTCAAAAGTGTTTGTTTATAAGTTTTTGAATCACTTCAGTCCAATGATGCAAGGAACATCGGTTACGATCGACTGATTTAGATAAATCAATACACGGAAAAAATAATGTTATAGCAAAGTACCAATTTGGCTCGGTTAAGATATTTTCGGTTGCATACAACCAAGACATATTTAAAACACGGAATAAAGCTTTGTTAATAACAAACAAGCAATTATTGCTAAATATTCTTTGTTATTTTTACCAAACACTAATTTAAATCCAAATAAGTGTCCTAGTAAATATAACCCTTACCAGATTCCCTTATTTATTTTTAACTAATTTAATGATATAGTTTCACATACGTACGTTAGCCAAGTTGACTTCTATGATTTTAGCAACCAACTTTGCAGGCTCCATGCGAAGCGAGTCACTCGGTTGTAAATAGCAAAAACTTATTTATTTCTAGCTGTTTCATTTTCTCAGTGTATGATAGCGGTAGTAATACCAGTCAGTGGAAAATGTAATTAATTAAGCAGACACGGTGATCATAATGATCTTGGCACGACTAATCTTAGAGCCTTATCACACTTGAGCGATTTGAAAGCTATTTCTATACAAAACTCGTACGCGGCGAATACGCGGCGTGTTCGCTCCCATATAAAAATCGCTTACAAATCGCAAGTGTGATAACGCTCTTGTTTGTATGTCTTTCCCGACCACGGAACAATGGTGTTCCGGACCTTTGGGAGGCGTATGCGGAGCCGAAGCCAACGCGCAGAGGCCCTTTCGACAATTTAATGAAAAGTGAGGGGTACACTAAGCGGATGCTGCCCCTGCCCGAGTCATGGGACGCACGCAGAGACGGCACCCGCCATGGTGTAAGGACTATTGAGAGTTAATGGAGTCTAAAATGTACTAGGCTATTGGGTGAAAAGTATGGACTAATTACTGCACAGATAAAATGATATCTTAATCGAAGATATTAATTCTTGTATATAAGGAAAATCGATAATTTCTTAAATCAAGTAAAAAATATCTTAAACCAAGTAAGTTCTATCTTGGATCAACAAAATCATACTTGGTTCAACAAAATCATACTTGGTTCAACAAAATCATACTTGGTTCAACAAAATCATACTTGGTTCAAGAAATTATCGATTTTTATACAAGAATTAATATCTTCGATTAAGATATCTTTTTTTTCTGTGTGGGCAATTGGATGAAGAATCGGACGCCTGCCTAATAAAAATAACGCTCTTATTGTTAAGACAACAAGAACGTGTTAAGATTATTTTGAGCACTTCACATGCTTAGCTACTACTGCGGTTGAATACAGTCCTTTGTACACCTAAATGTAAAATGTTTAACTCACGTTGAACTTTAAGAATTTCTTTTTAAAACTACAACTGCAGTTTGGGTTAGCTAATTGTTTTTGTTTGTACTGAGTTTTCAATTTACTAGAAACAAAACCAGTGTGTGATTAATGTTCTACTAGTTTCGCAATACAACTGTTTTTAGGGTTCCGTATAGTTTCATTATGCCCGTTCTTCTGTATTTCAAAATGCGTGGTCCGACAACACTTGGCAGGTTTTTATTTTTTTACAGATATTTGGATAATTCAAGATTTTACAGACAATGAGGATAAAACGCGCAAATATGTGGAGATGGCGTCACAATCGCAAAAAAAATATCGTTGGTAATGGTTTAGAAATAACAAATCCATAATCTCTATGTATCAGAAAATGATTCCAAAATAGCAGTGAAATCGCACCGTTTCTAAAGTGTGGGTTTTAACCTTATTTTCTCATATTTGTAGTATTTGCTGCGTGGCCCCGGCTTTAGAATAGTGCCACCCCGTCTCTTCCCGCGGGTGTCGTAAGAGGCGACTAAGGGATAAGGGATAAGGAAACCTCTGATCCCTACTGCTCGTGAGAACGCTGTGGTGATTTATTTAATTAATAGTCATCCGCATGGCGGCGATGCGGTTCGCCACCCATCAAGTCTCGTTCTTCACGGGGGCGAGAAGTGGCTCACGGAGAGCCATTCTGCTGCATTGATCGTAGTAAATGGAAATCCGTGATCTCTGCCTACCCCTTTTGGGATATAGGCGTGATTGTATGTATGTATTTGTAGTATTTTTTAAATTCGAAGCTTTTCTTTCGCTTCAACCATTTTGTGTAGGGTGTCATTAATAAAGAAAACTATTTTTTTTAAAAAGCCAATATCTACAGACGTACATATCTGCCCGGCGCCTGATTTGTCTGGCGGATATGCCTGGCGGACAGATCCGTCCATGTATGGCGCAAATTGGACACGGATTGGTCTTCAGATACATTTGAATAACGCCATGCACGGACGGATCAGTCTGCCGGGCATATCCACCGGACAAATCCGGCGGGCTCATGTGTGCGTGTATCCCTAGGTAATATTTTCAGAAGTAGTCGCTTTTCTTTGATTATTTTAAGAGTCGCCAGGACGCTCTTGTGAACTCGCGTCCCCTTACAAACGTAGTTCAGCTCTCATTTTAAAACGACATGCTTTAGAACCACGAAATTTGGTATGGGCATTCTAGCAGTACAGATCCATGTCGGTAATTCGTTTTCGTTGCTAAAAATTGTAATATAAAGAAAACATAGCAAAAATAAGTTTTGTATGTAAATCTGTATCTGGCTGTATTTTCTTTGTATTACAATTTTTAGCAACGAAAACAAATTACCGACATAGATCTGTACTACTAGAATGCCCATGCCAAATTTCGTGGTTCTAAAGCATGTTGTTTTAAAATGAGAGCAAAACTACGTTTGTATGGGAACGCGAGCGTCCTGGCGACTCTTAAGCTATACATATACCTACATACCCAGTATGAGCGTATGGGTACCAGGTGCGCGGCGGCTGCGTTACATCACTTTGAGATGAAACACTCGGACTCGCCTCTCCATTATATTTAACTTGTATTTATTTAGCGGTAGTTTCTGGACAATACAGGAATTAGACAAGTTTAATGACAGCTTGTGACATTGCTACGTAAATGTTACGTTAGCGAAGTTGAGCATAGGTGTTTTTTGTTTACAATTTTGATGTTAAGCATTATTTCCCTATCCTAACAATGTACGGTAACGGTAAATGTTATATTTTATTTATAAATATAGAAAACTTCACTTAATATCACTTTCAAGGTACTTAAAAAATATGAAAACAGAAGGTACCAAAAATGTAAATTTAAGTCGGTGCGACATATTGCAAATATTCTATGCAGGTACTACTAACTTCAACAAAACATGCCTATTAGTTTAAATTAATTGACAAAATAACTTAAACAAAGATGGAAACGATGGATTACAAACTTTCCAGTTTTGTAATAAAATCGCATTGGTGCTCAACACTTCTGGCCAAGGCTGTATGTCGAAAAATCTTTTAAAATTTATTTTTAAGGACCATGGATATGGAATCCAGGAGAAATCGCGGGAACTGTTCAAATATTATAAGCACACCTATAGTGATTTCAGTATTTGTTACAGTACCTTGGGCACTTGTTTTTGGAAAGGCGAGGCAATGTGATGTCGGTTCTTTTTTGTTCAAAATTATACTAGATATGTATTAGACATGTAACGAATATTCGCATTCGCGAATATTCGCATGTTTTTAGATATTCGCACTCGCATTCGCATTCGGAAAATTGAATGCGAATATTTTAGCACCTTATTTGTGCCGAAAATGGAAGAAAGTATCTCACTATCTACCGCTATGTCGGTTGACTTACATTTAAAACCCTGCAATTGAAATGATACAATTCATATGAAATGCAGCGCTGTCTCGCTCGCGCACCGGCGCCGCATGCGGATCCGTCCGGTTATGAACTGCGTCAATAAAATGTTACCGCGATACAAGCAAAATGTGGTGAAATTACGAAATGTATGAAAACTCAAATATTCGCATTCGCATTCGCGAATATTAATTACAAATATTCGCATTCGCATTCGCGAATGTTCTAAAACCGACATTCGTTACATGTCTAATATGTATTATTTCCAACCAATGACGAGGGTCAGCTTGGTGCAGACTCTCAATTTACTTGTAAAATGTGTGGACGGTTGTGCCGTTCAGAAATTGGGCTATGTAGCCACGGGCGGCGCTGTCGCTTGTTCACGATACTGCTTAAATCATCTGAACAGATGGACAAGGTCTGATGATGATGATGACGATGATGATGATGGTGATGATGATGATTATTATTATTTCCAGATGGAGGCGAAGGTGAAGGAGGAGGTCCCCGATAAGGACTACCAGCCCTCCACCACCGAGAGGAGAAAACGTATGTCACCTTGAAGTAAATTTGAATACTTATTATTTTTTCATATTTGATCATATATCGTTATTATTATAATCAGAAGAAAAGCGTGGTAACCAAATACGAGTATGTTTTTGTATTACAAAACAAATGTTATTAATAAAGGTTTCATTTAATTTTAAACCGACTTCAATTCTATAGAAGGGGGAAGTTCTGCATTCGGTTTGGTGTTTTTTATATGCATTCTTAAACGATAAATAGACGCGAGTCAGGCATGTGTCGTATCAATTATAATTTTACAATGCATGTGCTCGAAAAGTGCGTTTCCTACGGAGCCATATTATGCGGAAAGTAGTACTTTTCCGCACTAGTGCTTTTTGTTTTCAATTTTTTTTTAATTTTAATAGTTTAATTTTTTTTGTTTAATGTAAATAATGCTTGTGCTCTATTGCGTTCTGACATTGCAAATTATACAAATATAACTTTTAATTTTAATAATTAAACTTATTTGCCAAGATATGTTTTTTGATTTACTCGCACAATGCATTGTAAAACATTGTATGATACACGTGCGTAAAGATGATTTCCGACTCGTATTCCTTTATAAACTCGCTCGCTTTGCTCGCTCGTGAATAAAATTCCACTCGTCGAAAATCATCCACTTTCCACACTTGTTGCATAAATATCTATTAAAATACATGAACTATTGTTCACCAAAAACACAATCTATCTCAAAAATATATCCAAAACACAACCAATAATTGTAACTTAAATAACACTGCGGTTTAGGACATATTTTTAGTACAGATAAAAATTTGACTCAAACAAGACTTGTCCTACATTAACTTTGTTAAACCATTAAAACTAGTAGTTCTGTGAACCGTAGACTTCAGAGCATTTCGCCCCTTTCCCCCTCCCTCGAAACTTTTTTTTTACAACAACCTCTAAGGAAGTGTCAGCTTGACCTTTTACCCGAAAATTATTGAAATCCGTCCATAAATAACGCGACAGCAAACATCCCCCCTTACCCCCTCATTTTTCCCCCAATCAAAAAAATGGCTCGACAATTTTTGGCAAATAAATCAAGGAACATACATGCCAAGTTTCATCGAAATCGGATGAAAAATGCGACCTCTAGACCGACACTGACCAACCAACCAACCAATACACTCACATCAATCTGCCAAATCGTCGTACCAGTGAAAACGGAGACGTTCGTCGCCTCGCTACGCTCGGCTCCTCAGTCAATAAACAAATAATCAACTAATGGGTAATTTGCAGAAAAAATGTACCTTTATTTTTTTTTAATTTCATATATATTTTGAGTCTATCGCATGCAGAATCATGAGCTCTATCGAGTCTGATAGAATAAAAAAAATGACCCAACTGTCCCAAAATTTACATACAAAAAATTCGTTACGTTCATAAAAAAATTTAACGAAACTGATAATTTCTCAGTTTCGTTACACTTTTTTTATGAACGTAACGAATTTTTTGTATGTTAATTTTGGGACAGTTGGGACTAAGTAAAGGTACATTTTTTCTGCAAATTACCCTAATATTGAAGTTTTATTGGAGTTTTATCTGAATTTCAAGTAAATTCAGATATCGGACGTTTAGCCGCCACCTGTATTGCGTAGTTAATGTCGCGTACCACTCCAGCAGGGCGACCGCGGGGTGAAGCAGCAGCGGGGGGCAGTCAAGTGATCACGTGACTTACCTATCAACTACCACCGCGGCAATAACTCGGCTCCGCATACATTTTGTATATTTTTATAATTAAATTAATATCTCGTACTTGGAGTTCATATTCAGCATCCACAAACCAGGATAGCCCCTCAACATTGCATTGCATTGCATGTTAATGCATTTTAGTTGTATTGAAGTTGGATCGTGTAAACGTGTTTTGAGTTAGAATATGGCCCAAGTAAGGATGAATTCGTACATCAGGGTAGGAGTATCTATACACGTGGGAGTCCGCAGGTGTCAGTGATCATAATCTGGCCCCGGCGGGGCGCGGCACGATCTGCTAGGGCGCTGGATAGGGCTTCAACATACATTATAGGTACTAAATATACTAGGAAGTAGTCCGCCTCGAACAGAACTTGCCATTTACTTGCAATAGGGGATATTACTGCAATGTTCTGCCACCAGAATGCAGCACTAGCACATCGGTAAATCATAGAGTTCTTAATACATAGTAGGCCTTAAACAGTTTTTTACAGGTTTTCATAGATAATTTATAACGAATAAATATGTCATTTGTGCACCAAGGCGGTTTGTTTACAGAGGGCCTATCGTGAAACGAAAGAATCGAAATTTTGACTTCTGCCTCTCTATCGCTCTAATATGTAAGAGTGACAGAGAACCAGGTAACGAAACTTTTATTTTCGTGTTTCGCGGTAGGCCCTCTGGTTGTGCTAGTGCCGCCCCCTAGGCAGGGTTTTGCGTAATATTCCCTATTAAGTTGACAAATGAAACAGAGCAATCAATTTTTTATTGCCCCTCGTTGCTATGGTTACGTCCCTTGGACAACCAAGCATTTTCTATGAAACTGTAAGAAGATGTGCCTTAGATTAACGTAGAGTATAGGTACGACATTGAAAAGTTGATTTGCCCAACAAGATCCTTATGAAGATCGCTTTTACGCCTTCTAGCTCCATAACCCCTCGATCGATTCTGCTCATATACGAACTCCTAAAATATACTTTTTCTACTCCGGTACTTTTATCTGTCAATTATATACTCCCGCCAACGAATATAAAAGCATGTCTTATGACATTTCAAAAAAGTCTATCTTGTCTATTCTTCATAAAGACCCTAGGGTTATTATGTGATAAAAAGCAACTGCTAACAGTGGTGCCCTGTGAACCCAACAGATAACAAAACTAAAATAATTGCTGCCAACATAAGGAAAAAAAGCGGTATTAGACATTGCAACCTGCAGGGCCCAATCTGGCAGGTTGGTAGGTGTAATTAAAGGTAGGACACGTAGGGAGCTGAAGGAGGGCAGGGAGAGGCAGGGTACACAACAGATTGGGCCCTGCAGGTTGCAATGTCTAATAGCCGCTTAAAGCAAGTAAGTTGATGACATTTGAAAAAATATATATTACCGTGTCTATGATTACGTTCTCTCAACTGTCATTTGCCACCACTTTTCAACTTCTCGCTATTTCTTAAAGCAAACTGCGTTTAATCTTGTGCTTTATTTAATCACTAGTCGTAGAAAAAGTAATGTATGCAACGTTGTATAAGTAGGTCAAAAAAGGCTCATGGCGTCTTTATTAACAATTTTCGGCTTCGCCTCAAATTGTTACACACGCCACTCACCTTTTTTGAACCCTCTTATACAACTATTGCATAAAATACTATATCTCTGCTAGAACTCCAACAAATTTCGTGAAGATCAGAAAAACTATACTAAACTTATCGCGGAACAACTATTCAAAATCAAAAAGCCATCGAAATGCAAAGACGTCACGGTAGCCAGCTGCAATTCTGTTGTATCCAAAGTTGCCTGTAATAACTTCACTTTGCCTACTCTCCGCTCGTTTTACAATTTCCACTTTCATTCTACTCTAGCGACATATAACCTCGTCGGAAATGGGTGTCTTTCGCCCCTAACTAGGTTAAAATTCTACTACGCCGGTGCGCGAGCGAGATAGCGCTCTGCGTGTGTATTGCGCTATCATGCTTGCACGCCGTCGCCGCATGCGGTTGCGGCACCAGTGTGATAATTGCCTTAGTCATTTATTCAGTACGTATGTTTGCTACGAAAGGCTTTTCGCTACGTACTCGTAGCATGCTACATGATGCTACGAAGGTTTCGTAGCGGTGATGAAACCTGCATGAAAGATTTAGGATAATACAAATTGTTTGATGATGAAAAACGTGGAAACGTGTATTTTTTATTTTTTTAAATCTTTATTTAATTTATAAAGGGGTTTTATCACACAGTGATTATGTCACCCCCGTTGACAAACCAATATTTGAATACGCCTTAAAATAACTTATTCACAATCACAATGTTTTTAAATATAATTTGCAAAGCGTCCTGGCTTCGTCAGACAACGGCGCCGCCAGAATACTGTTACAACTACCGACATTCATAGGCAGTAAACTTGTCATCTCAAATCGCTGTGCCTCATTGCGGACACATTCCATTAACACATGTTGGACAGAGCAGTCGTGTATATGGCGCTGAATTCGCTTAACCCGTTCACAGTCCCCATACAAAATGTTTCAATTTTCTTGGACGTCCAAGCAAATTACTTCCATCACACGTCCGTGCTCCACGGTTGGGTCACTATGAAACGACACGTACACACTCGGATTATTGCAATATATATTATAGAATGCTGTTTCATATCTAACTAAAATGTCAGAATTGTCTTTATAAGCCTTTTATCGAATGCAGTAGGAAGTGAACTATACCTTGTGCAATCTAAGAAGCGGTTTTTGACACCTGTCATCTCAGTACGTTTTATAACCTAAAATCGATTTTAGGCTATAAAATGTACCGAGATGACAGGTGTCAAAAACCGCTTCTTAGATTGCACAAGGTATATAGTGATTTGAGTGCATACCTGGTCGGAGTGACCCATGTACGGGGCACGCACTTGTGGAGATAGTTCGTCGTGACCCATGTATGGGGCACTGTGAACGTGTTAAAAAGATCCCTGGATACGTTAAAATGACGAGAAAAATCAGAATCCCATATGTGTTTGACACAAGTTGTTTAGGTGCAAATCTTCTTCTTTAAATTTGTATTGTATAGTTGGCATTACTAGTTATAAATTACAAAGTACCCAAAGAGCCGTGTAGTCGAATGCGAATGCGAATATTCGTGACATCCCTACTGTCCACAGAAAAAAACACCCGTTTTTCTATATTAGAGGAAAGGCCAATTCGTAGGAGCTATCTTATTTTCGATGTTCGTAGGACTGAAAAGTTTTATACCAACAAGTGGTATCATTGGAATCAGCATGAGCTACTGATTATGAAAATATCTCTTGTCACTTCATAAAGTGGTGGAATGAGTTTTTATGACGTCACAAAGATGGCGCGCGACTTAGGGTTAGATTTTGTCGATTATTTCAAAAACTATTTAGTCGATTTAAGCGAACAAGGTGTCATATGATTGATATTTTCATGCTTAATAAAATATGTAAATGTACCTTCAACCAAAAAGTTCAAAAAACGCCAAATTTATTTTTATTTGAATTTATAACACGCATTAATTTACATTATTAATTATGTTAAACTTAATTGCATAATAATAAAAAAATAAGTCCAAAAGGCGCACTTAATGCTTTAAGGCATTCTGTTCCAGTCAACCATAGGGCAAAACAGAAATTTGCTATGCAGTGAGATAAAAGGATTGTGAGATTATTAGTCTCTCTCACGGCCGTACTATCCTTTTCCCGTAGCCATTCAAGCTATTTTCGACGCCCTCTAATTCTGGTATTCTGTTGTTTGGTGGTAGCTAGAAGTATGAATTTTCAGTGAAAAAGAAGTCATAACATCACAAGGAAGACATATTCTCGAAATCATTTAATTTTAAATTATAATTGGACGTACTTCTGCAAACAGGAACCAACCCACACAACGTCAAAAAAATTGTTAAGTATACAGCTAAGCCATAAAATGCACCTTATGTCGACCCAGTAAATATCAAAGTGATGTGACAAGTATAACCTATAAAAATATCATGGTCACAAAGTTACCAGCACTCTGTTTATAACTTTATAATTAAATAAAAAAGATCCATGTCACATGGTTACCCGATACGTTGCTTAATATGCTTATTATATTTATTCTAAAAAGACCCAAGCAACATGGTTCCTAGTTAAAGTATCTTCATTATTATTCCACATGGAACCATGCGGGTTGGTTCTCGTTTGCAAAACAAAAATCGAACAAGTTGATACATATGTTCACAAAGATTCATGTGTATTCCGACCAAAAATTGTAGAAATTAAAAAGTGGCAACATCGTAGTGTCGTCCCTTTCAAATCAATGTAAGGGTCGCCACACACCTAGCGGTTTTCCTCGCGGAATTACCGGAAGTAGCGGAAATTCATAGACAAATTAAGCATTTTGTCTATGAATTTCCGCTACTTCCGGTAATTTGTCTATGGCTTCCATACAAAAAATCTGCTACCATAGACAAATTTCCGCTACCATAGACAAATTTCCGCTACTTCCGGTAATTCCGCGAGGAAAACCGCTAGGTGTGTGGCGACCCTAAGAAAACGGGACGACACTACGATGTTGCCACTTTTTAATTTCTACACTTTTTGGTCGGAATATAGCATGGTTCTATGTTAAAATAATTGGAGGTACTTCTGCAAACAGGAACTAACCCACACGATGGCAGTTTCGAGAAAAAGTAGTTTTGTTTAAAACGTGTAAACAAAAAAAAACATGCGAAAGTTAAATCTAAAAGTTTGATTTAAATACCAAACAAATCCTTATTTTCTACAGTTTTTACTGGTAACTTGCTCAAACAACAAAACGTATATCGTTTTTTTTCTTTAAAAAGTCTATGGTTCCTGTTAACAAAAAAGATTCAGTGAGGGTTGGTTCCTTGTTACTTTACTAGTAAGTAATAAAAAAACCATAATAAGCTATGTTTTACTTGTTTTATTTCAAAGAATATAAAGTACAAACACTAAACAGTACTCAATACTCGTACTTTACACAAAAACACTTAATTAATACTTACTCAAACAACAATACTTTACTCAAAAACAGTTCTATGTTATCAAAATATCCAACTTTAACTTAAGACATACTTAAAGTTGCAGGACTTGAAAAGCCTTCTGCATCTGATTCCACAGGTGAACTATGATTTCTATGTTAAATTGATGCCCGATGAAAATATTGAGGATGACCAGGAAGGCTTTTCAAGTGAACCAGACTTCGAAATTGAGGAAAAAACCACTGAGTAGTAACTAACTAAAATTGGCAACAGATCTCATTTTAAGTATGTCTTAAGTTAAAATTGGATATTTTGATAACATATAACTGTTTTTTGAATAATTAAGTATTCTTGTATAAAGTAGGTACGAGTGATGAGTACTGTTTAGTGTTTGTACTTTATATTCTTTGAAATAAAAATAATATTTCATAGAATATAAAGTACAAACATTAAACAGTAAAAAAAAAAACCATAATAAGCTTTGTTTTAGTTATTTAATAAGTAAAACATAGCTTATTATGGTTTTTTTATTACTTACTAGTAAAGTAACAAGGAACCAACCCTCACTGAATCTTTTTTGTTAACAGGAACCATAGACTTTTTTAAGAAAAAAAACTGTATACGTTTTGTTTTTTGAGCAAGTTACCAGTAAAAACTGTAGAAAGTAAGGATTTGTTCGGTATTCAAATCAAACTTTTAGATTTAACTTTCGCACGTTTTTTGTTTACACGTTTTAAACAAAAACTGCTTTTTCTCGAAACTGCCATCGTGAGGGTTGGTTCCTGTTTGCAGAAGTATGTCCAATTTAAGAATTATTGCAAGTCAAAGTTTCTTAGTTTTGTTACTGACTGACTATTATATGGCAGATCATACGAATTCTAACTCTAGCTAATCCACAAGCTCCAAATTTTGACTACATCTAGTATTAGACCTATAAAGCCTCTGAAAATCTTAACATACTGCAATGTCAGCCGGGTTGCCTGGTTTTACAAAGTACATTGCAATCCCATATAAAGAACTGCAAAGTTACATTTTTAGTTGTAGTAGATAGTAAAATAGAGGCAGTTTTAGGTGCCCATTAATACCTTCGGATGTGGGCATGCGTACGGGTCATGGGTGAGAATAGGTATGGGAATGTGCACGGCAAGAACGTGGAAGGAGAAAAGAGACGCCTACTTACAAAAATCCCATTAAAAACATTACATGTGAAAAAAACACAAGACTGGCATTACTGTTCTTAGACCGCAAAAAGTATCGATATCTGAAGAAAACCAAGCCGGTGTCCGGTGTCTAGAGTTTACTAACAACAGTTCATTGTGGCTGTTTCAATATTAGATGTCTATTTTTATAAAATAAATAAAATGATTTCGCAGTTGCACAGGACAATTAAATAGAAACGCAATAAAGTCTATCTAACGATATCGGATTATGTACCTAATTTACCCGACGATATACATATTTTTAGCTGTGCGAACGCCAGATCATTCTATTCCATACAACCTTTGGGTGCTCGACATAATGCAAAGGAATAATTCGTTCACTCCGAACTTCTCTGTTTGTATGTTAGTTGTTGGAACTCCTTAAATTTAAATAAATATATAAGTTAACCTTGATACTCGCAGTAGGCATGCCTATATCGCGGAGACCAATATCACATGTTATGACAATATATGCTATAACTGGTTGACAAATTAAAGATTTATTTTTTAAAGTATGATGTTGTCTACAACCAACACATACATACATAAGTATACATATTACTTAAGCTAATTTATTATAACTATACTTAAGTAAAAGTGCATCAAATTAACTCTAAGCTTATTTTGACTATCACGAAGGTCTAACTTTTTCTGATTTGGATAATATTTTCAGTATATTCATAGGTTAAGCTGGCTAGCCATTGCTTTTGCTTTTGTGATGACTTGTTTGGCTTTAAAAACGGGTTTATCTTTAATGTCTAAGTGTCTAGTCACGGAATTATAAAAAAAACTAGATATATATGCTTCAAATCGTTTTGCAAAGGCAGTATTCACGGACGGAACCTATACCTGTACTTGAAACGAAGAGTGTATCGATACACTCTTCGTTTCAAGTATTTGCTTGTGCTTATCAACAACAATTTTGAGTAAGTAAATTGACGAACCGTCAACACTTCGAACTTTTTATATAGTAAAAGTGTGGAATACCGGAAGGATTTCTTTTACATTGTTTTAAGGACAAGGACAAGGACACAGGAGCACGCTGTGCTCTTTCGGCCTCGATGATAACTATTTTACAAGAGCTGCCCCAACAGCGTAAACAGTATGTTAAAAACACACTGTAAAATACACTACTTAATGATAAAATGTATAATGATATGGCTAAATAAAGGTAAAGATTATTACATATACACATATACTCGTACTATATATACATATATATTAGCTACAAATATTTCTTTACAATGTTTTGAGTTAGAAATTAGGACTTAAATATGAAACTAATAATTGCACAATCCTTTTATCTCACTGCACACACCATAGCAAATTTCTGTTTTGCCCTATGGTTGACTAGAACAGAATGCCTTAAAGCATTAAGTGCGCCTTTTGGACTTATTTTTTTATTATTGTGCAATAAAGTTTAACATAATTAATAATGTAAATTAATGCGTGTTAGAAATTTAAATAAAAATAAATTTGGCTTTTATTTCACTTTTTGGTTGAAGGTACATTTACATATTTTATCAAGCATGAAAATATCAATCATATGACACCTTGTTTGCTTAAATTGACTAAATAGTTTTTGAAATAATCGACAAAATCTAACCCTAAATCGCGCGCCATCTTTGTGACGTCATAAAAACTCATTCCACCACTTTATGAAGTGACAAGAGATAGTTTAATAATCAGTAGCTTATGCTGATTCCAACGGTACCACTTGTTGGTATAAACCTTTTCAGTCCTACGAAGATTTCTTCGCTTCAACTTGGCCACCCTACTATATCTATTTCACCCATTTGTTGGGCACATCCAGAAATTGTATAACTTCAATGCATCACAAAGTATAACTATGAAGGCCGCGTGTTTGGTTTGCGAGGGGCGGGTTTAGAAATAACAATCCATAGATACTACATTATATCCCTACATTTTACTATGCTATCTTAAAGTATAGTCAATTTGTGAATTGAATGTATACAGGATGTAACAAAAATACTGGTGATCCATTTAAGGGCTTAATTGGTGTCGTATTGCGAGTAAGAAAAAGTAAAGGAAAAATTTTTAGGACGCGAAAAAAATTTTTTTTTGTATGGGGACGTCGTCAAACGCGGCCAACCCTCCATACAAAACCAAAATAATTTTCGCGAGATTTTTTTTTCTTACTTTTCATAATTAAAATACGATACCAATTATGACCTTAAAAGGATCACCAGCATTTTTGTTACACCTTAAATTTGTATATTGTACTTTTTTAATAGTTAAATTCATTACGGGCATGAGAAATTCGCAGCCATCAGGTAAGTCTCAGTAGCTCAGTTAGTCAGAGCGATGGGCATGTTTCCCAGAGTCGCGAGTTCGAGTCTCGCCTGATGCAGTGGATTTTTCTACTTTTCCTTTATTTCTAAGCATTTGTAATTATAGTTTTCGTTAGCAGTAACCTTGTCATTCATGCAAAGCCTACAAACTTACACAGAACGGATATAATTATAGCAATCATATTCAACACAGCTGCACCAATTCTCACTATACTCTGCCTCGCTACGAACCGGTTGTAAGTGTTGTAACGCTATTGGCCGACATCCTTTTAGTTACTCACTGAAATATATTTTGTTTACTTTTGACCTTTATCTTAGTTTGTGTTGTATTTATTCTGTGAATGTAAATTGTAAATGTAATACTTTTTATACTCGGCGACTGTAATACTTGAATTGAGATTGTGTTGGCGGAACTACTAGCGCATACTTTTCGATAGAGCTTTTATGGTCGCTTATTGTAGCATCCATAACAACGACAGAAAGGATTTCCATACAATATTGTGACACTGTTGCCGGGCGCCGCCTTGCGTGTCGGGCGGGCGCGCACCGGCACAATCCACCGGGAGATCAAAGTTACTCAATTATATAGAAGCAGCGGGTTGTGCACGGCATTCTTCGAACTCAATTCTTACCGGCTTGTTTAAGCACTCGTAGAAAAACTATTGTGTGCAACTGTACATAATTAGGTCTTAAAATTCTCGGGTCTGTTTTTAAAAAATTCGGCTTCGCCTCATTTTGTAACTTCGACCCTCGAATCTTAAGAACCCTTATTATGTAACTGTTGCACAAAATACTATTAGTTTTTCCTTCAAAAACATGTTTATCTACACCCATATCATAAACCCTCCATGATGCGTTCAAAAACCGCACGTTATAACCACCATAAAAATAGATTGTTTCGTTAGTAGTTAGAACAAATGTCTTATCTGTAACGATGTTATTATTATCAAATAATAAGCAAAAATTCGATATCATTATGGAAATCCGGGATGGGCCCCGCCCGCCGGCGCGCGCCTCCCGACCGCCGGCACAATCGAGTTGGCCATGGGGATGGCGCTGCGTTCCGTGCAATGGCAGTCATTCAATCATCATTTCGGGTTTATAATATAGAAATAGAAATAGAAATACTTTATTCGTGACATTAGCGGAAGGACAAATAAATTAGTGAATTATGAGTGTAGATAAAGCAGTGTATGCAACTGTACATAATTAGGCCTTAAAACACTCGTGTGATTTTATTATGAAACTCACTTCGTTCGTTTCATAAAACCACACTCGTGTTTTAAGGACCCCTATTACGTAACAGTTACATAAACTAATATTTATTACTCAACGATGGGCTGGTTACAAATCACGAGCCATATTTTCAGTAAATCTCGGCTGAGTCTGTACTTCCTTTACATCTCAACGTCACCTAATTTGATGATTGAATTTACCTAGCTACTGTTTCTGGATCTAATGCTTATAGCCTCTACAATCGGCGCAATGTCGACACAAAACTCGCGCGCAATTTCGAGACATTTCCGTCTAGGTAGGTGCAACGAAATCAATCGATGGATCAAACGCCGCAATGTATTAAAAATCGCAGGTGACTAATCGCTTACTTGTCTGGAGGCCTTTAAGGCCTGGTTACACCTAACGAGTACAGTGGCGAGACAGCAAAATTCCAATTGGCCGAGAGAGTAAAATGGCCCGGCCCAGTACTCGGCGATGTGTTTACACCTTGCGAGTACTCGGTCGAGAGTACTGACTCGCCACTGTACTCGGTAGGTGTAACCAGGGCATTACTGTCTCGCACTTGACCGAATTGAAGGTGACCTGATTACATACCCTTTAAGTAATCAAACCTCTACGTCCGATGGGCGTCCATGGAAGGCGACAATAATACGCCTCGACGTGCTTTGAATAATGTAGTGATTTACCCAGACTTAGACTTCATGGAAATGATAGGTTTACAAAACTAGGAAGAAAAAATATCTCTTCCTATAGTCTGTATCTTTAGGTATTTGAATAAAAGTAAACAAAAAATTTGCACATTCTCGGGTAGTTATAACATTTATTGGTTAACCAACCAAAAAGAGTATTATAAAACCAAATACAAAAGCGCCTAGATCTGTCACTGAACGAACGACCTGACTTTAACCTACATTATTTGATCATGTAATGTTTTCATCTACCCTCAAGTGGCTTAAGGAGCCATTGGAGGGTAGATTTTGTTTACTTTTATTTAAATACCTAAAAATACAGACTATAGCCTAGTCGGTCGTCACCCTGCAAATCAAACTGGAGGTCCCAGGTCCTAATCCTGGTCAGGGCATTAATTATGTCTTTAGATATTTGTTCCTGAGTTATGGACTCTACGTCTACGTCTACTTAGGTACCTATATTGTATAATTCGTCGCATACTTCGTTTTTTTTTTGATATTAGAAATTGAGTAAACATAGAAACAGAAATTGCCAACCTGTTCTAACCTGTTCTGTTTGAATGTTCAATTTAAACACTGCAAGCACACCAACAAACGATTAGTTATCATGATGAAAAGTTCACATTTGTAAATAAATATGTCATTATTTTCAGATTATAATCCATAACAACAATTAAAACACAATTTCGTTTTGATTATCATGTTAGAGGTACATAACAATTGAAAAACTGTCAGTGACGCACGTACGTTATATTATAAATCGTAAACCATATGTTACTAACCTCTTTTCCAGGTTTTTTTATTGTGCAACATTCACAAGAACATAAACAATGATATGAATAAATTATTTCGTGCAAATTACTACTATAATAATGCTGTAAAATAATTAATATTATTCAATTTAACATTTACAAATACGTACGCAAGGTTTTACTATAAATACTAATATATTTAAATATTTTTTTAAGGCCACATAGGTACTTTGACACTTGTGACATGTATCGTGCCGTATATTGCCTGATAAAGAACCCTGTACATCCTTCTTTCAACTTTTTTCTAATCGCAAAAAAACTATAGTAACCATAACACAAACCTTATTGAGCTATAAAAGATCAATTTATTTATTTCATTTTTTCCATTATGTGTCCTATAGTATACCTCTCTAAGTACTCAAGAGGTTTGAAGTTGATTCAATATGCCAAAACGGATTTTAAAATTAAACTACGATTAGCATCTTCAGTACGCTTACCATGAGTTATGACATTGACGTTTTCGAGAACGAGTATCGAGTGTTCTATCTGTGCATCTTGCTTGTAACGTATTAGTGTAAACGAGATGAACAGATAGAAAATTCGTTATTCGTTAACAAAAAATGACAATCAAACTCATGGTAGTCGTACTGAAGGGCTTCTACCCTCGGTCATTCGTTGCTCTCTTTTACCTTCTCTCCTTTACTTTGGACACCGGTAGACGCTAGTTCAGAAGAAATTCTAAATCGAAACATAGAGACCAAGTCCGCTTTAAACAATGATTAATATGATTTTAAGCTAACATGGTCATTAACCCATACAGCCATTTTAGTCGCATTTACCACATTTTGTCGACACTTTGTGTAAACACAAAAATATTTGTTACCATTTTTGGTCGCCGTTACGAAATTGTTCGGTTGAGGCGACTAAATTATTGTATGAGTTTTAAAAAGTGGGGACGAGTCGACACAGTCGCATTTTGGTTACTTTGTTACGTCGCCGTGTCGTAACATTGTTACCAGTTTGCAACCACTTATAGCGCAAATCATTCATTCATTCGTTCACTCATTTGCTGCCACTGCTATCAGTCCACAAAGTTGACGTAAGTAAAATTGTTAAATATATTTGTGAACGCCATTGCTGTTATGGACGAAAATATTTATTTGAATTTTTCGGACATTTTTCGTGTTTCCAGGATGTTAACATTATTGCGCAAAAAAGTACGCTGTGTTATTTTATTTAAAAATTTCAAATTTGCCAACGCGCCACTAAAATAATTGGAATTTAACGATTGTAAACAAATGTAATATTGATTTTACTAAACTTATTTTTACATTTTCAGACTTAAAAAGCCTCTCATAAGGTAGAACAACGATTGCTAATAACAAAAACAACGACAACGACAACAACGATTGCTATTGTGGTATTAAAAAACCATTTTACTATAAAATATTTAAAAAAGAAACTATTTTTAAGAACATACATAATTCAGTTACAATCGGTCACAAAGTTACCACATTATGTCGACACAGTGTCGACTTAAAACTCCAACATTATCAAATTTATAAAATGGTGGACCGTCCTTTTATGTTTCCAGCGATTCTCAAACTTCGGGAAGATATGGAAATACCATTTTGAATAGTTTCGACGATGGAAGGCAGTTCTTGACACACGTATGATATCGCTTGTTTAAAGCAAGTGGGTTGTTGATAATAATTTTAGTTATCTTTTTTTTTTACCAATGGCTATAAAACAGCGAACTCAATTTTTATTTCATGTACACGATTCTCATAATCTACCCTGAGGTTATTGAATTTAAACTTTCGTGGGGACATATTAACATCCTACCAGTAATAAGTATAAGAGCCCATGACACTGACTGAACCTAGTTCGATAAGTCTCCCAGATGAGATATATATAATTAGTCACGTCTTTAATAGGGGAACACGAAATGCCTATGCTGCAATGCAAAAAAGTGGCGGCACAATATTTTTTTTTGAAAATTAAATAAAAATCGGTTTCTAGTACGATAAGTCTCCCAGGTTTCCTTTGTACCTCGAAGCAGAGGAGAGTTAGGACTATTCGATAATGCGGTGCTGCAGCAGTGGTTTTTCTTACACAAAAATTTTAGATCTTTCTGATGAGCATTGGTTTAAGAGGAGACTGATCATACTAGACACCTAATAAAACCGATCCCTTATAATGCTGCAGCAACTGACAAGGCCAGTCACCGGGGCTTGCAGCACTGCATTATCGTATAGTCCTAACACTCCTCTGCTTCGAGGAACAAAGGAAACCTGGGGGACTTATCCTACTAAAAACCGAATTATTGGTGATTAAAAAAATATATTATGCCACCACTTTTTTGCATTGCAGCATAGGTATTTCGTGTTCTCCTACTAAATACGTGACTAATTATATACATATATCATCTGGGAGACTTATCGAACTAGGTTCAGTGTCATGGGCTCTTCTACTATAAAACTTTATGTTTTTGGACCACCCTACTCTGCAATAAATATTATTAATCTAATCTCATGATTTATGTAGCAGAGTGAGATGCTGATATGTGAACTGACAACAAAGTTTGGGAGACTTTGGAGTATCTAGTGACGTTTACAATTAATTTTAGTAACAAAGTGTAGGAACATTCACGTAACTTTACCACACCCTGTGTCGACTTTTAGTAACAAAGTGTCTACACAGTTACTAAAAATTGTTTCTAAAGTGTACACTAGTCGCAATATACACGCAATGTGTATAAAATGTATCGACGCAAAGTTACAGTAATGTGTGGACACAATGACCACACTTAATTACTAAAAATCACTCGGTCACATTGTGTGTACACTGCTACCACACATTGAAACCAAACCAAACACAGTTACATTGTGTCGTAACAGTTACGAAATATTTTGTACTTGCAACTACTTTCACAAATCTGCTACCGAAAATGGCTGTCTGGGAACATTACAAAAACTATTTAAAACGGGATATTTACCATGTGAGTTTTTTATTGTGAGCTTCCGATATTTCTGCACAGTTGCATGCGCCATTATCACGGAGTAACTGAAGTTGCTGCGAGTGTCAGTTGTGGTCTACCCACACACCATAGCGATCTACCCTCTTTCGAGTTCGCTTTTTTCGTCCGTTGTCACTGCTACTACTACTAGTAGTTCGTCCCGAACTGTGAACTCGCGAATCTTGTGTTTCGCCATAAATGTGCAATAGTAGAATTACTACAAATACCAAAAATAGGTATCGGGTATTTTTTTCTCAACTAACCATCACGGTGAAACTAAACGTCCATATTAAATTGTGCGGTTGATGCGCAAAATTTTACCGCGACGAAATCGCTTCAGATTTAACAGTTTTTGTCTCATCTTAATTTAAATCCACCTCTCACATGCCTCTCACTCTGTTGCCTTGGCATGTCGTTCTCATCTGTGGACCAACTATATAGGTTTCGGTCACCATCATTATGCGTCTATGGTAACTCTCTCTAACTAATGTAATGTGTTAATGTCAGTATGCTGATAGCGCTAGCAGCCAAAGCTCTAATAAATTAAAAAAAAGTCAGTTGTCAAAATATTTACACCAAAATCAAAATATAATTGAAAATATTTTTGAAATCAATTTTATGTTGCTAATTGTTATGAAACAGTAAGCAGTTAATAACGATTTGACGAGAGTGTTAATCAATACCTTTCGTTTGATACCAAACTCAACCATACTTGCTCGTAAAAGTAGCAAATAAGATGACCAATGTATCAGGAACCCTTTACAAAACCTTTTTAGGCCTTCTAATTTCAGAACCCCCGTCTCAATCCAGCTCATATACGAACTCGCAAATTTTGTTGGTCTCTGCTACAACCCCAACAAATTTCATAAAGATCGGAAAATCGTTACTAAAGTTATCGTCGGACAAACTATCTAAATCAAAAAGCCATCCAAATGCCGAGACGTCCCAGTAGCCAGGTGACAGTTGTTGTTTGTAAGAACGATCTTCGCTTACGCTCCGCTCGTTCGACTAAACTCACATGGTAAATATACCGTTTTAAATAGTTTTTGTAATGATTAATATGTTTGAATGTCACGATAGTTTTATTGTAAATAATTCTAAATTGTTGAAATTAATCCGCAACTTTTCCTCGACCAAAAATATACTTTTTAATACAGTTGCTAAAAAAAGTGCTTTTCTTGTAGTGGTTTAGCGTGCGGAAAGTTTGATATCGCGCACTAGTGCTTTTTACTTTTCCAGCCAATCACAGCTAATGACAGTGACAGACAGCCAATCACAGCGCCGCACCGCACCGCGCGGAGCGTTCGGATACATGTACTAAAGTAACCTCAAATTGAATAATTGACAATTTTATAATTTTTTCGCAACTGTATTAAAAAACGTCGTTCGATACTCGTGCGTAAATGTCATTCTTCACTCGTCCCGAGTCTTGCCACTCGCCTAAAGCTCGTGGCAAGATATCTCGTTACTCGTGAAGTAATGACATACTTTCCGCACTAATATCGAAATGTACTATTCCCTGTCTCTTCCAGCAATCTAAGTCCTCTGCTAACCGATGCTCGATGCTCGTCAAAGCAAACACATTGAATATAACATCGTGGGAGTTGCTGCCAGCCGTGCTATGAATGATGACTATCATTCTCTGTAACTTTTATAAGCTTTTGATTGTGTAGATCACTAGATATATTTCAAAAACTTGAACTTTTTAGTGTCGAAAGAAAGTTTTTGGGTATTATTTGGTTATTATTTTATAAAAAGATCCAGTGCGATTAAGTTGAGGCTAAAATTGGTCATATATATTGTTTGAGATGGGTGTTCCACAGGGGTGTATTTTGGGACCTGTTTTATTTTTGACCTGTATCGAAGTTTTACAGAAATTGTAAATTATACACATTATTAAATTTAACACGGGCGAATCTTTTAACGGTGATTAGTATAGGACATAAGGAATGTAATTGGATAACTTTTGCATAGAATTGCAATTTAAATTTTATCCATACAAAATAATTCGGTCCGCAATGTAATGCAAAAACACTCGCGTTAAACGCTCGTTGACGGTTACTTTTAATACCATTTTTATATTACATTGCTGCTGATAAAAAAAATCACAAAATAATTATTGGGTCACAGTTAAGTGTAACTTAAAAAAAATGGTAATTAATGATTACACTAATGAGTTCTGTCTGGTTTAATTTATCGTCCGTATTAGATTTACACACTGTACCTACAAGGTGTAACAAAAATACTGGTGATCCTTTTAAGGGCATAATTGGTATCGCATTCTTATTATGAAAAACTATGAAGCAATTTTTTTTTCGCGAAAAAAATTTTGGTTTTGTATGGAGGGTTGGCAGGCCGGGGCGATGTGTTCCATACAAAAAAAAATTTCTTTCGCGTCCAAAAAATTTTTGTTCTACTTTTTCTTACGCGCAATACGATACCAATAATGCCCTTAAACGGATCACCAGTATTTTTGTTACACCCTGTATACGATTATTTTTGCTCTCCTCCGGTATACTTTGGCGCTAGCGCTAGTCAAAGTAAATACATACATACATATTACATCGTGGGAATTGGTGCCAGCCGTGTTGTGCATGATATCATTAAACTGTGTAACTTTTATAAGCTTTAGGAAGGTTATTGTTACAATTTACTAGAAGGAAGAATTTGTTACTACATTAGGCTATTAGTTGGTATTCTTTCACTATATATATTTCCTTAAATATGTACTTAGGTACAGTCGCCATCAAATATATCGGAGCGGCCAAGGTACTCAAAAATATCTGGATATGCACTTTATCGCCTTGGGAATAGAGGTGTTGTTCCAGGGCCGGCCCGTCCATATAGGCGAACTAGGCGGTCGCCTAGGGCGCTCGTGTTAGGGGGGCGCCAAACGGCGGCATCGAAAAAAAAAATAGTAATGGAGGTCGATAAGTAAACCGTTTGTCAATATTTAAAATTTTTGTATAACTGATAAATTGGTTACGTTGTCAACACACTCGGAGAAGTCGTTAGCATTAGCAGTGCAGCGTGTACAAATAAAATCTTTGGTACATAAGTCCAGTAATTTACATCTGTCCACTTGTTTGGCGCATCGTTGATGTACCCACATATGGCATTGTATCACACTGAACCCAATTAGTAGAACCTTCTGTCATCGACCCGCGCTCACAGTATAAACAGTTAACTATTACTTGGTTGTCTGGTGAGGGTATGTCTAGAGCTGGACACATATTGTGTATGGAAATGTTTCTCTCTAGTAATACAAGAAGATACATCACTGTAAATTCTTTCAACGTAAATTCGAAACGTACCGTTAGCGGTTAAGTCATTTTCGAGTTATCCTTCTTTTTTAGGGTTCCGTAGCCAAAATGGCAAAAACGGAACCCTTATAGTTTCGCCATGTCCGTCCGTCCGTCCGTCCGCGGTCTAGCTCAGCTCAGTGACCGTTAGCACTAGAAAGCTGAAATTTAGTTTGAATATGTGCATTAACCAAGCCGACAAAATGGAAGAATAAAAACTGGAAAAATATATTTTGTTAGGGTACCTCCCGTACACGTGAAGTGGGGGGCGATTTTTTTTTCATTGCAACCCAGTTGTGTGGGGTATTGTTGGATAGGTCTTCTAAAAAGAATTAGGGTCTTCTAAAACAGTTTTTGAATAAAACTAATATTTTCGTAACTAATAGCTCCGAAAGTTTAAAAGTTAATGGGGGTTTTCTTCGTGCCTACAATCAAAAAAACTAATATAAAAAAACCGGCCAAGAGCATGTCGGGCCATTCAATATAGTTTTCATTGAAGGTACTTATTAGGCCTCACTTTCATGATTTTTTTCAAAATTGTTGACCCACGATTCAAAAGTTAGATTTCTATTATTTAGGAAAATATTAGTTTCATCCAAAAACTGTTTTAGAAGATCCTAATTCTTTTTAAAAGACCTATTCAACGATACCCCACACACACCTAGGTTGGAACGAAAAAAAATTCGCCCCCCACTTCACGTGTACGGGAGGTACCCTAACAACATATATTTTCCAATTTTTATTCTACCGTTTTGTCGGCTTCGTTAATGCACATATTCAAACCAAATTTCAGCTTTCTAGTGCTAACGGTCACTGAGCTAGACCGCGGACGGACGGACGGACGGACATGGCGAAACTATAAGGGTTCCTAGTTGACTACGGAACCCTAAAAATGAAAGAAATTTTCTCTCGTTATAAGGTATTTCTCCTCCAGGCCCGTTATTTTTTTCCACCCTGACATTCATCAAGAATTTCAGCTGGCTTGTGCTTGTAGTGACGTTTACTGGGCTAAGGAAGGACACGCAGACCGGTCTAGTAAAACTATAAGATTTTTAGTTATTTTGACTACGGAAACCTAAAAAGGCAGATGTCCATTACGAATAAAAACGATTTATTTCCTCTGGACGCAAATAAATGCGGGTGTCATCTTTACCCTTCATTTTTTACTATGGGGCGCAAATGTGGGTAAAGATAACCTATGGGGGTGTAAAAAGGGGGTATATGGGGTATGGGCTATGGGGGGGGGGGGGGGGGGATGGCAGTCTACAACGAGAAAAGGTGCAAGCGTGAATTGTAAGTTAGCACTTCCATTTAGTAAGTTAAAAAGTTAGCACTTTATATTGGCGTAAAATAACAGTTACCTACCTATTCATTTGAAAAAAAAATTGCGCGTTATTTTGTCACGAATTCTCTAAAATGGGGCGCCATTTCAGTCTCTTGCCTAGGGCGCCGGGAATGCTCGGGCCGGCCCTGTGTTGTTCAGATATTTGTGACCACCTTGGTCGCTCCGATGTATCTGATGGCGATTGTACCTACTTACTATGATACAAATGGATTTTTATTACAAATCTAAAACTACAAAAAACTGGTATGGATAATAGAGGTAGCGAGGTAAAGTTACTGGTTAAAGCTTAGATAATAGGTCTTACCGCTAAGCAACAATCTCTACCAGACATCCTCATTATACATACGCTCGAGAGCAAAAGTACTAGCATTTCTTGAATGACTCAAAAGATATTCATTTTAAAGATATTAAAGTTTATGTTACTGACCCGAAATTTTTGCTCTCGAGTGTATTTCGATTATAGATTAAATGAATTCCAATATGTCACGTACAAAACTGAAAGCTTAGTACTTCACGAGTTCGAGCGTGGCGTCCAATCGATGGCCGTATGCGTGGGCACGAGCGAATTAGGCTGGGACAACAATGGAAAATACCCATGGAGGCATATTCTGATATTAAAATAGTATACCAATATTACTATTCTCAGTTTCCGCTCTCATGAAAAAGGGATGAACTGAAAAGAAAGAGAACTGAAGAGAGAATGAAAAGTAGAAGTTGCCAATCGCCTTTGAGATTAGTATTTTGCAGTTTTAACACCTCTTTCAGTATAAAAAGTACTTCCAGCATGATACAGGTTATAATCTAATGTGACGCAATAGTTTAAATCCGTTAAGCCATTTTTGTGCGGAACAAATATCAAAATACATTGTATAAATTTTGCTTTAGTGCAGTATAGATCTATAACGAAGTTAAGCGTATTTTAAAATCGGAATATGCCTTTATCCAGCTCAGCTTTCAGCCCTAAAAAAACGTTTTTTTTACATCACGATCCTAGCAACGAACATACTCGTATGTTCGGTTTTTTTCAAAAGAAAAAGAGTGCCATACACATAATATAATAAAATAGGAATAATTACTAATTTTTTTGTAAATCCCGGGACAACTTTTTGTAATCGCAAGAAGTTCATTTGTGGGAATAACAAAGTTTTATTAAATATAACTACTAAAGTGTTGTTCAATATAGCTAGCACCTGTAATGACAACTAAACTTTACTGTTAATGACAAAAATAATAGTGTTCACGCCATTTACAAACATTTGTAATTTTTAGAAAAAAAATAACCGTGTAATAAACAAAGCCGAGGCGTATAGTCAATTTTCAAAAAGTTTTCATCTAATTAATTGCTGATAGGTAGCCAAGAGTACAGGTATAGATGAATTATCGAGAGCGTGGAATTGCATATGTAGTAGTATTGTTTGTGTACAGGCATTCTATATTTGAATCAGCACACAAAGAGGCACAACACGGTACAACCACTACATATGCAATTCCACGCTCTCGATAATTCAACTATACTACTAGGTTGTAGTAAATAATACAAAAATATTTATAAGATTAAAGGTATTATTACCAATTTATGTGTATATTTGATTAAGAACTTTTTTATAATCATTGCCTAATTGTTTTTTATGTTTGGATTTTATTTTACATATAAAGTTATATTCGCAACCTAAGTAAATAGCGAATAAAGGTACTTAATTTTTCTGGCATTTGTATTAAAGTTGAAAATTAAATTAATAAATTCGCCTGTTCATTGCAAATTATAATCGCTTTGTAAAAATCTCACTTATCATTAAAAAAAAACTGGATTTCTTTAGACGAAAACAAAGTGAATGCAATTACAATCCAATTAAAATAATTTGAATTCACTTGAATCGGTTTAAAAAATAAACGCATAAAGCTATTCCAAAATTGTCTATGGCCGGCAACTTTCGCGCCAATATCGTAAAATAACCTTGTCTATGCATTAGCACGTTACTCATCACGCAGTTTGCACAGACCGCTCTATGGGCATGGTTCGTGTGGGGCCATAGACAGAGCGTTTTTGAATCATATCATATGATACTCTTATTGAATACCGCTTTCAACTAATAAAACAGTACCTATATTAAGGGTCACCACACACCTAGCGGTTTTCCTCGCGGAATTAGCGGAAGTAGCGGAAATTCATAGACAAAATGCTTAATTTGTCTATGGTAGCGGAAATTTGTCTATGGCTTCCATACAAAAAATCTGCTACCATAGACAAATTTCCGCTACCATAGACAAATTTCCGCTACTTCCGCTAATTCCGCGAGGAAAACCGCTAGGTGTGTGGTGACCCTAACTTTGAAAACATTGTAAAAAATTAAAAAAAGCTTATCGATGCGGGTTCAAGTCCTGCTGGGTAGATTTTTTTAATGTTTTCAAAGTTTGTATTAATTTAATAACAAACTTTAGTGTGAGAGGCGCCACTTTAAAAACATATAAAAATTATAATTAAAACAGTACCTAAGCAGAAATTACAAGGAAAAGTAAGAAAATAAATCGACGATGGCGGCGTGGCCGGGCGGGCTCCGGCACCCGAGTGCTAAAATATTGTATGAAAATCCATTTTTGGATTAGTCGAGGATGCTAAAATATGCGCTCCATCGAAAAGTATGAGCTAATAGTTCCGTCTACAAAGTCTCAATTCAAGCATTACAGTTGTCGAGTAGAAAAAATAGGTTACAGTAATCTTACAGCATTATTATTGCATCGAATTTAAACAATCATAATAATACAACACTAAACGAGTAATTAGTCAAACGCAGCACAAGTACAAAAGGAAGATGTGTTTGCAGCAGGTCAGTGCCGCTGGCACGATATTTCACGTAATTGCCAGGGCAGGCCCGGGGCGCTACCACTAGAGATGTACTCGTCAAGATATAACACAATACTTATCGATAAAACGCGTCGCAATATTTCACACTCGTATTTCGTATACAGAGTAAAAATGAAGATGGATCAGGCACTACTCTTCATCGCATCAATAGTCGAGGCCGCGTCGTTTGCACGCCTCGCCTTTCGCCTACAGGTTATAGCAGTGTTTTTCAAACTTGTTGGTGTCGCGGCCCTTATTAACCATGAAAATTCTCTCGAGACCCCCAAATTACCATGTCTACTACTACATTTTACCTTGCGAAAGTGTACCGTGTCTGTTTGTCTGTTACATTTCTACTAGTCAACGTCATCCTTCACACGCCTCTTGAACTATCCTGCCATGTACAACTAGAGCTCTCTAAAATTCACCAAGAACGAATTATTTTTATCAATAACTCTCTCATTACTTAGGTAGAATTCATAATCCAGTGGAGAAATATTACAACTCCTGGCATACAAATCGGTTGTCAAATGTATGTTAAGTGCTGTCCAAATACTCCACTGAATTATAAATTCTACCTTAGATGAGCAGTTGAGCACGCCATCCGCGCGCCTATTACATTTTTTTTACTAATTTTCTGAGTTTTACCTTACCAACACTTTTTTCCTACATAAGTTTAATTAACATACTTGAGAACAGTGTAATAATTACTTAAAACTCTTAAAAGTAAACTCTTTTAATTTATTCTGTTACCCTTTATTAAAAAAGATTTATTTCAGAATTTTGCAATCCGTAATTATCATCATCATCATCTCAGCCATAAGACGTCCACTGCTGAACATAGGCCTCCCCTTTAAGGGGGGGTTTGCCATACGCGCCACGCTTGGCAGGCGGGTTGGCGCGCAATCCGTAATAATATGTGTTAATAAACTTAACTTACTACAAGACATCACTTAGTATAAAACTTAAATCTAATTATATTATTTAAAAAAACAATTTATTTTGCCCTCCCCGTCACAATATTTACCCAATACCGCAGCATGGGGCAGTCTAGGCGTCCAGCCACCATCCACAGGATAAAGTTTACCAGAAAATATAATTATCGATAACTTTAGTCGCATCACTAGTCGAGGGCGCGTCGTTCGCACGCCTCTCGCACTAGCTTTGGGAACTTTTATTTATTCTGTCGCGCGCAGACTTCAGCTCTCTAGTTGAGCAAAAAATATCTACGCTCCTACGTAGGTTGATTGTATGATAGTTTGTTCGGAAAGAAAAGTGTCGCGGTTTATATGGGAGCTCATACATTTTACGATACTATTCTTTCCGGACAGACTCTAGAATACCACAACGATAATTCTGATAACTTTCGTATGCTGTTTTTAAAACTTATTTACCGTAGATAGTGGGTTATGATTAAGTATTACTTACTTATACTTATTAAGTTTTCATATTAAAGAAGCATTCCATGAAAACGGTAAGTTTTTTAAGTAGTTTTTTTTAACAAAATTCTTTATTTATGCAATGTCTACGTGTAGGACAAAGTATTGGCGTATTTTGCAAGCGAGTCGGTTAAGTAACATTTGCTTTAATTCCGAATTACTTTGTCAACTTGTGTATTATAGTAAAAATAAATTAAACAGTTTATTAAGAAAATAAGCAGCTTTAAGATACCAATATTAGGTACCTACACTATTAAAAGGCAAGCCAAAAACGAACCAAGCTCGGAAAGTCGAAAAAATGGGTCCGAATGTCGGTTAAGTGACGATGGACGATCGAATGCTCTTAAACCTGTAGAGGTATTTGTATTTTTGTAATGACAATACTTACGTACAGTCGCCATCAGATATATCGGAGCCGCCAAAGTGGTCACAAATATCTGAACAACGCCTCAAGGCGATAAAATCCATGCTTAGATATTTTTGAGTACCTTGGCCGCTCCGATATATTTGATGGTGACTGTGCAACTGTAGCTGGACATTGTTTAAAAAAATAGGTATTTGTTTTTTTTTCATTAATATCATAACTGTTATTAATTAATTAAAAGATTATAATAAAACACAAACCCTTGAAATAAGTTGCTAAAATAATAGAGTTAATGAAGGGTTGATTATTAATTTGTTTATTATAAATATTTTTAAATAAGAAAAAAAAATGTTTATAACATTTTAAGTGTCGCCAGGACGCTCGCGCTCCCATACAAACGTAGTTTATCTCTCATTTTAAAACGACATGATTTAGAACCACAAAATTTGGCATAGGCATTCTAGTAGTACAGATCTATGTCGGTATTTCGTTTTCGTTGCAAACAATTTTAATACAAAGAAAATACAGCCAGATACAGATTTACATACAAAACTTATTTTTGCTATATTTTCTTTACAATTTTTAGCAACGAAAACGAATTACCGACATAGATCTGTACTGCTAGAATGCCCATGCTAAATTTCGTGGTTCTAAAGCATGTCGTTTTAAAATGAGAGCTGAACTACGTTTGTATGGGGACGCGAGTTCACGCGAGCATCCTGGCGACTCTTAAGGCACATAAATATTACAAATGTTATTAACAATTTAACGGACTAGGAATACCAAAAATAAACTTATATTTGTATAACACTGTGATGAGTGAAATAGATTTTTTAATACAGTTGCTCAAAAAAGTGCTTTTCTTGTAGTGTTTTAGCGTGCGGAAAGTTTGATATCGCGCACTAGTGCTTTTTACTTTTCCAGCCAATCACAGCTAATGACAGTGACAGACAGCCAATCACAGCGCCGCACCGCACCGCGCGGAGCGTTCGGATACATGTACTAAAGTAACCTCAAAGTGAATAATTGACAATTTTATAATTTTTTCGCAACTGTATTAAAAAACGTCGTTCGATACTCGTGCGTAAATGTCATTCTTCAGTAATGACATACTTTCCGCACTAATATCGAAATGTACTATTTTTTTCTTTTTTTTCTTTTCAAAGTAGCGCTTTTCAGTATTGTGAAATAATTATACAATTATTGGTATATTGGTTTTGGTAAAATGATTGGGGGAAGTATCAAAATATCAGGGCACTGTCACGCTGACACGCGCGGGTGGCGCCTGGCCGCTATGATAGCGGCGGGCCACTAGATCGGCGATTCTGCTGCCAGGAACCCGCTCGTCAGGTATTTTGTAGGATTTTGGGAACTTGGCATTCAGGGTTAAAATCAGGTTAGTTTTTAAAATATGTATATACGAAATAATGTTGGCTAAAGTTGTCTGGAAGAAATCGCTAATAGCGATAAAAGCGCCTGTGGTTATCATTATTAGCACGTTGATTCTGGTTGGATCTGTTTTTATTTTTTATTGTGTGGTGCAATAAAAATATTAATCAAATCAAAAAAATAAGAATATTTAAGAAATAAAAATTAAAAGTTTAAAATACCTACATTTGCTGGAAAGTCACAACCGAGCCTTAGTTTTTATATAAAAAATTTAGTTTATTTTTGTTTAAGAGTCGCCAGGACGCTCGCGTTCCCATACAAACGTAGTTTAGCTCTCATTTTAAAACGACATGCTTTAGAACCACGAAATTTGGTATGGGCATTCTAGTAGTACAGATCTATGTCGGTTATTTGTTTTCGTTACAAAAAATTGTAATACAAAGAAAATACAGCCAGATACAGATTTACATACAAAACTTATTTTTGCTATATTTTCTTTGTATTACAATTTTTAGCAACGAAAATGAATTACCGACATAGATCCGTACTGCTAGAATGCCCATGCCAAATTTCGTGGTTCTAAAGCATGTCGTTTTAAAATGAGAGCTGAACTACGTCTGTATGGGGACGCGAGTTCACGCGAGCGTCCTGGCGACTCTTAAATGTGAATATAACTTTAGTGTAACATAATTAATTTAAATTTTTGCCTTAATACTTTTAGGATTTAGGATATACCACAATTAAGTATGCAGCTATTATAATGCCATAACAGCGCCCCTTATAGCGCGCCCTTACCTCGAGAGGACAGTACTCGACCAAAGGAGCTATCACACGCCGAGCACCCATATATCTTGCTGGACTACGGGTCACAGTATGGCTGTTCTGTGTACGACACAGACTACACAGACATCTCATCATTATTAAGCTTTTACAGGGAGCACGAGGTCACCACACATCAGCGCAATTTCATTCGTAAATTTCTCAGGCGCGGTCGCAGACGAAAATTTTGGGGGGGGGACACTAATGTAGAATTTTTTTTTTCAAATTTTGAGGGGGTCTGTAAAAATTTTTTTCTATTACAAATGTAGGATTTTGGGGGGGGGTCATGTCCTACGTGACCCCCCCCCCTGGGACCGCGCCTGAAATTTCTACGATTCGAACAGCACATCTCAATAGTATTCTACACCAATTTGTAGTACTTAATAACAATCCAAGTTCACCCCTGTAACTTGATTTTTGTGGATATTTTTAATTCACATAAGTAATGATCAAAAACGTTAACTCAATTGAAATAAGCGGTTACGTTCTCATACAAAATTAGTACGGGAGCACAGATGCGTGGTGACCCCGAGTTCTATAAAGAAAAACCGGCCAAGAGCATGTCGGGCCATGCTCAGTGTAGGGTTCCGTAAACTGAGACCATTAATTCAAAAGGTCGTTTCTTACGGGAAATTTGGCGGCGCTTACGTCATTTTTACTTACGTCCTTTCACTATGGGTTTTTGAATGATAACTCAAAAACGGCTCAACCGAATTATTTCAATATAGTTTTCATTGAAGGTACTCAGTACGTCTCAAAAGTTAGATGGGGGGGACGGGGGGGGGACGGGGGGGACGTCCTGTTGTAAACTTTCGGAGCTATTATTTCCGAAAGTATTAGATTTATCCAAAAACTGTTTTAAAAGACCCTAATTCTTTTTAAAAGACCTATCCAACGATACCCCAGAAAACTTAGTTGAAACGAAAAACAAATTCGCCCCCCACTTCACGTGTACAGTCGCCATCAGATATATCGGAGCGGCCAAGGTGGTCAGAAATATCTGAACAACGCCTCTATTATCAGGGCGATAAAGTGCATGTTCAGATATTTTTGAGTACCCTGGCCGCTCCGATATATTTGATGGCGGCTGTACAGGAGGTACCCTAACAAAATATATTTTTCGCGTTTTTATTCTACCCTTTTGTCGGCTTGGTTAATGTACCATCAGCTGCAGAATTGCCTACCCAATTTATCAATGAATTCATTCATAAACTGGGTAGGCAATTCTGCTGCAGATAGTACATATTCAAACCAAATTTCAGCTTTCTAGTGTTAACGGTCACTGAGCTAGACCGCGGACAGACGGACATGGCGAAACTATAAGGGTTTCGTTTTTGCCATTTTGGCTACGGAACCCTAAAAACGTTCGCCAATGCACTAATAATGCAGGTATCGCATTGCATTTCCTACTATAATAACGCAGAATTCTTAAATTCGGAGAAAACACATAGGTTCATCAAAATTTTCGTTAAGGTTAAAATGACAACGTGAAATACTTGCTTTAATGTGTTCGCTTTAAAAATAATTAAACAAATTAATATTTTATTTCATTGCTCTATTTATTTGAGCTTTTTAAAACATTATTTTCCTTTTATCTACTAAGCTTACCTTTATTGAATGTTTTACCCGGTACAATGGGGGTTATTATTTCCTTCACGAGCGCCCGATCGGTTCTTTTGAAGCTGACTGTACGCGGGAATGAAACGTCACGGCCAGTCGCGGTAAGTGCTGTATAGGGATGGGACACGTACGGTCGTACGCATTTGTCGATAAAAATGTTTTATAATTTGATAAATATGTTTTGAAGCTGATAGTGTGCTAGAATGAAATACCATGGGTAGTTGCAGGGAGTGCTGTATAGGGATGGGACACGTACGCAGTTATCGATCAAAAATAATTATTGCTTAATAAATATGTTTTAAAGCTGATAGTGCTCGAGAATAAAGCGCAGTTGTTCAGTTGCAGTAAGTGCTGCATAAGGATAGGACACGAAGCAGTCGAAAGATTCTTTCATTTAATTAATAGTTAGAAATGCAGCTATGACACGTGTCATAAAAATCTTGGCATGGCACAGGCAGTAATCCTATGTATTGTGAGGATGTGTTACCTACGTATGGGATAAAAGTCCGTTCCCTCTCTCTCTAGCTCACCGTGTCGCGGGACGCGGAAAGCAGTGACAACAGTACCGCCAGGCAGACACAGCCTAAAAACGGAGGTGTTACCCACACCTATGTATGGTTATAGTTGAACAGACTTCCTGGGAACATCTAAATGGGCATTTTTCTTGTGCTTCAAACTTATAACACAAGTTTATCGATAAAAGTCCGTTCATTTTTAGCGGCTAGGTTATAGAACATTAAACGTGACTATCCTGATTTAGCTAGTGTTTAATGAGAGTAAATAACTTTTAACAAAGTTTTACTATATTTCTTGTAAAATGCTTGCCCCTCCCTATCGCGCCGTGTCGCGGGCAGCCGTGACAAAAACACGGCCAGTCAGACACAGCCTAATGGCGGAGGTGTCACCCACACACCAGCTTTGTAAGGTTATAGAGGACAGTACACAAGTTTATCGATAATATGAAATACATTCACATCCCTAGCGAGCCGTGTCGCGGGCAGCCGTGACAAAAACACGGCCAGTCAGACTCAGCCTAATGGCGGAGGTGTCACCCACACACCAGCTATGTATGGCTATAGAGGGCAGTACACATGTTTATCGATATTCTTACAAAACATTTTCCCCTCCCTATTCAGTGCCGTGTCGCGGGCAGCCGTGACAAAAACACGGCCAGTCAGACTCAGCCTAATGGCGGAGGTGTCACCCACACACCAGCTATGTATGGTTATAGAGGGCAGTACACATGTTTATCGATATTCTTACAAAACATTTTCCCCTCCCTATTTAGTGCCGTGTCGCGGGCAGCCGTGACAAAAACACGGCCAGTCAGACTCAGCCTAATGGCGGAGGTGTCACCCACACACCAGCTATGTATGGTTATAGAGGGCAGTACACATGTTTATCGATATTCTTACAAAACATTTTCCCCTCCCTATTTAGTGCCGTGTCGCGGGCAGCCGTGACAAAAACACGGCCAGTCAGACTCAGCCTAATGGCGGAGGTGTCACCCACACACCAGCTATGTATGGTTATAGAGGACAGTACACATGTTTATCGATAATTCTTATGAGGAACTTTCCCATCCCTGTCGCGCCGTGTCGCGGGCAGCCGTGACAAAAACACGGCCAGTCAGACTCAGCCTAATGGGGGAGGTGTCACCCACACACCAGCTATGTATGGTTATAGGAAAACAGACTTTCTGGGAACATCTAATTGGGAGATTTTAGAAAACGTTGTGAGTTTATGTGTTGTTCAGATTTCGAGAAACTTCTCGAAATCTTAACAACATTTAAACTCACAACGTTTTCTAAAAATGCCCTTCCTAAAAGTGACCTTCCACGGGTAAAGGTATAGCGGTTGGCGCTTACGCTATTGCTAACGACGCTCCAATACTAATGCGATTCTTCGCAACGTAAGCGCCAACCCGCCATAAGGTATTTTTACCTGCGAAATGTCATTATTACTACTATAGTTACAGTGCCACCAAAAAGAGTAGAAATTAAAAAGTGGCAACATCGGAGTGTTGTCGTTACACTTAGGGCTGCCATCCGTCCGGGTTTCCCCGGACTAGTCCTACACGTCTAGCACATGACTGACGCGACAGTATCTCGCGCGCGAGATAGACTACCCGCCTCTTTTTAATTGATATAGTCAGAAAAGGACGGATAGACTATCTCGCGCGCGAGATACTGTCGCGTCAGTCATGTGCTAGGCGTGTAGGACTAGTCCGGGGAAACCCGGACGGATGGCAGCCCTAAGTGTAACCAAAAACTCAATAAACCAAGGAGAACTAAAAGAGGATCTAATGTGTTGACCACGGGGGACCTCAGTGAATCTTCTTTTATATTTAAGGATCGGCAACGCACATGTGACAAACCGGCAGTTACAGGCATCCATAGACGGTAGCTACTTACCACGAGGCAAGCTGTATGCTTATTTGCCAGTTGCCACCGTCGTGGTAAAAAAAAATACACAATTTAGTATTAACATAGAGTAACATACAGGGTGTCCCAGAAATCGACGTCAAGCCGTGAATGGATGATAGACCAAGTTATAACAGTTATCAGAACAAAAAAAATCTATCACATGTTCTTCAGAAATTATGGTCACTTTAAAAATTTACTAGA
This sequence comes from Pammene fasciana, assembly GCA_911728535.1. Lineage (NCBI taxonomy): Eukaryota > Metazoa > Arthropoda > Insecta > Lepidoptera > Tortricidae > Pammene > Pammene fasciana. Next base: position 10,590,860 of record OU452294.1, on the reverse strand, counting down.
ATATTCACGCCCTGATGGTCTCTTAACTTCTAGTAAATTTTTAAAGTGACCATAATTTTTGAAGAACATGTGGTAGATTTTTTTTTGTATTTTTCTGATAACTGTTATAACTAGGTCTATCATCCATTCACGGCTTGACGTCGATTTCTGGGACACCGTGACAATAGAGCAGTAGGTACAGTTTAAGAACTTTCGGTGGCTCTCGAGTAAGGTATTAACAATATTTATTTGTTTGGAACGACGTAGTCATAAAAACGTTGTTGCAGCGCCAGGAGGGAAGGAACACCGCTCTCCGGAACAGGAGGAAAGCCGCTCCTCGCCCACTCCAGGGCCTCCCAGTCCCCAGAACAACGGCACTGCTGGTAGGTATAGAGCGCTTGTTAGGGGGCCCACCGACTATCAGCCCGCCTGACGATATCAGCCTGTCAGTTAGAACAAAAATTTGACAGCTCCGAACAACTGACAGGCCAATATCGTCAGGCCGACTGATAGTGGGTGGGCCCCATTAAAGACACATGAATAAATGGGACTTTTCGCTGAAAATTGTATTGCGAATTTCACTTGCCGTTTCATGCCGAATTTTATTTCCCAACTTTACATAATCTTACCTAACCTAATCCAACCTAGTAGGACTTTTCTATTTCCCATTTGGGAAATGAAATGGTTGCGAAATAATTGTTTGGTAAAAGTTATCCGGCCAAATGTAACTTCTGCGAAAAGTTGATTGGCAAGTGAAATTCGGCAATACAATTTTTGGCGAAGAGGCAGGAATGGCAGGATACCCTTTTTCACCATTTAGGTAGAAAAGAAAACAATGTATCGCCATCACCGCCAGACACCACTTTGATTCTCATATTTTGGGGTTATTATAATCATAATCATAATCATACCAAGTCTACCAAAATAACCTATATAATCGGACCAAAATTGTATAATGCCATCCCAAAGTATATACAAAACCTAGAAAATAATAACGCATTTTTTAAGGAATTAAAAAAATGGCTAATCGAAAATGCCTTCTTTGACATCAGAGAATTAATACCCAACCTAAAATTAACTTAATTGTATTGAATTGTATTATATTGAATTGACATGTGGAATTTTGTATTACAAATTGCAAATTATTGTTATATATAAATATAGTGCCTAGTATTAATTATTATTTTAGTATTAAGTTTGCTTTTTGACGTGTATTGTATATGTGCATTTACGAAATAAATGAATATGAATATGAAAACATATTTATTGGTAATATTCAATTACATGTCAGACTTATTTCTATAACATAATTATGGCATATACCTACATGAATGTATTTATATATAAGCCTATATATTTGAGAAAATCTCTGCATGGTCGAAGAACGCCTGCTCGAGAAGCCATTTTTTTAGCTTTGCCTTAAAAATCGGGACACTAGGTGCTGGGGTTATATCAGCCGGAAGATGATTGTATATCTTGCGTCCCAGGATGTGCGTAAGTTTTTTTTGTTTTTGTGAGTATCATTTATTTAGACAGAATGAAATTAACATTGATAATTTAAATCCACATCGCAGGCTTCGTCCAGATTCCCAACATAATAACTTCCACAACATACTTCGTCAAATTCACGGTTCAAATCCACAACAGGTTTCCTCAACAACACTAAAACTAATTACAAACACAAATTCATTCCATTTTAGACCCCACCCCGATACTCACTCGGTCCGAACGTTCCAAAGATACTGGCAGCATTACCCCGCTGAATAGCCAGCGAAATTCGTTGGACCAGGAAAGAACCAGAGCGAGGGTCGCAGCCCCTCTCTTTCAGACGACGCCCTATGTCCTTGACAATTTTTTTTTTGTGAGTAAGTGAGTTATTTTAACTAACTAACTTAGTGTTACTGATATGTGAGCATTTTGCGGAGTGCAGGGCCAGGATTCACCAGAGTTGCAGATTATGCAGAATTTAATTACACTAGTTAATTTCGTTAAAAAAGCTCCAAAATGTAAAATTTGAGAGTCAAAATGGTGTCTGTCTCGTTTATATTTTATTAATTAACAAACTACACACGTAACTTGTTTATAACACTAACTTACCACCATTATCAATTCTTCATTTCCTGCTGCCCAAAAGTTGTCTGAAAGAGATCGCTTTTTAGCGATAAGACCGCCTGTTGTTATCTAATTTTAAGTTTATTGTAATGTTTCTTTTTAATATTCTTGTAGTTTGATGCAATAAAGAATATTTACGTTACTCTGAGCGGTAAGTGAGATTTGCCGCCCACGGGCGCCGCAGCAAATCTCACTTCACACCCAGGAGAAAACGTAAAATTGTGTATGCACCACGGCCGGTAATAAAGAAGGCCTCCGATCGCTTGTTTATGGCCCTTACCTTCGGTTCGGGCCACAAATACCCGCGATCCGAGCCGTTCTTTATTTTACCGCCCTAGGTACGTAATGTACCTACTATTACTTAGGTACTTACTTACTATATCTCCGCAGTACTGTCCTCCACGGAATCCCTGTCGCCGCCGCTGGGCGAAGCCAGGGCGCCGGCGTTAATGCGACTACGCCGATTCTTATCGGCGTTACTACAGTTTGCCAGCGACGTCGGCGCCGATACCGCCGAGCGGGTTAAACACCTCATATATAACCTGGCGGTTAGTATACCTATACCATAGACTTATATACAGATATGATACACGGTCATAGTCTAAGAACTATTTGAGGCTCCAAGTATTTAGCGCCATCTAGTTCAGAGCGACCTAAACAGAGCCAAAATGTAAGAGGTAAGAGTCAAGATAATTTTGGATACCTAACCCGCTTAGCTACTTTGACAGCTTTTTAGACAGTCCAGTCGTTTTAACTAACTGCGCTACCAAAGATCGTTTGACCTACGTGAAATCTTTTCAGTAGGTACCTAGCCATTGTCTTATTTTATCAATTAAACCTCTTTCGTTTTTTTAGTCTGGCACAATTACGATCGAGGAATTCCAAACTGGTGTCCAAGAGTGCACCAACTACCCTCTCCGGGCTTCAGTTCCAGGCTTCCTCCGAGCCCTGCTGCCCGCAGCTCAGAGGGATCTGCACGCGAGGGCTAGGAGGGCTAAACAGGTACATACACATATGCATGCCATGCTCTTGTGGCGTCCGTTAGCTCGATGATAAACGATGAAATGAAAAATTGATGTTTCCGTAGGCAAGTGTACTCGCTAACTGATCATAATATGTTTGCTCCAGACACCACTACAGTACGTGCGCGCGCACGAACACCTAATACTAGAGTCGGGTGGCGACGGTGGCGACATCTTCGCTCAGCCTGGCGACTCGCTCAAGCGACGCGCGAGCGACCCGTGAGTAACTTTTACACTTTTCTTAGCGGTGGAGGTAGTTCTCAATAGCAGGCCCGGCTCTAGGAAGACCTTTCCTTGATCTTGGAGTCAGAGGGGGACACGACGGTGGCGAATTCTTTTCTCAGCTCGGCGACACTCTCAAGCGATGCGTGAGCGACCCGTGAGTAACATTTACACTTTTCTTAGAGGTCGAGGTTGTCCTCAATAGTAGACCCGGTCCCATGTAGGTAGAATAACGGCGTCAGGTGGCGACGGTAATGATATCGTAGCATTTCGTCGCTTAGTATAGCTCTGCAATGCGTGAGCGACCCGAGAGGTTTTTTATACTATTTTCTTACAGGTGGAGGTAATCTTCAATAGCAGGCCAGACCAGGCAGTTCATGGTAGACTTTTAGTAACTATTCGAGCTCTTAGGCCATTGAAATTTGAATAGTTAAAGAGTTTATTAGTTAAAAACCAATAAGATAGGTATAGGTAACTTATACTAGTATTTATTATCATAAGAGAAATATGATTATGATTTATGACTATAAAAGTAAAACATATAGTTGAATGTGATGTAAGCATAGGAGATTCAATAGTTTCGTGTTGTAAGACTTTTATCCAGATCAGTAGTTTATTTAATATTTATATTGAAGATGAAGACTGTATAGTTACTACTAACCAGGAGTGCGATTCCACTACCTTCGTGGAAGGGAACTTAAAATGAAGAGTGTAGGTCAGCTGTCGACGACAGCGAACAGATTGCCTGTCGCGGACAGACGACAGTCACCTGCTCGGATTATTGATGGCGGTCGCTGACCCTCTGGCCTCTGTACAAATACGATTATACTCGAAAAATAAAAGCTTAACTCCCAAGCTGAGGTCATTTTTATCAATCTAGGAATAGGAAATCGCTGTGTCATAAAAACTGATGTCATAAAATGCAACTCCTTGATGCTTTTTTGCATTTAATTTTTTATAGTACCTACTGGAGTCTAAGCGCTGGTGAAGTGGTGACCTGGCAGTAAAAAAGCGCTGATGGCCTGGCGGTAAGGCCCCAAACTTACAATCCGGTCTTGGATTCAAATCCAGGCTGGTACTACTGAGTTTTTCGAAATTTACGTATGAAATATCATTTGATATTAACCAGTCGCTGTTCGGTGAAGGAGGACATCGTGAGGAAACTTAATCCCAACAAGGTCTAGTTTCCCTTCTGGGTTGGATGGCCAGATGGCAGTAACTTTCGTAAAAACTAACGCAAATTCCTCGGATTAGGTTGCCGAGCGGATTTATTATTATTAAGTTGGGTGTTAGTAATTTTTACGAATTTCTACTTCATTTCTATTCCAGAATATAAACATTCATTTATTCGCTATTCACCTAGACCAATTAAACATTACAAATACTTTGTCAACTTCAAAGCCTTCAAACTTGCCGTATTTACAAATGATTCACATCAAAAATAGTTCCAACTTAACCGATCGCCGCCATCTGCGAGACCTATAAACCGCGCGCCTGCTGCGAACATCATAGCAAAGTTTCGATCTTGCTAATTGCTCGCACTAAACTAGCAGGCGCTTTGAATCGTTACGCTAAACCCCTTTAAAATTGTTGTAATGGTCGCAGTTCGAGGATTAAATAATGTTTTAAAGGCGAAACCTGTATTAATTGGCAGTTTTAAAATTTTAAAGAATTGTAAGTTGGATAAAATATCTTAAGAAAAAAAAAATATTAATGAATTTATTTACTTTAATGGTACAAAATAGGTACATGAAAAAATATTAATTATTTTGAATTAATAAAGTTCACTGGTACGCGGTGCGGGGTTCGCAGCTGATATTGAAAATTCGTAAATATATAATTCGCAAATTATATTTACTAGTCAGATTTTAACTTGTATGTCCGTGTATGTGTGTTCATGCCTAATTCTCAGTACGTATACACACATGGCTAACTTATATCAGGTGGTACAGTCATGTGCATAGTCAATAAAGAACTAGTGACCACCGCTTGGCAGAAGGGGGGGATGTTTTCGCGATTTAGCCCCTCGTTATATCGCGCACATGCTCCCGAATAGGGGGGCAGAATGTTGTAAAAGCATGTGCCAAGCGGCTGCGGTCGTAATTCAAATAAGCTGTTTAATCCGCAAAGATAGACACGCATTGCAGACTGGCTATAGCTATATATATTTTTATTTATAATTCCATTAACAAAATAGAAAAATATAGGCTGGATATTAAGTATGATGCCTTCGTACTCAGCAACTCAGCTCAAAATATTTGTGTTCATTAATAAATTATGTTATAAAAACCAAATTATTATTTAGGCTTAAAAACCATTTTATGCATCATATATAGGCAAAGTAATAAAATAAACTAAAGCATTACATATACACGAAACATAGAGCAACAACGAAGGCTCTTACTAACGCCTGCCAAAATTTTGTTAGCAATTATAGAACAATCACAAGTTTGTCCCGACTAAACGTTCAGGTACTCCCTGCGGACATTTTATCGGTAATTTCTAAGGTAGTACAATATATTGCAGAACAACATACTTAATTATACTAAGATCTTCATCTATTAACACCTTTATAACTAGAGCATTTAACCAACCGGAGCGGCCATTAACAGGCGTTCCCCTCTGCCGAAAATATATGACAAGTGGTCATACTCATTGTATGGACTGACGTTTATCTGACGTGACTATTTTGACGTTTCGCATACATTTGACGTTCCCCTCCCCTGCAAAAATCGGCAGACTTTTTTTGTATAAAAGATGACAGCCATGGCTGGTCCGGTTGGTTGAATAGTCTTAGCTTAACGAATGAAATTGTATCAACATATACTAAGCAAAAACGAACGCCTGCCACAAAACTGGTAGCAATTACCAAACGATCACAAGTTTGCTTCGACCAAACGGGCAGGCGCTCGCCGCGGACCATGTGCCGGCGATTTGTAAAACCAGATTTATTAGACACAGATCAGTTACTAGATTGAGCATTCATAGTGAAATTGGATAATCGGAATACATATTTTAAGAGTTGGCGTATTATAAACCGCATATTGCATTGAACACAAGATAAATACGTTATATCTTGAATATTTAATAAAAATAACAAATAATTTAATAAGTCCTAGATGGTGGTGGGGTGACATAAAGACGCACTGTGTAGGGTGACCAAGTTTTAGTTAGAACATTTAGTATCTTACTGTTTTTATATAACTTTGATAAGTCAGAAGTTGAGAATCCAAACTTTTTATCTGGTAATATTAAAAAATCCAAAAGCATTCGCCGGCATCACTACTGTTTTAAATGCAAATTAGTAAGTATGTAAGTAATTTAGTATTAGAAATTGGATGTCTAGATTTTTGCTCCTCCTTCACCCGAATATACGGCTGAGTGGATTTGGGAGAAATTTGGCGCATTATGACTGAAAATGGACATACAATTCTGTTTATCTTGGAACTCCGTCCATATGGAAGTGATTGACGATTCAAGTTACGGTGGTAAAGGGGCCGGTGAGACTGGTGAGAGAGAGATAGGCAACTTCATGACTTAGCTAGTGCTTAATGCTCTGTTTAGTGGATGCAGTCTACGATTAAGTAAACCAGACGTAAATGTATAAATTTCTGGTGCAGCTGCGTCTGTTATTTATTTATTTAGGCTACTATATCGTGTTGGCACGACATGCTGTAAATTAAGTCGCATGATTTAGCGCGTTTAAATTTCTGGTACGCCATCAGATGTATCGGAGCGGCCAAGGTAGTCACAAATATCTGAATAACTTCTCTATTGTCAAGGCGATAAAGTGCATGTTCAGATATTTTTGAGTATCATGGCCGCTCCGATGTATTTGATGGCGATTGTACGAATGAAACTAAGTCCGTTTTTACGGCTCCACACTATACTAGTAAGTAAAAGTGTCCCTTATGGTACGACTTTGTCCGTCTGTCTGTGCATCTGTCGGCACACTTCTCAAAGCTTTGTTCCTCGAAGCAGGGGAGGACTAAGTCTAATTATACGATTATATTTCGCAACTTCATTCTTTGCGATTTATGTTTAACAATATTGTAGTTACGCCCCCACGCATCAGCCTTGCACGATCTTTTAAAGTTTTTTTTTTTTTTTTTTTTATACTGGCAACACTAAAAGCGCGCTAACCGGCTTCCATCCCCCCTCTTCCATGGCGCTCTAGTAGGTTGGGTAACCGCCATTTTTCAATCATTCAACGGTTCCGTGCTCAAGCCTTCGCACGTCACGCAACACAAATCAACATGAAGGGGAAACGCAGACACGACGACGACGACGACGAACATCTTCGGAGAAAAATTAGAAAATTGCAGCAGAAACTGAAGCAGAAGACACGCCGTCGCATAAGAATTTATGATTCTTCGGATAGTGATAGCAGCGGTAAGTGGATAAATAATACATTATTTTAAAAAGTGATGCGTACTGCTAAATTTGGGCTGTTACTGTCACGACAAAAATCGATGCGAGCTACTATCCTGGGTAGTCTCTGTCGAAAGAATCAATAAACTAAAAGCTTTTTGTAAAATAGCATCAATTAAATGTAATGCGAGAAACTATCCTGGGTTATCTCTGTTACACAAAACAAGCTAAAGATTTAGCTATAATAACATACACGATTTAAAAACGCCTTTTTTCTTCGGAACAGGCGAAAACGCGTCAGTTTCGTCGGGCACCAAACCACGTGCTTCACGTCGAGCTGCGTCACATCAAAGGTCGCAACAGTCGGCTTCACCAGCGCCGGGGACATCACACCAGGAACCAGCACTTGCAGCGCAGCCCAGCCAGGAGCCGGCACGTCCGACATCTCCTCAGCCAGGCCCTTCGTCTGCCCCAGATCAGTATGTACCCGCTGAGCCCGCACCGTCCTCGCTCGAGGACATAGAATTGGACGAAGATATCCTGAATTTACTGGGCGAAGCCCCAAAATTAGACACACCCTTGGGAAAAGGTATTCACAAAGACGTAGCTAGCAGATGGCAGGAAGTTTTAAACAAAGGATTACAAAAAGAAATCAAAGACAAATTAGCCCAGGAATACCTGATACCTGACAATTGTTCCTTGTTAGTTCCTCCCATTCTAAACCCAGAAGCCAAAGCGGCGCTACCGGATACTTTGATAAAAAGGGACACCTCATTAATGCTTCGACAAAAACAAATAGCCTTACCATTATCAGCCCTCGCTCAGGCTACTGATATACTAATAAAACAAAAATCATCAGCTCCGGACGTACTAAAACCCATCAGTGACGCATGTCGCATTCTATGCGATTCTCACTTTACAGAAACAAAGATGAGAAGAAATTTTGTGATTTCAGCTATAAATACTAATTTAAAGGATACCTTGATTAATGCTGAAAAAGACAAATTCTTGTTTGGTGAAAATGTATCTGATAAGCTGAAAGCTGCGCAATCTGTACAAAAATCAGGAGATTCATTAAAAAATACACAAAAATCATATAATCCATTTAATAAAGCAAATTTTATAATGAGAAACAGGTTTAATAAAGGAAATTTAAACTACAACACCCCGTATCGGAAGATGACGAATCCCAGCAGGTCGGATACGGGGCGGCCTCGAGCAGCACCAGCAGCGCGACCCTCGTCGGCGCCCGCCGGCCGGTACAACCCGTACAACACGCGCTATCGGGCCAAGGAGCGCGAGCGCTCGCGGAGCCCGCCGCCGCCGCCGCCGCGCCGGTACACGAGGAGGCGCTAGGACTAGGACACGAGGTAAACTACGCAGGCCGCTTGCAGCACTTCACTCATTCTTGGACTGACATAACGAATGACCCCGTTATTTTGTCGTGGACACGGGGTTATAAGATACCATTTACATCTCCTCCAGTATGCCACGATCCTCCTTTAGTGTATTCAAAATCAGAACAAGAAAGACTTGATTATGATTCATCGATTAAAAAACTGTTAAAAATAAATGCAATTTCAATATGTGATCACCACCCTGACGAATTCCTTTCTAGTGTATTTTTAATACCTAAACCTGACGCTAGTAAGAGATTTATCTTAAATTTAAAAGGCTTAAACAAATTTGTAAAAACAACCCACTTTAAGATGGAAGATTATCGTACAGCTTCGAAACTAATCACTAATAACTGTTACATGTCAACAATTGATTTAAAAGATGCATATTACTTAATCCCCATTTACGAACCACATAGAAAATATCTTCGATTTATGTTAGACGACGTTTTATACGAATTTAACTGTTTATGTTTTGGTTTATCTGCATCACCGTATGTGTTTACAAAAAGATTGAAACCCGTATATGAATACCTTAGACGCGACGGGTATCTCTCTTGTTGCTATTTAGACGATACCCTCTGTATCGGGAAAACATACGATGAATGCCAACAAAACGTAAACGCAACGATATCTACGTTAATAAACCTTGGTTTTCTAATTAACTATGAAAAAAGTAATTTGATCCCTAGCACCACTTGCAAGTTTTTAGGATTTATATTTGATTCGAAACGTATGCATTTAAAATTACCTTCATTAAAAGTAAATAAAATAAGAGACAATGTAAATTCATTTTTAAAAATTAGTAAGTGTAAATTACGTGATTTTGCCAAATTAATTGGCCTTCTTACCTCTGCATGCCCAGCAGTACAATTTTCTTGGTTGTATACAAAATTACTTGAACGTCACAAATATTTATGTTTACTTAATAACCCTAGTTACAATTCGGTTATATCAATTCCAAAAAGTCTACATTCAGATTTGATATGGTGGACACGACATGTAGATTGTAATTTTAATCCCTTTAGATTTAATCACTTTAAAAAAGAGATTTTTTCCGACGCTTCCACTACAGGGTGGGGGGCTTACAACGATGGTAAAGAAGCTTACGGATATTGGAAACAATCTGAAAGGTTATGTCACATAAACGAATTGGAATTAAAAGCAGCCTTTTTTGCCCTGAAGGTTTTCGCTCATGATATGTATGATTGTGAAATACTATTACGTATTGACAACACTACTGCCATTTCATGCATCAATAGAATGGGTAGTGTCCAATTTGAACATTTAAATTTAGTCTCAAGAGAAATATGGCAGTGGTGCGAAATTCGTAAAATTATGGTATTCGCTTCATACATAAACACGAAGGAAAACATTCAAGCTGATGAATTATCCCGCAAAACATTTAGTGATACGGAATGGGAATTAGGAAATTATGCTTATAAACAAATAAAACAGATATTTGGTAAGCCGGAAGTTGATTTATTTGCCAGCCGGTGTAATGCTAAGTGTGTCAAATATGTTACTTGGAAAAACGATCCCGGTGCCTGGAAAGTAGATGCATTTACAATATCCTGGAAAAAAATAAATTTTTACGCCTTTCCTCCATTCGCTTTAATTTTAAAAATGCTTCAAAAGATAATACACGACCGAGCGGAAGGCATTGTTGTGGTTCCAAATTGGCCAACACAACCTTGGTTCCCATTATTTAAAAAACTGACGATTTCTGAATTCATACATTTTGATCCAAATATTCATTTATTACAATCTCCTTTCAGAACAACCCACAGCCTTCACAAAACTCTGTCACTAGTTGCCGCGAGATTATCAGGAAAGCACTACTAAAAAGGTCATTAACACCGAGATCTATAGATATAATGCTAGCATCATTAAGTGATAACACTTACAAACAATATAATGGTTGTATACAGTCATGGCTTACCTTTTGCATGAACAACGGATATGATTATGAAAATACGTCTGTAGATGTTGTAATAAATTTTTTAACTAATGTATTTGATTCAGGTGCAAAGTATGGCACTGTTAATAATTATAAATCTGCCTTGTCATTATTACTAGGAAAAACCCTTGACGATGAAAAAATCAAGCGTTATATGAAAGGTGTTTTTAGATTGAGACCTACGGCACCTAAGTATAATTTAACGTGGGATCCTAGCATAGTATTAAACTTTCTGGCTCAAAAATGGCCGAATGAAGGTCTAAATCTAGAAACACTTTCCAAAAAGACACTCACCCTGTTGGCTTTAGCTACCGCTCACCGCGTACAAACCTTTTCATTGATCCAATTACAAAATATTGATATGAATTACACTTATGAAATAATTATTAAGATACCTGATATAATAAAGACTTCCCGACCAAATAGTTTACAACCGATTTTAAGACTTCCATTTTATAATGAGAAACCAGAAATTTGTCCAGCTAGGTGTATACAAACGTACATAAATAAAACTCATTCACTTCGCAGCTCTGATAACAACACTTTATTTATCAGTTACAAAAAACCACATTCCAAAGTATCATCACAAACGTTGAGTCACTGGATCAAAGATACACTTCACAATAGCGGTATAAACACCTCGATATTCTCTGCACATAGCACCAGGCATGCAGCCACTTCTACAGCCAACAGACTGGGTGTCAGCTTAGATGTAATACGCAAGACAGCAGGCTGGAGTGATTCTTCTTGCGTTTTTGCCAAGTTTTACAATAAAGAGATTGTAAATGATAACAATCAATTCGCTCGTATAATCCTCTCGTCTGCAAAGAACCTGTAAATAAGAAATAAAAAATAAATTACCTAATTATTTAATGTAAGCACATGATATGATTAAAAATAAAAAGCAAATAAAGACTTATGTATTTTATTTACATAACTATACATACCTTAAAGAGAGTACTATATTTCATAGTAATTTCAATGTTTACTTAATCCCTGTGAGATTGAGAATTATTTCACATTTGGTGCTCTGAACATCCTACAATATTGTTAAACATAAATCGCAAAGAATGAAGTTGCGAAATATAATTGATGATCAAACGAACTTACCAAGTGAAGTTCGATCACAATTATGTGAGCAACTTCATTCGACGCGATTTATCACATCCCACCCTCAACATTAAAAATGTTGTTGACTAAAAGGTCACCCTACCCGACATAAAGTAAAATGGTGAAATAAATTCTCAATTTTAAACTTTAAACAAAATGATTGAAAAATGGCGGTTACCCAACCTACTAGAGCGCCATGGAAGAGGGGGGATGGAAGCCGGTTAGCGCGCTTTTAGTGTTGCCAGTATAAAAAAAAAAAAAAAAACTTTAAAAGATCGTGCAAGGCTGATGCGTGGGGGCGTAACTACAATATTGTTAAACATAAATCGCGTCGAATGAAGTTGCTCACATAATTGTGATCGAACTTCACTTGGTAAGTTCGTTTGATCATCAATAATGCAGTGCTGCAAGCCCAAGTGCTTGGCTTTATCAGTGGCAGCAATCCCAAAACCATTTACATCATGTAGGCGACTTATCGAAACTAGGTTCAGTGTAATTTTGTAAATAAATTTGTAATTAAATGTCATTTGGTAGTGCACTTGAAGTGCATTTATCGACGTGCATAGATCATGCGAATACCCAACCCGCACAACAATGCGTGTCCGCGCGGCCTACGTCCACGGCTCAAATCACGGCCTGTAGCGGATTTGATAAATCTAAGTATACATATAATAGTTATACTCGTAGCTAGGGATACATGCACCGAGATATTTCCGGCGGACTGATCCGTCCATGTTTGGCGCTAGTCGGATGTGTCCGCAGACAAATCCGTGTCCAATTCGTGTCATACATGGACGGACGGATCTGTCCGCTGGGCATACCCGCCAGACAAATCCGGCAGGCAGATCTGAGCTGTACGTGTATCCCTAGCTAATAAACACGTAAGGAGAAATCAGTTCGCGAGCAACGCAAAAATGATTGCATGGAATTTCATGGAAATTTGTATAGTGACAATTTAAAGCCCGGAGCAACATTAAGGGTACCGTAGAGTTTCGTATCTTCGCCTGGGTTTTGACACTTTTCCCAAAAAATCTTTCAAATTTGAAAGCATTTTAGTCCGTTAAGGCGAAAAAACGTTTTTTAGTACTCCTAACTATCAGTATACACAATTCAAACTTTGAATTTCATTGGTTAAGTTGGTAATAAATGGCCCCAAAGGCAATAGGCGATGTTTGGGTATTTTTCCCAATCTTCGCCTACGGCATGCTTTACCGCTAATAATACACTTTTCTGTGACTTATACATGTTAAGTCGTATCTCCTTGGAACGTGCTAATATACTATGAACCTTAACTACACCAGACTAGCCATATTTTTAAAAAACGGTGTAGTAGGCGAAGTTTGGTAACAGTCTGAAGTTGGTTTCATACATTTTCTATAACGAAGCTAGGGCTGCCAAAAATTAACCAACATGCCAAATAAAGGGGAGTAATGGTTTATAAGTCAAAAAATAATTATTTTTAACAAAAATATTTAATATTTAAACAAAATGCGAATCTCTTTTCGCTTATTATTATCGTATACCGTATACGTATACCGGTTTTAAAATATAAATTGTGTCTAAAAACTAACTGCTGTCTACGTTTCTCTATTAATCTTATGGTGCTTTATTTCATGCATGGTGTAAAATAATTTATTTGAAATACTTACAGTCAAATACCCTATTGATGTGGTAAAACAAATTTGACAACCCTAGGGGTAGGCGAAATTTGGCAACAAGATGGACGCTAGATACCCTCACCAATGTTTTATCCAATTGTGACTTCTAAACATAAGCTAGCCATTAAATAATAGTTTCATATGAAAAAGAAATAGTTATAGTATATAATCATGTAAAGAGTTTAACATTACCTGGTCTGTATCACTGTTTAAAACTGAAGTTATAACACTGGATTAAAAAAACGTGTTGTCGGCGTCGCGAAAAAACCTCACTGAACGTAAACTGTGTGAAGTTAGCCGCAGATTGTTCGAAGAATGTTGACACCCGTAAAAAATACTTTGTATTTAGTAGTTTTATGTAAGGCTTACATTAGAAACATTTTGTTAATGGCAACTTTTGTCAAAGTAGGCGAAAATAGGTAGCCCAGGCAAAGATACGAAACTCTACGACAAAACATGTGGCAAACCTTCCGGAACAGCTAGTTTGAAATATTTTTGCGAGATTCCACCAAATCCAGAGCGTCGCCTCACGCAACTCTTTTAAGTAATTTTTAATTAGAATAGAATAGAATAGAATAGAAATAGTTTATTCGTAAACACATACACATAACAGAAATAAAAGGAAAGAAGACATAAAACAAGAAAGTGCCACGAAATGGTCTCATCTCAGCATGATGCTGGCGATTGTCAGCGCTGATCTTCCGAAGAGACCATCAGGTGAAAACAATTCACGAAAGGTAACACAAAAAAAGAAAAAAAGATATATATAAAACTAAAATCAAACAAAGAGTATTAGAAGGAACACAAATATTATAGATTAGAGACAGTTAGATAATTAAATACATAGAAAACACCACATATTAGAACATCATGGGATCGAACCCGCATCTTTTGTACAACCGGTCCAACGCGCTTCCAATTATACCAGAGAATTATCCATCATAGAGATTTTATTTATTCTCTGTAGTGTACTAATGATGAACAAGTCATTAGAAAATATCCATATTGTGCCCTTTTCTTTTCAAGTAAAAGGTACTTCATTGTCGGTTGTCATGGCATTACTGCCATAATAATTCATTTAGAAATAAACTTTATTAATAACCGATGATCTACCCTTTGCTTGGAAACGTCACAATTCAAAAACAAATATCCCAAATAAATGCTCTGGCCAGGATTCGAACCCAGGACCTCCTGTTTTGTGGGCTGACTCACTACCGACTAGGCTAGGTGGTCGTTAAATGTCAACAAATGATTGCAATTTAATGCAATGCTAATCCTTCCGCTAAACACTAAAACGTCGTTGAATTGAACACGCTCATGTTTCGCTGACCGCACAATCGGGAGGTGTGGTCGATCGTGATTTATCGCTTGCCGATTGGGCTCGAACTCTGAACACATGAGGGTCGAGGCATGAGAGGTAACGGGAGCGATAAAGTCTTATTACGTAAGTTTTGTAAACAACAGGTGATTTTTTGAAGTTACATGTTTAAAAATAAATAGGTTTATTAAATTGCTATATAGTTTAAAATTGTAAGAACTTGTAAAAGGATTACGAAAATGTTTATGATACATACTCGTAGTTATTAATACAAAATATATTATATTTGTTTTATTTCATCTGAGCGCTGAATCATAGAAGCGCTGGTAGCCTTGCGGTAAGACGTCCGACTTTCAATCCGGAGGTCTCGGGTTCAAACCCCGGCTCGTACCACTGAGTTTTTCGGAACTTATGTACGGAATATCATTTGATATTTACCAGCCGCTTTTCGGTGAAGGAAAACATCGTAAGGAAACCGGACCTAATCCCAAAAAGACCTAGTTTCCCCTCGGGGTTGGAGGGTCAGATGGCAGTCGCTTTCGTAAAAACTAGTGTCTACGCCAATTCATGGGATTAGGTTGTCAAGCGGACCCCAAGCCGGGATAAACGCTAGGAGGAAGAGAAATATTTGTTTTATTTCATCATTCATTACATTAGTGAGTTAGGATTGTTGGTACAACTCGACTTTAATTAAACAAAGCAAAATTATTGACATATCTTCAGGAAACTTTAAAAAAATGTTGTTTTATGTATATATTTTTTTAATGATTACCCGCTCTCCTCCTATAACTAACACCTCCGTAAATCCCAGTTTGCGCGTAATTCGCTCTCAGTCCTGCATTGTCTTTATGTAAGTTCGATTTTCAGCTTTTCCCATTCAACTCAAAACAACAACAATTGTGAACTCTAAATCAATGGAATAACTTTGACAGCTCTATTGTTGTGGTTTGTTTGAAGAAAGTTTCAATGAAGGCTCTGGAAGTTTTAATAGGCAGCAGTTTTGGAAAAACCATAACAAATGCATTATTTTTGTGGGTCGTTGAAGAGGAACTTTGAGGGCTTTGTGAGTGTTTATAAGATGTTTTGTTAGCCGACTGTACCCATAAGGGTAGGTACAGTCGCCATCAGATATCTCGGAGTGGCCAAGGTGGTCACAAATATCCGAACTGCGTCGCTATTGCCAAGGCGATAAAGTGCATGTTCAGATATTTTTGAGTACCCTGGCTGCTCCGATGTATTTGATGGTGACTGTACTTACCTTTTATGACTAGAAAACGGTATACACTCACTTGCCAGAATAGGGAATATTACGCATAACTCTGCGTAGGGGGCGACACTAGCACATCCAGAGGGCCTACCACGAAACACGAAAATAAAAATTTCGTTACCTGGTTCTCTGTCACTCTTTCATACTCGAGCGATAGAGAGGCACATGTCAAAATTTCGATTCTCTCGTTTCACGATAGGCCCTTTGTAAACAAACCGCCTTGGTGCGCAAATGACATATTTATTCGTTATAAATTATCTATGAAAACTTGTAAAAAAACTGTTTAAGGCCTAGTATGTATTAAAAACTCTATGGTTTACCGGTGAGCTAGTGCTGCACTCTGGTGGCAGAATATTGCAGTAATATCCCCTATTTCATTTGCCATAATATTCAACAGCCATTATATTGTTTCCCATACTTACATATGCAATACTTATTGTTTACTATATTAGTCACATGCCAGAAACCACAGAGTATATTGAATAGTTCAGAAACTTTGTTTCCCATAAAATCAATTTCAATAATATCATTTGTCATAATCATTATAAGCCATAATTATCACTAGCCGTAATATCATTTGCCATTCAAATTGCTTCCCAGAAAGTAGGTTAGGCTAGGTTAGAACTGTGACCTCGTATAAAGTAAAATGGCTACCAGAAAGTAGGTTAGGTTAGGTTAGAATTGTGACCTCGTATAAAGTAAAATGGCTACCAGAAAGTAAGTTAGGTTAGGTTAGAACTGTGACCTCCTACAAAATAAAACGGCTACCAGAAAGTAGATTAGGTTAGGGTAGAACTATGACCTCGTTACCAGAAAGTAGGTTAGGTTAGAAATGTGACCTCATATAAAATAAAACGGCTACCAGAACGTAGGTTAGGTTAGGTTAGAACTGCGATCCCCCTTAAAGCGAACGGCTACCAGAAAGTAGGTTAGGTTAGGTTAGAACTGTGATCCCCCTGAAAGCGAACGGCTACCAGAAAGTAGGTTAGGTTAGAACTGTGACCTCGTATAAAATAAAACGGCTACCAGAAAGTATGCATGGATTCGGAAAACCATTATTTAGTATGGCGTTTAAATATTCTATTAAACAATATTATTACATTAAATAATACGGACAACAATACGTATGGCACTCGTATGTTCTGAAATCTAATAATCGGGTAAACAAAGAGTATGTCACATCATTTTTATGGTAAACAAACCATTCGGGCAAATGAAATTCGGGCATATGATTATTATTTTATATAATATTCGGGCAAACAATAGACAACCCTAGAAAACAATAGGCTACTTTCCTATGAAGTCAAGTCAGCTACTCTTTAGGAAACGTCTAAACGATTTTTATATGAAGTTTATACGGGAGACTAATATTGTGACGTCACAATACTATATGATAAATACATTTCCTTTATTAAAAGTTTTAACCATTATAAAATCATTTAAAGCGCAGACACATGTTACACCTGGATTTTCTCGTGTATTTTTGAAATTTTGATTTTATGAATGCAACGAAACAATTAAGTTTAGGTATATACGGAAAGAACCCTATTGCCATAGAGTTAAATTGTGGAACAAAGTAAGGACAAACTTGATATTGAAAAATTTATCCTGGTCATGTACCTCAAAGGGGAGGCCTATGTTCAGCAGTGGACGTCTTATGGCTGAGATGATGATGATGATGATGTGCCTACCTTCTTGAACATTTATAACTAACTTAATTGGTAGGGATTTTTTCTTTGTATAATTTCATTATCACCCTTTTCACCCTCTTAGGGGATGATTTCTGTTATAAAAACTATTATTTTACGTTCCGCGGGACTCAAACTATCTCCATACCTATCAGTGGCGGCGGGTCAGGCTTAGGCAAGCCGGTGCTGATTTTGGCTTAAAATTTCGCCTGAAACTTAGGCAAAGCCGATGGGAATCGTGTTCTGTGGACGCGCCGCCACTGATACCTATTTCATTACCTCTGTGGGAAAGGTAACAGCCAGGGATCGGGAACTGTTCTTTGCTCCATACTAAAATACCGGTTAATTTCGTTCTCATTCCGTTCTTTAATTTCCGATTTCATTTTTAACGAGGCAATCTAATAACTCCAAGGCAATGTCTAATTACAATACTGAGTTCTACATGAAGCCCATAAAATAATTAAATATATCACATTATTTCGGGGTTTTCTGAAAATACCGGTTAAGATCCCTGGGTAACACTCAGGCATACAAAGTCGCGTTGCATTGCACCAATCCGTCTACCGTTAAAACATTTCCATTCAATATAGGTCGATAGGTCTTATCGCCATGTATGGAAGTGAACACAAGCATACTTATTTCTCACTAACTATACCGATTAGAGACAAACGTCCGGAAAGAGGAGTGTCGTGGTTTATATGGGAGCTCATACATTCAACGACACTTTCCGGACAGATTCTACCGCGTGTTTATTTGATGTTACCTCAAATGGAAGCCAGGCGCATGCGCAAGTTTTGAAATTATAAATCTATATTGTAATCAATATTGAGTTAAGTCTTAGTTAATATAGAGCAATTGATTTTTAAAATTTCTTCAGGCCGCAATGTATTGCGTATACACTTATTTGACACATCATCAGTTGTGACATTTTAGGGCAAAGTAATCATGTAGGAGGCGATACATTGCGTGCTGAAATATTTTATATGGACAAAAAAAAGTTCGCAAAATTTTAATCAAACATATGGAAGTATGTTTATTAGGGTCTATACTAACTAACCTTGGCGTATGAGGTGATATCAAAAATACACGCTGTATAATCGACTGATGCTTGTTCCAGATTCTACGACGCTCAAACCAACGGCTCAGAAGACTTCCCTCCCCACCCCAAACGGCCTCCCCCCTCTAGCCTGTTCCTGAACCCCTCCCCCTTCCTGTATCCTCTGCCCAGCAACGCTAGTCTGTTCGACTATGGTCATTACCACGGGTACCATGGGAGTCAGGAAGGAGGTTTTGAGAGGAGAGATGGTAAGTAAAGACATCTATAGGTACATATAATAAAGCTGAAGAGGGTCGAAAGTCTGTACATGGAAGATATTCGAAAAAAAGTTGTCTGGGGATACTTAGAAGGCAGATATATATGATATCCAGAATTCATAACTTAACGGGAGATTCATAATTCCACGCAGACGAAGTCGCGGGCAAAAGCTAGTTCTTAATATTGATGCCGTTTTCAAGTAAAAGGTACATAATTGTCGGTTGTCAATAAGGCATTACTGCCATAAGATTCATGGAGAAATAAACTCTGTTTACAACCGACAATGATGCACCTTTTGCTTGAAAACGTCACATTTATCCTTATTTGACCGTTATGCTATAGAAGCGTTAAGGCGGCCATCCACTATCAGCCGCACGATGTCGGCCTGTCAGTTAGAACAATAATTTGACAGTTCCGAACAACTGACAGGCCGATATCGTCAGGCCAACTGATGGTGGGTGGCCGTCCTTAAAGCGAACGGACTGTTTGGTGGGATGGTAACTGGGGGGAAATCCGGGACCCTTCAGCGACCAGGCGAGCTAGCATATCTTACGTCGCGCTTGAAGTATGGAGAGCGCGCAAGAACGTAAGATGTGCTAGCTGTGCAGACATTATGTATTTGCTACATCTCCATATCTACCTAATTTCATTTGAATCGGTTCAATGGTTTAAGGTTGAAGGAGTAAGAGACAAACAGGCCAACAAACATATCATATCGCATTTATCGACTGAAAATTCCGTGTAACTTTTGGATCTTTAGACAAGGAAATATCTTTGAGTAGTTACCAGCTCTACAAGTCTACGGTTCGCATTTATTCTATCCCTACTAATGTCCACAGGTGGCATCTCCGTCCGCGACGTATCCTCAATGAACGCGTCGTTCCCGGAGCGACTTAACCCTTCCCTGCTCAAGTCAGACGACGAGTGGAAGAACATCAACACAATGCTCAACTGTATACTCAGTATGGTGGAGAAAACGAAGCGGGCGCTGGCCATACTGCAGCAGAGAGGTTAGTTTAATTAAAGTTAAGAAATTCCGTGCTTTAGTTACTAACACTTCCCTCCTTCCTGTAACAACCTGTAACTTTAAAATTATTCTATAATAAACTTTCAAACTATGTGCAAAAGTGCTTTTAAAAATATCTACTTACTGATTTGTTCATTACATGATCATTTATTTCTACATTATGCTTTTTAAACAAACATGGCCACCTAGAAATAGTTACATTATACCTAGCATTATGTTTTCTCCTTCTAAGATAGAGAAGGATCTTGACTAGAAAACATGTAAAATACCAAAAAAAAAAAGTAAGACTACCGTTTACAGAACAAATCACCGCATACATAAATCCTAAAAGTATTTAATATACACAACCATGGCTAACAATTCTTTTTCTAACGCAGGAGTGGAACCGACAGAAAGCAACGACATCAAGCGAGCGGCCAGTGAGATCATGGCTCAGGCAGTCAGACAGACAGAAGAGAGAGTGGCGGAGGTACGGCGGCGGGCCGAGGATGCTGTCAATCAAGTAAGTTCTCGTGTTAGATTATAATTAGACAAATCTAATACAGGAGTGGAACTGACAGAAAGCAACGACACCAAGCGAGCGGCCAGTAAGATCATGGCTCAGGCAGTCAGGCAGACAGAAGGGAGGTACAGCGGCGGGCCGAGGATGCTGTCAATCAAGTAAGTTCTCGGGTTAGATTATAATTAGACAAATCTAATGCAGGAGTGGCACAAACGGAAAGCAACTATATCAAGCGAGCGGCCAGCGAGATCATGGCTCAGGCAGTCAGACAGACGGAAGAGAGAGTGGCGGAGGTACGGCGGCGGGCCGAGGATGCTGTCAATCAAGTAAGTTTTCGGGTTAGATTATAATTAGACAAATCTAATGCAGGAGTGGAACCGACAGAAAGCAACGATATCAAGCGAGCGGCCAGCGAGATCATGGCTCAGGCAGTCAGGCAGACAGAAGAGAGAGTGGCGGAGGTACGGTGGCGGGCCGAGGATGCTGTGAATCAAGTAAGTTCTCGGGTTAGATTATAATTAGACAAATCTAATGCAGGAGTGGAACCGACAGAAAGCAACGATATCAAGCGAGCGGCCAGTGAGATCATGGCTCAGGCAGTCAGACAGACAGAAGAGAGTGGCGAAGGTACGGCGGCGGGCCGAGGATGCTGTGAATCAAGTAAGTTCTCGGGTTAGATTATAATTAGACAATTAAGATTCTGTAGTCTATTAAGGTCATCCGGGATAATTGCGCCAATTGGGTGTATGCGCCTTTTCTGTATGTGTATGAAATGTTAATAGTAAAATTTCGTCTTAATCTTCTTGCGATTCTAGAATAGATGCATTTACCTTAACTGGTGCGATTATATCAATATAATGTCAAATACAGGTTTAATAAACACCAACACCAATACTATGAAACAAATGAAACAATTTGTAACAGAATATTCTCAAAAATTCGATTCAATAAAGCTTATAAAAATTAAAGCATGTTTATTTAGATACAGTGACCGTGTTGTCAGGTGAAGCGGCAAGCGCTGGTGGAGCTGCAGCGAGCGGTGGGAGCGGCGGAGGCGCGCGCTCTGGAGCTGGTGGCTAACGAGCGCAAGGACCGTCGGAGCCCCGCGCCCGCGCCTAGCCCCCCACAACAGAATGTAAGCTTAGATCCAGTGACTGTTGTCAGGTGAAGCGGCAAGCGTTGGTGGAGCAGCGAGCGGTGGGAGCGGCGGAGGCGCGCGCTCTGGAGCTGGTGGCTAACGAGCGCAAGGACCGTCGGAACCCCGCGCCCGCGCCTAGCCCTCTACAACAGAATGTAAGCTTAGATCCAGTGACTATTGTCAGGTGAAGCGGCAAGCGTTGCTGGAGCAGCGAGCGGTGGGAGCGGCGGAGGCGCGCGCTCTGGAGCTGGTGGCTAACGAGCGCAAGGACCGTCGGAGCCCCGCGCCCGCGCCTAGCCCCCCACAACAGAATGTAAGCTTAGATCCAGTGACTGTTGTCAGGTGAAGCGGCAAGCGTTGGTGGAGCAGCGAGCGGTGGGAGCGGCGGAGGCGCGCGCTCTGGAGCTGGTGGCTAACGAGCGCAAGGACCGTCGAAGCCCCGCGCCCGCGCCTAGCCCTCCACAACAGAATGTAAGTTTATTTTACAACACATAGCCGTTTTGAACGCCCTAAACAACTTTTTTCATGGGACCAATGACGAAAGCTCAAAAAAAATCGACTAGACCACAACTTATGCTACGGCTAAATCTAACCTGCTTCTTCTTCTTCGCTCGGAAATTCAATCTCAAGACTTGGCGCGTGGATAGATCCGCGACTAGGCGACTTTTGTTGGCTACCAGTAAACCATACCTTTTTCTTTGTAATTTGTTCCAGTGCTGCTGGAATTGCGGCCGAAAAGCACAAGAGACCTGCTCGGGATGCAACTCAGCGCGGTATTGCGGTGCCTTTTGCCAGCACAAAGACTGGGAGAGCCACCATCAGGTAATGCTCATCATAGTCCAAGTCGGGCCGTATGCTTGTTTGCTGCCGTCGTAGGATAAAAAATAAATAAATAAAAAAGTCGAAGGGTGAGCTGTCACTCCCGATTAGTCGCGGATACAGGCGGCTCTGACAAGTCTCGTGAGCTACAGTCGGCCAAAAATGTGGTGTACCACCCGGTTGAGGTTCGTTTGAACGTCATGAGACAACAAGGTCGTGCATGTTTTACACTCCGTTAGAAAAGTCTTCTCTCAAAACTGGTAGACCACTTTCTTGGCCCACTGTACAGTGGCCATAGGTGCGGACTGCAAGATATTTTTGTGAAGATATTGCCTCCCTTGAATGTAATCCTAGATCCACCCTAATCCCGATAAGTCTAGAAAAATCGTTTCTAAAATTAGAACCATATGTGGCTTACGTAGAGTTCGTATTACAATAAAAATTTCTTCGAGTTATCGGGTTTGACCGCTCGCCTCTCGCAATAATGGGGCATTATGGGGCCTTATCTTAAAATAGTAATGCCCTATCTTAAAAGCTACAATCGACATGAAAAACTATGAGAATAAATTATACCCTATCCTAAAATTGGCCATGACCTACCTTAAATTAGTTTCCAGGCTGTCAGCACTTTGAATTTATATTTAAATTAATAATAAGTAGAAAATATTACATTACAGGTATGCGCAGGCCGCGACCAAAAGCCAACAGCGCTCCGCACCTCACCGCCGGCCACGCAGCCCACTCTCCCCAACATGCCCACTCTGCCCACCCTGCCCACTCTGCCCACTCTGCCCAGCCTGCCCAAGCCCACTCGGGCCCCCACGCCAGACAACCGCCTATCTCTAACCACTCTCAACTCAGCCGAGCGACTCCATACAAACCAGGATAGGAGCCTAACCTCTACGAGTAATGATAGGATTGCGCTGGCGACGCTCTCTACTGCGCAAGGCATTATATCGGGCATTGGGAAAAAATGACGGCTTAATAAAGAAGTGAAACCGAGAAAAGTTAGGAGGTAGATTGATGTATACGGTTCTTGAGAGTTCTTTTAAAAAGCCAACTTCCGTTCAATAGATGGCGTTACTGTACCTTTTGCGGGAAACATTATACTTCGTTTTTTTTAAGATTAGAAAAATCATGCGATTGTTGACATGCGATTTCTAGGAAAACGATTTTCAAAGTCGCCATTTTGCATTTCATTGTCTTAAGCCTATCACCGATTTTTTTTCCTTATATATTACTGCTGAAAAAATAAGGGTAGGTAGGTACAGTCGCCATCAGATATTATCGGAGTGACCAAGGTGGTCATAAATATCAGAACAACGCCTCTATTGTCAAGGCATATATAAAGTGCATGTTCAGATATTTTTGAGTACCCTGACTGCTCCGATATATTTGATGGCGACTATATATGGGCAATCTCTACAGTCATTTTTCTAACCCTAAAAAAACGAGCTATCTATTGTTAGATATCGTACAAGGTATTATTTAGTTAGTCCAATCAATAAGCACACTTTTTTTTACGGTGGCACAAGATTTCGTAAAATGGCAAAATAACATAAGCCTACAATAGTCAGCAAAATATGTTTAAGGCAAGCCTACTTTAAGCAAATTATAGAATTGTATTCATCATTCATTTTATAGTATAAGGAAAAGCAATGTTTTAAATATAATAATTGTATCACGTCATTTGGCTTAATTGTTTTAATGTAGTGGACATTAAACCATTGTTTTATTGTAAACACAGGCACTTGAATCACTAAATAACATTTGCAGTTGCATATTAATACTATTATATTATAGTAATAAAACTACCTAGCACTACAATCATTTCGAAACCAATATTATAATTTCGACCGGCAAATGTTATTCCAAAATTACAAAACTTTTCGTATCCTACTTGTATTTTAAATTTAAAACAAACATGTAGGTACCTACACGATATGTAAAAAAAACTAAATGCCTAGCGTTTTTTTAAATAAAAATACGATGTAATTAATTAAATCTCGGTTTCCGACCCAGACATTCTAGATTTTTAGAACGTACATATATAACAAAATCAAAATGATGTACCTAATGTATATAAGAATTGTTCAATCCTCTTGGCTGTTTATACACATATCTATCTCTTACGTGTTTGTATATACGGGTATATAAGCTAGGTGTATAAAGTACAGTTATCAAAAGTAGCTAAACGGGTGATGTGTTCAAAATTATCTTTACACTTTCTTATTCTCTTAATAAGTCAACGTTGAGATCATTTTGAATGCCTCTCTCGCTCAGCCGCTTCTGCAGTTGGCTGTTGTGTTGTAATATTTATTGATTTTTGAAAAATTATGTTCTATAATAAAAAAAATAATGAGATAGGTACTTTTTATTTTCCTACTTTTTATGAATAAATAAATAAATATTTTAAAAATAATGAATAATAGATATTTTAAGACCGCTATGTTTGTTTAAGTTGTTTTGTTGAATTGTTATAATGATAAATAATTTTATCCGTATTAAAAATAATATTTATTTTATAATTTTAACCAAAGAATTGTGATTGAATTTAATTAATTATTCTTAAATCGGTTAAGTGCCATAATGTATGTTTTTGTTATGTACCTATATATCACTAAGTCACTACATAATGATAGTTTAAGTGGATATTTCTGCAATAAATCTAACTTTATGTCATTATTTATACACACTAAAATAGTGTAAATATTTTATGCTATAATATTTGCACGATTGTATATGTACAGATATATTGAATTTAACGTAAAATTTTACAAGTTTTTCCAAATAACTTGCACCTCCAAAATTAATGAAAGGATTTTATTGTTTCAAATTCCAAACCTTTTTGACTGGACTTTTTTGGATTTATAATAATAAGTAAACAATTCCTTAAAATATGTGCAATATTAATAATAATAAATAGTTAAGGATGGATGTAAAAATTCGAATTTAATAAGTGTAATCTATTTAGAAGGGCTTGCATTGGCCAAAGCGAATTCAGATTTTAAAACATGATATTATTACGAGTCTACCAGATTAATATCATATTCTGCCGATTGCCGATTGAAAATTAAGAAGCCGTTTTCAGTTGGAATGTCCTCTAGGTACGGATTTCTATTAGTTTTTTGAAATGGTATTTAAAAAATCAAGAAGAATTTTAGTTGTGACGTGAACGAATTTGGTCCATATTTTAAAATAAATGAGACTATACGATATATTATTACTATTAATCAAGTTTTAGGCCTGCATTAATTTATTTCGTAACCATCAAATCGTAACTCAAAAGTAGACTAAGCAAATTATGAGTATCCTTCCTATTCTTAACCTTTTGAACGCCAAGCATCGGACGGAAAAGTCGTGCCATCAGCTCAGCGGCAGCGTGCGCGAGCGCGCAAGGCAAACCGATTATATTTTGGACGTGATATCACGTCTTGGCGCTGACGGCACGACTTTCCGTGCGCGTGATATGACGGCTTTGGCGGTATTTTTTTTTTTTATTATTGAATAGAAGAATAGTGTCGGTTTTAATTGAAATCCTAATATATTAGAATGTTTTTTGGTACTAACAACTTAGTGTTGGCCTAAAAATTGATATATACTTAGTTAAATGAACCTAGTGTATATTTCTGACCTGTTCGTCTCATATGTGAAATAAACAAATGTTTCAAAATATTAATTTGCCTTTCCTTTCATGACCTGTTATAGGCAAAACAACTCCATCAACTCACCTGGGAAATCAATAAATAACAAATAAATAAATATTATGGGACAATCTTACATAGATTGACCTAGGCCCACGGATCCTCGTCGCCATGAAATGTAGTATACATATACGTATTGGCTATGTGCGAAGCGCATGGTGGGTGTGATACTCCCCAGCACGACCACGGAGCCTTTTCGAATTTCTTTTGCGGTACAAATTCACGAAATTAAATGTACTATTTAGTACTTTAGGTAAAAAAAATTGTACCCTCACGGTTTGGGCACAGCGACATAGGGGTCGTGGTCGTGCCAGGAAGGTACTACCTGGCACGACCACGCTATATTTATGCTTAATTTATGGGTCAAAGTAACGCAAATTAAATGTACTCAATTAGTACTTACTCCAAAAGTTGATATTCTGGCACTGAAGGTGGAAAAAGGGCATTTGAAGTCGTAAGCATACAAGTACATGGCGGCAATAAGGTGACAAGTCGAGCTAAAAATTAAAGAAATATGAACTTTAAATAGAAGCACATAAGATTCAAATTTGTTCAATTTTATATCATGACTTATCACCTTCTTCCCGCTGTGTACGGCCTAAATAGTGGGGTGGCGTACATGACAAAAAAGTTCATAATACCGACCTTGATGATAATTAGGTATTCTTTGGAAAGGTGAAACCTTTAGGACTAAAAAAACATTTTTGGACGGGGAGCCACCTAAATTTATGGTGCGGTGTGGGTGAGAAGGGGGGAGATACAATTGTAAACTTAGGAAATGAAGTATTTATTAAGTTTCTGCATTACGTGTAATGCTTTTTAGGGTTCCATAGTCAACTAGGAACCCTTATAGTTTCGCCATGACCGTCCATCTGTCCGTCTGACTATCTGTTCGCGGTCTAGCTCAGTGACCGTTAGCACTAGAATGCTGAAATTTGGTATGTGCATGTGTATTAATTACGCCGACAAAGTGATAGAATAAAAACTGAAAAAATATTTTTAATTAGGGCACCTCCCGTACACATTAAGGGGGGGATTTTTTTTTTCGCTTCACCCCTGTCGTGTTGGGTATCGTTGGATAGGTCTTTAAAAAGAATAGAGGTCTGTTAAAACAGCTTTTGGGATAAAACTGATAGTATCGTAAATAATAGATTTGAACGTTCAAAAAAGGGGCGCCTCTATCTAACTTCTAAACAGTCCCAGCAAACATTTTAGGTAAAAATAACGATAAAACCACCTTTTATAGGTCGCAAATCTGACAGTGACCAAAATGAGTTACCTCGAATCGACGTGGAATCCACGTGGAATCCACCAAAGTGGGGAAAAAAAGCACGTGCCGGCTACGTCGATTCCACGTAATTTTAGTAATTACGACCTAATGGTGACTGCATAGGTAATGTTTGCGACGTGGATTAAACGTCGCCACGACGTGTCATGTGGTTGCAATGACCAATATTGGTAAAACTTACCATTTTTCGACATGATTTCAACGTGTTTTTGACCATTTAATTACCCGGAAAGGTTATTTTTATGAAACATCATGCAGAGAAAGAGACAAATATATAACGAGTGTATTATCTTTTCGCTCACAAACAAAATGTCTAACTTAAAATGAAACTAAGTTTTGCAACGACAATGGCGGCCATTACTTGGCGTAAAATAATTATCTAGGTCGATTACGCAGGAATTATACGATGAAATCTTGTGCGCTGAAAATTTTCTCGTGCAGTATGTTAGGTTTTTATTCAAAACTACTGATGGGCTTTCAAAATACCTAAGTATTACTTTTTTTTAAGCTCATAAGTAGTATGTATTGCTTGTAATTGGGGTTCGTAAATTTGTGTTCCGTGTTTGTAAATATATTAAATTGACTTTATACTTTTTTTTATATAAATGACAATAAAAGTGCCGTAAGATTTTATTTTTCTAGGTATTACAACATGCCTAAATTATGCAATTTGGAATAACACGTCCTAATTGTAACAAAACAAAATGTCGGCTCGACTAAGAAGTTAAAATTTACCTAAAATTACGACGTATTGGTATTTAAGTCAATTTTACGTAATATATATTTAATTCTGCGACCTAATGGTGCAGAGTAACCGTTCAAGGTTGAAGCGACCGCCATCACAACGTCGCTATGACCGCGACTCGCGAGGCGCAATTGTATTCAGTATCATCAATTGACCAAGTGAATTTTCAAACTGATAAGTACTAATACCAGAAAGTGCACCAAATTTTTTTACGTCATCTATAACATGGCACAGGTGGTGAAAATTGCTGCTACATAATAGAATCCAACCCATATAAGTTTAAACAACCTTCCAGGTATTCATCTATGCATCTAAGTAAGTTTAAAATTTAAAAACTTTTTTTTTTCGTATGATTCTACTAAAAATTTCTACTTTTCGTAATGTTTCCTTTGTCTGTGCTAAATGAAGTTTCTTCGTGCTTTTGGTTAATCTGTTTCAAGTTCTCAAATACTAAACCGACAGCTAATTCTAGATTAGCCGGTAGTCTGGGCCCTGCCCTATCTTACGATAGATACGCCCTAGCAGGAGTGTCACAGATAAAACATTTAATTTGAATCAATATCTTTTTTAATTTATAGTTCAGTCATTATAGATTTTGAACCGTGAATAATTAGTTCTTGGATTTTTGTTCGTAGGTGGGGGCACTGGGAGTGTAAATTCAAAAAGTAGACTAGGCCATTTTTAACCGACTTCAATTCCATAGAAGAAGGAGGATCTGCATTCGGTTTGGTGTTTTTTTTATGTATGTTCACCGATTACTCCGACAACCGTTGTCGGATTTGAGTTTTTTGTTTAAAAAGATCTACATCCAAGGTGGTCCCATATTAATCTGGTGCAGTTCTTATGATGGGATCCATGAGGAATTGAGGGAAATCCTCAATTTTTAAAGGCACATGTATGGTGATTTGGGTGTTTTATTAAGCAACTCAAACATTTTCTCACGAAAACCACCAATTTGATGGAGTGAACCTGATGATGATGATTGTTTTGATGATAATGATGAAGATTGTTTAAATTTAGGATGTTCAGCGATTACTCCGAGACTCGTGGTCCGATTTGAATAATTATTTTTTTGTTTGAAAGGAACTACCACAAAGATGGTCCCACAATAATCTGGTGCTGTTCTGATGACGGGACCCATGAGCAACTGAGGGAACTCCTCAATTTTTAAAGGCACGTGTATGGTGATTTGGGTGTTATCTTAAGCTACTCAAGCATTTTCTCACGAAAACTACCAATTTGATGGACCTGATGATGATGATTGTATTGATGATAATGATGAAGATTTTTTTAAATGTAGGATGTTCAGCGATTACTCCGAGACCCGTGGTCCGATTTGAATAATTCTTTTTTTGTTTGAAAGGAACTACCTCGAAGATGGTCCCACATTAATCTGGTGCTGTTCTGATGATGAGATCCATGAGCAATTGAGGGAACCCCAAATTGTTAAAGGCACATGTATGTTGATTTGGGTGTTTTCTTAAGCAACTTAAGCATTTCCTCTCGAAAACCACCAATTTGATGGAGTGGACCTAATGATGAAGTCCAGATATGATACGTGGAACCTTACTTAGATTGAATGGGTGTATTATGAACTTTTTGATACATTTTTACCGATTATTCCGGGACTCGTCGGATTTTGATAAATACATAACCACTAAAAATGGAAAAATAAAAACTTTTTACAAAAAAAGATAAACCGACTTCAAAAAGGATAAAATTAATCATTATATTATTTATATGCGTTACCAACTGATATGTTTGAAGTCGGTGCCAAGCCAAAAATTACAAAACCGGCCAAATCAGCTTCAAGTGTGAACATCACAAAACATCGGTACTAATAATGCAAAGGTGAATGTGATTCTATCTGTCACATTTTCATGTCTAGTTTACTAATCCAATTCTGATGAAAATGACAAGCATGTATATACAGGGTGGATTTTCTTTTTGGGTCAGTGAGGGCAGCTACTAGATCCCGTGCTATTACGCGAAAATGTTCTTAATAGACCTTCCCTCGTTAGCATTATCCCATACATTTTGTATGAAAATGAAAACTTATTTTTCACATGCAATTTTCTGCATGCCAGTCGATTTCAATCATATTCAGTATCAATAGTTTCCATGGGGTCAACGTACGGTAATGTACCAAACAGCCACAAATTGAAGAAACTTTTTCCATACATTTTGTACGAAAATGAAAGCCGGAAATTTTTTTTTGGTCCCATTCAAGCTTTTGATCCTGGATAGGAATGGGATCAAATGACATCAAAAAAAAGTTTGGCAAAAATGACCTTTTTCTCGCACCCTGCATCCTGTATGTTTTTTCCAAAATCTGTGAATGCGATTCTTCATTAATTTGAAATATAGGGAAGGTCTTGTAAGATTATTTTCACGTAGCAGCACGGGATCTGGTAGCTGCCCTCACTGACCCAAAAAGAAAATCCACCCTGTATACTCTGATACACATCTACTTTGTCAATAATCAGAAAAACGCGGCATCGCGGCAAATAGAAAAAAAAAAGATTAGCCTTCTTAAGATTGACCTTCTATAGAAAATTTGAATATCGTGTCTTTTGTTACTGACACGGTGGGTGTACTGGGTGTATCTAAGTATAGAAAAATTAATCTACTCGTAGTAATTGATTCCTTTATATTTCTAATTAAACTGTAGATGAAGAAGGATAAATAATTCAAACCGAACCACGGGCTTTGTTCGAGATTCGGATAGTTCGAAAAGTGTGTTAACAAACATAAGACTTAGATTAAGATTAAACTTACTGTACCTACTTGCATAACAGTTAACGCATGGTCGAAACGAGTGTATACCTACGTGCAATCCATACCGTATTAGATTAGTTATATAGTAAAAAGGACAATTCACTGAAAACATCGCCTCGTTTGTATTAACTCTTCCAAATTTGGCTTGGCACCGACTTCAAACATATCAGTTGGTAACGCATATAAATAATATAATGATTCATTTTACCCTTTATGAAATTGGTTTATCTTTTTTTGTAAAAAGTTTTTATAGATTTTACAGTAAAACCGTGAGACAATTTTTTTTCTTCTAGGATCGATATTTTAGAAATTAAACCTGAAAAACGCGACAAATTCGAAACATTATCATTATCTCCTATGTTTAAGTTAAGTCCTCTTCATTTATGCCGTAAAGTTGAAAATAAACGAGATGACGAAAATATTTTGAATTTGTCGCTTTTTTCGCACTTACGAAAAAAAAATCCAAGAACTAATTATTCACGGGTAGGGTCGGTTTTTTGGACATAATGACTGAACTATTATTATAACGCCTTCCTCTATTATTTTATTCATCTCATTTATAAATTGTCGTAAATAAAGTTCCAAGGGTGGTTTTCCACTTCCATAGTAAATTGCTGCAAGCATCGGCTTTATATTTGGCATGTTATATAAATGCCATAGCAATAGGAAGCAGCTTGTGTGTGTTATTATTGTTATTAAAACGGTATCAGTATCAGTAGATTTATACAAATTTGGATATCCATGAAAACTGGAACTAGAAGGAATTCACAATTTTGTTCTTCTTTTAATATTTCACTTTGAATTTTCATATTAGCCTTACACTTCCTATAGTAACTGCTGAATGTCTACATTTTTTTGTCTTTGGCCATTGTAAATTCAAGACTAGTTTTGATTTAAAAACTAAATTACTATTGGGTAAAAACGTCCTATTTCACCGAGAAATGACTTATTTGTGAGTAAAACAAACTTGACCTGAAGTCGCCTCGCAAACTTTAACTTATTAGTTATTTTTTAGGGTTAATTTCACTATTAGGTTATTGGTTATTATCTAAATGAAACCTTATGGTATTTTTAGTACCTTACAAGTGTTTTTAACTTTATAGTCTCAATTTGGTATCTATGGAAGGTCATATTTACTACGAAATTGGTAGCAAAAGCTACTTAAATCGTCGAGCTAAAGGTCCCCAGTGTAAGAAAAAATTACGTCGCATATACACCTAATATGCACCTACAAGTATATATTAACTATTGGTCGAGTTTCTAAGTTAATTTTACTTTATATTTTGCTCATTCTCAACCTATAAGTTTCTGACCTTATGGTGTATTGATTAAGGGAAATTTACGTTTTAATGTTTCAATATTTTTACCCGGAAGTATAAATGACCGATATGTGAATTTATGTGGTGCGTATGATGTAATTTTTACCTAAATTAGTAATATATTCTAGAGCCTGGGAAAAAGCACTTAGAATGTTTGCTGGGGTGGGTCCATTTTTTTAATCATGAAAGTGAGGCCTGGTAAGTACATTATGTACTTTCAATAAAAACTTTATTGAATACAATCGGTTAAGCAGTTTTTGAGTTTTCACTCAAAAACTATAAAGTGAAATGACGTCATGTTACTACAAGCGCCGCCAAGTATCCTTTACTAAACTACCTTTTGAACGGATGTATTAAAACAGGCCGGCAACTACGGAAGGGACACTGAGCATGGCCTGGCCTGCTCTTGGCTGGTTTTTTATTAGGGTAAATGTGTAAATCTCGTTCCAATGACTCCAAGAGTTCCAAGACTATCTGACTATGTCAAGAAAACTGTAGTTGCTGGTGTTCATAACCTGCGGTAGCTGCTTTTATGGAGTCGTTTTTATAATTATTATTTTAGGCTTGAATAATAAAATTATTCATTTACCTAATGTACTTAGTATGGTACCTACTCGTAAATTGGAAGTAAGTACTTAACATTTATTTTCATAAATCGATTTCAGGAACACCTAAATGTTATGTCGTAAATGTTTTGGGTTATTTTTCAATGTCTTTTAACAAAGTCACCATTCATCGATATAATATTTTTTACCATAATTACACATAATTCCAGTCCTCAATTGTAATTGGATGGTCTTGAAAATTATATATCGTTTGGCAGGTATAACTTCTTAGTCTAGTATTTAGTACCTAATGATAATGTTTTGATAAGAAAACATATTATTATGTATTATAGATATTAACAACATATTACATTATATTTGTATGCTCGTAAGATAATTTCTAAAAGTTCCTAAAAATTATTATGCAAAATTAATCATTTATTCGTTATTTATTTAATCATAAGAATACTTAGGCGACTCGGGGCGACTCCATACATTTAGTGTGAAATTTGCCACCGGTACTCCGCCCTCTAATAATGATTGTTGCTTCTTCAGATATTGTGATATTCCGCTCGGTGCCCGTGGCCCAGCGACGAGACGCAGTGACCTCCAATAGGCACCGTCAAAACACATGCGTCGTCCCGTGACGACAGGCGTCGTCCTGTGAGACAACATGCGTGGCGCCGTCCTGTGAGACGACAGGCGTCGGCCTGTGAGACGACATGCGTGATCCCGTGAGACGACATGCGTCGTCCCGTGAGACGAAATGCGCGTCGTCCTGTGAGACGAAATTGCGTCGACCCGTGAGGCGAAATGCGTTGGCCCATGAGACGACACTGCATCATTAGGCCCTGGGTTTTCTGACCCGTCGCCGGCGGCCGGCGACCGACGCGTGTCCGCCGCCGACGACGTCCGATGTTTTGTTCGGGAATGTTTGAGAGTGGTTTCTCTGAAACGCCGCCGGCGGCGGGTAGGTCGACGGGCGAAGGTCACACGCTGCACGCGTCGGTCACTATAATTTTTGTAGAATAGCGACGGACGGCGGGTGGCTTCTTGATATTGAAAATGTCTCATTTCAATAAAGACAACGATGAATTATTAATAAATCTAATACGTTGTAATCCTATGAGATGTAAATTTTTCTTCATTGCACATCAAGTGTTTGAGAACCAGGTTAAAAAATGCACCTTCATTTTCCCGATTTATAAATATATCGGTTGGCTCTCTTTTATTTTTTGATAATATTAATATTTCATCGTCTTCTTCTTCTTCTAACAATAAAAATATTAGTATTTAATATAATATAATAGTATTTTTCTATTCATTTCATTTAAAGCACAGCACACCAATTCTCAAAGCGGGCACAATGCGACTGAGCTCCTACTCCGACGACGGGTGGCCGGGGCCAGAAAACCCACGCACCCGCGTCCGACGGCGTGTGGCACAGCATGCGATGCACGTCTAGACGCCGCCGGTCGCGTGTGACGGGCCAGAAAAACCACGGCCTTAGAGATATAGATATAGTTCAATGAAAATTGTACTCGGCAGACGTACGGTCAATTAGTAAATGGTATAGGTATTTAAAGGCAGACGGAGAAAAGCGACAAACACACAATAGTAGTAGTGATCAATAGATGTGAAAAAGGCGTTAGTGAATAGCTACAATTCACCGCCATCATCATTACACGTATTGTGGGCTCAAGTTCAAGTATAATGGGAGTTACTGCCGCCTGCGCACTGTGAAAAAGTGTTAAAGGGCATGGGTAAACGTTTGGCTGCAGTAAAAAAAGCCAAAGGACTATGGACAAATTATTAATAGTGTCAATTTTCTCATAAATATGTGGTGCAATACTAATTCAATGTTTATGTTACTAAGAGGAGCAAAACTGATTTAATGTTCATTTTAGTATAAAAGTTTATTACCGCGATTTCAAACTTAATGATTGCACTTAGCATTAAGTTTAGCCGAGCGCTAGCACCGGGTGACATTAGTACCTGAGTGGCGCGACAGATGGCGCTACTAGTCGATGAATTCACTTGATTAGGGCTGAGCCGGCTGAGTTATCTCATATGTGGTTCATGCTACGGCATAAACCTAAATATCCGTTTTTTACCCTTCGAGGCAAAAACGGTTCAACTTACAATAAGTATTAGGAGTACATAGTTAGATTTTTTTTATTATCTTACCTACCTAAATTACCATTTTAAAATGATCCTAGTTATTAAAGTACATTTTATTTAAACACCAGTGAAACAATTTAGTTTTAAATTGCGGTAGATCTAATGTCTTCAGGTCTTTAGGAAGGTAGTTATATATTTTTACGCACATACAGCGTTTTTGTTGTCGCGGATAGTCGTAGTGTCAGGATAATGCAGATTTAATGCACGACGGGTGGAGAAAACTCTACAAAATGAGTTTTTTTTTTGACAAATAGACGCAATATGTAGAGTGAATATAAAGTTAAAACGTTTAGTTAAATACAAGGTGTAACATAAATTCTGGTGATCCCTTTATGGGCATAATTGGTATCGTAAGTCTTCTAATTACAAAAAAGTAAGATTAAAAAAAAATTCGCGAATTTATTTATTTATTTTGTATGGACAGTTAGCTGGCCGAGACGGCGTCCCTATGCAAAAAAAATTGTTTACGTCCAAAAAATTTTGCTCCTGTTTTTTCTTACTCGCAATATAATACCAATTATGCCCTTAAACGGATCACCAGTATTTTTGTAACACCCTGTATAGGTCTACATGGTAGATCTGAACCGTAAACAGCGCGCAAACTTTTTTCTAAATAATAAATACTTTCTTTACATTTGTACTGTTACCCACAGAATTAATCCATACCTAAAGTTCGACATCACGTGGCCATGAAAAGCCAGAAGAGCTGTTTTTTGGGATGTGATTGATCTGTGTCGCCCGAGTGCAAAGACAAACCTGCGCAGATTTGTAATAAAATAAGATTATCAGTGTGTGAAATGAAGTCCAAAGTACTAATCAGGCCTCACTTTCATGATTAAAAAAATGGACCCACTGTTTAGAAGTTAGATAGAGGCGCCCCTTTTTTGAACGTTCAAATCTATTATTTACGATACTATCAGTTTTATCCCAAAAGCTGTTTTAACAGACCTCTATTCTTTTTAAAGACCTATCCAACGATACCCAACACGACAGGGGTGAAGCGAAAAAAAAAATCCCCCCCTTAATGTGTACGGGAGGTGCCCTAATTAAAAATATTTTTTCAGTTTTTATTCTATCACTTTGTCGGCGTAATTAATACACATGCACATACCAAATTTCAGCATTCTAGTGCTAACGGTCACTGAGCTAGACCGCGAACAGATAGTCAGACGGACAGATGGACGGTCATGGCGAAACTATAAGGGTTCCTAGTTGACTACGGAACCCTAAAAAGCATTACACGTAATGCAGAAACTTAATAAATACTTCATTTCCTAAGTTTACAATTGTATCTCCCCCCTTCTCACCCACACCGCACCATAAATTTAGGTGGCTCCCCGTCCAAAAATGTTTTTTTAGTCCTAAAGGTTTCACCTTTCCAAAGAATACCTAATTATCATCAAGGTCGGTATTATGAACTTTTTTGTCATGTACGCCACCCCACTATTTAGGCCGTACACAGCGGGAAGAAGGTGATAAGTCATGATATAAAATTGAACAAATTTGAATCTTATGTGCTTCTATTTAAAGTTCATATTTCTTTAATTTTTAGCTCGACTTGTCACCTTATTGCCGCCATGTACTTGTATGCTTACGACTTCAAATGCCCTTTTTCCACCTTCAGTGCCAGAATATCAACTTTTGGAGTAAGTACTAATTGAGTACATTTAATTTGCGTTACTTTGACCCATAAATTAAGCATAAATATAGCGTGGTCGTGCCAGGTAGTACCTTCCTGGCACGACCACGACCCCTATGTCGCTGTGCCCAAACCGTGAGGGTACAATTTTTTTTACCTAAAGTACTAAATAGTACATTTAATTTCGTGAATTTGTACCGCAAAAGAAATTCGAAAAGGCTCCGTGGTCGTGCTGGGGAGTATCACACCATGGTGGGGGTAACGTGAACGATCGCAGCACACAATGTAACAAGAAATTGGGCTCTTGTCAATATGACATTTCAAAATATTTGACATCACCCGTAGGGTCAACTGTCAAAATAGTGAATCAGCCAGTGACATTTCATATAAGCAAGGAGTATATGTCATTAATAAAAAAGAAAAAAACACTTTCACCCCCTGCTCAAGAGATGGCGCCACAATCATGCACACAGCGAATAGGAAAGGCGAAAGGTAAACGACCGCTCTCAGTGGACACTAGTTTATTACTGACGCTTGGGGTAGGTTGACCAAACATCACACAAGCTCATGTGTTGTGGGACTTTTTAGGTACAGTCACCATTAGATATATCGGAGCGGCCAAGGTGGCCATAAATATCTGAACAACGCCTTTATTGTCAAGGCGATAAGGTGCTAGTTCAGATATTTTTGAGTACCGTGGCCGCTCCGATATATTTGATGGCGACTGTACTAGAAAACTACACAAGGTGTAACAAAAATACTGGTGTCCCGTGGAAAGGCATTTTTGCTATCGTATTGAGATTGAGAGTACAAAAATGTAGGAGAAAAAAATTTTTTTTTGTATGGATTCAAGATAGATTCAAGATTTTTTTATTCATGATGTACACAATATGTATTACAAACAGACAAATAAAAATAAAAGGTGTCAAAAATCGCATGCCCACTCTCATCTCTGGTGGAAACGGAGCCAAGGCGTTTCATTCATACGCACAGCTCTGGTGGAAACGCACTAGGGTCCAAAATGGAATAACAAATCAGTTGTCGAACAAGGCTATTACAACTGAAGTCCAGTGCGTCACGCTCACGTCACGTTCCCGTCGCATTGCCATTGCCACTCATCATGTGACAGCTTAATTTAAAATCGGAGGTGTCCAAGCGATCAGCAGGACAATATCTTATTAGTATTATATTTATTTTAGACCTATAAAATATAAAACGTGTGACATAATCTACATACATGAATAGAGAATTGTCATTCTCTATTAGGAACATAATAAAGTAGAAATTATATACACTTAGACCAGTTAGGTATACCGTCATAGATAAATAAGATTAGCAACATACTTAATTCTCTTTGGCAGCGTGTGTGTTAGTTAGCAAAAAAAAATAATTAAAAGTTAATTTAAGTGCACGATCTGATACGATCGGATAATTCCATAATATTTTGGATCCGGATTACAAACTACGTACGCCCCGTCCAGTGTCCACGTATTAAAAACTGCATGTGAATATTGGTGACGTTGAACCTCTTTATACGCCAGACACAACACATCCACTAAGCTCCATAATCGTCTGGCAAATCACTTGTCACGGGGCAATTAAAACTGAAGTCCATTGCCGTCACGTCGCGTCCTCGCGTCGCCACTCGTCACGTGACGGATTAATTTAAAATCGGAGGTGTCCACACGATTGGGGTAGGGCAGGACAATTCCCTATTATTACAGGATCTCTGGAGGAGCTTGGTACTTAATAAATTGTTAGGTACTTATGATTGGATAATTTTCTAAGCTAAAAAAATCAGTAAATCGTCAGTAAATTTAGTACTGATTTATTATATTCGGTGATACTTGATATGATATCACACCGATATAAGCTGCATTTTTTACCATTGTACCTACTACCAGAGACTATAGAGATATAGACGACCACAGCCTAAGAACTTTTTGAAGCTCAAGTCGATTGCGCCCTCTGTCCGAAAGCCGCCTAAAGATACCGAATTTGTAAGAAGAAATGTCACCTGCACAGCTACTCCACCTAGTAACAAATAGCGAACTAGTAAGTAGTACACTAGTGGAGTAGCTACTAGGTGGAGTAGCTGTGCAGGTGACATTTCTCTTACATATTCGGTATCTTTAGGGGGCTTTGACATAGATGGCGCAATCGACATGAGCTTCAAAAAGTTCTTAGGCTGTGGTCGTCTATATCTCTATAGTCTCTGCTACTACCTACCACCAGTACAGTAGCAGGCAGGTACCTAACCTAACTTAGATTATAAATCATAAAAGACATCATAAATAATAATCGGTTAGAAATATGTACAGTTACGGAATTGATCTGTTGAGTCATTTACGGTCCAAGCTACTTCTTTTGTTTAGTACTTCCTCTATGAAATGACCAATATAAAGTGAACCCTAAATTACTAATACGCATATAACAATGGGGGATATTACTGGAATGTTCTGCCGCCAGAGTGCAGCACTAGCACATCGGTAAACCATGGAGTTCTGAATACATACTAAGCCTTAAACAGTTTTTTACAAGTTTTCATTGATAATTTATAACTAATATAAGTATATGTAATTTGTGCACCAAGGCGGTTTGTTTACAGAGGGCCTATCGTGAAACGAGATAATCGAGATTTTGACATCTGCTTCTCTGTCGCTCGAATATGTATGTGTGACAGAGAAAC
This sequence comes from Pammene fasciana, assembly GCA_911728535.1. Taxonomy (NCBI): domain Eukaryota; kingdom Metazoa; phylum Arthropoda; class Insecta; order Lepidoptera; family Tortricidae; genus Pammene; species Pammene fasciana. The sequence goes on along the minus strand of OU452294.1, from coordinate 10,551,067 downwards.
AGGTAAAGAAATTTTTATTTTCGTATTTCGCGGTAAGCCCTCTGTTTGTGCTAGTGCCGCCTACATAGAGTTTTGCGTAATATTCCCTAATCTTAGGTCCTTTGAAAGTCCTAAAACCCCACAGCCTGGCTACCAAATACATCTCTCACGCTCACCAAGAGCCCTCTATAATCACTCGACTTGTCACCCGATTTGTCATCACACTAGTCATCCAATTTATGTTCGGTCCTTTCCTCGAATCGAAAATGGCCTCTCCAATCGGTTTGACACAAAACTCGCGTGCGATTTAGAGTCATGGCCGCGTGGGTAGGTACAACGAAATCAATCGATGGATCAAAAACCGGCCAAGAGTATGTCGGGCCATGCTCAGTGTAGGGTTCCGTAAACTGAGACCATTAATTCAAAAGTTCGTTTCTTACGGGAAATTTGGAGGCGCTTACGTCATTTTTACTTACGTCCTTTCACTATGTGTTTTTGAATGATAACTCAAAAACGGCTCAACCGATTTATTTCAATATAGTTTATAGCGACCCTGATAATGAAATCCTGAAGGTTACATATAAGCGATACCGCAATTTCTGTACAAATTTAATAAAAAAAACTTAAAAAGAAATATGAAAGAGACCTACTAACTAAAACAACCGGCGACGCAAAAGCTATGTGGAAAACAATAAAAAACATAACATATTATAAGTCGAAAAATAATCAGGCCTTAGAACTTTTGAATTCAAGTACAAACCCTTTTAATGCCGTAAACAGTGTTAATGAATTCTTTGCTAATATGGGCAAAAAACTAGCAGAAGATATTTTAACTTCTCCGGTACACAATGTAACTCCTAACCAAACAACACCCTCAAATTCCTCTTCTTTCGTTTTGTTAGATACTGACGTGACCGAAGTAGATAGTGTACTTATGACCTTAAAATCAAATAGTGCTTCTGGCTGGGATGATGTTCCTACCCATTTCTTAAAGCTCGCGAGGCACATTGTTGTCCCGGTTATATGTAGATTAGCGAATTTATGCTTTGCTAAGGGAGTATTCCCAGCGCAACTTAAACAGGCTATTGTTACACCGGTGCACAAGAGTGGTGAGAGAGACGATGTCAATAACTTCCGGCCTATATCAGTACTTCCAGCCATCTCTAAAATAATTGAAAAACTTATAAATTCTCGACTTTCAAGCTACCTAAACAAATTCAAAATTTTGTCCGACAATCAATTTGGTTTTAGACAAGGCAAATCCACAGAAGACGCAGTTATGGCAGTTACGTCGTTAATAACTGAAATAGTTGACCAAAACAGAAAATGTTTAGCGATATTCCTTGACTTGAAAAAAGCCTTTGACACCGTCTCTCTTCCCACACTCGAGCAAAAACTTGAGCTTATGGGAATCAGGGGTAAACCACTCGATTTACTTAGTAACTATTTAAATGAACGCACCCAAAAAGTAAGAATTGGTTGCTACCATAGTAGTGAAAAGCCTATTTCTTTTGGAGTTCCCCAGGGAAGTGTCCTAGGTCCCACATTATTTTTAGCATATATAAATGACTTGACTAATCTTGAGATTGATGGGGGCAGTATCTTTTCTTATGCAGATGACACTGTTGTTGTTTTTAATGACATTTCTTGGAGCGCAGTGTTTGCCAAGGCTGAAAAAGGTCTACATAAAATATCTGTCTGGCTTAGAAGCAACCTCCTAACATTAAATGAGGCCAAAACAAAATACATGTGCTTCACTAAGTACAATAGCACACAACCACCAAAAAGCCTACTTCTAAAAGTCCATGGATGTAACCTAGCAAACACACAGCTTTGTCGATGCACTGGATTAGAAAAAGTTCAATCCATCAAGTACCTTGGTGTTATTCTAGATCAACGTCTATCCTGGTACGGGCATGTTGAATATGTCAATGGTAGAATAAGAAAGCTTACCTGGATATTTAAGAAATTAAAACACATAGCTTCTAAGGATCTATTAAAACAAGTATATACTGCGTTGGCTGAATCTATTATGACATACTGCATTACAATATGGGGAGGGTCAGGTAAAACAAAATTTATAGATGTAGAAAGAGGACAAAGGTGTTTAATAAAAGTCATGTATTCAAAACCCTACCGATTCCCTACAACTGAGCTGTACCAAATATCAGAAGTTCTCACCATGCGAAAACTGTACATATTAAATATTGTACTTAAATTACATAAATCTTTGAATTTCATACCGTCAAACTCTACACGTAGGAGAAAACCTAAACCTGCTCCTATTCCTAACTCTAACTCGGTATTTGCTAAACGTCAGTTTGCTTCACAAGCTGCCCACTTGTATAATGTTATTGATGCCACACTGTCTATCCATCCTCTGCACTCTATTAAATGTAAAATTGTAGTTCGTGAATGGTTAAATACTCTAAACTATGAGGCAACAGAATTATTAATATTATCAAATGCTACAAAGTAGATAATAATAGAAATAACTAAGTGAAAACACCTATCTGCACCTTTCATACACGCACACACACACACACACACACACACACACACACACACACACACGCGCGCACACACACACACACACACACACACACACACACACACACACACACGTGCCTACTCGTTATAAAAAATAAAAAAAAATAAAATTGAGTATACATAATTAGTAACTATAACTTTAGCTAAGTAAAATTTGTTTAAGCTTTAACTTTATTTTAGTTTAGTTTGGATTACTTAGTATTGAATAAGTACTGTATAGTGTTGGTTATATGTTCAACCTCAACTTGTATCTGGAAGAGCGGGGTCTCCTGACACAAGTATTCCCATACTAACTAGGAGGTCCCAACCCTTTCTAAATTTAGAAACACAATGATTGTGACCAATAAACTATTTTTCATTTTCATTTTCATTTCATTTTTCAGTTTTCATTGAAGGTACTCGTTAGGCCTCAGTTTCATGAATTTTTTGAAAATTTTAGGACCCACGATTCAAAAGTTAGATGGGGGACGCCCTGTTTTAAACTTTCGGAGCTATTATTTCCCAAATTTTTAGTTTTATCCAAAAACTGTTTAGGAGACCCTAATTTTTTTTAAAGACCTATCCAACGATACCCCACACAAATTGGTTGGAACGAAAAAAAAATTCGCCCCCCACTTCACGTGTAGGGGAGGTACCCTAACAAAATATATTTTTCGCGTTTTTATTCTACTATTTTGTCGGCTTGGTTAATGCACATATTCAAACCAAATTTCAGCTTTCTAATGTTAACGGTCACTGAGCTAGACCACGGACGGACGGACGGACGGACATGGCGAAACTATAAGGGTTCCGTTTTTGCCATTTTGGCTACGGAACCCTAAAAACCGCAATGTATTATCAATCGCAGGTGACTAGTCGCTTACATTTGTAGAGGCCTAATATTGTCAAACTTGAAGCCATTGACCCAACTAACTATTGAGCCATATACGGTTCATACTACGAGTAGGTATTTCTTTTGTTTAGTAGGTACTTAGACAACTTCGGCAGTTTTTACCTATTTTGGTAGTACTATTTGTATTTTCCAATTCAAATCTTGCTAGTCTGTAACTCTGAGCTCCACCGATTAAAAGCTGCCAGATGCCCGAATCTAGCAATAAGGATGGTACAACAATCTACCCAGATGGGTTACGTTGCTCTCATTATTATGTCATATCTGACGTGGCCAGCTCTTAGTCCATTACTCTATCATCTTAGTCCATTAGTCCAAAATGTACGATGTAAAATGAATCTTACCAAGAACCCCAATAGTGTCAGCCAAATATATCAGAGCGGCCAAGGTACACAAAAATATCTGCACATGCAGTTTATCACCTTGACAATAGCGGCGTTGATCAGATATTTCTAACCACCTTTGCTGCTCCGATAGGTATATCTGATGGCGATAGCGTTTGCGCGACGGATCCTGTCGAAACCGGATCTAGCTCCGGATAGTTCCATACATTTTTGATCCGGATTGCGAATAGAAGCGACTTTCGAACAATTTTGGAATTATCTCCTACACCTAATTTAAAGTCAGTTTATACAAACATTCAAGCCTTCCTTTACGATATCAATGTCATCCCATCAAAAATAACAAAGGGATCTTCCTTTGCCCGTTTTGCCCGCGGCGAATGTCAGCCCAAGACTTGCCCACAAAGACTTGCCCAGACTTTTGCCCGGAGCAAAGCTTTGACTCGCAACTTTAACGTCAGATGTCGCCTTTGATATGTTTTGAACTGACGTGAATTTGTGAAATGGAGTGGAATTATGGAACAATTTCTTGACGTTTTGAAATGTGAAGGTATGAGGGGATGATAAAGAGATATTAAATAAATAAATATTATGGGATAATCTTACACAAATCAACCTAGTCCCACAGTAAACTCAATAATGCTTGTGTTGTGGGTACTATGCGACGATATACAGTGTGTAAATCTAATACGGGCGATAAATTAAACCAGACATAGAACTCATTACTCATTAATTAAGATGTTTTTTTTTAAGATATGTACACTAAACTGTTACCCAAAAACTAATTTTTGAAAATTTTATCAGCAGTAATGTACTGTAAACATCATCAACGAGCGTTTGCATTACATTGCGGGCCGAATTATTTTGTATGTATAAAATTTTGATTGCAATTGTATGTAAAAGTTATCTACATTTCTTATGTCCTATACTAATCACCGTTAAGAGATTCGCCCGTATTAGATTTACACTCTGTATATTATAGATAGATATAGATAAATACTTAAATACATAGAAAACATCCATAATTCAGGAAAAAAAATCCATGATAAACACACAAATAAATGCCCTGACCAGGATTCGAACCCGGGACCTCCTGCTTCATAGGCAGGTTCACTACCGACTAGGCTAGGAGGCCATAAAATATGTCGATTATACATATTTGTGACGGTTTCAAAAAAACGTACATCATTGTCGCTTGTAAATAAGGCACTACTGCCATAATAATTTATTTAAAAATAAACTCTATTAACAACCGACAATGATGTACCTTTTGATTAAAACACATCACAGATAAATTAAGATCACTACTACAATCAGAGCTGAACAATAGTAGATTGTATTACAAGGGAGCAAAATGACTTATTTCGGTCGAGGGTAGCGTGTTGAATCCCGAACGAAGCGAAGGATTCCAGAATAGAATCGCGAGCGTAGCGAGGGATTCTAACGTGGAATCCTGAGCGTAGTGAGGGATTCAAGTGACCCGAGATCGAAATAATTTTGCTACCGCTTTTTACACTCTACTTTTCACTCTTTCTATGAGAAAAACGAAAACAAAGGTGCTAAACTAGCTATCTGCTAGAAAGAGAAGTTATATAATGTTGTCTCATTTTAATTGGTTGCAAAGACAAAGAAAAAAAAAAAAAAATGCAGAGGGATCAATGTCACTTTTGCTCCCTGTAAATGGGCAACAAATAGCAGAGGGATCAAAAGTCACCTTTGCTCCCTGTAAATGGGCAACAAATTACCCTTTTTCGAATAGTAGGGGTGAAAAAGTAAATATGTATATTGATTTCCGGTTTCCGGCGATTTTTTGTCTACAGCAGCTGAATTCCGCGCTGAATTTTGCAAAGTGTGTTTTGCATCTGATATGGTCGGTACTTAGGACTCGGTACCGCAACTTAATACTTATTATAGTCTTTGTACTAAGTACTGATTATTGCCATCCAATTAGTGACCTCAGATCTATGACGAATAATCGTTTATACCACGCTACTGAGGTAACGCTCGGCGTATGTACCTCACCTTATATAATATTTACATGCTAATTACTTCGTGTGACTGTGAATGTATGAATTACAATGACGAGGGGTCACTCTGTCAATGACTTCGATGTAAATAGGGGGTTAAAGACCTTTAAAATACACTGTTTCCTGTTCTGATTTCTACTTGTTTTTTTATTAGTTGGTAGCAGCAACAAGTTGCAGAGCATTCTCAAAAGTTCAATAACATCTTCGGAAATTTCCAGAAAATACACGAGAATTTAAATTAAATTTCCAATGAGTGCAGACTTTATGGAAATTATAAAACAATGTGTTATTAATATTCTTTATTTCTTTTACGTCTTAGGTTAGGTTCTTTTACAATATTTTTATAAAAGTAAAATACAAAAATACATCAAAAACATACAAAACAATAAAAACATTATAAAAAAACCTAACCTAGGGTGCCGCCGGCAACGGAGCAAGGCCCAGGCTGCCAGTGGTTCGGGCCGCAGATTGAGGAACCTTCGTAATATTATTTTTAAAAAGTCGTAAATGAGACTCGTTAAAATAATTGATAACGGAGGTATCTCGATTTCCTGAATAATTTTTAGTGTTCATAAAGTTCTGAAAACAATCCGTAAAAAAATATCGCAACTTTGGAAACTTCTCCTTGGTGAATTGCTAGTTCGTAGTCATTTGTTACAGTATCCGCAGAATTAAGGCCGTTCTTCGATTCGGACAAGCCACGCCCATCCGTTGGAGACACGTTTATGGCTCCCGTGCACGAAAGAAAGAGATGCAGCGCTCTTAAGGATCAGACTTTTTGACCAAACTACGATAAATAAGCGAATCTATAAAGTTTTGTCTAATTTTGCTTCTGTGACTTTTTAGATAAACCAGAATACCATATTTTTTACTTAGTTATATTGCTTAATCTCTTATAGTTTACGTAAGCTAAGAAAAATAAGGGGAAAAAGGACCCAACTTTGGATTTTTTTTCTATCGAGGCAACTTTCAGCAATCGTGTTTCGGCTTGTGCCAAAAACAAGAGTATAATAGTCCAATAATATATAGTCGAAAATAAAGTCAGTCCCTTTTCCCGTTTAGTCTCTAGAGCGTTTGAATAAACCTATAATTAAAATAAAACAACTTTGAACGGATTATATCGCGTATACTGAATTTTAAATTACATCCCGACGTTTCGAACACTTTACAGCGTTCGTGGTCACGGGTCGACTGAGGAAAACATATTTACCCACATCTAAAATTACAATGTACAAAAGACTACCCACATGTATAACATTAAATGCAAACAAATAAAGGTGAGTGTACATGCCAGAAGGGCAAATAAAGCTAGTTCTACAATAGCTAATTATCGATCTACTACAAATTTTAATTAATTAATTTAAAAGATAGCAAACAAACTGTTAAATTTAGAAATTAATAGGTCTACATTATTTTACAAAATAGAGCAATATATGTTAACACTATCCAACGCTATGGCCTCACAGTCGTGTGTCCTGCTTGCTCTTTGATCAAATGAACCACTGGATCCCAAGCCGGTGGTAAAGAAAAGCCCTCCTCCCTGTTGAAGTTTGGATATTTCTTTATCTCAATAGCCTCCCGCAGCATCCTGGGAATATATCGTTTCTCCTTGGCGAGGACTAGAGGCTTGTCAAACTTAATTGAGTGATTGGGCTTATCCATGACATGATCGCAGACTGCAGACCTAGGTCGACGGTGCTTAACATCGGCTACATGTTCCTTCACCCGAGTGGAGATGCTCCGTTTTGTTTGGCCCACATATGAGAGCCCACACTCACAATCCAGCCTGTAGACTCCTGCAGTTTGCAGAGGGGTGTTACTTTTCACGGGCCTCAGGAACTGTGACATCTTCTTCAACGGCTTGAAATAAGTTTTGATAGATGCCCGCTTCAGTATGTGGCTGATCTTATCGGTAACTCCTCTAACAAAAGGCAGGATGGCCGGTTGTCGCTCGACCGTAGGAAGTTTCATCCGAGTCTTCTGATTGAGCCGCGGCACCTTGAGCCCGTTCGCTTGGTGGAGGTGCCGCGGATAAGATCAGCCACATACTGAAGCGGGCATCTATCAAAACTTATTTCAAGCCGTTGAAGAAGATGTCACAGTTCCTGAGGCCCGTGAAAAGTAACACCCCTCTGCAAACTGCAGGAGTCTACAGACTGGATTGTGAGTGTGGGCTCTCATATGTGGGCCAAACAAAACGGAGCATCTCCACTCGGGTGAAGGAACATGTAGCCGATGTTAAGCACCGTCGACCTAGGTCTGCAGTCTGCGATCATGTCATGGATAAGCCCAATCACTCAATTAAGTTTGACAAGCCTCTAGTCCTCGCCAAGGAGAAACGATATATTCCCAGGATGCTGCGGGAGGCTATTGAGATAAAGAAATATCCAAACTTCAACAGGGAGGAGGGCTTTTCTTTACCACCGGCTTGGGATCCAGTGGTTCATTTGATCAAAGAGCAAGCAGGACACACGACTGTGAGGCCATAGCGTTGGATAGTGTTAACATATATTGCTCTATTTTGTAAAATAATGTAGACCTATTAATTTCTAAATTTAACAGTTTGTTTGCTATCTTTTAAATTAATTAATTAAAGTTTGTAGTAGATCGATAATTAGCTATTGTAGAACTAGCTTTATTTGCCCTTCTGGCATGTACACTCACCTTTATTTGTTTGCATTTAATGTTATACATGTGGGTAGTCTTTTGTACATTGTAATTTTAAATGTGGGTAAATATGTTTTCCTCAGTCGACCCGTGACCACGAACGCTGTAAAGTGTTCGAAACGTCGGGATGTAATTTAAAATTCAGTATACGCGATATAATCCGTTCAAAGTTGTTTTATTTCATGAATAACTATCGCGGCAACCGTAGAAGATATTATAAACCTATAATTTTTCAAAGTAGCCCCTTAAGTAGCGACTGAGTTCTTAACGCTGTGCAAGTGTGAAAGAGTAGTTTTATAACCTCAACGCCACTTAATTCTGCTGATACTATAGGCTTCTATAGGTCTATTGATAAGACGTGTAATTTCGAGGTCGCCGGTGATTCGGCTTGTAGATAGCAATGTTTTTCTCGGAACTTATGTATCTATACTTATACCTAAGGTCCATAGAAATGGTAATATTTATAACGTGGTAGTGGCACCAATGATCGACACTTTTATGAGGTGAGATAGTGGGCTTCTTTATAAAATTAAGTCAATTAGTCAACTTTAAATCAACAAGTAACGATTAGCATAGTAAAGGTATATTCTTGAGCACAAACCAATATTCCGATTTATTTCTAAAACGACTTAGATGGGCCAGGGGGGCGATTTTTGACTTTCGAGCGTTCGAATTCAAAGAAATTAAGCTCGAAAATGAACTCACACAAAAGTTTGTCACCATTATATTCGCATGAAATTAATAGTTTAAGAGGATGATAAGAGCTAAATTCCCTCCCTATCGTTTTCAGCGCGAGTGAAAGAGAAACACTGCGTTACGATTAGTATGGGAGCTCATTGCAAATTTCGCAAATTGATGGATTAAAAAAAAACTATGCATTAATTGAGAAATTTAAGGCAACGAAGTTCATGAGGGCCCTGTCGGCGCGGTTGGTCGACACTACGGGTGACCAAAAGGCTGGCGCTTACCTCTCCCAACGTATCGCTCTAGCGGTACAGAGAGGTAACGCCGCCAGCGTTATAGGGTCAATGCCGCAGGCCGATCTTCTAGACGGGGTGTTCTTTTTATAGGTAAGTAATTTTTTTTTTAATATTTTTAATTAGTTTTTAGTTGTTATTTAGTTTTAATTTATTTTAATTTAGTTTATTTTTGTAATTTATTGGTTATAAAGAAATAAATGGTTTAAATACGAAGTTTTTAGTATTAGTGTGGTGGAATGTTGTCCTTAATTACAGACATATAAGCCAAGAAATTAAAGACGTGCAATTGTTTTAAGCTAATTTTAGATGTAACTTTGGAATTATTTTCTATCGAGCCGATTTCGTCCAATTGTGTATTGGAATTAACCAAGTTCTTTTAAATATAATGAATATTAACATATATTTTTTTTACTTTTCCAAAACAAGTAGTTATAGCTATATGACTGTTTAAGTAAAGTCAATTTGAAGGCCATCGGGTCTTCTCAGCCTCTTAAATAATCTTCTAATTCTCTGTCGCTATTATTATTAAAACATTTTATCGTTTTATTCAGCGTTTTAAATGTCAGAACCGAGCGCTCGGATCTCAAAAATTACCGTCCCAGTTCCAATTCAGAACATCGGGTATTAAATAGAGAGTCGTATTCGTTTGTTTTTTAGGTAGATTTCGAAAATCGAGTCTACCTATTCATTTCTTCGACACAATCGAATTTTGAAAAAAAAAATCTTTACAGAAGGTCTAGTTATGACCCCCAGATTCCAAAATGACCACTGGTTCAAAAGTTTATATAAATTATGTATGCATGTATATATCCGCAACCCGATTTTGTCATCACGATAGCGGTCGCATCTTTGCTCCGATTGCTTTCAAACTTGGTACAAAAATCGCCCTGGTTGATACCTAGGACAAGTTCGTGAACGGGCGGAATAGGGCCAAAGGGACGGGAGAGGCCTCACTTTTTATGAAATCAGTTTTTCGGAAATAACTTTTTTCCTATGGAAAATATACCATCCGTTTTTCTTTTATATGGCGTGGGACCTAAATAAATCTAATTTAAATCATATCTTTAAGAAAATATCGTTAATTTTAGTCAAAATTTAAAAAAAACCTAAATTTTTCTGGAGAAGATTCATAACTCCTAAACGGTGAATAATTTTATGTCAGCAATATTTTTTATCGAAAGGTAATTTTTTTCTCTAAAATTTTCAAAAAATATGTCTGTCAGAAAATGCATAGTTTTCGAAAAAAAAAGAAAAAAAAATCTGAAAGTGCGGATTTTGGCCTTGTTTAGCAGGTCAACATTCTTGTGCCCAACTTTTACTGTTAAATTCATGTTAAATATTACATAGGTCGTACAAAAAAAATTGTAAAAAAAAAACTTTGAACTGGTATCCCATGCGGTACCATGCAGCGCCCTTATCCATTCATCCACAAGGACTAGATGCGAAATCTACCTGTGCGTTCCCCTTGCGGGGACGGATTTTTTTTCTATCACGACGAAGTTTAATGAGAGATAACGCCACCACAATAATAACAGGCATTAGAATCCTGGTTCCGACTAATTCAATGACTAAACCAAGATCGTATCGAATCAATCTCCAGGTCTAATCACACGAACTATGAATCATACAAATCTAGAATCACTAGACTGTTCGAGTCAGGACGATAATATGCTAAATCGTATTTGAGCTCTGATTAACTAATTATACCGAACCTTCGCTCGCTTTGCTCGCTCTATAGTTTTTGTTTACTTTGCGTACATAAACATTAACCTACTTAATAATCGGGTAAACCGGTTTAATTTTAGCAATCGAAAGTTACCTATTAAAATTCAATTAAAATCTTATTTACGTGATTCACGTGATTACGTTGGTTTGGTTTGGATTAGGTATTAGATTATCGAAATAGCGAACGCAACGTAGCGAAGTTATTAGGCTCTCATGGTCAAAACATTGTAGATATGTAATGTTAATACTTTTTTCACCTCAGTAGCTCGAAGGAGTCTACTTCCCTGCGAAAAAACAGTTTCATCACTCCCTGGAGTGACATGTTGTATGTGTCAACACGAGAGCAAAGTTATTTTCATCTCGTGTTTTTGAGTTCCTCGCTACGCTCAAGATTCTAAGTTAGAATCACTCGCTTCGCTCGTGATTAAATTATAGAATCTTTACTCCGAGTCACGAATCGTTATAGAATCTTTAATCCCCTGCACTGTTTGGCCCTGCACTCGGAGTGGAGTGACCTCTGCTTTCTGGCCTAGAGTCAATAAAAGAAAACCCTCCTACTGGACACCTACTGAAGGCGATCCTCCTGCTGGTCGCTAGCTGAAGACGGCCCTCCTGCAGCTCGCTGACTAAAGGCAGCCCTCCTGCCGCTCGCTGACTGAAGGCAGCCCTCCAGCTGGTCGCTGATAGAAGGCGATCCTCCTACTGGTCGCCTACTAAGGATGATTCTCCTACTAACTGGTCACCTACTGGGAGAGGTGCTCTACTACTGAGCGCCTGCTGTAGCGGCTGCTCCACTAGTCGTCTGCTGAGGGCGACCCTTCACTCCTGACTGCCTCCTGAGGACGGCCCCTCTCTACTGCTGTCCACCTTCTGAAGACGAACCCCTACCACTCAAGGCGCCCATTAGAGGGCGACGCTCCACCAGGAATTTCCAGCTAATCAATTCCCCTTTTCACTTATCAATTAATGGCCATAGTGACTTGTGCACCTGCAACTGGAAAAACTTCTAATAATTAAAGAACCAATTCCCCTAATTTTCCTCTTTTATTCAGCCTTACCTTTAAAGTTACCGACATAGCTCACAGGATTAGCAAGCTGAAGTGGCAATGGGCAGACCACATTGCCCGCAGAGCAGATGGCAGGTGGGGTCGAAAAGTGCTCGAGTGGAGACCACTAGCAAGCGCAGCGTAGGACGTCCACTCACAAGATGGACAGACGACCTTATAAAGGTCGCCGGAAGACGCTGGATGCAAGTCGCTTCCGACCGATACTTATGGAGGTCCAAAGGGGAGGCCTATGTTCAGCAATGGACGTCTTATGGCTGAGAAGATGATGATTCAGCCTTCTCTCTACCAGCTCAGATACGTGCTCTTCCACACGTTTCTTTGGAAGAGGACGTATCGTGACAAAGTATTTAGTGAAATGAAAGTAAACAAAAGTACCGTACAGGAAGCTATTCAGAAATCTTACTATAATGACCATAATTTTTTAATCCCAAGTTTCTCAGAAATTATACTTAATTACATGTCTTGTTATACTAGCCATGTCTAACCAAGAAGTTAATCATATCAGCAAAGACGGGTTTTGTATGACTCAGTGTATGGCGGGCAGGTCAAGTAAACATTTGTACAAATATTCACCTTAAATGTATAGTTTTAAGTTATAAAATTCCTTAAATAGACTGTATAAAGGTGGTATAGAATAAAAACATTACAAAATGATTAGTGTTGTGGTAGCCAGTGACTATAGTGAACGCGTTGCGTTAAAAGACATCATGAGAGTTTTGGTAAGTTTAGTTTTAATTTTCGTTCTACTGGAAGGGACTAAGGAATATTCTTACAGCTCTGCATCGTAATTAAAAATTACATTAATTAACTTAAACATAATTTAAAATGAATTTAAACAGATTTTGTGTTCGCTAAATAAAATTGTGCAAATCTCCACGTGATCGAGAAAACTCTGGGAAATACTTACAAACATATATCTCTTATGTTTAATAGAGTTGTTTAATGGATTGTTTTATTTTTACATATATTTGTAGAAGAACAAATATCATTGAAATCGTATTTTGTTTGCTACCATATCGTTGGCTACTATTTAAAATGTTGAATTTATTGTGTGAAAGTTTCAGTTAGCATTGATCTAACATTGGGACATTGGGACTCGATTAACCGCTCTTATATTTTTCCTCACATAAAACAATTGTGTAATATTGTTGTTTTACAATTTCCTAACTAGTAGTCCGCCTCGAACTGAGAACTCGCATTTACTTGCAAACGAGTTGACCAATATAACAAGACCCATATGAAGATTTTTTCGCCTTCTAAGTTCACAACCTTGATCGATCTAGCTCATAAACGAACTCTCAAATTTTAGGTATCTCTGCTACAATCCCAATATATTTCATAAAGATCAGAAAAACGTTACTAAAGTTATCGTCGATCAAACTTTCAAAATCAAAAAGCCATCGAAATGCCGAGACGTGCCAGTAGCCAGAAGTTCTTTGTAAGAATTCACTTCGCATACACTCCGCTCGTAGAGGTACATTGTATGTTTGTTTATTTATGTAATCAGGACATCAATTTCTTATTAGCTACGGCCGTCATTTGGGTACCGCTATCTGGTTTACTTTGCAATACCTACTTGTTGTTCTCATTCAAAACTCGAGAAATCTAGGTATTTCAAGTTCTTAGGCTCTCTACACACGTAAGCATCTTAGTCACCTGCGAATTTAATTACATTGCGGTGTTTGATCCATCGATTGATTTCGTTGCACCTACCTGGACGGCAATGACTCGAAATCGCGCGTGAGTTTTGTGTCAAAATTGCGCCGATTGTAGAGGCCATTATTCATTGTTGGGTGATTCATTTTTGTAAACAAGGTACGTTTTCAGGTATTTTTCTTCGTGGTACTACTAGCTGTTAGCAGCCTCGCTTCTCCCTTGCCAGAGAGACTTGACACAGACCTTCAGCGGCCTCCAAGGACCCCACAGTTCGTCAAGGGACAAAAAGGGACCAGAGGTAACATTTGGTTATTTTATACACAGATATTTTGGACATGGGTATAAAAGAGATCACAATTCGATAAAGACCAGACACAGCTGCACTTCACCGGTCTTCTTGGACCTCGAAGTAAGTCAAGGGACAAAAAGGGACCTTAATTGTGTACCTTTTTTATACCACTACGATTTGACCAACCAGACGAACCAGGCCTATAACCGCGAAGCACTTCGTTCATCGAATCGTCTATTTGCATCACTCTCTTTCGTATAAGCAAGAGCGATAGAGACGGGGCCATCGTTTTGTCGATTTTCGAACTTCGCGGTAGGCCCTCAGTCAGACACGTTGCACTATGGGACGGATCGATGAAAAAGCAGACATTCGGACTTTTGCGGTAAATGTATACTTACTTAACTACACCCATTAAAAAAATCATCATGCCTATTTTTAACAATTATGATGACGTTAACAGGCGGTGTGGTGCAACAGGTCCTTATTATTTTCAACCGACTTCAAGATTTCGAAGGAAAAAGGTTTCGGTTATAACAATTCGTAGGGATCTTTGTTTTTTTTGCAATTTTTTTATGTGGTATGTTCACCGATTATTCGAAGACGGCTGGACCGATTTGGTAAATTATTTTTTTGTTTGAAAGAGTAGGTACTTCACAGTTGGTCCCATTGTCACCAGGTCCAGATCTGATGATGGGATCCTGGACAAATCGAGGGAACTCTTCAACTATTATAGTCACACCTATAGTGATTTCAGTATTTTTACAGCAACACCTCTTGGAAAAGCGGATCCTAAGTGAAGTCTGTTCTTTTTTCAAATTATTAGTATATAAATTTCATGTAATGAATGTTCTATCTCTTCCAGTCCCCAGCCCTCTCAACCTTCGCAAAGGCGAGTACATTTGCGGGAACAAGATATGCAGTTTGAAGCCGGGGCAAATACCGCCGCACTGTGAGGGAGGAATATGTCAATATAAAGTGTAATTTTAACTATAGCGTTTTATTTTCCACCTTCATTTCTAGACAATATAGTACAGCCCGTGAGCTCTAAAAAGAACCTTCGGGTTTTAGAAAGAAACGTCGGGTATCAATCAACAGTGACACATGAAACAGCAACCTTTGTGTGTCATCGCCGATTCCCGAAGCTTATTCTTAAAGCTCACGGACTGTAGTTTAAATTACAATTCAATACAATCTTGATTTAAATCAGGATAAAACGTCAAAACGACTCAACTGTGGAGTGTCAGTGCAAGGAAAATGGTCCCCCTGTCGATATGGAGTCAGTACTTCATAAAACTACACAGGGTACGCTATCTATTACTGCAATATAAAAAAATATATATACAGCCTTGGCCAGAAATGTTGAGCACCAATGCGATTTTCATACAAAACTGGAAAGTTTAGTCCATCGTTTCCATCTTTGTTTAAGTTATTTTGTCAATTAATTTAAACTAATGGGCATTTTTTGTTGAAGTTAGTAGTAACTGCATAGAATATTTGCAATATGTCGCACCAACTTAAATTTACATTTTTGGTACCTTCTGTTTTCATATTTTTTAAGTACCTTGAAAGTGTTATTAAGTGAAGTTTTCTATATTTATAAATAAAATATAACATTTACCGTTACCGTACATTGTTAGGATTGGGAAATAATGCTTAACATCAAAATTGTAAACAAAAAACACCTATGCTCAACACTTCTGGCCAAGGCTGTAAGAGCAAAAATAGAAGAAATAATAGAAACAAGAATAGCCTATTATTATTATAAGTCATGATAATAACTTTTCATTGAGGGTTTAACTACGATCGATAGCTTCCCTACAAACACGTGGGTGGCCGAGACCCCGGAGAGATGATTTTGTTGAGCTTAATAATTCATAATTGTTCTACAGGAAAAAGTAACTATAAAACACAAAACCATCTGTTTTATAAATATATCACGAAAAAAACCACAAAATAGTTTCCTAGAAATTTATTTCCCTTTAAACTTCTCTTCCCATATCTTCTGCTTGTTCTTAAACGTCTCCACATCAAGTTTGGCGGCAATGAGTCGACCAAACTTGGTGGTGTTGAGCAGGTTGCTCTTGTCCGACATCTCCGTCATGAGCTTCAGCTTCTGCTCGAGTGACGCTGCTTCGAAGATGCGCTCGAACGCTCGAGAGCCGTGCTGCAAGAGCGCCAGGGTTTGGTAGTAGCCCTGTGGAGAAAAATGGTTTCTTATCTGGCACGATCGCCATCAGACATATCGGAGCGGCCAAGGTAGTCACAAATATCTGACCAACGCCTCTATTGTCAAGGTGATAAAGTGCATGTTCAGATATTTTTGAGTACCTACCGTGGTCGCACATATATTTGATGGCGACTGTAACTGTACGAGGCCTGAGAGTAATTGAGACACCCATGGTCCAGAATTGCAGTTAAGATAAGGCAGTGCTAATTCTTGAATAATACCTTGGTAGGTAATTCACTTTTTTGAACCGATTCTAGTGTTTAAGGTAGGACATTAGGGGGCAATGCCCCCCCTAGCTACGGCCCATTGTAAAGAGATCTGGTTGACGAATTTCGTCCGAGTTTATCCTATCCCATGAGAGTGCCACAGGCGCAAGTAACAGCGGGGTACGGCAAGCTCTGTATGTCGAGCTTAACCCGATTATACTCGTATGCCTTGTCCATATAATAGTAAGAACGCGTTTGGCACGCTTGAGAAACCCCATTATATACCTTGAGGCATGGCGTCAATCGTAAAAAGTGCGAATATGTAAAATAATTTAAGCGGCGGTTGTCAAACTAGTCAAAAAAGCTCAATACTACTAAAACCAAGATATGGCCGAGGTACTGTCTTCCGAGTGTCACATAAACGATCGAACTAATCAAAGTCGTTTAGTAACGCAAGGCTGGCAATCCTGAGGTAAGAATAGTCTTTCACTTCAAACAATTTCTTGGGCGCCAAATGTAACGCTAACTTCATATTTCACTCTTTCTAACCTTCAGCTTCCATATCATCTTGTCTCTCGCTTTAACGCCGACAAACTGGCCCTTGCAGAAGGCGTCGGCAACATGGCTGCCCTTAGCGTCGCAGAATATCACCAGCAGCTGGTCTGCAGTCAGCTCCAGTAGACCGTTGACGGCTTTAGCTGGCCTCTGAAATGATAAAAAATTTAAAGGTAAATCAAAGGTCCGAAGCATATTACTTTATAGCTGGCCACGTCAGATATGACACAATAATGAGAGCAACGAAACCCCTCTAGTCAGTTTGCTATACTATGCTTATTTCTAGGTCCCGACATCTTGCAGTTGTAAAGTGGTGGAGGTAAAAGAATTCAAAGCACTTTAAGAATACAAATCCTAGAGTTATGGTTTTGATGCAGTATTATGAGAAATCATATAAATAATTAGATTATATTATTGTAAGTTTCTGATGGGGGAAAGTAATCTAAAACGACGATAATGTGATTCATAGTTTGTCGCCTACTATTTCTGTTTCCGAAATAATACACAATATTGTTTGTTCTAATGCTAAAATATAGGCCCTGTTCTCTAAAAAATAAGACAACAACGGCAGTTTATACCTGTTTTGGTGTAAATATTTTCTAATTAAAAATTTTTGCTAGTCTGTCACTCTGACCCCCACCCATTAAAAGCTGCCAGACCCGGATCTAGCAATAATGCCCTGGTTACACCTACCGAGTACAGTAGCGAGTCAGTACTCTCGACCGAGTACTCGCAATGTCTAAACACATCGCCGAGTACTGAGCCGGGCCATTTTACTCACTCGGCAAAGTGGCATTTTGCTGTCTCGCCACTGTACTCGTTAGGTGTAACAAGGCCTTAAGGATAGTATTGCATTCTTACTAGAGGGGTTTCGTTGCTCTCATTATTGTGTCATATCTGACGTGGCCAGCTCTTAGTACTATTACAGGGTCGGAGACGCGCATGTGACACTTGGAGTTGCAGGCGTCCATAGGCTACGGTAGCTGCTATAAAAAATTAATCTTTACCTGGTAATCCAATATGCTCTGCAGTATAACGGAGCCGTGAACATTGATGAAGTATTCTTTTTCCAGCGTGGTGACATCCACTCGGTCGGAAGGTAACAATCGGAGGACGTATACAGGGAAGTATTTCTGGTTCTCCGGGGTGCATTTTAGGGCTGATTCTAGACTCTGGAATTAGAAAAATCGGGGCTGATTTTAGGCTAAGAAATTTGGTGTATCATCATCATCATATCAGCCATAAGACGTCCACTGCTGAACATAGTCCTCCCTTTTGGACCTCCTGTCATTAAAGGGGGGGGGGGGGGGGGGCGTCGTTTGTATGGGACGCGTCGTCATAGCTGGCCAACCTTCCATACAAAACCAAAAAATTTT
The DNA here is from genome assembly GCA_911728535.1 of Pammene fasciana. Lineage (NCBI taxonomy): Eukaryota > Metazoa > Arthropoda > Insecta > Lepidoptera > Tortricidae > Pammene > Pammene fasciana. The sequence continues at coordinate 10,532,533 of OU452294.1, read as the reverse complement.
AGCAAAATTTTTTTTTTCTTATTTATTCATAATTAAAATAAGATACCAATTATGCCCTTAAAAAGTATCACCAGTATTTTTGTTACACCCTGTAGTGTTTTATGTCAATAACTTTCGTTTTTTGCATATTGTTTTGAGTCGTTAAGAGTCGCCAGGACGCTCGCGTGAACTGGCGTCCCCATACAAACGTAGTTCAGCCCTCATTTTAAAACAACGTGCTTTAGAACCACGAAATTTGGCATGGACATTCTAGTAGTACAGATCTATGTCGGACATTCGTTTTCGTTGCTAAAAATTTTAATACAAAGAAACTATAGCAAAAATAAATTTTGTTTGTGAATCTGTAACTGGCTGTATTTTCCTTGTATTACAATTTTTAGCAACGAAAACGAATGTCCGACCTAGATCTGTACTACTAGAATGCCCATGCCAAATTTCGAGCGTCCTGGCGACTCTTAAGATACGACTTTAACTTAATATTTAGCATATTAATAGCCTTTAAAAAAATACTTACATTAACAAACTGCGCCTGACGCGCCTTAACTCGCAAACACGCTTTTGCGATGGAGACCAACACACCGGTGTTCCCGCAGGCCAACAGATCAGCAAACTTGTTGGACAACTCATCGAACATCGGCTCCAACTGAAAAATGGTACATTTTGATGCATGGGTGGAACGTATTAAGCTAGGGTGGGCACTGGAGAGGAAATCAGGAAATTTCACCTGCACTGCTACTCCACCTAGTAGCTACTAGTACGCTATTTGTTACTAGGTGGAGTAGCAGTGCAGGTGACACTTCCTCTTACATTTTGGGTATCTTTAGGGGGCTTTCGAACAGATTGCGCAATTGACTTGAGCTTCAAAAAGTTCTTAGGCCGTGCTGCTCTACTATATAAGTTACTCTAGCTAGATAGATAGATAGATAAATAATTTATTTGAATACTACAATAACACACAATATAAAAACAACAAAGTATAACATTAATACAGAATAAGTTGAGAGAGACAAAAAAATAACAAAACATAATTCAAAATCAAATTCAACGGTGATTGTATACCTACTTATGTACATAGAAAACACCCATAACTCAGGAACAAATGTTTGGGATAAGTACACAAATAAATGCCCTTACCAGGATTCGAACCCGAGACCTCTAGGCAGGGTCACTACCAACTGGGCTACAAAGCCGTTAAAAACTAAACTATACTATACTATTCAAGGAGTAAACTGACTTCTTCTTTGATTTGGCAGTTATCGAACAGCCTCTGCACGGTGTAGTTCAGCATCGGCATGCAGGCCAGCTGTTCCAGTCTGTTTATGAAGCACTTAGCGTATATCTGTGTGTACATCTTCTTCTTTGCTACTAGGAGAGCTGCTTCTAGTAATCTGAAAATGAGGATTTTTTTGTACACTTATTTCGTAAAATAAGATATTGTATATAAACTATCTAGTAATCCTATTATGCAATAAAATAATCAAATAACTTCGAAGGAATCGGAATAAAGTAATTGGAATTATATGTAAAAATGTAACCAAGCAAATTATGACATGACCTATTTTATTTTCTTTACAAGTTATAATTTGTAGCAATTTTCATGAGAATTCCAATTAAAAAGTTGTGGTCATGACTTTGAACTATGAAATTGCCATAAAATTTGAAATGAATAATTCACAATGTTTTATTCAGTAAAATTTTAAATTTTATAGAACAGGTAGAACTTAAATTACCTCACAGCCGGTTCCGATTCAAACACCGGTGGCAGTAAACCACTTTTAACCACACTCTCCTTACTCTCCTGATCGACATCAACCTTCGCTTCCTTCTCATCACGATCAGTTGAAGCCCAATTATCTGGAGCAAAGCTCTCGTTCAACAACTGCTTTAACAAATCCCTCGTCAAATTCTTATCTACATTCTTAATAGCGTATAACAACACTTGTAATAGACCCGATGTCAAATTCTGATACGGTAAGTCTTTAAACTGCGGCCAGACTGACAATCTCTTTGCAAACTCTGTAACCAACTCCTTATAGTCATCCGGCACATTTTTGTAAACCATTTTCTTTATGAACTTTGTCGGCGGTGTCTGCTTATCAGTTTTCTCTATTACAAACATGTTTACTTTAGGCTTCTCGTTCGGTAGCAGTGTGATTCCGCTTAAGCATTTTAAAGCACTTCTTAAGATATGATTAGCGTAATTATCCCAGACGAAATCTTCTAAATTATTTAACGCATATTTGCACATCTTCAAAGCAAAATCATAGCAGTTTTTAACATGTGTATCACTGTATTTAGATGATTTTGCTTCTAGTTTTATCTTTTTCTTCGGTATTTCATCATCACTTTCATCATTTGTTTCTCCAGTTTGTAAATGATCGGTCGCTCGTTCACTAGCTACCCTAAGAAGTGTTTCAACAACATGACTCGTGAAGTTATCGGAGCAGAATCTGCGTAGCTCTGGGTATACAACTTCAAAGTAGCGTTCTAAGTCTTCAGGCGAAGAATATGGTAACAGCAGCTCAACTACTCTACAGCCGAGTTGATTCCCGATGATATTTAGCTCTTCTCCTTTTGTACGATCCAGTACGTTGTTAACTAAGCTTTCTGGAATTTTATAATTTACAGATTAAAGAAAATTCTGCAATGATCTTAAGGCTACTTGAAAAAACTAAATTTTATAACATCAATTGGATTTTTTTTCTAAATATCAAGCTATATTTAGTTTAGTAGTTTTATGTTATATCATCATTTAGTAGTTGATAGTTCTAAATTCATACTTATTTTAGTCATAATAAACAGCGGCCTTAATAATTTATTGTTGAAAAAATTAATATACCTGTATTTGTATAGTTCTTCACAGAATATCTGGACAGGCACATGCATATCTATTGAGTTAAATCTATAACACGTTTTCAATCATGAGGGATTGATGTAGAGTCAATAATAATTAGAAAAACCTTAATGTTATGGTTTGAAACCTGTCCCAATTTATCAGTTATTTTTCATGGTTTTTGTACTAAATATACATAGTTTAAGGCATAACTTACGTCTCTGATCCTCGTCTTCAACACCAGCTTTCATAGCATCCAGAATACCTAAGAAGTATTGATACAATTCCTCACTCATCTTGGTACCCCTGCCCCACTGTCCTTTCTTGGCGTACTTTTTAGCATTCTTAAGGAAATTCTTGGGCTTTTTCTTACTTTTACGTTTGTTTGGATCAGTTTGCACTTCATTTTGGGTTTCATCACTCATTTTAAGGGTATATTAATATTTTACTTTGAAATAAAACAACGAGTATGTGCAATGTTTATAACTTTAGAGGTTATACGTCACTTTGGCAAGCATGGAGATTGTCACTGTCAAATTGTCAATTTGACATCTTACGTTTAGATAAATAGGTATCTGAATTTATTAAATCTCTATTATTTTATTATATATGTATAGATTACAATACATAGGTTTATAAAAAGTACGAACTAAACTAGCTACAAATAAAACTACTTAAAAATAATAACTTAAAAATTTTAAATCTAAATTTGTCCCTCTAGGCAAAGTGCCCATCACGCAGGCGGCATTCCCGTGCTGAATTGCGATGGCAAGCCTTTGCGCAAGAAAGCCGCCCGCGCGAGGGCACAGAATAATGAATAGTACTAAAGTACAGAAGGTTCTCCTTCCTGATTTTGACATTTAGCTACAGAGATGAAAAAGTTATCTGTGCTAAAAATAAAATAGGGTTGTCAACGTGCTTCATTCCGTGCACGTGGTATCTACAGATAAAAAGAAGTTTGATATGTGAACGCAGCCGATGTATTTCATATAAATCAGGGGTCTACAGATGTAAGCGTCTAGTCAATCTGCCTCAATCTGCCTAATCTATCAGTAAATTTAATACAAAACTAGATAGATATCAGATTTATTACCTTATTTGCCCAATCTAATTATTATTTTAGTACAAAACTACTATTATCAACTATTCAAATATTTGAAATGAAACTATTCTCGAACGCACCCATAAGATAATAAGGGTCGCCACACACCTAGCGGTTTTCCTCGCGGAATTACCGGAAGTAGCGGAAATTTGTCTATGGTAGCGGAAATTTGTCTATGGTAGCAGATTTTTTGTATGGAAGCCATAGACAAATTTCCGTTACCATAGACAAATTAAGCATTTTGTCTATGAATTTCCGCTACTTCCGGTAATTCCGCGAGGAAAACCGCTAGGTATGTGGTGACCCTAAGCGATGTGCCAACCCTGCCCTCATTCGGCCTCCGGCACAGGGCGCGAAATTCAAAAAACAGGTACAATGGAGAGAGACATAGTGAAACCCCCCTGGCAAGGGTCACCTGTAGAGCAAGCGTCTTGTGGAGCCCGCGAGCTCCCCTCCCCCACGGACCGCGTGTCTCGACGCCAAAAGCTACGAACTCGTTGTTGGCGCCGAGACAGCTATATTTATTTATTTTTGCACGTTCCCGGGTGTCCGCCGCTGCTCCGGCCCGCGCGCTGGTCGCTGATAGATAGGACGCCGCCGAAGTGTCTGCGCAGGTGGCGTCCCATACAGACGCCATCAAATATATCGGAGCAGCCAGGGTACTCAAAAATATCTGAACATGAACTTTATCGCCTTGAGAATAGAGGCGTTGTTCAGATATTTGTGACCACCTTGGCCGCTCCGATATATCTGATGGCGACTGTACAAGCGCGCGGCCCATTGTCCAAGGAATTAACTACATCCCATCGGGGTGCTCGCCATCGTCCCGCGCAATTTGGGGTTCCAGAACTGCGGGAACGTTGGCGCTGACGAGCGCCCTCCTTAGGATGTCGTTAAGTGCCGCATGACGAGACAGGCGGCCGGCTCCCGAAGAACAAGCAATTCCGTGGTGGCCGAGACGGTCTACGGGGGCTCCGCAGGAGGCGCAACTGTGGTTCACACATACATCAGCCCCAACTCGGAGACCAATAGCTATTCGTACCCGTGTTGGGTGAAGGATATGCGTGGAGCCAGTGCCCAGACTCTGGCCTAGATACAGCAAGGAGCCTTGCTCGGTTCTTGCCCGTAGATGCGTCAATGAGGGGTTTCAGAGAGGCAGCACAGGCTATGGTGTCCCAGGCCCTTTGCCTCTTGGGTCTGTTTGGGAACTCCAATCCCAAACTAGTCAGCCAAGCATTCTCGGCTTCACTCAGGCACGCGATCTCGCAGTTTGTAGCCGGTGGACTTTTGAGGATTTTACCTCTGACGTGCCATGAATTGAAGACAAGAATGCCGGCAGATCCACACTCGAGATTTTTCGAGTTCCCAGCCCACCAAATCGTATTGGCAAGGAGGCCTGAGGCCTGAGACCATGCTTCCTCGTTGAATCGCACATTTAAAATTGCTTCTAAATGCAATTTTAATAGATTATCAATGGAATGGATTAGATTTGTATTTTAGATAAAGCGAATTTCGTTAAAACGGTCACATGATCACATGATTATTTAAATGTTTTAAGTATTTATAAACACTTTCAATAAATAATCCATAGGTAATGCATGTTCAATTTATGTACTAATTAAAAAAGAAAAAACATACTCTACTTCTCTTCGTATGTCATTACTAGTTTTACTAGCTAGCAAAAGTGTACAAAGTAAGTAAATTTGAAGGGTACACGGAAAGAACATGTCTAGTCACTTTGACAACATTTTGAGTTATAGCGGTTTTAAAGTTGGGAACGATTCAATTAACCATACTATTTTCGTAACTAGATGGTTTTTATGAATTAAAAAGTGGATTTATGTTAAAAATTCCAGCTGTTACAGAAGTTGTTGCTGATAGTTCATTGCAAGCTCTACATTTTGATACAAAAATCTCATTTTACGAAAAAAGGGACTAGACATGTTCTTTCCGTTGTACGTTGTACACGGCGTGTACCCTTTTGCAACTGTTAAAAGCAATATTGGTCCTTTGAGCCAGATTGACTATTTTGGCTTATATTGTAGAAATAAAGTTAATGATGAGTTAATGGTATCGAACGATCCTTCCCAGAATTATATTAATATTGCTTATGTACCCAATTAGAAGACGCTGAAGACGCGGAAGACGCTGGATGCAAGTCGCTTCCGACCGATACTTATGGAGGTCCAAAGGGGAGGCCTATGTTCAGCAGTGATGATGATGATGATGAAGTACCTAATTTAATAAACACATTTACGGAGGTATATCGGAATATTGTCAAATAAAAAGACCCTTGAAATGCAGAGAAATAAAAAAATCTATGTAATAATAAAATGAATATATCTTGGTATGTCACAGTCGTTGGGTATTGAGGATGCGGGTATCAAACAGGCGTTGAGGGAGCGCTTCTTCGGTGGACTGACAAAAGTACTCAACAGTCTTTTGTCAGGTGGCAACAAGGTGCGCGCCTTCAACGCCTGGGTGATGCCCCTACTCGCATACTCCTTTGGCATACTAAGGTGGACACAGACCGAGCTGGATGCCCTGGATCGGAGGGTCCGTCTACTGCTGACCACACACCGTATGCTTCACCCACGCTCGTCTGTTATGAGATTGTACATTCCACGGAAGTGTGGAGGTCGCGGCTTTTTAAACGCCAAAAATCTCCACAACCGTGAGGTGTACAATCTCAGGAATTATTTTCTTAACAACGAGTGTGGGATGCATCGTGATGTGGTGGCAGTAGACAAGGGCCTCACGCCGCTCTCCTTGGCGAATGAGAACTGGCGCAAACCTGTGGTGCTGAGTGCCGAGGATCGCAAGATGGTATGGAAGAGTAAGGAGTTACACGGGCGGTTCTACAAGGCCCTCATGGGGCCCGACGTAGACCTGCTCGCTTCGGTGAACTGGTTACGATTCGGGGACCTCTTCGGAGAAACCGAGGGTTTTGCCTGTGCAATTGCGGACGAAGTTATCATGACGAATAACTACCGGAGATATATCCTGAAGGACGGTACGGTCGACATATGTCGGGCATGCCGCCGTCCCGGAGAATCACTCAGGCATATCATCTCCGGTTGTTCTCATCTTGCTAACGGCGAGTACTTGCACAGACATAACCTCGTAGCCAGGATTATACACCAACAGCTTGCTCTTCAATACGGTCTTGTGAACCGCGAAGTGCCATACTACATGTACTTACCTGCGCCAGTTCTCGAGAATGGTCGTGTCACGCTCTATTGGGACCGATCAATCATCACGGACAGGACTATTGTAGCCAATAGGCCTGACATCGTGCTGATTGATCGGTCGCAGCGCCGGGCCGTGCTCGTCGACGTCGCTATCCCCCATGACGAGAATCTCGTGAAGGCCGAGAAGGACAAGTCCAGCAAGTACCTAGACTTGGCTCACGAGATAACCGCAATGTGGGACGTTGACTCGACGATCATTGTCCCTATAATCGTTTCAGCGAATGGTCTCATAGCGAAGAGTCTCGATCAACACCTCGAGAGACTCTCGCTAGGTGGCTGGATCGAGGGTCAGATACAGAAGGCGGTGGTCATGGACACGGCGCGGATAGTCCGCCGGTTCCTCTCACTGCGGCCCTAACCACCGGCAGCCTGGGCCCTGCCCTGTTGCCGGCGGCACCCTAGATTAGGTTTTTTATAATGTTTTTATTGTTTTTGTATGTTTTTGATGTATTTTTGTATTTTACTTTTGTAAAAATATTATAAAAACCTAATTTAAGAACAAAAATAAATAAAGAGCAAAATGAATATATGTAATAGTGTTTTTAATAAGAACAATACAAAATTAAATTAGTCTTTCATAAAGTACATTTCTGATATAAGAGTTCCCTTCAATCAATGTAGTATTAGTTAGGAAGGTACCAAAATACTGTATAGAAGTGGGAATCGATATAGGCGATACTTTTGTATTTTCTTCCTGAAGTTCCCAAATCACGTGAATATCATTCACCCGTAACATAACATAATATCCATGTTGAACCATTGTTGAACAATATGATAATGAATAACTTAAGGTTTCTTATCCCAATTATGGTAATTAAGACCTTTTATCTCATTCTTAAAACTGAATTACTAGAAATAGTTAAATGAGCATGTTTTCATTCAAAACAGAGATTACACGATAACATTCACCATTCATAGTATTTACCAGAAAACTAAACGTGAGTTGCATTGTAGCGGTTTCAATGAATCATTAACATAACTACAAACATGCATTCCAGTCCCGCGTTACATTCATTTCAACTATCTCTCTCACTCTCGCCGGGAAGGATGACGTCACGGATGCATCCGCGCGAGCCTCGAACCGTACCAAAACTAGTTTAACCGGGAACCCGCGCGTGGTAACAGCGCGAGTGATTTTGAAGCAACATTTATCGTAAATCTATTCGATTTCATGAATGAAAAACACGGTTTTATCAATTTAAAAAGTTTTATAGTCACAACCTTAGTCATAAAAAAAAATTGGCGCGAGTGCATTTGTCAAAAAAGTTCCGATTACAAATAAAAAAAAACATCATTTTTGCATCCAGCCAGTATCAGTAAGGTGTTTTATAGTGCAAACGTCTACTGTTGTAATTAAGGTGGGTTCAAAAGGACAATCCTTTTAATCTTTTTAATTAATGTAGACGCCTTGAGAGGAGGCGTTGACCGGAGAGATCTCAGTCTGGGAACACTTTCCACGTTATTTACTCATTTAACAAGCTTTCTGGCATGTCGTGTGTAAGTAGACTCGTGCTAGATAGATAAGCAAGTAATTCTGAAACGATAAAGCGCTTTTTCAGATTTTATTTATTTATTGGAAAATTAAATTAGCGTCATTATTTATGTTAGTAAGGCTTTTGTTTTTGGATTGATTTTATAAATAACAAAATTACAACTAAAGTATTAGATATGTACAGTCGCCATCAGATATATCGGAGCGTATAAGGTGGTCACAAATATCTGATAAATAATTAAACAAAAAAGAACCGACTTCACTTAGGATCCGCTATTCCAAGAGGAAGTTACTGTAAAAAATAGTGAAATCACTATAGGTGCCTATAATAGTTGAAGAAGTTCCCTCGATTTCTCGAGGATCCCATCATCAGACCCCGACTTGGTGGCAATGGGATCTAGGGGCTATACCCGTTCGATAAAAAAAAAACTTATAAATCGATTCACGGAGATATCGAGTAACATACATACAAAAAAAACATTCAGTCGAATTGAGAACCTCCTCCTTTTTAGAAGTCAGTTAAAAAACGCCTCTATTGTCAAGGCGATAAAATGCATGATCAGATATTTTTAGTACCTTGGCCGCTCCGATATATTTGAAGGTGACTGTACCTATATGTAAGGAATTAAATAAAAATCCTGTGTTTAAAATGTACCCATATGTCGTACTCCATTTAATCAATTAAACTTTCAAGCTACAAAATAATCAACATTATTGAGAATAAGAATGGCAACGCGCATGTGTACCTAATTTATCGATTTACTACTCATTGAAAGTACCTACCGTACGGGTAGGGCTTTTTTGCCATCATCGTGTCAATATCATACGACCAAACAAATACAAATACAAATACAAAACCGAACCAAACAAATACCAAAACCTCGTTGCCTCATACATAGACTTAAATTAAATAAATATAGAAGACGGCCATAGCCTAAGAACTTTTTGAGGCTCCGAGTATTTAGCGCCATCTAGTTCGGAGCCACCTAAACAGAGCCAATATGCATGAGATAAAATCAGCGCCACCTAGTAACGAATAACGTACTAGTAGTACACTAGTCGTTACTAGGTGGCGCTAAATACTCGGAGCCTCAAAAAGTTCTTAGGCTATGGCCGTCTACTATATATTTAAGTCTATGGTCGCCTGGATGCAATTTGAAATTAGCTAGCTAAATATATTATGATAGTAATCGGGTAATTTTAAATATCAGATAATTCCATTCAATCAAAATCCATACATTTTTGGAATAGCCCGACATTAATAACAACCTTCAATACAAAACATTATTTTAAGCTTTTAAAATATTAAATAACATATTATAAACCATAAAGGGACTTTCAAGAGCCATAACCAATTTTCTTGTTTTTTGCTGGACAGTCTACCTATAGGCTAGAGCGGCTAATTATATACAACGTGTTACACGACCCACTAATAACCTGAGACACCCTAACTAATTTTTATTATTTATAATTGATTTTGTGTATTTATTCTTTAATCCGTTAATTATTGCGTAAAATATTCGCATGTTTAATTTTCGTTGCAATTCTATTCGATTAGTAACTCTACATTCGTTATATTAAATGTATTCAACCTCCTCGATTCCTGCATGACACTTCGTAGTAAAATAATAAATTTGTCAAAGATGCCAGCCATTATTAAATTCAACCTCTATCTCCTAACCTCTCGATAATTGTAAATTGTAGCTTTAGAAACTTGTAGACTGGACACGTTAAAAAAAACCCATGTTAATATATACTGCAATCGATACTGAACAAACTGTTTTCTGGTTTTTAGTGGGTCGGGTGACACGTTGTATATACAAGTAGATTGACCAGTTTTTAAGTCACCAGACACTTACAGACAGAACGTTACTCGGAACTCCCAATATAAGGGCATTGATAAGTGGCTCTGTGAAGTCTGAGCTGTACCCCGCGAACCGGAGACTATAGAGTCAAACCACAGTCAAATCCAAACGTAATCTATTTATTATTATTTATTTATTTATTATTTATTACATGGAGAACCAACAGCTATACATAACATAATGGTACATTCACAACATAATGTAACATTGAGCCATTTTGTATATAATCTCCATAAAATAGATTGTAACCCGTTTTTATTTCACGAGCATATAATATTAACATTTTTCTGATACAACGACGGTGGCAATCAAGCATACAGCCCAGTGGGGCTACCGTAGTTTACGGACGCCTGCCAGTCCAGAAGTGTCACATGCGAAATGACATTTGAGCTCTGGCAACCTTACTTACCACCAGGAACACAACACTATGACTGGGGTCTAGTGCTATTTGGCTGTGGTTTTCTGTACCTACGGTTAGTTTAAAGCGGTATTACACATTGCAACCTGCAGGGCCCAATCTGTTGTGTATCCTGCCTCTTCCTACCCCTCCTTCAGCTCCCTACGGGCCCTAACTTCAATTACACCATCCAACCTGACAGATTGGGCCCTGCAGGTTTCAATGTGTAATACCGCTTTTACTTACCTATACGTGGTGTAACTTGAGTATTAGGTATTTGTCAAGGAGAAAGGGCGGCTTAGGCTTATATTACACTGTACTGAAACCCCATAAGCACATCATTAATTAAGATAAGCGTGTAACATACTCGACACTAAATTAGGGCATTAAGCGCAACACACATTTGACCGGAATTCGACAATCATAGACAAAAATCAATGGAAATGCGGAAATTTGTCAATGACCTCCATACAAAAGTTCAGCTACCATTAAAAAAATCCGCTACCATAGATAAATTTCCACATTTTCGGCTAATTATATCTATGAATAGCAGTGCGGTGAGTCAAACATTTTCTTAGGCAGGCCGGACCATAATTTGCCTTAAAATTTCTTCAGGTACCTAAAAAATAGGCAAGCCGACGGGAATCTGTTATATTGACACGCTGCCACTGATGAATAACCGAATTCAGCGATGAATTCCGCTAAGTGTGTGGAGCGCCTAAAGGAGATGCTACATCACATTGTACATGTACCTACAGATTCAAAATTGCATGGACAATTTATGAATGAATTCATTCATAATATGTTCACGCAATTTTAAATCCCACTGTACAGTCGTCATCAAATAAATTGGAGCGGCCAAGGTAACTCAAAAATATCCTACACATGCACTTTATTGCCTTTACAACAGAGGCGTAGTCCAGATATTTGTGACAACCTGGGCCGCTCCGATATATAATGGCGACTGTACCTACGTGTTTTTGCAACTAAGCATCGAGCTGCATACTCAGGTGTAGTTGCACGTTATCTGAACTCATAAGTCATAATAAACCACTAAATGTTTGTAATATTTACAATAATTGTTTGAAAATTTACCGAGCAAGTGATTACAAGGTGACGTGAAGGTACATTGTTTCAATCAGGATAAACGCACAAAAATGCGCAGATGGCGTCGCAATGGCAAAAATAAACATATCGTCGGTTACCTATATATGGTTTGGAAATGCCATATCCTGCAGTCTATGGTACAGTCTCTAGATCTACTAAACGTCAATGTCAAAAATGATTTCACAATGGCGGCTTAAAAGTACCATTTATAATCTGTTGGGTATTATCCTCATCAACCCTTTGATTATGGATGGTATAAGGAGAAGGAGGATAAGTGTCTCTTAAGGCGGCCACCGACTATCTGGTCAGGTGCCTAAGAAATAGGCAAGCCGACGGGAATCCTGTTCTATGAACGCGTCGCCGCTGTATTTATAGCTGTTGTGACGCCACCAATTTAACGCCTTTTGACGGACACTTTTGTACCATAGAGATTGCCATCCTTACCTTCTACCATCCACCTTAGATCACAAGCATTGTGACTGACAAGTACACATGTCATGTATGATACATGAGAACTAATCACCGAAGTTTAGTGTACTTGTAATGTGGTTTAGCAAAATCGTCCAAATGTAGAGCACGTACCACAATATGTGGTTACAACAACTAATACACATTGCGTATGCGCAAGGTGGATTATATATGATTTTAAGCTAACATGGTCATTAACATTACAAAAACTATTTAAAACGGGATATTTACCATGTGAGTTTTTTGTTGTGAGCTTCCGATATTTCGGCACAGTTGCATGCGCCATTATCACGAAGTAACACCATTACCACCCCGTGGTTACTCCGTGATAATGGCGCATGCAACTGTGCCGAAATATCGGAAGCTCACAACAAAAAACTCACATGGTAAATATCCCGTTTTAAATAGTTTTTGTAAGGTGGATTATATTTCGTATTTGTGGTTTCAAAAATGAAACGATGAGATGTGGTTTTAAAGTTGAAATAAGTTTCATCAAAAGTCATTTAAGGGGCGGATATAGGACGAAGTCGTTTTAGACCTCATTTTGAACAATGAATCTGTATAGTTAATGTTACGTAATCACATTAATATGAATATCTACTTATTTATTAAGAAGCCGTGCAGAGGCCCCAATTAATAGTTTATTTTTAATTATCTTTGATTATCTATAAACGGACTCCAAAAGTACTGAAAAATCAAAATATAGCGTTCCGTTTGAATTTGAACACGTCGCATTACGATTTTGTCTTCGACAGTCATTCGATTGTTTAGTTATTTTGGAAGCCAGATAACTGGACTAGTGCATCATATTCATATTTTTCCTCATAAAGATCACAAAGAAATTCAAAAAGTGATAAGTTTGGGTGAGTAAACCTAAAATATTTTGACACTTTTTGATAAATTTCATCAAACTAAACTTGTTTATGTCTTTTGAACCATCTTCTGGGGCCATTTCTACGTTGTAATGGTATCAGATGAGTTTTTTTTTAGTTCGATCACAAAAGTTGGCTGCATTTGGAATGTTCCAGGTTTAGGACCCGCTGCTATTTGTTTTTATTAACAGGATGATAAGTCCTTTCATTTGGCATACATATTATCGTGCTACTCAATAAGGTATTTTTTTTTAATCTTCAGGTACCCTAAAATTAAGCCAAATCACGAAAGTGATAAGTTTGGGTGAGTAAACCTGAAATATTTTGGCACTTTTTGATAAATTTCATCAAATTAAGCTTGTTTATGTCTTTTGAACCATCTTCTGGGGCCATTTCTACGTTGTAATGGTATCAGATGAGTTTTTTTTTAGTTCGATCACAAAAATTGGCTGCATTTGGAATGTTCCAGGTTTAGGACCCACTTCTATTTGTTTTTATTAACAGGATGATAAGTCCTTTCATTTGGCATACATATTATCGTGCTACTCAATAAGGTTTTTTTTAAATCTTCAGGTACCCTAAAATTAAGCCAAATCACGAAAGTGATAAGTTTGGGTGAGTAAACCTAATATATTTTGGCACTTTTTGATAAATTCCATCAAATTAAGCTTGTTTATGTCTTTTGAACCATCTTCTGGGGCCATTTCTACGTTGTAATGGTATCAGATGAGTTTTTTGTTCGATTACAAAAGTTGGCTGCATTTGAAATGCTCCAGGTTTAGGACCGACTACCAATTTTTTTTATTAACAGGATGATTGATACTTTCATTTGGCATTAGTTTCATCTTGCTACCCGATGAGGTATTTTTCGATATTTTCTGGCACCCTAAAATCAGGCTGCATTCCGAATGCTCCAGGTTTGGCTCATAGTGTTCCATACAAAAAGTCATAACTTTTTAAGGTGCTACCCCCTGTATATGTCGAATCTTGCTACCCGATGAGGTATTTTCTGACTTTTTTTTGGTACCCGAAAAGTTGGCTGCATTCCGAACGCTCCAGGTTTGGCTCATAGTGTCCCATACTAAAAGTCATAACTTTTTAAGGTGCTACCCCCTATATATGCCGAATCTTGCTACCCGATTAGGTAGGGTGCACTACCACCTAATCTTAGTCTATTACCATGCCCTGTCGATACCTTTTATCCTATTATGTCTATGTTTGCGTCTAATGAACCCAACCAATCTGTATTAATTTATTATCATTTTATTTAAAAAAATCGTACATCGTACAAAAGGTGGATGCCATAAAGCATTCTCTACCGTGTCTCTACCTCTACTTTAAATACCTGTTAATATCTGTGAGACATTAGATTGATTAGGTAATTGATAAAGATTGAAATGACAAGACACATAAAGTAGTACATAACATCCAACCGGTAAAGACAGCTGAAATAGATGGCGCCGTACGAATATGCAAGAGGAAGTTGTAGTGTAAATATATGTATTAATCGAACGAGCGGACCGTAAGGGAAGCGAGTTCTTACTAACAACTTCTGGCTACTGAGGCGTCTCGGCATTTTGATGGCTTCTTGACTTTGAGAGTTTGTTCGACGATAACTTGAGTAACGTTTTCTTGATCTTTATGAAATTTGTTGGAGTTGCAGCAGAGTTACATACAATTTGAGAGTTCATATATGAGCAGGTTCATATATGAGCAGGAGCGCTGGTAGCCTTGCGGTAAGACGTCCGACTTTCAATCCGGAGGTCTCGGGTTCAAACCCCGGCTCGTACCACTGAGTTTTTCGGAACTTATGTACGGAATATCATTTGATATTTACCAGTCGCTTTTCGGTGAAGGAAAACATCATAAGGAAACCGGACCTAATCCCAAAAAGGCCTAGTTTCCCCTCTGGGTTGGAAGGTCAGATGGCAGTCGCTTTCGTAAAAACTAGTGTCTACGCCAATTCATGGGATTAGGTTGTCAAGCAGACCCCAAGCCGGGATAAAAGCTATAGAGGAAAAAGATATATGAGCAGGATCGATCAAGGGGTTTTGGAGCTAGAAGGTACGAAAAAAATCATCACATGGGTCTTGTTACACTCGTCCACTTGTTTGCAAGTAAATCGCAAGTTCTCAGTTCGAGGCGGACTACTAGTTAATTAATAGTGAAGTGTTCTACGGTTTGTTTATTTCTTTAATGGGTTCATTAACTCGCTAAGAACGAAAATAGCTTCCCCTTCGTTGGTCAAATTTAGAAATAACACAAACGTTTACTTACTTTCAAATATTTCTATAACACAGTTTCGATGCTTAGAGACTAACAAGGAGGTTATCAATTCGTCGGGATCTTTGCTTGTTTTTTTTTATGTATGTTTACCGATTATTCGAAGACGACTGGATCGATTTGCAAAATTATTTTTTTGTTTGTAAGAGTATACTTCGCAGTTGGTCCCATTGATACCAGGTTCAGATCTGATAATGAGATGCAGGAGAAATCGAGGGAATTCTTCAACTGTTATAGGCACACCTATAGTGATTCTGATTTCACTATTTTTACAGCAACTCGGCCACTTCCTCTTGGAATAGCGGATCATGAAGTCGGTATTTTTGTTTAAAATTATTGTCAGTATAATAATAGTTTCTCATTCTTGAATAAATACCTGATAGACTAGGTATAACAAGCAAACAAAAAGAAAACTCAGAGGAAATAATTCGTGTAGGTATAGCTGAATTTTGGTGAAGCCGTAGATAAAGTGTAAGATAACACAATATAGGTACTGTACCGGTGGACTGGGGCGTCGATATCGGGGTGGCGGGGTGTAGAGGTGCCTTTATTGGTTTTTCGTAAATAACTCAGTGGCGGTAATTAATCCAAAAAAAATTTTTACAAATGATTCTTTACTTTTTTTGCTGGGATCGATGTTTAATGAGATGTCGAGGATATACGGTAATCACTTTTTTTTATTTTCGGAGCTATTATTTACGAAAGTATTTGTTTTGTCCAAAAATTGTTTTAGAAAATCCACACTAACGTGTCGATCCTCGCTGAACTCAAGATAAAAACCAGGCTATCTACCGTCTGCCTGCGCAAAGTACTTGAATATTTTGGCCACGTTGCTAGAAAAGACAGTGATAACCTCGAGAAACTGGTCATCACTGGTAAAGTCGAAGGTGAACGATCAAGATATAAGAGCCCAATGCGCTGGTCTGACCAAATTCGCTCAGCTCTCAACACTACGGTACACGATGCTCTTCACTCTGCAACAGATAGAGGAAGATGGCGCCAGATCATCAGAGAGAAGCTGTTAAATGACCACGACCCTCAGTGATGAGGAAACCGATGCAAGGAGGAGGAGAAAACCCATATTTTTATTAAAATACCTATCCAACGACATCCTATAAAAAAAAAGAATTTACCCCACTTCATGTGTTCGAGAGGTAACTACCCTAAAAAATAATATTTCGTTTAAAACTTTGTCGGCGTTTTTAAAACACATACTAAACACAAATATAACGAAATGTCGATTTTCGAACTTCGCGGAACAAGGCTGATCTGAAAATCTGAATGTGTAGGTGGGTATTCGAACTGATGGGACTTTTGTCGCTAGTACGTAAACAAACCAATTCTCATCAGTTAGCCGCGTTAAGACAGCGTTTAACGTAATTACTACAATTAACACTTAATGAACACCAAACTCTAAGTCTGCTTTTGTCTTCAGACCTTGGATATTCGACAGTTTTCTGAACGCTGCCGCTGAAACACTGAAAAAATGTTCAGTGTTTTGTTGGCATTTGTCTAGTCAACTAAAGTCTGTTTGTTTAGTTATACCGTAACCTCGGGGTACTTTAGCCCTGGAGGGTAACTTTGGCCTTTGGAATTTACTTGGTTCAGGCTTCATAAAAGAATTAAATTAATGGCAAATTGCCATGAGGCTGATTAAAACTAACCGATAACGTATTTATCTTTTTTATTAGACTCTTCTATATGTGATTTTTATATGGGCCAAAGTATCCTGAATTTGGCCAAAGTACCCCGAGGTGACGGTATTTTATTAAAATGTGCACATGTAAGTATTAGGTTATAGTTAAAAATATAAATAGGTATATTGAACACGGATTTGTCTGCGGACACATCTGAATAGCGCCATACACTGGCGGATCTGTCCGCCGGGCATATCCACCGGACAAATCCAGCGGGCAATTCTTTGCGTGTATCCCTAGGTAATAATAGTTAGGAATATACGCACAGATCTGCGCACCGGATATGTCTGGCGGCCCTGCGGGCAGATCCGTCCATGTATGGCGCGAATCTGAACACACCTGAATAGCGCCATACACTGGCGGATCTGTCCGCCAGGCATATCCGCCGGACAAATCCAGCGGTCAAATCTGTGCGTATTATCCCTAGCTAAGAATGGAATATATATATACCTATAATTGTACTGTTTTCGGTAGTCTTATTTTACCCACATCTCATTTTTAAATCACAAATGTATAGTCGTTTCACATGCACCAGTAAGCATATAGTAAGAAAGTTGCCTTTAAAAATAAAAATAAAGTTACGAGACTCAGACTAGACTAAGAACTTTCCGGTTGACCTTTTTATTTGTGTTCTGCACGCGACGACTGCTTTTAAATAAACCTTGATTTCATCAACTCATCCTACCTGTGTATCAACCTGATTTAAAATAACTAGTAGGTAGTCCACCTCGAACTGAGAACTCGCGTTTTACTTGCAAACGAGTAACCATTATAAGAAGACCCATTCTGAAGATGATTTCGCGCCTTCTATCTCCATCTCCATAAATCCTTGACTGATCCGTCATATATACGAACTCTCAAATTATATTTATCTCTGCTAAAACCCCAAAAAATTCATAAAAATTAGAAAAACTTTATACTAAACAGACGGATCAAAATCAAAAAGCCATAGAAATGCTACTAGTGTACTACTAGTACGCTATTCTCGTTACTAGGCGGAGTAGCAGTGTAGGTGACTTTTGGGTATCTTTAGGGGGCTTTCGCACAGATGGCGCGATTGACTTGAGCTTCAAATAATTCTTAGGCTGTGCTGCTCTACTATATAAGTTACACAAGTATGCGTCAAGGTAGTAAGTATTTAGTCTTGTCCTAAAAGAATTGGCGTTAACCGCCGAAACGCGGACATGCTGTCCTTGCATGTATGCACGTTGCATTATTGCACATTGCACTTATAGGTACTTGTGCAACATGCTTGCAATGTTAACATATTAAGTATGTAGATGTTACACCTAGAGGCCGCATCCAATTGAATGAATAGAATCCTGTAACTCTGGCTGTAAACTAAGTATGTCAGAACTATTCACTATGAGCTGTTGTCAAAGAATTTTACAGAGCTTTGAAGGAGAGATTGAAGATCATGGTTGGTATGTGCAAAATGCACATAGAACAGCATCTTACTACTTATTCAAAGTGTGTTACTCCGAAATTAGAAATACGAGTAATTAGCTGGAAATTCATATCAGGTAGGTACATATTTACTAAAGCGCTATAAGTATGTATGTATGTAAACACTTTATTGTACATAAAAAAGTTACAATAAAACATGATAAAAGAGAAAACAAAGTACAAAGGCGAACTTATCCCTGTAAGGGATCTCTTCCAGTTAACCTTTGAGCAAATGAGAGAAAACTATAAGATCGACAAACAAGCACTATGTACTTAGTGTACGGAAATAAATATCTAAACAAATTATCTACTTAATCTAAGCCTAGGTATAATAAATACATATATAATTAAAATTATACATATATATATACATATATATAATACTAGGTACCTACTCAACTAGAACACAAGTAAGTTGTCCCAGGTCTTATGAAACTTCGTGTCGTTGTCGTATGTTATAGTCCTAGACACGAGATTTTGTGTGACTTTTGAGCATCTTTTTATAAGTACCAGTGGCGTAGCTAGATGACCAAGGGCCCTGGGGAAAAAAAACTGGGACCCCTAAACTATACGCACACACACACAGCTCTTTATATTCAATAAGAGGTTTGCTAATCAGGTTTTGGGGGCCCCCAAGCTTGGGGGCCATAGGGCAGTGCCTCGCCTAACCCTTTGGTAGCTACGCCAGTGATAAGTTTCCAGCTTATTGTATTTTTATTCCGGGGTTGTCTCTTTTTAACCAGATTATCTTGCAACGGTGTGATCTTGACATCATAAATCATGTGTTCAGGAATAAACAACTACCTAATCCCAATATGGAACAGCTTGTTCGCTGTAATCTGAGAATTTGTTTAGCTATTCTAAAATCGGGGCTATTTGCCAGAGCTGATGAATGCTAGCATACAGTAAATTGTTTACCAAAACTTCTTTAGTATCATACTTATAGATACGAATACTCACAACTGTTACACAAATATTTTTAAGGCAGTTTCGCATGTCGAATAGCGGTTCTTCCACCATACATTCATGGTCGACTCATGTCTTTGATCATAAAAATATGCTATCAATCAGAATACAAACTCCGTCACCTTCTGATAGGAACATACTGAAACCCTTATCAAGTAAAGGCCACGTCAAACGTCATGTCTCGACATCAACGGTTGTCGTTTTAGGATACAATATCATATCAATATGCGTTATGTATTTAAATTAGTTCTTTGTATTACTTTGTAAAGTCATCGGGCGGGTTGCACCAAACCATCTGTTAACGTTACCGTTAAAAATATTTTATGACAAGTTTGACAGTTTTCTGTGGGATGACAGCTCCGTCGCCTATTTAACGTTGATGAGTTCATTGATTGATGAATTTATTGGCCTAATAACAAAACCATTTCTTTGTTATTTATTTTGTATATTATCTTATTCCTAACTCCATGCTAGTCAATTATATGAATATACTTTATTTTTCAATTCTTACTAAATGTCTAAGTAAAATTCAGAAAACTGAAAATAAAACACCACGCGGTTTAATCTCCATTTTTTCAGGAAAGCAAATAAAAATAACTTAAAACCAAGGAAGTTCAAGAATGGATCACAACATCCAACTACAATACTAAGTATTAAAATATAGCCAAGAGCCAAGATACGATTTTAAGCTCCCATGGTCAATAACATTACAATAACTACAACAACCAAAACAGTCGCAACAACTTCAGACTCCGTGATAAAGGCGCATGCAACTGTGCCGAAATATCAGAAACTCGAATAAATTTAAACAATAAAAGAACCGACTTCACTTAGGATCCGCTATTCCAAGAGGAAGTGGCCGAGTTGCTGTAAAAAATTGTGAAATCACTATAGGTGTGCACTATAATAGTTGAAGAGTTCCCTCGATTTCTCCAGGATCCCATCATCAGACCCCGAATTGGTGACAATGAGGCCATCTATGGGATATACCCGTTCGATAAAAAGAATTTTGAAAATCGGTTCACGATTCACGGAGATATTGAGTAACATACATACAAAAAAAAAAAACGGTCGAATTGAGAACCTCCTCCTTTTTTGAAGTCGGTTAAAAAGCAATCACACATAGTAAATACCCGTTCTAAATAGTGTTTGTAAGATCCAAGATGCAGCGGACACGAACCAATTAACCAGGGAAAGCATCATCACAACTGAAGCATGTCTTCTCCGCTGCGCCCGATCGACCGAGACACGGTTGCTATAACAGATATATTTAATTTAAATAAGTCTTTGACCCCTCATTATGGATTCAACGCACACTTTAAAACATGATTTTTAAGAATGCGACTGTCGCGCATAGTTTTGTAGCCTACGTTTTTTATAACCAGCTCATTAGATTATTCATAAACGTTTTTCAAACCTCATTTAACTAAATCATTTTTAGTTTCTAGTATTTTTAAGTAAGTTAGTTTTAGGTAGTATTTATATAGTTTATTTAAGTTTTTTTCGTGTACCTATTTTGTACCAATCAAAAATTTTCATCACTAAATCATCGTATGTCGATATCTGTTACTTTGACAGTTGAAGGGTAGGTACAGTCACCGGCAATAGTATCTTCGTACACAAAGGCCGCAAAAATATGTGACACGCTCCTATGGCCCTACAAATAAGAGCGTGTCACATATTTTTGCGGCCTTCATATAGGAAGATACTATTGCCGGTGACTGTACACGGAAAGAACATGTCTAGTCCCATTTTTCGTAAAATGTGATTTTTATATCAAAATGTAGAGCTTGCAATGAACTATTAGCAACAACTTCTGTAACAGCTCGAATTTTTAACATAAGTCCACTATTTAATTCATAAAAACCATCTTGTTAAGAAAATAGTATGGTTAATTGAATCGTTCCAAACTTTAAAACCGCTATAACTCAAAATGTTGTCAATGTGACTAGACATGTTCTTTGTACCCTTCAGTTGTAATGCACCAAGGAGAAGTTTTTAAAGTTGGGATATTTTCCATTCGGAACTTACCATTTTACGAACAACAAAATTTACCAGGAAGTCGCTGGACACTGCCGTTATCTATATTTTAACTGACTGTCTCACTTATGAGCAAGCCTAGGATTTTTCATCGCATGGTAAGATGAATGAAAACTATGGAGTCGATATTAAAACTAAAATTTTACTCATATTCATACTCATACTCACTTATTTTCATAGTCCCGTAATACTTTCCCCCCTTTATCTGGCTAATAGATCGAAAATGTCAATCGAAAGTTTTTTTTTCTTACTGTCACTAAAAAGAATTTTGTAGTAGTGCTATGCCTTTAGCTTGGGAAAGGGTTACATTTATCATGTTACTATATGTGGACGAGTTTAGTGCAAGGGACCACTTTGTCGATTTACAAGGACACTTTTTTCTTTCACTAATAGATAGTGCGTATTGCGTAGTTTTAGAAAGTACTAGTAACTCCTTATCGACAAAGTGGTCCCTTTGTCCGTACAGTGACACATATTAACTTAGTTACATACCTAGTTAATTATACATACTAATTTTTTGCGGTAGACGTAATGTATTTTTTTTTATAGCAATTTTTTTTTATTTAATATATAATTTAATTCAATTCAAATTATTTATTTCATTTATAATTTAGTTTCGGTATTAATTAAATGAATGAGTATGAGTATGAATATGAGTAAAATTTTAGTTTTAATATCGACTCCATAGTTTTCATTCATCTTACCATGCGATGAAAAATCCTAGGCTTGCTTATGAGTTTTTACTAGTAGTCCGTGTCGAACTGAGAACTCGCGATTCACTTGCAAACGAGTTGACAATATAACAAGACCCTAAGGAGGATATTTTTCTCCTTCTAGCTCCATAACCACTTGATCGATCCTGCTCATATACGAACTTACAAATTTTATGTACCTCTGCTACCGCCCCAACAAATTTCATAAAGATCAGAAAAACGTTACTAAAGTTATCGTCGGTCAAACTATCTAAATCAAAAAGGCCATCCAAATGCCGAGACGTCCGAGTAGCCAGATGACAGTTCGGTCTGAAGTTGTTTGTAAGAACTCACTTCGCTTACGCTCCGCGAGTTCAATAATACTAATATTTTTTTGGTAATTCCCATAGGAAATGTTCTCATTGAAAATTTAATTTAAATTCTCGTGTAATTTTTCGGAAATTTGCGAGAATGTTTCTGAGTTTTTGAGAATGTTCTGCACCTTGTAAAGTCGCCATCAAATATATCGGAGTGGCCAAGGTGGTTACAAATATCTGAACAACGCCTCTATTGTCAAGGTGATAAAGTGCATGTTCAGATATTTTTGAGTAACTTGGCCGCTCCGATATATTTGATGGCGACTGTACATTGCTAGTTTGAACATAATACTATTTTTAGTCCCCCTTTATAACTAGTTAGGTACTATTTAAAATACTAGGAAAGACGCTAAGTTTCCCAAGAAACTGAGTCATTGTTAACACTTTCTCAAGATCCATCAGATCTCACGACTTCCGAGGACCCCTGCTGGTTTATATCACCGTATTCCTATTGTATGCGCGCGCGCAGACATCCAGATCTCCAACAAACCAGTGTTACGAGATCTGCTGATTCATACTTTTTAATGATTAGCTAGGGATACACTCTCAGATGTGCCCGCCGGATTTGTCCGACACATATGCCCGGCGGACAGATCCGTCTGTGTATGGCGCTATTCAGATGTGTCCGCAGACAAATCCGTGTCCAAATCGCCCCATACACGGACGGATCTGTCCGCCGGGCACATCCGTCGGACAAATCCGGCGGGCACATTATGTGCGTGTATCCCTAGCTACGAGTATTATAACTTTGACAGCTGTAAGAGGAAGCCTTTTGCTAGGTCCACACGGCGTTAATTTTCCCGTATACCGTATATACCTATACGGGATTTTATCGCACCGGTATAGTGACAGTATTAGTATGGCAACTTTTAGAATCGTTTACACGGCTAGACGGCTTTCCCGCATTAGACGCCTTCGGTGACCGTATACGGCGACCTGACCTGCAAACCGAACGGTTGCTCTAAACAATTTTGTAAACTGCCATAGAATAGATACAAAGGGTTTAGCAGGGTAAGAAAGGAACTGTGGCCCCTGTAAGGAATATTTGAATGTGTAAATGTCAATTGTTTGTTGCCCCATAACTAGTAATCACTCCAACTTTCAGTCCGCTATCTTGAACTATCACGTGATAACGTAAAATATTTTATGCCACACCTGGCCATAAAGTGGCCTTTTCCGCACGCTGCGCGTACGGAAAAAGACGCTTTCTGGCCAAGTGTAGACATAAAACGATGTACACAACACGGGAGGTAATATAGAAAGCCCTCGATCGCATATTTACGTCCCTCGCTTGCAGCTCGGGCCGCAAACTTCTGCGATCTCGGCTTTTCTTTGTTTTACCACCCTAGTTGTGTAATGTACTATTTCCTAATTTTTTTTTCAAAGTCGTTTTTCTCCTAATCTATAGCTGCTAAAGCTGTCACTACGGTATTCGATAAAATCGCTTATACGGTATACCTACTTACGGGAAAAACTAAACGCCGTGTGAACCCAGCCTTTGACTTGCTAAGCGATCGGAACGACAGATCAGCAGAATTCTCGTGTACAATCGACCGTAAACTTAGCGGTTTTGCGGATTTTACTTTTCTAATTGTCGACAGTTGTTTTTTTTTAAACATTCAATCTTCGAGGTTGCTTGCTGGTACCAATTTTTTTTTTGACACGTCGTTTCATCATACTATTTAGTTTTATAAAAGTTTTTACGTTGTACGTTTGGAGGTTTGTCCCTTCTTCTCGCAAAAACAGCTGAATGGATTTAGATAGGATATTTTTATCCTGGAAATCATTCCTTACAGTAAAATTGGGTTCATTTCAAAGTACTTAAGAAAGAAATAATGGGCGAGAGGAGGGTTAGGTGCATGATTCACTTGCAGACGAAGTCATGTGCAACAGATAGTCTTAGAATAATAACGTATAGAAACCTTATTCAACAAAGCGGGCCTGTAAAAGAAATAATAATAGTTCAGATCTAACAGTACCTTAGAAAAAAAAATTAATTGTTCCTCCGGTAAAAATGAAAAGTGGTTTGTTGTGTTAATTTTTTTAAACATTTTTCAGGTGGCATAATGCGCGAGAGCCTTCGCCGGCTGGCGTCGGAGGACGAACGACCAATGGGGAGCGAGCGGCGCGCGCGCATCGAACTGCTTAACGGCGAACACATCAACGTGGACGTCGATGTAAGTACATTATATAAGTTTAGTTGGGGCTAGTGCAACCGTAGGGGTAACTGGGCATGTCGTTGACGCAACTATAGAGGGGTAAAAGCTCTGCCGCTGTGTTCCTTCCATTGGAGGAGAAAAAATTTTTGGACGCGAAAAAAAGTTATTTTTTGTATGGGGCGAGTCGTCCCAGCTGGCCAACCCTCCATACAAAACCAATATTTTTTTCGCGAGAAAAAAACTTTCTTTTCTTAGTTTTTCACAATAAGAATACGATACCAATTATGCCCTTAAAAGAATCACCAGTATTTTTGTTACACCTTGTATAAATAAATAAGCACTAAAATTTTAAGTTCCACAAAGGATCGTGAGGTTATTTTTGACCTTAAGCGAAGTAAGCACTTGTTTTTTTCACACATAGAGCATCTAATTGGATTAACAACCATTACTAATAGGCACTATATCATCGGATCAATCTTCAAAACATCTCAATCTGACTGAAATATCGCGGCCTCGATAAATCAATCCCGCTGGACGTTCGTTCTGGAAGCTCCGTTTGTTTTACTACCAGCACTGAAATTTAATAACATCTTTACGAGTTCTGAAGCTTTACAAGTCAAAAATACACTAGCGAATTATATGCACTGTAGCTCTTATTTGCGTGTTACTTTTAAACACTAAATAAGTACATACAGGGTGTCCCAGAAATCGACGTCAAGCCGTGAATGGATGATAGACCAAGTTATAACAGTTATCAGAAAAATACAAAAAAAATCTATCACATGTTCTTCAGAAATTATGGTCACTTTAAAAATTTACTAGAATATTCACGCCCAGGACTTCGATTTTTGAATCTCACCGGTGCCTTTTTTTGTATGCAGCCGATGACTATTTAGTACGAAATAAGTCACCCGGTGAGATTCAAAAATCGAACTCCTGGCCTCTTAACTTCTAGTAAATTTTTAAAGTGACCATAATTTTTGAAGAACATGTGATAGATTTTTTTTGTATTTGTCTGATAACTGTTATAACTAGGTCTATCATCCATTCACGGCTTGACGTCGATTTCTGGGACACCTGTACAGGTGTAAAAAAATACTGCTGATCCGTTTAGACCGTTTAAAGGCATAATTGGTTTATGCGACTAAGAAAAAGCAGGAGAAAAATTTGTGAACGTTTTTAGGGTTCCGTAGCCAAAATGGCAAAAACGGAACCCTTATAGTTTCGCCATGTCCGTCCGTCCGTCCGTCCGTCCGTCCGTCCGTCCGTCCGTCCGCGGTCTAGCTCAGTGACCGTTAGCACTAGAAAGCTGAAATTTGGTTTGAATATGTGCATTAACCAAGCCGACAAAACGGTAGAATAAAAACGCGAAAAATATATTTTGTTAGGGTACCTCCCGTACACGTGAAGTGGGGGGCGAATTTTTTTTTCGTTCTAACCAAGTTGTGTGGGATATCATTGGATAGGTCTTTTAAAAAGAATTAGGGTCTTCTAAAACAGTTTTTGGATAAAACTAATACTTTCGGAAATAATAGCTCCGAAAATTTAAAATAGGGCGTCCCCCCCCCATCTAACTTTTGAATCGTGGGTCCTAAAATTTTGAAAAAAATCATAAAATTGAGGCCTACTGAGTACCTTCAATGAAAACTATATTGAAATAAATCGGTTGAGCCGTTTTTGAGTTATCATTCAAAAACCCATAGTGAAAGGACGTAAGTAAAAAAGGCGTAAGCGCCGCCAAATTTTTTGAATTAATGGCCTCAGTTTACGGAACCCTACACTGAGCATGGTCCGACATGCTCTTGGCCGGTTTTTTTTCTATGGGGCAGGTTGTCCATCCTCCTCCATACAAAACCATTTTTTTGCGTGAATTTTTTTATTATTATGATACGATACCAATTATGCCCTTTAACGGATCACCAGTATTTTTGTTACATCCTGTATAAAAGATCAACTGACACTCAAAACCTATTTCAAAAATTGGGCGGTCAAAATGCAGCAAATATTACGAATAAAAAAATTAAACAAATAGGTTTACATTATGATTAATATCTCAAAATTTGAAGCCTAAAGGCCAGACCACCTGTGGCCATCACATACAATTACGTCGGAGGGGTGCTGACCTGCAGCGAATGTGGCCGCACATTTGCTGCAAAGATTGGCTACGTCAGTCACCTGAGAGCGCACCAGCGACGCTCTCAGCTGTAGCAAAGCAGTCGCTGCCGAAAACGGCTAGGAGATGATGATGATGATGATGACATCTCAAAATAATAAGACTTGTGTTATTTTACCCTTCTTGCTGCCTTACATTGCCTTACATAGACATTGTTCTGTATGTTTTATTTCACTCTTTCCAGCGCAAGGCGAAAGGAGGTGACCTTCTGGACCGCATATGCGACGAGCTCCAGCTGACGGAGAGGGACTACTTCGGTCTACTGCACGCGCAGAGAGGAGACCCCAGGACCTGGGTGGACATGGGCAAGAGACTCTCGAAGACCTTCAAAAGTAAGTTTCATGGAGACATACGACGAGTTCCAGCTACAGAGACTGCCTTGGTCCACTGCACGCGCAGAGAGGAGACTCCAGGACCTGGGTGGACCTGGGCAAGAGACTCTCGAAGACCTTCAAAAGTAAGTTTCATGAAGACATACGACGAGTTCCAGCTACAAAGAGAGACTGCCTTGGTCTACTGCACGCGCAGAGAGGAGACCCCAGGACCTGGGTGGACCTGGGCAAGAGACTCTCGAAGACCTTCAAAAGTAAGATTCATGAAGACATACGACGAGTTCCAGCTACAGAGAGAGACTGCCTTGGTCTACTGCACGCGCAGAGAGGAGACCCCAGGACCTCGGTGGACCTGGGCAAGAGACTCTCGAAGACCTTCAAAAGTAAGTTTCATGAAGACAAACGACGAGTTCCAGCTACAGAGACTGCCGTGGTCTACTGCACGCGCAGAGAGGAGACCCCAGGACCTGGGTGGACCTGGGCAAGAGACTCTCGAAGACCTTCAAAAGTAAGTATTTCGTGAAGACATACGACCAGTCCCAGCGACAGAGAGAGACTGCCCTGGTCTACTGCAAGCGCAGAGAGGAGACCCCAGGACCTAGGTGGACCTGGGCAAGAGACTCTCGAAGACCTTCAAAAGTAAGTTTCATGAAGATATACGACGAGTTCCAGCTACAGAGAGAGACTGCCTTGGTCTACTGCACGCGCAGAGAGGAGACCCCAGGACCTGGGTGGACCTGGGCAAGAGACTCTCGAAGACCTTCAAAAGTAAGTTTCATGAAGACATACGACGAGTTCCAGCTACAGAGACTGCCTTGGTCCACTGCACGCGCAGAGAGGAGACCCCAGGACCTGGGTGGACCTGGGCAAGAGACTCTCGAAGACCTTCAAAAGTAAGTTTCATGAAGATATACGACGAGTTCCAGCTACAGAGAGAGACTGCCGTGGTCTACTGCACGCGCAGAGAGGAGACCCCAGGACCTGGGTGGACCTGGGCAAGAGACTCTCGAAGACCTTCAAAAGTAAGTATTTCGTGAAGACATACGACTAGTACCAGCGACAGAGAGAGACTGCCCTGGTCTACTGCAAGCGCAGAGAGGAGACCCCAGGACCTGGGTGGACCTGGGGAAGAGACTGTCAACGACCTTCAAAAGTAAGTATTTCATGAAGACATACAACGAGTTCCAGCTGACAGAGAGAGACTGCCCTGGTCTACTGCAAGCGCAGAGAGGAGACCCCAGGACCTGGGTGGACCTGGGGAAGATACTCTCGAAGGCCTTCAAAAGTAAGTTATTTTAAAGGGTCGGCGACGCGTATGTGACACCCCTGGAGTTGCAGACGTCTATAGGTGTCACTGGCCGCTTACCATCTAGTGGGTTGAATGCTTGTTTCCCACAGTGGCTTAAAAATTCCGTGCTTCGCTTTGAGAATAAATAACTAGCCTATATTAAATTTATTTCAGATGAGCCATGGGACATGCGTTTCGCCGTAAAGTTCTACCCGCCCGAGCCTTCAGAACTGCATGATGACGAGACCCGCAACCAGTTAGCCCTGGCCGTGAGAAGAGACCTCATGGAAGGTTGGTCTTGACTATATAAATAAAAGTTTTTCTGTGAAATTTTGAGAACTATATTAGTCTCCATTTTCAAGTACTAAGAAAAATCGGCGGTTTTCAAAATCGGCGTTGACGGAGCACCCTCGACATTAGCTATAAATTTAAAAGGGTTGCTTTCACTCGTATTAGCACCATGTTTTTAGCCAGGACATAGGAAAATGGTTTTATAGAAAAAGTAACTACCTACCCGAAAAATTTCATTTTTGTGTCAAACTTTGTTGCTAACTGTACTTTTCTTTGTACACACAACCCCTAACGGCTCACCAAACGAGCCCAAACACGACGGGATTACGTTGAGTAGTTGAGAAGTTTTTATGGATTAGCAATCGGAAGCCGTGAAGTTGGTCAAATTTAACTTGCAAGATTTGATTACTGACAACGGGACAGGTGAATGTAAATTAAAGTTTGTAAAAAGCGTTCGTTCACTGTTCAGAGCTGCTGTTTCGAAGGTTGAAATTTCTATAATGGTTATCAAACAGCCATAGCAGACGACTCCCAAAGATGGTGGAATTTTTATGAAGCCCATATTTCATTCTTATTCTCTGCAGGATGGTTCTAATGAAAGTAGATTAATAACGATGAATTCTCTTGAAAGCAGCTGTTAAGCTACTCAAACACTTAATCAGTCCCTGCACAATTAAAATGTTTATTTATTCGTATGACATTTTAACAGAGTCGCTTAATCAATTTTACAATCTAAAGTACTACATCTAAATTCTTCACCCACTGGGTTGCGTTTGCATCAGGTGAGTGAAAATCTATGGCATTTCCTGGATATTTACGCCTCGGGCAGTCGTGGATAAGTGTATAGTTTGTACCGATGCCCCGCAGTCACACGCTAGCGAGTCTCTCCAGCCACACTTAAACAAATTAAAATATTAAGGTAGGTACTAAAACGCCCATCTTCTCGATATTTCCAGGCCGTCTCTCCTGCTCCATGATCACCCACGCTCTCCTAGCATCATACGTACTCCAAGCCGAGCTGGGGGATTACGAGCCAGCACACGTATCACCTCCAGTGCTGGCAGTGCACAGCGCAGCGCCGCTGAACGTGAGGACTGAGGAGCTGGATGACCATATAAAGGAGCTTTATATGAAACACAAGTAAGATGAGACTATAATCCTTTATATAGGGCCTCCAAAAAGGCGGAGTCAAAGCCAGGTTTACACCCATAAAATGCTCTTCGCGCGTCTCACGCCTCTTAGTTCAATATTTATATGCGAAATGATACCTCCTTAGCAACTTTCTGAGCAATATAAACGATCTTAGGTAAAGTTACTATTTAATCTCCTCATTTCTAAAAACCTCAAGTAATATATTTTTCTTATAAGTCAAAAAATCAACAAATATCTTCCTAAAAGAATCTTGCAATAGTAGTGGCTAAACGTCAAATATTCAACGGCCTTTCGACACGTCATCTATTCACTGTGTGCATGATTGTGGCGCCATGTCTTGGGCAGGTGGTCAATCTCTTTTTTCCTTTTTTATAAATAGGTTGTATTCCTTGCTTATATGAAATGTAACTGGCTGATTCACTATTTTGACAGCAGACAGGGGATTTGCAGTTTCATTTCTTGTCACATTGAGCACTGCGATCGTTCTCGTTACCCCCACCATGCACTTCGCACATAGCGAATAGACAGTATACAAGCGACATCATTATACCCAAAAGTATAATTTTGGAAATCTCTTGTTTCAGAGGCCAGAATCCAGCAGAAGCTGAACTATGCTACTTGGAGAACGCGAAGAAGCTGCCCCTGTATGGAGCAGAACTGCACTGCGTCAGGGACTCTGAGGATGTGGATCTGGTGCTGGCAGTTGGGGCTGGTGGCATCGCTGTCTACAGAGACGGGTTGGTACTTGGAATCTCAGCTTTATATTCTAATTCTAGTCCACTAATCTAAACTTGTGTGTTGTTGTTTGTCTTGTCAAGGCAAATGCGAATTTGCTTTATCGGAATGAACATTGAAAATACAGTGGAATGAAAGGTCTTTTAGGCGGCCAAATACAATCGGATAGCAAATAGTCGACTACGTTTGAGGGCGACCTTAATAAAAATGTTGATTTGTAGTGTATGAAAAAAAAGACATGAAACATTGATGTGTTCTTGATTTACTTGATTTATTTTTTAGATCTTGTAGAGGTTTTTTTATTCCGATATTGTTTGTACCGCTATGGAAGTCTGATCTGTGGATCGCCTGCTCTAGCTTCTAAATTAATCTAAGCTAATGTGCTTATACCAACTAATCCTTTAAAACATTCCAGCGTCCTGATGAACCGCTTCCCCTGGGCCAAGATCAGCAAGATCAGCTACAACAAGCGTGTATACACGCTACGCTTGCGAGCCGGAGAGTTCGACCAGTTTGAGACTCATCTGGGCTTCAAGCTGGCTTCTACACGCGCGGGCAAGAAGTTGTGGCGCTGCTCCGTGGAACACCACATGTTCTTTAGGTAATTATCCTACATTGGTTAGATATCGGTCTTTGATTTGTGACCCATGAGTCAAGATCTGCAAGATCAGCCACAACCAGCGCATATATTTACACGCTACGCTTACGTGTTGGAGAGTTCGACCAGTTTGAGACACATCTGGGCTTCAAGCTGGCTTCTACACGCGCGGGCAAGAAGTTGTGGCGCTGCTCCGTGGAACACCACACGTTCTTTAGGTAATTATACTTTATTAAATAGATACCGGTCTTTAATGTAAGACTTGCTACAGCTTGAAGCTGGTTTCTACAAGGTATAACAAAAATAGTGGTGATCCGTTTAAGGTCATAATTGGTATCGTATTGTGAATAAGAAAAAGTAGAAGAAAAAATTCTTACCCACGGATTTTTTTTATGAGACATGACATCGCAGCCGCCCAACCCTACATTCAAAACCAAAAATCAAAAAAGTTAATATGAAATGAGTTATTGCCACCAAATAGAATGAATTATATATAGTAAACTATATACATTAATTTAAATTAAACTATTCTATGAACTTATTTCAAAAAATAGTTTTGGCAAACGGTTTTGGCGTCAGCATAATGCGACACTTTTTCTTTTCATTGAATATATTTTTTTATCGGATCCACAAATCAAGATCAGATACAAGCGCTTATACAGGGTACTGTGTGCTGAGTTTACTGTACCGTTTTTTATGTCGCTCGATATGGTAATTCAATGTTCAA
Organism: Pammene fasciana; assembly: GCA_911728535.1. Taxonomy (NCBI): domain Eukaryota; kingdom Metazoa; phylum Arthropoda; class Insecta; order Lepidoptera; family Tortricidae; genus Pammene; species Pammene fasciana. The sequence continues at coordinate 10,500,190 of OU452294.1, read as the reverse complement.
AACCTTTTTTTGCAGGAGAGCGGCGCCCGTGCCAGTAGATCGCATTGCTGGCTTCCCTCGGCTTGGCTCGCGGAGACTGTCCTGCCGACGCACGTTACGCCAGATGCGAGATCTACCCAGGGAAATCACTGCCTGACGAACCCTTCAATAAGTAGATTCTATATTCGACCTCTTCGAACTCGCGGAGCGTAAGCGAAGTGAGTTCTTACAAACAACTCCAGACCGAACTGTCATCTGGCTACTGGGACGTCTCGGCATTTGGATGGCTTTTTGATTTAGATAGTTTGTCTGACGATAACTTTAGTAACGTTTTTCTGATCTTTATGAAATTTCTTGGGGCTGTAGCAGAGATACATAAAATTTGTAAGTTCGTATATGAGCAGGATCGATCAAGTGGTTATGGAGCTAGAAGGAGAAAAAAAATCCTCCTTAGGGTCTTGTTATATTGGTCATCTCGTTTGCAAGTAAATCGCGAGTTCACAGTTCAAGGCGGGCTACTAGTTAATTTCTATGTACGAATTAGGTAGACTTCGTTAAGAGAAAAAAACTATATGGTATTAAGTATGTATACGTTCGTAGCATGGTGGTAAAACGTCCGAATTACGGAGGTCTCGAGTTTAAACCCAGGCTCGCCCAAAATTAATTTTATTGTGTCAAAAATGCATAGAAGTATACATTACTAATTTAGCTAGGAAACACTGCGTTGCACGCGCTTAGTCGCGCGCCTGCAATAATTTCCCATACATAATTGCCGGCCTATGGCGGTAAAATTACTTTGAGTGCGCTTTGCTTGAACTTTTATGTTAGTTTTGGTTTGCGTTTAGACTTCTACCCATTTTTGAGACAAATCACTACTACCTCGGCCGGAATAGAGACCTCATATTTTTAAAATGGTATTTGTAAATGGTACACTCTGTTCTTTATTCAGACAATAAACTGTAACAATGAAAATGATAAATAATTATTAGTCTAGTACGCAAGAAAAATGTGGAGCGCCGAGTATAGCCGAGTGGTTCAGTAATATGACTTTCAAGCTAGAGTTTATGACATGACGCCCAAGACGGGGCCGGATTCCAATTCGTAGGTACCTATAACTTTTTCAAACTTTTGTTACGTCACTTGGTATATCTACCTCTAGCTAGAAAACATCGTGAAAAAATCGGCGTCTTCCACAAATCAATTCTATAGGTGTAAGTTAAGAGTCGCCAGGACGCTCGCGTTCCCATATAAACGTACCTAGTTCAGCTCTCATTTTAAAACGACATGCTTTAGAACCATGAAATTTGGCATTCTAGTAGTACAGATCTAGGTCGGACATTCGTTTTTGTTGCAAAAAATTGTAATACAAAAAAAATACAGCCAGTTACAGATTTACATACAAAACTTATTTTTGCTATAGTTTCTTTGTATTACAATTTTTAGCAACGAAAACGAATGTCCGACATAGATCTGGACTACTAGAATGCCCATGCCAAATTTCATGGTTATAAAGCATGTCGTTTCAAAATGAGAGCTAAACTACTTTTGTATTGGAAGGCGAGTTCACGCGAGCGTCCTGGCGACTCTTAAGTCCCCAGCCCGCATTGTGCCAGTGTGGGACTTAAAGCCAAACTCCTTTCGTGTGGAGTTCTGTGTCCAGAGACGGGACGTGTTTATACAGTGTGTGACCCATAACACGAGCATAAAATGTAAACGTAGATTGTACTCCTTAAACAATAAAGCTATAGTTCAACAACTTTTAAAAAATATGTACTTTTTAGATTGTCTGTTTTTCATACAAATTAAATATTATTTTCAATGTACTTTAAAATCCGTCTAATTGACATTGCTTGTCAGTCTTGTCACCCTACAGACATAATCAATTTCGCAATACATTGCGTGTTCAGGTAAACTTTAAAATGTACTAAAAATCAAACCGTAAGTTATTTTTAAAACTCGCTGAACAAACGTTGTTTAATTTGAGGAGTACAATCTACGTTATAATTTTTAGCTCGTGCTTTGGGTCACACACTGTATAGGCTGAGATTATATTATATTTATTATTTTATAAATAATAACGAATTATGTAAGTGCCATGTAAAAAAACGAATGTCTAAGTACAGTCAGCAGCAAGTATTTGAAGATCTGACAGGCCTTATTGTCTTAACAATAAAGTCGTGTCCAGCTCATTTTGACCACCACGCCCGATTAGCTACTACTGACTGTACCTACTTCATTATTTCTGTAATGAATGAAATGTTTATTGAAATAAGTGATAATATTAACGAATGAGTCGATAAGTATAATAAATGTTTTAAATGAACACACTGAAGTTTTCTTTATTTTTATTTTCTGAACCTACAAATCATTTCATTACCTGAAATGACTCTTCCAAAAAAAAAATATGTTTGTCTGTTACCTCTTCACGCTTAAACCGTTGAACCAATTCAAATAATGGAGGAGATATTTACTATGGAAGTGCGATAAGCTACCCAAAGTATAAACATACAACAACATAGTATACAGAAGAAACTAGTTTTGATATGCAATACATAGGTACAAAATGTAACAATAATGCTGGTGATGCTTTTAAGGGTATCGTATTCTGATTATGAAAAACTGAGAAATAAAAATCCTTACAAAAAATGACCTACTGAGTCGAGGTCTCATATAAAAAAAAATGTTCGCGTAAAAAATATTTCTCTCCTACTTTTTCTTACCCCCGATACCTATTTCTTATCTTCATACGATACTAATGTATTTAAACCGATTACTAGTATTTTTGTTACACCCTGTATGCGTTGAGCGAGGAAGCTGCCAGCTCGTTTGTCCCCTGTGTCGACCAGCCCTTAAGTCAAGTTAGAGTTGGTTCGGAAAGAAAAGTGTCGTGGTTTATATGGGAGCTCATACATTCTACGACACTTTTCCTTCCGGACAGACTCTAGTGGCGGTAAAACTTTAGAGCTGCTGGACCTAGCAATACACCAAGGAGAAGTTTCCAAAGTTGCGAAATTTCCCGTACAGAATGTTCTCAGAAATTTAATTTTACGAACAATAAAAATTATTCTGGAAGTCGCTGGACACCGCCGTTATCAATTTACGAGTTTATATAAATAATTTAATAATACATTTATTTAATAATTCCCATGGGGAATGTTCTCATTGGAAATTTAATTTAAATTCTCGTACTGTGGAAATTTCCGAGAATGTTACTGAATTTTTGAGAATGTTTTACAACTTGTGCACTTCTAGCTGGACCCCGACGAGTGTCTCGACGCAAAACGCAATAAAGAATTATTCAGCGAGGAAATGCTGCCAGCGTCCTCGGCACGACCCCACAGGGGCCAATTTTAGATTATTAGTTTTTAGCATTTTCGAGTAAGTATATTTGAGGTAATTTACACAGTTTAACTAAGTTTTTTTACTAAGTTTCACCGGCAATAGTACCTTCCTACACGAAGGCCGAAAAATATGTGACACGCTCTTATTTGTAGGGCCACTTATGGCGTTTCACTTATTTTTGCTGCCTTCATGTAGGAATACTATTGCCGGTGACTGTACCTATTTTGTACCTAATAAAAAACATGCAAAAAACCTTCTGATATAAAATTCAACATGTGTTTTTTGTTATAGAAAACACATGACTTAATAAAAATTCCAACATTTAAATGACTTGCATGCTAGAATATTAAATTGCATACTTAAAATGCTGATGACGCCATTTTAAAATGGCTCACTCGGAGACATTGCCGCGCAAAATTCTTATTTATACGATCGGAAACCTATTACTTTATTTATTTAAACTTTATTACACAATGTTTTTCATCATTCATACAGCATCACACTTGCGAAGGAAAAAATAAAATTTTAGCGAAATACCTAATTGGTAAATATGGCTTTTAAATTACTTATACAAAATCCATATTTTTATCATCAACAAGAAATGATTAACGTCAATATTTTAGCAGTAATAAAAAAACTCATCCAAAGCTTGATTATAAATATTTTTTTAAACCTTTTTGGTACGTATGACATAGTGGACTTAAGGAAAAAACTATAACTCCCTCGGGATGGGCTTAGGCTCCCTCTTCACTAGCGAGAAATAGCACGCTTTATAAGCAAGTGTGATGAAAAATACAAAAATGTATGGGGTCAAAAAGAGACATGTACCTACAAAAGGTGCAAGGAGAAAAGTTTAAGCTATATACGAGCACAAACCGGCCAATAATACCTTTGTATATTTTTTGTATGAGCAAATACTGTATAGAGTAAATAATATAGGTTACTTTGTAGATTGCATATTTTACTAGCCATTTTGTACAAATACCTATATCTGGGAGAATAATGTCAAAAAAGGACTATTTCACAATGATTTATATGTTAATGTTTTCTGAAAATATCGTAATTATGAATTACTCGAATACACTTTACGTATATTAAAAAAAGTAAAGAAATAAAATATCTTTCACTGATAACATTTACTATCGTGACTGTACAAGTTCAAGATCAATGGCGACTGATGACGTCATTGCTAACGAGTCAAATTATCGGTAAATCACTATAAATCGCTTTACCGCAACTATTCAACTCATATACAGGGTGTCAAAAACCAACGTCAAGACTTAAGGGGGCTACTTTGAAAAATTATAGGTTTTTTTCAAACGCTCTATTGACTAAACGGGAAAAGGGACTGAATTTATTTTCGAATATATATTATAAGACTATATACTCTTGTTTATGGCACAAGCCGAAACACGATTGCTGAACGTTGCCTCGATAGAAAAAAAATCCGAAGTTGGGTCCTTTTTCCCCTTATTTTTCTTAGCTTACGTAAACTATAAGAGATTAAGCAATATAACTAAGTAAAAATTATGTTATTCAGGTTTATCTAAAAAGTCACAGAAACAAAATTTGACAAAACTTTATAGATTCGCTTATTTATCGTAGTTTAGTCAAAAAGTCTGATCCTTAAGAGCGCTGCATCTCTTTCTTTCGTGCACGGGAGCCATAAACGTGTCTCTAACGGATGGGCGTGGCTTGTCTGAATCGAGGAACGGCCTTAAAGAGCTGAATAAACAGCTGATGGTCAAATCAAGCGCACGGGAAGTCGTGCGGCTAGGGAATGCAACCCGGGTTTTGTTAGTATGAAAAAACCCGGGTATTACCCGGAAACCCGGGTTTCTTCATACTAAAAAAACCCGGGTTGCATTCCCTTCGTGCCCTCAACGCCAGCACGTGATATCACGTCCAAAATATAAACGCTTTGCCTTGATCGCTCGCGCGCGCTGAGGGCATAATTTTTCCGTCCGATGCTAGACAGTCAAAAAGAATTATAAGTCTGTCTATCTGTATGTCTGTCTGTCCTTTTGGCACCAGCAGGCTTATGATGGCAGTAGTTGTCCGCCGATAACTTGATAAAAAGCTGACAACTTGACACATTTACACAGCAAAACATGACAATGTGTCAAGTTGTCAGCTTTTTATCAAGTTATCGGCGGACAACGACTGCCATCATAAGCCTGCAGGCTTGCTGCTTGTTGAAATTTTCACAGATGATGTATTTCTGTTGCCGCTATAACAACAAATACTAAAAAACAGAATAAAATAATTATTTAAGGAAGCTCCCATACAAAACACATGATTTTCTTGCCATTTTTAGGGTTCCGTAGCCAAAATGGCAAAAACGGAACCCTTATAGTTTCGCCATCTCCGTCCGTCCGTCCGCGGTCTAGCTCAGTGATTGTTAGCACTAGAAAGCTGAAATTTGGTATGAATATGTGCATTAACCAAGCCGACAAAATGGTAGAATAAAAACTGGAAAAATATATTTTGTTAGGGTACCTCCCGTACACGTGAAGTGGGGGGTGATTTTTTTTTCGTTGCAACCCAGTTGTGTGGGATATCGTTGGATAGATCTTTTAAAAAGAATTAGGGTCCTCTAAAACAGTTTTTGGATAAAACTAATATTTTCGGAAATAATAGCTCCGAAAGTTTAAAACAGGGCGTCCCCCCCATCTAACTTTTGAATCGTGGGTCCAAAAATAAAAATAAAAACATGAAAGTGAGGCCTAATAAGTAGTTTCAATGAAAACTATATTGAATTAAATCGGTTGAGCCGTTTTTGAGTTATCACTCGAAAACCTATAGTGAAAGGACGTAAGTTAAACTGACCTAAGTGCCGCCAAATTTCCCGTAAGAAACGACCTTTTGAATTAATGAATTGTAACATGCCGGCAACTAGGGAACCCTACAATGAGCATGGCCCGACATGCTCTTGGCCGGTTTTATTCACCAGGCTGTACCTATCTCATGAACCGTGATAGTTAGACAGTTGAAATTTTCACAGATGATGTATTGTTGGTGCCGCTTTACCAAGAAATACTAAAAATATGATGAAATAAATATTTAAGGCCGCTCCCATACAAAATACATGATTTTGTAGCCGTTTTTGTCTATAAACGGTATAAAACACAAAATAAATTAAATGTGCCTCATAATCTAAGTTGAAACGAAGCAAAACTATAAATATTCAGCAGTTGTTCTTGTTATTATTTGCGCCTTAGACACGTCAAGCGTTGTTATGATGGATATACTTAAGTTCTGCATAATCTTACATACAACGTCTGGCTACTGCAATACTGGGACGTCTCGGCATTTCGATAGCTTTTCAATTTTGAGAGTTTGTTCGATGATAACTTTAGTATTTTTTTTCTGATCTTTATGAAATTTGTTTGGGCTGTAGCAGAGATACATAAAATTTGGGAAGGGGTAATGGACTTAAGAGTCGCCAGGACGCTCGCGTGAACTCGCGTTCCCATACAAACGTAGTTTAGCTTTCATTTTAAAACGACATGCTTTAGAACCACGAAAGGCATGGGCATTCTAGCAGTACAGATCTATGTCGGTAATTCGTTTTCATTGCTAAAAATTGTAATACAAAAAAAATACAGCCAGATACAGATTTACATACAAAACTTATTTTTGCAATATTTTCTTACACATATTTTATTGCATGTTTGAGAAAAATTATTTATTAAGTCGCTGGACACCGGCGTTATCAATTATTTAAACTGACTGTGTCATTACAAATACAAATTACTGATACTCTACACCAACACACTAATAATTTTTTTTTTAATTCCAATAGGGAATGTTCTCATTGGAAATTTAATTTAAATTCTCGTGTAAGTTACCGGTAATTTCCGAAATTGTGTATTGTATCCTCCTTGGTGGTAGATGATGATGATGATTATAGGTAGGAATACAGAATAAAACACATGTTTCCTCTTCGAAGTAGCAATATGTAATAATTATTAAAAGACAGGTTTAATACAGATTCCATATATGAAAGCAACTAGCCTACTTATTCTAATAAGGTATGTCTCTAGGTACATCACAATTGTTACAAATTTTTTGAGAATGTTCTCCAACTTGTACATTGCTAGGCTTTAAAAAAATATAAAACTGAACATCTTAATTGAACCACTGCTCTCCGTCTGGTCTAAAATTGATCATATCATATATGAGGCGGCAAAGTTCTGGAGTTCGATTTTTGAATCTCACCGGTGACTTTTTTTGTATGCAGCCGATGACTATTTAGTACGAAATAAGTCACCCGATGAGATTCAAAAATCGAACTCCTGGTCGGCAACGGGCTTCGAACAACGGACCTGTTTCCTCGTGTAAATGACAAAAGACGTTCGTTTTGTCAGGTGTTATATTTTTTATGGTAATTCTTATTGAAAACCTTTAATTGCCATAAAACATATGCTACCTACCTATTGTATTCCCAAGTTGACTTTAAAATGTACATTGTGAGTTATGAGTTCAAAATATCAACAGTAAGTACATCCGAATAATAAAAAACATATACTCCAACAGTACAAGTACAGTCAAGCTCGATAGATCAGGCGAAAAAATAAATATACTTAGGGGTGTAAGACAAGGAGACCCACTCTCTCCGAAAATATTTATATCAGTCCTCCAAGCCAAGACATAATGAAGGAATTACAGTGGTCTAAAAAAGGCGTAAACATAGACGGCCAATATCTTAGCCACCTACGATTCGCGGACGATATCGTCTTGTTTTCGGAAAGCGCCGTGCAGCTAGAATGTATGATGGCTGAGCTAAACACTGTCAGCAGCAATATCGGGTTAGAGCTCAATATAAATAAAACTAAAGTCATGACAAACCACACTCAAACCCCGATCTATGTAAATGAATCTGTAATAAACTATGTCGACGACTACATATACCTCGGAAAGCAAGCGTCATTCTACAAGAACAGGAATCGAATAGAACTTGATAGACGAATCGCCCTGACATGGAAAAAGTACTGGAGCTTTAGAGAAGTAATGAAGTCCAACATACACCTAACTGTAAAGAAAAAAATCATGGATACGTGCCTATTACCATGCCTTACATACAGCTGCCAAACGTGGATATTTGATGCTAAATTAGACATAAAATATTAACCACTCAAAGAGCGCTAGAAAGAAGCATGTTAAAAATAAAGTTAAAAGATAAGATCAGACATAGCAAAATAAGGCAGAAAACAAAAGTACTCGATGCTCTATCCTTCGCTCAAAGCCTAAAGTGGAAATGGGCAGGACACGTGGCTAGATACCAAAAAACCATTGACCATAGAACAGGTAGAGTTCGATTTTTGAATCTCACCGGTGACTTATTTCATACTAAATAGTCATCGGCTGCATACAAAAAAAGTCACCGGTGAGATTCAAAAATCGAACTCCTGGTCGGCAACGGGCTTCGAACAACGGACCTGTTTCCTCGTGTAAATGACAAAAGACGTTCGTTTTGTCAGGTGTTATATTTTTTATGGTAATTCTTATTGAAAACCTTTAATTGCCATAAAACATATGCTACCTACCTATTGTATTCCCAAGTTGACTTTAAAATGTACATTGTGAGTTATGAGTTATGAGCAAACAAAATATGCACTGATACACGTGCACATGCGCCAAGGTACTGAAAAATATCCGAACATGCACTTTATCGCCTTGATAATAGAAACGTTGTTTAGTAGTCGACACAGTGAATCCTTCCTTATCGAACGAGCGAGCGGTGCATTGCGAAGCTAAGTTCTTACAGCCAACTTCGTACACAACGTTGGGACGATTTTGAGCGTTTGTTCGACGGTAACTGATCCCTGGGGCCAAGTGCGCGTCGACTCCACAAAGGAGATATATCGGCGCGCCATAAGGCTTCCGGTGACCAGAGGGCTGGCCTATAACCGCGAAGCAAGCGCGAAGCAATCGTCTATATGCATCACTCTCTTTCGTATATGCAAGAGCGATAGAGATGGGACCATCGTTTTGTCGATTTTCGAACCTCGCGGTAGGCCCTCTGGTCACTATTTCGCGCAGCGGATAAGCATATCTAGCGTGGAAATGTGGCCAGCCTTCTGGGCTCCCACCTCCACACGACCGAGACCTAGATCAGATTTTTTGTTTATAAGTTTTTAGTTTTAGGTATCTTTATTTTGTCGTAAAATTCTGTAGTTACACTTTTGTTGTAATACTTTTCTGATCTTCATAAAATTTGGGGTTGCAGCATAATTAGAAAATTTATATATGAGAAGGATTGATCAAGCGGTTATAGAGCTAGTAGGCGTAAAACGATTGGTCATGGATTGGTCAAATCGTTTGCAAATAAGTCGCAATTCAATTCTCAGTTCGAGGCGGACTACTACTATTAAAAGGTCAGCAACGAGCATTCTACACTGGAGATGTCGGTACCCATAGGCTACGACAGCTGCTTACCCCCAGGCGGACCACGAGCTTGTTTTCCACCGTCGTGGTATTCAAAAAATACGATTTAACGATAAATAAATGAAAATGTCTTTCAGAAACGGAATATTTATTATATTAGCCAAGTAATTTTTTTGACTAACAGTGTCCAGCTGTTCATATTTGCAACCGAAAGTAAATAATGTCTTGAGCTTACCTATAAGTAGGAAGTTTGAACGATATTGGAGTCAGAGTCAGTCAGTGCGAAGTCGAAAGTGTTGGTAATATCAGTAAAAAGACGGAAGAACTTACTTACTTTTTTTTTCAATAAGGTTAGTTTTGTAAAGTTTCATATCACTTTGAGCAAGTTTGAAACACATTTATCTTTCAATTTTGATATTTTATTTACTATTTTCTACAAAATATTTCTTAGTGTAGGTAAATCAATTTTGTTTCGGGGAAAAAGGCAAAAACGGGCTTTGTTAAAGTAAAAATTTTAATTGTCATATCATTTATGTATTTTTGATATATATTTTTTCAGTTATTCTTGTATTTTTAACCACTTTTTTTTAATTTTATATGTTCTATGGTCAATGGTTTTTTGGTATCTAGCCACGTGTCCTGCCCATTTCCACTTTAGGCTTTGAGCGAAGGATAGAGCATCGAGTACTTTTGTTTTCTGCCTTATTTTGCTATGTCTGATCTTATCTTTTAACTTTATTTTTAACATGCTTCTTTCTAGCGCTCTTTGAGTGGTTAATATTTTATGTCTAATTTAGCGTCAAATATCCACGTTTGGCAGCTATATGTAAGGCATGGTAATAGGCACGTATCCATGATTTTTTTCTTTACAGTTAGGTGTATGTTGGACTTCATTACTTCTCTAAAGCTCCAGTACTTTTTCCATGTCAGGGCGATTCGTCTATCAAGTTCTATTCGATTCCTGTTCTTGTAGAATGACGCTTGCTTTCCGAGGTATATGTAGTCGTCGACATAGTTTATTACAGATTCATTTACATAGATCGGGGTTTGAGTGTGGTTTGTCATGACTTTAGTTTTATTTATATTGAGCTCTAACCCGATATTGCTGCTGACAGTGTTTAGCTCAGCCATCATACATTCTAGCTGCACGGCGCTTTCCGAAAACAAGACGATATCGTCCGCGAATCGTAGGTGGCTAAGATATTGGCCGTCTATGTTTACGCCTTTTTTAGACCACTGTAATTCCTTCATTATGTCTTGGCTTGGAGGACTGATATAAATATTTTCGGAGAGAGTGGGTCTCCTTGTCTTACACCCCTAAGTATATTTATTTTTTCGCCTGATCTATCGAGCTTGACTGTACTTGTACTGTTGGAGTATATGTTTTTTATTATTCGGATGTACTTACTGTTGATATTTTGATTTTTCAGTGCTTTCCATATGCTCTGGTGCGATATGCAGTCAAATGCTTTTTTGTAGTCTATAAATGCGACGTATAATGGTTTTCTAAATTCTATATATTTTTCTATTATTTGATCTAGCACCTGAAAATGATCGTTTGGACTGTAGCCTTTCCTGAAGCCTGCCTGTTCGATGGGTTGATGCAGTTCTATGTCACCGGATATTCGGTCTAACAGACATGATGCAAATAATTTATACAGGCAGGGTAAAAATAAAATACAGCCAGATACAGATTTACATACAAAACTTATTTTTGCTATAATTTCTTAGTATTACAATTTTTGGCAACGAAAACGAATTACCGACATAGATCTGTACTGCTAGAATGCCCATGCCAAATTTCATGGTTCTAAAGCATGTCATTTTAAAATGAGAGCTGAACTACGTTTGTATGGGGACGCGAGTTCACGCGAGCGTCCTGGCGACTCTTAAATGGTTATATAGCTAAAAATCAGAAGGATATTTTTAGTGCAAATTATCATTTATTTCAATACCTATTAAATAAGTTTACATCAAGTATACAATGATCTCTAATATTCACATTCCTTGTGCTAGTTTATTTAAATGTGATGAGTTTTGTTTGGTAGTCGTTTGTTAATTTGATTTTGCCACAAAAGTATTTGTGATAACTCTGATCCATTTAAAGATCCAACTATCTGCCTGTTGGTTTGTATTCTTTGTTTGAGTTATCTTTTATTTTTTTGTGATGAGAAGACAATTATTTATGGTTATAAATAAAGATGCCAGTAAAAATACTACTTAGATATTTTTGCAATCAGTTTTATGAACTAAACAAAAATTATCATTATGAGAATACTTGAATTAAACAATTCATTCATTTAGTGTACATTTTTTTTCAATAATTTCGTTTGTTACTAAAAATTTTTTAGATGAAAATGTCCAGCCTCCTCCTCGTCCTTATAGCCTCCTTGGCTATATGTTATGCCGCCAACGGTACCAGCAAACTTAAGGAGGGCGCGCGTACGAAGATAGGGGGTGTGTTGCAGCCGGCTGAGGAGAAGGCATTTGGAGGCCTGTCTAGCATATGTAAGTCACTCACTAGGTCACTCATCCACACATCCGGTCACTCCCGTTGGCGCTCAGGTGGTGATGTTTTTAGGGGCCGTAGCCAAAATGGCAAAATTTTAGAAGGTGCGTTATCACATAGTTTCCGCGAAAATTATTTTGAACATTATTGGTTCAGCCATTTTTGAGTGATGTCCAAAAAACTTCTAAACTTCTTCCATAGGCATCTTTTTTGGAACTTATTCCATTGAAGGTACGGAACCCTCCTTTATGCGTGGTCCGACACCCACTTGGCCATTTTTTAGGGTTCCGTAGCCAAAATGGCAAAAACGGAACCCTTATAGTTTCGCCATGTCCGTCCATCCGTCCGTCCGTCCGTCCGCGGTCTAGCTCAGTGACCGTTAGCACTAGAAAGCTGAAATTTGGTTTGAATATGTGCATTAACCAAGCCGACAAAACGGTAGAATAAAAACGCGAAAAATATATTTTGTTAGGGTACCTCCCGTACACGTGAAGAAATTTTTTTTCGTTCCAACCAAGTTGTGTGGGGTATCGTTGGATAGGTCATTTAAAAAGAATTAGGGTCTTTTAAAGCAGTTTTTGGATAAAACTAATGCTTTCGGAAATAATAGCTCCGAAAGTTTAAAACAGGGCGTCCCCCCCATCTAACTTTTGAATCGTGGGTCCTAAAATTTTGAAAAAAATCATGAAACTGAGGCCTAATGAGTACCTTCAATGAAAACTATATTGAAATAAATCGGTTGAGCCGTTTTTGAGTTATCATTCAAAAACCCATAGTGAAAGGACATAAGTAAAAATGACGTAAGCGCCGCCAAATTTCCCGGAAGAAACGACCTTTTGAATTAATGGTCTCAGTTTACGGAACCCTACACTGAGCATGGCCCGACATGCTCTTGGCCGGTTTTTATTTTCTAATACCGGTCAGATCAAGGCCTACTATACGACATTGTACATCGAGGGGGGTAAGTGAAATAAATTAATACAAACAAGAGTCTAATTTGTAGTACAGACAGAGCGTCCTAAGACTATGGGACATCAAGAGAGTACCTTAAATATCGTAGATGGGATATTTTGATGAAAGAAGACTTAATGTTATTTTTAAAAGTTAGTTAATTCTACATTTAAAGATTTTCTAAGAATTACTTGCTTCGTCTGGGGAATCAAACCGACTTAAATGTAAAAAAAAATCAGCCCTTGTTTTATGATGCCAATCGAAAGAATGGACAAAAAATAATAATTCTTCTTCAGTAACATTGTATTTTAAAAGAAAGGAACAACGTAAAATGTTTGAGTCAAATTTCAAGAAAATTATTTATTGCCGAAAAGCAAGTAATTCTTAGAAAATCTCTAAATGCTGAATTACTAACTTTAATAATAACATAAAGCAAGCAAGCAAGTAATTCTTAGAAAATCTCTAAATGAATGAATGAATGAATGAATGAATGAATGAATGAATGAATGAATAATATTTATTTCAGATTATAAAAGATCCATATTTTTGTTAGTAATTATATACATCATTATTATTAAATTATTAACTATTGGTTAGTAAAACTATTCTAAGCACTCTCTACATATTATAATAAAATTTTTGGGGGGATGCACTTGGATAATGAGTGCATTTTCACCCAGAAAAATAAGATAGGGTTGTCCCATCTTTCAGCAATGGCTTTCAGGAAGCTGTTGGGGCTGTCCCACACCCTGTGCATCAGGGATGCGACTCGTTTACGAATTATTGTGTAAAAACAATCCGTCCGAGCCTCCGCAAACATCCCTGATGCACTGCAATGCCTCCTCAACCCCATCAGCACCCTGAAAGCATTGTTGTATTGGATGCGGAGAGCGCTGTAAGATTTCTGCGTATATCTGGTCCACAGGGCGCAAGTGTACATGGACTGGCAGTAGGCCTTGAACAATGAAACTTTTACCTCTTTAGTGCACCTTGCGAACCTGCGTGCCAGCATATTGCAGCGTACTGCCAGCGCTCTCCGCTCTCTTTCCATATCCAGATCATCTGTGAGATCATCCGTGACCCAGTGACCCAAGTATTTGAATTTTCTTACTCTAACAAGCGGCTTGCCGTTGAGCGTTACTGGTGGGACTTTCGAATATATTTTATTACCTGCCTTAAAAACAAGAAGCTCGCTTTTCGTCTCATTGTACTTGAGTCCATGTGTCACGGCATATTTCTCACAGATGTTAATCAACTTTTGCAGAGCATTGACTGATGGGCCCAGCAGCACCATATCATCGGCGTAACTTATGTTGTTAACGAACTTACCACCGATTGAACATCCGACTCCGGCGCTGCTGAGCTCACCTATCAATCCGTTCACGTACAGGTTGAAGAGCAACGGCGAAGACAACCCCCCCTGCCTCACCCCGCACTCCAGCCTGTACGTGTCTGAAAGTTGACCTGACCATCTCACAACGTTTGTCTGGTTGCCGTACCAGTACTCAAAAATAGATAGGAGGTCTGAGGGAAGCTTAGTCTCATGCCTAATCTTATGCCAAAGTACGTCGTACGACACCAGATCAAACGCTTTCGATAAATCCAAAAAGCAAGCGTACACGGGTGTATCCGCTTTAGCGTAGTACTGGACGGTGTGCTTCAGGCACAGCACGGCTGACTCCGTAGACAACCCCGGCCTGAAACCGAATTGGGCTTCGTGTATTTCAGTGTGCTGCTCCATATGTTTATTGAGCAAACCATCCAGAACCTTAGCTATTATCGTGGCCAATGAAATTGGCCTGTAGTTACCTCTGTCGGAGACATTCCCTGTCCTGTTCTTTACTATTGGAACGAAATAAATGCTGAATTACTAACTTTAATAATAACATAAAGTCTTCTTTCACAATATGTCCTATCTTCAATATTTAAGGTACATTTCCTTGATGTCACATAGTCTTGGAACGCCCTGTATATTCTTACCACCCCGAATTACACACTAGCAGTTAATGTAACTGTTGCGTAATAGGGGTCCTTAAAATACGAGTGTGGTTTTATGAAACGAACGAAGTGAGTTTCATAATAAGATCACACGGGTGTTTTAAGGCCTAATTACGTACAGTTGCATACACTGCTTTATCTACACACATTATTATAAACTCTAAATAAAGCGTTCCGAAACCGTTAGAATGACTGCCATTGCACCATTCGCACCACCATGGCCAACTCGATTGTGCCGGCGGACGGGGAGGCGGGGAACAACAAAATGGAGTTCCCAATAAAGGCGTGAGGAACAAAAAATGTGCCAGAAGCTGGGAGCTACAAACGGTTTTTTTTCCCCATTTTTCATCTTACCATTCTTACCCCAACTCAGCCTACTATTATTTAAATGTTTTCTGATAATTCTTGTCCGCAGGTGGTAACGTAAAGAAGCTTTTTGGGGTATCGTATGAGGACTACGAGGGAAAAAATGACCCCCAAGTAGACCAGCTGACTCTAGAGTACATAGTTCCGTAAGTTAAATCATAATTTATAAACTGCTGCATGGTCCATGTCCGTGGAAATAAATAATTTTTCTTAAAAAAATTCTTAAAACTTTTGGGGAAAATTATTTATTTCCTGAAAACGAAATTGTTTAGTATGTAAGGATTAGTATAAGTAGTACTAACCATTAGACTAGGAATTAGGATAACAAATGTTACAAATCCATCAAATAATGTGAAGAAAAACCAATGCGGTGAATTTCTACTGTGCAACTTCAATATTGTGCAGTATCTAGAGTTGGAAGAAAAGCGTATGTGAAGTCGCTAGAATAATCCACACAAATGATCCAAGTTGGTCGTAAATAAAAATCATTATTATTATAATTTTGTTCCACTTAGCCGTTTTTGGAGAAATTGTAAACGAGTGATCTCTTTATCATCGGTAGTCGCTCCTTCATATCTGAAGATCATGATCTTCTAGAATCTAGATCGTATGACTTGTTCCATAAACTCCTTTCCGTGGCCATATGTACTTGTACTTCATCATAAAACTTGCTTTTCATCTTTACATCGTCGCTCCATGGCGTCAGAGATAAACAGGGCTGTGTAAAGTGGATCAATTAATGCCCAGAGTTTAGTCGGATGTCTATTTTTTTATAGAGTTATTTTTATTTAATACATATATATTCCCACAGCGGCAAAGTTACGACATACAAAATTACTACCGCGGCAGAGCTCATTCCTAAGTCCCCAGAGTTCGACCCCGAAGAGATTCTTTACCTTTTCGTCCATGGCTACACTGACAACCCCAGCGAAAAAAACTTTCAAATTATCAACGAGGCACTATCGAACAAAGGTAAAATTTCAACTCTAGCTTTAGAAATTCATCCCCGCTTGAAAGTCTAAATTAAACGCAACGTCCGACCTCGAGCCACAGATTATATATTTAATAGTTCTCTCGAACGTCTACTCAGTATTCTTTGGTCTACTCAGCTTCTACAATCTCGAAAGTAGTCCGAATGATTCGGAACGTGCCCGCATTCTTGCGGTGTCAGTCCCTGAATCTGGCCACTGGCTTCATGCACTGCCATCGAGGCAGATTGGTACTGTACTGGACTCAAGTACTTTGCGTATAGCGGTATGCTTACGGCTTGGGTCCAGTATGTGTGTGCCTCACACGTGCGCTTGCGGGAAAGGTGTGGACCAGCTGGGTCGGCATGGCCTTTCATGTACAAGAAGCGCCGGCCGCATGTATCGCCACGGCACCATCAATGACTTGGTCCGCCGCTCGCTTGCCACCGTCTCTGTGCCCGCAATTCTGGAACCCGCTGGTATAGCAAGAGACGATGGCAGGCGGCCCGACGGAGCCACACTGGTGCCGTGGAAATTGGGTAGAGCTCTGGTGTGGGACGCTACGTGCGTTGACACATTTGCGCAGTCCCACATCCAGGCGACCCGTACAAAGGCCGGTGCTGCGGCGGACCAGGCTCAGATTCTCAAGCGCCGCAAATACTCGTTCTTGCTCAAGGACTACGAGTTTGCGGCGCTCGCCGTAGAGACTCTGGGTCCCTGGTCGGCCGACATGAAGGCGTTCATGAGGGCCCTGTCGGCGCGGTTGGTCGACACTACGGGTGACCAAAAGGCTGGCGCTTACCTCTCCCAACGTATCGCTCTAGCGGTACAGAGAGGTAACGCCGCCAGCGTTATAGGGTCAATGCCGCAGGCCGATCTTCTAGACGGGGTATTCTTTTTATAGGTAAGTATTTTTTTTTTTTTTTTAATATTTTTAATTAGTTTTTAGTTGTTATTTAGTTTTAATTTAGTTTTAATTTATTTTAATTTAGTTTATTTTTGTAATTTATTGGTTATAAATGAATAAAGAATAGCGTTGTGTTTAATCAACGTACACTTTTGCATTTTACGTAAAGATATAGTTGCCGTCGATTATACATTAAAGTTTTTAGTTATTATTAACAGATACAGATACTACAGATAGTTAGATTAACAAATCTGACTATCCCTATAGATAGGCGTATCTACAGATACAATGGTATAGATCTATCCGTCAATC
The DNA here is from genome assembly GCA_911728535.1 of Pammene fasciana. Lineage (NCBI taxonomy): Eukaryota > Metazoa > Arthropoda > Insecta > Lepidoptera > Tortricidae > Pammene > Pammene fasciana. The sequence goes on along the minus strand of OU452294.1, from coordinate 10,482,468 downwards.
ATAGATCAAATCAAATCCGCGACTACGCTGCACACGGTAACCGACTACATATGTGACCTGGGCTTCCCTATGTGTTATCGAGCTCATGCTTTAGATTAGAACCATGAAATTTGGCATGGGCATTCTAGCAGTACAGAAGAAAATATAGCAAAAATAAGTTTTGTATGTAAATCTGTATCTGGCTGTATTTTCTTTGTATTACAATTTTTTGCAACGAAAACGAATTATCTAGATCTGTACTACTAGAATGCCCATGCCAAATTTCGTGGTACTAAAGCTTGTCGTTTTAAAATGAGAGCTAAACTACGTTTGTATGGGAACGCGAGCATCCTGGCGACTTAAACGCAAACGCACTATTCCTGCTAGCCTAATTTGGTCGTGTTCTTATCGCCTGTCTCCATAGCTGTCACGTTTTAACAAATGTGTAAGTGCGAAAGTGACGCATGACGTGATAGGCGATGAAACGCCAACCATGATAGCGTTCTGATATCATTTTCTATGCGTTAGGGAACGTGCTTGCCTTGGACGCCAGTTCTCTCATCGGAGAAATGTACCTCCGCTCCTCCACTTACGTTCGGTTCATTGGAGAAAAACTGGGAGAAGTGCTGGCCGCTATGTCTGACCGTAAGTTTCTTCGAATGCAATATCCTGGCGCTTCCTCACGCAAATGAAATGAAATGAAATAAAAAATATTTATTTGCAAAGCAAAGCATCAAGCATTGCAATAAATCGGGGAAATGATGCTGACGATGGTGCTGGTGGCTTGGCACCTTTGTCGGCACAATGCTGCAGAGCTCCGACTTGTTTTAATAGGAAATATTACGCAAAACTCTGCGTAGGGGACGGCACTAGCACAACCAGAGGGCCTACCCCGAAACACGAAAATAAAAGTTTCGTTACCTGGTTCTCTGTCACTCTTACATATTAGAGCGATAGAGAGGCAAAAGTCAAAATTTCGATTCTTTCGTTTCACGATAGGCCCTCTGTAAACAAACCGCCTTGGTGCACAAATGACATATTTATTCGTTATAAATTATCTATGAAAACTTGTAAAAAACTGTTTAAGGCCTAGTATGTATTAAGAACTCTATGGTTTACCGGTGTGCTAGTGCTGCACTCTGGTGGCAGAACATTGCAGTAATATCCTCTATTGAAGCAGTTTTAGTTTAGTTTTTAACCGACTTCAATTCCATTGAGGAAGGAGGTTCTGCATTCGGTTTGGTGTTTTTTTTTTATGTATGTTCACCGATTACTCCGAGACCCGTGGTCCGATTTGAGTAATTCTTTTTTTTGTTTGAAAGGATCTACATCCAAGGTGGTCCCATATTAATATGGTGTTGTTCTGATGATGGGATCCATGAGGAATTGAGGGAACTCCTCAATTTTTAAAGGCACATGTATGGTGATTTGGGCGTTTTCTTAAGAAACTCAAGCATTTTCTCACGAAAACTACCATTTCGATGCAGTGGACCTGATGATGATGATTGTTTTGATGATAATGATGAAGATTTTTTAAATGTAGGATGTTCAGCGATTGCTCCGAGACCCTTGGTCCAATTTGAATAATTCTTTTTTTGTTTGAAAGAAACTACCTCAAAGATGGTCCCACATTAATCTGGTGCTGTTCTGATGATGGGATTCATGAGCAGTTGAGGGAACTCCTCAATTATTAAAGGCACGTGTATAGTGATTTGGGTGTTTTTTTTAAGCTACTCAAGCATTTTCTCACGAAAACCACCAATTTGATGGAGTGGACCTGATGATGATGATTGTTTTGATGAAAATGATGAAGATTTATTAAATGTAGGATGTTCAGCGATTGCTCCGAGACCCTTGGTCCAATTTGAATAATTCTTTTTTTGTTTGAAAGAAACTACCTAAAGGTGGTCCCACATTAATCTGGTCCTGTTCTGATGATGGAATCTATGAGCAACTGAGGGAACTCCTCAATGTTTAAAGGCACGTGTATGGTGATTTGGGTGTTTTCTTAAGCTACTCAAGCATCTTCTCATGAAAACCGCCAATTTGATGGAGTGGTCCTGATGATGATAATTGTTTTCGTGATAATGATGAAGATTTTTTTATGTAGGATGTTCAGCGATTACTCCAAGACCCGTGGTCCGATTTGGACAATTCCTTTTTTTTTTTTGTTTGATAGGATCTACCTCGAAGATGGTCCCACATTAATCTGGTGCTGTTCTGATGATGGGATCCGTGAGGGATTGAGAGAACTCCTCAATTTTTAACGGCACATGTATGTTGATTTGGGTGTTTTCTTAAGCAACTCGAGCATTCCCTCTTGAAAACCACCAATTTGATAGAGAGGACCTAATGATGAAGTACAAATATTATTATGATACGTGGACCTTTCCTTAGATAGAATGGGTGTATTATGAACTTTTTTATATATCTTTACCCATTATTCCGAGACTTGTTGTTAAATATATAACCACTAAAAATGGAAAAATAAAAACTTTTTACAAAAAAAAGATAAACCGACTTCAAAAAGGATAAAATGAATCATTATATTATTTATATGCGTTACCAACTGATATGTTTGAAGTCGGTGCCAAGCCACAAATTACAAAACCGGTTAAATCAGCTTCAAGTGTGAACATCACAAAACATCGGTACTAATAATGCAAAGGTGAATGCGATTTCATGTGTTACATTTTCATGTCTAAACTACTAATCCTATTTTGATGAAATGCGACAACGATATATATATTCTGATACACGTCTGCTTTGTCAATAATCAGAAAAAGGCGGCAAATAGAAAAAAATTGTAGACGCGTAAGATTGACCTTCCATAGAAAATTTGAATATCGTGCCTTTTTTACTGACACGGCGTGTGTACTGGGTATATGTGAGTATAGAAAAATTAATCTAGCAATTGAATTCCTTTATACTTCGGATTAAACCTTAGATGAAGAAGGATAAATAATTCAAAGCGAACCACGGGCTTCGTTCGACATACGGATAGTCCCAACAATGTGTTAACAAACAAACATAGGACGCATGATTATACTTTCTGTACCTACTCGCCTAACAGTTAACGCATGGTCGAAACGAATGTATATCTACGTGCGATTCATACCGTATTAGATTAGTTATCTAGTAAAAATAACAATTCACTGAACACACCGCCTCGTTCGTAAGAACACTTCCAAATTTGGCTTGGCACCGACTTCAAACATATCAGTTGGTAACGCATATAAATAATATAATGATTCATTTTATCCTTTTTGAAGTCGGTTTATCTTTTTTTTGTAAAAAGTTTTTATATTTATACCGATAGAACAGATGAAAAATCAGTAAAATCACCAATGCCGTGTCTATTCACAGATGGCCTAGACCCCGCAGACATCCACATAATAGGGCATAGCCTGGGAGCGCATATCTCCGCCTTTGCTGGCAAGGAATTCGCCAACACGACCGGGTACAACGTCAGCCGCATCACCGGGCTCGACCCGGCCGGCCCGTGCTTCGCCGGATTAGAGCCCGAGCTGAAGTTGAAGGCCACGGATGCGGACTTTGTGGATGTCATCCATACGAATGCTGGCATTTTAGGATTGAATGAACCTGTTGGTAAGTGCTCTTTAATAGTTGTAGTTAACCAGCCCTTTATGAAAGCATTTAACTTACTTCACTTAATACGGTTTTTAGGATTTCATTGACCAAAGGATTGGTGCAACAGTTTTTTGAGATATGATTTAAATTGCTTCATAGCGTTATTACAATTTTATCGAGGATTTTATGTTTAAATGTAGTATTTTTTTACGTTATTTTCTCCTTCAGGTCAAGTGGACTACTTCCCGAACGGTGGCCACCTGCAGACGAACTGCTCTTCACAAACATTATCGCCATCGTGTAGCCATAGCCGCGTGGTGGAGCTCTTTGCGGAGTCCGTGGGGTCACCAAACGCATTCCCGGCGCTCAAGTGCAAGGACTATGACGCGTTTAAAAAGGGCGAGTGCGAAAGTGATATCAGGTAAACAGGATATTAGAATCTGATGATCTAACCAACTTTAAAACGCATCTCTATGACTTTACCGAGTGTATGGCTCCATGTCACACAGACTTTATAATATGTGGGATTGTCTATGGCGGCCTAGGAAGGAGCGCGTGCGTTCCTAAACTATGAAGTGTGGTAAGCGCTGCGCCCCCCTTTTTACGTGAGGCGCCCAGTGCTGGGGTGGGCTTCAAGCACCCTCTCAACGCCAGGCTTGACTGGACTTTGCATGTGGGCGCCTAGTGAGGAAAGTAAACTTCGGATGTCGGGCCTTGGGGATAATCCATTAATTACGTCACACCAATTTCATGATATTTTGACCCCTCCCTCCCTCCTTGTCACACTTCGTCACAATGGGGAGGGCGGCTGAAAGGTAATTGTAGATGGCGCCACTAGAGTTTGAGACAACTCGACTAATTCATTGTATGAAATTTATAACTTAAAAAAATATTTGTATTTAATAAACCAATGTTTAATAAAACTTCTTAATTAAACTATCTGTATAAGTATTAAACTCTGAGGCCGTTAAACTGTCGGATAAAGTTTTAAAGCCATTCAAATAAAAAAGTTTTGTTTTGACAGGAGCATGTAGGATATGTTCATGTACGTAAGAATCGTCTGTTTAACGCGATAAAATGGATCCTCATGATAAATATGGAGGTCTGACTGTAATGTAACACAGTTAAAAGCACTTTTACGGGAACGCTGATACCTCGCGTTCCCGTAAAAGTGCTTTTAACTTTTTTAAAGGAAAAAAACCTTATAGAAAGGTTAAGTATATTAGGCTGTGTACTGTTTTCACTTGATAATATTATGCTTAAAATATCAAGGAAAATGTACAATACCAACGTTTAAAATTGCTTTCCTGTTTATTTCAGGTATAATATGTTACGACCAAAATTAATTTTCAATTTAATCCAGCATTAAATGTCGATTATGATATGACTTATGAGGCACCAACATAATCAGAAGATGTAAATTCTTATAGAGATAGAGATATCAATGCAGATTCAAAGCTCCCACCTCTGATCATGTCTAATATTAAAAACGATTTAAACCGGTACATTCAATTCTCATTAAATTTATACAAAACTTATTTGATTGTGGTAACTCACTTTTCCATTAACTATTATGATAATTTCATTACAACAGTCATATTTCAGCCATTAATCTGCCTATAGGTACAAATATACTATGTATTAGCACTATTAACAGAGACTATAGAGATATAGAAAGCCACAGCCTAAGAACTTTTTGAAGCTCAAGTCAATTGCGCCCTTTGTCCGAAAGCCGCTTAAAAAGTTCTTAGGCTGTGGCCGTCTATATCTCTATAGTCTCTGGTATTAGTACGAGTATGTATGTAGTTATGTACAAACTAATTAAATTTAAATTACGTATAATAATCCAATTAAAAACTGTTTTGTTCATTTTCTGTCAAGCGGCGCCTTAGCCCAAACATTATACATATTTTCTTTGGCCCAAACTAATGATGTCACAAACTCTAGTGGCGCCACCTAGTAGCAAAGTTTGGCAGCCGCCTTCCCCATTAACTGTACCCTCCCCCCTTACTGTGACGTCACATTTAGATTTTTAGTTTAGGTAGATAAAAATTAAAATGAGCCTTATCGCATTAGTAATACATTCACTATTTCGAAAACAAATCGTTAAACTAGGCCAGAAAAATAGTATCTTTATAGGGAACGAAAGTATTCAAACAAATCCGAGTACCTATGTCGAAAATCAGTTTAAATTATTTTTTTAAAACTTAGATTTTGTAAAAAAATGTATGTGAGGATTGTGAGGTCACAAACATGGAACTCCTCCCTCCCCCCTGTCACGATATGTCACATTTTGTGGACCCCCTCCCCTCCCCTGAGGTGTGATGTAATTAATGGATGATCCCTTGGCATGGAATAGCTTACAGCTGGAGGCTACTCTCTCTCCCATATGATTCACGGCAAAATTCCTTCCCTTGTTGTTAAACGTCTTTTAAAAGTGTGTTTTTATGAATTTCTTTGCAGTCCCATGGGCTTCGCTTCAAAACCAGGCACGACAGGGCTCTACTACCTGCAGACCGCGGGAGTCAGCCCGTACGGACTCGGCAAGGAAGGCCTGACGTATAAGAATGAAGAAGGCTCCAAAGTCTCGCAAGATTAAACGGAATTGAAGACCAGACGTGTAGATATAGTACAGATTTCAGATAAATATTTATTATATTAACACTATGACCTTCATATTTTCCTACTGTTTACTGTTAATATGTAGCTAGTTATAGTAGTAATAATGTTTTCCGAAAAATGAATAAGTTTGATTGTTTACTGTTAATGTATCTATACATATATAATATTTTATTTAAACAAAGTTTAATAAATTTATAGGAAACCTGTACTTACCTATACTTCATTAAAGGACATGACCTGGATGGGGATATTTTAAGTAACATTCATATACATGAAATATAAGTAGGGATATCATTTAAATTGAGTTTTATTTCATTTTTGAACTCATAATTGAAGGTAACCAAACTGGGAAACGTCTCGGTAGTTTAGTAGTAGTTGGTAGAGCGGCGTGCTGGTATCCCAGGGTCGCGAATTCGAGTATATGGCGATTATCACAGTGACGACGGATCCGCATGCGGCGCCGGTGCGCGAGAGAGATAGCGCTCTGCATGTGTATAGCGCTGTCTCGCTCGCACACCGGCGCCTCATGCGGATCCGCACCAGTGTGATAACCGCCTATATCGTTATCCTCGGAGGTCACATGATGCATTTTATAATTTCTATACAAGATGAAGTGTTGGAAGTGTCGTGTAGGACGTGGAACGATACTGCGTGAATCACAAGTTATGTTATTAGTTGAGACGTCGGTTTCAACATCAACAGTTCATATACCAGGGATGTCACGAATGTCGCTTTTCTCACATTCGCGAATGCGAATATTCAGGATGCGAATGTCCGAATGCGAAAAATATTCGGAAAATATTCGCATCATTTCATGCGAATGCGAATGTTGATACGAATGTCAAAAATGATGCGAATATTCGCATTATACGAATGCGAATGCGAATATTCGTGACATCCCTAGTTCATACATATGGCACACTGAATGTTTTGCACTACTGGCTACTCTTAAACGTATTGAATTGAAATTTATGGAATTTGTTGGGGTTGTAGTATAATTTGAAAGTTCATTTATATAGAGCTAGACGGCAGAACGATCTTCAATAAGGTCTTGTTATATTGGTCAATTATTTTGCAAATAAATCGCGAGTTAATTCGGCGGACTACTACTGTTAAAAAGTCTGCAACGCGCATTCTACACTTCTGGAGCCCGGTACGCATAGGTTACAAATTACAATACAATAACTGCTTACCAATCAGGCGGACCGTGTGCTTGTTTGCGACCATTGTGGTATTAAAAAAATACGCTTTACTGATTACTAATTAATGTTTTTCAGAAACGGTATATTTATTAATTTATTGGCGAAGTTAATTTGCTTATTGCCAGTGCCCAGCTGTACATATATTGCAAATGAAAGTAAATAATATCTTGAGGTAGGTTTTAAATAGGATGCTTCGACGATATTGGCGTCAAAGTCAGTCATCGTGAGAAGTCGAAAGCATTGGTTTGCAATAGCAGTAAAAAGACGTAATAAATTATTTTAATAATATTTTTAAACAAGGTTAGTTTTGGAAACTTTCGTATAACTTTGGGCGGTAAGTGAGATTTTTATAATACTAGCTGTACCCGCGCGGCTTCGCTCGCGTGTGTTGCAGTTGATTCTGTTACTTTTCGTTATCCTCAACAGTCCATTGCTGAACGCTTTCTACTTGTAAAATTTTATAAAGTCAGTTTAGCAGTTTAGCTAAAACCGACTTCTTCCATATAACTTCGACATCCCAAAAGATCGACGGAAAGCGTCTAAGATTGGACTGTGTCAGCCATGGTCAAGAGAAGCATGTGAGTGGGAAGATCTGGCGAGCTAAAAAGTCAGAGCTTCTTTGTAGAGTCATGTAGAGTCGAACGGCCGAAGTATCTCAGAGGAAAGTGCAGCAGGAGGTCAGAGATCGAACACAAATTAATGATAAGTCTTAAAAGTAAACCGAAGGGTGGAAAGACCAATAATAATTAGGCAGCCCTTCCACTAAGGCGGAGATGAGAGGAGACGTGCGGGAATCAACCAATCTTCCTCCTAGCGTTTATCCCGGCTTGGGGTCCGCTTGACACGGGAATCAACCAATAGCCGGGAATTAACTAAGAACCGTCACCGTGACCATGACTGATGCCTTGCTGATGATCGATTCCCGCATGTCCCCTCTTATCTTTAATCGTATCCGTATCAATAGCAAGGCAGCTTTAGTGGTAAGGTCTGCGTAGGCCGACAGCTAAACACTAATTAGAGTCGAAAACCCGAAGCGTCCCAGAGATAACAACCTTGATGTTAAGGTGTAAGCAAAATGGCCCCCAAGCTAATATAAATATGAAATTAATTAAATATAATTATTAGATTATATCGATAAAAGTACTTACTTATAGATTATAGATACCTACTGTGCACCCAGGTTCGGAGTTGCGTGGACAATTTATGAATGAATTCATTCATAATGTGTCCATGCACTTTTGAATCTCAATGTTCATTTCCATAGATTAAGATTTAGAAGAGCGCATCGCCAACAAACTGTCTCACAGTTTGGCGAAACTTTAGTTTAAGGAAAATTTGTATTTTCACATGTATTTAAATAAAAAAAAAAAAAAAAAAAAAAAAAAAAGCAGCCTTTCACGTAGTAAACTCTATCAAAACTGTTATTGATTCCGTCTTAAATATTCAACTTAACCATTTTTGGTATTAATAGTGAAAGTGCTGTGTGTTTTTGGTTTATGCAAGCCTTCTGCCGCTTATGCCATAACGCAAACTCTATCAAAACTTTTTTCTTCCCATCTGAAATATTCAAACTTACCATTTTTGGTAAAAATAGCAATGGTACGGTGTTTTTGTCTAATGCGGGAGGCTCCGCCCCCGAGCCCCCCTTGTACCGTCTGCCGCGTGGAAAACTCTGTCAAACTCTTGCCCCCATCTTAAACATTCAACCTTACTAATTTTGATAACAATAGGAATAGCGCAGTGTGTTTTTTCTTTATGCTGGTGGTCCCCTTTGACCGCCTTTCACGTGCTAAAACCTATCAAAACTCTTTTTCTCCCATCTTAAATGTTTAACCTAACAATTTGTGGTATAATTAGCAATGGTATGGTGTTTTTTTTTATCTTCATGCGGGGAGTCCCGCCCCCTGAGCCTCCCTTTGTTTACCGCCCGTCACATGGTAAACCCTATCGAAACTCTTTTTCTCTCATGTTAAATGTTCAACCTAAAAATTTTTGGTATAAGTAGCAATAGTGCGGTGTGTTTTTTCTTTATGCGGGGGCTCCGGCCCCCGGGGCCTCCTTTCTTTACTGGCTATTACGTGGTAAGCCCTATAAAAACTCTTTTTCTCCCATCTTAAATTCTTTATATAATCTAACAATTCTTGGTATAATTAGCAACACTACGGTGTGTTTTTTTCTTTATGCGGGGGGCTCCGCCCCCCGAGCCCCCCTTTCTTTGCCACCCGTCACGTGCTAAACCCTATCAAAACTCTTTTTCTCCCATCTCGAATGTTTAACCTAACAATTCTTGCTATACTTAGCAATAGTACGGGGTATTTTTTCTTTATGCGGGGGGCTCCGCCCCCCGAGCCCCCCTTGTTTACCGCCTATTCCGTGTAAGCCCTATCAAAACTCTTTTTCTCCCATCTTAAATGATTAACCTAACAATTTTTGGTATCATTAGCAATACTACGGTGTTTTTTCCTTATGCGGGGGTCTCCGCCCCCCGAGCCCCCCTTTAATTGCGGCCCGTCACGTGATACACCCTGTCAAAACCCTTTTTCTCCCATCTTGAAAGTTTAACCTAACAGTTCTTGGTATACTTAGCAATAGTACGGCGTATTTTTTCTTTATGTGGGGGGCTCCACCCCCCGAGCCCCCCGTGTTTATCGCCTATCCCGTGGTAAGCCCTATCAAAACTCTTTTTCTCCCATCTTAAATGATTAACCTAACAATTTTTGGTATCATTAGCAATCTACGGTGTTTTTTCTTTATGCGGGGGGCTCCGCCCCCCGAGCCCCCCTTTCATTGCGCCCCGTCACGTGATACACCCTGTCAAAACCCTTTTTCTGGCGGAGCCCCCCGAGCCCCCCGTGTTTACCGCCTATCCCGTGGTAAGCCCTATCAAAACTCTTTTTCTCCCGTCTTAAATGATTAACCTAACAATTTTTGGTATCATTAGCAATCTACGGTATTTTTTCTTTATGCGGGGGGCTCCGCCCCCCGAGCCCCCCTTTAGTTGCGGCCCGTCACGTGATACACCCTGTCAAAACTCTTTTTCTCCCATCTTGAATGTTTAACCTAACAGTTCTTGGTATACTTAGCAATAGTACGGTGGATTTTTTCTTTGTGCGGGGGGCTCCGCCCCCCGAGCCCCCCTTTAGTTGCGGCCCGTCACGTGATACACCCTGTCAAAACTCTTTTTCTCCCATCTTGAATGTTTAACCTAACAGTTCTTGGTATACTTAGCAATAGTACGGTGGCTTTTTTTCTTTGTGCGGGGGGCTCGAGCCCCCCGCACAAAATCCTTTCTTTGCCGCCCGTCACGTGCTAAACCCTATCAAAACTCTTTTTCTCCCATCTTGAATGTTTAACCTAACAATTCTTGCTATACTTAGCAATAGTACGGGGTATTTTATTCTTTATGCGGGGGGCTCTTTTTCTCCCATCTTAAATGATTAACCTAACAATTTTTGGTATCATTAGCAATACTACGGTGTTTTTTCTTTATGCGGGGGGCTCCGCCCCCCGAGCCCCCCTTTAATTGCGGCCCGTCACGTGATACACCCTGTCAAAACCCTTTTTCTCCCATCTTGAATGTTTAACCTAACAATTCTTGCTATACTTAGCAATAGTACGGGGTATTTTATTCTTTATGCGGGGGGCTCCGCCCCCCGAGCCCCCCTTATTTACCACCTATCCCGTGGTAAGCCCTATCAAAACTCTTTTTCTCCCATCTTAAATGATTAACCTAACAATTTTTGGTATAATTAGCAATCTACGGTATTTTTTCTTTATGCGGGGGGCTCCGCCCCCCGAGCCCCCCTTTAGTTGCGGCCCGTCACGTGATACACCCTGTCAAAACTCTTTTTCTCCCATCTTGAATGTTTAACCTAACAGTTCTTGGTATACTTAGCAATAGTACGGTGGCTTTTTTTCTTTGTGCGGGGGGCTCGAGCCCCCCGCACAAAATCCTTTCTTTGCCGCCCGTCACGTGCTAAACCCTATCAAAACTCTTTTTCTCCCATCTTGAATGTTTAACCTAACAATTCTTGCTATACTTAGCAATAGTACGGGATATTTTTTCTTTATGGGGGGGGCTCCGCCCCCCGAGCCCCCCTTGTTTACCGCCTATCCCGTGGTAAGCCCTATCAAAACTCTTTTTCTCCCATCTTAAATGATTAACCTAACAATTTTTGGTATCATTAGCAATACTACGGTGTTTTTTCTTTATGCGGGGCCCCCCGAGCCCCCCTTTGTTTGCAGCCCGGCACGTGATAAACCCTGTCAAAACTCTTTTTCTCCCATCTTGAATGTTTAACCTAACAATTTTTGGTATAATTAGCAATAGTCCGGTGTTTTTTTCCTTTTTCGTGGGGTGCTCCCCGACCCCCTCCCCCTTCTACCAACCACCTCGTGGAAAATTCTCCCATCTTGAACATTCAAACATTTTTGGTAACAATAGCAATAGTAGTGTGTTTTTCTTTATGCGAGTCCCCTTTAACCATCTATTACGTAAATTCTATCAAAACTGATTTTTCTTCCGTCTTTAACATTCAACTTAACAGTTTGTTGAATTTTGTAATTCTAATTTATTTTTTTCCCTTGCATAGGCTTATATTGGCCCTATGGTTGACGACTGGTAGAGAATACAATTTGGTATTATACTTACTCACCATTTCGTGCAATATAGATGAAATAAATAAAATATTCTTAAAGGGTAGGCAACGTGCATGTAAATCCTCTGAAGTTACAGGCGTCCATAGGCTACGCTAACTGCTTGGCATCAGGCGGCGGGCCGTATGCTTCAATGTCACCGTCGTGGTATAAAAAATATATAGTTAAAATACGATGGCATATATTCCCATATAAAGTCATTTCCCATACAAAGTTCAAATCTAAACAGACAAACAGACAAAAATTCTAAAAATCGTCGAAACGTGTCCTGTTATCGATTCTAAGAGCTACTAACTCATTTTTTTACTAATATCTCCAATGTACAGATTTTCGACCCTTTTCAGCTTTATTACATGTAGGTATAGATAGAAGATTTACAAACTATTCACAAACTATACACAAACTAATATCTTCTACGGTTGCCGCGATAGTTATTCATGAAATAAAACAACTTTGAACGGATTATATCGCGTATACTGAATTTTAAATTACATCCCGACGTTTCGAACACTTTACAGCGTTCGTGGTCACGAGTCGACCCGTGACCACGAACGCTGTAAAGTGTTCGAAACGTCGGGATGTAATTTAAAATTCAGTATACGCGATATAATCCGTTCAAAGTTGTTTTATTTCATATACACAAACTATTCACAAACATTTATAATACAGAGGTGATCGAGTAATTTTCCGATGAAAAGGAAAAATATACAAATTCGTATCCGCAGCAATCAGTCGTCTTTTCAACTCATAGTAGCATAGATAGTACCATAGTACCTACCTACTATAGCCATCTAGGGAAATCTCTGTGAACTCGATTTGCATTTAGTATGCACCTAAACTACATATGTAGTGGTCAGATTTTGCGTAGGGAGGACTCGGTTAGTGACAAAGTCCTGCGAGAGATAGCGTTACCTAATCGTATAGCCAAAGACATATCTAGATACCCCTTTTGATGGTACGTATTTTTTACTTTTCCACTATATTTAACCAGTATATTATTATTTAACCCATTTATTTATTTATATATGAATGAATATAAACTAACCGAAAGTAGTTAAACAAATATCAATTTGCTGCTTGAGCTTAACACTCATATTCATTTCCCATACAAAGTTTAAACCCCCCTTAAACCCCCTTAAATCCAAAATGTTCTTATTTTTTATAGCCTATGTCCTGACCAGAGGTCTGTTGATTCTGCTAGTGAAGTTTTTATCGAAATCGGTTCAGGCGTTTTGACGCCAACTCTCCCCATCCAAACAGACAAACAGACAAACAGACAATCAGACAAACAGACAAACAGACAAACAGACAAAAATTCTAAAAATCGTCGAAACGTGTTCTGTTATCGATTCTAAGAGCTACTAACTCATTTTTTTACTAATATCTCCAATGTACAGATTTTTTACCCTCTTCACCTTTATTATATGTATAGATAGATGTATGTACCACGGGCGGTAATAAAGAATGCTTCAAATCGCTTGTTTATGCCGCACAAATGCCCGGCTTTCCGCGACCTGAACCGTTCTTTATTTTACCGCTTTAATTTACGTAATGTACTTATTATCTTTCAATTTTGGTGCCAAAATATTTCTAGCCAACAAAAGTTTCCATGATACAATCAAAATAAACTTCATTAAATACCTACTACCTACTATTATTGGCCCCAATAATTATATATTAGAAGTAAACATAAGAATTATTCCGACAAATGTAAAAAATTCTGTACTAGACGAATCCATTGCATCGAGACTTAAACTACTTAAAGTTTAATTTATTTTATTTGACTATAAATCCAAGTTTAAACAAACATTGTATACATAAATAAATAAAACATTTTGGTAAGTAATAAGCCTTTTAGTTTTGAACTCCCAAAAGTTAAGTTACTGGTAGACTTACTACCTACTTAATTGGTTGTATAGCTAGAATTCAGCGGGATGTTTTTAGTGCAAATTATCATTATCAAAATGTCTCTACACATTTGAAATAATTGATTCATTTAATATACTTTTCACGCCACCTGCTCGGAAATGTGGCGAAAGAAGATCAAAATCCAAGCTGGAAAGTAAGCAATTGCTGTAGCATCTGAACAACCACTACAAGAATTGCTATTTTGCAGCAATGAAATGTCATAGTAGAAAAGTAAAATCCAGATGTCATTGCATTGGACCCGCCAATGAGAATCATTTAAAACATTAAAAAGGTCTTTTTTTGGCACCACTTTTTCATTCTAAAATAAAATAAGGTTGTTTATCGAACCAATTTACTTGTTTAAAAAAAAAGAAACGTCAAAATCATTCAGATCACCCTTAAGGCGTTTTTACCTTTTTAACCGTTTGTGGTTTTCTATCAAAAAGTGGGTAAGGAGTGAACCGGCTATTAGACATGGCAATTTGCAGGGCCCAATCTGTTGTGTACCCTGCCTCTCCCTCTCCCTCCTTCAGCTCCCTACGGGCCCTACCTTTAATTATACCTACCAACCTGACAGATTGGGCCCTGCAGGTTGCAATGTCTAATAGCCGTTTGAGTCGGATTGAAGCAAACATCGTAAAACGCTTCTTAAAAGTGAAAAAAAAAGTAATAAAGGTGGAGCGAGAAAAATACATATTGAATTGGATAATGTTTGACTGAAAAACAAGAAAGTTGTATTTATGCAGTAAAAATGAGTTCAATAAGTGCAGAAAATGTTATTAATACGCTGGCGCTCACCGAAATTCAAGAAACTGCACAGGCGTAGAAATTTGTTACCAGTGAAATCGCGTCCTAAATAAGAAGGTCCATGAACAGTGATATTTTGTATACAATATAATATCCGACGAACAATTCATGTTATGGAAGGATGGCGAAAAGAAGCATTTATTTGCAGAATGTTACATGCTCGTTTACTTTATCGTGCTTGTGAAAAGCATATGAACCGTCAATATACCTATGAATAGTATCTATTAAAGTGTTTGTTTATGCCAATTAATTTTTTATTTTATTTCCTCACAGTAGTCGTGAAAAGCACTATGTAATGTCTCGGCCGAAAGCGCTATACATAGGTGGACTCGTATCTTGGAGGGCCTCCCCTGGCGGGTCGGCCCTCGAACTAACTCGATCCACCTATAGCTTACTTTCCAGCCTCTACAACAATGTACTATACATTGAAAAAACGACAAGCGAGCTACTATAGCCGAAGCTTTTTCATTAATAACCAAAATTGGATATGAAGTTAATTTTATGTGCTTCTAACTCAAAGTTTACTTATAAAGATCAAAACATTTTGGTAAGTAATAAGCCTTTTAGTTTTGAACTCCCAAAAGTTAAGTTACTGGTAGACAAAGTTTGGTTGCTGATAACAAAAAAAATCTACTTACATTTCTTTTTTTAATGAAAATATATTCGTTTGTTACTAACATTTTTTTAGATAAAAATGTCCAGCCTCTTCCTCCTCATAGCCTCCCTGGCCATATGTTCTGCTGACAACGTTACCAGCATGCTCCAGGAGGGTGCGCTTATGGAGATAGGGGGTGTGTTGCAGCCCATTGAGCAGGCCACCATTACAGTCTTGTCTAGCCAATGTAAGTCACTCACTCGGTCACTCATTCACACACATGACCGGTCACTCACGTTGACTCGCAGAAAGTGATATTTTTAGGGTTCCGTTGCCAATACATACTTCCTACGAAAACTATTTTGAACATTATCAGTTCAGCCATTTTTGAGTTGTCTCCAAAAAACTTTTAACTTTTTCCATAGGCATCAGATACGACCCTTTGGTATTAGTTTGGTTCTTATTCCATTAAAGGTACGGAACCCTCTGTTTTTTTTTTTATTTTACTTAATACCGGTCCGATCAAGTCCTACTATAGGACATCGTACAATCTATTGAATAATTAGTAGAGTTTGCAATATACTCTTACCACCCCAAGTTACACACAGTGTTTTACATCGCACTTGCGAACAAATAATAAGTATTAAGACAAAAAAAATTAAAGCTACTTAAATTTCTATAACCCGCTACGCATGCAAGCAACGACACGCTTTGTGTGCAAGTGTGATGATTTGTGCTCATACATTCGACAATACTTCTCTTTCCAGTCATACACTGCAGTAGGTATACATATACTATAGTATTTTGTGGTATTGTTAATTGCTTACATGTAATTACACTAATGTGACAGCTCCTGCTAAAATGGTATTACTTTGTATAGCTGGAGCTGCCAGGTTATTGTCATCAATTAAACATACTCCTTTAGCTACAAATAGCAATGTACAAGTTACAGAACATTGTGAATAATTCAGTAACATTCTCGGTACATTCTCAGTAATTTGGTAATATTCTCGGAAATTCAGGAAAACTTACACGAGAATTTAAATTAATTTTTCTATGAGAACATACCCTGTGAGAGTGAATCGTAAGTGAGACAGTCAGTTAAAATAAGTGATAACGGCGGTATCCAGCGACTTCCTGAATAAATTTTTATTATTCGTAAAATATAAGTTTTAGAGCGCTGGTAGCCTTGCGGTAAGAAGAGCGCTGGTAGCCTTGCGGTAAGACGTCCGATTTTCAAAGGTCTCGGGTTCAAACCCCGGTTCGTAAGGCCTAGTTTCCCCTCTGGGTTGGAGGGTCAGATGGCAGTCGCTTTCGTAAAAACTAGTGTCTACGCCAATTCATGGGATTAAGTTGTCAAGCGGACCCCAAACCGGGATAAACGCTAGGATGATGATGATGATGATGATGTAAAATATAAGTTTTGTAAAAACATTCCATATTGACAACTCCGCAACTTTGAAAACTTCTCCTTGGTGCATTGCTACTATTGCTAGCTATAAAATATGAATGAATGAATGAATGAAGTATTTATTCAAAACACAGACACAACAATATAGGATTATACTTAAACTAGTGAAATAGAGGTTACATAGCTATGAATGGTTTCTGAAAAGGATAACACTCAGCATGTGTCGCAGCACTAGAGTGTTACGACGCTGGTTTTCAGTGTACCCATTGACATGAAAATACAAACACAAAACATAGATTATACAAAGCGAAATACAACAGAATGCATGGTGCGTGTTGTGAAATTGCGAAAATAAAAATATAAAATTACGGATAATGATAGACTATATAAATAAATAGAAAGGTTGCATTGACGTAAATAGATATATATTGATATAAGTAATAGACGTAGGAACCTGTATTAAGTGATGGCATAAGTTCATCTTTATACTAATATTTAGTATCGTATGCCTCTCGCTGTGTTTTCTTTCATTCAATATAGTATTTAGTATACTATTACAGTCACCGGCAATAGTATCTTCCTACAGGAAGGCCGCAAAAATATGTGACACGTTCTTATGGCCCTACAAATAAGAGATTGTCACATATTTTTGCGGCCTCCATGTAGGAAGATACTATTGCCGGTGGCTGTACCAACTTAAATATTTCCTGATGATTCTTGTTTGCAGGTGGTAACGTAAAGAAGCTATTTGGGATAACGTATGAGGACTACGAGGGAACAAATGACCCCCAAGTAGACCAGCTGACTCTAGAATACATAGTTCCGTAAGTTAAATCGTAACTTTTTTCCACGTAGCCTTTTTTGAAGAAATTATAAGCGAGAAATCTCTCTACCTGTAGTTGCTCCTTCATATCTGATGATCATGATATTTCAGATCGTATAACTTGTTCCATTGACTCCTATTCGTGGCCATTTGTATCGTACTTATCATAAAACTTGTTTTTCTTCTTAACTTCGTCGCTACACGGCGTCAGATATGATCAGGGATCTGTAGAGTGGACTAATCCGGCAATGAATGCCAAGAGTTCAATCGTATGTCTATTTTGTATAGTTATTTCATACATATATATTCCCACAGTGGCAAAGTTACGATATACAACATTACTACCGCGGCAGAGCTCATTCCCAAGTCTCCAGAGTTCAACCCCGAAGAGATTCTTTACCTTTTCCTCCATGGCTTCACTGATGACCCCAGCAAAAAAAACTTTCAAATTATGAATGCGGCACTATCGAACAAAGGTAAAAATTTAAATCCTAGCTTTAGCAATTCATCCCCGCTTGAAAATCTAAATTAAACGCAAAGTGGGAGCCCGAGCGTCTACTCAGCTTGATACAATCAATGGACATTTTTGCACTTTACTCCTTTGTAATAAAATAAGGTCCAAAGAATAAAGATATCTTTGACGTCGATTGTAGGTACATTAAAGTTTTTAGAAATCTGACTATCCCTATAGACAGGAGTATCTACACATCTGTCCGTCAGTCACAGATCAATCTAATCCATGACTAGCACTACACACGTTGATGGACTCCAGGATGTGATCTGGAATTTCCTATGTGCTATCGACTCCGCACAGATTTTCCGGTGGACAAATCCACCAACCTGTGGCGGGTATTTTACACGGATCCCTTTCTACTGTATTTTAAACGCAGACGCATTCTTCCTGATATCATTTTGTGTGCTCTAGGGTACGTGCTTGCCCTGGACGCCAGTTCTCTCATCGGAAAAATGTACCTCCGCTCCTCCACTTACGTTCGGTTCATTGGAGAAAAACTGGGAGAAGTGCTGGCGGCTATGTCTTACAGTAAGTTTCTTCAAATGCAATATCCTGGCAGTAGCTTACGCAGAGCATCACTAGCATTGCGATTCATCGGGGAAATGGTGACGACGACATTGGCACCTTTTTGTCGGCACCATGCTGCAGAGGTTTGACTTGTTTTAATTGATGCAGTTTTATTTATAACTAGCTGTACCCGCGCGGCTTCGCCCGCGTGCATTGCAGTAGGCTCTGTCACTTTTCGTTACACTCATCCCTCAACAGTCCACTGCTAAACGCTTTCTACATATCAAATTTCATAAAGTCAGTTATAACTTCGACATCCCAAAAGATCGACCGAAAGCGTCTGCGGCAGAGAACCATGTGAGCGGGAAGATCTGAAGAGCTAAAAGCAGAGCTCTCTCTGTAGAGTCGAACGTCCGAAGCATCTCAGTAGAAAATGCAGCAGGAGGTCAGAGATCGAACACAAATTAATGACTAAGTCTAAAAAGTAAACCGGAGGGCGGAAAGACCAATGTAAGGAGATATCGAACACAACTTGATGTTAAAGTGTACGCGAAATGGCCCTCGAGCCGCCTTTCACATAGTTAATTCTATCAAAACTGTTATTGCTTCCGTCTTAAATGCATATTTAACTTAATCATTTTTGGTATTAAATTAATAGTGGTCAACTCTATCTACATCTTAAATATTCAACCTCACCATTTTTTGGTAAAAATAGCAATGGTACGGTGTGTTTATGTTTTTGCGTGGGCTCCACCCCCCGAGCCGCCTTTTACCGCCTGCCACGTGCAAATCTATGTCAAACTCTTGCTCCCATCTTGAACTTTCAACCTTACCATGGCAATTTTTGGTATCATAAGCAATAGAACGGGGTTTTTTTATGCGGGGAGCTCCGCCCCCTGAGCCTCCCTTTCTTTGGCGCCCGTCACAACTCTTTTTCTTGGTAAACTTTATCAAAACTCTTTTTCTCCCATCTCAAATGTTCGACGTAACAATTTTTGGTATAATAAGCAGTACTATGGTGTGTTTTTTCTTTATGCGGGGGGCTCCGCCCCCGAGCCCCCCTTTTTTCCCCGCCCATCACGTGATTGACTCTATCAAAACTCTTATTCTTCCATCTTAAATGTTCAACGTAACTATTTTTGGTATAATTATCTATAGTATGGTGTATTTTTTTCTTTTTGCGGGGGGCTCCGCCCCTAGAGCCCCCCTTTTTTCCCGCCCGTCACGTGGTTAACTCTATCAAAACTTTTCTTCTCACATCTCAAATGTTCAACGTAACAATTTTTGGTATAATTATCTATATTCGTAGTATGGTGTGTTCAATACCCCCTTTTTTGCAGCCCATCGCGCGGTAAACTCTATCAAAAATCTTTTTCTCCTATCTCAGATGTTCGACGTCACAATTTTGGTATAATTATCTATAGTATGGTGCATTTTCTTCTTTTTGCGGGGGGCTCCGCCCCCCGAGCCCCCATTCTTTAGTGGCCCATCACGCGGTAAACCCTATCAAAAATCTTTTTCTCCTATATCAAATGTTCGACGTAACAATTTTTGGTATAATAAACGGTGTGTTTTTTCTTTATGCAGGGGGCTCCGCCCCCCGAGCCCCCCTTTTCTTCCCGCCCATCACGTGGTTACGTCTATCGAAACTCTTCTTCTCCCATCTTAAATGTTCAACGTAACTAATTTTGGTATAATTATCTATAGTATGGTGTTTTTTCCTTTTTGCGGGGGGCTCTGCCCCCCGAGCCCCCCTTCTTTTACGGCCCATCGCGCGGTAAACTCTATCAAAAATCTTTTTCTCTTATAAAAAATGTTCGGCGTAGCAATTTTTGGTATTAAAAGCAGTACTACGGTGTATTTTTTCTTAATGCGGGGGGCTCCGCCCCCCGAGCCCCCCTTTTTCCCCGCCCATCACGTGGTTGACTCTATCAAAACTCTTATTCTCCCATCTTAAATGTTCAACGTGACTATTTTTGGTATAATTATCTATAGTATGGTGTATTTTTTTCTTTTTGCGGGCGGCTCCGCCCCCCGAGCCCCTCTCTTTTTACAACCTATGGCGCGGTAAACTCTATCAAAATTCTTTTTCTCCTATCTCAAATGTTCGACGTAACAATTTTTGGTATAATAAGCAGTACTACGGTGTGTTTTTCTTAATGCGGGGGGCTCCGCCCCCCGGGGCCCCCTTTTTTCCCCGCCCATCATGTGGTTGACTCTATCAAAACTCTTATTCTCCCATCTTAAATGTTTAACGTAACTATTTTTGGTATAATTATCTGTACTATGGTGTGTTTTTTTCTTTTTGCGGGGGGCTCCGCCCCCCGAGCCCCCCTCTTTTTACAGCCTGTGGCGCGGTAAACTCTATCAAAATTCTTTTTCTCCTATCTCAAATGTTCGACGTAACAATTTTTGGTATAATAAGCAGTACTACGGTGTGTTTTTCTTAATGCGGGGGGCTCCGCCCCCCGAGCCCCCCTTTTTCCCCCGCCCATCACGTGGTTGACTCTATCAAAACTCTTCTTCTCCCATCTTAAATGTTTAACGTAACTATTTTTGGTATAATTATCTATAGTATGGTGTTTTTTTTCTTTTTGCGGGGGGCTCCGCCCCCCGAGCCCCCCGTCTTTTACGGCCCATCGCGCGGTAAATTCTATCAAACATCTTTTTCTCTTATCTCAAATGTTCGGCGTAGCAATTTTTGGTATAAAAAGCAGTACTACGGTGTATTTTTTCTTAATGCGGGGGGCTCCGCCCCCCGAGCCCCCCTTTTTCCCCACCCATCACGTGGTTGACTCTATCAAAACTCTTATTTTCCCATTTTAAATGTTCAACGTAACTATTTTTGGTATAATTATCTATACTATGGTGTGTTTTTTCTTTTTGCGGGGGGCTCCGCCCCCCGAGCCCCCCTCTTTTTACAGCCTGTGGCGCGGTAAACTCTATCAAAATTCTTTTTCTTCTATCTCAAATGTTCGACGTAACAATTTTTGGTATAATAAGCAGTACTACGGTGTGTTTTTCTTAATGCGGGGGGCTCCGCCCCCCGAGCCCCCCTTTTTCCCCGCCCATCACGTGGTTGACTCTATCAAAACTCTTCTTCTCCCATCTTAAATGTTCAACGTAACTATTTTTGGTATAATTATCTATAGTATGGTGTATTTTTTTCTTTTTGCGGGCGGCTCCGCCCCCCGAGCCCCTCTCTTTTTACAACCTATGGCGCGGTAAACTCTATCAAAATTCTTTTTCTCCTATCTCAAATGTTCGACGTAACAATTTTTGGTATAATAAGCAGTACTACGGTGTGTTTTTCTTAATGCGGGGGGCTCCGCCCCCCGAGGCCCCCTTTTTTCCCCGCCCATCATGTGGTTGACTCTATCAAAACTCTTATTCTCCCATCTTAAATGTTTAACGTAACTATTTTTGGTATAATTATCTATAGTTTGGTGTATTTTTTTCTTTTTCGGCCCCCCGAGCCCTCCTTTTTTTTACAGCCCATCTCGCTGTAAACTCTATCAAAATTCTTTTTCTCCTATCTCAAATGTTCGACCTAACAAAGAACTAAATAAAAAAGAGGTAAAGGCATAGGTTCCCATTATACTCATAGCATAGATAGTACCTACCTACTATAGCCATCTAGGGATATCTCTGCGAACTCGTGTTGCATTTAGTTTGCACCTAAACTACATATGTAGTGGTCAGATTTTGCGCAAAGAGGACTCGGTAGTAACAAAGTTCTGCGAGAGATAGCGTTACCTAATCGTATAGCCAAAGACATGTCTAGATACCCGTTTTGATGGTACGTATTTTTTACTTTTCCACTATATTTAACCAGTATATTATTATTTAACACATTTATTTATTTATACGAATGAATATGAACTAACCGAAAGTAGTTAAACAAATATCAATTTGCTGCTTGAGCTTAACACCCATATTCATTTCACATACAAAGTTTTAACCCCCCTTAAACCCCCTTAAATCCAAAAAGTTCGTATTTTTTATAGCCTATGTCCTGACCAGAGGTCTGTTGAACCTGCTAGTGAAGTTTTTATCGAAATCGGTTCAGGCGTTTTGACGCCAACTCTCCCCATCCAAACAGACAAACAGACAAACAGACAAACAGACAAACAGACAAAAATTCTAAAAATCGTCGAAACGTGTTCTGTTATCGATTCTAAGACCTACTAACTTATTTTTTTACTAATATCTCCAATGTACAGATTTTCGACCCTCTTCAGCTTTATTATATGTATAGATGATATAGATCAAAAGGAGGTGGTAGGTAAACCTACCTCATCGAGTATCAGGATTCGGCTTATGTAGGGTAATGTACGGTCAAATAATATGTATTTTTGGAGCATTTTGTACAGTCAGCAAAATATTACCCTATTTTTTACAAAAAGTACTTCATTGACTAGCAAGTGGGTACGTAGCCCATTAGATAGTACTCGTCGAGGTATGTTGCAAAAATTGTGGTAGCAACACGCAAACCTGATATTATAGGATTTCTTTTTCTATCAAAATTGGTGCATTTTTTCGAATAGCACAAGCTTTATTTTCTTCTTACTTCATTATTTCAATATTTTTAATAAGGTAGAATCATGAAGGCCAGTTTTGCATGGCCAGTGCAATCACTTATTTTTGGCACTTGTTAATAAGCAGTGCCTTATTATAAGGCGCATAGAACTGCAACTGATGAACTTATTTGCACGTGGTATTTTCATTAGCCGATTTTTTTCCTTAAAACTTAAAACTTGGCTGAATAACGAAATGTCCTGGTTTAAGGTGGGCCTGGGTTAATCATTATTTGTTATAATATAACCAAAATGATTAGTATTTTCGCGTAGCATGAAGTTCGATTTGCTCCTCGATGAGGTAGATTTTATAATGTTTTGCTGACTGCACAAAATGCTCCAAGTTTAGCTCGGGCTATCAAGTACTAAAATACATAACTTTCCATCGTGCATTAGCTTACATAAGCCGAATTCTGCTGTTTGATGAGGTAGAGTTGTCTGCCACCTACTCTTGATCTAATAGAACAGAAGAAAAATCTCACCAATACCTTGTCTATCCACAGATGGCCTACACCCCTCTAACATCCACATAATTGGGCATAGCCTGGGGGCGCATATCTCCGCCTTTGCTGGAAAGGAATTCGCCAACAGGACCGGGTACAACGTCAGCCGCATTACTGGGCTAGACCCAGCCGGCCCGTGCTTCACCGGGGTAGCGCCCGAGCTGAGGCTCAAGGCCACGGATGCCGACTATGTGGAGGTTATCCATACAAATGGTGGCGTTTTAGGATTGAAGGGTCCTCTCGGTAAGTGTTCTTTGTGCTGGTGCGCGTTGGGTCTGGGGTCTCTCACTGGTACGACGATTGGGCAGATTGATGTGTGTGTATTGGTTGGTTGGTTGGTCAGTGTCGGTCTAGAGGTCGCACTTTCATCCGATTTAAATGGAACTTGGCATGTACGTTCCTTGATTTATTTGCCAAAATGAGGGCAAAACGGGGGGAAGTTTGCTGTCGCGTTATTTATGTTCTCCGAAGTCTACGGTTCAGAGAACCACTAGTTAATAATCGAAGTTAACCATCCCTTTATGAAAGGAAAGCATTTAACTTACTTCGCTGAATACGGTTTTTAAGATTTGATTGACCAAAGGATTTGGTGCAACAGTTTTATTGACATATGATTTAAATCGCTTCATAGCGTTGTTTTGCTACAATTTTGTCAAAGATTCCATAATATTAAATGTAGTCTTTTTTATGTTTTCTCCTCCAGGTCAAGTAGACTACTTCCCAAACGGCGGCTCTCTGCAGACGAACTGCTCTTCACAAACATTATCGCCATCGTGTAGCCACAGCCGCGTGGTGGAACTTTTCGCGGAGTCCGTGGGGTCACCAAACGCCTTCCTGGCGCTCAAGTGCAAGGACTATGACGCGTTTAAAAAGGGCGAGTGTGAAAGTGATATCAGGTAAACAGGATATTAGAATCTGATGATCTAATAACCAACTTTGAAACGCATCTATATTACTTTACCGAGTGTCCATGGCGGCCTAGGAAGCAGGGTTCAAAATTATCCGATAATTATCGGATAATTATCCGATCTTTTTGAACCTATAGGATTGAAACTATCCGATAATTATCGGATAATTATCCGATAATTTCGAACCTTGCTAGGAAGGCGCGCGTGCATTCCTAAAGCCGGGTTTCACTCGACTATAAAGTGTGATAAGCGCTGCGCCCCCCTTTTACGTGAGGCGCCCAGAGCTGGGGTCGATTTCAAGCACCCTCTCAATGTCGGGCTTGACCCGACTTGGCAAGAGAGCGCCTAATGAGGAAGGTGAACTTCGGATGTCGGGCCTTGGCATGGAACAGCTTCCAGCTGGAGGCTACTCTCTCTCCCATATGATTCACGGCAAAATTCCTTGCCTTATTGATAAACTTCTTTTAAAAGCGTGGTTTTATGAATTTCTTTGCAGTCCCATGGGCTTCGCTTCAGAACCAGGCACGACAGGGCTCTACTACCTGCAGACCGCGGGAGTCAGCCCGTACGGACTCGGCGAGGAAGGCCTGACGTATAAGAATGATGGAATTTTTGGCTCCAAAGTCTCGCAAAATTAGACGGTATTGAAGACCAGACGTGTAGATGTAGTCAGATAAATATTTATTATATTATCAAAATGGCCTTATTTTTGCCATATTAAAAATAGTTGAATTACTGTTTCATCATTAAATTACACTAATTTAAAACTTTCTAAAGTACTTACGCAGCCGTTGTGATAAAAAAATGTTTTTTTAGGCGAAGTCGACCAAAACATAATATTTATTGATTCTTATGACCTCAGGAATTCGTGGTTAAAATCTCTCGCAATGCTCACGGGCACCGTGTATATATTTACATGTTTATTTATTATGAATCAAACAACAATCAGATTATTTCTAATCTAGTTATTAAAAACTTTCACGGCGATTGCCTTCAAATGAACAAGTTGCAGAACATTCTCAAAAATTCAGTAACATTCTCGGAAATTTCCGGACAATTACACGAAAATTTATATTACATTTCCAATGAGAACATTCTCTATGGGAATTATCAAAAAAAAATTTAGTATTATTTTTATAAACTCATAAATTTCAATGAGATTTATTGGCAGGTACAACTAAATAAATAGCAAATAAGACTTATAAATAAAACTTGGTTCTCTCTGCCTTTTCGTCGAAAATCATCCAACCAACTTTTCGCAGAAGTTTCATTTGGCTGAATTTCATTTCCCAACTTTACATAATCCAACCTAACCCAACCCAACCTAGTAGGCAATTTTCATTTCCCAACTATGGGGTTGGGACATGAAATGGTTGGAAAATAATGGTTGGCCGAATATTTGGTAAAAGTTATTCGGCCAAATGAAACTTCTGCGAAAAGGTTGGCAAATGAAATTCGGCAATACAATTTTCGGCGAAAACGCAGGATACCATGAAATATAACTAAGTAGGTATATAATTTAAATTGAGTTTTATTTAATTTTTGAACTCATAATTGAAGGTAACCAAACTGGGAAATGTCTCGGTAGCTTAGTTGGTAGAGCGGCGGGCTGGTATCCCGGGTCACGAGTTCGAGTTTCGCCCGAGGCAGTATTTTTCCAGTTTTCATTTACATAGTAGTGTTTTCAGGAACCATACTATCGATGCGTGTATGATTCACGCTGTAATGTGCCGCGTCCTACACGACACTGGATGATGTACTTATTCTATAATTTCTATACAAGATGAAGTATCGAAAGTGTCGTGTAGGACGCGGAACGATACAGCGTGATTCACTAGTTGAGACGTCGGTTTCAACTTCAACAGTAGTTGTAAGTGCTGTATTATTTTTTATTATTTTGTCCAACTTCACAAATGTTCAATATATTCAGTGAAATAGCTAGAACATTTGAAGGGATGTTTACAAAAACAACATAACTGCTTAGAGCGGTTGATACTTTTTAAAGAACATTGTTAATCGTTTCAGGTGTCAACCTTTGACCGAGCGCTCCGGGAGTCACAAGCACGTTCGACCCGCTCCCGGAGAATACACTCGAAATAATAGTTTTCACCCATTATACCATTAAATTTTAATGTGACTAAGTGCAAGTGACAGTGACACATATTTATAACACTAAAACTTAGAATATAGTGCGTGAAAAGTGCCAATATAACAGAATTTGTGCAAATCATATTGTCTTACCCGCAACAACAGGCACAGGTAACCAGTCTATGCGTAGTGTATCGCTGCAAATGATTATCGCGCGTGTGCTACTTACTTAACGCCGAGTTCAGTTTGCCGCATCGGAGGTCAACGGTAGCCGGTCACCGCGCGTGCTACTGATAACGAAGTTATAGACTAATTACACGCAGACTGCTCGCCGGTAACGTTTGCCTCTGAGAGGCTAGAGTGCAACTGCAAGTGTTAATATTTATATTTTGTCTCATATTCAAACACACCGTGCAATATGGAGTGCGGAAAGTGCCCCAAGAGTCTAGCAGACAAGGAAGCCATCAAATGTGCGTCATGCTCACTTAACATGCATTACTGGTGCGCTGAGTTATCCATAGAAGATTTTAAGAAAATCCTACCGATGAACAGAATCAAATGGAAATGTCCAGTGTGCAAAGGTAAGAAGCAATTAAGTTCTGGCTCTGTTAACTCGCCAAAGGCAACGTTAATAGAGACTAGCGCGTCGATCCTAAATATTGACAATGATGCGCTTACGCAGTACTTAGACCTGAAATTCAAGACCTTGAGCGAGCAATGGCGTGAGGATATCCAGCAAGCGGTGCAGGATGTTAAAAAAAGCCTCAAGGAAGATGTAAAGGAGCTTACTACACGGATTAACACGTGCGAAGAAAACATAACGAAACTGGAAGAGAAGCTGGATTCTTCGCCTATCTCCCATATTGACACATCGTTAAAGGCTGAAAACGAACAACTCCGCAAGGACCTGGAGGACCTCCAGCTGAAATTTGATGACATGGAACAGTCTGCGCGCTTATGCAACGTGGAAATACAAAATATTCCGGAAAAAAAAGGGGAGAACCTCTTGCAGATTGCAGCTGATATAGGGCGTCTGCTCGATGTCGAGCTTTCCGCCGATAAAATCATTGCGATACATCGTACAGCTCACAGCATCAATACTGATCGTCCCAAAAATATAGTCCTGCAACTTACCACTCGACGGCTGCGTGACGACGTTATTGCTGCGGCCCGCATCCGCCGGAACCTCACCACCGCCGGGCTGCTACCCCATACTAATGCTGCTGCAGTAGCTGATACACGGCGGTTTTACGTCAATGAACATCTTACATTAAAGAAAAAGATTATCTTTGGTAAAGCGCGGAAATTAGCTAAAGAAAAAGGATATAAGTATGTTTGGGTAAAGAATGCCAACATCCTACTGCGGAGAGCTGACGAAGATCGTGTTCTTCATATTCGTAGCGACACTGATTTATTAAAGATCTGACTATGCCTTTGTAAATTTGCCTGCAAAACATTTATTATTTCTCAGTTGTCACTGTCTTCTTATATAAATATTTTTATGTTTGCTACTGGGCGCTATACAGTTCATAATATACTCAAAACCTTCCTTTGCATATTTTTAAATGTATTATAGCAATAATCTCTCCATTTACTATCAAAATTGTGGTGGTTTAAAGTCCAAATTACACAAACTGCGCTTAAGCGCTCTGTTGTGCACGTATGACGTCATTATTTTAGTAGAAACTTGGTTTAACGATTCTATACTTAATGCCGAAATTTTAACTGGTGAATTTGACATTTTCCGACGTGACCGTAATCTCCGGTTGACTCAAAAAAAGACTGGCGGAGGGGTACTTGTTGCTGTCAGAAAAGGTATTACTGTAACAAGACGCACAGAATTAGAGGTGGATGACCTCGAGGAGGTTCTTCTTTTTTTCCCAAACGGCAAACATTCTCTGCTCTTGTCTGCGTGCTACATCCCACCTTCGACCAAAAATAATATTTATGAATCTATCTCGTATACAAAACGCATACTTAGACCTGTGCCCGAATTACCTGCTTTTGATTGGTGATTTTAATTTACCAAATATCCAATGGGGATTCACTAACGGTTCTGCCCCTGGTTCACCCCTGGATACTGATAATGAAGTGGCCAAACTTCTTGCGTGTACCATGGCACTTGCAAATCTCAAGCAATACAATAGTGTACTTAACGAAAATGGTAAAACACTAGACTTGGTCATTGGTTGCGTACAAAGATGCGACTTGACTTTATCTGCTGATCCACTACTTGACGCGGTTCCTCACCACCCCCCTTTGGATATTTTATGTGACATGTCTGAACCCAAAACAATGCGGCCCACAGACAGGCGCAAATATAACTTTTATAAGGCTGATTACGACAAAATAATTTTAGAAATTAATTCTATCGATTGGGTTACTGAGTTCAAAGACTTACATCCAGATGCATGCGTCACTACATTCTACAATAGCATCAATACCATCATTAAATCACACGTTCCTCTAACCAAATTACGCTCCTCACGCTTTCCTACCTGGTTTTCAAAGAGTTTAATTGCCACACTGAGAAGAAAGCACAAAGTTAGAACTAGGTGGAAAACGTACAATTCGCCCAGAGATTACCAAGAGTTTAGTTTACTGCGGTCTCGGGCCAAACTTTTACTGCGTAATTGTTACAAAGAATATATAAATAACACTGAAAAGTCCTTAATTAATAATATAAAGCAATTTTGGAAATATACTTCTAATCTTAAGAAATCGAATACGGGCTACCCCGAAATCATGAAATTCGACAATGTTAGTTCCGACTGCCCAAAACAAATCTGTAACATGTTCGCAGATTACTTTAAATCAGTATTTGAGCCACTTTCAACAAATGCATATAATGTGAACTCTCTTGAACAGCTTGACACTGAGATCTCAGTTTGTCATTTAAGTGAACTCTCTTTCTCGAAACCTGAAGTTCTTTTAGCTTTACAAAACATTGATGAGAATAAAGGGTCTGGACCCGATGGGATAAGTCCTGTATTTGTCAAGCGAGCTCGCAGCGCTCTAGCATTCCCGTTACAACTTATTTTCAACAAATGTTTGCATAGCGGTATATTTCCGGATCAGTGGAAAGTCGCACACATTACTCCTATATACAAATCGGGGCCAAAGGACGATGTGCAAAATTATCGGCCTATCTCTATATTGTCGTGTATCCCAAAAATACTAGAAAAGCTGGTGCATGGTCGTATCTCAAAAATATTTAAAAATCATATTCTTGAAGAGCAACACGGTTTTGTTAAAGGCAAATCTACTACCACAAATCTCACCTTGTTTGTAGATACTTTATTTAAGTCTCTCGATGAAAACACACAAACGGATGCAATTTACACTGACTTTCAAAAGGCGTTCGATAAAGTTGACCACTTGTTACTTCTAAAAAAACTATCATTTAACGGAATAAAAGGGAATCTCCTCAGGTGGTTTGCCTCCTACCTTCAAAGCCGACACCAATCAGTTGTAGTCAATGGGCACATCTCTCTACCTATTGCTGTCACATCCGGAGTCCCTCAGGGATCAATAATTGGGCCATTCTTGTTCATTTTATTCATTAATGATATCTCATCATGTTTTAAATATTGTAATTTTCTGTTGTATGCTGACGACTTAAAAATTTACAAAAAGGTTCACACAAGCTTAGATGTTCAATCAATTCAAGAAGACCTAAATAGATTAAATGATTACTGTAAAGTTAATAAACTATCCTTGGCATATAACAAATGTAAACATGTCATATTCACCAGGAAACTTAACATCCTGCGCAACACATATAAGCTAAGTGGTCATCCACTTGATACAGTTCCAAATATACGCGATCTGGGTGTGATTCTCGACACAAAACTCATATTAGACACACATATCGATGAAGTCCTTAAAAAGTCATACCAAATGCTGGGCTTCGTAATGCGCGTTACCAAACCTTTCAAACTGAAGCCTAGTCTAATTTGTCTATTTCAATCCTTAGTAAGATCTAATCTTGAATATGCCTCACCTGCTTGGAATCCCTTTTACAATATTTATTGTACGAAATTAGAAATGGTACAAAAGAAATTCTTGCGCCGTCTTAACATTAAAATGAAATCACCTCGCTGTTCCTACGATTGGCTGTTAGTAAAATATCTATTTATTTATTGCGCCATCTATTTATTTATTGCATACAAAATTTATACAGCATAACAGTAAAACCAAGACACTGCACAATTCAAATAACTAACAGATACATATTTTAAATTAAACAAACCAGAACATCAACTCACATCCATCGACTCACAGTAAACCAGACATGCTCTACAAACACTCGCCCAATTATTCGCAAATACATCAGTCTCTGGTGCCCATGACAGAAGCGAGTTTAAGAGCCGCAAAGCTCGTATTGCTGGAGAATTACTGTGCGCCACGGTACGCGTAGTAGGGACAGCCAAAAGGTCCTGATCTCGCGGCCTCAGAAGGTTTTTAGGCACGAATGGAATGGCCAGCTTTACAATTCGCACCACCACATCGGGACAGTCGGAATTGCCTCGCAAAACATTACATGCTGTCACAAGCAGACTGGAGTTGCGCCTCACTTCCAGGGAGTTAAAGCCTAGTGACCCTAACAGGAACTTGGTCGGATATAGAAAAGGGTAGTAGGTATTTAGCTTTTTATACAAGAACCTGAGGAACGCTTTTTGGACTTTTTCTAAAAGTAGGATATACGAACTCTCAGCTGGATTCCAAATTGTGCTTGCCACTTCAAGTTTACTCCGGACAAGGGCAGTGTAGAGCAGTTTGATGGCTCTGGAATCGCCAAAATCGCGTGCATTTCTCATGACAAAGCCCAGTCGCTTGTAACAATCGGCCGCTAACTCCTATAATATAATATGTTATCGCTTCAAGACAGGCGCTCGATGGCCGACGCTGTATTGCTGCGAGACATTTGCGTTAGCGATATTGACTGCCCGCAACTTTTATCTAGACTACGTTTCCGCGCGCCCTCTAAATCAACGAGGTCTAATTACCTTTTCGGCCTGCCCAAAGTTAACACCAATGCTGGAAAACGTGCTCCTACATACAGACTTTGTAACCACTACAACAATCATATCTTTGAAATTGACCTATTTTCTAAATCCCGCGCCCAGTTCAAGGCAGATCTATCCAATTTCTTTAAATCAAACACTTAGAATCATATTTCCAATATGCATGCATTGTTAGTTTTAGTTTTAGTTTAAGATACTGTGCCTAGGTTTATATCTTCAAATTGATTGTAAAAACATAATAGTAACTAAGCACTGTAGTTATATACTTATCTAAGTTGCTGTTGTCACATTATAACTTCCACTGGTATATTGTGTTCTCAGTGAGATTTGTTTAAGGAAGCATCTGTACTCAAAATGTTACGCTAATTTATTGTATACTCTATATTATGTATGTTTCTGTGAAATCTCCTTCATATAAATAAATAAATAAATAAACCAGTGTAGTCAGTTATGTTGTTTTTGTAAACATCCCTTCATTTGTACAAGTGTTATTATTGTTTACGCAAGATGACTTATTAAATGAATGAAAATGCCGCTATTATGGAAAAACACTATGGTAATTTAAACAACGATAGAAACTAGCATACGTGACGTCTGATGTGTGTAAGCAGCTACCGAAGCCTATGGATATCTCCAGAGGTTCCGCATGCGAGTTTCCTCCAACTCTTTGTGCAACAACAACACCAATATAGAGTGAAACTAAATAAAACATACATACATACAATCACGCCCAAAAGGGGTAGGCAGAGATCACAGATTTCCATTTGCCACGATCAATGCAGCAAAACGGCTCTCCGTGAGCCACTTCTCACCCCCGTGAAGAACGAAACGTGATGGGTGGCGAACCGCAACGCCGCCATGCGGATGACTATTAATTAAATAAATCACCACAGCGTTCTCATGAGCAGTAGGGACAAACTAAATAAAAGTAAGTATAATAATTTAAAACAAAAAAAGAACCGACTTCACTTAGGATCTGCTATTCCAAGAGGAAGTGGCCGAGTTGCTGTAAAAAATAGTGAAATCACTATAGGTGTGCCTATAATAGTTGAAGTGTTCCCTCGATTTCTCCAGGATCCCATCATCAGACCCTGACTTGGTGACAATGGGACCATCTAGGGGTTATACCTGTTCGATTAAAAAGAAATTTTTGAAAATCGGTTCACGATTCACGGAGATATGGAGTAACATACATACAAAAAAAAAAACCATAATGATGATAAAAAAAAAATGAGTCGAATTGAGAACCTCCTCCTTTTTTGAAGTCGGTTAAAAATAGATTTAATTTCCCGATCAGTATTCTCTGGGTCACTGAGCCGGTTTCGCAAATAAACTGACGTTAAAGGCAAGGATACTGAGTAGATTCTTCAGGGTGAGCCGGACTGAATAGCATTCGTTAGGTAATTAACTATAAAATGTCACCTTTGGAGCTTTAAAAAAGGCGCTTATTGTTTCTACATCTAGCAGGATTACAGATGTGCAAGTTGCGGAAAGTTTCCATAAAATTCCATAAATTCTCGGAAATTTCATGAAACTTTCACTAGGAAATGTGGGAAATTTAAATTTAAAATTGGAAAGTTTCAATTCTCATACAAAATGTAAGAAATTTTCCGAATTTTTCCTAAGTAAAATTTCCGAAACATTTCACAATTTTGGAAAGTTTCCTTAGGCACATCAGTAAGCAGGATTAATCGTAGATTTTTAAACCTTTATCTAATTTGTCATTTTCATATAAACGTATGGCTAATTTTCGTAATGAACCAGTGTTGCTAGATCGTGCTTTTTAGCACGGTTTTACGTGCTATTTTGAACCCATACGTGCTAAAAACGTGCGCTACGAAAAAACGTGCTATTTCCGTGCTTTTTGGATGCATAACTATTTTACCGATTTGTTTGTTGATATATTAGTATGCATGCAAAAGTCTCTAATGTCAATAATAGTATTTTGTGCAACAGTTACATACATAATAAGGGTTCTTAAGATTCGAGGGTCGAAGTTACAAAATGAGGTGAAGCCGAATTTTGTAAAAACAGACCCGAGAATTTTAAGACCTAATTATGTACCGTTGCACACAATAGTTTTTCTACGAGTTCTAGGCAAGCCGGTAAGCATTGAGTTCGACGAATGACCTGCTGCCTCTATACAATTGTCTTCAATCTCCTGGCGGATTGCATCGGCGCCCGCCTCGTCTACAGCGGCGGGCGGCGCCGGTGCGGGGCCCAACAGACCCATTATATCCCTAAGAGTCGACTTTTGAGTCATATTATGACAACGTTCATAAAGTATATGCTTTGAATTTACATGTCAGTCATTTTATTAGCAAATTAGAATGCAGGAGTAGAAAAAAATATTATGATTATACTTAGTTCTCTTTTCAGATTATAAAAATCGTGCGATTTTTGGGAAAACGATTTCCAAATATGCCATTTTGCATCTTATTGGCTTAAGCTTATCACAAATAGTGGGAGAAAGTAGTCTCATTAAAATTTTGCCCAGAATATGGCTGAAAAACGTAAAGATAAATTATCGGAATCGACCGTTATTTTTCTAATCTGAAAAAAACCGGCCAAGAGCATGTCGGGCCATGCTCAGTGTAGGGTTCCGTAAACTGAGACCATTAATTCAAAAGGACGTTTCTTACGGGAAATTTGGCGGCGCTTACGTTATTTTTACTTACGTCCTTTCACTATGGGTTTTTGAATGATAACTCAAAAACGGCTCAACCGATTTATTTCAATATAGTTTTCATTGAAGGTACTCATTAAGCCTCAGTTTCATGAATTTTTTCAAAATTTTAGGACCCACCATTCAAAAGTTAGATAGGGGGGGACGCCCTGTTTTAAACTTTCGGAGCTATTATTTCCGAAAGTATTAGTTTTATCCAAAAACTTTTAGAAGACCCTAATTCTTTTTAAAAGACCTATCCCACACAACTTCGTTGGAACGAAAAAAAATTTCGCCCCCCATTCACGTGTACGGGAGGTACCCTAATAAAATATATTTTTCGCGTTTTTATTCTACCGTTTTGTCGGCTTGGTTAGTGCACATATTCAAACCAAATTTCAGCTTTCCAGTGCTAACGGTCACTGAGCTAGACCGCGGACGGACGGACGGACGGACATGGCGAAACTATAAGGGTTCCGTTTTTGCCATTTTGGCTACGGAACCCTAAAAACGAGGTGTAGTGTCTGACTAACGAGTATGTAAGTATCTTATCAGTGGTTCGGTACTAATCTAATTAAAAAGAATTAAATTAATTGTCAAGCAAAAGTTAAAAACGGTCTCACTATCACGGAAGTTCAATGTTACTACGTAACCTTCACCGGGCTGACAGCTACACTCAGAGTAATGAAAATGGTGCATTTCTTGTGCGACGATCTATTAAAAGTGACCCGTTTCCATTGCCCATAAGTGTATACAGTAAAATTTTCCTTAACAATTCCTTTGAACTTTTAAATTGGATTAAGCCGAATTTAAAGCTGTCAATGGATTTTTGACGGTCACTTACTGAGAATTTTATGGACTTACGTAGCTAAGTTTTCCTATGATATGTTATTAATATTAATACTCACATTTATGTTAATATGGTTGTCAACTTAAATTCTTAATTCGAATATCGCTACAACGAAATTAACATAACAAGAATTTCTTTAAATTGTTTTTCTTTTATTTTATAAGGTGCGTTGGGGTAAGATAGAAAGGTATTTTTTAGGGGTAAGACAAAAAATCGTCCATATTCCGGAGCATTACAGACTACTTTTTATCTTACCCCTAAAAAAATATCTTTCTATCTTATCCCAACGCACCTTAAAGATATTTTAGAGAAAACATTTAAAGAAGTAGAAACGAAATAATATTTAAAATATTAATGGCTACACTAGATAAAATATTACCGTATCAACGCAACTATTAAATACACAACTAAGTCCGTTAATGGTATCTACTGACCTCACAACGGATCATCTACGATTTTCAATACAATGCACCATTTGATCTATCGATTGATTTCGTTGCACCTAGCTAGACAGCAAAGTTGCATGCAACTCATGCAAGTATCGAAGTTGCATGCAATTTTCGCTCAGAAATTGCGCCATTTGACATCTTAAATTTTAAACTAAGGATCCTGATCCTAGTTCTTCAGGATCACCGACTAATAAAGCCATCAACAAAAACGTCCTTACGAACCGCATTATCCAATTAAACTGTGTAAAACACCTCTAATTGAGTCAATCAACTTTTTAAAGCGCCTGGTTGCTATGGTTACGTCCCTTGGACAACCAAAGATTTTCTATGAAATAGTATGAGGATGTCCCTCGGACAACGGGGACAGAGTAAACAACATTAAAAAGTTGATTCGCCCAATTACAAACTTACGATTGAAGTTCACAACTGCATACTTAAGGGGCTACTTTGAAAAAAAAATTATTTATTAATTTAAACTTTATTGCACAGTATAGAATATACAGTCACAAAAGGCGGACTTAATGCCGTAAGACATTCTCTACCAGCAAACCTTTAAAAATTATAGGTTTTTTCAAACGCTCTAGTAACTAAACGGGAAAAGGGAATTTATTTTCGAATATATATTATACTAGCGACCCGCCCCGGCTTCGCACAGGTGCAATTATACATATAAACCTTCCTCTTGAATCACTCTATCTATTGAAAAAAAAAACGCATCAAAATCCGTTGCGTAGTTTTAAAGATCTAAGCAAACACAGGGACAGACAGCTGGAAGCGACTTTGTTTTATACTATGTAGTGAAGACTAAAATAAATACTCTTGTTTTAGGCATAAGCCGAAACATGATTGCTGAAAGTTGCCTCGATGGGAAAATCCGAAGTTGGGTCCTTTTTCCCCTTATTTTTCTTAACTTACGTAAACTATAAGAGATTAAGCAATATAAGTAAGTAAAAAATATGGTATTCTGGTTTATCTAAAAAGTCTCAGAACCAAAATTAGACAAAACTTCATAAATTCGCTTATTTATCGTAGTTTGTTCAAAAAGTTTGATCCTTAAGAGCACTGCATCTCTTTCTTTCGTGCACGGGAGCCATAAACGTGTCTCTAATGGATGGGCGTGGCTTGTTCGAATCGATGTATGGTCTTAACAATGGCGCCATAGGAACTTGTATGCGTTAGAACTAATTGCATTGTTTCCGGGCTACATGATAGGTTGGTTATAAATGACGTATGGGTTGACAGTTGGCTTCCCGCGGTTATAAAAAGTCGGTTGTTGAAAGCTGCGGGTCCCGGTTACTATGTGTTTCTATCTTTTAGATAACATACATTAGTTTATCATTTATTATTGACCCATAGGATACCGACCGGCCACGTGCGAGTCGGATTCAAAAAAATCGGATATTAATACAGTGTGTTTCTGTAATAGGAGCAATAAATTAAAACGTAGATTCTACTCCTCAGACCAGGAAACGTTTGTTCAGCGACTTTTAAAAATAACGTATGGTTTGATTTTTAGGACACTTTAAAGTTTTTTCGAACACGCAATGTATTCCGAAATTGACTATGTCTGTAGGGTGACAAGCAATGTCAATTAGACGGATTTTAACGTTCATTGAAAATACTATTAAGTTTGTATGAAAAAGAGACAATCTACAAAATACATATTTTTTTAAAGTTGTTGAACAAAAGTTTTGTAGTTTGAGGAGTAGAATCTATGTTTTAATTTATTGCTCCTATTACAGAAACACACTGTATAAGTAGATACTTAATTTGAATATTAACGCACTTTTCTAGTATTTATAGTAATAAAATATAAAAGAAAAGTTTGTGTTTATTCATTTAAATCATAAAAAAATGTCAACTTAAAGTATAATTTAAAAAAATATTACTTTTAGGGTATAATCCAATCATCAATCATCTTCATACATTTCCTTACAGAAGGTGGTGAAAAAACCAAGATCCTTCCTTCGAAATCTTGATCTCGATTGAAACTTAAAATATTTTCAAGAGCTATCTTTAAAAATATATATAAGTATTGTATAAGTTTTTTCTCAATATTTATATTCATTATAACCGAATTCATCCATAACTATACCTGTCAACGCCTAGTAATATTGATTTTGTGTGTGAGCCTACTATATCATCCCCCTCTATAAGCGCTTTAGGGGGTAGTCAACTTTTGAATATATTTAAAAACAATAATTATAAGATGACAAAACTGTGGTAGAGATTTCATTTCTTTATCTCGAAGCACATAATTAACATAACTGTAATGCTGTGTAATTTATTTGAATAATAAAATAAAATAAATAATAATTTTGAAGCAACTAAATCAAATTCTCTTCATTTTTAAATTATTATTCTTTTTAACCCCCTGTATCATTATATCTGTAAGACTTACAGATCTATTGAAAAATTATAGACAATTTTATCTTCTTTAAATGTCCCATAGACACTTTAGTCATACTGATAAACGTTTAAGGGCCAAGGTTAAAACCTGCTCTGCTCTTCCCCCCCCCCCACCCCTCAAAGTCTAAATTCTAGATTTTTAATAACCAACCTGTAGCCTACCAATACCCGTTAAAAAAAATTTACTACCCCACCTTTTGTAAGGCAAAATGATCCAAAGACTGATCTAGTATCCGTACATATGAAGTCGGGGTTTTTTTTCGCTCCGAACCTATCGTGGAGTATTGTTGAATAGAGGTTTTTTCAGAAAATAAGGGTTTCACTAACTTTGGATGAAATTAATAGTTTCTTCAATATTAGCTCCGAAACTTTTTTTAAAAACCGGCCAAGAGCATGTTGGGCCATGCTCAGTGCAGGGTTCCGTAGTCCACTCAAAAGGTTGTTTTTTATATGATATTTTGTGGAACTTACCTATTACGTAGGTAAATAAGCAAATCAATAAACAGAAACAAGAAAATAATTTATTTATATACTTCTAGCATTAAACACAGTTCCAAGTAATGATATAAACAAAATGGAGTTGTTATTGTTTTATATAGGAAACTCCGACGATCGTCGCGCCAGTCATTAGCAAGAACTCGGAAGCGGAGGTTGTAGTGCAGTGAGTCGAGGGCACTTAGGATTGTTTTTAAATAAGGTTAGTTGATATATATGAAAATTATTGGATTTAAAAATAGTTTAAGGGAAAAATAAGAAAAAAATCTTTTTATTGATTGTACTACAAAAAGCTTGGCGATTTTAATTAAATTAAAGAAAATGATTATAAAAATATAAATAAATATTAGGACAATCTTACACAAATCAACCTAGTCCCACAGTAAGCTCAATAAGTAACAATACAAACAAATAAGTATGCTACCTACAGTCAACATTTTTCAAGTTAATTTTTTTTTTATCTTTTATAACAACAAATACCTATAGAGACACGAGTCACATGAAAATAATATAACACATTGTATGTGTATAATGTTGTGTCGATTTTTTTAAAGTACAGTTTAAATTTTACTTGTACTTACTCATACACTAAACCTATGTCAATAGGAAGGCAAGTAACTACGTAACTGCATAAGTATGAAGTTTTAAAGCATAAAGAAAAATGCAGCTTATTTTGTAAGAAATAATATGAATCAACTCACCACTACAGCCATTCTAATACTTTTAATATTGAAAAAAAAACAGTTCTTCTATATCTGTTTAGCACATATAATTTACTAGCGGCCCGCCCCGGCTACGCACAGGTGCAATTATTATACCTAAATATAAACCTTCCTCTTGAATCACTCTATCTATTTAAAAAAACCGCACGAAAATCCGTTGTGTGGTTTTAAAGATATAAGCATACATACAGACAGACAGCGGAAGTGTCTTTGTTTTATACTAGGTATGTAGTGATTTTTGAATTTTGGTGCTCCATCAAAGCTTGAGTACCGCTGCACCAACAGATTACGTGCTAAGTACTTGCACCAATTTGATTTTTTTTGTAAGTATGAAAAGTATCAATTTTTTTTAAATTGGATATTGGAGAAAAGTATTAT
The DNA here is from genome assembly GCA_911728535.1 of Pammene fasciana. Lineage (NCBI taxonomy): Eukaryota > Metazoa > Arthropoda > Insecta > Lepidoptera > Tortricidae > Pammene > Pammene fasciana. Next base: position 10,442,782 of record OU452294.1, on the reverse strand, counting down.
TAAACTAAATTGGCGTAAAAACGGATTTCCGGCCTCTGCTAAAATGGATATTCCGATTAACCTTTCCGATATAGTTCAGTGAACAAAATTAAAGAAAGAAATGATAAGGCCGAGGCCGGTAGGCTTCTGAAATTAAATGTTATCTTACTTATAATATACATATACGACAACGCCAACAATATTTATACACTTTTGTACCTTACACTTTTGTAATAAGGTCCAAAAGTGTAAACATATTTTTGACGTCGACTGCACAGTCAACCCCAAAAATATATATACACTTTTGTACCTTACACCTTTGTAATAAGTTTGTTTGCCTCTGGCATTCGTTATTTACTTACAGATCTTACAGATCCAAAAAATATGTATACACTTATGTACTTTACTTCATTATAATAAAGTTCAAAAGTGTATACATATTTTTGGCGTTGAATGAAATACTGACTTAATTTTGTTTAACGTTAAGTAATTCTTTTTTTTCAATTAAATATTTATAATTACATTTTATTTAGCACCATAAAATTAAATTAAATGGATGGTACTATGTCTTTAAATAAATTAGATCAAAGTATACTAGTAGTCCGCCTCGAACTGAGAACTCGCGATTTACTTGCAAACGAGTTGACCAATATAACAAGACCATAAGGAGGATTTTTTTCTCCTTCTAACTCCATAACCACTTGATCGATCCTGCTCATATACGAACTTACAAATTTTATGTGCCTCTGCTACAGCTCCAAGAAATTTCATAAAGATCAGAAAAACGTTACTAAAGTTATCGTCGGACAAACTATCGAAATCAAAAAGCCATCCAAATGCCGAGACGTCCCAGTAGCCAGGTGACAGTTCGGTTCGGTCTGGAGTTGTTTGTAAGAACTCAATTCGCTTACGCTCCGCGAGTTCGAAAATATTTACAAATACTTATCAAAACTCATATCAATATTTTAACAGGCTAGCAATGCACCGAGAAGTTTCCAAAGTTGCCAAATTTTGTTTACGGAATGTTCTCGGAACTTAAATTTTACGAACAATAAAAATTATTTAGGAAGTCGCTGGACACCCCCGTTATCAATTATTTTAACTGACTGTCTAATTTACGAATTTATAAATAATACATTTATTGATAATTCAATACTCCCGGAAATTTCCGAGAATGCTACTGAATTTTTGAGAATGTTCTGCAACTTGTCCCTACCTGTGTTACGTACAGTTTAAATATTAACGTCACAAAAAGAAATATAGTAAAGCGATAGGTATTATCTTTAGTAAATAATTAGCTAGGGATACACGCACAGATGTGTCCGCCGGATTTGTCCGACGGATATGCCCGGCGGACAGATCCGTGCGTGTATGGCGCGAATTGGACACGGATGTGTCCGCCAGACGTCTGTCCGCTGTCTGTCCGTTGTCCAATTCGCGCCATACACGGACGGATGTGTCCGCCGGGCATATCCGTCGGACAAATCCGGCGGACACATCTGTGCGTGTATCCCTAGCTATTATTAGGAAGCAAATATAAATAAGCATAAATATCTATCACGAAAGGGTAATTACAAATCTAATATAAATATAATTAGTAATCGTTAAATAAAACATTAATTATGTTATCGCATAACTTTTGTTTATTTTCATATAGATTAGGCAATCTTAAACCTATATTACAGGTCACAGACCTGAAGTACAGTTCTAAGGACCGTGCTTGTTGAAAGGTCTGTTACTAAATATCGCTAACATTGTGGTTTGAAAACTATTTAACGTTATAACGTTAGCAGGTCCTGCCACCTACAGGAGCAGGGCTTTGGTCTGTCAACTAGTGGACTAAATCGGCAACATAAACATTTTGATTGTCAAATTGATATCATAAGAGACTGACGAGACTGTTAGCAACCTACTAGCGTCTATTCGCTAAGTATGTGCGAAGTGCATGGTGGGGGTAACGTGAAAGATCGCAGTGCAAAATGTGACAAGAAATTATTGTCAATATCAAATTTCAAAATATTTGACATCACCTATGACCTATGTCACCTTCATTCAGTCAACTGTCAAAATGCACACTCTTGGCGCCATAATCATACACACAGCGAATACGATACGTCACACGTAATGACTATTGGATAACAAACTGAATTGCAATTTGTTTTGAATTCATTTTGATAGCACAAAAGATTATTCCAACACAACGTATCCGTAACTAAACAATATTTAAAATTTAGAATACCGCACAATCAAATAACAATGATTTCTATTTCAGACAAAAATGGCGGGCCTCCTACCCCTCTTCATAGCTTCCTTGGCTATGTGCTCTGCCGAAAACCCCCTAACAGGGCTCAAAAGTGCCCTCCCCTCAGTGCCATCCCCCTCTGTGCCGTCCATAAAGGACGTAACACAAGTGCGCGATGCAGTGACCGGGAACGTTTCGGACGCGGCCGGCAGCTTCGGGAGGGGCGTGCAGAAGGAGATAGCGGCTGTGAAGCAGCCCATTGATGAGACTATTGCGTATATCGGATCGAGCCAATGTAAGTCACTCACACATTTACTCGGTCACTCACAACTGCTATGACTCACCAATATGGTTTACCATTGAATCGCCGACAGACATTTCATCGAATATTATTTCAAAGACAACGTTTCAAGTATTTTCATTTCATCGACAAGTCATTCCGTCGATGACTCGTTACTAGGTATTTTAAACCGAGGTCTTTTAATTGGTAGTTGACTTATTTCAATAAAATTCATGTCATGGCTTTTCATTTCGGGTTTTTTTAATTCAATTTTTTTTACATGTAATCATATTTATTCCGATTTACCATTGAATCGCCGACAGACATTTAATCGAATATTATTTCAAAGACAACGTTTCAAGTATTTTCATTTCATCGACAAGTCATTAAACCACCCACGACCCATTCGGCCTTTTTATAAATAAATAGTTCTTCTAAATTTATTACGTCACATTGTCACATGTCAGTTTTGTTTTTAGGGTCATCAAAAAAAATAACCCTAACCTACCTATCTCTGGGAGCAGTTATGTTTTTAGGGTCATCAAAAAAAAATAACCCTAACCTACCTATCTCTGGGAGCAGTTATGTTTTTAGGGTCATCAAAAAAAAATAACCCTAACCTACCTATCTCTGGGAGCAGTTATGTTTTTAGGGTCATCAAAAAAAAATAACCCTAACCTACCTATCTCTGGGAGCAGTTATGTTTTTAGGGTCATCAAAAAAAAATAACCCTAACCTACCTATCTCTGGGAGCAGTTATGTTTTTAGGGTCGAAGAAAAGAGTATTCAGAGGTGAAGTTGCTAAAATGCATTGCAAAAAATTTAATAGTTTAAGTCTTATGTAGTTATGTCTCTACACACTTATGTTTTTTTTATGCAATAAACGAGTTACCTCAATGATTTTTAGTTTATATATATTTAATCGTTGTCGATGAAATAATATTCGATGAAAAGTTTGTCGACGAAACAAGGGTACACCGTTTTGTAGTTGTGCCAATTAAGATAATTTGAAACAAATCAGCGATTAAGTAATATTCGTTGAATAGTATTTCTACGTAGTAAGATAAATTTAAATAAATAGAAGTTGAAATAAAATTACGCCAAACAATATTACTTGTACTAAAGTTTCGATGAATCGTTGTCGATGAAATAATATTCGATGAAACGTTTGTCGACGAAACAAGGGTACACCCACCAATATACTTACTTGTGCAGATTCATTCAGCAACTGCTTACTTGGTTGTTTGGATGTTTGTTTCTCTTCGGGTATAAACTGCTGAATGGGTTTGTCATTCACTCAGTGGGTAGGTACATGTAAATTTTCACTAAACTATCCGTATATCGGAAATTAGAAAGTGAGACCTTTAACTTAACTTAACATTATTACAAAATAATTTTATACAAAAAAAGAATCGACTTCACTTAGGCTCCGCTTTTCCAAGACGAAATCACTATACTAGTAGGTGTCCTATAATAGTTGAAATTGCATTTTTTTATGCATGTTTACCGTTTAAAAAAATATCTGTTTTTGTTTGAAAGATTATACTTCACAGTTGGTCCCATTGTTACCAGGTGCGGATCTGATGATGGGATCCTTGGAGAAATCGAGGGAACTCTTCAAATATTGATTTTAGTATTTATTACAGAAGCTCGGGCATCTACTTTTGGAAACCTGAAGGCTAAGTGAAGTCGTTTCTGTTTAGTTTAAAATTATTATTCTATCCACTTTTGCCGATTCCGATGCGGGGAAACCCTAATTCGTCCGAAATTACGTGAGTCGTTTTAAATATGACGATGAAGTTTAGTTATAACCAGGATAAACCAGCAAGTTGTCTCTCACCGCACCCATCTTAGCGAATTGCTGTTTGGCCCTATGGTTGACTGGTACTGGTAGAACAATTTGTACTTATTTTTATTGTGCAATAAAGTTTAAATAAATAAATAAAAATAAATAAATGATGCTTGTCTGCAGGTAGCAACGTGAAGAAGATCTTCGGGGTCGCGTACGACAACTACGAGGGGGAACAGGAGCCCGAAGTAGACCGGCTGACGCTGGAGTACAGAGACCCGTAAGTTCACCAGCACCTAGTTAAATAGATTCATCAGATTATAGTTGAATTATCGAGAGCGTGGAATTGCATATGTAGTGGTTGTACCGTGTTGTGCCTCTTTGTGTGCGGATTTAAATATAGATACCTGTACACAAACAATACTACTACATATGCAATTCCACGCTCTCGATAATTCATCTATATAGAGCGGACTCTGCCGTACAACGTCGTATGAATAATTCCGCACCGCAGTTTGACTTGTGATCCTTGTAGTACTACTCCTGGGCTTCAAGAAAGTCCATGTTGCCAGGCTGGAAAGTGGTGCCGTTTCCCCCACCACCCCCCCTGAACATCCCCACCCCACATTTTCAAAAACCTATCGTGTGTGGTATCATATGAAAGGGCTAATAGAGGCGGTTCTAAAAATATACCACATCATTACGTTTCAGCCATTTTTTTTAAATTAAAACAAAAATAATTTTCAAAACATACCAAGTTTGGGCTCCTCCAGATACGATATGGCTGATAATTTTTTTGTACAATATATCACAAATTATACTTGATACCCTCATATCTAACCCCAAGAAAGCAATTTTTGAAAATAACTTCATTTAGCATTTTTTTTTAATTTTTCAAAATGTACTGGAGTAGAACTCTAGTAGAACTCTACTTCAGTACATTTTGTACTGCGTTATTTTGTAATATTGAAAATTAAAAAATAAATACTTAATGAAATTATTTTCGAAATTGCTTTCTTGGGGTTACATATGAGGGTATCAAGTATCATTTGTGATATATTGTACAAAAAAATAATCAGCCATGTCGTATCTGGAGGAGCCCAAACTTGGTATGTTTTGAAAATTATTTTTGTTTTAATTTAAAAAAAATGGCTGAAATGTAATGATGTGGTATATTTTTAGAACCGCCTCTATTAGCCCTTTCATATGAGACCACACACGATAGGTTTTTGAAAATGTGGGGTGGGGATGTTCAGGGGGGGTGGTGGGGGAAACGGCACCACTTTCCAGCCTGGCAACATGGACTTTCTTGAAGCCCAGGAGTAGTACTACAAGGATCACAAGTCAAACTGCGGTGCGGAATTATTCATACGACGTTGTACGGCAGAGCCTGCTCTCAAAAAGCATGCCTGTTAGTACCGCAGGCTGTGCGGGAGTTATTGTAATAACTTGTTCATATTCAGAGCAATGACGCATAGTTTCAGTGTCCGCGAGGCAACCGGATGGCACGCGGTATTTAAGCTACATAAAAAACATTGTGGGTAATTGATAGGGTATAGGGTAAGAATAATGCTGAGAACCATCAACTTCTACAACTTTGCCACGATGTACAAGTTTGCTCTGGCTAGATCATGTTTTTCAAGCCAGCTTGGTACATCCTAGGCAAAATTGTAGCGGTTGGCGGATATAAACTTCTCAGTTTCGCTCTCGGGCATGCTGAAAAGAATGTTCTGGGAACAGCCCAGACATAAAAAAATAGCATGCCCTTAGAGAGTGTCGGCATCTCATCAGCCGAAATGTAGATATATAGGGTGTAACAAAAATACTGGTGACCCGTTTAAGGGCATAATTGGTATCGTATAACGACTAAGAAAAAGTAGGAGAAAAAATTTTTGGACGCGAAAAAAAATTTTTTTTCCATGGGACAGGTGGTCCCAGCCGGCCGACCCTCTCCATACTAAACCAAAATTTTTTTTCGCGCGAAAAAATTTTTTTCTTACTTTTTCGTAATTAGAATACGATACCAATTATGCGCTTTAAAGGATCACCAGTATTTTTGTTACACCTTGTATAAAACAACCAAAACAATTTCTGTAATAAGTTGTTAAATATAGCGTAAGCGTAATCACCTCACGAGGAGCAATGTTATTATTGTTCATCTCTCGTTATTAAGACTTGAGTAAGTGAAATATTCCAAAAGAGCGAGTCTTAAGGCAGCGAGATGCAAACAAACCTTGCTGGCAAGTGTAATAGAAGCTTTTACGTCACTCTGGGGTAAGTGAGACTTGCCGCCCACGGGCGCAGCGGCATATCTCACTTCACACCCAGGAGAAGACGTAAAATTGTGTACGCACCACGGGCGGTAATAAAGAAGGCCTCAGATCACTTGTTTATGGCCCTTACCTTCGGTTCGGGCCACAAATGCCCGCGATCTGAGCCGTTCTTTATTTTACCGCCCTAGGTACGTAATGTACTATTTTAGGCTTCCGTAATTCATTCTTGCAGTGTAATACAACATTTATATAATCCCAAAACTCTTTTGATTTGGAAAACCATACACAAGCTTATTATAAATAAGTAGACTTTTTGTCTATGGCGTATGAATTCCATATCCAAAGTATTTTTAAATGCTGGCGAGGCCTTTTTCGGTACCTACCTGTTACAAAATAGGGATGATGACACATTTTGAATTAGGCAATGAAATTTAGTTGATAGGATGCAAAATGATCAAAATATACAAATAAAGTAAACATTAAAAAAATCTATTGAAATGGTGCAAAGATCTTCAAAATTTCAATTTTTTTCGAATTTTGAAAGTACACAATTAAAAAAAACCAATGATACCATTCGATGTCTAACATTTTACTGTGAAATAAATTGTATAGCAACCATATACATAAACGCAATATTTCACTGTAAAAATAGCAATTTCATAATTTTTCCATACTTTAAACAGGGCATCTATGAAGCCATGACGTCACGGCTTTATATCATTTTGTTAGGAGCGTTTTGAGAAACAAAAGCAAATCACAGACTTTAAGTCTCTTTTCTGTCTTTTATGTTGATTTAAGGCAATTGGCCCCATATAGACATTTGATCCTCACAACAAAAAATCATCAAGCCTAATAGGCGGAAGCCATTTTTTCTACGCTAATGCTTATGCGTATTTGTTTTGTATACAAAGTGAGTAACAAACTAGACTAGAGGCGTTCTAATAAACTAGTATCTTTTGTAATTACTATGTTAATTAACATGCCACGACTATAATACGCTTACGACTGTTGCTTGTAATTTAAATGCGGATATAGTTTGATAACGAGATCACTTTATCTGAGTAGATATATTTAGTAGGTATAAAACAGTGGCGTTACCTACAGAAAAAAAAACAAAATTAAAATATTCTAGAGCTCCACTATTAACAAAGGGTTTTTAGAAAACTCCAAAGGGTTAGGACAGGTGGAACTAAAACAATGCACGAAAATTCAGTTCAATAAATGGTTCATGGTCTTTGGCTATGTCGCGCGGTCACCTACGTGTATTTTTCGCCAATACTTTTTTTAAAGCATACGGTCCGCCTGATGGTAAGCAGTTACCGTAGCCTACGGACGCCTGCAACCCCAGAGGATTCACATGCGCACAGGGCCGTAGCTGGGGGGGGGGGCATTAGGGGGCAATGCCCTACCTTAAAATACTAATGCCCTACCTTAAAAACTACAATCGGGTCAAAAATGTATGAAAATAAAGTTAATGCCCTACCTTAAAGTTTGCTATGCCCTACCTTAAATTAGCACTGCCCTATCTTAATGCCCTACCTTAAAATAAAGTTAATGCCCTACCTTAAATTAGCACTGCAATTCTGGCTACGGCCCTGCATGCGCATTGCCTACCCTTTAAGAAACTCTAAGTACACTCCTTTTTGAAGAGCCTCATATTGTACCCCACTGGGAAAGCCTCGGTAGGGAGCTCATTCCACAGCTGTAGCGTTCGGCTCCTGGTCTTAGGATGAACACCCTGCTGACGGCGATACTTACTTATTTTTAACCCCCAAGAGCAAAAAGAGGAGTGTAATAAGTTTGACCATGTGTCTGTCTTGTCTGCCTGTGTATCTGTCTGTTGTTACCGCTGAAACGGTTAAACCAATGAAAAAAAGGAATTCTATTTATTTGGAAATAGTGATCCCGATCTTAGACATGTATAAAAATCGCTTCTACCGTTTCGGGGAATTTCTAAATTTTTTAATAAGTAGTAGATTCTGGTATTTAATATATCTTTATTCCCTCAGCGGCATCCGAATGATATACAACATCACCAGCGCGGCGGCTCGCATCCCTGAAGCCCGAGAATTTAACCCCGCACAGAAACTCTACATTTTCATCCACGGCTTCACGGATGACCCTAGCAAGGGAAGCTATAGTGCTATCAGTGAGGCTCTACTCAGTCAAGGTAATTTCAACCCCATCTTTACTCAATTCAACCCCATTTGAGAATTCAACCCGGCACCCCGCACAGAAACTCTACATTTTCACCCATGGCTGGGAAGCTATGCTATTCGCCTATCAGTGAGGCACTACTCAGTCAAGGTAATTTCAACCCTAACTTGAATCGATTCAATCCCATTTGGGAATTCAACCCCGTGCAGAAACTTTACATTTTCATCCATGACTTTACTCATGAAGGGAAGCTATAGTCTTATTATTATTAGTGTGCTATTTAGTGAGATATATCTTAGTCAAGGTAATTTCTACCCCACCTTTACTCATATTGAAAATCAACCCCATACAGAAGCATTAATACCGTCTACGTTCTGCCGGGGTGAAAACTTCAACTCCACTTTGTAAGGTAGGTTCGTATGTAATTCAACGTTTCAAGTTTCAACCCCTTTTGCTTTCGAGATTACTTTTAATATTTTCAAGCTAACTTATTTACTTAATTTTACATTTCCGTACGGGTTTTCCATATAATAGAGAACTTCTTTAGTCTACTAAGATAATATTTTTTGTTTGGACGTCACAGATAAGTAAGGTCAACGTTCGAATAACTTGATTAAGATAGTTTATTTTTTACACATTCACTAGCTGTTATCTTAAATTTAGATCGAGCTGCTGGTATTTTGAACCGTATTTACCGCAAACTGACGTTTAACTTTGATCTTTATTTAAAAGCCAATAAGCCTTGATTTTTTTTATAGTGGCCAGTTTTTACGTACAACATAACTACAATAAAAAAACTTGTATAATAAAATATTATAAACAAGTTTATATCTTGTTAGTATTATGCGAATTACACTTTTGAACAAAAGAATAACGCAAACGTGATGTACAAGACTATTATGGTAATTTTAGATATTTATAGAGGTAAACTACAAACTACAATGGAATTACAAAATACATAGTAACAGAATGGCATGCAATTTATCGTGATATTAATAGCCTATTAGCGCATTAGATTGTTAAGTAGGCAGCAGTAGCGATGCGTTAACATATTCGTAGGAAAATCAGAGCTAATTTGTAAATCCTTTTCTTCATGAGTCGTATAAAGTCTACTGTCTGAAATATGGGAAGTGACGAATATTCGAGCGTCTACCCTGTTGTTGTTATTGTATAATTTTCAAACTATCATCCGGCACATCGCACTTTTGGTTGGAATTCATATATTGGTCAGACATCATTAAAATAAGTTTGAAATTTGTCTGGTAAAATTGCTGAGTTTTTTTATGGAATTACACACAAAATTTTCAGCCGGATATCCGTCTTCCAGTTGATATTTGTCTATGGTAACTGAATTCCGCTAAGTCTATGTTAGCACCTGAAATATTTCACACATCGGAACAGCCGCACTATATAATATACGTCCTTAGACACTCCACACACTTGATCTGAATTCAGTACTGAAGTTATATCTTAGATAATTGTCTATGATTTGATACATTCAGAACTGAATTCATCAAATCATTGACATTTATCTATGGTAGCTGACGTTTTCTATGGAGACAAATTTACGCAATCTATATGCTAAATTGTCTATGCCATATAGACTGGGAGCAAAATCTCAAATTCGCTCTCCTTCTCCATGCGACAGGCAAATGATATTACTTTTGGGCAACCGGGCTTTTTACGTGGTATAGACCCTGCTGTATCCGAATCGCCGGTTGCCATCAAAGAAACTACAACCAGAAGTGAGATACGGCCAAAAAAAGGACCCGTTTTTTAGCTTTTCTTAAATAACTCGAAAACAGTAGCACCTACCAAAAAATGTTCTTCCACTTAAGTAATCTACATAAAATTCTCTATAAAAAAGGTTCTATACAGTTTTTTGCTGGGATCAATGTTTAATGAGATATTAAGGGACTAAGATAGACAATAAACATATATACTAATTAGCTTTTTCCCGCGAGTTTGTCTACGTGGGATTAACATTCGCTGTAATAAATTAATGAAATGCCGTAGTTTAATCTGACAGCAAAAATAAATTTAACGTATAAGCTTTTTTACGTCTACAGTAAGCAACAATTCCATACCAACTTCAACCCCCCGTTTCATCCCTTTAAAAGATGATTACTGGGATAAAAACTATCTTATATCATTCCCCACAACTCAAACTATCATCACACCAAATTTCATCTAAATTGGTTCAGCGGTTTAAGCGTGAAGAGATAAGAGACCCACTGACTAGTCCAAAATTATTAAACTCTCCTTCTCGATGCGACAGGCAAAGCATATTACTTTTTGTTTACAGAAGGGTCCAAATAGGGTAAAAATCTATTTGGACCCTTCTGAGTTCGAAATTTAAAATATTTTTTTACCGGAAGTGAAATATTTAAGGTGGCGGCCAGAATAAACCTAAGCGTCGAAAAATCTATGTTCCTCGTATGGATACCCCGATTCATTATGCTTTATTTTTAACGATTGTTATTTTTGGGAATAACAGTTGTAATTATAATATTTTGCAATTGCCATCAAATAATGTTAGACCGGAAGTAAGATATAGAAGATGGTGTCCAGGTCCAGCAAGGCTTCAAAAATGTACTATTCTTTTTTTGGACGGAAATCTCTCGTTTTTTTTATATTATTGTAGTGAGCAAAATTAGTTGAAAGGGTAGTAGTAATAATACACATCTTATATGGAAGTTTCGACTTAGGGAGTCTTAGATTACAATACTCAGTCCTTCAAAGGTAAATCAGATGAGTGCTACACTGATCTTACAGTATAACCGGTGTCAAAGCGACCTATTTGTGTTATGAGCACTTGAAATTCAAAATCGTTAGTGTTAGAAAACGTTCTTAACATATTATTAACTACAAATTAAATTTATGCGATACCTAATATCGATATTTCCGCATGGGTAAAATGGAACAATGGTCAAGTGACATTAACAGTTTTTTCTGGCATCGATGATTATAAACATGAACTTACTCACAGTCACATAATAGAACATTAATTATTGCGTTTCCCCAGAATTCAGGCAGGTACTTTTGCATGGAGCGCAGAGTTTTAAACATGGGACGTTAGCCTTCCTGCAACTACATTTCTAACTTTAAAGACCAGTATATTTGGAACCATCGCAAATAGGTAATCTTTTTTTTAAATACGTGTCATTACAACTGTTATTCCCAAAAATAACAATCGTTAAAAATAAAGTATAATCAATGGGGGAACATAGATTTTTCGTAGCTTAGGTTTATACTGGCCGCCATCTTAAATATTCCACTTCCGGTAAAAAAATTATTTAAATTTCGAACTCAGAAGGGTCCAAATAGGGTAAAAATCCGTGTAAACAAAAAGTAATATGCTTTGCCTGTCGCATCGAGAAGGAGAGAGAGTTTAATAATTTTGGACTAGTCAGTGGGTCTCTTACCTCTTCACGCTTAAACCGCTGAACCAATTTAGATGAAATTTGGTGTGATGATAGTTTGAGTTGTGGGGAATGATATAAGATAGTTTTTATCCCAGTAATCATCTTTTAAAGGGATGAAACGGGGGGTTGAAGTTGGTATGGAATTGTTGCTTACTGTAGACGTAAAAAAGCTTATACGTTAAATTTATTTTTGCTGTCAGATTAAACTACGGCATTTCATTAATTTATTATAGCGAATGTTAATCCCACGTAGACAAACTCGCGGGAAAAAGCTAATTAGTATATATGTTTATTGTCTATCTTAGTCCCTTAATATCTCATTAAACATTGATCCCAGCAAAAAACTGTATAGAACCTTTTTTATAGAGAATTTTATGTAGATTACTTAAGTGGAAAAACATTTTTTGGTAGGTGCTACTGTTTTCGAGTTATTTAAGAAAAGCTAAAAAACGGGTCCTTTTTTTGGCCGTATCTCACTTCTGGTTGTAGTTTCTTTGATGGCAACCGGCAATTCAGATACAGCAGGGTCTAAACCAGGTAAAAAGCCCGGTTGCCCAAAAGTAATATCGTTTGCTTCTCGACAACGATTTCTTGAAAAAAAAAACCAGACTAATAGGTAATATTAAAAAAATCCCACAGTAATTTTTATAATCCCATTGAAGATGGTTTTTTTCTGTTTTCTAGGAAAATCCAACGTGCTTGCCCTGGACGCCAGTTCTCTTATCAAATACCTGTACCTTCGCTCTTCAACCTACGTGCGGTTCATAGGAGAGAAACTGGGCGAAGTACTGGCCGCTATGGTTAACAGTAAGTCTTTCAAGTGCTATATTCTCCTCTTCGACATTGGATAAGGCAGAGCGGACACGCCATAATACAAAACTCGTTTGAGCGCTTAGCCGCTTATGTGTGCACTGCACGTTTGTACACTAGGTACACTTGTGTGCTTGTGTCCTTACCTTCAACCTGACTTATAACCTACTAGTTTCCTACCAATCCAATAGCTAGGGATCACACATATGGCGCTATTCAGATCTCTCCGCAGACAAATCCGAGTCAAATTCGCGCCATACATGGACGGATTTGTCCACCGGGCATATCCAGACGCCAGACAAATCCGGCGGGCAGATCTGGGAAACTAGATCTGGGATCTAGGAAACTAATGTGACCTGGGTTTCAGCAGAATACCAGTGTTTTGCTCGAAAGAGTGAAGCGTATAGCTGAGCTGTGAACCCTTTTGTTTTGCTGCAACGCACACAATCATTCATTCTAACTACCTTATCTTATGCTTTGTTATTTTTTTGATTGTCTCTACTTATTCTGTGTTATTGTTATACTTTGTTGCTTTTGATATTGTGTGTTATTGCAGTATTCAAATAAATTCTTTATCTATCTATCTATCTATCTATCTGTGCGTATATCCTTAGCTAATCGTGGCGGGGCGTAGCGTGGCCATTCTGTATGAAATGAAATATATTATTAATTCCGTGGCTAAACGCTCTCGCCACACTAATAAAGCAGTCGGTTAGTAAGGATTCAGTGAATCGATTCAAGAGTTTCGTCGTTTTCTAGAGGCTATTAGCCACAATCCATGGTAAATACACGTTGAGATGTATGTTACCAATGTTCTTAATCTAGATGCAAAATCATACAAATGCAGGTGCGTGAATTAGGTAAGTATACCGACTTATTTCTGATTGTTGCTTCCAAAACGCTTAACTAGTTTTATGCTGTATTAAAATGGCGGAAAGTTTCTCTAATTTTCGAGATCAAAAAGACAAATTTCAGTTCTAGAAAACATGTAATTATGCTCTTAAAGGTTTTATTAACCTACTTGAGAACTTTAGGAAATAGTGTCTGTCATAAAAAGCTTGCTTTAAGTCATTGAGTTACAGGAGCTGCCATCCCTAAGAATTCTATTGCCCCAAAAGTTATAGTGAAACTTTTGGGGCAAAAAAAAACACTATTACAAGTCTATACTACTCTTTGATTCAGTCAAAGCTGTCAACCGCCTAACATGGTGCACAAAATTTGTTCTAGATGTCACATCTAGTAGAATACTTACTAAGTACTTTACGATAGACGGCCATAGCCTAAGAACTTTTTGAGGCTCCGAGTATTTAGCGCCATCTAGTTCAGAGCCACCTAAACAGAGCCAATATGTATGAGATAAAATCAGCGCCACCTAGTAACGAATAACGTACTAGTAGTACACTAGTCGTTACTAGGTGGCGCTGATTTTATCTCATACATATTGGCTCTGTTTATTAGGTGGCTCTGAACTAGATGGCCGGCGCTAAATACTCGGAGCCTCAAAAAGTTCTTAGGCTATGGCCGTCTACTATATATTTAAGTCTATGCGACTACATTGATAAGTACTTACCAGCCTTTATCTTGTACGTAATTTTATAAAAAAACTCATTTACCTACCTTCCTCAACTCAACAGGCGATAAGTCCCTGTTTGACCTTAATAGACCGCAGGTAGCTTTATTAATAGAAGATTAATTAATTATGGTAATTATTAATAGAATAGCCACAAGGTCTCGGAACGAGTTACCATAATTATTCAATAATTTAAACTATTCTAAACGATATATGGTTGTTTGTCTTATTATACGGCGTGTTTCTGTCCTATTATGGTATTTTCCGTCAGTTTACTAGCTTTACATATAAGTGGCGTTTTACATACAAATCGTCCGTAAATAGGTAGGTAAATTACCTACGATAGCAAATCTGTCGCTACTTTAGTATTTTGACAAACTTTGAAACGTTCTTTTTACGAATTTTATTCCGCCATTTAAGGCTCAAAACACATCTAGCGGAATTTTGGCAGTAATGTATGGAGCTTTGTCGATGGTAGCTTAAATTTGTCTATGGCCTCCATACATTACTGCCTCCATTCCGTCCATCCTTAAAGTTTTCAAGCCATTACAGTGTATATACAGTCGCCATCAGATATATCGGAGCGGCCAAGTTGTTCACAAATATCTGAACAACGCCTCTATTGCCAATGCGATAAAGTTCATGTGATTTTCTTGTTTGGTCGTTACGCAAAAGATTTCGTTGCCTACTCTCGAAATTGCACCTACACCATTTTTTTGAACTAGTTTTCCAACAATACTTACTTAGAATTCAGGTGCAATTTGCATATGCAGTTTTATTTGTGTAGTTTTTTTGAGATGATGATGTAATCCTTTTATGGCGCCTCTATATGATGGGCCATCATAGGGACGCAGCTATACGTTAGAGGGGGCTAACGATATTGCCATCTCGTTCCGTCGTATAGCTGCGTCCCTATGATGGCCCATCATGTAGAGCCAGCCTTAAATGTCAAGTAGTGTACTATATATAGACTGGTTTTGTTACTTTTTTGTTGCATCCATCCATCCTAACATTTGTCTCAACTTTTGCCACGGCTCAATTGAGTCTGGGGGTCGCTTGGCGACCCAGTCCCATGAAATAATTAGCATAGGAACAGTTTTTAACGAAAGTGACTGCCGATTGACCTTCCAACCTAGAGTGGAAAAGGCCTTATTGGAATTAATCCGACTATCTAAAGCATTGCGGTAGGAAGTAATTACCTATGAATCACACTTCTAGTGACGTAGAATTGCAAAATACTCGTTATACTATTAATTCACTGCAATATACTATTTATACCTAAGTGCCACTTAGAGGCATGTAAACTACCTATACATACACGGACGGTTAACTACTTATAGATAGATGGACACTGATTGTTGACACGCAATCTCTTTGATCGCAGGAAAATCCTATATTTCATTGTACCTATAATAGGTATGCATGTGGGTATTAGAACTGAAAAGCAGCGTCATTTACTCTTAAAATAATTGTTTGGAATTATGATTAGGTACTTAGCTAACTCATTTTACGTAGCTTAGGCGCATGATTTAATGCTGTAACGTCCCGCAGGACACTTCTGACAATTCATTTTGTATAGAAAGCGTCACGTGATTTATTTATTTATTATTTATTTTAAACTTTATTGCACAAAAATAAAAAGTGTACAAAAGGCGGACTTAATACCTCGAGGCATTCTCTAGCTCTACTAGTCAACCGTAGGGCCAAACAGAAATTCGCTAAGGATTCTGGATTATTTTTGGGTGATTCTCGGAAGTCAACAAAATAAAGTGTCGGAAGTGTCGTGTTGGACGCGGAACGTTACAGTGTGAATCATCCTTAAGGAACACCACATATTCGAGCGGAATTTAGCTACTTCTAGACAAAAGCGGATCTTTAAAATGAATATCTTTAAAATTAATATCTTCTGAGATTCAAGAATATGCTAGTGACCCGAAACTTTTGCTCTCGAGAGTAGTACCACCTATTTGTAAAACAGAAGGTTCACTGATTACAGGAACGAAGCAAATAATTCCTGTGTCGTGATTCTAGATTGTACCTAATCTCAGCTGTTAGAAAAGAAAAATCACCGAAAACCTTGTGTCTCCCCAGAGGGTCACAACGCAGAGGGCATCCACATAATAGGCCACAGCCTGGGCGCGCACGTATCTGGCTTCACCGGCAAGACCTTCGCCAACCTGACCGGCCGAAAGGTCGGCCGGATCACCGGGCTCGACCCGGCCGGGCCCTGCTTCAGTCATGTGGAACCCGAGCTGAGGCTCAAGGCCACGGATGCGGACTTCGTGGATGTTATACACACGGATGCGGGGGTTTATGGATTGAAGGATCCTGTTGGTAAGTTCTTTTTAAGAAGCTAGCCTTCGCCAACCTCACCGGCCACAAGGTCGGCCGGATCACCGGGCTCGACCCGGCCGGATCACCGGGCTCGACCCGGCCGGGCCCTGCTTCAGTCACGTGGAACCCGAGCTGAGGCTCAAGGCCACGGATGCGGATTTTGTGGATGTTATACATACGGATGCTGGCGTTTATGGATTGAAGGATCCTGTTGGTAAGTTCTTTTTAAGAAGCTAGCCTTCGTCAACCTCACCGGCCGCAAGGTCGGACGGATCACCGGGCTCGACCCGGCCGGGCCCTGCTTCAGTCACGTGGAACCCGAGCTGAGGCTCAAGGCCACGGATGCGGATTTTGCGGATGTTATACATATGGATGCTGGCGTTTATGGATTGAAGGATCCTGTTGGTAAGTTCTTTTTAAGAAGCTATAGCCTTCGTCAACCTCACCGGCCGACCTAGGTCGGCCGGATCACCGGGCTCGACCCGGCCGGGCCCTGCTTCAGTCACGTGGAACCCGAGCTGAGTTCAAAGCCACGGACGCGGACTTCGTGGATCTTATACACACGGATACTGGCGTTTATGGATTGAAGGATCCTGTTGGTAAGTTCTTTTTAAGAAGCTAGAGAGTTTCGCCAACCTCGCCGGCCGCAAGGTCGGCCGGATCACCGGGCTCGACCCGGCCGGACCCTGCTTCAGTCACGTGGAACCCGAGCTGAGGCTCAAGGCCACGGATGCGGACTTCGTGGATGTTATACACACGGATGCTGGCGTTTATGGATTGAAGGATCCTGTTGGTAAGTTCTTTTTAAGAAGCTAGTCTGTGGTTTTTTTAAGTAAAGGACTAATTTACTTTGCTGAACGACGCTAAAGATGCTACGAATGTCTGGCTTGACCCGACGACAGCTAGTTTGTGTGTGGTGGTGTATTTCAACCCACTTCAAGATTTCAAAGAAATTCTCAATTCGTCGGGATCTTTATTTTTTGCAATTTTTTTTTTAATTATTGTACACCGATTATTCGAAGACCGCTGGACCGATTTGGAAAATTATTTTAAAGGGTCCTTCACAGTTGGTCCCATTATCACCAGGTCAGGATCTGATGATGGGATCCTAGTGAAATCGAGGGAACTCTTCAAATATTATGCCACACCTATAGCGATTTAAGACATACACGCTAGCTCGGGCATTTGCTTTTTGAAATGTGGAGTTTAAAGTAAAGTTGGTTCTTTTTGGGTGTGTGTGCGCGTGTTAAATGGTTTCCTTACATCATATTCTCCTACAGGTCAAGTGGACTACTTCCCGAACAGCGGGTCCCAGCAGCCGAACTGCCTTTTCCAGACGTGCAGCCACAGCCGCGCGTGGGTATACTTCGCGGAGTCCGTGAAGACGCCGGACGCCTTCCCGGCCCGCAAGTGCAAGGATTACGAAGCATTTAAGAAGGGCCAGTGCGAGAGCGCTATCAGGTAAATGAATGGTAGATATTTGAATCGAATAGGCGGGTGTAATCAACTTGATGAAATATCAATGCATCAAACTAGGTTCACGTTAATGCCCAATACGTGCAACGCTGTCACATTTTGTATCTGCACATTCTGCATATCTGCCTAACGCAAAACCTACCACTCAGACGCCACGACATCTAAATGTCAAAAATGAAGTTAAACTTTATGCGTGTGCATGTAGGTCTATTTTGCTCTGTGGTCGGTGACCGATATATCGGTCTTTGGCGTTGGACCTGTGGTGCCGATATATACGTCTTTGGCGTGGAAAAGGTTAAATAAATTAAAGAAAAGAAGGCTATACAGAAAGCTCTTCCTTAAACTTTGGAACGCGTCAGATGTTTCACCCCATTTTATACTAAGTAGTACCTAGCATGTGTTCGCCCGTGGGGGCCAAGATGAGAACGCGTGAGGCGCGCAAAATGCGCTTCGAAATTCGGTTTCACTCGACTATATAATATAGTGTCAGGCGCCCAGTATAGAAGCGCGCTTGCGCTCTCTGGATATCAGGCCTCGAGCGCTTAATACCGGGCTTGACCCGATTTTATCACATGACGATATTATGCGGGCATAATATCGTGTGGGAACGCGCGAAGCTCGTACTCAATGACCGACTTCATATGCGAAACGAGCTTAGAACTTGGCTTGGCGAATATGTAAGCTAATGTCCAGCTCCCGGATCATTTTCCTACATCCTTAACCTTTTGAACGCCACAGCCGTCAAATCACGCACACGGAAAGTTGTGCCCTCAGCGCCAGGACGTGATATCACATCCAAAATATAACCGGTTTGCCTTGCGCGCTCGCGCGCGCTGGCGCTGATGGCACGATTTTTCCATCCGATGCTCGTTCAAAAGGTAAACATGTTTTGTAAGCAATTGCAGATAATTATATCAATCTATTTCTTACAGTCCCATGGGTTACGCGTCCAAGCCCGGCACGACGGGCCAATACTACCTGCAGACCGGCGAAGACAGCCCGTACGGCCTCGGCAAACAAGGGCTTACGTGGAAGAACAACGAGGGAATTGTTAGGAATGTTGGCTCGAAAGTCTCGCAATTGTTCGGTTAAATATTTATAGGTACAGTCGGCCAAAAATGTGGTCTACCACCGTAGGGTTGAGGTTCGTTTGAGCGTCATGAGACAACAAGGTCGTGCATGTTTTAAATTCCGTTAGAAGTCAACCTTAGCGATCGTTACATCTCGTAGAAACTTTTGTCAAAACTGGTAGACCACTTTCTTGGCCCCCTGTAACTGTACAGTCGCCATCAAATATATCGGAGCGGTCAAGGTGCTCAAAAATATCTAACATGCACTTTATCGCATTGACGATAGAGGCGTTGTTAAATTTTTCTTAAGCTAGTCTAATATGGCTTCAGTGTCATGATGAGCTGTAGAAAAACCGCTCGGTGTCTGAAAATTAGGCAAGCCGGTGGGAATCGAGTTCTATGGACGCGCCGCCACTGCCACCTTGACCGTTCCGATATATCTGATGGCGACTGTACTAAAGTCAAGAAATATTCCGTAAGAAATTAAGTTTGTTGACATATTATTGCAGAACTTATTTTATTTCATGCTCTCTAAACTGCTTTCTCAGTCTCTGATTTGAATGATCTATCAGATATTTTTTCTTGAATTTAGAGTGTGACCATGACAACTTGTGAACTTTTGGGAGTTATGTTCTGTCATATGTACCTAGTATAGTTTAATAATTTAAAAAGTAGACCAATACCTCAGTAGAGATTCAATAGTACATGGATTGTGATATTATTAGTAATTGTACCTACACTAAATAAAAATAAACAAAATTAAATTGAGTTTTATTGTATGTATTTTATTTTACCTACGTGCGATAATTTGACAGCAGCTGTCAAATATATATGATTGGTGGATTGTTACAGCTGGCTCTCGCCAAAGTGCTGCCACCTGGTGGAAAAATCGATTCCGGGAACCCACATCAAAATAATTTTAAACAAAAAAAGAACCGACTTCACTTAGGATCCGCTATTCCAAGAGGAAGTGGCCGAGTTGCTGTAAAAAATAGTGAAATCACTATAGGTGTGCCTATAATAGTTGAAAAGTTCCCTCTATTTCTCCAGGATCCCATCATCAGACCCCGACTTGGTGACAATGGGACCATCTAAGGGTTATACCCGTTAGATTAAAAAAAAAATTTGAAAATCGGTTCACGATTCAGGGAGATATCGAGTAACAAACATACAAAAAAAAAATTCATTCCTCCTTTTTTTGAAGTCGTTTAATGAATACCTATGATTTCCTGAGGTCGGTCGCAAAAAATACAAGTTTTAAAACAAAGCATCTTTATTGTAATTTATTCCATAACTTCTCGTTAAATACAAAATAATACGGAGACGGGACTCTTAGAAAAATAAACATCTTCAATAAATATACGACAACACAAGTCCAAGCAGACTTTTGGGAGAAATATCAAGAAAAGGTTAGAAACATCTGTCAAACCATTTTGAACTCTAATAACACGCACATAAGGTATGTATTAGTTTCACATACAGCCAGATTATTGATACTTGGCTCACAGATATTTTAGATTTAATATATTATTATATTTTCCCCAAAAGACTTTTTGTCAATAATTTTCAACATGTCACAGTGTTTTTTGTTGAAATATTTAGTTTCTTAAACATAGATATACAGATAATAGGTAGGAATATAGGTACAAATGTTGCAGATTATCTCATATGGAAGAGAAATATCGAAATATAAAATCTAATTTAGTAGTATCATAATTGCATGTAACATATTGAAGATTATTATAAATGTCAAATTGATAAAAAAAGTAGAGAAAAATATTACACTTAAATCTGATTTAAAATCAGCGTCGATAACTTCATAATATAAACTTATACTAATACAAAACATTACGTCTAGCGTGTAAGAAATATATTAATAATAATTGTACATTATCAGTAATATCAGTATCATTGACTTACCTGATGCCACAGTATATAAATAAAAACAGTAGTCTATCTTTAGAACGCGAATCTAGGGTTGTCACCTCGTAAAAAATACAACCAAATAGTTTATGCAAGAAATTAAGCTACTGCTTGTATTTATAATACTGCGATTACTCTGCGGGTACTTTCTCACACATTCGTTTTTAATAACTGGGTCATGTGATGTTTTTTCGCAAGGTCATATCTTACTCAACTATAGTTCAAAAATGTATCATATTTACGTTCAATAAGGTTTATTTACGAACGACAGCATCAAAATAAGATCTTGCAAAAATGCGCCATCTTAACTTTTCCCCGCAGAGCTGATTAAAATTACAAAAAAACGAAACAACTGTCATGTTCTAGCGTAAAGCTACTATACGAATTTGTGATATATCAGTTATACTGGAATGTCCGGAGTTATATGACTTATGAGTTATATAACGTCTATATAATGAATTTACGGTACACGACATCGATGAGCTCCAAGCTATATAGCTGCTTTACAAAGGGTCCACTAAAAACTTTGTACCTTATATATATTGTAATGAGGTCGATTTTTGTTCCGTGGACCCTTCCCCACGGTTGCCATTTTTATTGTGCATGCATAGAAAAAAATGCTTAACTGGCCCTAACATTAATCCTAAACATTGACCACTGTTAATCGTCATTATTATATGAATTTTGCATTACTTTGTAAACAATCACGAGACGCAAACAAGTTACGGAGACGGTCGAATACGATCAGTTAAAACGCATGCTTTATTTTCGACATCGAAAATATAACAGGGTTTTTTGACAACCCTAAGCATTCGCCGAATTTGCAGCTCTCAGATTGGTTTAAAATCGAGATCGCTGAATGGTCGGACGATTTCAACGCCGCGTATTGGCTAACGGCTAACCAATGTGCACGTTTTAAAGTTAAGCGATAATGAGTGTTATCGTCAAGGCACTAGAGTCCCTAATTGCATGTTTCCGCTTCGACTGAACGTGTCCGACCTCTGAACCCTATAGACTAAGTAGTAGCACCTAAATAGTGAAATATATTAGAAGTTGTAGCAACACGTCATATATTATATATTTAATTTAACATATAATTTTTGAAGTGCCCGACTTAGCGTACGGTTTTATTAAAAACCACAGAAATATTTCCCAGTACTTTCAAGTATATTTTTAGGCTTGGCAATTTTTTTTTACAATCGGTTTTACGAAAGTCGAGCATTAAACAATTTATTATTAGTCCCGCATTACATTGTAGTGTTTAATTCAAGAAAGAGAAAATATTCATTTTAAAATCTAAAAAACGGTGGTTTACCTCGTGTGACATCGTTTTAAAGCTATCCCATATTGAAAACATTATTAATATTGAAACGTTATTATATTTTTAATACACGAACACTTTTTTTACTATGGCAACATTTATTTCTACAAAGCCTGATACTGTTTGTATGAAATGCGTTGAACCTAGCCTAGCTTTAAAAAAATGCTTCATATAATTTCGAGCTTACATTATTTATACAAATAAAATTGCAAGATAAAATAAATCGAAGGTGCGTTTCGACGTCACAACATTCAATAAAAGATTAATTAACTTTGATAATTAATTAATAATATAGCGTAACTTATATTAATATTCGCAGTGTTGACGCTTACAACTATCGTATGTAAAGTTTACATAGAAGTTTGAAACGCGGCGGCCATCTTGTTGAGACCCGCCATTTTGATTGCATTGCACTAGTCGACCTTAATTCCAACCGGTTTTTACTAGCCAACCGCTACTAGCAAAATACATAATTAATTAAAAGGTTTTCTAAGACTTAAATTAGTTTGTGAAACTGTTCGTCATCTTCAAAAACTTAACTTCGCAAATATGTACAGTCAGCGAAACTAATATCTTAGCGCCCTTGTCATGGCTTGTTTTGAATGTATTTATTCAGAAGTTCTAAGCCCATAGTTTTGTTGACCGTAGGTACATTTTGAAACTGGTAAAAAATACGCATGCTTTTTTCATATGGGAGATTTGAACTTTCAGTTCGTAAGATATTTGAACTGAAGTTTATATGTACAGTGACATTCAAAATTCGGCGGCCGATCGTAAGATCAGGCAGATCGTAATGTTCCTGTGTAATGTTTTAACGATAGTCACATTAAACCAATGTATAGGTAGGTTAGGTTCGTTCGGTTGCTTCAGATGCCCGAAGGGCAAACTGCCCAGAAATAGGAGCCCCGCGGACTCAGGGAACGAGTCAAAGAATTTCACGTTTCATGATATGCCTGATCTTACGATCGGCCGACGACATCCACATAAATGAATACATCAATTTTGAATGTGGGTGTACATGCAACGTACAAGTTAGAGTGTATGGTCGACTAGTGGGTCGGATCACGCGCTGTGTGTGCGGGTTGGGGACGTGTGGTGTTACGGCTGCGTGCTCTGCTGTTGGATTTCTATCTTCTCGACCGTCATGTCTGGGTTCATGGCAGTTGCCTCCTGCGAAACAAAAATTGTGGTAAGTGGATTGCTTATTTTTTTAAGGTTCACAGTCTTATATTATATTTTCACCTCCGGATTCAATATAATCTCATAATCGTAAAATAATGTTCTCAATTTCGAAACGCTAATTTTATCCTGGGGTCTAATAATAATATGGTTATGGCTACTCCAAAACTATTTTTGTTTTCTTTGAAGTTCTGAAATGCTCGTTTAGACAAGACAAATCCGCGAAATAAACTAGATTGATATCTAAATACATATATTTAATTATATCAAGTTTTCGAATGAAGTGGTTCTCAATTCGGCGGGATCTTCGTTTTTGCTTCATTTTATTGTACGTATATTCACCGATTATTCGGAAACGGCTGGACTGATCTGGAGATTTTTTTTTTATTCAAAGAGTAAATCTTCACAGGCCCATTGTCATTACGACTGATGATGGGATCCTGGAGTAATCGAGGGAACTCTACAAATATTATAGGCTCCTACAGACAGACCTGCTGTAAAAAATACTGAAATCACTATAACACCTATAGTTTGGCATTTGGGACATTCCACGAGCTGTCCCGTACAAACGCATTTGTATCTCTGTCATTAGAGTTATCTTAGCAATTTTAATTGGAATATTATAATTCTGACCATAATTTGACTCTATTGACGCAGATAAAGGATCCACAAAACCTACCAATTATCTGAAAATTCGTGTCCGTACGGGACAACAGTGGACTCAGTGGCGTAGCTAGGGAGGGGCGGCGGGGGCGGCCCGCACCGGGTGTCACCCGCTTAGGGGTGACACCCAGGCTCTCATGTGACTTTTAGGTAACCGCTTTTTAAATCGGCAGCGGCGGCAGGCAGTAAACCCCCCCGTGATTAGGGGTGACACTAATGGTTATCCGCACCGGGTGACACCCATGCTAGCTACGCCACTGGGTGGACTTTCCGTGGAATGCTCCATTTGCTCTTGAAAAGGTGGAGGCTAAATTACGTTGGTTCTTTACTGTTTAGAATTATATAGTGTACCTGAATGGCCTCCGCGAGCGCTCGGTCGTGGTCTATCGGGTCCCCGTCGGACTGGATGGTGATCTTCTGCTCCACGCGCGTCTCCACCACTCCGTTCCGCTCCGTCTTGTACTGGAAATAACGAAAACAAATATTAATAATTTAAACTACTATTAGTAACTGTTAAAATTTATGGAACGTCCCGGCGCACTGAACCTAATCAAAAATCTTAAAACCAATAACATTATTTTTGGTACAAGCTATTATCACACATATAATATTTCTTTAGAAAGTTATTTACTCATCTAGGTGATTTTGATGGATCCAAATTTGATGGGTTCGTTTTCAGGGTCCCGTACCCGAAGGGTAAAATAAAAACGGGACCCTATCACTAACCCTTCGTGCGCGAGTTCGACTCGCACTTGGTCGGTTTTTTTAGTCCTTCCGACTCCATTATCAGCCCAGTTCTATGGTGCTTACATTAAGTACATTATGGTCACATCAAGTCACAACTAAATGGAGCATTGCAAGTAAACAGACAGGAATACGATCACGTTCAATACGATTTCTCGCATACTACGCCGTTTTATATAAGTCCCTGACACTTGATGTCCCACAGAACAGTCTCGGGTAATGCCCAGGGTGCCGCCGGCAACAGGGTAATGCCCAGGGTGCCGCCGGCAACAGGGCAAGGCCCAGGGTGCCGCCGGCAACAGGGCAAGGCCCAGGCTGCCGGTGGTCAGGGCCGCAGAGAGAGGACTATCCGCGCTGTGTCCATGACCACCGCTTTCTGTATCTGACCCTTGATCCAGCCACCTAGCGAGTGTCTCGAGGTGTTGATCGAGGCTCTTTTAGACTAGACCATAGATCGTCGAGTCCACGTCCCACAAGGCAGTAATCCCGTGAGCCATGTCTAGGTACTTGCTGGACTTTTCCTTCTGATTCTCGTCTTGGGGATAGCGTCGTCGACGAGCACGGCCCGTTTTTGGCTGAAATTGAAATTATATACTTACAGTGATGGTCTCGACGGTGCGCGTCTTGGAGCTGATGGTCTGCGAGGACACGATCTCTCCGTCTTCATTGATGGTAGTCTCCTCGGGCTCCCCAGAGCTTGTTGTCGTCTGAAAGGCAACGGAACAATGTTATTAAATACTGTGTTATAGTTACTCTTCTGGCGGCTGTTTGGATTATCTATTCACTATTGTTTTCATAATCTCAAGCGGGGAAGGTGCCATAAAAAAAAGGTTCACGGCGCTAATTACTGTTAATGAATTTTTAACTCTATGACTCTAGTCAGTAAATGCAGAATACGTTCAACTAGCGGCACCGTTTACCCTTCTGGCACGTGCCGGCCCCAGGCAAAGCATGCTTTAACTTGCTCTGTTTATTTTGCATCTAATGTTCTAGTCGTAAAGTTGTTAATACATTAGCAATAATTAGCGCTCTGATTCTTTTTTTTGGCACCTTCCCGACTTGAGATTTTGAAAACAATAGTGAATAGATAATCCGAACAAGCTCAGCCGCCAGAAGAGTAACTATACTAGAAAATTATGTTGCAATAAGGCAGCCGAGCTTAGGCTAACCCCACACTAGCGTCTTTCGAACGTCGACGACGCCACTCGGAAGAGACGCTAGTGTGTGGGTAGCCTTAGCAGGATGGTAGCCTTACGGGAAGGACTGGTAGCGGGGCGGTAAGACGTCCGACTTTCAACCCCGGCTCGTACAGGCAAGGGACTTTGGGCTTATCCAGAAATTACGTGAGGTTTTTTTGGGCCACATACATATTAACTTATAGAGTGATATTCTTATTTTAGGAGGCAGTTGTAAATGCAGCAAATGTAAATGATTTAACACGTTTGAGCCCATTTTATGGTCACTTTTTTCTAATGCACGTTTAGTTTCACATGAAGAGTATAAAATATACGTGAGGTCACCTTGTACCACAGACTACACAGACACCTCATCATTAAGCTTTTACAGGGAGCACGAGGTCACCACACATCAGTGCAATTTTATTCGTAAATTTCTACGATTTGAACAGCACATCTCAATAGTATTATACACCAATTTGTAGTATAACAATCCAGGTTCACCCCTGCACTGTAACTTGATTTTTGTTGATATTTTTAACTCACATGAGTAATGATCAAAAACGTTCACTCGATTGAAATAAGCGGTCGCGCTCTCATACAAAATGAGTAAGGGAGAGATGCGTGGTGACCCCGAGTTGTACTTATGATCTATCTAGTGTTTGAGGTTATCTGTACCTTGTACCTTCTCCTCCCCCAACGTCATCGCGGTACTAGTGCGGAACCTCACGTGATTTCTGGATGAGCCCTTTGCTGAATTCAGCTGAGGTGTGTTTTTTCCCTAATTTGGTGTGTGTATTTTGTAATGAAACCACAAAATGTATATATATTCAGTAATTAGCTACTAACCTTGGTGGTAGCTCCGTGGACCATGCTGCCGAAGGGCGCGTTGCCCATCACGCTGGTGGTGGTGGTAGTCCTATACGATCCCGGTTCCTGAATCATAAGGAAATATTATTATCATCCTTAATAATTTGAGGCATCATTTTGATTTTGAACCCATTTTTATTTCATTTTAGTGGATACGTTGATTAGAAATCGGCAAACGTTTTTATATGCAATAAGTCTATCACGAAAAAATATGATTTTTTGTTTCATTCAATATTTTGAACATATCAATGCCATGATGCCATAAGTTTATTCTTTCCTCGAGTACCTACAGATTATAGACATGTAACTGAAAATATTATCAATTTGGTGAAACCAATTATTTATAAGAAAACCGTTACCTGCAAATTGCAGTACCTTCTTACCTGACTTTTTCTATACCTAATTTCATCTGTGCCAAAACTAGTGCAGTGCAAAAACAAACTCAAATGCACAAAGTAATTACAAGCTCACAAGAAAATTAAACACATCTCTGGATACTCTATTCAATGCAATTAAAACCATGCTATTTCAAAAATACCTTACGGGTGTACCTCATGTGTATCTACACACTGTGTCGTTGTAAACTAGACGTTATGAGCTAAAACTTACGGTGGTGTAGTAGTGACCTTCGCCGGCTCCTTCCTCGAAATCGATGGGTGTGCCTGAGTCCCCGCTAGAGAGGGAGCTCTCTGAACCGCGGCGGGTTATCTGATGCTGTTGCAAGCCACGCGAGGTTAGCCATTCCATTCGGGGTTCGGGAAGGTTCGGGATTATTCGGATATGTTCGGGAATAAAGATGCATTTGAAGAGTTCACCGATACGATGAAAAATGTTTGAGAATGTCCCAGATTTTTTGTGTTTTATGGAATCATTATAGTTCAAGTAAGACATGGATTAGGAGTGTATAAACAGCAGATTATTCATGTTTGAAACACCGAAAATGATGGACAAAAAGGTGCCGTTACGGCGAAATGTATGGAGTTATCACAATTGTGAAGTGTTTAGGTTAGGTTCGGATTGCAAAAGACCATTCAGTTTTCATTCAGCCGTGCGTCAACCGGGCGAAGTTGATTGGAGATGGAAAGAAATAAAAAAAAAACGAAAATTAGAACAAAATAAATGACGTGCAAGGGACTGCTGGTTCACTTATATTAATCAAAAACATTGAGAAGATATAAAGAGGCTCGTACATTTGCAAGTTTACTTGCGGCAAGTAGAGAAGCAGCTATAGTTTAGAATGAGAGATGAATATCACTATTTCATACTAGCATATAGCTACACGTTCCTACTTGCCGCAAGTAAACTTAGAAGTGTAAACCGGCCTTTAGGATCGACCATGTCCAAAAGCAACATGTGAAAAATCAACAGAAATATAGAAGCATTCAAAAGTCGAAAGCTTCTTTCTAAGTGTAAACATATCTTCAGTTTTTGAATTTAAAATTTTCGTATGGTCAACCCTTTGGATGAAACAGCAGTCAGATGACAAAATTAAATCGTAACAGAATCCAAATGATATTAAAAACAAATCAGAATCTTTAAATGATAAAAACGCATGCAAGAATGGCATTGATGTATTAAATAGTGTTGTCAATTACCTTGTCGCCGGTAGTGACCATAGTTTTGACTTCCTGCGTCAGTACCCGCTGCTCTTGCCTTGTAGCCGATGACGTCAGGGTGTGGGCCACTGTCTTCTCCTCCATCTGCTGTGTCTTGGCCTTGGTGTCGAGGTCATGGTGTGTGGTGGCCGTTCGCGTGGTGACAGCTCTGGCCGTGACGTACGGGCTCTTGCCGGTCTCGACGGGCTCTAGGCTTTCCGCCTACAGTTAAGGGTTAGACTAGCATGCTTCAAAACTATTTACACAATTATAGAACACATAAGTAATACAAGCTTTTCTAAGGGGAGTCAAATTAAAAATTAAATTAAGGCCACACGTGACAACGTAAATGGAATGAGAAGATTAAAAATGGCGGCCTATGAGAAAATGAAAATACAAAATTTTAAATAAAAACGAACCTTATTGGTGTGTGTGGAGAATGTGACCTCGCCCGTGCCGAGATTCTCGACCTCCTGCTCGACATTATGCGTGACACCTTCGTCGTTCTTCGTTAGAAGCTGTTTCGTGGTGGTCTTGACAACCACGGGCGGGGTAGGCGTTTTCTTGGCCCGCTGTGAGACGGGGATCTTTGAGGATAGAGGAGTGTTTGCAGATACGTAGCCTTGGTGCGTTATGTGCTCGCTCGTCGTGAACTCTGTGAATGTTTTGGGCTCAGGACTGTCATCTTTGCCGAACGTTGAGAATTTATGCGTGTTAACTTTCTGGATATCAATTGTGGCTGGAAGATCTTGCGTTTCCTTTTCTATCGTGTAATTTCCGCTCTTATCTTCAAAGTGGGAGGGATCTATTTGTGAGTAATGTAGTATTAGTTGTCCAGTGACTGGGTCTCTGACGGCGGTGCTCGGATCTATGTCTCCTGTATCAGGATCTATGTCTCCGTACTCCGTCTTGATTCTGCCTGTGACTGGGTCTATCTTGCCTGAGAGGGTCATGGTTTGAGTGACGGTTGTTCGTGCGCCTTTGAGTCTTGGGTCATCTGGGTCTACATCGATAGTTTCGCCAGTAATCGGGTCGATAATTTGATATAAGTAGACAGTCTTTGTTGTAATGATCCTTCCTGTTGTTTCGTCAATGGTGCATTCTTTAGGATCGACTTCTTTAACGCGACCTTTCTCGTCCTTTTGCGTGATTATGTAGATCTTCACTATAACCAACCTGCCGGTCTTCGGGTCGATCTTGCTGACTTTCGTGTAGATTTCTCCTGTTGAAGGATCTACTTGAGACGCGGAATACAAAGGTTGGTTGTCCTCATCAACTTGCCCGGTAGCTGTGTAGATTTGACCACTAATGGGGTCAACCTTGATAAGTGACCTGTCGATTTCGTGTGCCCTGACTATCGTTCCAGTCTTCGGGTCCAGGCGGCCGTAGATAGTGATGATGTAACCAGTGACAGGGTCGATTTGGCCAGCGGTATACATAACCTCTCCAGTTGTAGGGTCTTTTGGTCCAGCGGTCCAGATCTGGTTGGTTTTCGGGTCCACTTTAACGTTCTTGGGTTCGTTGGATACGATTTGCTTGCCAGAGACTGGGTCGACTTTAGTTTGGATTATCCTCAAGCAAATAAGTCTGCCGATATCCTTATCTGGCTTACCAGATTTAGGATTGACTTGTCCGCTGCGTAGTAAGAGTTGTCCAGTGACTGGATCAACCTTCACCTCCTTACTCTCCAACTTGCCTGTCTTAGGATCGTTGTATGTGACAGTGCCTTTAACCAGATCGATTTGACCGTACTTCGTGTCAATCTTGTTGGTATCGGGATTGAACTGGCCGGTTGTGCTTTCGATGACGGAATGTTTGGGCTCAATGAGGCCCTTCTTCGAATCAACCTTACCAACAAAAGTAGTGACTTCTACAACTGGGTCGATATGTGTTCCTACGACAATGAGTTGTCCGAGTTTCGGATCCACTTTACCAGTTTTCGGGTCTGTTACTCCAGTTAAGGTGATAAGACCAGTATTCTCATCAATACTAATAGATTTCTTGTCCTGTCCTCCCAAAGTGTCAGTAACGAAGATGACCTCATTAGACGGATCGATGACACCGTATTTAGTGGAGATGTGTCCAGTTTCAGCGTCAACTTTGCCTTTAGTGAGCTCAACTGTGCTGTTGTCAATATCTACTTTGCCTGTAGCTGGGTCGATAGGGCCAGTAATAGTCGTGATGTCGACTACGGGGTCATCTTGCTTCGTGACGCTCAAAATCATGCCTAAGTTCGGGTCAACTTTACCGGTTTTAGAGTCAATAGCACCAGAGTTTATGAAGATTTGACCAGTCTCGGGAAGAACTACGCCATTTCTCTGTTGTTGCTGTCCAGCGGAATCAGTAGCGACAATGGTGCCCTTGTTGATGTCAATAACACCATATTTGGTCTCGACTAAGCCAGTTGGGTCTAAAATACCCGTGAGATGTTCAACTTCAGCTGTGTGCAAATCTGGTTTCTTAGTCTTAGGGTCAATTCTAGTGAAGATGACCATAATTTTAACGATTTTCCTTTTAGGAGGAGCCGGCGGGGCTGTAGTCGGTTTCGCTGGTGGTGTTTTAGGAATAGTTGCGACTGTAGGTGACGTTCTTTGCACTTGACTGATGATTGGTGAAGATTTGGACACAGGCGATTGCAATGGGGTGTGAACTGGCGTGGAAGCAGGAGTCTTGACTGGTGACGGGGTTTGCCTCACTGGGGAAACGCTTAGTGGTGCTTTAGCCAACACATTCTGCTTATCAACAATCGTCAACTGTTGAGCGAATGAGGGGTCTACCTTGCCTGTCTTGGGGTCTACAATCGCGGTGGTCACAATAAAGTTACCCGTCTTCGGGTCGATGTCCGCCTGCTTCAACTCTTGCTTGCCGGTGAGCGGATCTCTGTAGAGGATCTGGCCAGATCTCGGATCTATGATACCGAAGTCGGTGTGGATCTTGCCATCTTCGGCGCTAACGTAGCCCTTGGAGGCGTCAATAGTTCCAGCACCAGCATCCACAGTCTTTGTTTTCGGGTCATATTTGCTCGTCACGATTACGAGGCGGATCTCGCCGACCGACGCTGGTTTCGTGTGAGGTGTAACCGTTTTGTTAACGATGCTGTACTGCTGCGCCAGTGTTGGGTCAACTTTGCCCGTCCTTGGGTCGAACACTTGGGTGGTGACGAGCATATGTCCGGTTGTGGGGTCCACCTGCGCTTTCTTGACTTCCTGCTTGCCAGTCGCCGGGTTAGTCACGACGATTTCTCCAGTGGTCGGGTCTACGACGCCGATGGCTGTACGGATTTTGCCGTCAGGGCCGATAGTTCCGCTGACAGTGTCTACATAGCCTTGGCTAGGATCGATCTTCTTGGTCTTCGGGTCATATTTAGTAGTGATGATAACTAAGTGGATTTCTCTTTCTAATGGTTTAATATCCTTATCCACAATGCTGAGCTGTTGAGCAAGAGTCGCGTCTGTTTTTCCGGTCTTCGGATCGACTACGCCCGACGTAAGCAGAAGATGTCCCGTTTTCGGATCGAAAGTGGCTTGTTTGACTTCAGTCTTGCCAGTTTTTGGATCAACACACTCAATCTTTCCTGACTTGGGATCAACAATTCCATAATTAGTATGGATGCGGCCATCGGCGGCTTTAATACCTCTTGATGTGTCAACATGACCATTGCTGTTTTCAAGGGTCTTGGTCTTGGGATCGTACTTGCTGGTAATGATGACCAATTGCACCTCCTTTCCAGGCACAGGCTTGAACGTGTCCTGAGGTTTGTTCACAACGCTGATTTGCTGACCTAACGTAGGATCGACATGGCCAGTCTTCGGGTCGGAGACTCCTGATGTGACCAGTAGATTACCAGTTTTCGGGTCAATAGTTGCCTTCTTAACGTCTTGTTTGCCCGTCACTGGGTCGATAGTGACAACTTCGCCAGTTGCTGGGTCAACAACACCAAACGATGTATGCACTTTACCATCAGAGCTTAGAGTGCCATTTACTGAATCAACATAACCGTTAGGATCCAATTTCTTGGTCTTAGGATCGTACTTGGAAGTGATAATGACCAAACGGACTTCTCTTTCTTGTGGTTTAGCATCTTTGTCAACAATAGTGAGTTGTTGAGCTAGAGATGAATCAGTTTTCCCTGTCCTTGGATCGACGACACCAGATGTAATAAGCAGATTTCCTGTTTTAGGATCAGCGATAGCCTGTTTGATTTCTTGTTTACCTGTCTTAGGGTCAACATGTTCAATCTTTCCACTTCTAGGATCAATCACACCGAAGTTAGTGTGGACCTTGCCGTCTGATGTCATTATTCCTCTGGACGTTTCCACGTGACCGTTAGGGTGGTCTAGTTTCTTGTATTTGGAGTCGTATTTGCTTGTAACAACGACTAATTGTACTTCTTTACCAGGTACAGAGGCGAATTTGTCTTTAGGCTTATCTACAACACTGATCTGTTGTCCCAAAGAAGGATCAATGTGTCCTGTCTTAGGGTCCACGACTCCTGAAGTTAGCAATAAGTTGCCTGTTTTTGGATCTACAGAAGACTTCTTAACTTCTTGCTTGCCTGTAACGGGACCAGTTAGTGTAATTTCACCGGTGCTAGGATCGACAACACCGAACGCTGTGTGCACTTTGTCATCAGTGCCGACTGTTCCGGGTATGCTATCAACGTGGGCGTTGGTTAGGTCTAGCTTCTTGTTCTTCGGGTCATATTTGGTGGTGATGATAACCAAGTTGACATGTCTCTCAGGGATGCCTTTAGGCGCGTCCTTATCGACAACTGTAAGTTGCTGAGCGAGTGATGAATCAGTTTTGCCCGTTTTCGGGTCAATAACGCCTGATGTTAGAATGAAGCTGCCTGTTTTAGCATCAATGACAGCTTGTTTTGAGTCCGGTTTGCCAGTTTTCTGGTCAGTGTAGTGAACTTTGCCAGTATTAGGATCAAGAATACCAAAATTGGTATGTACTTTTCCGTCTTTGTCGCTAATAATAGCTCGTGAAGTTTCCACGAATCCGTTGGGCGTATCCAACTTTTTGTTCTTAGAATCGTACTTAGCTGTCACAGCAACGAGCTGAACTTCCTTCCCAGGGCATGCGGCAAAAGTATCAGTAGGTTTATCAACAATGCTGTATTGTTGTCCTAGAGTAGTATCGAGTTGTCCTGTGCGCGGATCGACAACACCCGATAGAAGAAGGATGTTACCTGTCTTGGGATCTACTACGGCATGTTTGGTTTCCTGTTTACCAGTCTTAGGGTCAGTGACTTGAATATCGCCCGTTCTGGGGTCGATAATACCGTAGTCAGTGTAAATCTTACCATCGGTGCCACTTAGCACACCCTTAACGGCGTCTACGTGAGCGAAGTTGGGGTCTAGTTTCTTGCTCTTCAAATCATATTTGCTTGTAATTACAACTAGCCTGACTTCTCTGTTGGCCTTGGTGGCATCTTTCTCAACAATGCTGAACTGTTGTCCAAGCGATGAATCGACTTTACCAGATTTAGGATCAACGACTCCAGTTGTAACTAGGATGTTGCCTGTTTTCTGGTCAACGTATGCTTGTTTTGGTTCTTGTTTGCCTGTCTTCGGATCGATGTAATCGATTTTTCCTGTGCGCGGATCAATTACTCCATAGTTGGAGCTGACTTTACCATCTGGACCTACTACTGCCCTTGAAACATCTACATGTCCATGAGCGGCATCTAATTTCTTGTGTTTGCCGTCATATTTGCTTGTGATAACGACCAAGTTGACTTCCCTTCCTGGCTTAGCTCCTACTTTATCACTTGCTTGTTCAACAAAGCAATATTGCTGAGCTAATGTTGGGTCAAGTTTGCCAGTCTTTGGATCAACGACATTAGAAGTAAATAAGATATGTCCAGTTTTGGAATCGACATGGCCGTTTCTGCTCTCTTGCTTACCAGTTGCAGGGTTCGTGTATGTGATTTGCCCTGATTTTGTGTCAATGAGTTCTTTTTCCGTCTGAATCTTTCCAGTAGCTTTATCAAGCGTTCCCTTGACAACAAGAACGGTACCATTGGCATCGTCAAGTTTCTTATTCTTAGGATTGTACCTTCCAGTTATAATGACGACTTGTATTTCATTTTCTGGTTTAACTGCTGCTGGTATTACAGCAGCTAAAGGTGCACCGACTTCGTGGTGAGATCTTTCAGAATCTAGTAACGCTAAAGTAGGGTCGATTAAATTAGCTTTAGCTTGTTCTTTGAGCGCAGCTGACTGCACGTAGTCAATGCCTGGAGTTTTAAGTTTACTTGGGTCTTCTGGAGTCTTCCTCTTCTCAGCACTTTCAGCGACCTTTTTATCTTCCCCTGGAGCATAGTTAAAAGCGAGTCCAGCTTTCCTTGTCGTCGGACTTTGGCTGTCGTTGAGCTGTCTTTGTCTCTCGTCGGAGATTGGTTCTTTTTCGTAACTGAACGCTCCTTGAAGCTTGGGTTTGGTGCGGGATGGGCTTTTTTCAGTGTCCGTGTATTCGTAAGGTTTTGTGAAGCCTGGTTTTTCTTTTTCTGGACTCTTTTCGTTTGATGTGTCGAGGTTGGAGCTCTCGTTGGATGTATCGAGCACCGCCACTTTGCCTTTAGGATCTTTGCTCTTCGCATCTTTGGGAGATTTCTGTTTTGGTGACTTGTCTTTTGGAGATTTGTCATCTTTAGGCGATTTCTCTCTTTTACTGCCAAATAAGCCAAAACCTCCGCTCTATGGTAGGAAGGGATGAGGAGGGACAAAAAAAAGAATTAAAAAAATAATAAAAACGCACAAAATACAAATGCAACAATGTGTGACGGAATAAGCATTCTGCGTATCTTTACTAGTAAATTATAAAATGTCACACAGCAAATAATAAAAATTGCAATATGCTTACATGCCTCTATTCTCTTCTAACATTAAATATTTACAAATTCTGTACAAAATACTTAGAGACATCAAATGTTTACCAAAACTCTACGGATCTTACAAAGTTACAAATTTGTGAAAATATGGACAGTTTGCTGTTTTTATTTATATTTGGACTTACCTTGTTCCTCTTGGGAGTGGTATCCACGTTATTTGTGGCACCTGGATCGCTGGCGGTATCAGTTCCTGGAAATAAGTAATCAAGATTGAGTTTCGTATAAAATATATGGCCGTCCGGAGGAAAGCGCGTGACTTATGGAAATGTTTTATTTTCAACCGACTTTAAGATTTCGAAGAAGGCTTTCAATAGTTTCAATTCATCGGGATCTTTGTAATTTTTTTATGTATGTTCGTTCGCCGATTATTCGAAGACGGCTGGACTGATTTCGAAAAAACTTTTTTAAAGAGTATACTTCACAGTTGGTCCCATTGTAACCAGGCCAGGATCTGTTGATGGGATCCTAGAGAGATTTTAAATTTAATACTATAAATCCGCCACTGTAATTATAAACACCATCATTTTGTTCTCTATTCTAGAACCTGTTAAATGTAGAAATATAAAGGATTTACCATTCTCAGCTGGTTTACTCTCAACCACCTTCTTTTCTTCCTTCTTCTCTGGAGTCGGCATTACCTTCACAGCACCAGGGGGTGGTTTCTAGAAGATAAAATGATCAGGTACCAAAATTAATAATCTTATAAAAATAATCAATTATTATTAAAGTATTCGTTCTACTCTACGTGGTTAGTGCAGAAATATACGTGTGACTATGAACATGATTATGATTAAATTGTTACTGATATGATTCTATGATTTTTTTTATCTACGTTTTGTTTGAGAAATTGTGTCAGTAATTTGGTGAAGGTATCATTCGGCGGAAGGTGCTTACGTTGTATAGATAGATAGACAGATTTAATATTGCATGCAAGCAATAAAACGTACCCGGCCGCCAAATGGTACCTACTCCGAAAACTTGTCACGATTGTTGATTGTTTACCTGCTAATATATTAGAACGGGTATAATCATTAAGTTTTGTTATGATTAGTCGAGTTCCCCAATTCTTATATGATCAATTGTACATAAATATGTGAACACAACCTTATTTGTATGGGTTTAAGGTCGTGTAGACACGTCTTTGTTCGTTCGACTGAACTTATGATCGCGATTAACAACTTCTTTATGTATGAATCATTTCTCGAAAGTAAATATCGTCAAAGATTCATAATCATTAGTAAATAAGATCGTATATATTCTAAGCTAGTAATTACACCTTCTCCCCACTATCTGCAAAAAAATCCCCCTACTATTTAAAATTACCCGAAAACACATCAATCGTCTTTTTCAACTTCCTTCTTAACCGCTTCTTCTTACGGGTGAACAGATAGTTTTATTGTAAGAGCAATTACCACAAATCTTAACTTGATAAAATATGTATCAGGAAATAAATCGTCAAGTTCGCATAAGCGCTGGTAGCCTGGTGGTAAGAGAAGAGGTCCGACTTTCAATCCGGAGGTCTCGGGTTCAAAACGGCTCGTACCACTGAATTTTTCGGAAGTTATGTACGAAACATTTGATATTTACCAGTCTCTTTTCGGTGAAGGGAAAACATCGTAAGGAAACCAAATCTAATACCAATAAGGTCTAGTTTCTCCTTTCGTTTGGAAGATCGAAGCCATTTGCTTTAGTAACTAGTGCCTACGCCATTTTATGTGATTAGATTGCCAAGCTGGCGCAGACTCAATTGAGCAGTGTCAAAAGAGGAAGTTAAGTTCACACCTTCTCCCCTCTATCCGCGACATACTCCCCCTCTATAGAGCTGGCCGACGACACGCTGACGGTCCCCTTCGAGGAGCGGCGCGGCTTCCGAGCGGCGTGCGGGAAACGCCACGGTATTACAACAGTATAGCAAAGGGCGTAGGAGATTAACAGTTATTGGGAATGGTCCTTCGAACCGGATTATCATACGTTCGTTCGTTACGTTACTTACGTTACGTTACGTGTCGTTATTCGTTATACAGAATCAATCCTTACTTGTGTTATCATGTAAACAAACTCGTGTGAATCTATATATCGTAATGTCATTTATTTTGAAAGTCGTTAAATCAGCTATTTAAAATGAAATGTAAGACATGGAAAAGTAGCCCACAAAATTATTAGTCGCTTGCTGAAGATGACAACAAATTCGTTTAGTATCATTTATTTCGTTATTTAAATGTCATTTAATCTGTCAAGTTCTATTTTGATATATCCTGCTAATAATTTCATTAATTAATTATATATTCATTAAATGTGAAATTTCAGTAATCTGTTGGCAGCTAGTCTAGTTTTAATTTAATTCAAACTATTCTTCAAAATTAGGTATATTACAAGTGGAGAGAATGTATCTTTTGACATAAATGTATTTTCGATGCCTAGATATTTATGAAACTAATACACATAGAATTTCGACGATATTAATAGTAATGTGATATGAAGACAAGCCATTCCTCAACAAGTGTCGATCTCCTGCGCCGAAACGGTTAGTAAAGGTGCTCTTACACGGGCGATTTTTTCAGGCAATTATTGCCCGGCGATACAATGCCGAAACTAATGGAGCAATACGAGGCAATTTATAGATAATGCGGCATTTATTTCGGCAATCATTGCTCCACTCAGGTGCCTTTACACGGGAAATTTTGTACTAGTTTCCCGAAATGCTGCTTATGGGACAATTGAACACGAAGAGAAAATTTTTACTACAAATAAGTAAAAAATAGTAATTTCTAGGACAAGTAAACGTTTACTACAAACAAGGAAACTTTTACCAAAAACAAGTAAACGTTTACTAAAAACAAGTAAACTTTACTAAAAACAAGGAAACGCGTACATGTTTTTAGTAAACGTTTACTTGTTTTAAGTAAATTGTTTACTTGTCCTTGGAATTACTATTTTTTACTTGTTTCTAGTAAAAATTTCTCTCCGTGAATGGAGCAAGAATGGCGCCATACTGGAGCAATGATTGCTCCATATTGAGCAATATTCCGAATTGCTTGATATGGCCGTGACGTTAAAAATGCGGCAACTCGGCAATTTTTATCGCCTGTGTAAGAGCACCTTAATGCAACATGCTCACTATGTAAGTGATCTAGTAACGATAAGTACTGATATTTGTCAGTGGCGGCACGTCCATAGAACACGATTCCCGTCGGCTTGCCTAAGTTTCAGTGCAGTGCACCGGCTTGCCGAAGAACAATTGTGACCCACCGCCATTGATATTTCTATCTTAGAAGCGATATGTCGGATGTACAGCCACATTAGTGCAGCACAGTAATCCGTAATAATAAGAAAATATGGCCTTTCAGCCATCACATAATCTTCGAGACTTGTTACTGTCGCCATCAGATATAACAGAGCGGCCAAGGTGGTCACAAATATCTGAACAACGCCTTTATTGTCAAGGCGATAAGGTGCTTTTTCTGATATTTTTGAGTACTGTGCCCCTTCGATATATTTGATGACGATTGTACCGAACGTACCGATATTAGGAATCTGTTAGACTTTAGGACAGCACGCAAAAATATATTTGTGTAAAATTTTTTTTTTTGCACGCTTGGAACTTGTGTTGGACCTTAACTGTACTTTTAGATCCGACAAATTGGTTCTATGGAACAGATTTTTTATCTACTGTGTAGTGACACAATTACACCATATATAGGGAAGACCCTGTCATTATTCCAGTTAATATCAGTAATGATTGACAGAGTCTTCCCTACAAAGAAATTTAATCTCATGCATACATTAAAACACCATGAGATTTTCTACGAGAGGTCCATATTATGTACAAACTGCAACACTCTTAACTGCACATCGGTGGACCTTATTACAAAAGGCATCAGGTCCACCGATGGGCAGTTAACAGTGTGGGCGATGGTACGTGACTACAATGTACATCCTAAATGGTTAGGTTAGTCTAATATTGCCTGTCGCTAAGCAGATAGTGACGTTTTCGCCTCAAAATGAAATGCCAATGCTGTTACTATGCCCGGGCAAACTTTCTTGCACGCAGGAGTAAGATAACCAACCAACCCCCCCACCCCACCACACATCTATAGTATCCGCAGAATTAAGTGGCGACTGAGGTCATAAAACTTCTCTTTCACACTTGACCGGCCACTGCACAAGAGAGAAGGAGACAGCATTATGAACTCAGTGGTCACTTAATTCCGCGGATCTATAATGTTCAAGAAGATTGCCGGCACGTGTACTATCTTACTTGAGAAGTACGGAATCAAAATTAAACCTTTAACGTCATGATGGAAGGTTCACTTTACCTTGTCCTTAGTCGGCGGCCGCGGCGCCGGTTGCGGCGGCATGGTGTGTCTCTTGGCCGCCTCTGGTGGCAGCGTGCTCGCTTTCTCCTCTGCAGCCAGCGCTGGAATAGAGAGAAACAGCAAATTAATTTAGTATTGAACACTGTTTTTTGTTACTAAATCATCATGGAGGTACTCTGACTGCCCTCTACCAATCAACCAATCCGTCTACGGCGAAAATTTCCATCGTTACATATCCTTCACAGTTACATAATTATATGCCACAAGGGCGTACCTTTATTTAGCCTATATACGGGATATTTTATGTGCTTCAAATCTTGTAAGTTACATTTCAACCACTTCCCGGTGTCTGTTATAGCTGGAATTTGATATACTTTCATAATTTACACGGCAATGCCATCTACTAGGTACAGTCAACAATAAATGTGTACTAAAAATATTTTCGGAAGTTTCTTGTTCTTCATTTGACGACGCCACGATGGTGGGGAAAAAATCAATGACCCGCTTGACACATATTTAGATGAAGAGAAAGAATATCTAGCAAGACTTCTTCCATGCTTAAATTCGTCAGTTTCATTCTTGAATGCAACCTTTCAAAAACTGGAATATACATGTCAAATGTATAATTTCGCCCGACTGATTATTAGCGATTACAGTGTCTAAGTATTTTTCTCGGGGGAGCCTTACCCCTAGAGAACGCGTTCCCAGGTGGCGGATCGGGGAATGCTCTGCGGATGTTCTTTTCAGAACATCTGCAGGGTAGGAGGGAAATAAAATACCTCCCGCGGACCAAACAGGCCGGAGAAGGAAACTTCGTCATCAATACTTCCCCTCAGTTTAGGCTGCTTGGACATCTTCTGAGTTAAGGCTAGATTGGGTGCTGTGCGTTGGGCTGGAGCGTACAGAAATGCGGCGGCGGATGAGCTTTATGAAGCCAACGGCGGCGTTATGGTCCTCTAAGAAGACCACAGTCTTGGCGTCAGGTGGCAACCGGCCGTAAAACGTATAGCCAAACAAAACTTCTCCAAATACCATGAAAGTACACCAAAGATCAGATGCTATAAAAGTTAGGGCGTCCCCCGTAAGCGACGGTCAGAGGCTATCAAATGCGAAAGGAAATGCTAAGGCGTACCCTGTAAGCGACGGCAGACACTGCGCAAATAGACTGCGCATAGCTACATGGAATATTGGTTCCCTGACCGGACGTAGCCAGGAACTGGCGGAAACCTTACAAAGAAGAAACATCAATGTCTGCTGTATTCAGGAATTGAAGTTAAAAGGTTCTAAGTCTCGTGACATTGGCAAGGGCTACCAGCTAGTATACAATGGAACGACAACCAATAGAAATGGAGTCGGCATTATCCTGGACAGGTCACTTAAGCAGCGATTAATAAACGTAACCAGAACTAGTGACAGGCTGATGAGCATCAAGTTGGCCCTGGATAATGGTCCTGCCTTGAATATCATCTCCGTATATGCCCCACAGACTGGGTGTAATACGAGCGAGAAGGAGGAGTTTTGGAGTGACCTAGAGGATCTCCTGCAGTCTCTGCCCCAGGAGGAGCGACGATTAGTCGCCGGCGATCTAAACGGCCATGTGGGATGCAAGGCACCTCAAAACTCAAAAATTCACGGCAACTATGGCTATGGCAGCATAAATACCCAAGGCAGCACCATACTGGAGTTGGCGAACCAGTTTGATCTTCCTATAGTGAACACGTATTTCAAGAAGAAGGAAGAACATTTGATCACTTACAAGAGTGGAGGGAAGACTTCACAAATTGACTATATTCTGTGCGATAGATCCATTCTGAAATACGTTAAGGACTGTAAGGTAATCCCTGGTGAACCTCTTACTACGCAACATAGAATTTTGGTGGCCTGCCTCACCGTGCCGAAGTGTTACGTAATTCAAAAACTCCAAAAGTCCCAACCACGAATAAAATGGCAAGAACTGTCAAAGCCTGTGGGTGATATAGTTAACGATAAGACAATAGAATATCTAAAGAACCATATAAATAACGTGAGCTCTGACAGTTCCACAAGAATCTGGCAAAACTTTCACAATTTCTGTACTGATACTGCTAAAGCCCATCTGGGATTATCGAAGGGCATGCTGAAAACAAATAAGGATCCAAAATGGTGGGATGAGAATGTAAGAAAATCACTGGTAGAGAAAAAACGTGCATTTAGAGTTTGGCAGAATACGGGCTCAGATTACGACAAGGCTATATATGTAACGTATAAGAAAAAGGCGAAAAAATTGGTGGCTACCACAAGAGCCAATGCGCAAAACAATTTTTACAAAAAGCTCGAAGATGCTACAACCGGAACTGAGATATTCAAGTTAGCTAAACATCGCAACAATGCCACTAAGGATATTAAAAACAACAAATATATCAAGGATGATTCTGGAAGGCTCTTGACCACTGATGGGGACATAAATTGTAGATGGCTAGAGTATTACCACCAATTGCTTAACGAAGAATTTCCACATAGCAAGCCTAAACCACTTTTACCCATCATGGGCCCTATCCAAGAGATATCAGTAACGGAAACCAAAGTCGCCTTATCCAAAATGAAGAATAAGAAAGCTACTGGTCCCGACGAAATACCAATAGAAATGTGGAAAAAATCGGGGCTAGCAGGAGTACAGTGGCTCACGATGCTATTTAATAAAATTTTGCTTAGCAACCGCATTCCAGACATGTGGAGATCCAGCAACCTTATACCGTTCTACAAGAATAAGGGGGATGTAGCCAACTGTGGTAATTATCGAGGTATTAAACTTACGTCGCATACCCTGAAATTGTGGGAAGGTATCCTTGTCAGCCGGCTTAAGAAACTGATCAACATAACACCCAATCAATGCGGATTCACTGGCGGAGTGAGCACAATAGATGCAATCCACACGGTCAAGATCTTAATTGAAAAATACAAATCTAAGAATCAGGACCTACACATGGTATTCATTGATCTTGAAAAGGCCTTTGACCGTGTGCCACGAGAGCTTATTTGGCAGGCATTAAGAGCGCAAAAAATACCAGAACATTATATAGAGGCTATACAGGACATGTACCGGAACATTACAACTAGGGTAGTAAGCCCTGCAGGCGTCACAGAGTATTTCGAAGTTAGGGTTGGAGTTCACCAGGGCTCAGCACTAAGTCCCCTACTGTTTAACATAGTCATGGACTACATAACTAGAGATCTACAGAAACCTGCGCCTTGGGCATTGTTATACGCGGATGACATAGTCTTAATTGCCGAGTCTCTCCAAGCCCTACAAGCTGACTTAAATTCATGGGTAAAGGCCTTGGAGAGCCAAGGACTTAGGATTAGTCGGGAAAAAAACCGAATACATGTTCTGCCACCTATCAAAAACAAGGCCAAGTACCGTTGCACCACCGTGTATCGAGGGAATCCCACGTACACGGGTGGACTCGTTTAAATATCTGGGATCTATAGTGTCACCGCAGACTACCGCAGAGAAAGACATCCAGCACCGAATTTCATCAGCCTGGCTCCAGTGGAGATCGCTTTCTGGTGTGCTGTGCGATCCCCGAATACCTATAAGAACCAAAGGGCAGGTATATAAACAAGCTGTAAGACCAGCGTTACTGTATAGCTCGGAATGCTGGGGTTTAAAGAAAAATGACGAGCAAAAGCTTCATACCACCGAGATGAAGATGCTTCGCTGGGCGGGCGGCGTCACTAGGATTGACAGAATACGAAACACCTACGTTCGGGGCACATTTAAGGTCGCTAACATCCGTGACAAATTGGCGGAAGGTCGCCTACGATGGTATGGGCACGTCATGAGACGTGATGAAACTCACATGACGAGGGCTGTACTGAACATACAAGAAGGTGACCGAGGCCGAGGACGACCACCGACAACTTGGAGCAGCACCATAAGAAATGATTTGAAAACAGCGGGCATTGATAAAAGTATGACAGCAGACCGCGTAAAGTGGCGTAATGGTATTAGGAGGGCCGACCCCAACTAGAGATGGGAA
Organism: Pammene fasciana; assembly: GCA_911728535.1. NCBI lineage: Eukaryota > Metazoa > Arthropoda > Insecta > Lepidoptera > Tortricidae > Pammene > Pammene fasciana. Next base: position 10,398,674 of record OU452294.1, on the reverse strand, counting down.
TAATAATGGCCAGGAAGAAGAAGAGTGTCTAAGTAATTCAGATAAAACCTATTCACATCAATGAACGACGAACGACCCAGCCTCCAACTTATCTCAATAGAATATCTAATTCCGCGTTGCACAAATGATTGCCGAGAGCAATTCATTGCAATCAGCATCGGCCTAGTTCAAATAATATCTGCGGCTGGAGACCACAGACGTCTAAATTCATCACACTAAGAATCATAATGAAGTAGAGATATTGAATGCTTACAAGTTTCAAATCGGTGAAAGATGAAATCGAATTTAATCGAAATATAAATCTACAGATATTTTTAATGATTACTTACCTTCTACTTTTATTACAATAATTTAAGTGCACAATGAGGTTACGATGTTCTATTACAGATTTATTTTCATCTCCACCATAAAACAAGTTATTGGGTTTTTTTTGGTACCTTTATCTAATATGTCCTTAATTTTCTCAGTTTATGATCATTATATGTATGGCTGTTTATAGTGTTATTTCTATCTTTGTTTTCCCTTTAATAAACTAAACCCAAGTTTCAGATACGCTATTGCACTAGTCGCCATCAGATATATCGGAGCGGCCAAGCTGGTCACAAATATCTAAACAACGCCTCTATTATCATGGCGATAGCATGTTCAGATATTTATGAGTAGCGTAGCCGCTCCGATATATCTGATGGCGACTGTACATACGAAATATGAAAATTCGGTTATGGTACGAAAGACTTTATTTTATCTTTTTCAGCTCTTATGCTTATTCTAGTACTCTGTCAGCTTAAAATAACACGATCGAACATAATGACTTCCAGCTGTGATATTTTAAGCACTTGTACAAATATAAACCACTATCTAGTTAATGGGTTCACGGCTGTAGTAATTACGTTTAAAACAAACAACGTTACTTAATAGCTTTTACATTAACACATCCTTGTTTTCTACGAATAGTTATGAATGATAGTTTTATTACATGTCTATATCTATACAGAGTGACCAAAAAAGAACTAAATTCCCGTTGGCTATAAGGTTTTGGGACGCTACCAATCCTCCCTAGATGGTTTTGGACTTTTGAATTTTTGTATGGCCATTACTCACCGCCGCCGCTCACTGGCCATACAATAATTTAAAACAAAAAAAGAACCGACTTCACTTAGGATCCGCTATTCCAAGAGGAAGTGGCCGAGTTGCTGTAAAAAATAGTGAAATCACTATAGGTGTGCCTATAATAGTTGAAGAGTTCCCTCGATTTCTCCAGGATCCCATCATCAGACCCTGACCTGGTGACAATGGGACCATCTAGGGGTTATACCTGTTCGATTAAAAAAAAAAATTGAAAATCGGTTCACGATTCACGGAGATATGGAGTAACATACATACAAAAAAAAAACATAATAATGATGATAAAAAATAATAAAAAATCAGTCGAATTGAGAACCTCCTCCTTTTTTGAAGTCGGTTAAAAATCCAAAAATTAAATTGATCTGATAGGTTCTAAAGCCGTCTAGGGAGTTAGTACTTAGCGTCCCAAACCCTTACTTTTAAGAAACTTGGCCTACAAATGAATTCGATTGTACTCGTATTAACCCGCTTTGGCGAAGCGTGGATAAATTTACAGCCTTGGCCAGAAGTGTTGAGCACTAATGCGATTTTCATACAAAACTGGAAAGTTTAGTCCATCGTTTCCATCTTTGTTTAAGTTATTTTGTCAATTAATTTAAACTAATAGGCATGTTTTGTTGAAGTTAGTAGTAATTGCATAGAATATTTGCAATATGTCGCACCGACTTAAATTTACATTTTTGGTACCTTCTGTTTTCATATTTTTTAAGTACCTTGAAAGTGTTATTAAGTGAAGTTTTCTATATTTATAAATAAAATATAACATTTACCGTTACCGTACATTGTTAGGATAGGGAAATAATGCTTAACATCAAAATTGTAAACAAAAAACACCTATGCTCAATACTTCTGGCCAAGGCTGTAGTTTCTAAACAAACAAAAAGAATTTTCTCTTCGATCGACGAAATCGCTCTTCAGAGCTGAGAATAATCGGTGAACATACATAAAAAAACTATACATTTGTGTATAAATCCTCCTGTTTTTCATGAAGTCGGTTAAAAAAATCAAATTAAAATCTCAAAAACAAAATACTAACGCGATCGACAGCAATCCATAAAAACCATTTTCACACTTCACACACTTCACTTTCACTATAACGATCTATTTATTGATCGCGCAACTATAGATCACACGGCGCGGCGCAAGAGTTTGGAAGTCTGGACCCGACTGTGTATGTTACGCATAACGCCGGTTGAGTACATAGTGTTATTAATATCGCCTACTTCACTGTATGTGTATAGTGCTCTGATGTTTGGATCCATCAATGTGAGAGAGAACCAAGAATATCACTCTAAAAGTGTAATGTAAATATCAGTCCAGGGGCCCGTTTCTCAAAAGCTTGTAACTTGTAATTACTGATGTGCCTAAGGAAACTTTCTAAAATTGCGAAATGTTTCGGAAATGTAACATAAGAAAAATTCGGAAAATTTCTTACATTTTTGTATGGGAATTGTAAAATTACCATTTTTAAATTTATATTTCCCATATTTCGACTGAAAGTTTCATGAAATTTTCGAGAATTTATAGGATTTTATGGAAACTTTCCGCAACTTGCACATCTGTACTTGTAATACAAGCGGATATCACTTTTAGACATTTTTTGCTAGAAAGGGATTTCCGCTTGTATTACAAGTTACAAGCTTTTGACAAACGGGCCCCTGGTAAAAAGGTCTCACTTTGTCAATATGGAGTTCTCAGTATCTCATAAAATTATACAATATACGCTATTTTATTAGTAAAAGAATTAAGTGTGTAAATCAAAAACATACGCTTTTCACTATATCCTATCCATCCTTATTTTTCTTATCGTGTAAACAAACACTCTAGACATCGTAATGTCATTATTTTTCGGGTTGCTCGTCCGTTACTTCGATTATCGAAGAAAATTATATCAAAAATTATATTTATCAGTGATTACTTGGTTGAATTCAATACTTTGTGGGTTTTCATTAAGTATATAACAACATTTTATGTGATAATCCCAAAGAAAAGAGTGATAATTACTTTGAAAAGTGTTTGGCTACATTATAAGACAAATAAGGATAGGATAGGATAGGATAGGATGTGGATAGGGTATAAACACGCTCACAAATATCTATTTATTAAGAATCAAACTATTTTATAAACCCCATAAATCCCATAATATACAAAATGTGATATAAAATAGTTCATTCTCCTCTTGAAATGTAAAGTAAAAATATATGCTGACTCTCGCATTGCACAGTCCAGTAATGCATCTGTCTGGCAAGGTGACAATTAGCATGAGTAATATACGGCAGTGCTAAAATTCACTTATCACACGCTAAACATCATCCGCGACGCAGCGGACAAGGTCGCGTGTCATTGATGATACTGTTTCGGGGAAAGTGGGATGATATCATTTGTCTAATTATAGTTGTTGAGCTTATTTTATAATTCACGTGAATGTGTGACGATCCGAAGCGTTGATGATGTGATGTGATACTTTGTTGTGTAAACTATTTACAAATCTAAACATTATAATTACTATTAGGAACGGCCTCCTAGCCTAGTCGGTAGTGGTCCTGCCTATGAAGCAGGAGGTCCCGGGTTTGAATCTTGGTCAGGGCATTTATTTGTGTATTTATCATGGATGTTTGTTCGTGAGATATGGATGTTTTCTATGTATTTAAGTATTTATCTATATCTATCTATTATATACATCGTCGCGTAGTACTCACAACACAAGCCTTATTGAGCTCACTGTGGGTCTGTAGGACTAGGTTGATATCTGCAAGATTGCCCTGATATTTATTTATTATTATTTATTTATAAATTTATTAGGAACGGGTTACATTTCGATTGGAATAGTTGTTAAAATGTTAATAATCACGTTAGCAGGACACCATAGCGCTTGCCTTGCCCGCTACTTCAGGTCTTGAAACCGTATCCTATACTTAACAGATAGAACGAATATCATATTCGCTATGTGCATGATTGTGGCGCCATCTCTTGGGCAGGTGTTCAATCTTTTTTTAAATCTCCCTTTATAAATAGCTTGTACTCCTTGTGTAAGCGACGCGATTCTGTTTGTTATTTGTTCATTTATTTTTATATTTTATTAAATGGAGGGTGTATGGAAATCAGAGTGGTATGTGCTGGTAGCGGGCGAGCGAGGGGAACGGCCGAGGGGAGGAATAATTGGTGATATGTCATTGGCTGTCAGGTAGTCAGTCGAGTTTAGCAATTACGCGCTCCGACACATACTTTTCGCTTCCACGTATCCTTACCTTTTTTTTACTGTGAATCTGCCTATCATTTCATCACGTCCCTTACAAGCTGGTCTTCGAACCGAATTTTGAACTCTTAATGTACCGAACTCCGTCGCACAAGATGACTACACGAAGCAGTGCTAGAAAAGAGGCAGAAAAACAAGAAAAGCTCAAGGCCGACGAGGAAATGCCTACGCCGAAACAGGAGCCACTTTGTCCACAAACTCAAAGCGATGAACCTGCAAAAATAATGTCGTTAGAAAAGGAAAAGGAGCCATTAAATAAGACGATTACTGTTGATGTGGGTAGTGCAAGTGAAAAATACAAGATGGATGACTGTGCTAAATCAAAATCTAAAAAATCTACTCGAAAGTCAAAAGTATCGGGTTCCGCGTGTTCATCAGTCTTGGCAAAGAAAAAGCAGTTAGAATTAGAGGCTGCGGAAGCGAAAGCGCGTATACAAATGGAATTAATCGACAAGAAGCTAGCGGCGGACCTAGCCAAATTGGATGAAGAAGAAGAATACAGTTCACAATCGGAAGCTAGTGAAATTCACATGAACAAAGAAGTGGAGAAATGGTTAGAACGCAGTCAACTAGAACTGAACGCGCAGCCTGTACCACCAACGGAAAATACATTGGACAAGCTGTGCCTGCCGCCAGCGCCGGCTGCACCAGCGCGCGACGGCACCGAGGACACAGTTCACCTTCTGGCGACTGCACTTAAGGACATAGCCGCAGTCTCTTCTACTAATGGGCCTAACGCTCGAATGCTGAGCCGCTTATGCACACCGCGAGACTTACCCTCGTTTTCTGGTGACCCAATGGAGTGGCTCCAATTCAAGCAGGCGTATGATGAATCAACTGAAGTGTGCAATTTCAACGATAAAGAAAACCTGTGGAGGCTACGAAAATGCCTTCAGGGACCAGCTAAGGAAGCAGTGACCTCACTATTAATTGGAGCCACTGCACCAGGCCTAGTGATGTCCACTCTGGAACTACAGTTTGGGAATCCCGATTTAATTATTTCAAGAATCGTACAAAGTATCAACAAACTGCCAGTCATGTCTCAAGAATATCACAAGGACATAGTGTCATTTTCCGTAAAAGTGAAAAACTACGTTGCAGCAGTAACAGCTATTGGCCATGATGAGTACCTACGGGGGATGAAAATCATTTCCGTAATCCTATCTAAATTTCCAACTGTGTTAATATCCAAATGGGTCGACTACAGTTACCCGCTCATCAACGAAGGCACGAAACCACGGCTTGTCATTCTATCGGAATTTTTAAATGACGAAGCTCTGAAAACATCAAAAACAGCTGTGATCCTCGCGACTACCTACAGTGATACTAAACGTAAACAAAGTGACTTTTACCGCTCTCAGACCGTGTTAGTGCAGAATGAACTAAGCGACGAAAAGTGTAAATTTTGTCGTACGTCTAATCACGCCTTGACAGACTGTAAAATGTTCAAAAAGTCACTCCGTAGAGACAGGTGGAACTATATAAAACGTCACGGGTTGTGCTACAAATGTTTAGTGTCGCGTCATAACAAAGAAACTTGCCCCGCGCCGTGTTGCGATAAGGACAATTGTGGACAATCTCATCACCGTTTGTTGCATTACACTTCGCACGCAAATTCAAACCTTCAATCCAGTGTAAACATTACGGAAGTGTTGGATACCGATGTCAGTGAAACGCGATCTGAGACTGTTACAAACATTAACACAAGTTGCAAAGTTTTGTTACAAGCTGTACCTATCTACATACACGGACCTAACGGTAAAATTAGTGCCACTGCACTATTGGACAATTGTTCGACAGTGTCACTGATAAGCGCCGACCTGGCCGCTCGCGCGGGTTTACGCGGTATTAAACAAAAAATGTGCGTGAGTGGGGCATGGAGCAACACCGAACTTAAGTGCGAAAGTGAGGTAGTGGACTTTAACGTGTCAAACAAAGACGGACAGATGTTTACGTTGCGTGCTCGCAGCGTATCGGATCTTAACTTACCGTCACAAAATGCATCTAAAGTGAACCTTATGCAGTATGAACTTAAGGCTGAAATTAAAGATCAGTTACGTAATGCCTGTTATGAGAAGCCTCAGCTGTTAATAGGCCAAGATCACTATCATCTTATGTTGCCTTTGCACGTAATAGAGGGCAAACCTGATGGACTTTATATCACACAGACGGCTTTAGGCTGGTGTGTCCACGGTCGCATCTCAACACCGCTGGACAAAGGCCCGCAGCGCGAGTCGACTTTGTTCGTAACTGAGGACCTGCAAATTGAAAATGAGCGTACACTACGGGAAATCCACGAAGACGTACGCCGCTCCTTCGCCATCGAATCCTTGGGGGTCTCCTGTAATCCACGCCAGAACTCTGAAGACCTGCGCGCACGGGAACGACTGGAACAAACAGCTAGATTAATAGATGGCAGGTGGCACGTTGGCCTTCCATGGAAGGATCTTGATTGCAACATGACTGAATCTTATGGAAACGCGCTGTCTAGACTGAAGGGAGTAGAAAGAAAAATGAAAAAAGATAGTGGTTACGCATCAAGGTACACTGAAAGAATAAATCATTTGTTAGAGAATGATTATGCAACAGAGGTCAGCAACCCTATGCCTACACAAAAAACTTGGTATTTACCGCATTTCGGGGTTGACAACCCTAACAAACAAAAATTAAGACTAGTGTATGATTGCGCAGCAAAAAACAATGGCATTTGTTTAAATGATTATCTATATAAAGGGCCAGATCTACTAGTATCGCTGTACGGAATAATGCTTCGTTTTCGTGAAAATAAAATTGCAATAACCGGAGATATCCGGGATATGTTCCTGAGAGTGAAGATTATCCCTGAAGATCAAGACGCCTTTCGTTTCTTGTGGAGAAACACATCCGGAGGAGACACTGTCTGCCCTATAAAAACCTATAAGATGACATCATTAATATTTGGAGCCAATTGTTCACCGTTCATTTCTCAGTTCATAAAAAATAAGAATGCCGAGTGCTATGAGTCATCGATGCCGGCCGCTGCATCTGCAATATATAAACAACATTATGTCGATGATTATATTGACAGCTTTGAGGACGAAGAAACTGCAATAAAAGTAGTAAAACAAGTGGCCTATATTCATAAACAAGGCGGTTTTGAAATTCGAAATTGGACGAGCAACAATGAAAGATTAATAACCAGTTTGCCAAAGGAGAACTTAGGTTCTACGGCCATAAGGTTTAAAATCGATCAACAAGAAAATGGCGAACGTACACTCGGGTTGGTTTGGTTTCCTAAGGAAGATGTACTTGGTTTCGACGTATCTTTCAAACGTATACCTGACGCAATAATATCTGGCCAGAAGATACCTACAAAACGAGAAATGCTGCGAGTCGTTATGTCAATCTTTGATGTCTACGGGTTCCTATCGCCGATAACAATAAGAGGAAAAATAATCATCCGTGATACATGGAAACAAGGTCTACTTTGGGATGATGCAATTTCGGAAGAATTATTTAAAAAATGGAACGAATTCCTCGAGTTATTAAAAAGCGTAAGTTCAGTGCGCTTGCCCCGATATTATCAAGCCGCCGTGCGCGCGAGCGAGATAGATAATGTACCGAGTGCACCGGATAGCGCCGGCCGCCCGCTGTCTATGTATACGAACCTAGAGTTACATATGATGTGTGATGCGTCATCGCAAGCCTTATGCGCTGTTGCTTACTGGCGTTGGTTAGATAACAATAACCGCTGGCAATTAGCATTTGTTTCGAGTAAATGTCGCATTTCTCCTGCTAAACATCGAAGCATACCACGATTGGAACTAGAAAGTGCATGCATGGCAGCGAGATTGGCACGTAGTATAATTAAGGAACACAAAATGACCACAGAAAATATTTATTACTGGACTGATAATACATGCGTACTTCACTGGATATATAATAATGCGCGTACCTACAAAGCATTCGTGGCGCATCGGCTGGGGGAATTAGATGAATTAACCCAACCTAATCAATGGAGATACGTACCTACAAAGATGAACGTAGCCGATATTGCTACACGAGACACCTGCGAGCTAAGAATGCTGGAAAACGAATGGTTTCACGGTCCCGCATTTTTGTATGGAGATAAGGAAACTTGGCCTTCAAATAAACAGGTGTCTAAGCCTAACGATTTGGACTTAGAGTATACAATGAATGTAAATATCTCTCCCGAAAACTTACCAGCTGTTCCAGAACCTGAGAGGTTTTCGTCGTGGATAAGATTACTGGGTGCTACATGTGCTGTGTTTTTGTTCGTAAATAAATGCAAAAAACTTACCAGTGAGGTTAATGGAGACTCAGCGGAAAACGCGGCGCGCTGGTTAATAAAATATTCCCAAGCCCAGTCCTTTCCTGAAGACCTGGAGAACCTGAAAAATAAAAGAAATTTAGATCGGAAAAGTAGATTACTTACCTTAACGCCATTCCTCGATGAACACGGTATCCTGCGTGTCGACGGTCGAATCGGAGCAGCCCAGGGGATACTGCCTGAGACAAAACAACCTGTAATCCTCGATGGGAGTAATTACGTCACCAGGTTGATTGTAAAACATTATCACGTTAAGGCTGCACACGGGAATCAAGAAACGGTGGTGAACAACCTGAAACAGAAATATTGGATAATTCGAATTCGGCCAACTGTGAAACACGTGAGCAGTAAGTGCATGTTTTGTAGAATAAAAAGAGCCCAACCGCAACCACCTAGAATGGGTGACTTACCTCCTGCTCGAATGGCCCACCACCAGCGCCCGTTTACCTTTTGTGGTATTGACCTGTATGGACCGATGGAAGTAACAGTACTGAGACGTCGAGAAAAGCGATATGGAGTTTTATTCACGTGCCTTACCATGCGAGCTGTTCACATAGAGATAGTTACGAGGCTTACAGCTGATGCGCTGATAATGGCTCTGCGGAGGATGGCGGCACGTCGTGGTTGGCCTCAGCAAATTTTCTCGGACAATGGCACAAACCTGAGAGGCGCCGATAATGAACTCAGAAAATCGATCAGCGAACTGAACGAAGACGTGTTAAAGGATTTAGCCTTGAATTATGGCACCACCTGGAACTTTTTGCCACCAGTTAGCCCCCACTGGGCAGGCGCGTGGGAGCGACTGATACGAACAATAAAGGCTTCACTTAAGGTTGTATTAAAGGAACAGGCTCCACGAGATGAAGTTCTGAGCACGATGATGGCAGAAGTGGAACAAATCGTAAATAATAGGCCGCTTACACACGTCACCGTTGAACCGAAAAGTGACGAAGCCCTTACGCCTAATCATTTCTTACTGGGCAGTTCTTCAAACTTACCGATACTTGGCTCTTTTGATCATTCTGACATGTATCTTCGTAAACAATGGAGAACCTCCCAAAGACTTGCAGACCTGTTCTGGAAAAGGTGGGTACGAGAAGTGCTACCACAGATGATCCCTCGCCAGAAGTGGCACCAAGACCAACGACCCTTACAAGTGGGAGATCTGGTATTGGTTGTGGATCCGGCGTCACCCCGTAATGTTTGGCCTAGAGGAATAATACAAGAAGTAATTCCAGGGAGAGATGGTCGCATAAGAGTTGTGCACATAAAAACAAAATCCGGAATATTGCGTCGGTCAGCTGCACGCGTCGCATATATACCTACCGAGGATGAATGAGTGCTGATGCAGCACTAGGGGGGAGTATGTAAGCGACGCGATTCTGTTTGTTATTTGTTCATTTATTTTTATATTTTATTAAATGGAGGGTGTATGGAAATCAGAGTGGTATGTGCTGGTAGCGGGCGAGCGAGGGGAACGGCCGAGGGGAGGAATAATTGGTGATATGTCATTGGCTGTCAGGTAGTCAGTCGAGTTTAGCAATTACGCGCTCCGACACATACTTTTCGCTTCCACGTATCCTTACCTTTTTTTTACTGTGAATCTGCCTATCATTTCATCACGTCCCTTACACCTTGCTTATATGAAAAGTCACTGGCTGATTCACTATTTTGACAGCTGACCGAGTTGAGGTGACATCATATACATTACAGACAGGGAACTCAGCTGTCAGTGAAGCCATCATGCATGCGAATTGTCAAAATATAGTTGTCTTACTTATCACATGGCATTTCTTGCAAGAGTGAGCAGCAAGAAATGACAGTTGTGACTTACGACGTTAAGAAGAACAAGTGACGTGAGTTCTATTTAGTCTGAGGGTGACATAGGAGCCTATGGATGGTAGGCCTTAATATATAACAACTGGTACTTTAGCATGGTTGCATAACGCCGTCCCGAAACTTTTTAAATCGAAAGCAACAATATAACGAGATTCTAAAGTAAACAGACAGCCACAAGAATCGTTTCTCGGAAAACACGCTAAGTATTCTGCCTCCGTTTACCAGATTGTTTACATTATGACGTAATAAGCGAATTTGTGGTAATGATGTGTGGTCTGGAATCAACAGTCGAATTTAAAACAAACGATTTTAAACCTTATTCACTAGATATAAATTCTAGGACATATAACTAACGAAACGCTCTATCCTTAGTGAATAGTAATGTTCTTAGAACGATCCTTAGTGAATAGTAATGTTCGTCGCATCGGACGCCATTTGCCGTGCCGCTTTTTGCGTGCTAGTTATGTTTCTGAGTATTATTTGAGTTCAATGTTAGTGAGGGTTTTTTTTAGAGCGCATGCAGTTTCTTTTTTAATAACTATCGCGCTCTAAGTCGTGTTCAGATCATTCTAAACACTTTGACCGTTTAGGTCAAGTGTCTACTAATCGGACTACAATACAATATGGACATAATTAATTATTTCCTTGCATTTGCAACTGGATGTACTTGCCAGTTCCCTTCGCCTTCGGTCCCTTTTCTCCCAAACTATAACACATTAGATTATCCTATATAAATAGATATAGCGATTTGGCAACACAGTATATTTAATAGTTATGATACTTTGTGAATAATGTTTACATAAAGTGTTCGCTCTACTCCAGATTTACTAGTACATTTCGCGCGTCTGGGACCTAATTTTCTGTACGATCAAGATCTAAGGTATAACATACAATAACTATAGTTAAGAACACTGACAATTTTAGACACCCCAACCCATTTGATTTATTGAATCAGGTATTACTTTGCGGAAGCCCATATTATCGCACGAGCGGAGCGTAAGCGAAGTGAGTTCTTACAAACAACTTCTGGCTACTGGGATGTCTAGGCATATGGTTTTTTGATTTTGAGAGTTTGTTCGACGATAACTTTAGTAACGTTTTTAGATTTTTATGAAATTAGTTTTGGTTATACGAATTCTAGAATTTTATGTATCCCTGCTATACATAAAATTCTAGAATTCGTTTATGATCTAGATCGACAAAGTTGTGGAAATAGAAGGCGAGAAAAAAATTCATACGGGTCTTGTTATATTGGTCAACTTGTTTGCAAGTAAATCGCGAGTTCTCAGTTCGAGTCGTACTAGTTAACAACAATAATAGCAACGGTAGCGCGCCGCCGAAATTAACTTTCAACTTTCTTAAGGCTGCGTCAGACTGACGCGTTTTGTTAGCGTGGCAAGAGCGGGGCGCGAGGCTCACAACACTCGCGCATCACTCTCTCACGGGGCAGTTATACATATATTGTTGTCTCTGTCTGCGTCGGCGCGGCGCGCAGGCGGGGCGCTGCGTCCAAACGGGGACTACGCTCTCATTACGCTTCGCTACTAACAAAACGCGCGAATCTGAAGGAGCCTTTAGTGGTAAAGAAGAAGACCCAGGCTCTCCTAAACATGTCGAACGCACTGATTAAATAGGTATAAGTTAAGCTGTAGACTTGCGTAAATCTTACCGTCCATGCTGCGCGAGGATAGCTGGCGGGAGGACAGCGTGCGCGCGAAGTTGGGCTGCGTGCGCTGCGGCTGTGCGCTGTGCGTCTGGTACAGCGTGCGCCCGCTGTAGCGGTACTTGGAGCCCAGCCGCGGGAACAGCGTGCCCTTCGGGGGCGGCTCCGGGGACATCAGCCTGAGGAAAATAAAACATTGGATGAAAGAGGGCATGGAACAATTCCGAAATTTAAAAACTCTATCAGAATAAATACAAGCTCTATTCGAGCCGCGCGCTACGCCGGTCGCCGGCCACCAGCCAATAGCGCGCCGTCAGGCCTCGGACTCGAAATACGCCAGCGATAAGTCGAGCGGCCGCCGCTGTTTTACAAAACGACAAAGATTTCAATCGAGTCGCGCGAGCCCGTAGCTTGCCGCCACCGTTCCGAGCGGCACGATCAAAATCTAATGGACCTGTTTTGGAAAACAGCGGCAGCCGCTCGCCGCGGTCGCAGTTCGCGCCGCTGATCGCATGTTTCGAATCCGCGGCTTGAAGCCGGCAGTAGACTGGAACTGTTCTCTCTAAGATACAACTTGGTATACAAGTTGTACCTATTCCTGCCCAACCTTACCTGAAGAACGTATGGTGTTCCACGCAAGTCTTCCACAGCTTCTTGGCGGCGCGGTGGTTGACCAGCTTGAAGCCGACAGTGGACTCGAACTGCTCGAACTCTCCGGGGCGCAGTTTGACGTAGAAGTTGTGGCGCTTGTAGCTGATCTTGAGGATCTTCGGCCAGGCGAAGCGGTTGATGCGTAGTCTATTAACAAAACAGAGTTTTTTTTTATTATTCCAAGAAGTCTAGTCTAGTCTAAAGAGTCCAACATGTCGGGATGGTTTTAAACAATAATCATGATAATATTTGTAAGGTTTTGAAAATTCTGACCGGTTTTTTTTTTAATACTGTGAAGAGCCTCTGAAGAGTCCTCTGAAGAAATTTCGGTGTAAAAAGACGTTGAAAAATATCCCGTTTAACGAGAATTATTCTACGTGATGTACACATTTATGAATCGCGAACCCTCCGCTCGCCGCCACCGTTCCGCGCGCAACGATCAAAATCTATGCACCTGAATGTACTCGTTTTGGAAAAAAGTAGCGGCCGCGTGATTCGAATCCGCGGCCTAATTCATATAAAAGTGTCCATGAAATATTTCCTTTTTCTATTTAAAATCACGCATGATCGCCTTAATAATTAGCTGAAGGAATTCATATTATAACTCACTTTTCTCTATGCACCAGCAGCCCGGAAGAGCAAACGCCAAGTGTAATATCAACGTTCTCGGAGTCCTTGGCGGGATGCAGGTCGACCCCGTACATGGCCAATTTCTTGGCGTTCTCGAGGTAGTTGAGTTCCGCCTCCGCTGGGGTCTGGCCTCTGTCAAACAATAAACGTACATTAGCCAGAAGTTGCATGAAACAGCCTAAAAACTGCATTGTGGTAAGAGAAATAACTGCATAATATGAAATAGAAGTGGCTAATCGTGGGCCCGTCTTAAGAAAAATAACATTTGTAATGGTACGGAACTCTTATTACAAGTCCCAACTCGCACTTGGCGGGTTTTTTCTGTAATTGATACTCACTGTCGATAAAGCAGGGTGTTTACGCGAATATACGCAACCACAAGTCTATTATGTTTGCGGTCAACAGATGCCACTGTATCTACGAGTGTACTGACGAATAGTAAGACTTATTGCAACGGAATAAGGTCTACTAATGGTAAAGTTGCTTTTAATGTCACTGCTAAAACCAGTATTATAATACCAACCAGCATTGCAATTTCTCGGGCCCGAGAAATCGTAACGTGTAATATCGGTATAACTGTAATGGGGAAGGCAACTGCCAAAGTTTGGCCGGGTGGCGCTAGCATAGCATAGGATGTACCGGTCACTAGTTTGTTCTATGGGAATTGATCGAAAGGGCTAGAATGAACGTCAGAATATACCAAAAAAGGACAAGCATTTGACACTATTAGGACTTTTTGGTACAACCCATTTTCATGGCGCCATCTCAAAACACCTTCGACCGGCCAAGTCCATCGGTTTTTAGCATTTTCAGGTTTTAAAAACGTAACACTTGTAAGCAGTATCTACTCTTATTGAATGCTTCAGCAGTCGTTAAGACACAAAACTTTCATGCTGCGCCATATTCCAGAGAATTCAGTAAAACTGAGAAAGCCCACAAGAGGCCCTGATGTCACTAAGGATTGTAGAACCAGTTGTTGAACTTACCGGTGCGTCTTATGCAGTTCCACGACCTTCTCCTCAAGCTCAGGAGTACATGCAGAAGGTGGAGCCAGCTTCAGCTGCTTGCAGCGACCAGCGCCTACTTCCGACTCCTCGAAGTCACCCATCTCTGATTGGAGGAGGTAGCTGGCTAGGAGGGCGTGAGTCACCGTTGAGCATGGCAGGCGACCTGGAAATAATGGTTTTCTCGATGAAACTACATATATTTCATAAGGTGTAAACTGGTTTGAACAGAGGTGAAACTACCCAATCATAGGAAAAAACATAGTTATGGACACATTGTAATTGTAATCTAATAGTAACTTAGTATTCACGCCCATCAGTCATGAGGGAACGAGAAAGAAGATAAAACCATAGAAAGCACATAGAACATACAACCAATATTTCTAGATATGTAAAGGAACTGTTGATTCACAATTCTGTTCTGTGCTTTTGAGTCCCGAGTGTCCCACTGATTCCTGATAGCAAATAACTTGGTAAATCATTTATATCCTCTCTTAAGTATAATTCGCATTCGCGAATATGCTGAGCAAAGGCTTCCCTCTTTTCCTTCCATCTCGCCATCAGTGCTTATGAAAACATCTGAACTGAAACGTCTGGTCTGGTTCGTGGAGTCGGAGGATATTCGTCGTGTCACTATCTCTCGTCCGGTCTATTGTTTCGTGTCTACTTTTGAATTTAAAAGTCAGTGGTTCCAGAAGAGTGCGTCGGTCGGCCAGTCAATGTCTCGCCAGCAAGGAGGTCGGAAGCCCCGACACGACCTATCGTACGGTAAACCCTCACCTTCTAGCAGGTCTTTCCTGACAGCCAGCACGAGTTGGTATCTGGTCAGCTCCTCTTGAAGTTGCGCGGGCTCAGGTGGGTAGAACTTTACGGCGAATCGCACCTGCCAGGGCTCATCTGAAAAGTATAGACAAGAAATTAGTAAATAAACAGTACTTATACTTATTTTTTGGGCACTTGTGTTATTAAAAGTAGCGTCGCGTCTTGAACGGATATGACTCATATGACACTGAAATAGAGCAGAACTTCCTAGTTTTAGTCGCACGCCTACCAAAATATAAGTGTAATAATTTAGCATTTATCTAATATTCTGTTCTGTACACAAAAAATAGATTTAGCAAATTGCACGCAAACGTAGAGGAAACGTTTTACAGATTTCAATTAACCAGACTTCAATCATAGCACGACAATCCTCTGGACTCTAGCGAGGTGCACATTTCTCAGCAATATGAAAACTTGAAACAATGAAAATCTATTTGAAACAATGGGAATCATCGTCAACTAGCAACAAACTGTCAGGACTTGACTTACATGAATTTGAATGTAGTCACATAGAACTTTGCATACAGTGGGTCAGATCAGACTACTGGTCAACAAGGACTTTGATTCAGAGCATCAAGAATGTGAAAATGTCTTACGTTTGAGCATCTTGGAGACGCGCTTGTCCAGCTCGATCCAGACGCGGTTATCGCCGCGGTCTGAGTACAAGAGCCCAAAGTAGTCTTTCTCCACTAGGTTCAGGCTGTCGCAGACTTTGCCAAGGAGCTCGTGGCCGCGAATTTTTCTCTGAAAATTGATAGAAATGCTTTAAAAAATTATCAGAAATTGCCCTATATGTAAATCGCTGTAAAATGTGATCTTTAAAGCCCGTAGGTAAAGGCAAACAGATGTAGTAAGGACACTAATTTCAACGTCTAATGTCATGGTGGATCCATCGAGCTGCTCCACTCGAACATGGGCGGTGTTGCCCGCGGAATAAGACCCCTTAAATTTTTTTATATTTTTGACCTAACTTTGCTTCTTTATTTATTTACCTCTGAGAGACGTCTACTATAAATCGCTGCATTTATCCATTGGATAAATGTCGCTTTTAAAACTCGCAAAGCTACACTACGGGTACCAGGCAAGCAGAAGTAGTAAGGACACTCCCCTCAACGTCTAATGTCATGGTAGACCCATCGAGCAACTCCACTCGAACATGGACGATGTTGCCCGCGGGCCGCCGTCGCGGCGACTCCTTGGGCTTCATTATTTTTTGACCACACAGCTCTGCTCCTAGACCTACTTTTGAGAGACTACAACTAGAAATCTCTGCATTATCCCATAAACGCAGCCTTTAAAGCCCGCATATGAGCTGCGACTACCAGGCAAACAGAAGCAGCAAGGAGACTCACCTCAACGTCTAATGTCATGGTGGACCCATCGAGCAACTCCACCCTAACGTGGGCGGTGTTGCCCGCGGGCCGCCGTCGCGGCGACTCCTTGGGCTTCTTTTCATCTTTGGCCTCTTTGGCCACTCCCTCCGGCATCTTGCCGGCTCTTCAACGCCTGGAAAGAAAGAGAGATGGTTTATTAAATATATGAATTTAGGAGCCCACAACACGGTCTTCCAGGCAGAGTGTATGGGCATAATAATGGCCGCTCACGCAATCGCCTCTAGGAAGGTAACGGATTACCCCATCCGTATACTCTCCGACAGTCGATCGGTTCTACAAGCCCTGCAGAGTCACAAAATAACCTCAGGTCTCATATACGAATGCCACAAAATCCTAACAGAGGTATGTACCACCAATAGTATAACCCTGCAGTGGATCAAAGGGCACAGCAACTCACGTGGCAACGATGCAGCTGACGCTCTGGCAAGAGGCGGCTCAGAGACGAAAGTGGTAGGTCCCGAACCCATAATACCTCTACCTGCTGCATGGCTGCGGAGAACACTACGTCACAACACCAAGGTAGAACACCAACAATTTTGGACTAACCTAGGTACATGCAGGCAAGCCAAGGAGGCCCTCCCGACAATCAACCCCGGATTGTCTCGGAAGCTCAAACAGCTCAAGAGGCCGCAGCTCAGGCTAATAACTGGAGCACTAACTGGTCATGCCCTTCTAAACAAACATCTTTTCACTTTAGGTGTCACTGACAGTCCCCTCTGCAGGGCCTGCATGGAAGAGGACGAAACAGCCGCCCACG
The DNA here is from genome assembly GCA_911728535.1 of Pammene fasciana. NCBI lineage: Eukaryota > Metazoa > Arthropoda > Insecta > Lepidoptera > Tortricidae > Pammene > Pammene fasciana. The sequence goes on along the minus strand of OU452294.1, from coordinate 10,381,203 downwards.
TCATCATCACATGTCCGGGGGTGGCAGATTACCGGGCGAAACATCTTGGTTCGCCAAGGGCACTCCTGGAAGTCGTCGGCAACATAAAGGGTCTGCTAGGCTTCCTGGAGGAACTGGGATGGCACGAATGAGGCCACCCGGCACGCAAAATAGGCGCAATATATAGACGTCGAGTTGCGGAAAACAGCACGCGTTAACCTTAACCTTAAATATATGAATGCGTAAGAAATGGGAGGAATATAAATAACTTTGTATGGAATTTGTAATGACAAAACGTGGAATTGGCGTTACAAAAATTTCTATTTATATGCTGGATTTTCCTGTGAACTGTGGTGACTTGAAAAGTCGGTGCAGCGTTATCGATCGTGCTCAGTGTCTAGTGACTTTTGAAAACTGGTCACTTTCGTTGTCTTTCTGTTTGAAAGTTCACATGAAGAAGTTATGTACCTATACATCTGTTAGGTAGAACCATCTGTCGGAGGTATTATAGATATGATTCTCTGATAAAAAAAAGCTTATGATAAACAATCAAATGAATTACGAAATGTCTACGCTGCTTGCAATAAAATATAAATACTAATGGGTATAATAAACTGCCTATTCAAGCATCCAGTGTCATCACTGGAAGCAGAAATCTAACAAAATCCAACTCCCGTGTCTTGTCATTAATCGCGTCGCCATAAACACTTATGAGTAATGCTTACAATAGCATGACCTCTGCTGCAATGGACACCACAATAGAGGTATAAATCACTGCATAGCATAGAGCGACCACGTGGGAACATCCACCTGTCCATTGTTCTTGAAACGTGACTTTGGGTATGACAAAGTAATTAAGATGAATTTTGCAAAAGATAATTATAGATAGGTATTTAGTTATATCCTGTTAGTGTCTCTTTTGGCAACATATGCATTGATGTTACGATTGCTATACAACCAATGTAAGGCTTCACACACTCTGAGAATAATCGAAACGGGTTATTTTTAACTGACTTTCCAGAAGGAAGAGAACGAGGTTATTGACCATGTAGGTAAGTTTAAAATCGTATATTAAGAATAGGGCATGAAATACCGGTATTATGTGTATGGGCAATCCCGGGATACCGGTATTACATGCACTAATTAAGAAAGACGTCAAGGCAAATCGATTCATGGTATGCGAAAAAAGCTATGCTGCCGATGCGACGTGGGAGGAAGGAAACAACTCAAGAACGAGGAAAATCAACGTCCCGTCAACTTTATCAGTATTTATTTCAGACTAACTAACCTTGCAAATCTAGAATGGATAATATGAAAAGATATGGGTGTAAGCGAGTGTAACGCAGCACCAACTGTCACATGTTGTAAAGACACTATTAAGTAATTGATCCGACCCTGACGGACACTTGTAATTATAAACACATAAGCGTTCCAGTGCATTGGGGAATTAACTATTAAGGTTGTTTGTGTCATTTGGACCCATTTCGGGTAAGGCTGTTTATTTTGACATTTTGACACACTAGTAATGTCATATTTAGGTCACCTTGACAATAGCACTACCGATTGTGTTATTTCTTCATAGTAAGGATTATCTTCTGGAGTTTGTCCGGAAAGACAAGTGTCGTATTTTATATGGGAGCTCATACATTCTACGACACTTCTTTTCAGACAGACTACGATTACCAAGGAACATCTTAAAAAACTAAACTTTCAATTAAATAAATGGTGTAGCTATGCGGCAGATCTGATTGAAACCTAGATTAGCCTTAGTATAATTAACAATTATTGATGTAGTAACTGGTATCTATGTACCATTGTGGGGATATTTAACCTTCCAATAGTACTCCTTAATGCAACGATATACGGCCTACCGATGGTCAAAAGTCGCTGTTGGGTCTAGGATAATGCAACATGCATTATGTCTGTCCGCTGAAGCAACAAAGGTCATCGGAAGCCAACAGCTATTGACTAACAATGTGCACGGTACATGCCGAGCCGGGTTTGTGAAATATGAGCGGGGAAATACTACAAAATAGTCCTAGGTAGATACATTGCTGCGCCTTATAGCCCGGGCATCAGAATACGGCTACGGTTATTCCCTGCCTGTCGTACAAGGCGACTAAGCGGGAATCTTGGGGCAGTCAGTCACAATAGGGGGCTGTGATCCTCAAACAGACTGGAACCCGTAAAGTAACATTAGGGCGGCAGCACTGGCGCGTTCCATAGGAGAACCCAGAACCAAAAAGCGTTGAGAACCCTCGGGGGATTTTAGTCGGTGCGACTCCGACATAACTTTCGCGCTGTCCCCGTGGCGCGGAAGTATCCATAACGGATTTTCCCCCCGACAAAAAAAGGTAGATACATTGCTGTTTATCATAATATATACATATGTTGTATTTTTATTAATGCAGTATAGCGATTTTACCCTCATTTTAAGCATATTACAATGCAACCATTTAAGCATATGACACAACTCTGTCCCGTCCCGAGAAGATTGGTTAGAATCTGTGCGAGATATCACTAATTTATTTTAATCATCAGAATTCAAAAGTACAATAACAGAGTGACTAATATCGAAACAAAATAAACTAAATAGCTTGACTCTGTGGTTGTTGTTGTTTGGACTATGCAATAAAGATTTATGTTATTGTACTCGTAACTTAAAATACAGGGAATCATATAGGGACCTTACTAGAAATCATTAGACACGTACCGATACGTATGGGGTCAGGTCGCCCAGGAGAGACAGAGTTAAATTCAACCAGGAATGTCATACGACCAAGTGAAACAAAGCAATCATAACCACTTGACCCCTACAACTAAAATAGACGTATCCGAGACCTCAATTCATGACATCACTATCACAGTAACATGTAATATAGTCTAGTCAAACTAGATCAAATTTCACTAAAGTCAGGAACTAATTCTAAAGACTAATAAAATCACTTCGGATTGTTTTGTATGGGCTAAAAATCTAACTTTATACAACCCCTACTAAATTCACCCCCCCGGAAAGGGGTGAAATCGGTTGAAAACAATGTAATGGTTATAACTACGAAGAGAAAAGTGGTGTACTCGGCGTAATTTGGCGTACGTTTTAAAACACGTATATCTAAATTTGCACGTGTTACTTATATTAATTTAAGCTACGGAACAGGTAAAAAAAAACAACATAACAAAAAATATTATTTTGGCCATTGCGGGTCTGGAGAAAGTATTGTACTCGGTGCAAATTGAGTAAATAATTAGAAAAAAATACTAAATCCAATATCAAATTCGCACCAGGGTGCGACACCCGGAAAGTAGTTTTTCATGTTTTTACTGTCGTTGTACTAAAAGGGAAATTTTAATACTTTTGGAATTTGACGCAATCATATTCATTTGATTTCGTTTACATTCGCACGCAATAAAAAATTGACATTTTTAAACGGAACATGCAGTTCTGTAATCAAGTACCAAAAACGTAGAGCAATAACAATAAATACACAGAAGCGACAACGGCGTGATTAATGGCAAGAGAAGGAAAGCGCGTAGACGTACTGACGAAGCACGGCTCTTGAGGCAAGAGTAGTGACATGTACTGCAAAAATAGTAGGGTTTCTGAGTATGCAGAAAGACATTCAACAAATTAAATACAGGTACGCCCAAAGTTTGTTAAATTCGTAAAAACGTTTTTCACCAGACTTACGAAGCAGTTCAATGAGGTGTGTGAAGTCCTAATCTGCACGCTCTATCATTCTGAGAGAAGGCCTCTGACTAGCAGTGGGGCGTATATATGCTGCTGATGTTGATGAGGTTTTTATTATGAGAGACTTTAAATATTAAAACGACACCTATTTTTTATCAATAAGTTATATAAATGAAAAAAAAAAAACAATAATTTATCTTAATATTAAAACAACACCTATTTTTAACCGACTTCAAATAAGGAGGAGGTTCTCAATTGGACTGAATTTTTTTTTATATTTTTTTGTATGTATGTTACTCGATATCTCCGTGAATCGTGAACCGATTTTCAAAATCATTTTTTTAATCGAACGGGTATAACCCCTAGATGGTCCCATTGTCACCAAGTCGGGATCTTATGATGGGATCCTGGAGAAATCGAGGGAACTCTTCAACTATTATAGGCACGCCTATAGTGATTTCACTATTTTTTACAGCAACTCGGCCAATTCCTCTTGAAATAGCGGATCCTAAGTGAAGTCGGTTCTTTTTTTGTTTAAAATTATATCTTTTCTCAATAAGAATTATAATTGAAACAAAACAATAATATCTCTCCAGTATTTCAAATAGGTATTTAGCAAAATTTGACGTAATTTTAAATTTTAAAATTAATAATTATTAAACCAACTTAACACTCTCAGCGCCACGTGGGTCGCCGGCGGCCCACAGAGTTTCAAGCGCCGCTGGCCACACGTATATTTTGCAACTTTATCAGCAGGCCACGTGGGCCGCCGGCGCTCCACAAATATTTTTATGCAGCAGGCCTCTATCGTTTTTAGTATCTTTCCGTGCAGGCCACATGGGCTGCCGGCGGCCCACAAAAATTTCAATACAGCAGGCCACTATTAATTTTCAACAGTTTTAAGTTACTTTACCGGCAGGCCATGTGGGCGGCCGGCGGGGCAATTTATAAACTTTACCGCCAGGCCACGTGGTCCGCAATGACCCCACAAAAATAAATTTACAATCTTTTTAACCAACTTCAAGATTTCGAAGGAGAAGTTTCTCAATTCGTCGGAATCTTTTTTTTTGCTATTTTTGTTTTATGTATGTTCACCGATTATTCGAAAACTGCGGGACTGATTTGGAGAATTCTATTTATTTTGTTTGAAACAGTATACTTGACAGTTGATCCCATTGTCATCAGGTCAGGATCTGATGATGGGACCCTGGAGAAATCGACGGAACTCTTCAAATATAAAGGCTATAGGCACACCTATCTATAGTAATTTGAGTATTTTTTACAGTAGCTCCGGCATTAGCTTTTGGAAAGGTGGAGGCTAAGTGAAGTCGGTTACTTTTTTTTTAATTATCCATATGCGGCATCTCTTCTCAAATTCAAACTTTCCACAAAAAAACTGATACGATACAATCAGTGCTAATTACAATGCTTTGCCGTTAACGATTCTGCAAAGTATTGTTTTTTCCATACCAGAGGCCTATTTTATAAAGCTACAACGCCTGTCATCTCACAGGGCGACGCATGTCGTCTCACGGAACGACGCATCTGTTTTGACGGTGCCTATTGGAGGTCACTGCGTCGCGTCGCTGGGCCACGGGCACCGAGCGGAATTTCACAATATCTGAAGTAGCAACAAATGAGCAACAATGATTATACTATTTGCTTTTCCATCTTTTGAGCAATTTGCACAAAATAAATCACAAAAGTAAATTGTGCAATATCACTATATCTGAAATAGCAACAATCGTTACACAATTTGCATTTGTAATTTACTTTTCGATATTTTTTAAACTTGATTGTGCACGTGTTGCTCGGCTGAGTTACAAAAGCTTACTGAGGAGAAATCAGCCTGGCGCTAGCACCGGGCGACATTAGTACCTGAGTGGCGCGACAGATGGCGCTACTAGTCGATCGATGAATTCAGTTGATTAGGGCTGAGTTACAAGGGTGTTATCTCATATGTGGTTCATGCGAAGGCACGAATACCTAAATACACGGACACTGTGTGTCCGTTGTAGGACACTTTGACTAAATAAATTTTTAGGGTTCCGTAGTCAATCAGTGTAATAAATTTTATTTTAATGAGATTTTAATTAAGCGCCTTTTTAGAACCTGTGTTATAAAGTTAGGTTCAACGAACCTTTTGGGGGAGGGGGGGGGGGACCACCATCTATCTCTGGAACTTACTGTTATTCTCGCGTCCAAAAGACTAACAAAATTTTGAAGCCCCGACTTCAAAAATTGATTGTGCGAAATTTCGGCCTGCTGGGTTTTACCATTGACTTTATCTCAAGAGAAAATTTGACATGGATATGGTTATCTGGTATTGGTCTGCCTGCAACCCACGCGGCCTGCTGGTAAAGGTATCAAAAATGTAACATACTCTGCTAGACTCGAATTTATGTGGTCTGCCGGCAGCCCACTTGGCCTGCAGGTAAAGCTTTTAAAAATCTTGGTGGCCCTCTGAGCTCAAATTTAGGTGGGCGGCTGGTGACCCACTTGGCCTGCCACAGCAGAAAATTCGTTTGTTCTATGGCGCTGAGAGTGTTAAGCGCTAAACCTTAACCCACATATTCATAAACTTACTTCAAACCTCATTTAACTAAATCATCTTTTGACCTTATCTGTCAATTTGACAGTAAAAGATAAAAGATATTTATTCTTCAATTTAGGCACATTACAATGCACTTATGAACGTCAGACAGAAAAAGAAACTACCACCGGTTCTAACTCTACACCTCTGACCCGAGAAGTATTACTTATTACCGGCAAGAAACTCGGCGTGACTTATTTTTTCAAAACAGTAATACAAATACATTAAAGATACTATATACAATAATGCGTAGTTCTTCAAAAAGGCATATCAAAACAGCTTGAAAGACAGACATGTGCCTGCCTATTGTGTAATTAAAATGAAAAATAAAATAAAATCCAAATCTGACTGCTTCGCAAAACGTTTGATATGCCTTCTTACCTGAACTGTGTCCTCTAAATGCTAGATGATTTTATAGTTTCTGGTTTGGGCCATGCATATATGTCTGTCATATAGTCCTCGACCCTGTAATAACCCTTCGACATTAAAGTTTTTTTTGAAGTATTTCTTAAGAGCGGGAAATGATAGATTCAAAACATCGACGGGTAACTTGTTATAAATATGAATACCCTGACCAAAAAATTACTTATATGCTTTGCGGATACGACATCTTCTGATAGCAAGCTTGTTTTTATTTATAGTGTTATAGCTGTGTTTGTGTTTGTTAGAAACTAACAAAACATAATTTAACTAAATAAGGATTGGAACACGTTTATGAATAAGCGGGTAAGAGTCCGGTAACGATTTGAAATCAAAAATTGCTAATAATGACAATGCACATGGATCGCATTTGGTAAGATAGTTTGAAGTCTTGTTATTGCAATAAAAGTACTTTAGGTCTATATACATTTATTAATATTTCATAAACGAAAACTCAATTCTTACAGAGCTTATTTAGTGAGGACGTTAATTCGTGCAATTTTCGAGAACATCGAGATAATATATTAAAGAGGCCTAGACTCGAACAAGATTTTCCTAAAAGTAAAACATTGTGACCGGCCAGTGCGAATTATTTAACATCGTTAATGGTTGTGTTACAGATTAAAAGAAAGATATGATAAAATTTTACTTTACGTTCAACTGACATTACAAAATCACATGGCAAATAAGAGCAATGGAATCGCTCTTGGATCAATTACTTTATTATTTGTAATTTTTTGATTGATTTTGTAATAAATATTGATAACTTCATAATTATATTTATTTCGTTTATTAGTTGGTTTTAATCGATTTTTATAGTGTGTATTTTATTAAATTGCCTTCATATGGTAGGTAGTTAAAAAATATTATGAAATTATTAACTATACAGGATGGATTTTCTTTTTGGGTCAGTGAGGGCAGCTACCAGATCCCGTGCTGCTACGCGAAAATGGTCTTTAAAGACCTTCCCTCGATTTCAAATTGACGAAGATTCGCGTTTACAGATTTTAGAAAAAACATACAGGGTGCGAGAAAAAGGTAATTTTTGACACACTCTTTTTTTGATGCCATTTGATCCCATTCCTATCCAGGATCAAAAGCTTGTATAAGACCAAAAATAAATTCCAGCTAGAAAAGTCACAAATCGAGAAAAGCTTTCCCCATACATTTTGCATGAAAAAGAAAACTTTTTATTTTTCACATGCTATTTTTTATGCCAATCGATCCCATTCCTGTTCAGTATTAATAGTTTCTATGGGGCCAACTTACTACTTAAGCCACAAATTGAAGAACAATTTTACATATATTTACTGCTTTGAAACCCTATTTTTTGATATTTTGAATGCTTTTACTGTAATGGCTGATTGGCGTGATAGAAAAATGAAAATAAATTCTCCATAGTAAATGTATGAAAAAAAAACATCTTCAATTTGTGGCTTTTTAGTACATTACCGCTAGTTGGCCCCTACGAAACTATTAATACTGGATAGGAATGAAATCGATTGGCATAAAAAAACAGCACGTTAAACATAAAAGTTTTCATTTTCATACAAAGCTGGTTAAGCCCCCTAGCCGCGAGTACGAGTGGTGACTACCCATTGAGGCATTGGCAGTCGGGTAATTTGCAGAAAAAATGTACCTTTACTTTTTTATTTTATTTCATATATATTTTGAGTCTGTCGCATGCAGAATCATGAGCTCTATCGAGTCTGGTAGAATAAAAAAATGGCCCAACTGTCCCAAAATTAACATCCAAAAAATTCGTTACGTTCATAAAAAAATGTAACGAAACTGATAATTTGTCAGTTTCGTTACACTTTTTTTATGAACGTAACGAATTATTTTGTATGTAAATTTTGGGACAGTTGGGACTAAGTAAAGGTACATTTTTTCTGCAAATTACCCAGTCAGCCTTGATATAGCTAAGGCTTTAGATCGGGTCTGGCATCAGGGTCTTCTGTCGAAGTTCCCAGCTTACGGACTGCTTGAGGGATTGTGCAGATGGGTTGCCAGCTTTTTGTCCGGCAGAAGCATACGAGCCGTACTAGCTAAAATCTAATAATAAAATTATCATGAATAAGAAAGTGGTGCACCCTTGGAGGGGTTATGTAAATTTGATTTTGAAACGAAGAATACAGTTATCTTTCTCTTTAATTTTATTACCATATTTTTTAGTAATTTGTGTATATTTTTTAGTAAGTTTTAATTATTTTCTGACTTTCGTAATTAAATAAAACAACAATTACTCCACTAGGCTTATGCCTCAATGCTGTCAGTTCGGTTTATATTTATGAAACTTTTACTTCCTAACGCCAATTGTGCCCTAGTCTCACTTACACTGTTAATATTTTAACGAAACGTGTGTTAGTCCTGTGTGAATAGCGTCCCCGGAACGATCGGGCTTTGTTCGGCTCTCTTCGGCTCCTTTTACTGTGCCACATTTGGCGTGCTGATTGGGTATCTCTAACTTATATGAGATCTATGCTGGTTGCCCGTTAAAAGTGTCGAACGAACGGTCTCAACGTACGGCGGGAGTAAAACAATTGCTGCGCGCTGCGCTATCTCCCCGCCCCGCGCGCCCCGCGCCGCGTGCTACCACCCACCGTTGCTTGCAGTTCGTTGCAATAAATTATATTTACTTTTTGACAAACTTCCGGTAAAAAAATCCTATTTTTTATTTAGTGCAAATGTAGTGTCTTTAGATAAGTACTGTTCTTAAAATTTTCACGTGTCTCTTAATTTCCCTTTCCAATTTAAAATAACAAAATAATCAAAAATACATGTTCCATAATTTGCCCAGGCGTGCAAATTTAACTGAATGTTTATAATGCTTTAAAAAGCTTAACTTGAAGTCGCACCAACCGACTGACTTATCCTCAAGCCGCAATCGATAAAAAAATTTTTTAAAGGGTGTCATACATCGCACATCTTTTTAATTAAGATACACTATGCACCAAGCTGTTCTCTATACACTACTAAGCTTGAACCCAATAGCTTTTAACTTACTCCAAAATTACAGCACTTTATAGTTTACACCTAAAATTTAACAGTCTTCCGTATATAACAGAAACGGTGCAACTCGGGGGAAACAATCTAGTTGCGCCCTCTAACGAATCCAAAAAGAACCACGACTACACGACTTACTTCCATACTTTTTTTTAATTAGACCATACTAATAGGAGCTGCCTTGAGATCGCGTTACTGTCATCTGTCATTAACGTCTTGTCTGTCTGCATCTGTCAAAAACCGGTGTGCCTACGCGCTTCCGATTGAGTCATAAGTTTTGCTGATTTTCGCTTAAGTAATTACAAAGTACTGCTACTACTGCTTAGATTACATGTCCTTAACATTTACAATTATTTATGTTGATGATATGTTCTCCGGATTCAGAACTGTAGCTGATTTTATTTGAAGTATTTTGCTTTCCGCCATAATTGAACAATCCCCAAACAATATTGATACATTACTCATCAACCTATCAGTATCACCATCACCGATATGTCTACCACCGACTTACAGTAATGCTTGTATCACTGGCCAGACGCCAGGCAAGACATCTGCCAGTGAGTAATACATCGAGAGTCGATAGATTCCAGCTAAAACGCATTTAAATCATTTACCATCAATCCAGCATTTGGAGATGCGCCAGCGTATTACACAGAATTGATTATTAGTCATGGGATAGGAGATCTCCTTAATATCGATGTACGTCATTGACTCGAAAATTTACTGGTCTTCGGAAACCAACTGTGGCGTTGCGGAAATTGGCAGATATAGCTCTTAGTAAGTGAAGAGCGTTGAGCTTTCAAGTGATTTGAGTATTAAAAAATAGCGTGCACTGAGGTCACTGAGGCACCGATGGAGCGTCCACTAAACGTGCGCCCTAAGTTGTTTACTGCTGTGGAAGGACCACTCTCAATATAATACGAAATAATTTGCCGTGAATAGACAGTCTTACTGCTCTCGTTCTAAGATTTTTAGAATGGGCAATAGTATTACCGGAATTTATTTGATATTTATTTAGCTGTGATACTGATCATAGTTTATCTACTGTGACAATCAACTAATGGCCATTTGAAACACTGATTATAGTGATAACAAGATACTAATAGTATTTTGATAGTTGTGAGATTGCTACTCAATTTAATGTTATGTTATGTTATGAATTATGATCTCATAATAAAATATAATTTAAAACAAAAAAAGAACCGACTTCACTTAGGATCCGCTATTCCAAGAGGAAGTGGCCGAGTTGCTGTAAAAAATAGTGAAATCACTATAGGTGTGCCTATAATAGTTGAAGAGTTCCCTCGATTTCTCCAGGATCCCATCATCAGACCCTGACTTGGTGACAATGGGACCATCTAGGGGTTATACCTGTTCGATTTAAAAAAAAATTGAAAATCGGTTCACGATTCACGGAGATATGGAGTAACATACATACAAAAAAAAACATAATAATGATAAAAAAAAAAAACAGTCGAATTGAGAACCTCCTCCTTTTTTGAAGTCGGTTAATAATGAACTTTTATAGTATTACGAGTGTTGCCAGCGAAACAACATTGTTTCAGCTTCGGGAAGAGTGCCTTCGTACATCCAGACATTCCGAATGTCCAGATGATCTCTACAGGTTGCGTTTCTCAATTGATTCTCGTGAAATATCAACGTTTTTATACAGATTTTTTTCAACAAACATGCCCAGATATTTTGATTACCGTGTTCATCATACGTCCGTCGCGTTAGCAACGTTTCATTCGCACCAGCATTCGCAAATCGAAAGGGCGGGTCGCTCGCAACTTCGCTTGCCTATCCAAACGCGACAGATGATGTCATAGCCTCATAGCCGTTGTACGGTCAAGGTTGCACAGATACGCGTAACGAATCCAATTGATAGACTGTTGTTGGACCGATGGAGCAGTATAAAAGTGTCAAAATTCCAGCCTTTTATCTTGGTGAGATGAGACCAACCGGAAACTACTGTAACCGGCACCGCAATGCGGAAGAATCCTCGTGCCAAAGGATGTGGAACTAATATAATTAATTAATAAAGCTCTCTGAATTTCATGTAATATAGGGATAGGGAATAGGGAATCATGTTGGCTCTTGTCATTCAATTTCAAAATCATTCCAATATCTATGAATGTCTCGAGTTTGAGCTCATATGTCTCGTTTCGTCGACGGTATACAATCGTCAGGTGACAAGCAAAACTCACTAAGTACTACCACAAGTTCATAGCCATAATGAACCATACCGGCAACATAACAAGTTTGATTTTCGTTTAATAGTTTTTTTGTAATTATTAGTGAGTTTTCTTGTCACCTGCATGCCAATTTTGACACAAACTTCTCTCGCTACTTTAGGAGATCATTATGGGTTGCAAAGTTTTTGCGGTTAACGGGACGTTCCGTACCCTACGTGGGATCAGACGACCACATTTTTCATTGATTCGCTCAATTGTCCAAGGCGCCGTCTTTATCCCCGCGTGTCCTGGCAATTCTAAGGCCTCAGGATGACCCTAATTCGACAAATTGGCGCCGCGATCACTGACGGATACATGCCGAAACGAATTATTGCCGCATGGCTTCAGTCGCTATACGATGAGGTATCTGTTTTATTTGCCTGAAATAAATGTTTGTCATTCATTCAAGTTTCTGAGGCGCCATATTTATAGCTGCGTGTCCTAGCTGTCCTGACGTCCTGAGGTCTCAGGGTGACCTTAATTCGACAAATTGGCGCCGAGATCACTGCCGGATATATGTCGAAACGAATTATTGTCGCCTAGTTTGTATCATTACATGAGACATTTCCTTCTACTTAGATAGCTACAGGCAATTTATTACAAACGTCGAATTTTCAGGCGTACCGAATCACTTACAAGTAACTCAGCAAGTATACTAAAAAAGCACTGAAAATATTCTCAACGCTAATAATGTATCTTCTTCTTTTCTGGCCTTTCCGTCAATTATATCAGAATACTAAGGATAGTTCGATTTTAAATATCATTGAACTTTACCTACTAACAATCTTTGAAAAAAAGGATAAATTCAACGTTTAGGGCACGAGGTTCAGCTTCTGATACCGATAACATATTTCTTGTAAATTTTTGTATACCTATTTTCAGCTTAACGTACTTTAATAAGCATTAAACGCCTCCTAACTACTCGCCAAAAACCGGTTCCTAAATTATCTTGACTTTGAAACTTAAACTTGACGTACCGCTGGCCGGCGCCGGCGCATAATTCCACCATTATATCAGAGATCGGACTATGTATAAGTATTTATATTTAGTGGGCCTTGTCCTAAATGACATCATAGTGTGACCGGCTCGCAGGCCGGCCAGTTAAGAGTTGGGAGCTAGTGCATGTCTAGAAACATCTGGTGACAATGATTTCGATTGCAAGAATGTACGAAAATAAATTCGGGTCAGGCTATTTAGAAGTTTACTTGTGTTAGAGTTAGAAAGGAGTAACAGAATAATAAGTTTAAACTCGCTATAGGTGTACGTGCCTACACAGATAGAAAAAATCTCTTCAACCAAGGAAACCTATTTGAATCAAGAGATATCCAGTTTCCCATATAAGGAAAAAATAAAATTCTTTATTTTAAGATATAAAATGTTTCAAAGTTTATTACTTAACCTAATAAATTCAATACTTTATCCGAGATATAAAAATCTTCTTTTTAAAATAGCTTAATATTCTCACGAAGGGCGTTTGAATTTTGTTTTTGTATTGTATTTTATTTAAATTGAACTTTATGTGTCTTAGTGCAATACATAAAGAACTTAAGCCAAGAAACTTTGTTTCTTGGATGAAGACTCATAGTTTAAATTGAGAATTGAATTTCTCCACGGAAACAAGAAAACGCATTAGTTCAAGAGCATGTGTTACTTGATGTAAAATTTGATATTTTCACACCAAGATCTAAAATTTCTTGGCGTATGAAATCGATTACTTGAAACAAACAATAACATTTTCTAAGGCGGTTATCACACTGGCGCGGATCCGCATGCGGCACCGGTGCGCGAGCGAGATAGCGCTCTGCATGTGCATAGCGCTATCTCGCTCGCACACCGGCGCCGCATGCGGATCCGTCGTCAGTGTGATAATCGCCTTAGTGTCTCAGTGCACTACTTAAAAAGCTAGTAGCAGAAACTGTGTTTCTCGGGACTAATCCCAAGAAAGGAAGTTTAACTAAAAGTAGATAATACAAAAATAAATTATGATTATTTATATACTCACAATTTATAATCGTATTAACTAGAGCTGAGATTGCTATTGTGTATCTCAAATAAGCCCGGGTAAAGCGCTGAGGGTCATGAAGTTACGTTGAACAAACGTTCGCGTGTTCTAACCTACACGCAGAGACATCTATTGATGCGCAGGGTAACTAACGTCCAAGATTTAAATGTTTCAAAGCAAAAATTATGTGCTTCTTCTTTGGAATAGCTGTGGCTCTTGATTGTAAGTTGAAAACATCAAAGCAAAAATTAATCTCTCTTGCCTAAAAACTTAAAAATCTCAAATCTAACTTTTGGTGCTACTTCTTTGAATTAGCTTTGGCTCTTAGCTGTAGATTGAAAACATCAAACCAAGAACTAATCGACGTAAACACATAAAACACTTAAAGGAAAATGTTGGTGCTTTTTTGCCGTAAATAATTATTATCTTAACTCAAATCATTACCATTCGCTTTAAAAATAGGTAAAGTTAAAGCTAAATAATTTTAAATCTTCTTTTAAAAATCATGATATTTTTAACTCAAGTCATGTTTATTGGTCTAAGGTATTTATTACTCTCTTTAAGAAACCGCGTGCAAGAGAGTTTTGCGTTTTGAATTAAGATATTATTTCTATCTGTGTATATAATACTTGAAGAGTTCCCTTGATTTCTCCAGGATCCAATCGTCAGATCCTGACCTGATGACAATGGGACCAACTGTGAAGTATACTCATTCCAAAAAAAAAATATTGTTTTAATACAGTTGCTCAAAAAAGTGCTTTTCTTGTAGTGGTTTAGCGTGCGGAAAGTTTGATATCGCGCACTAGTGCTTTTTACTTTTCCAGCCAATCACAGCTAATGACAGTGACAGACAGCCAATCACAGCGCCGCACCACACCGCGCGGAGCGTTCGGATACATGTAGTAAAGTAACCTCAAAGTGAATAATTGACAATTTTATAATTTTTTCGCAACTGTATTAAAAAACGTCGTTCGATACTTTCCGCACTAATATCGAAATGTACTATTCCAAATCGGTCCATTCAAATAATCGGTGACCATACATAAAAAAATAGCAAAAACAAAGATCCCGACGAATTGAACCTCCTCCTTCGAAATCTTGAAGTCGGTTGAAAATGGCCTTATGATCATCGCATCACGAACTATCATCATAATATTAATAAACATAGTCAAGCTGGAGAATCTTTGCGTTTGACCATAGAAATAATAATCACGCATTATAATTGGCACGGTGTTTCTATTTGAACAAACTTATTTGACATAATTAGCTAGGTTATGGATTCCAAGCTAATACCACAGAGTATATTGAATAGTAGGGTAGCTAATACCTCATACCTACATCATAACAACCATACAAATACGTTTAGGAATGTTCAAACAGTGTATCGGTCATCATTTCATTAGTGTAACAGCTTATCCATTTGTTGTTCATTATTCAGATCTCTTGTCAACATTGTTTACTTTTCCAGTGATGAACAAAGAGAATATAATGATACTAGCAGTTGCCCGCGGCTTCGCCCGCGTACATTATGATTAATGCAGATTTCTACTCTTGAATAAAAGTTTTTCCCCGCGACTTCCTTTGCGTGGAATTAATAATTGACCCCCCCCCCCTTTTTACCCTCTTAGGGAATTGACTTGTGGGATAACAACTACTATGTATCCATCCCCAGAACTCAAACTATCTCTATACCAAATCATCTACTTAAATAGGTTAAGCGGTTATCAATTCCCCATAAAATCTTTCAACCCCCTTTTCACCTCTTAAAGGGTTGATTTTCGGGATAAAACTATCCTATGTCGTTTTCCTAGACTCAAACTATCTCTATACCAAGTTTCATCTAAGTTTCATCTGTTCAACTGAAAATAATTCTCTATAAAACTTCCAACCCCTTTGCTGTGCACCCCCATAAGCGTTGTTTTTCGGGATAAATACTATTTTGCCCCTTCCCGGGACCCAAACTATCTCCATACCAAGTTTCATCTAAATCGGTTCAACATTTATAAATGCCTCATACAAACTTTTAACCTCCATTTCACCCCTTTAAGTAATGATTTTAGGAAATTAAAAAAACCAGGCAAGTGCGGGTCTTACTTGCGCCTCAAAGGTTTCGTACGAACAACTTTTATATTACATTTTTGAAAAAAGACGCTTTTAGCATGATTTCATGAGAATTTATAAAGCGGCTGAGTGTGAATCGGACTCGTACCCCGATTATTATTATTTTTTATCTTAAATCGGACTATTGCTTGACTGCACTCTTATTAGTTTTCCTGTAATTTATACGTAAATAATTATTATATCTGTAATTTTAGCAAATTTTTCTGTCGAACAGTTTCCGATATTGATTAATTTACACCTTTTTTTAATAACTTCAAAATTATGTATTTATGTTAAAATTATACTAATAAGAGATCCTCACATTAAGCCCTTTTATTTGATACGCCACAGTCGTCACACAATAAAGTTATTTGTTTTTTTGATTTCTCATTTACCTACCCATAAATCCCCCCCCCCCCCCCAATGTTTAAAATTCATAAATTGGCGTTACATGCCTGTCTTTGGGGCACTGACTTACATATGTGTATTAAATTTTAGCTCAATCGGTCCAGCAGTTTCTGAGAAATTTCGCTGTCTGATAGACACACAGACAAACTCGCACCATAAGGGTTCCTTTTCTACCATTTTGGTACGAAACCCTAAAAAACATCCTCTTCGCTTCCCGGGACTCTCTATACTAAAATTTATGCATTAAGTTTCATCTAACTCGGTCCAGGTGTTCAAAATTTCCTTATCAAAATTCCAACCCCTTTTTCACTCCTTCAAGGGATAATTTTCGGAATGAAAACTACCCTTAGTCATTTGCAGGGATTCACGTTTACTATATATACCAAGTTTCGTCTAAATCGGTTCGACGGTTTAAAATTCCCTATACAAACTTGCAAACCCCGTTTTACCCTTAACTTTTTTACCTTTAGGGGTAGTTTTCGCGCAAAAAAACTATTTTTTGTTCCTCCCCGGGCCTCAAACTATCTGTATACCAAGTTTCATCTAAATCGGTTCAGCTGTGAAAAAATCCTATACAGACTACCAACCCTCTTTTCACCCCTTTACGGGTTAAATTATTCAATGAAAACAACCCTTAGTCGTTTCCCAGGATTCAAACTATCTATTATATCAAGTTTCATTTCAATCGGTTCAACGGTTAAAAATACTCCATACAACCTTCCAATCCCCTTTTCACCCCTTTAAGTGCTGATTTTCGGTATAGAAACTACCCTATGTCCTTTCCCGGAATTAAAATTATTTCTATACCAAAATTTCTAAATTGATGACATTTTCGTACTTAATTAACGTCCCAAAATACCATAAATCGACCCCATATTGATATTTAGTAATTTCAACCCTATAGCACCCCAACAGGGGGATGGTATTTCACGCCCGCCACGTTGTATCATAAAATCATTGGTGTTTTCGTAATCAGCGACCCGATCAACCATAGAAACGATACCATGTTGGTTTTCAGACTTTGTCACCCCCATTTCCCCCTTTATGGGGTTGAATTTTCCAAAAACCTGAAACACGTGTAGAGTCATTTATTGTTAGCAATAGGTACTCCTGTGAAGTTTCAAATAAAACAGTCTAACTAATCTTGTTTCTCTATACAAACTTTGGACCCCCATTTCACCCTCTGGGGGATGATATTTTGCACCTGCCACGTTGTATAATAAAATGGTTGTTGTTTTCGTAATCAGCGACCCAATAAACCATAGAAACGATACCCATATTGATTTTCAGACTTTTTCACCCCCATTTCCTCCTTTAAGAATTTGAATTTTCAAAAAAGGTGATACACGTATTTACTCATTTATTGTTAGCAATACTCCTGTGAAGTTTCAAATAAAACAGTCTAACTAATCTTGTTTCCCTATACAAACTTTGGACCCCCATTTCACCCCCTGGGGGATGATATTTTACACCTGCCACGTTGTATAATAAAATGGTTGTTGTTTTCGTATTCAGCGACCCAATAAACCATAGAAACGATACCCATATTGATTTTTAGACTTTTTCACCCCCATTTCCCCCTTTAAGGAGTTGAATTTTCAAAAAAGCTGAAACACGTGTTTACTCATTTATTGTTAGGAATACTCCGGTGAAGTTTCAAATAAAATAGTCTAACTAATCTTGTTTTCCCATACAAACTTTGGACCCCCATTTCACCCCCTTACGGGGTGAATTTTGAAAAATCCTTTCTTAGTGCACCCCTAGACCTTATAAGGGACCTACGTGCCAAATTTGGAAACTCTAGAACCAGCGGTTTGGACTGTGCGTTGATATGTCAGTCAGTCAGTCAGTCAGTCAGTCAGTCAGTCAGTTTCTTCTTTTATATATTTAGATAATAAGTGATGAAGTGATGAAGTAAAGCTAACATGACATTTTGATTTCTGTAAATGGCCAGTAAGACACTAAACTTTTTTTACTCACAATATTTGGGCAAGTAAGGCGGGGTGTCCACAAATCTGAATTCTTGTATTTACAACGTTTGAGACCTAATGAACGATAGAAATGTTTTTACTGGCGTCCCCTATCGATTTGCATGTTCAAGTCAACATTATTTCGCTAACAGCTCAGCATTCTCCATATATTTGGTTTTAAATGAATGGTTTAAAGTCGTAAATCTGCGAACTTGCATGTTTTCCTTGCATTATACCTGATGGAGACCATTACTCGCACGCAGCAACTTTAATGACGTTTTTACTTCTCCGTTCTACAAATTTCACCAAATTGTTTCGTGGGTTTCACTTCAAGGCACATATTAAACTCTATGGAGCGTCTCCTTGATCCTGCTACAAGAAGATGGTTGGAATGGACTTGATTTATCTTTATTTTCATGGTTATTTTCTTATGAAACACAACAAGCGAACTAGTTAATACAAGGTACAGTTGCATTAAAGAAAATCTCTACAAAGAAAGAAATGGCACACAAAACGAAGCGCGTAAAAATATCTGACACAATCGTTGTTAAACCCAAAGAGTGTATTATTTGCTTTTGCAGGTGGCTGTATATAATTAAACACGGCGAATGTCTACCTTGTTTTCCTTTAATCCCAGACTTTCTCACTTCGGCTTTTGTGTCCATAAATTACACCCAAACAACGAAACTGAGAAGGCCCCTAATCTGACCCCGCGCCGGAGTAAACCCAGGCTAATCCTAATTAATTTTCTTACCCCTGTTTACATCCTAACCCAATCAAAATAACGTGTTAAAATTACAGGAGATTTAACTATTCCGGAGTTATAGGCACGTGAGGAATGAGGATGGAAACCTACAGCTTTATCATTGAGTAACAGGAGATGACATCCCTCAGAAATTCTATACTACTCCAGTCCATACTACTTCAGTCACAGTTGTCAACCTCAAAATCTAGAATAGGTACATAATAATAAATCCATGAGCATTATTCCCCTTGCTTTGGAACAAATGAATCTGTAATATTTTTGGTATATTCCCGCTCCACTCAATTGCCAATCAATCACACACCGTCAACAAGGAATTTGTCTATTCTTTTAACTTAACTGTTTACACAAACACAAGGAAATCAGAGCTGATCGACAACATGCATTGCGCGTACCTCATTATCAAAAAAACAACTAAACTTTATCGCAGACAAATGGACAGTTTTGAGTTTATGAGACAAACATTTTAAAACACTCTTAGTTCAAAAGCACACTTTTGATTTAGGGGTGACCGCGACACGGCCGACACGCAACGCTGCGCAAGCGTCGTAACGTTCGTCTGAATAATTTTGTGCACCAGCCTTTTTCATTCATCAGGTTACCCTTGCATTTTGAAGCACCAGACCGTACCCAATATACTATTGTTGAATGCAAGAATGAATCCTTTAAGTTTACTTTGGCAAGCGACGGCATAGACGTCTGAGCCTAGGCGGGGTTTCTATTATCCGATAGCATAGACTATAATAATGCAGAAGTAGTTAGATTCAAGTTCTCTCGAGCATTCATGAATGTAGATTCATTTTATTTTCATCTGGAGAATATCCCTTCTTTTGTTAGCATTGGAAAAGAAAACTATATTTTTGTGCAAGTAAATAGTGGTGGCACCGTTGAGGACATCGCGTGATAGACAAGGAAGTTCAGAAGTTTTCATAGAAAACCTAATCAAAGACACTGTTGTACAGTCGATTACAAAGAGATGTATTCACTTTTTCACCTTATTCCGTCGCAATAAGGTATATAAAAGTGGATACATCTCTTTGCAGTCGACTGTATCTAATATACGTTAAGGTCGACGAAAATAAAACCTGCCATCGAACAGGGCATTTTCTTTTATAGGTATATTTTCTTTTTGTTTTTCATTACATCCCATAACATTACTTAGCGAACGCGTTTGCTGTCAACAGAACGGTTGATTGATAGGGTAAACATTGCCTCCCCGCATAAACAAAATTCCCTTAATTACCTTGCTTCAAGGAAGCTTTTAAGGAGGGAAACCGCATTCCACTTGGTTCGCAATATTTACCTATACTTGCGCTTGTATCCTGCTCAACGTAGTTCTATTTCTGAACTAGTATGTTATCTGTGGCTAGGTGAATGGCTTAACCTCAAGAATACTGAACGATGTTTTGAAGAGGCAGTGAATAATATATTCGGCTGGCATCCGTCTGTCTCAAGTGGACTGTGTTATTGTTTAGAGGTGTATTAGTTAGATGGAATTGTTATTGATTCAATATCGTTGAAAGAATTCGTTTGTGTGGCTATTTTTGTGTGATGAGTTTCGTTTATAGTTAAGGTATCCAAGACGGTTTTTTTATTCTCATGAATTATTCAACGAGAAGCATTCCTTTGTTTTATTCACTAATGGACTTATAATGTTTTGTATTAGCTTTTGTCCCAAAGAGAAATGTCACATTTTCTACAGTAACAAGGATGTTAAAACTACAAAGAAACGAAAATTAAACTTTATACGCAAATCTTTGTTTTTTTTTCAAATATTTTTTTCCGACCAAACTTTCACAGATCGTGACTTATGTAGTTATTGGCTTCTTCTTGCCTCACAACTGACACTTTCCATCCGGCAATTTTCGAAAATCATTAGGATAGTCCGTGTATTGTAAATTAGGTTTGAGAACAATCAAATCCTTATAAAAACGCCACATTTACGACGCTGCTCCGCATGTTTCCCGTAATTGTGGGTTAGATCTTTGTTTACGTTGGCAGCCATATTGTTTTGGCGCGGAACGCCGGAGTTGTCAAACTCCACGCTAATGTCGTTGGAAACATCTGGTGTTCTGCTTAAGAATGTATATTGCTGCTATTTTAGTAATTGTTGAACGATGAGATAATTAATTCCACTGATATTTACAAATGTTTTCTATAAATGTATTTCATTATTTATGTAGACACGACTTACATCTAATCATTAAGAATACACGTCCTAAAATGTTACCTTTAGGTACACCATTTTAGGATCAGGCATTTTGAGTGAATACTTATCATTATAATTGTCTCATGCTTTGCTTCGTTCAATACAGTTACATCGCGACCATAGTTATAAGATTTAAACAGTAACCACATGTAATAGTAGTTTTTGTTTGATTGATATCGTTAGGGAGTAGTCAAATTCAAATGCTTCGCCCAGAACATACGGCTTCAGATCCAAATATAGCTCGTTATCGTATACTTCGACAACTCTGTTTTATTGCTGTAATTGTTGTAATTCACTCGAAACCGTTTATGTTGCTTGAATTACTGCTAGAACGGTTTAGACGAAACATAAATGGTGTAAATCAATCAGGCCATTAATTCACTATTACCCCATCAATGTCAATAGTAATTTACAGGTTCGTTTGTAAATGGTTTGTGTGTCTGAAAATTTAGTTTAAAAAAGACTGGTAACTATACTAAACATTTTTTATTCTTATTGGTTTTATTACAATTGGACAATTGACTTCTGTGTACGATTTTAAGCTAACATGGCCATTAAGATTAGAAGGATTACAAACGAGATATTTTCCATTTTACTTCGTGATAATGGCGCATGTAACTGACCTGAAACACCGGAAACTCTAAAACACAAAAACTAAATACAGTTTCAAATAGTAGTTATAACTTTTGTCTAGCCAAAAATCTAAATACTTGAATGAAAATTGATTCATGGTCGGTAGTATAGCGGTAAGCCACTTGATTGGAAATGCATAGACGTTGGTTTGATTCCAATCTGAGCAATCGTCGGCCATAATAAATTTTCATGTCTAGCTGTATATACCTTCTAAATATCAATGAGAAGTTTTATAATACAGTCACTGAGTAATCAATCGAATTACAAATCGTTGAGCCAGTAAAATCAGTATCAATTATCGTTATCGCCTGGGTGTGTCACCGATATGTAAACATTTGACCGGTCGCTTATCGGAGCGTTCAGGTGCAATTTGTTTTTGCATTGTTTTTATCAATTCAATAAATTACTAATTAGGAATTACTGTAAAAAAACTCAATTGAAAATAATTTAATAATAACTCCTGCACCCAAATCTACGAAGCAGTTACGGGTGCAAAGTATGGTACACACAGATTCAAAATTGCATGGACAATTTATGATTTTTATGGATGAATTCATTCATAACGTGTCCATGCAATTATGAATCTCACTGTAGGTACATCAAAAGACATACCTATACAATACCTCCTAACGACGGCAGAATGAGTGTTGGCGCAATTAGGTATGCACATATAAATAACTAATGTTTTCTTGAAATTAGAATAACACATTTTACTACTCTGCATCGTAACATTCCTAACGTAACATGTGCTATTTCTGTACACAGGTCATTAGCATATTACAAGATATTATTAGCAGGAAAGATTGTTTCAAGTCGCAGGTGTAGAGTAGGAGGCTTAGCACAGATCCTTCTGGGAGATCTCGCGAGGACGATAACATAAAAGTGACTTAAGTGACTATACCTTGTGCAACCTAAGAAGCGGTGTTTGACACCTGTCATCTCAGTACATTTTATAACCTAAAATCGATTTTAGGTTATAAAATGTACTGAGATGAAATGTACTGAGATGTTCTTAGATTGCACACGGTATAGGTATTTATATTGTGTCTACCTATGAACAGATTGGCTCAACAATAGTATTATTGAAATAAATGAAATACCAGCAAGATACAATTCGAAATCGCTGGAACCCCTCCCGATTTTTTGTCGCACGCACGCGACTTCGGTATTTATTCGTGGCTAAATTGATCGCAGGGAATTTGATACGACACGACAAAGACATGACGGAAATTGGATCGAAGCGGAAATACTCAGAATTCAGAATAAGTCGAAAGTACAATGTAATATAAAGTATCTGAACATAATGAGCAGAAAAGTAGCTTTTAAAGAAATGGCTTTTATCTTGACTCTTTTTTCTCTAAGGCAGTGTCTAAATGAGACGACGAACAACTTTTTGGTGTAAAAGTACGCTGTTGTATTGTAATAAAATGAGATAGGTACCTAATTCACTCCACTCATACGATTTAGTAAAACAAACCTCAACCTCACCTAAAGGTGTTCACCAACAGAGTTCTAGCGGGAATATATTTAGTTTCAATACACTTATGTAGATTATTTTTGTAAATCTCAAAAATAATCTATAATCTGAAAGAGTAAATATTTGAACTTCAACGAAATATTAATTAAGTATATTAACCTGACGAGGACGCACCTTACGTCCTTGAAGGGTCACTCATAGCCAATTAATTAAAAACTAAAGCTCACACCTAGCTGACAGTTCACGCCCTTTAGCGGTCTGTGGTCTGCCGGACCGCACCCCTATGTGCCAACATCATAACATAAACGAAAATAGGTCACAGCGATATTGTATATTGCAAAGCGTTTTTTCGGAAGAGACAGAAAAATCAGGTTGATAAATTACTACAAAATGCAAATTAAGAGGCAGTAGATTGTTAAGGATTGGTAACTCTTAGGACGGTAACGGAAACGGGTAGAACAAAAATATTATAGAGGAGCAACCAAGCTTGAGCAAGTGTATTGCAGTACGCCTAATGGTTGAATATGAAATGTCCATAGACCATGATCTAGGATTATGGTACCGGTAAGGTTGAATGAGAACTCTGCGTTTGATAGACTAGACTGCAACTGGGCAAGAGTAGCATGAAGGCCCTGCAGATGGAGGGTAAGGAAGGGTCAGGACCATCGAGAAATAAGTTCTCTGGCCGGGACAGATGATTTTGGAACATAATTGCACAATCAGGAATACCCTGACGTTTGCAAGAAAACACATTTCTGGAAGCTGGTTGTAAAAATATTGGATTTCCGAATATAGACAATGCATCATCGTACATATATGAGTCAATCAATTATATAATATTTCCCCAGGTTGCTATAGTTACGTCCCTACAACCAAACGTTTTCTATGAAACAGTATGAAGACGTCCCTTTGAGAGGTCAGAGTAAACATGCATGATAATTCGCCCATGTGTAACTCTATTCCCACCTTACTTATTAGTTATTTTAGCTTACCTATTATTTTAGAAAATCTAGCACTCTTTCTCCAAATCACGAAGAACACTCAAATTATGCCAATGAAAACCTTGCAAAATATGTCAAAGCAAACACCCGTCATGTGCGTGTACGAGTCGCGTGCATAGCTCGCATGTCAAAACATCCTCCTAATAATAATATGAGTTATTCGGGACAATACGCGCATGCGCGTGGTAGCTAGCATAACGGTTGTCATTCACTCTTCACTGTGACGAATTATAATGCCCATTATTTACATGAGGCAGAGGGAGGGCGTCGCTACCAAATTTCACGTGGAAGATCTCTTGGTGTTCGCAAATATGTCAATTTTATTTTACCACAAGAAGCTGTTATTACTTAATGAGTGTGTTTTGCGTCAATTGATCATCATCATCATCTCAGCCATAAGAATGCTGAACATAGGCCTCCCCTTTAAGGGGGGGTTTGCTATACGCGCCACGCTTGGCAGGCGGGTTATCGCGCGCAGTTTTTTTTTGTTTATTGTTGTTTAGGCTTTCGGAAGATGCTGCTGCCCATCTCCCGGTATATTCCCTTAGAAGACTCCTACTGCAACCACGGGACGATATGGTGGGGGACAATTCTAAGGCTGGGCACCCCACGGCGCCAATTGATCTTTTGTAAGTCCAACATCAGTCTCTAATGCAGCTCAGAAAAACGTATTAGAGGTGGAGTATTTTTGAAGAAAATCTTACAAAGTTTCACTGGTTTGACCGAGAGGGGCAGTTTAATTAGTTTAATCACCCAACATGTAAGACGTAATTTGTGACGTAAGACCTAATTCTTAAGGTATAGTTTGCCTTTTACTGACAACCGATTGCAAAAACAATATAATTTTTTTGTCCAGAGTACAGAATTACTAGCGCAGCATAAAATATAACATAGGTGTACCGTCTTGCGTTTCATAAACTTAAGTAACTCTCTTCTGAACGCATTAGCCGCACAAGACATTTTCTCCAACAAGTTAAACTTCATTCGCCATTTTGTCAACCCACAGGGGCCGCAGGACCCATAAAGAAACCGAAAGGTTAGCAATAGCAACTATAGCTATCGTTATTTTAGTTTTTTGTTTAAATTGGCATTTAAAAATCTATAAGGCGAGAGCATGCACTGAGCCGTGACGGGAGGCGAAAAACAGGGGAGGCCTTTGCCCGGCAGTGGGTCTACGTAAATTCGCCGTCAGTGGCGGCGCGTCTATATAACTCGATTCCCACCGGCTTGCCTATTTTTCACACACATTAGCAGATTTCGTATAGTGAAGAATTTTAAGGCAAATTAAGCTCCGGCTTGCTTAAGAACATTTTTAACGCACCGCCACTGGTCGCCATCAAATATATCGGAGCGGCCAAGGTACTCAAAACTATCTAAACAAGTAAATATGTACTTTGTCACCTTCAGGCAATGGAGGCGTTGCTCAGATATTTGTGACCAGCTTGGCCGCTCCGATAATATCTGATGGCGACTGTTCAAACAAAAGGAGGATTTCTTTTTAAGAATTTTGAAAGATCTCTGCTTTTTGTTTTGTTTACCAATACTTTAGTTATGGTAACGTTTGAAAATCTCTTATTACGGTAAATCCAATTTTGTTCTGTGGTAAAGCTCAATTATGTATGTAAGATTAATTTTACACCGCAAAAAATTCTTCAACCTTCCTTAAATATCATAGACCCCATAACCTTTATACTATAGAGCATAAGATCCACATCACTGCGTGCCGGGGTCATTGACCCGGTGACGTCACGGTTAACTGTGCCAGGGGGCCTGCCATAGCATTATGGTGCTGGATATGACGGCAGTAGGATTGTGGGTTGTCATAAATAATGGAAAGCCAGGCGTATATAATCCGAGAATAGATTTACGTTGTAAATTGTTCCGATTTGTCTTTTAGGCTTTAGGGATCACAATTTTGAAAAAGGTACATCGCTTTTATCATTCATATGAATTCATATCACACTTTACCGTGGGCGTCGACAGGAGAGGCAAATGTATGAGATTTTATGCAGTCATTTTGAAATTGCCTTGAACGTAAACATTATCGTCGACTGTGAACGTGTGAATTTAAGAGTCGCCAGGACGCTCGCGTTCCCATACAAACGTAGTTTTAGAACCATGAAATTTGGCATGGGCATTCTAGTAGTACAGATCTAGGTCGGACATTTGTTTTCGTTGCTAAAAATTTTAATACAGCCAGTTACAGATTTAGATACATAACTTATTTTTGCTATAGTTTCTTTGTATTACAATTTTTAGCAACGAAAACGAATTACCGACCTAGATCTGTACTACTAGAATGCCCATGCCAAATTTCATGGTTCTAAAGCATGTCGTTTTAAAATGAGAGCTAAACTACGTTTGTATGGGATCGCGAGTTCACGCGAGCGTCCTGGCGACTCTTAAAGTGTTTATACACAACCCCGATATACTACGTTCATGGTACAGCCACCAATGAAACTTACCACAGGCCTACTTCTAAGCTGAGACGGTTTGCGAGACTCACCACAGTTGAGATTTTTAAAGCAGTCTCAGGATCTATCAGTTAAGTCTAACAAGTCAATACAGCCAGCAGCAGAAGCAGCTAAGCGAGTGAGGTGCTCATAATGATCTTCACACAACTTTATTGTTCAGAGAATAAGAGCTTGTGCAGATCATTTTGAACACCTCACCCGCTTAGCTGCTTCTGCTACTGGCTCCTAAAAGTTCCAGCTAGTAATATGTATTCGTAAAAATTCGACTCGGTTGAATAATCTCTCTCTCTCTCTCTCTCTGGCTCTGTAACTGTAAATAGCCATGACTAAGATATACCTTACCTAAGAAATCAAAAACTCTAAAAACAGGGTTCTCAGAGTTTTAAGTGTTTTCCCTTCGTTAGCTAGCGGAACATCTTTGTAGACAGCACAATAGGCCCGTTTGACCTTCAACGGTTGCTGGTTTCACGAAAACTAATGACAATACTGGCAAGAAAGAGGTTTACTATTTACTATACTTTCATTATGAGCCACATGTGACAAAGGGCGGGAGAGTGTGATATAAACGGGCGAGCGAAGCGGGGTCGTTTAGTCAAACGAGGCGAGCAATTTCTGTTCGAACCAAGTTTAGAACGGGAGCTTAAAACATCTTTATAGAATATAACAGATAACTAAGGGTGCGCTTTGAAGAATTGTACAGTCGGCAAACGCAATGATATCATAACGATCTTTATACAAGCATGCAGCAGTTTTGTGGACAAAAATACCGCGGCATGTCAAAGACCTGTTTTGATACTTTCTTCAAACATGTGTTTACATAATCCGTTTCTTGTATTGACTAACTTGTCAAACATGCCTGGGAAAAGTGCGATAAAAAGTTATAGTCGTGTTAAGTGACACTTTCTGCTAACTTCTCAAGTCTTGAAATGAAAATTTCACACTGACCTGGAAGACTGGATTGAACTGTATTAAATGGGGCAGTCAACTTTTCAAAATATATTAACTGCAGGGCGAATCAACATTTTGACCGACAATAATCTTTTAAATTTCGTTGTAAAATTTCACCTTAAAACAATGGCTTTTCTGAATTTCACTTTAACATTCGAGCACCTAACTGTTAAAACTAATAAACCGAATCCAAGTATATTAGAAGCCTTATTTCTTGGTAACCCCAGAGACATTTTGAGTAACGCAAGAGACACTCTAAACCGTCGGTTAAAAAGTTGATTGGCCCAATTATTTGTAACTGTGCAAAAGTCTTAACACTTTCCCGGTTTACAATTTTGCATTTATTTATATTTCTGAAGTAACAACACATAAATAAAATTACAATTATAAAATAAATGCTGTCTACTACAACAAGGCAAATGCTAACAATTTAGGGAATTTATCAAATATCAAATATGTCAATTTAAATATTATATAACAATTTCATTACGTATCTAATTAACACTGCAATGCATAGTTCCCTGAACAATTTAATCACGTCAAAAAGTTGGGAACCAATTTTTCTCAAAGACCATAAATTAAAATAAACACACAATTCCAGTAAAACATTACGAATTGATGTCTGCCCTACATCTGATCTGACATCATAACGTGAGTTCACCGTGTAAAAATACGCGGCTTAGTAACACATCAGGTATTTACTAAACCGATTAGTAATAGAGGTATTTCTGTTTAAAAATAGTAATTAGGTACTACACGGATTTGTTAATACGATAATTTTAAACAAAAAAAGAACCGACTTCACTTAGGATCCGCTATTCCAAGAGGAAGTGGCCGAGTTGCTGTAAAAAATAGTGAAACCACTATAGGTGTGCCTATATAGTTGAAGAGTTCCCTCGATTTCTCCAGGATCCCATCATCAGACCCCGACTTGGTGATAATGGGACCGTCTAGGGGTTATACCTGTTCGATTAAAAAAAGAATTTTGAAAATCAGTTCACGATTCACGGAGATATCGAGTAACATACATACAAAAAAATAATAATGATAAAAAAAATAAAAATGTAAAAAAAACTGTCCAATTGAGAACCTCCTCCTTTTTTGAAGTCTGTTAAAGAACCAAAAATAATGGAAGGTTGGAAAAATAGGTTCTTCTTCTTCTTCTTCATGTGCCATCTCCGTCCAGGAGGTCGGCGACCATATGTCTATATGTCTCTCTATCTTTAGTCATGCGAATTAGTCTATCTACCTAGTCTAGCCATAAGTTCTGTTACAAACAAAAACGTAAATAATTTTCAATGTAATGTAATTTGATTACAATAATCATATATTTATGAATAGGTAATAAAATAAAGCTCTTAAGTAATATATCCTTTGTCCGAAACTTCCAATGTTGGTTTTAATACAAGCCTTTAATCATCAGCTTTTCAATGGTAAAATTCACGCACCGTTTTTATGGGGGAATTTACTACAGTTGCCTTTAAATATTTTAAATGTCATACAGCAATACAACAAACGAAATATATAAATGTAAGCACACAACACTCGAGAAGCTTAAACTATAGTATACACGCTTCAGCAACGTCATTATCCAGCATAGCTCATGATTTAGTAAGATGCGTCATATCAAGGTGTCTCTAAAATCCATTTTTCCGTACAGGCTTGTTTAGCGACTGAAAAATTCAGTGAAACTGTATCAAAATGAGCTTTAAAATACTATGGTAAAACCTGTTAACAGGACAATATACAAAAATATGCTTTAGGCTTTTCAGGAGAATTCGGCCTCACTTCAAATAGCTCACTCCACCCAGTCTTACCTGAAAAGTAATTTTCTTTGTTCTTCTCAGTATGCTGATTGGCCCCTTTCCAGCACTTACCTAAATTCCCTGGACAATTAATTGTGGTCGGTGTTAGAGGACATGGTCTGTTCTAAACACCACATAAATATTGATTCTCTAAAAACAACCTTGACGGCAGGGTAGATTTTTTTCCAATAAAGAAGGTGCGTGAATTAACAGGTACGAAACAAATCGTTAAAAAGCAAATGTTAAAGCCATATGTGGACATTTCTAGAATAAAATATATCATTTAAAAACTAAATTAATTTATCTATAAATAGATATACCATTTTTGTAAATTAGTTGAACCGTCAAAGAAATATGATTATTTTCACAAGTAACAGAACTTATGGCTAGACTAGGTATGCTCTTCACTTTTAACCAGTCTCTTATATTTTTAGTCCATGATGTACGCCTTCTGCCGCGGCCTCGCTTCCCTTCAATTTTTCCTAAAAATAGGTTAAATTACTAATTTTCTAGCGATTGCTCGTAGTCTTTCATATGAAACCCAGATAATATTTGTCTAGGAATACAGACTTCCGTAGCGAATTGACTAAATTAAAACGTCAGCCTTCGGTAGTAAATAATAAATAAATATCTAATGAATAATTAATCGGGGTTAAGCAAAAATTCGTATTAGGTATAAATAAGTATGACGATCTGAATATAAAACGAAAATGTTTATATATTGCAAAAAGAAACAAATAGATTAGGCCAGTGGGACTCGAACCCTTCATCGATACGCCTTGCCGGAAAAGCTTGCTTGTAAAGCCGAAAGTAAATAAATACAAAAAGATGTTTGAAGGCATTGAAAATTTCGTCAACTTAGTAACTGAACCCATAGCTTAATTGGTAAAGCGATCGAGCCCCGGCAAGGCGTATCGATGTAGGGTTCGAGTCCCACTGGGTTATTTTTTTTTTCAATGTTTTCAAAGTTTGTATTTGATTTAATAACAAACTATTGTTTGAGTGGAATGCACCACTTTAAAAAACACGTAAAAATAATAATAAATAGATTAGACATAATTTAAAATACAATTTAGACCCAAAATGTTTTCCACTCGCAATAGTCGCATTTCTCGTGACCAGAACTTAAAAACTATAGTGACAGTTATTCCCAGTTGCCATTCTCCCTAATTATCCATCTGCTCCCTATTGCTATATTAGAAAGATAGTGATGCAAATACACTACCAAACGAGTAAAGTGGTCAGCGGTAAAGTCGCCATCGAATATATCGGAGCGGTCAAGGTACTCAAAAATATCTGAACATGCACTTTATCGCCTTGAAAATAGAGGCGTTGTTCAGAATGTTCAGATATTTGTCACCACCTCAGGCGCTCCTATATATCTGATGGCGACTGTCAGGCCAGTTCTTTTCGAACCAAACAAAACAGGACGACACAAAGAAATGTGATTACAGTCTAGTTATGCAACTATTATTGTTGTCATTCCATAATGTCTGTTACGATTACGATACAACCAGTGTTTTGTTTAGCGTTTTGCTTTGGAAGTTTATAACACGCTCATAGAAAAGTAGGACAAAACCTCGAACTGTAAAGTGAACTGACGTGATGATAAGTTTAAATGTGGTCGCATTACATGGAACTCCATACAGTGTTATGTCACCGGCAATAGTAGCTACTACCTACCAAAACCTACCTACCTAAACCCTACCTACTAAATGATGTGGTGTTGAATATAATATTAATAAAATAATTCTAGGCTGGTCACAATTAATTGTAATGCTAAGGGGGCTACCGCGACTTTGATGTAAGAAAAAGGGTTATTTTTATCTTACCAAATCGAGGGCGATAAAATTGACGAATTTTAAATAGAGTTTCCCGCAACTACTTTATGGTAGTACTGAGCACTACTAGTGTCTCAATCACTCAACTGATCGAAAAAATTTATACTTCTATAGTTAGGTCAAATAATATTACTCAAAACGAACAGAACTGGTACAAAATCTCAACAAAGCACTCATGTGCTGCATCAGTAATGGCGAAAGGGACTCATTAGTATTCACGGAACCGCGTACCCCACATCCGCTCACACCGAAATACTTGGTACACTTAGCAACAAATGTAACTCGACAAAGTATAGTCATGATGTTATTTTATGCAATCTCAATCCTTCGAGTTACTATTTTGTAAAGTTCTTTGATGGAGTCTTGTTGGATAGGCTAGACATTTTAGGCATCTCTCATCTGCGACATCTTTAACTATACCGTGAACTTCGACAATCGAAATTGCATTGTTTGCGTCTCTTTCGCTCGTATCAGCAAGTGCAATAAAGAGAATTTTCGAAGTTCACGGTAGGAAGCGCAAATAAGTATAAGAATGATTCCAGTGAGTTATAATTTTAAACAAATAATTTAAAACAAAAAAAGAACCGACTTCACTTAGGATCCGCTATTCCAAGAGGAAGTGGCCGAGTTGCTGTAAAAAATAGTGAAATCACTATAGGTGTGCCTATAATAGTTGAAGAGTTCCCTCGATTTCTCCAGGATCCCATCATCAGACCCTGACTTGGTGACAATGGGACCATCTAGGGGTTATACCTGTTCGATTAAAAAAAAATTTGAAAATCGGTTCACGATTCACGGAGATATGGAGTAACATACATGCAAAAAAAAAACATAATAATGATAAAAAAAAAAACAGTCGAATTGAGAACCTCCTCCTTTTTTGAAGTCGGTTAAAAAAGAACCGACTTCACTTAGGCTCCGCTTTTCCAAGAGGAAATTCCCGAGTTGCTGTAAAAAATACTGAAATCACTGTAGATGTGCCTATAACACTTGAAAAGTTTCCTCGATTTCTCCAGGATCACATCATCAGATCCGGACCTCGTGACAATGGGACCAACTGTGGTCTTTCAAACTACATAAGAATTCTCCAAATCGATCCAACCGCGCGTCTTCAGATAATCAGTGAAGTGTGAACATACATAAAAAAACATCCCAACGAATTAAGAACCTCCTCCTTCTAAATCTTGAAGTCGATTCAAAATGAAGTCTGGCGCGATAGTCCTCAGTTTCCCCGAGTTCCCTCCCGTCAACAGCTCTGATCTATGATAAAGCTTCTAAATAACTGTATAGCGTAAAATCACTACGCATAATGACTATCATTCCTCTATCTCTAAATCACGACTTGACGGTGAGTCATTTGTAACCGTCAGCGACACCAGCACTGACTTTCGTAAGATCTGTACGTTATCTTTCTAATACGTGAATTTAAACCTTAACATTGAATAGTTTAAGTTGAATTTAGAAGTACCGTTAGAGATGATATAAGACTTTTTCAAAGATTTGGTCACGGTGTTGATGACGTAATGGTCATCGGATAAACTTTTACACGTTTTACTAGCGTAGTAGTTTTTATCGTTTCAAGTGTGTAAACTCACTTTATCAATTTTATCATAGACATATCTTACAGCAGCATTACCTATATCTAGTATAGATAAGAAAATATCTATTCAAACAAAAATAAGTCATGTATTCTATGTATTATTCGTTGCGTGTTTTTCTTTTTGTTCAGCTGCACTTTTGGCTTAACCGTTTCTCAGAATATTCGTGTTGCAATCATTTTTAATATCTCAAAAGAAAGTGACGCAGCCATATTTGCCCAAAGCCCAAACACAAGAACCGAGTTTCCATCACTGCCACTTCGATAATGCGATAATGCAAGAACGATCTAAAACATAGATTGACGTTTTACTAGATCTTTCGAAGCTAGCAGCGATCCCAAGGAACTTTTCGTATAGATAATTTTAAACAAAAAAGAACCGACTTCATTTAGGATCCGCTCTTCCAAGAGGAAGTAGCCGAGTTGCAGTAAAAAATAGTGATATCACTATAGATGTGCCTATAATAGTTGAAGAGTTCCCTCGATTTCTCCAGGATCCCATCATCAGACCCCGACTTGGTGACAACTGACAATGGGACCATCTAGGGGTTATACCCGTTCGATTAAAAAACAAATTTTGAAAATCGGTTCACGATTCACGGAGATATCGTAACATTCATACAAAAAAAAATGATGATAAAAAAAAATATTCAGTCGAATTGAGAACCTCCTCCTTTTTTTTTTGAAGTCGGTTAAAAATAAGGACAATACTACTTAAACTTAGCTGTAGTTTGTGAAACAGTTTTCTTGCCAAATTCTATAAAACCCCATTGACTACCTATCATACCTCTGTT
This sequence comes from Pammene fasciana, assembly GCA_911728535.1. Lineage (NCBI taxonomy): Eukaryota > Metazoa > Arthropoda > Insecta > Lepidoptera > Tortricidae > Pammene > Pammene fasciana. Next base: position 10,347,261 of record OU452294.1, on the reverse strand, counting down.
TAGAAAAAAGGAAACGTAAAAAAATTATTCCTACATAGGGTAACATTCGAACTAGAACATTGTTGCTTTGCTCTATACAAAATTACGAGATATTATCGTTCTGCTCTCGGCAAAATGGAGTTGCAGAGCGCTTGCACCGAAGGCTTTTAACATCTCAATTCTCAATACGGTTTAAACAAATAGAAACCGAATTTTCCACAGCATTAGCACACAATAAGTGATTGACAATGGTGCCTCACAATTTGTTCACACAGGCTTATTGTTCAAGCTTTCATCTTTATACACATCGGTATTCCGAACGAAAGGGTTTGATTCTTTGAGACATCGCAAAGAGCACCAGCCATTGCAAAAACGTGTGTAGCGTTCTCTAAATGTTAATATTTAGTAAATCAAAACTGATTCAGTTATGAATCGCGACTTTGGTTACAAAAGCGTTGGCTTGCATTTTATAAATACTGTGTAAACAATTCTTTTTTTTCTTCAGTTCTATCAAATCAATCCGTATAATTTCCAGTTCAGCAGCTAATCTTGGTTAACAACTCCTCATAATGCAACGTGAACAGCCTATACTTTTGGAAGCAATAACTTACTTACATTTCGTAAAATTTGCATATAAAGTGACCCAGTTTTCAATGTTGAGCATGAACCAGATAATACCGTTATTATTTGGTCCATGTTCTTGAGTGTAATGTTGAACTACCATGATTTGTTTTAGAAATAGACATATGTTATGTTTTCTTTTCTGGCACAACTATTAAAATAAAAACTCGGTTTATAAGATATCTCAGATTTGATAAAAAAATCTTAATGCAATATTAATTTTTAACACAATATTGATATAAGATCTAATAGATCTAAAACCGGACCCTAATCTGGTGGATTTAATCGATACGCACATCAATATTCTTAATAGCTCTAAGCTCAACCTCACCGAGACTTCCATTAATGTTATCTTTTAATCTTCATCAGATTTGCGATCGCGATCTTGGATTAAAGTGATGGCGGATTTCTCAGCTTACCTGAAACAGAAAAAAAAACATTGAAAAATATGGACTTATTTATACATACACAAACATCATCACAGCAACAGAGAGAAGCGGCCCACGTGTTCAAAACGAGTTTGATCACTCTGCAGAAGGAGACGGCCTGCTAAGTTAAGTAGCAACATTTTGTTCCACAATTTTTGGTTTGCATGCTCCATAGGTTTTGGTTTGTTATCGACTATCGTGGAAACTGATTCGATTTGACAGTTCGTAGACTAATAAGTAGTTTTTATTTAATATGGTTCGAAAAATGGGCCCCAATGAAAGAGTAACGTTTTATAATCGTCCATATAAATGCCGTTTTGTTAATATAAGCGCCCTTCTCAAAACTCAAAACAAGTGTTTTTTACACACTTGTCTAGGTCACACGGAGTCAGAACAGGTAATTAGCAGTCGAAAGGAAGACGCTAATGGTCAATTTGGTCATGCTAATTGTTTTAGAATCAATTTCAAAGATATTTCCTGATTGCGTCACGCATAACTGTTCAGTGATCAGTCTGTATTTTCGCAAATTATTGTTCATTGCAAGTATTGCAACTTACAAAACTGCAGTGACGGTGAGTTTACATCATCAATGATATAATTATTTCAGTGTGTGTGTCATGTCATGTGAGTGCTACGCCTCACTCAACCTGACCTCGTACCTACATGTAGCCCTAATAGGCTATAATATAATAATAAAAATAATATAGTCTCGTTAAGTTACGACCCTGCTAGTTAAGTTAGATAGATCCCTTTTGAACGAAGTAGTACCACTCGTAACGTCTGGCAGTCTGCCAGCCCGACATTTGCTAGGGTTGACGACACGTAATCGCTGTACCTACTTTACATACATCACTGTCTCTGTGATACCCAACGTTTTCCGATACCCACATCTCAAATGTGTTCCATGTCAGGACACATGCCCGAATAACGAAAAAATGGTTCGCCGACTCGCCGTAAAACTTGGCGTCGTTCCGTGGAGATGGATGTGTTGGGAATGGGGGGTGGAAGGTGACCCAAATGCCCAGGACCGAATTCACTGGAAGACCAAGATCAACAGAACAGGGTAACAGGATGGAAAGAAGATAGCAAACGTTTAAAGTTTTACCGGTCTTTATTTAGCCCAGTCTGTCTAGTTCTAGACCGTTAGTTAAATAACAAAGAAGCGAAGTAAAGTCATGTGAACGAGCGTTTACAATGGTGCAATTAATTAACATATTGATTGTACGGAGCGTTCAACTGGAACTAATGTTAGCGGTAGCAGTTGTCGTCTAATTCCTAGTTCATTAAGAAAAGAAGTCCGTTAAGAAAATTAATATGTTAAAAATGGTGCCGTTTTAGCAGGACATGACGACGGTCCCGGACAGCAAACTAAGATATGCTTAAGCCGCTGCTCCTGACTACATGTCTCTGTGGCTGTCTCTATTGTCTAGTGCTAGTGCCAGTCAAATTATTCTCCAGACTACTTTGCCGACCGAAACTGTCTTTGACGGCAAAGAAGAGTATGTACAGTACAGTGCGTTTACACAATCCGTGACTAGGAATGCTCACTACTTTACTCACAGTGGTTAAATATAAGCGACATGCAACACTTTTGAACCTAAAGATTCTGAAGAACTAATAAACTCAAAGATGGAAGCTTAAAAACGCGTAGGCACGCCGCATAATCGCAGCGGGCATTGACATTGCAAATGCAAATCGTATTGTCTCGCAGTGATGTCACAGCCAGTGTATAATTGGCGAACCCAGTTAACCTCTGCAATTGTAATAACTGTGAATGAGGATCAATTTCATGATGAATCTTTGGAAATAGGGCATACGTACAGTTTGTTTTTACATACCTTTCACAGTTCACTGTATATTAAACCCTTGTTTTGTGTTAACTATAACAAACATCCCTCCCCTCTATTACTTTACATCTATAGGATTCAGTCTGGATCTAGAACTAGCGGCATCGGCGTGTACTCAACCTTGCAAAGCCGCGAAGAAATCAAGCAGTCCGCCGCCCCTGTCCTTATGTTATTTGTCGACAAACTCTTATTTTAAATCAACTTGACCAGAAAGACCTAGCAGAATCTTATATGGACTAGTATGGAAATATCTGATCTAATCTAAGACAGGAATTCAGCCAACTATAATAGTTGTTCCCAAATAACCTCTGTCTAATTCAATCAGCTGACCCAGATTAGACCTAAACCCGGAGTATAATTTCAAGTTGGTGAAATCGGAGCCTGATCATCTAATCTAAGACGGAATTCACCCAGCTATAATAGTTGTTCCCAAATAACCTCTGTCTAATTCAATCAGCTGACCCAGATTAGACCTAAACCCGGAGTATAATTTCAAGTTGGTGAAATCGGAGCCTGATCATCTAATCTAAGACGGAATTCACCCAGCTATAATAGTTGTTCCCAAATAACGTGTCTAATTCGATCATCTGACCCAGTTTCTGCCGGATCCGAACCCGGGCGGGTCGATCGACCAGCTGTGTAAAGCCCTACCCTAATTTCATTCAGGGCTGTATCCCGCTTTAACTCTGAAGTTTTTACATACTGTATTAACAACAGTGGAAATTTCATACAGACAAAACAAGAAAGATTATTAGCCACTAGCAAACGTTTCTGTGAATTGTGAACAACCAGATTTGGTATGGCGAGACTTTTGCCCAATCAACTCAAACCGTCACAGGAGTATCACTTTGAATTTGGAATTTATTGAGCGAGATCAAGGTAAACAATCGAATATTTTTTCCAACTGCCGTTAGGTACAGTTTTTATGCGTGGTGGTGGAACCATGTTGTGCATAAGACATTCAAAACGTTCCAAGTTTTCACATACACAGTCGAAATATATACCGTAGTGTCAAAAAGACAAAATTTCTGTTTCATGCGATTATATTTCTAGACTTGCGTAAATGCGTACATTACACTGAGCTACACTAGAAATGCGTGCTTATATGATATTAGGGGAAAGTTTGAAAGCGAAACTTTTACCATAAATTTTGAGGGGATGCTATCCTTCTCAAAATTTCTAAAAGGTAGTAAGTTTGAAGAACTTGAATACTACATACTTCTTTGTTTTAGTAAGAGCATTTTCTATCGTAAACAATAAAACAAAGCAACCGCAATCTTCTTCGCCCCTTGCTTCTTTTTTGCCATTTAATTTTGTGCTTTCTCTTTTAGACACAAAGTTGTGATTTGCGTGTTTTGAATCACTTCAGACTCTAGATATGTTCAATCAAAAGGACGTAACCGACGTGTTGTTTCTATGAAAATGCGACCTTCTGTTATAAATAAATGTTTTTGTTTGATCAATGGCGTTGTCAACACTTGGGAGAGTATCATCCCAATTGTCAAGGAATGAGTACTCTGCGTAGTTCAGATTGTTTCATGATTATGGCTTTGAAGTATGGGGACGCTGTAATTTGCTATCTTATCTCTATTTATTGTGTAAGGGGAAATTCGATGGTTATTTTTACAATGATGTTTTGATTTCCTATCATCTGAGTCTAGATTTTATTGAATCATAGGTATAAGAAGTAGTTTTATTGTCTTCAATGACAGAAGATGTAGCCAGGTCTAATAATTTTTACCTTTTATGTTACCAACATACGACGTCAAAGATAGGATGAATAAGGCCGTGGTCTCCTATTTTATGCTATACGCGACGTCTGACGTCAGCGTCAACGTTCCTATACAATAAAGACGCCAACGTCGACGTCTGAAACAGACCACAACAGTACATCTCTATAGTAAGCATCGTAACGCAGACGCTGTAAGCGGCCGATGGCGTTTATAGGAGACCACGGCCTTATAAAATAGGTATTTAGGTGCATTTATAAAAGTACCTATACAGAATGTCATGGATATAAGAAGGAAACAAATTTTATTAAAGTTTTCCTCAATCGATATAGGTTACAAGTTTATTAACTAACTACCTAGGTTGCCTTTACGATCGTTTCATAAATCCCATTTTCCTGGATTCAGGCTAAAAGTATAAAAAACTATAACTGAAAAAAGTCAGCCTTATGATAGTAACTCTGCACGAGTTTACTGTGCAATAGACAATCCCAATAAATTGTTAATATAACAAAAAACCTAAGACTTAAAGACTTAGAGTTCAAAATCGAAGGTCACAGAGTAGCCAAACAATATGAAGGCAAGCCAGTGTTTACCAAACAAAGTTGCGTGCGATCTTCAAACGGGAAATGGGGGTGGGACGGAAGGGGAGATTGGAAATAGGGGAAGTTGGGGTAAGTTTAACTAGATCAGCTATTCTAAGGAGAACTAAAATTGTGAAGCTCACATGAGTACAATACAAGTTATATCAAACTTATCAAAGATGGTGATTTTGATAAGGCTTACTTAGGCGTACTTATTGCTAGTAGATCTCATACAATGAGATATTTTACGAAATCAATAAAATAAATATTAAGATACAGAGTAACATAAAAAAAATCATCGATAAATAATGGTGCTGCCACACTGCAGTCATACACAGTGTAACAAGGATGCCGTCAGTAATAATTACGGTGTCCTTGTTACACTATGTTATATACTGCTGGTGGAAGCAGCATAAATTCAAAACTCTTACCCCTGATTCCCCAGGCAACTTCAAACTGTTTATTTTGTTTTAAAACTATTTTAGGTTATAATTTCTCAACTCCCCAGTAAACGAGTCTACGAGGAAGAAAATTAATTGTTTTCTCGCGTGCGTTGAAAGCTTTATAACAACTTACCAAGTTTAAAGTTCACGCGTCGGGGCGATAATATCCTCAGCGAGGGAGAGAGGCGAAGTTTAAATGCATTCTTGATAATTGATGAAAATACGTGATAAGTTTGAGTAACACGGCGGCTAACATAAAACTTATCATAGATGGAAGCGAGTTCTTAGTGTACAGCAGCGCCTTAGTAGCGAGCGTCCGGCTAGGTGTTCGGTGTTGCGTAGAGCTTTTGGTGTTCTGAGGCTTCTATGGCTGCTCTACATGATGGGCCATCATAGCTAACGATATTGCGATCTCGTTCCGTCGTATAGCTGCGTCCCTATGAGGGCCCACAGTGAAGTAACAAGTAACAAAACCTTAAAAGCGACGTCTTAAGTACAATAATTAATATTTGCTTGCCAATATCTTGAGTACCGTTCAACTAATTAAGGGGAACTAGGAAAACCATAAGATTTTAGGGGGACTTGGTTTAAGTACACGTTATCGATAGCAGGTTAAACTCCTTCTCTAACCTATCTAACTTTAAAGATTTGGCAATCAAAACTAGGCATAGCTAGCGCGGTCCATTTTCAAGGCGAACTTCAAACTACACCCACTATTTAAATTCAATGAAGTAATATGGTTTATTCAAACAACTGATTTGAACTTCAATTTCAACTCTTTTCCCCAGAAGATTATCTTTCGAAAACAAGGGGATCAAAGTTCTACATTGTTACTGTGTCTACGTTTGGGCCAATTAAATCTTTTCACGAGCAAGATTATTGTGCAACATTCCAGACAACGGCAATTATCTAGTGTAAATAGGGCAAAAACGCAGCAAAAATAACCGCCGACTGGACGCACTTACGCAATGCCCGCGTAATGAGCGATAAAGACGCTTTTATTCCCGACTCCACGGTTTTAACTTTTAATGGTTGCTATATTTAACTGGTCATAGAGACAGCAGGATAGTTTCACCAAGTATTTGCTTGTTCTGTTTTTTTTTTTAATATCAAATTATCCTGATCTAAAGAACAAGAATCATCATAAGTTAAATCAGCAAAATAAAAAAGAAGTAACAATAATGAAAATATTGTAGCTCTTATAGAGGCTACAATTGATTAGGATCCAGATCCGACATATCTTCCGTTGAATTTGGATCCGGATTACAAACTCAGCTTTATTCTCGACGCGGAACTGGGTCTGTGTTTGTATTTAGGATGTAAGGCTATTTGTTTGTTTGTGTATTTGTGCATACAAATGAATGCTCCCCATTCCCATTTATCTTCAAAACGGTTTATCTTTTTGGTCGCAGTTTTCAGCAAAGGTTAGGTGCCAGATACAACAGCGGTGGTTATAACTTAGATTTGAATGCGCTAAATGGCACAGTTGTAAATACACTGTTTTCTTTTTAAATATCTTGCTAAATAGTGTTGCTAGTTATAGGTAACTAACATCATTCATCAATAAAACAACGACAATGTTTATCTAAATGTATACACAATTTGAGTCACTGTCATTCCTATAAATAACCATTATCTTATAGACAACGGTTCAGGGGTTATAATTTACATATGTATAAATGATAACATTATCAATTCAGATGTAGGACCGTCTTCTGAGTAACACCAAAACTTTAATATCATCGACAGAAAAAACACTGTTGAGCAAAGGCCTTCGTCTCTCTTCATCTTCTTTTGCCTCGCCTTATCCCATCACACGGAGTCCGCTTTCCCAATCATGCGACGCCACTTGCTTCGCTCCTGTGCTACCTCTGCTTTGAGGCCCATCTCCTGCATGTCTCTCTTTACATTCGTCATCCAGTTAGTCAATGGTCTTTTTCTTCCTCTCTTTCCTGTAGCCTCCCTGTACCTTCTACCTACCTGTAGTCTACCTTGTGGGCAGGAAATACTCCCAGCTCCAAATTTGTATGGTTGAAGTCATAGATGCAAGTTGGTAGGGCAGTTGATTGGGATCAACAGTCTATTATCGACGCGTCAATGACTCATTGAGCCCATTAACATTGTAGCCTCGTGCAGGGTTGTCACGGCAATACTAATATTATCTAGTCGTTCTCGTTATGTAAGAGATAAGAGTGAAACCGTTGCCTCTTGTCTATAAAGGTCATCTATAAAAGGTGAAACAGCTGGTCAAATACCAACATAAAAAAATACTACATGATTTTAGCCAAATAGCCGACAATCATAATGGCTTTGACACATGGGAAAATGTAATTTGAGAGCAATCTACCAATCTAATCAATGTACCTGCCTGATTATTTATTATTTATTTATAGTGATACTTGTTCCACACACGTTGACAACTATATCAATTAGCTCGACAATAACTAGTCCTTTACCTATACACATACACATCAGAAACTTAAATGACAGTCTAATCCGATTAGCACACAATTTGCAACCCCCTTGCCGTTGCAACCCTAACCACATTTGCCATGTCAGCGTCAACCCTATTGGCTAGACAATAACGAAGTCAAAGTTCGAAGTGATGTATCTATACGTTATATTTGTCGGGGTTTTCGATGCCAGACTAATGAGATTTGAAAACAATTTATCGAGGAAGCGATGCCTGTTCGATAATTAAGTTTGGCAATAGTTAAATTTGCTATCGACGTGTATGGCATAATAATTAGTTTATTGAACGAGAGGAGGTAATTGTTTAATGTGTCATCAAGCTCAAAGTTACATAATATCGTTGTAACTCAGTAGCTATGCTGCAGTAAGATGGTTTAATTCGGAATTGATAGCAATATAATGTATCGAATTATCGCCCGTATTAGATTTACACACTATATATTGGAAAGTTCCTCAGTGAAAAAAAGGATTGTTTCGTGTTATTATACTTAAGCCTTTAAAAACAGTATTTTCTTCACAGCAAAATTCCCAAGACCTCGACAGGAACTGTGACTCCTAATTGGGTAGTAAAACGAGTAATAAACTTTTTATTGGTGGTAATGGGTCAGGAGCTGGCTGCGAATGGCCTTGGATGGTTAGATGACCAATAGATGAAGTCATCTGGTGATATGGTTCATAGCATGACGGTAAACTAAAACTTACTTAAGATCGAAGAAGGAAATGTAACTTAAGGTCGAAGTCAATTTAGTAACTGCACACTAAGGTGTCAAGTACACAGCTGTAGGTCACCGGCATACAAACAGATTACCATCTGTCTGTATGGCGATAACTTAATAAGGAAAAAATAAAATTCTTTATTTAAAGATATAAAATGTTTCAAAGTTTATTACTTAACCTAATAAATTCAATACTTTATCCGAGATATAAAAATCTTCTTTTTAAAATAGCTTAATATTCTCACGAAGAGCGTTTGAATTTTGTTTTTGTATTGTATTTTTTTTTAATTGAACTTTATGTGTCTTAGTGCAATACATAAAGAACTTAAGCCAAGAAACTTTGTTTCTTGGATGAAGACTCATAGTTTAAATTGAGAATTGAATTTCTCCACGGAAACAAGAAAACGCATTAGTTCAAGAGCATGTGTTACTTGATGTAAAATTTGATATTTTCACACCAAGATCTAAAATTTCTTGGCGTATGAAATCGATTACTTGAAACAAACAATAACATTTTCTAAGGCGGTTATCACACTGGCGCGGATCCGCATGCGGCACCGGTGCGCGAGCGAGATAGTGCTCTGCATGTGTATAGCGCTATCTCGCTCGCACACCGGCGCCGCATGCGGATCCGTCGTCAGTGTGATAATCGCCTTAGTGTCTCAGTGCACTACTTAAAAAGCTAGTAGCAGAAACTGTGTTTCTCGGGACTTATCCCAAGAAAGGAAGTTTAAGTAAAAGTAGATAATACAAATATAAATTATGATTATTTATATACTCACAATTTTTAATAGTATTAACTAGAGCTGAGATTGCTATTGTGAATCTCAAATAAGCCCGGGCAAAGCGCCGAGGGTCATGAAGTTACGTCGAACAAAAGTTCAAGCGTTCTAACCTACACGCAGAGACAGCTATTGATGCGCAGGGTAACTAACGTCCAAAACTTGAATGTTTCAAAGCAAAAATTATGTGCTTCTTCTTTGGAATAGCTGGCTCTTGATTGTAGGTTGAAAACATCAAAGCAAAAATTAATCTCTCTTGCCTAAAAACTTAAAAATCTCAAATCAAACTTTTGGCGCTACTTCTTTGAATTAGCTTTGACTCTTAGCTGTAGATTGAAAACATCAAACCAAGAACTAATCGCTTTTGACGTAAACACATTAAACTCTTTTAAGAGGAAAATTTTGGTGCTTTTTTGCCGTAAATAATTATTATCTTAACTCAAATCATTACTATTCGCTTTAAAAATGGGTAAAGCTAAAGCTGAATAATTTTAATTCTTCTTTTAAAAATCATGATATTTTTAACTCAAGTCATGTTTATTGGTCTAAGGTATTTATTACTCTCTTTAAGAAACCGCGTGAAAGAGAGTTTTGCGTTTTGAATTAAGATATTATTTCTATCTGTGTAAAAAAGAACTGAAATCCCTGTAGGGCTGTAAGGTTTTGGGACGCTACCAACTCTCCCTATATGGTTTTGGAACCTCTCATATTGATTTGATTTTTTAGAATTGAATTTCTCCACGGAAACAAGAAAACGCATTAGTTCAAGAGCATGTGTTACTTGATGTAAAATTTGATATTTTCACACCAAGATCTAAAATTTCTTGGCGTATGAAATCGATTACTTGAAACAAACAATAACATTTTCTAAGGCGGTTATCACACTGGCGCGGATCCGCATGCGGCACCGGTGCGCGAGCGAGATAGTGCTCTGCATGTGTATAGCGCTATCTCGCTCGCACACCGGCGCCGCATGCGGATCCGTCGTCAGTGTGATAATCGCCTTAGTGTCTCAGTGCACTACTTAAAAAGCTAGTAGCAGAAACTGTGTTTCTCGGGACTTATCCCAAGAAAGGAAGTTTAAGTAAAAGTAGATAATACAAATATAAATTATGATTATTTATATACTCACAATTTTTAATAGTATTAACTAGAGCTGAGATTGCTATTGTGAATCTCAAATAAGCCCGGGCAAAGCGCCGAGGGTCATGAAGTTACGTCGAACAAAAGTTCAAGCGTTCTAACCTACACGCAGAGACAGCTATTGATGCGCAGGGTAACTAACGTCCAAAACTTGAATGTTTCAAAGCAAAAATTATGTGCTTCTTCTTTGGAATAGCTGGCTCTTGATTGTAGGTTGAAAACATCAAAGCAAAAATTAATCTCTCTTGCCTAAAAACTTAAAAATCTCAAATCAAACTTTTGGCGCTACTTCTTTGAATTAGCTTTGACTCTTAGCTGTAGATTGAAAACATCAAACCAAGAACTAATCGCTTTTGACGTAAACACATTAAACTCTTTTAAGAGGAAAATTTTGGTGCTTTTTTGCCGTAAATAATTATTATCTTAACTCAAATCATTACTATTCGCTTTAAAAATGGGTAAAGCTAAAGCTGAATAATTTTAATTCTTCTTTTAAAAATCATGATATTTTTAACTCAAGTCATGTTTATTGGTCTAAGGTATTTATTACTCTCTTTAAGAAACCGCGTGAAAGAGAGTTTTGCGTTTTGAATTAAGATATTATTTCTATCTGTGTAAAAAAGAACTGAAATCCCTGTAGGGCTGTAAGGTTTTGGGACGCTACCAACTCTCCCTATATGGTTTTGGAACCTCTCATATTGATTTGATTTTTGGATTTTTGCATGGCCATTACTCACCGCCGCCACTCAATGGCAATTCTAATCGATCTGAGAGGTTCCAAAATCATTTTTTTGGTCACTCTGTCTAAGGCACAGAGAGTTTATTCATGGTGGTTTCTGAAATCTACCCATACTTACTCTGAAACGATAGGACCGACCACAAAACGAATTATTCGATGTGCTTAAATTACGAAGTAAAGTTTATAATTTATATTATTCCATAATTTTAATTTGGGATTAAAATTTAATGGGTCCCTACGTTATACGACTACTTAAAAGTCATGTGGTGATGCTTAAGTTAATAGCAAACATAACTTCATAATAGGCACATTAACTCTAGGAGGTGCTTTTTATTGTTATTTTATGACTCCAATTTCATTTTAGCGCTTGCGGTGTCATGAATTTTAAAACAAAAATCCTAAATGCAGTGAGAGAACTAAGGATGTAACAAAAATACTGGTGTTTAAGGGCATAATTGGGATCGTATTTCGAGTAAGAAAAAGTAAGAGCAAAATTTTTTGGACGCCAAAAAAAGTTGTTTTATGTATGGGATACGTCGTAACAGCTGAGCCTCCATACAAAACCAAAATTTTTCGCGAGATATTTTTTCCTTTCTTTTTCATAATTAAAATACGATACCAATTATGCCCTTAAAAGAACCACCAGTATTTTTGTTACAATTTGTATAGGTTCGCGAAAATCTTTTGCTATTGGATTAACAACACCAAATACGCCCAAAAATAAACTGCCCCACAGATAATATAAATATGATATTACAGTAGTGTATATCTGAACACTAAACTGTTTAAGGCTTTAGTTATGGCGTACCTTCGTCGACAGTCGTAAAAACGTCGGTGCCAGACAGGCGGGCTCGAATGCCGAGACTTTCATTCAGCAACATTACCATCGACAAATATTGGAAGTATTTACTCGGAAAGTTATAAAAATAGCTCTTTTCAGATAGCAAGTCTTGCTAAGTAAATAAGTGCGGTTTTTCAATGAAATGTGGTTGCATTTGTTATGTCAGATGATCAAGCATGCAAGTACAGTCCTTGAGCTTTAAGAAGAACCTTCGGGAATGATACCCGAAATCTCTTTCTAAAACCCGAAGGTTCTTTTAAGAGCTCACGGACTGTAGCTTTTACCATGAAGTTATTACCTATTTTAAACTGGAGTGTATACTTACGCCGTTCTTTTACATGTACAAAACAGTTGAAAAAACAAACCCTAGTGAAGCGTCTCAGACAGCTGCTGGTGAAATTACCAGTATTGAGAATGGCTAAAATAATGATTTGAAGGGTCTAATGGGGCCCACTCACTATCAGACGGCCTGACGATATTGACCCAACGTTCCGGATGCAACCGACTGACATACCCAGGGTTCGAAAGGATAATTATCAATGATAGTTATCTTGATAATTATCTTGATTTTTATGTCTGATAAGTGATAATTATCGATTTGATAATAACCCAAAATTTGTAAAGGCAGAACGTACAAAAAAGATCAGGCTCGAATTTCGACACCACTCGTTGAACTATATATAAGAGAAAATACGCATACCGGGGATAATTATCCGATAATTATATCAATGATCATAATTATCTGGATAATTTCGAACCCTGGACATACCCTGATCCAATTTATTCCTCTCAAATAGTATTTTCACCCTTGCTACCACGAGCTCGCCCTAATTTCACCACATGACTTGCCTACGTGCCCGGAGTACTCGCAATGAATCTTTATAGCCTTATAGTGGCCCGAGATGGCACTTTATTGCCATTAACGACACTCTTACGTCACTTCGCAAATAGCTTAATCTGTACTATTTCAGAACAATGATATAAAAACTCGAAATAAGATATTCACTTTGTAAAAACCTCTGTTCAAGCTGTAACAAAAATACTGGTGATCCGTTTAAGGGCATAATGGTATCGCATTGCGATTAAGACAAAGTAGGAGAAAAATTTTTTGGACGCGAAAACATTTTTTTTTATTGGAGACGTTGTCCCAGCGGCCGACCCTCCATACAAAATTACAAATGTACGACAGAGTAGAATCGGCCGGTAACACAATGATAGCAGCTCATTGAATTTAAACGGTGACATAACGGCGGACGGATATTTTTATACGGCCCTGCTATACTCGGCTCTATTGTTGCTAAGGAACGTAATCGTCCTACCGAGTAGAATTTCAGGATTACATATAGTAAGAACGAGAACTTGAAAAATCCATCAATTTTGGCAAAGAAAAATTGAAAACACGATATCGTCAATATCGAAAAGGCACATTGACACATTGTTGACAAAAACTTGTTCCTTTAAAACCACTGTACTCTAAACCTATGGAATGCGAAATCGAATAAAAAAGGTTTACAATGCATGGGACATAAACAATTAATGGCACGCCATTAGCGTACCGTGACGGAATGTTGGCCGCCTCTGACCTCATAAAAGTCACCAACGTATCACATATTAGGTAACTATTGCAATTTCAACCGTATTTCAATGGGACACGTTTAGTTATCAAATGCCACGTTAGTATTACATGAGAGATTGCGAAAATTATCGGCAGTACAAATCCGTCATCAAAAATTCATAGCGTTCTCCAGTTGACTATTTTTGATTGTGAACTTTGTTAGCGTACAATATGGTCGAGTTCAGAACACGGCTTTCGTTAGTATTGATAGCTGCATTCAAACTTTGACGTTCTCGTATTAACATTGTAATGAGGTGCGATCGTTTTTATTTGACTCCTCGCCTCGTCAAGTTTAGCACGTCGCAATGACTAGATAAAACCTCATCTTTCCTCAAACACTTCAAACAGTCATAAAGAATAGATCGAGAGTAGGTGGCAGGCAAATCTACCTCATCGAAGTCATCGAGTAGCAGAATTCGGTAGGGCAATGCACGATGGAAAGTTATGTATGCTCTATATAATTAGGGCTGCCATCCGTCCGGGTTTCCCCGGATTTGTCCTAGTTTGAAGGCCGTCCGGGGTGCGTCCGGAGGGATTTCAGTAAGTGTCCGGGGAAACTTTTTATGTGAGAAAAAAACCCATTGAATTTAATTATTTAGTGCCATTATTGATTTGGACACGTCCGGGGGAAAAATGCGATTTACGTAGGGTTTCTGCTCGAGAATTCTCGAGACGAGAAATCTCGAGAAATTTGTCCTTCGTCGAGACGGGAAAAAAAACCGCAATGCCTCGAGAATTCGAGAAATAAATCGCAAGAGCGATAAGTAAAAAAAAACACGTATTTTACACTTAATGCGTCTAGCTTATGCTGTCTGTGCTCTGTGCTTAACCTGTCGGATGAGTGGGACTGTAGGACCGGCTGTCCAGTCCAGAGTGGGGTCGCTAGAGCTGCGTTCTCGAGGGTAGATGTGGAAACCTAAGTGGCGAGTTGGCTATAAATATTATATGTTTAAAGTCTAGTGACACCTCTCTACCCCCAGCCCCGCACCGGTGTTGCCCTTGAGCCATCTTTGATGTCGCTTTTTATGGGATCCCATCTTGCGGAGGGCGAGTCACCGTCTGCCGGAATTAAAATTGGATACCGTTTTATTAAGCAGGCGTTCGGTTCTTCACCCAATAGCCCAGTAATTAGCCCATACTATTCACCCAATAGCCTAGTACATTTTAGACTCCATTCACTGAATAGTCCTTAGGTCCTTACACCATGGCGGGCGCTGTCTCTGCGTGCGTCCCATGAGGCCATGACACGGGCAAGGGCAGCATCCTTTTAGTGTATCCCTCACTTTTCATTAAATTGTCTAAAGGGCCTTTGCGCGTTGGCTTTGGCTCCGCATACGCCTTCCAAAGGTCCGGAACACCATTGTTCCGTGGTCGGAAAAGACCTTCTAAAATTTCTCGAGATACTCGAGAAACTCGAGAAATCGTGGTCGAGAATTCCCGTGCCTCGAGAAATAAAAAAGGTCGAGAAACCAGAAACCCTAGATTTACGCCAAATGTCCGGGTTTTTTTTAAATTATTGTCCGGGTTCGGCGAATTTAGAGATGGCAGCCCTATATATGCTCCAAGTTTAACTCAGGCTACCAGGTACTAAAATACATAACATTTGACCGTGCATTGCCCTTTGCCCTTCATAAGCCGAATTCTGCTACTCGACGAGGTAGGGTTGCCTACCACCTGCTCTTGATCTAAAATAAACCCACTAAAACAGAAAAATAAAATAAAATTCGACCAAAAATGTGGTTCATTTGAACGTCATGAGACAACAAGGTCGTGCATGTTTTAAACTCCGTTAGAAATGTCTACCTTAGCGATCGTTAGATCTCGCAGAAACTTTTGTCAAAACTGGTAGACTACTTTCTTGGTCGACTGTACCAGGCGTGTTAATTAATCTATTATCAGTACGATTATTTGTAATCTTCAGTCGGGCCAAATCGTACTAAGTCTCAAAAATAACTTGAAGCCAAAAATGGGGCATTTTAAAAGAAAGCTGTCTTCGATTGCACTTAGTACTAGCAGTGGCCGATAGAGTGTCAAAGGCCTTTGTGGAGTTCAATTGTCGAACCCTTTTCTAATTCTCAATAGAGAAGGACAGAACTCTGACCCCCACTTGTCAATTGAAAGGAATGCCGTGATAAGACGCAGTTTAGAGGAGGTTAGGTTATCATTTATCAATTAAGAACTGATTGGGACCTTTATGGGCTGATGGGTATTGTTGGTATTCTTGTTTTTGTCCAGTCTCGGACGAACATAAATACAGTCAGCAACAAAATAACCAATAATTTTAAACAAAATAAGAACCGACTTCACTTAGGCTCCGCTTTTCCAAGTGGAAATGCCCGAATTGCTGTAAAAATACTGAAATCACTATAACTGTGCCAATAATAGTTGTAGAGTTTCCTCGATTTCTCCAGGATCCCATCATCAGATCCGGACCTGGTGACAATGGGAACAACTGTCTTTCAAACAAAAAAAGAATTTTTGAAATCGGTCCAGCCGTCTTCGAATAATTGGTGAATATACATAAAAAAGCAAACAAAGAAACAAACAAAGATCCCGACGAATTGAGAACCTCCTCCTTCGAAATCATGAAATCGGTTGAAAAAAGTGTCACATATCTTTTTAATACAGTTGCTCAAAAAAGTGCTTTTCTTGTAGTGGTTTAGCGTGCGGAAAGTTTAATATCGCGCAGTAGTGCTTTTTACTTTTCCAGCCAATCACAGCTAATGACAGTGACAGACAGCCAATCACAGCGCCGCACCGCACCGCGCGGAGCGTTCGGATACATGTACTAAAGTAACCTCAAAGTGAATAATTGACAATTTTATAATTTTTTCGCAACTGTATTAAAAAACGTCGTTCGATACTCGTGCGTAAATTTCATTCTTTCCGCACTAATATCGAAATGTACTATTATCTTACACTAGTTCCAACTTACAGTTATTATTTACCGCCTATAGGGAACAGTTTTCCCGACATCGCGACATTATTTACCTGCAGAAAATAAGAAAACACAAGGTTAGTCTAAAATCAACAATCTGTCAGTATAGTATAATTTCGACGAATGTGCGATCTGTACCATAGTCCAGCATCCAGGCACAGATTCCTGGGATAGGTTGTCAAGCGGACCCCAGGCTCAACAGAGCCGAGGTCAAAAGCTGCGACAAACGCTAGGAGGATGATGATCCAGGCACAGAATAAATACAAGTGCCCAGTAGATGACATTTGCAAGAAAATAACAGTCGCCGTTAAAAGCTTGTATTTAATTTTAAAAAGAATACAAAATCTTATCGAACTCGCGGAGCGTAAGCGAAGTGAGTTCTTACAAACAACTCCAGACCGAACTGTCACCTGGCTACTGGGACGTCTCGGCATTTGGATGGCTTTTTGATTTCAATAGTTTGTCTGACGATATCTTTAGTAACGTTTTTCTGATCTTTATGAAATTTCTTGGGGCTGTAGCAGAGACACATACAATTTGTAAGTTCGTATATGAGCAGGATCGATCAAGTGGTTATGGAGCTAGAAGGAGAAAAAAAATCCTCCTTGGGGTCTTGTTCTATTGGTCAACTAGTTTGCAAGTAAATCGCGAGTTCTCAGTTCGAGGCGGACTACTAGTTAATAAAATAGATTAAGAGGATGATAAGAGCTAAATTCCCTCCCTATCTTTTTCAGCGCGAGTGAAAGAGAAACACTGCGTTACGATTAGTATGGGAGCTCATTGCAAATTTTGCAAAATGATGAATTAAAAAAAAACTATGCATTAATTGAGAAATTTAAGGCAACGAAGTTTTTAGTATTAGTGTGGTGGAATGCTGTCCTTAATTACAGACATATAAGCGAAGAAACTAAAGGCGTGCAATTGTTTTAAGCAAATTTTAGATGTAACTTTGGAATTATTTTCTATCGAGCCGATTTCGTCCAATCGTGTATTGGAATTAACCAAGTTCTTTTGAATATAATGAATATTAACATATATTTTTTTTACTTTTCCAAAACAAGTAGTTATAGCTATATGACTGTTTAAGTAAAGTCAATTTGAAGGTCATCGGGTCTTGTCAGCCTCTTAATTATCGCAAGGTCCAAAAACTAATGAAGATTCATTCATTGATTTAACTCCACTACGGTTGCTCGTTAATTGAATTAAAATTTCACGATTAGCATAGAATTACTAAGGAATTAGACTACATAATGGCTCAATTCTAAAGGTAATTTCTTTTACGACTTACAGATTCAAATGGAAACTAATTTATTCATTAATACAAATCTCAGGTACGATCGGAGAACGTCGAAAAAAGTATCTTCGACAAACAAATTTAATGTAAACGAAAAAGAATTTCCATAAACGTTATTAGAATTTCTGATTGAATAGCTTTCTTATTGCAAAAATATTTTGGCAATTGGCAAAATCAAATCTCAGCTACTACTAACTGATAGGATTAGGCCCGGCTTCCTGACAGAACGAAATACCGTATTATGAAGATTTTGGAAACTAGAGTCATGCGAGAGTGCAGTCCCCATCAGATATATCGGAGCGGCCAAGGTGGTCGCAAATATCTGAACATCGCCTCTATTATCGAGACGACAAAGTGCATGTTCAGATATTTTGGGTATCTGGTCATGCTTAGACAGTCAGCTCAGCAGTAGATGTAGCTCAGCAGGTGAGGTTTACAAAATGAGCTTGTCAGAACTTTACTGTTCAAAAATAACTTAGGTACAGACAGCAGCAAAAGTAGCTAAGCGGGTAGGGTGTCAAAAATGAGCTCAACACGACTTCATTGTTAAGAGAGTAAGAGTGTAGGTAATTTTGAACATCCTACCCGCTTAGCTACTTCTGCTGCTGACTGTATCAAGATGATTTTTAAGAGTCGCCAGGACGCTCGCGTTCCCATACAAACGTAGTTTAGCTCTCATTTTAAAACGACATGCTTTACAACCACGAAATTTGGCATGGGCATTCTAGGAGTACAGATCTATGTCGGTAATTTGTTTTCGTTGCAAAACAATGTAATACAAAGAAAATACAGCCAGATACAGATTTACATACAAAACTTATTTTTGCAATGTTTTCTTTGTGTTAAAATTTTTAGCAACGAAAACGAATTACCGACATAGATCTGTACTGCTAGAATGCCCATGTCAAATTTCGTGGTTCTAAAGCATGTCGTTTTAAAATGAGAGCTGAACTACGTTTGTATGGGGTCGCGAGTTCACGCGAGCGTCTTGGCGACTCTTAACACCACTAACTGCACTAAGGTTCGGCAAGGTTCAATAGACCCTTTGGCCATCAAATCTCCCAATGCGCAAAAACAAACCGGTCGCTCGTTGCGTTATTGCCAATACCACGGCTAATCTGAGAAGTGTGAATCTTGTTAGTAAGGCATTATAAGTAGCCTGATTTCGAATTTGGTCGGGTAGCGTTCGAAGTTTTGAATGGGCGGTTATATACGTTACGTTTGAAAAAAAAAACTTTTGTTGATGCGCGTTGTTTTAACTTGTTTTTATGTTAGTGCATTTCGTAGGTACAGTCCAGCAGCAAAAGTAACTAACCTAACGATGCGTTGAAAATGATACTGGTACGAATTTGTGTAAATAAGAACGAATAAAGGTCATTTTGAACATCTGACCCGCTAAGCTACATTACTTAGGCCGCTGGTTGTATGTTTTTATAGATAGAACAAAAAAACGTGGAATGCCATATTTAACTTTGAAGACTTTGAAGGACACGTGGTCAGTGGACTGACTCAGCCGATAATGGCCCAATGGTTTTTAGGGTTCCGTACCTCAAAAGGAAAAAAAACGGAACCCTTATAGGATCACTTTGTTGTCCGTCTGTCTGTCTGTCTGTCTGTCTGTCTGTCAAGACCATTTTTCTCAGGAACGCGTGGAGGTATCAAGCTGAAATTTATACCAAATACTTAGGTCTATTGTCCCTTGAAGCTGTGAAAAAATCAAATTTAAAAGCCAACGCAATCAAAAGATACAGTCGTTTATGCTGCAAATTTTAGAGATTTCGGCACTCGCAAAACCTACGGGGTACTTCCCATGAACTCAGAAACTTGAAATTTGGCACGAAGCAACGTCATATAGCATAGACAAAGAAAAATTATAAAAAGTAGACATTTTTAGTAAAATCATACAAAAATATATATTTAAAATTTTAAACGTACTACCTTTTTCCTCGTAAACGCGTGAAGTTATTAAGTTGAAATTCATGTCAAATACTCAAGGCTATAGGACTTTTCAGATGTAGCAAAACCAAATTTTTATTTCAACGCAATCAAAAGAAATAGCAATTTAAGTTGCATATTTTGAAACTGTGTACTCGCAAGAAACTCAAAACCTAAAGGGTACTTTCCGTAAACTCAGAAACTTGAAACTTGGTACGATGAAATTTCATGTAGCACAGACAAAGGAAAAATTACGAAAAGTAGAAATTTTTTGTAAAATCATACAAAAAAATATATTTTAAATTTTACCATTACTTACTACCATACCAAACTTACTACCATTTTCCTCGTAAACGCGTGAAGTTATTAAATTGAAATTCATGTCAAATACTCAGGGCTATAGTACCTTTCAGATGTAGCAAAACCAAATCTTTAAGTCAACGCAATCAAAAGGAATAGCAATTTAAGTTGCATATTTTGAAACTAAGTACTCGCGAGAAACTCGAAACCTAAAGGGTACTTCCCGCAAACTCAGAATCTTTAAACTTGGCACGAAGCCACGTCATATAGCACAGACAAAGGAAAAATTATAAAAAGTAGACATTTTTAGTAGAATCATACAAAAAATATTTTTTTAAATTTTAAACTTACTACCTTCTTCCTCGTAAACGCGTAAAGGTATTAAATTGAAATTCATATCAAATACTCAGATCTATTATATCTTTCAGCTGTGGCAAAAACAAACTTTCATGTCAACGCAATCAAAAGAAATAGCAATTTAAGTTGCATATTTTGGAGATGAGTACTCGCAAGAAACTCAAAACCTAAAGGGTACTTCCCGTAAACTCAGAAACTTGAAACTTGGCACGAAGAAACTTCATATAGCAAAGACAAAGGAAAAATTACGAAAAGTAGACATTATTAAATTTAAACTTTCGTGAGACATATTAACATTATAAAATAACACGACATCGACATGCGACATGTTTCGGAGAGCCTAGGTCTCCATCTTCAAGCACTAGGATGGAGATGGAGACCTAGGCTCTCCGAAACATGTCGCAAGACGTGACTAAAGTGCCGTGAGTGTAACCGTGTTATTTTATAAAAGTAGACATTTTTAGTAAAATAGTACTTAAAATATTTCTTTTAATTTTAAATTTACTACCTGTTTCCTCGTAAACGCGTAGAGGTATTAAATTGAAATTCATATCATATACTCAGCTCTATAATATCTTTCTGCTGTAGCAAAACGAAACATTCATGTCCACGCAATCATAAGAAATAGCAATTGTTTTAGGTTTTTACGGAACCCTCGGTGCGCGAGTCCGACTCGCACTTGGCCGGTTTTATTATAAATACAACGACGGTGGCAAACAAGCATACGGCCCACCTGATGGTGAGCAGCTACCGTAGCCTATGGACGCCTGCAACTCCAGAGGTGTCACATGCGCGTTGCCGACCCTTTAAAAGCAGGAGGATTCACTGTGTTGACGGCTAAAGGAACAAGAGAGGTCCCTCGTCGTTAACACACTGGGTCCTCTAATTACCCCTTAGGCGATTATCACACTGACGACGGATCCGCATGCGGCGCCGGTGCGCGAGAGAGATAGCGCTCCGCATGTGTATAGCGCTGTCTCGCTCGCACACCGGCGCCGCATGCGGATTCGCACCAGTGTGATAACCGCCTTAAGGACGCCCAACGATTTTCTTCGATTTTTACTACATACGTAATTGGAGACATTAACAAGACACATGTGGAACCAGCGCACAGTCAGTGTTCAAAATGATTACTTATTGTTAATACAACAACAAGAATGTACTTATTAAGGCTGCGTTCTTACCAGAGATGTGTGAGGATGTGTTGCAAGGAATGTGATTTTTAAGTACCAATCCTACACGGAAAAAAAAGCTTCTGGGATATTCTCAAACCAAGACATTATTATTTTCTTGAAAATATTTCCTCGTGACAAGTATTTATTTCCTTTACCAAAAATATGATTCTTCGCTTAATAAAACCACGTTTTCTTAAAACAGAAATACAAAAATGTATTGTTTCAAGAGTATATTGAGTAATTTGAGTAAATAAGAGAGATTGTACTTTAATCAAACAAGTATTATCTTAGGTAAAAGAAAACTAGAAAATCTGTAAGAATATATTCGCTTCGTTATATTTAAAACTTTAATTTATTTTCGTTAAAGGAAATAAATGCTTGTCACGAGGAAATATTATCAACATAATATAATAATGTCTTAGATTGAGAATATCCCGGAAGCTTTTTTTTCCGTGTAGAGCTGCGCTGTGCGAGAATAAATAAATGAAGTGATTCTATTGATGCTTAACAAACACATTTCTCGCATCGCATCCTCCCTCATCTCTGGTACAAACCCAGCCTAAGACCTTATATATAAATTTACATAATAGTAAAGACCGCCGCGAAGTCAAAGTACCCATCTAGCGGTATCTCTATGAAAACTACACCCGTTAGTACAGGACGACATGGAGAAATAGCGATTTAGCAACTAACAGCACAGTTTAAACCGCACTGGCCAAACTCGCTGCAGGCGGAACCGGTTGCCGACGCCTGTATTTATGTATGATGTCAGCCAACCGGGATGCACGGCGTCTATGTTGTTCTCAAATTGTGACTAACTAGCTTGAAATAAAAATGTAAAGTTAAAGATATTTAAATACTAGGGGTCCCAGTATTGTGCCTTGCGTAACACCAAAATAAATACTATAGGCTCTAGTGTTAACCCTTGTGGGACTGCCTGATTTCGAAATAAATAATGTCATTTGATTAGAATGTATCCTAATATAAAAACTGACCCTTGAGAGCCTATAGCAAAGCATTTTCGGTAGCTAGGTAGGTAAACAAGCGAAAAAAAGTTTAAGGACCACAAATTTAAAAGATGTTTTTAACAAACAAGTCATAGGAACTCTAACTTACCGATTATAAACCTTAAGGAGACGTGATAAGGATCTACAAAGATTATATAAACACGCTTATATATTGGTATGTTTTTCAATAAAACTTGAGCTGTTCTGAACGTCAACAAGATCATGTTTTACATGGTCTCTTATCGTATACTTGAAACATTGTAAGGAATGTTAAGACGTATAATGAAGCAGGTCAGGTACATGTTAGAGACGTATATAAGCTTAAATAAAATGCATATTAAACAAAACAAAACATCAGAATTCAAATTTTCAACCGTATCATTAAAGGTACACATTTAAATTGTGCCAATTCAGATGTAACTCCTAAAATTGCTTTAAAGCAAATAGCTCCATTGCCTACAAAGTTCTTTAAAACGAATAGAAAGTTGAAAAGTACCGTTTTCATACAAACTATAGCAAGACATTAACACAATTTCGAAAAACCACCATGTAATTTGTAACATCAGATCCATTGTCGGCCATTTTCTCACAATCACTGTTACATATTCCGAGTTTTTCTTATGGAGGGTCAGAAGTAGTACAGTAACTTTCATTATTATGATGGACACTTTCATTCTCTATTGTGTTGTGTAACTAGATAGTAATTTATAGCAATTGACATCGTAAATCACGGTCAAACGAAATAACTCCGGTCCGTAACCAATACAGGATTTTTCTCGGACTTGCGTTGAAATTTACCACCTTTCGCTATAGTTAAGTGTATCTATTACTACTGTAGGTATTACATTTTATATTATTAGTACTTTACGCACTTTACTTAATTGGATATAGAAGTAGAGTTAGCATTATGTAAGTGTTCTATAGTTTTTGCTTGGTCATTCTAGTTTTAGTATTATGGTCGTGTGATTCAGGGTTAGAAAGGATAATTATCAATTATAGTTATTTTGATAATTATCGGTTTGATAATAAACCAAATTTTGTAAAGCCATAATGTACAGTCACCGGCAATAGTATCTTCCTACACGAAGGCCGCAAAAATATATGAAAAGCTCTTATAGCCCTACAAATAAGAGCGTGTCACATATTTTTGCCCTTTGGATGCAATTATAAGCAATAATAAATTGAATGCTCAATTACGTACCTAGAGCGTGCTGCTCTAGGTACGAAACTCATAGACAAACATGTCGAAAATATCCCAATTGCATTGGATGGGACCCAATGCAATTGGGATATTTTGCACCTTACTTAACAAAAGCTAAGGAAAGGTTGTGTAGTAGTGGACCCATTGATCTCACATAATAGTAATAGTATACCACCATAATTTAATGAATATGACCGTAGGCGGCCGGTGGGCGACCCTTTTTATACTTATTCTATTGACCAATTGACCTTTAGGCAGTTAACTAAGGAGGACACAGCCTTGAGGTTATGCCTAAATAAAGGCATGAACTTCTTGCTTATGGTATTTCTATTTTAACGAGTTCATTACTTACAGCGATTAGTCTAGGTTTTTGCTAACAATATTTTTACTCAGCATACTCGTATCTGGGTGTTTTCTAACCTTTAGGGTAATTTTGAGTGAGGATTACACACAGATAGAAATAATATCTTAATTCAAAACGCAAAACTCTCTTGCACGCGGTTTCTTAAAGAGAGTAATAAATACCTTAGACCAATAAACATGACTTGAGTTAAAAATATCATGATTTTTAAAAGAAGATTTTAGGGAGATTTTTAACTTTACCTATTTTTAAAGCGAATAGTAATGATTTGAGTTAAGATAATAATTATTTACGGCAAAAAAGCACCAACATTTTCCTTTAAGAGTTTTATGTGTTTACGTAAGATCGATTAGTTCTTGGTTTGATGTTTTCAATCTACAGCTAAGAGCCAAAGCTAATTTAAAGAAGTAGCACCAAAAGTTAGATTTGAGATTTTTAAGTTTTTAGGCAAGAGAGATTAATTTTTGCTTTGATGTTTTCAACTTACAATCAAGAGCCACAGCTATTCCAAAGAAGAAGCACATAATTTTTGTTTTGAAACATTTAAATCTTGGACGTTAGTTACCCTGCGCATCAATAGATGTCTCTGCGTGTAGGTTAGAACACGCGAACGTTTGTTCAACGTAACTTCATGACCCTCGCCGCTTTACCCGGGCTTATTTGAGATTCACAATAGCAATCTCAGCTCTAGTTAATACGATTATAAATTGTGAGTATATAAATAATCATAATTTATATTTGTATTATCTACTTTTAGTTAAACTTCCTTTCTTGGGATTAGTCCCGAGAAACACAGTTTCTGCTACTAGGTTTTTAAGTAGTGCACTGAGATACTAAGGCGATTATCACACTGACGACGGATCCGCATGCGGCGCCGGTGTGCGAGCGAGATAGCGCTATACACATGCAGAGCGCTATCTCGCTCGCGCACCGGTGCCGCATGCGGATCCGCGCCAGTGTGATAACCGCCTTAGAAAATGTTATTGTTTGTTTCAAGTAATCGATTTCATACGCCAAGAAATTTTAGATCTTGGTGTGAAAATATCAAATTTTACATCAAGTAACACATGCTCTTGAACTAATGCGATTTCTTGTTTCCGTGGAGAAATTCAATTCTCAATTTAAACTATGAGTCTTCATCCAAGAAACAAAGTTTCTTGGCTTAAGTTCTTTATGTATTGCACTAAGACACATAAAGTTCAATTTAAAAAAAATACAATACAAAAACAAAATTCAAACGCCCTTCGTGAGAATATTAAGCTATTTTAAAAAGAAGATTTTTATATCTCGGATAAAGTATTGAATTTATTAGGTTAAGTAATAAACTTTGAAACATTTTATATCTTAAAATAAAGAATTTTATTTTTTCCTTATATGGGAAACTGGATATCTCTTGATTCAAATAGGTTTCTTTGGTTGAAGAGATTTTTTCTATCTGTGCATAGGTCATAATAAATAACTTCCCATAAAATGTATCTAAGTAATTATTGATGCGATACTAAAAGATATTTACTTTAAATAACACATTCACAATAAGAGGAGAGCTGAAGATGGAGCTCAGTGGCGTGCCATGGGAGAGGTCTATGTCCACCAGCAGTGGACTGATACAGGCTGGTGATGATGATTCACAATAAACAATCATATACCTACAGCTACATAGCAAGGAGCATGTTAGGATTAGTTCTAGCTTACTTACTCTTTATAGTGGTAGAGAAGGAAACACCACCAAAAGTTTTATTTCCACACAAAAACAATAGTACGTGTAACTTAATACAAAACTGTTTAAGGAATCCAATAGAATCTATTACACAAAAACACCACCCACTGTGTTTTCTTTACTCCCTTGAGATGAGAGGAAACTTTTTATTCCCCTACTTCGTTTGCAAATACTACCATTTATAGACGGAATTCGTAGTCATTTGCTTAAAAGAAATCTGGGAGATTTATTTTCCTTTCTTATTTCAAACTTCATAAAGAAACTAGTCTTAAACGGTAGTGAGCGAGTGAAAAATATGAATAAAATTTTAATGAAAGTGCTCATTGAAACAGAACTTACTTTTATAGTCATATTCCTAAAATATTACGAGTTTAGAAGAGATAGAAACAGATAGATTAGGTTTAGCTTCTAGTATTAAATTTTTTTCGTCCCCGTCCGTTAATTTTACTATGATCACCCTATATTATGAAGGTTGGAAGAGATTGCTTTTTAACGATAAGCCTGCCTGTTATTATTCATCACCATGGAAAGCTTCTGCAATTTTCAAAACAAGAACGGATTCACATACCAACGGCAAGCATTTTCATAAAACCCCTACCAAATTTCGTTAAAATAGTAAGAAGGCTTTTAAAGAACTGTTACAAATATATACAAAAGCTATCAATAAACGTTCCAATAAGGCTTTATTCTATATATCTAGAACAGCAAAGTAATAAATGTGCATCCGTGAGTATAACCTTAACCGCGACTAGACGTTAACGGTATCGAATTAGCGATCAGACGGTTCAACGGACCAGGTAATCTAGCTAAATGCCGGTTCATCCAACCTATCATTTTCTAACCGAGCTTCATCTGTTGAGACACTATCATTTTATAACAGAGTATCATTCGCCTAGATATTTTTTAAACAATAATGTGGCGCACTTGTAACAGTGGTCTCCTACTAACGGTTCACATAAGGCCTATGGTGTAACAACTTTAAATAGTAGAGGTTCTAGGGATGACCCTTGAGGGACACCTAATTGTTCGTCACAAAACGTTTCGTTTATAAAGCTGTCCTACAAGTACCTACCGTCTCATTTATATAGCATAGCATAAGTCTAACATTCATTTACTAAACTATCAATATAAATAATGCAGTTGTATAAATTTAACATTCAATTCACATTTAAAAAGTAATTATATCAGAGTAAAAATAGCAGTATATCAGAAAAAAAAAATCCATTCCGAACATTTGTTTGTGTATGACGTAATCATATAAATATAATTGTTTACATTAATTATTATTAAAAACAACATTCCACTGTCACCTCCTATTTTTAGTTAAAACCTCATACGGTCACGTCATAGTCATAATGATGAACTCTTGCGATTGTGTCATTGGTGACTCAGAATGCAAATCAGAAAACTGCTGTATTACTCTGCAGCTATTTAGTTTAATTACCTTGAAGTCACGCTCATTTCAGTAACTTAATAAAGCTTATTGCTTGCATTTAAGAAGATACAGGAGTCAAACTAGTTAATGAATCTTCAATAGGTATAAAGCTAAAAGAACTATCTATAACCACAATATCACGCCAAGATCGTGTACAAAAGCTAGCCAATATAAAATTTAACTCAAATCTTACTTGAAAGTATTACGGTTACTTACTTACAGCCAGACCTAGGAATCGATGGGGCAAAATTTTATGACAGGTAGGGAGTTCCCATATCGATAAACTCAATTATCGATGCTTTTTTACCATATACTAGTGATCACCCCCCGCATTGTATGTATTATTTGTGAGTACTGTTCTGAAGACGAGTATAATGTTCTAACAAAGTATATTTTAAATTATCGCTAGGTAATAACTACCATCGTACTATGAAATAGTTAATATTATATCTTTATCAAACCCGTTTTATATAATTAGATGAAGTTACCGTTATTATTGTATTTATATTTTTTTATAAAATCATATTTTGACATTTTTGACAAACAAAACCTGGAGTGGTCACTAGTATATGGAACAAATATCGATACTTAAGTTTATCGATATGGGAACTCCCTACCTGTCAAAAAGTTATGCCCCATCGATTCCTAGGTCTGCTTACAGCGAACACATGTGTGTTCTTGGACCTTGTAGGTAAGATCATGTCATGATGACAGAGATGACACTCGTGTTAATTTAGTACTATTTTTTGCTCAAACCAGAAGCAGCCCTGCTATAAACCTGGGTTCAAAATAGACAGGAACAGAACACACTCCATAGATTCGGGCTTCTGTTAGATGACTACATTGTAAATATCTTACGTAAGGGGAGCATTACCCTAGCGACTTGATTGCCTAGACCATGGCGCCCACGTTGCCTGGAGGCGTCTAAATTGCTTACAAAGGAAGACGTAGTCAATATCCGAAAATAGGCCTTACGACATCGCAACAACGCCTATCTTCAAACAACGAAATTAGAAATACCAGTCGTCTGAGAGACTCGAGTACTACGGAAGTAGGTGTTCTATTCATTCAAGAAATTCGGTATAATGATATATCTCTACAAGTCTAAAAATATTCTTGTCGCAGGAATGAAAACTCTTTAACACAACTTCTGTTGTTTTTTTTAAATATCTTGGAGTTAAGCAGCTGATATAAAGTATAGAAATACATGACAAAATGGATATAAAGTGTAGGTAACGTCAAAAAGCTTTTGCAATGACAGGAAATAAAGTATAATTGCGAGTTAACGAACCACAATTACCACAAAACAAGGAAAACGTCTGGAAATAATACTAATTTGACATTGAAATCTTCGATATTTAATAAAACCAACGTGTGCTAATACTTATTCTAGTACCAAAACCGCAGTATTTAAATACTTCATGTAGTTCAATTGCTACAGCATTAACAGCATATTAAGAGATTCGCCGAGTAAGTATGAATGCAGAAGGCAATTTCATTAAAGATTGTAAAACAAGCCTGTTCTTATTTTATAAATCAGAAAAAAACTTTGCTTACTTCTTGTGTATGTAGGTACCACACGTCACAAACTTTCATGTAGTCCGGTTCAGGTGCCGTTAAGTAGGTAGGAACTTCCGATTAGTTTTAAACATCCGCATCGGTTCCGGTTCTGTTACTTTCAAGACAAAAGTTATATTAAGACACTTATAAATCCATTTATTTGATGGTCATGAAAAAATTTATACCCACAGCGCAGGCTTCGTCCAGATTCTCAACACAAAAACTTCTGCAACATGCTTCGTCAAATTAACAATACATATCTACAACAGGTTTCGTCAAATTTATATCGCATGTCAAAGTAAGGCAGCGGGGGGAAATGAGAGACGTACATCTCGTCCTCGTCCATCGGGCTCCGATTCTGGTTCCGATTCCGTTTCTGGTTGCGATAAAACCACATCTGTGACATCTCTGGTCCAAAGCAGCTGTTTATTAACGCCAAATTGGCATCTTTCTTACTAACAATGTACAGAATATTATGCCACTTTGTCCATAAGGTTGAAACTTCTAAGCATCCCGTCCAGTCTTCACATTTATTAAGTCCTTCGATGACCATAAACGAAGCCACTATTAACTGTATATGAAAAGGAAATGTCTCTTACATTGACAACTGAATATAATTGGCCGAGCCAATGCGCTTCAAGAATGCATTATAGGGGCTGATTTTAAAGGCAATGCTTAATAACATGGGATTCATTCCGGTACTCTTATGGTAACTTAACTATACAGAAGCAGCATAAGTAGCTAAGCGGGTGAGATGTTCAAAATGATCTGAACACGACCAAGTCGAATACCTCACCCGCTTCGGTAGTTCTGATGCTGTCTATACAACTCATTGCATGTTTACAGGTAGTACGCAACCTTCGACACTTTCTTACAACTTTGATGACATATTGAACTAACTAACGGCCACTCTGGGCATAACATAACCTTACTTAACCAGTAACCTAAGCCAACATTAAATCTTATGCGTGTTTATGTTAAACACTTCGTTAAAGCTATTAAAATGCAAACTACTTTCCTACCACAACACATTCTCAGGGATTTTCAGCGTACACGCGATTATAGTTCCAACTGCTATAAATTTAGGACCTAAAATGGCCAAAACGTTCATACGAACATAGGACACTCTGGAGTTTCAGATATAGACTTCGCATACGACCTATAGCATTTTAAAATGCACATTCTTTAACATCTTTACGGCTCCCAGAGATGGGAGGGAGTTCGTTCTTACGATAAAGGGGTACCTGTGCTTAGAAAATTACGTTATTTCAAAATAGGGGGGGGGTCTGGACAGCGGATGATGGTAGCATAACGTAGGAGGAAACGGGGCCATTCGAAGCATAATCTTTGGATGATTATAGGAGGGGGCGGGGGAGGTCAAAAATCGTCAAAAATCGATGACGTAATTTATGGACAGCCCCTTACGCCTCTTTGCTCTTAAGTTTTAAGTAAAATAAAAGTACTTTCGCATGTCTAATGTCTCGCTCGATACATAAATACATATTTTTTAAATTTGAAATAATTAGCCAATTAGGTTTTAATTTCATCGAGAGACTTTTTTATTACGTGGTTCGCGTCACCAAGAGCGCTGGCAAAGTTTGGATCATTGATTTTTTTTTTTCATTAGCATAGCTCATAAATAAATCATACATCTAAATTAATTTATGCCGATTAGAACAATGATTATTAGGTCACGTAAAACTATTGTTGGCTGGAAGCGGATAATTATGTGAATCTCGTCAATAATAATGATTAATGACGTCACACTGGACCCGGTGACTTCATTAGAGGTACCTATTTCGGATATGTATAATCACTACCTACTTTACATTACCAATAAATGATAACAACAAATAAAATATAAAATATGTTATAAAATACAAGTTCTCTCATTGCACCTCGCACAATAGTTTAGTTAGTTCTTAATTTGCCATACAAAAACATAACCCTACCATCGTTCAGCTGGGTAAATACAGATCACAAATAGGACCTACTTTACAAGGAAATTGACAATGATGGCCCCGAAAACCAAAGCCGAAAAGGTTTGCGTTATTAAAATGACCGCCATTTTGGACCCTTTATAAAATGCTCCTAACCTAACCGGTTGAAAACGGGTTAGTTTTAAATATGGTATTCATTCTTTCTTACATTTAGGCTGATGTTGATTCATGAAAGCTGGACACAGATTTGTATCGAATTATCAATATTTTAATAGAAATTCGGTGCAATTGTCATGTAAATTAAGGTCATCTCGGCAAAGACCATGAGTCGGTGAAGATCGGATAGCAAGGAATTACAGCAAATTTTACAAAATAGTAAACTGTTCTAGTTTCTCTTTCTAGTTCTAAATATACGGGATCACTGAAAAAATGATACAGCTAGAAATAAATAAGTTTTTGCTATTTACAACCGAGTGACCCGCTTCGCAAGGAGCCTGCAAAGTTCGTTGCTAAAATCAAAGAAGTCAACTTACCCGTATGTATGTAAAACTATATTTACTACGACACTTATTTGGATTCAAATTAGTGCTTGGTTAAAATAACCAAGAACGTTTTGCAACAATTGCTTGTTTATCATTAACAAAGCTTTATTCCGTGTTTTAAATATGTCTTGGTTGTATGCAACTAAATAGTAGATTGTGTAACAAGGGAGCAAAATGAAATATTTACGGCGAGGGCGCACATTGAATCCCAAACGAAGCGATGGAGTCTATAATAGAATCCCGAGCGCAGCGAGGGATTCTAAAATAGACTCCCGAGCGTAGTGAGGGATTCAAGTGTTAACGCCCAAGGTGAAAATAATTTTGCTCCTATGTGACACATACTGCTTTTCACACCCCCTTAGACGAAAATAAAAGACGTTATTGTTGAATCATATTTACTTTCACTTTATACATTTGTGCTTAGTATGCTTCCTGATATAGGAGGAGCCATTATTGGTATTGTATCAGTAGGATAATGTCGGCATGGGTTAAGGCAGTCGTTCTAAATTTAAAAAATATCATAGCAAAACTGAAGTTGGTCTTAATTTTTCATCAGTAGAATATACTGGTAAAGGTGAAGGCGGTGTTTGGCATTATCGGAAGAAGTTAGTAAGTCCATACTCCATTTACTCGACAAACACCGCTGAGCTCATGAGATAAGAACAACCTAAAACAAAACAAAAAATATGTTAATTGATTGCACTGTTGGGGCTGATCACAATGTTAATAACTAATAACTATAACTACCTAGTTATTAGACATGTAACGAATATTCGCATTCGCATTCGCATTCGCGAATATTCGCATGTTTTTAGATATTCGCATTCGCATTCGCATTCGCACAATTGAATGCGAATATTTTGCGAATATTTTAGCACCTTATTTGTGCCGAAAATGGAAGAAAGTATCTCACTATCTACCGCTATGTCGGTTGGCTTACATTTAAAACCCTGCAATAGATAGATAGCGCTCTGCATGTGTATAGCGCTGTCTCGCTCGCGCACCGGTGCCGCATGCGGATTCGTCGCCAGTGTGATAATCGCCTAAGATGCGCCGCCCGGTTATGAACTGCGTCAATAAAATGTTACCGCGATTCAAGCAAAATGTGGTGAAACTACGAAATGTATGAAAACCCAAATATTCGCATTCGCATTCGCATTCGCGAATATTAATTACAAATATTCGCATTCGCATTCGCATTCGCGAATGTTCCAAAACCGACATTCGTTACATGTCTACTAGTTATAGTTATTAGTTAAAATAACCTTATTTATTAGTGTTCCGAAAGTGGACCATTTAAAATGTGCAAGTTGCTTAAGCCGAGTGTTGTGGACACACTGGCGAGTCCCCAAGACTATTGCAAACATAGATAAACATAACAAAATCATTGCTAGGTTATGAAATTAGAATTAGTTTTTGATGTCATTGTGTTAGACTCTAATAGTTAGAGTTATCTTAAGTTAAAAAAATCAAAAACTGTTTAAAGGCATTGTAAGCATAAAATGAGTCAATTTACTTACATTCATAGGCAGAGAAACTGAAATCGAATGCTGTGTTTGAATGTTTTGATATTATTTGCAATCAAAACTTGAGACTTCTTGGTTTGGTGGCCTTCAGAAATTCATTTCAGAAATGTTGTTAGTTTTGTTTAATTATCATTATTTTTGACATGGAGTACCTAAGTACATGCTTCAGGGTAGAACTTGGAAGGTAGCAAATACTTGCAATTAAACCACAAATACCGATTCCGAGAACTATTTTTATGTCTCTAGCTAACCTCAAATATAACGACTTTTCGTATTCCTTTTGTGTGCTTTTAGATCCTTCTGTCTAGATTTGATGGCAACAAATTGGCCATATTACGCACCAATGTTGCGTTTCTTTTCATTCTATAAATTCCGGCGTCATGTTTTCATGTCTTATCGCTCGAATACATTTTATTTTTTCATCTGAATCCGTACAGGGAATATACTTGAATCACTTGCAAACACAGGATGCAGGAACACGGGATTTGTTTTTTCCAATTTAACTACATTTAATGTGCAGTTTCTTTAATAAGATTCATCATTTTATGCATGAAACTATCGTAATAACTAATAATAAAACAGAGAATAAATATCAGACCACACCACAGACAACGTATACTTAGATCGAATCGATTGCTACGTCTATTCGTTATTAATAAAAAAATCGATTTGGAAAAATAATATAATGATGCTAACTATTTTTAATCATTCATAATAGTAACGCACCTACTGAATTGAAGTATATTTATGATAAATATGAGTAAAACAGAATTTTATAACGTTTAAAAATAGTAGTAAATATAAAAAAATGAATACACATAATCGATTATAATGAAAGTGTAATCGATTAATATAATAAGACATTTTGTTGCCATGGTGGACTGGCTGGAAAAAAAAAGTAATGTCCTAGAACAGAAAAGTGCAATTTTCTTCCCTCCTAGGAGGGAAGAAAAGGCCCGTATACAAATGGGTGGTGTGAAA
The DNA here is from genome assembly GCA_911728535.1 of Pammene fasciana. Lineage (NCBI taxonomy): Eukaryota > Metazoa > Arthropoda > Insecta > Lepidoptera > Tortricidae > Pammene > Pammene fasciana. The sequence continues at coordinate 10,313,055 of OU452294.1, read as the reverse complement.
AATATATTAACCGAGCCAAATTGGTACTTTGCTAACACTATTTTTTTCCGTGGGCTAAATAAAAGAGTCAGGGAAAGGGCTGCTAATTAATAAACGAAATCGGGTCAGCAAAGTAGCCCTTCAACAAGCCTTTTATTTAATGAAGTATCAATATTGACGAAAATATTTCATCTCAAGGCATGCGACTACTAAAATGCAAGTCAATGACCTTGCAATCAAGTCGCTAAGGTTGGGTGGCCACCGACTATCAGTCGGCCTGACGATATCGGCCTGTCAGTTGTTCGGGCCGGCAAATGTTTGTTCTGACAGGCCGAGATCGTCAGGCGGACTGAGGTGGCCGCCATAAAAGGAATTTGGTAGTATGGAAATAAGTTATCACACTCTAAAACACGACACTCTTTTTCGTCAGTAGGGTAACAACTTGTACAATCTGTAAAGCAAGTATTTCAAGTCGAAAACAAAGCAAATGGGAAAGCTTGGCGTGACACAGAGACACACTTACACTTTCAAAGAGGTAGATAGAGACGAAATTCCTGTTTCCGTCTCTTCCGTAAGCAAGAACACAATTGGAGACAGGTACAGTCGACTACAAAGATATGTATCCACTTTTTCGCCTTATGGCGTAGTATTAAAGTCCAATAGTGGATACATCTTTTTGTAGTAGACTGTACAGTGGGCCAAGAAACTGGTCTACCAGTTTTGACAAAAGTTTCTGCGAGATTTGTTGTCTCATGACGTTCAAACGAACCTCAACCGTAGGGTGGTAGACCACATTTTTGGCCGACTGTACACAAACTAGCTTGAACTTTAATTGCCTAAGGCGCAACTGGGTAATGAACGGACGTACTTATGGAACCAGATTCCCGTTGCTTCTGCGACACGAATGTTTGATAGATTGCTGGTTGGTTGGAAAAGGACGCACCTATTGGTAAAAACGAGAAACTTGTCAAAGTAAATTTTAAAACCAGTTTAATCAATTTTGTGCCCGAGAGGAACGTTTAAGGACAGTCATACCACTCATACCTTATTGATATGCAATTATACTTAAGTGTGGCCAATACATGTTAAATACTAATGCCCTACCTTAAAAACTAAAAGTAAAGTAAATGCCCTACCTCTAAATTGGCCATGGCCTACCTTAAATTAGCTCTACCCCATATGGGGCATAAGATATGTTAAGCAGCTCTAGCTACGTCCCTCTTGATGCTTGATGAAAATTAAGATAAACGAGGTGTTTAAACAATCTAATTTACGCCACAGTAAACAGTTTACGCAAGTATTTTAATTAGCGCTCGTCTGTGCGGAAAGTGGGCTTTTTTGCTTATTCACGACAGCTTTCACTAACACAACACAACATTGGGATAGGGACACTAGTGTTAGACCACGCTGACTGCAAAATTTGGTCTTTATGTCACTTTTAAACCAGCCTGCCGGGCACTTCCGGCCATGCAGGAACCGGCAGACTGGGTTTTCTGTACCTAAAAACAAATTACTATTTGTTGCCACAAGTATCATCTTAATATCAAATGCCGTAGATAAATATCATCATTTTTCATTAAATTTGACGTTAATGTTGTCTTGTCCACACTTGCGCTTGGAAAGTCGAGTTACAGTTAGCACGGTCGGACTATATGTAAATTATCTAAACCGACGGTTCAATAAGCAATCAAAAGAGGTATATATAGTCTTGCTGCCTAAAAAGTGCAGTAACAATGGAAGTAATAACTAAATAAGCTATACTCATCCATTTTTTAGTAGCGAAGGTACTAGCGTAGGAAAAAGACAGTATGATTCTGTCTATGCTTGAAGTAAAACAGTACCTGGCCAAACTATAACATAACAGCCAACAGCGTACGAAAATTCCTGAAATCAACGGATATAGGACAACAGATAGGAAGGAAACAACGGATAGGAAGTGATCTCTAAAAAAGCTGATACAAAAAAAATATTCCTGGGGTGCTATCGCGAACATCGAAATTCAAAGGTCGTATGTATATCTCGATCGTTTTTGCTGTATATTCAAGTAACAGAGCTCGATGTTATTTTCGTGCAATATTATTTTCAAGTAGTCGGTTTTGGCTGAACTAATGCCTTCAATATTGATTTGCAGAATGCGAACTGATGGTCCGACATCTCTAGTCTGAGGGCCCTGAAAAGGGCCTTTAAATACAGCATTTGTTGACATGTGGATATCGCACATAATAATTTATGTATAGTTTGCTCTTGGAAGGTTTATGTATATACGCCATACGATTAAATAACAGAGCTCGAGATTCACGAATTTCAAGTGGATGTTGGATTTTCCCGTCTTCCGGCTTTGTCTATGCTGAATTCCGCACTGAATTCAGCTCAAGTGTGTTTTACGGCTACAGCAAGTTTGTATCTACATATATGTATTTACATTATGTGTAGTACTTAAATACTAACGACATCGTTCGTCAAAAGCCAGACATGAATGACTCACCACAACCTATTACGTTGTTAAGGCTTCATTGATGAAACTTTGTATTAGAAGATACCACCGTACACACAACACTGGTACTAAATACTTCAGTCATAAAGATAGTGTTTGCATGCATAGTTAAGATAAGATTGGTTATGTAAACATAAATATTGTTCTCAAGGTGATAATAGTAATCTTTGAAAACAATGATCTAGTGAGGAATAGGTTTGTAGGTTATCTATGTTTATGTTGCTCAATTTCGCTTAGTTTTTGAGTTAGATCTGCGAGGGACGAGCTGAGCGAGGCCTTATAGTATAATCCTACAGTAAAACTTGATACAAAATATAAAGAATAATCCTTGTATAACTTGATGACACCATTATTTTTTATACCTATCAAGAATTAAAAAAAATAGATTGTTCCCTTGTTATTACATTATTAATTAAGGACTTTTTTCACCAATTGGAATTACAGCAATGTCAGAGACATTGGTATAATTAATGTAGATTTCGTGTCACCACAATAGCGTGCTTAGCAGAGAATATGAAGAATATGTTTGGAACTGATCATTGTTACCTCCCTTTACTTTTTTTTATTCTTGAGGTGTGGAAAAGTCACCAAAAGCCTTTTGTAATGACTATTTTTCGTTTCAATAAATTTAAATGATTTCCTCGGGTTTGTACAGTCGACGTCAAAGATAATGTTTATACTTTAGTAGGTACCTTATTACAAAGACGTAAGGTGCAAAAGTGTAAACAATATTTGACGTCGACTGTACAATAATTATCACTAGCTATACTAATATTGCAAGACATATATTATAAATAGAGGTGACACCATCCATCACGAGCACTCGGCCAATGACAATTGAGGCAATTTACGAGCTTAAGATTAAACGGACTCCGCGGCCTTGGGCTCCGTTTTGAAGACTATGAATTTTGTTAGTTTTTTAAATACCGCGACGGTGGCAAACAAGCATAAAACCCATCTGATGGTAAGCAGCTACCGTAACCCATGGACGCCTGCAACTCCAGAGGTGACACAAGCGTGTTGCCCAACCCTTAGTATAAAGGAGGAGTCAGTGTATTGATGGCTAAAGGGACACTCCCCACAAGTCCCCTTCACAAATATTTAAGTGAAGGTTATGTTGGTATACCTACATATCTAAGGGGGCTAACCGACTATCAATCCGCCTAACAATATCGGCCTGTCAGTTAGAACAAAAATTTGACAGTTCCGAACAACTGAACAGGCCAATATCGTCAGGCCGACTGATATTGGGTGGGCCCCATAAGTAGTGTACAATCAAGGCCTAAAATATCAATGGGACTTATTGGTTCAAAATATGTATACACGACCCTAATCCCATAATAATGAAGTAACATATTTTTGGCCAATAAATCACACCAGTAGGTATATTTTACAACTTGACAGTGCCTGAAACACCAATTTTAAGTTACAAATCTTATTTAAATATATCTAAACACACATTAAATTAACTAAAATAAAGATAAACAATCCATCTGCCACTATAACTTACTAAAACCATTCAATAGAAATTCCGTCCTGAAATAAATTAGCAGGATAAATTTCATCCTCACTTTAAATAGCCAGTGAAGCAAAACTTAAATATCTGTGTTTTCTTTTCAAATTAAACTCTTCTCACTTATTAAACAAGGTTTGTTTTTGTATAGCATCATTGTGAAATTTGTGAAGTAAAAAGCCAATATGGACCACCCAATACATCTGGTATTTGAGCTATAAATATATAAAGGAAGTTGAGAAATATAGGTTGATCTGGTGATGTGGAAGTTTTAATTGATGTTTATTGATATTTTAGTTTATTTTCATAGCTTCGTTTTATGACAGATTTTTGGGAGCATATGGGTAAGAGCATAAAAATAGAGCAGATCGATCTTATACTATGTAGCAGGGTTGAATGGTAACTGGTTAAAGATTGTATGAAAATAAATGTGGCCGAGATTAGAGCGTTGTCTCACTTGCGATTTGCGAGCGAGTTTTGTATGGAAGCGAACACGCCGCGAGTTCGCCGCATAGGTACGAGTTTTGTATAGAAATTGCTTTCAAATCGCTCAAGTGTGATAAGGCCCTTAGTGCAAGTGACCACTTTGTCCATGAACAAGGACACTTAATTCTTTCACTAATAGATAGTGTATATTGTGTAGTCTCTACCGCCTGTTGACTGCCTCGACTTTTTAACTATTTACTGTACTGTATTTCATTGAATTGTGCAATACAGAATATTTGTATTGTCTTGTAGTTTTCAGAAAGTGCTAGTAACTCCATATCGACAAAGTGGTCCCTTTTTCCCAGGACAAATGGTAAATTGGTAAGTAGCAGGGCCACACAAGCCGAGCAGGCTCGCGAGTAAATTACTAAGTGAAGAAGCTTGGGCAGTGACACTTGCATGTTTGCTTTACGGTTCGCGGGGCAATTTCATCACCGAGCAAAATATTTTGTGAATGCATTCCGTCTTAGACTGAGGTATGAAAACATGCAAAATTTGTCAGTTCTTAGCAGTGGCGGTGAGTCAAAAAAGTTCTTAGCCAAGCCGGTGCTTAATTTGGCTTAAAATTTCTTCATGAGCTGTAGGAAATTGGTGAGATGCCTGAAAATAAGGCAAGCCGTCGGGAATCGGGTATTGTGGACTGGTGCTTAGGGTAAATATGTAACTGTTGGCATGTTTACAAATAAATTTGGGGATTGCTTGACAGGGTCAGAAATTGAATAGATCTACATAAAATATTTACAAACATGAACCTCAAATTCTAAATATGAAAAATAAACTTTCGAAATAATTTATTCTGCTGCCAATTGATAAATAATGCGGCCAAAAATTCAAATATATAAAATAGCTTGGTACAGTTAGAGTAACTAATGGAAATGTTACCATGAACACCACAAATATTTTTTTTTTTTTTCAAAGAAACAAACAGTCATACATGAACATTGCATTAAGAAGTAAAAACAAAAATTAGACCTGTAGTTTCCTAAAGTATACAAAGTTGTGATACGTAGCTAAAGAAAAATTGCACAAAATATACAATGATAACATAAAAACAGTAATTTGCCAGCATGACATCACCAGGGGCACAGGAGTCAGAATTGTCACATGTTATCAGTCTGGATCTGGATATTAGTCATAGTTATTTTACAAGTAATTGAGTAACAAAAGGAAGTGTGGGATTAATTTGATGTAAATTGTGCAACTTGTAAGATAAGCCGAAGGTTATTACGCCAGTAAAAAACTTATATGTATTCCGTATGAATCCAAAAATTATATAGACAAAAATACAATGTGATTTGGTAACAAAATTGCATGGATATGATATTGAATGGAATTAATTCATAAAGAGTCCATGCAATTTTACAGCGGGGTGTATATTTCACAGACATTGACACTGGGCAAAATTTAATTATTGGGTTACATAATTTGTTTGTTTACATTCTTTTAATAGTAAATTACACATGGAATATAATTATATTTTGTCCGGGAAGAAAAGAGTCATGGTTTATATGGAAGCTCATATATTATTTGACACTATTCTTTCCAGACAGACTCAATTAGATAAATAACTACTATTAAAACATAATATAATATTTGACTACAGTATTAAAATATGTGTTATTAGGTTTTTAAAATAATCAATTGAGATTTAATAAAATTTAACTAGTATATTAAAAGAGATATTGGTAGAAATGGTATGTTGAGTATAAAAGGATGCTTACAAGTAACTAATTAATAGGACAGATAATAATATATTGTGGTGCATAGTTATGCTTGAGAGAGAAATTTTATATGGAATATATATATGATTTTTATATTATAAAATGAACTATTAGCATTTTGAACACTATTAAACAATGTATCACAGGAATATGTTATTAACTTATTACTGTGAGCAAATTGTACTTTTAATTAAACTAGTGTGACTGTGACAAGTGTATTTTATTACACATATTGTAAGTATTATTTATTACACATATTGTAAGTGGGGTTACCCCAGCCCCAACCATTAACTCAATTTGTAACTGCTAAAAAACGCCGCAATTTCATCACGCGACAAAAGCGGCACGATAACATTATCGTGACAAAAACTGACCACAAAAGCGTTGCCTTCGGACCAGCCTACGTGCCAAACTACCTGTGAGATGTACTCAAAGAAATCTAGGACAACCGGCACCGCGCCCAACACGCTCGTTCCATGAACATTCCAATAAGAATAATAGTATTTACTACTGTACAAATATAATAGTAAAGTATTACTACGAGTTCTACACTTTCACAACACTTTTTAAAGGAAAATTAGTCAATGATATGTATGAAAACTGAACTTTTTCAGTCAGATAAGAACGGCTTATTGATAAATAACAAGTTTACAACACGTAATTCAAATATACTGACCTGATAATCAACAAGATCCCATTAAACAGCAAGTGCGAAGCCCGAGCACCGCTATGTTAACTCACAATACTCCGGTTTAGCACGTAAACACTTCAGTTTTAACAAAATAAAGACAGAACTGGTAAATATAACACCAACCACGAATCCACCTTTATAAACGCAGTTTCACAACGCACTTTGAGGTCCAACAATCGGATTGTTACTTGAACAATTTCGTACACGAGTTATTCACCGTTTTTATTCATAGCAAGGTGAAATCGTTTGAGACGAGTGGCAGTTGCCGAAGATACTACGGGCGCGGGCGGCAGGGTGTGCGCGCGTCATCCGCCATATTGGACAATTACGTCATCTTGCCAGTATGCCAGTGTTGCCATGTCTAAAGGAAACCAAGACCAAGTAACGAAAACGAAAAACTGTTTCTTTCTATAAATAATGAAAATAACGTTTTATTTAAAATGTCTTAATTCAACAAAACCATTGTTTTTTATTAAATTACGTGCCTGCCAAAACTTTTGAAATATTGCTTAGATTAAGGGTCGCCACACACCTAGCGGTTTTCCTCGCGGAATTACCGGAAGTAGCGGAAATTCATAGACAAATTAAGCATTTTGTCTATGAATTTCCTCTACTTCCGGTAATTTGTCTATGGCTTCCATACAAAAAATCTGCTACCATAGACAAATTTCCGCTACCATAGACAAATTTCCGCTACTTCCGGTAATTCCGCGAGGAAAACCGCTAGGTGTGTGGCGACCCTAAAGAAAAAATATCTAAACCATTTAAGGCCGCATATTCACGAGCGGGGTCACATTAAAAGCGGTATTACACATTGCAACCTGCAGGGCCCAATCTGTCAGGTTGGAAGGTGTAATAGAAGGTAGGGCCCGTAGGGAGCTGAAGGAGGGATAGGAAGAGGCAGGGTACACAACAGATTGGGCCCTGCAGGTTGCAATGTGTAATACCGCTTTTAGCACTGCTATATTATTGCGATGGCAAAATTTGGACATCACTAGGACGATTTGTAAAAAAAGTAACAACTGTCAATACTGTCAAAAAAAAGTAAAACAAAACAAAGTTTTGTGTTTTGTTTACTAAACTACTTAGAATATTTAATTTATAAACCAAGTTAATCACACCTAGACCAAAAAGGCGTGTTACACTTGTCCTAGTTAGCTTCCTAAATGAGTTAGTTTCTAAATTTAGTCAAGTGTAACCGCATTTAGCAAGTAAATTTACTATTGAAAAAAGTTAGGATCCTAATTAGGATGCTAGTTAGGTTACTAAAAAACGTAAAGTGTAACATGGCTTTAATTCATTAGTTTCAGTAGCGCATTCTGTAAATATAATTTAGGTGGAAGAAGTAAATTCGGTTGAAGGTGCGCTGTACCGGTTTTTTTTATTATAATTTCGAATTGAGAAGCGTGGGTAGCCCAGAAAATGGAACAACATTTTCATCAGGTCAGTATGAATGTAGTAAAAGTGGTTTCAAGTTTGTTCTTCGAATTATGTGTAATGAAGTGGTTACTATTTCTTTGCAGGCTTTAGGGGAACCCAATAATGAACGGACAATACTAGACTACCTCAATGAAGACTGCTGGCGAGAGGTACTAAAGTATGTGCATGTCCGAGACATAATACGCACAGAGAGTACCAGCCGTCAATGGCAGAGGGTAATTCTCCAGTACTTATCAAGTAAGCCACTAATACGAGTAGATCATATATAAAAACTTTAATTTAGGCATATAGTCTGTCTGGCCGATAAGTGCAGTAACAGTGGAAGTAATAAGCTATACTCATTCCTTTTTAGTAGCGAGGGTAGTAGTGTAAAAAAGAGATAGTATGATTCTCTATGTCTATGCTTGAAGTAGAACAGACCCTGGCCAAACTATGTTTCACAAGATATCATAATTTCGATCAATTGTATTTTTTTTCTATATTTGAACACTGTTTTTTTCTGCTGATTGGAATTCATAAGTAGAGAGGAATAGAATAGATGTGGAATGTAATTAGGGAGATTTAGTAATTACGGTTATCAAACAAGTGGGAGTATAAGCGAAGCGAGTTCTTACAAACAACTTCTGGTTACTGGGATGTCTCGGCATTTTGATGGTTTTTGATTGAGAGTTTGTTTAGTAACCTTTTTCTGATCTGTATGAAATTTTTTGGGGTTGTAGCAGAGATACATAAAATTTGAGAATTTGTTTATGAGCTGGATCAATCAAGGAGTTGTGGACTTAGAAGGCGAAAAAAATCTTCATACAGGTCTTGTTACATTGGTCAGCTCATTTGCAAGTAAATCGCAAGTTCTCAGTTTGAAGTGGACTACTAGTTTTACTATGTTTAATCCCTGTTCCTTGCAGCTACCCCTATCAGTGTAAGACAGATTGACCCATGGCTGAATAAAGACATGGATGTGCATAATTTTCATAATTGTCTGTACATGTTAAAAGACGATATCTCATTATTTGAATGCTGGTCTCGAAAACTGGGTCATGCAGTGGTGGCCTTTAAGAAATATGGTGCCAAGGAGTACATGGTCCTCAAAAACAACTGCCCTAATTTACAGGTTCTTGAGGTACAAATATTGATTTTGAAGTGGCTTGGATTTTCAATTTCGTTTACTGTTTCTGGTGAAATTATTGATTTCTCGCTCTTATCCTTTTTTCATGTAGGTATTATCAGTATTATTTTTTGCAGATTGAAGATTTTGCGTGGTTACGAATACAGGAATGTTCGCCTTCAGGAGTTTTTTTCCCTCATCTGAAACGGCTTCGTATAACATCCGGAAGTGGGTAGGTAATAAAAATATGTACGCTTATATAGATGTCATACACAAAGGAAAAAGTGACCTAGGCCTCTGATGCCCATGGTTGGGAACGAAACAGTGTTCTACATTCGCGACAGACACCTGTAATGGCTCCTCTACATGAGGGGCCATCATAGGGACGCAGCTATGTGTTAGAAGGAGCTAACGATATTGCGATCTCGTTCCGTCGTATAGCTGCGTCCCTATGATGGCCCATCATATGTAGAGCCAGCCTAAAGTGACCATGACCACAGCAATCCAATATTTCAATATTTTGATTAATAGCACTCACAGACTACACAGACACCTCATCATTAAGCTTTTACAGGGAGCACGAGGTCACCACGCATCAGTGCAATTTTATTCGAAAATTTCTACGATTCGAACAACACATCTCAATAGTATTATACATCAATTTGTAGTGTAACAATCCCGGTTAACCCTTGTAACTTGATTGTTGTAGATGTTTTTAATTCACATGAGTAATGATCAAAAACTTTAACTCAATTGAAATAAGCGGTCGCGCTCTCATAAAAAATTAGTACGGGAGCATTGATGCGTGGTGGCCCCAAGTTGTACTTGTGATGTATCTAGTGCTTGAGGTTATCTGTGATAGCACTTGTCAAATTTATTGATGGTTAATTTACATTTTTTAGACTGCAGAACGCGACAGACGATTGTATTACACCATTCATAACAAGCCAAAATCTAGAGGAACTGGAGATATTTATGAACACTGAAATGACGGGTCTATGTTTGACCAACGTAGGATCAATCAAATTGAAGTCGCTAGTGTTTAGACGCTGCAGACACTTGGCTTTAGAATCGTTGGTCTCTATCGCTGATCGCCTGGGTGGACTGACGAAGTTAGTGTTGACTCAATGCCACAGGTAAGTAGGATAAATCATCAGTTTGTCCACCTTATACTAGAAATTAAACTTTTGAACACCAAGCATCGGACGGAAAAATCGTGCTCTTAGCGCGAGCGCTCAATTAACCCTTTGACCGCCAAAGCCATCAAATCTCGTGCACGTGCCCTCAGCGCCAGGACGTGAAATCACGTCCAAAATATAACCGGTTTGCCTTGGCGCTGAGGACACGATTTTTCCGCCCGATGCTTGGCGTTCAAAAGGTTAAGGAACGACAGCAACATTTTTAACACAGTTGCTGAATAAAGTGCTTTTCTAGTAGTAGTTTATAGTGCTGGAAGTTGGATTTCTCGGACTAGCGCTTTTTATGATACTTCTCCAGCCAATCACAGCTCAGGATTCATTCTCCCACTAGCGCTTTTTACTTTTCCAGCCATTCATTGACTGTTTGAGAATTACTTCCAAAGGATATAATTTTGTATCTACAACCATATCATAAATTCTCTATTGTGCATTCGGAAACCTAAATAATAACAACCATTATTGTAACCAGTACAGAACCATCAGTGTGTTATCTGTGCCAGTGTTGTAATAATGTATGAAAATTCATTATGACATCGATCGTAATGAAAATCCTCCCCAACCGGGGCGACCGGGCACAATCGAGTTGGCTATGGGGGTGCAATGGCGGTCATTATAATGGTTCCCGAACACCTCATTGGGAATTTATAATACGTGTGTGCAGTGTATGTAAATTGTGTACAGTGTATGTAAATTGTGTACAGTGTATGTAAATTGTAACTGTAAATAATTAGGCATTAAAACACTCGAGTGATATTATGAAACTCACTTCGTTCGTTTTTTAATGCCCACACTCGTATTTTAACCTTTTGATTTGAACGCCAAGCATCGGGCGGAAAAATCGTGCCCTCAGCGCCAGCTCGCGCGGGCGCGCAGGGCAAACCGGTTATATTTTGGACGTGATATCACGTCCTAGCGCTGAGAGCACGACTTTCCGGGCGCGTGAGTTGACGGCTTTGGCGGTCAAAGGGTTAATGCCATTATGTAGCAGTCACATAAACTACAAATTGTTTATATCTATCTACAGCAGAAAGCACGATCAATTTCACCTGATACTGGACAAGATGCCCAAATTAGAACATCTAACCATCCAAATTACCGATGCCGCTTATTTTAAAGAAAAGGAACATGATAGCAATGTCTTCTACAAGGCCGTTTGTCGGCTTGTATATTTAAGGCACTTAAGCTCGAACTTTGCCGTCTGGGATCGACATTTGGAACAAATAACTGGATGCTGTAAAAAATTAATAACCTTGAAACTGGTATGTGAGGGTAAGTTATATATCGTTGAACGCGGTTAACCCTTTTACCGCCAAAGCCATCATATCATGCGCAAGGAAAGTCGTGCCGTCAGCGCCAGGACGTGATATGATGTCTAGAATATAACCGGTAAATATAAAGTCCACTGTCCAGTCCAATAAAGCCGAAATGCACGTTATTTTCGTTGCAGTTGTGACAGCCCAAGGCATGGACGCGATATACCGTAACATTGGTGAAAACCTGGAATGCCTCGACCTTCAATACACTCACGACGAAGACTACAGAACATACGTCGCGACTATTAACGCCTGCCCCAAACTCACGGTACGACAACGGCTATTATAACACTCTCATAACTCTGATTTATAGTTCGTTTTTTTTTTGAGATTAGAAAAAAGTTGAAATAAGCATGTACAGGGTTCTTTATCAGGCACGATACGGCATGATACATGTCACAAGTGTCAAAGTGCCTACGCGGCCATTAAAAAATATTTAAATATATTTGTATTTATAGTAAAGCCATGCGTACGTATTTGTAAATGTTAAATTGAATAATATTAATTATTTTACAGTATTATAATAATTGTCATTTGCACGAAATAATTTATTCATATCATTGTTAATGTTGTATAAAACCTGGAGAAAAAGAGGTTCGAAACATATGGTTTTCGATTTAGAACGTACGTGCGTCATTGTCAGTTTTTCAATTGTCATGTGTCTGTAACGTGATAATCAAAACGAAATTGTGTTTCTATTGTTGTTATGGATTATAATCTGCTAATTGTCATTATTTATTTACAAATGTGAACTCTTCATCATGTATACTAATCGTTTGTTGGTGTGATTGCAGTATGTCTAAATTTAACATTCAAACATAACAGGTTAGAACAGGTTGGCAATTTCTGTTACTCAACTATGTTTAGGTACTCAATTTCTAATCTCAATAAAAACGAAGTACATTAACTATTTTTATATTTTTAACCTTTTGAACGCCAAGCATATGACGGAAAAATCGTGCCCTAAGCGCCAGCGCGCGCGAGCGCGCAAGGCAAACCGGTTATATTTTGGACGTCATATCACGTCCTGGCGCTGAGGGCACGACTTTCCTTGCACGTGATTTTACGGCTCTGGTGGTCAAAGGGTTAAAGTAGTGCATTCCACTCAGACTAAAGTTTGTTATTAAATAAATACAAACTTTGAAAACATTGCAAAAATAAACAACCCAGCAGGAGTTGTACCTGCATCGATAAGCCTTACCGGGGCTCGATCGCTTTACCAATCAAGCTATGGGTTCAGTTACTAAGTTGAAGAAATGTTCAATGCCCTCAAACATCGTTCTGCATTTATTTTTAAATCGGCTTTACAGCAGCCGTAAGCGACATCTAGGTGCTACCAACAGCAGCACCAAGTGCAAGTGGTGCAGGTTCAAGTCTACTATTCAATATGCTCTGTGGTTCAAGTCCAGCTGGGTTGATAATTAGGGTTCCGTAGCCAAAATGGCAAAAACGGAACCCTTATAGTTTCGCCATGTCCGTCCGTCCGTCCGTCCGTCCGCGGTCTAGCTCAGTGACCGTTAGCACTAGAAAGCTGAAATTTGGTTTGAATATGTGCATTAACCAAGCCGACAAAACGGTAGAATAAAAACGCGAAAAATATATTTTGTTAGGGTACCTCCCGTACACGTGAAGTGGGGGGCGAAATTTTTTCTCGTTCCAACTAAGTTGTGTGGGGTATCGTTGGATAGGTCTTTTAAAAAGAATTAGGGTTTTCTACTACAGTTTTTGGATAAAACGAATACTCTCGGAAATAATAGCTCCGAAAGTTTAAAACAGGGCGTCCCCGTCCCCGTCCCCATCTAACTTTTGAATCGTGGGTCCTAAAATTTGGAAAAATTCATGAAACTGAGGCCTAATGAGTACCTTCAATGAAAACTATATTGAAATAAATCGGTTGAGCCGTTTTTGAGTTATCATTCAAAACCCCATAGTGAAAGGACGTAAGTAAAAATGACGTAAGCGCCGCCAAATTTCCCGTAAGAAACGACCTTTTGAATTAAAGGTCTCAGTTTACGGAACCCTACACTGAGCATGGCCCGGCATGCTCTTGGCTGGTTTTTTTTCAATGTTTTCAAAGTTTGTATTTATTTAATAACAAATCTCATTTAGTAACTTTTATAACCAGCATCTTCGGTAAAGGTTGCCTTCTAGTGTGCCTCTTTTTGTGTGCTGATGCTGATTGTAATGTAATGCTCGGTAATATATCAGAACATTATATTTTTCAGTGTCTGAGGGTAGATGCCGTAGTTGTGAAGAATGAAATAACGGAGCTGGCGGAGGCTCGACGCCAAATGTGCTTAAACCAGCGCCTTCAGGTGGTTAGTGAGTTTAACGAGGATGATGACCCTTGCAATAACTATGACTCTGATCCTTGCGTGCATAGCGAGGTTGAGGTAAGGAATTTTCTTTTCAACACTTCACATCGGAAACGCGCTCTTTATCCCTTGAAAGCGGTGCTTTTTTTTCAGGACGTGTTCGACTTGGTATGTGCCGCATACTATTACGATAGCGACGGGGTTTCAGATAACGACGACGACGACGACTTTTAAACCGTATCAACACCAGCACCTGTACCACGTAAATGTGGCTTTAGTAAAAACTGATTTAATCACGCGCTCAGCAAGCCAAATCGCTTGATATCACGTCCAAAATATAACCAAGTGCGCTTGCGCAAACTTTGCTCTGCCGTCAGTGACACGATTTTTCTGTCCGATGCTTGGCGGTCAAAAGGTTAAATAGGCCACAGCACCTACTGCAAATATGTAACCCTTTGACCGCCAAAGACGTCAAATCACGCGCACGGAAATTTGTGCCCTCAGCGTCAGCCCGTGATTTCACATCCACATAAGCGAGTTCGATGGTGGTCAGTGTTAAACACGTAGAAAGAAGGGACAGATCTATAGTGAGAGTGTAAGAACTTCGCCTTTTACTCGAAACTTACTACGTATGCAATTTGACCTCAGTCAGTTGGCTGCCACAAGGTTAAGGCACTGGTCCCACCGCGAGCTAGTAAGCTATGAGCTATCGGCTATAAACACGAACAAAAGATAAGCACTCCCGTGTAAATAAAAGAGACACGGCGATATTTATAGTTACTCGCCCAGCGGTGAGCTATAAATATCGCCGTGTCTCTTTTATTTACACGGGAGTGCTTATTTTTTGTTCGTGTTTATAGCCGATAGCTCATAGCTTTAGCTCGCGGTGGGACCGGTGCCTAAGGTACAGACTACACACTTAACTTATACAGGATGTTCCAAAAATACTGGTGATCCGTTTAAGGGGATATTTAATATCGTATTGCGAGTAAGAAAAAGTACGAGAAAAATTTTTTGGACGCGAAAAAAAATTTTTTTTTTGATGGGGCACGTCGTCCTAGCTGGCCAACCGTCTATTCAAACATTTATTTATTTATTATTTTATTTGTTCAAATCACATATACTTAAGTTTACAGTTTAACACCAAAACACTTCTATACAAAACCAAAAAATTTTTTTTCCAAAAAAATATCATAATTAGAATACGATACCAATTATGCCCTTAAAAGGATTACCTTATCTTATCTTATCTCATTGTATTCGGGGGCCCGTAAGGATACACTTCGACCCAAAGGGATCTTTTGTGTAGTTGCCCCCTAGTACACCTACTCGAGAGCTTTACCACTAGAGAAGGATTACCACTATTGTTGTTATTATATACAGGGTATATAAGTTTAAGAGCTTGTGATTAAATAATTAAAATTGTTTAAATTCACGGTGTCTTTTATTTAAAATGCTACATTACTACAGAGAAATGCTTCCAGTTTGTCTTATGAATCAAGATTCAACATATTGATTCATGACGTACATAATATTAACATACAAATTTACTGACAAAAAAATCAGACATATTGTTGTACAGTCATCAGCAAAAGTAGCTAAGCGGGTAGGGTGTTCAAAATGAGCTGAACACTTTATTGTTAAGAGAATAAGAGCGTGTGTAGGTCATTTTGAACACCCTACCCGGTTAGCTACTTCTGCTGGTGACTGTACAAATAATAATACTAAGTATTGTGAGTATCATATTTATTATTAATAGCTTATGCATTATTTAGTCAAGTTTTATTTGTTACGTCATATACACGTATGGATGGCACAGGCTAATATTCGTATTATTCAAAAACCCAATCACTGTCATAATAGTCAGAGTCCGAGATGTAGTCCAAGTCGATGACGTCCTGAATAAATGAGAAAAAAATACTATTAGCAACATAGATTAAAACAATATTTATATTTAAACCATCGGACAATGTCTATATAGTTCATTATAGATTTTGATCCGTAAATAATTAGTTCTTGATTTTTTTTCGAAGTTCCTTTGGGGGGGGGGGGGGGGGGGGTCACTGGGAGTTTAAATTAAAAAAGTAGACCGAATCGGGTTTTTCTTGAATAACTCGGCCATTTTTAATTTTACAGTATGACCGTGAGGACAACAATTTTAGGACATTTTTTGGATATAATGACTGAACTAATACACAAATCAAGTAGGTACATTAATAAATAATATTAATCAAAAAATAACCGACTTCAGTTAGGATCCGCTTTTCCAAGACGAAATGCCTGAGTTGCTGTAAAAAATACTGAAATCACTATGGGTGTACCTACAATAATTAAAGAGTTCCCTCGATTTCTCCAGGATCCCATCATTAAAAAAAAATGTTGATTACCTCAGCGTGATAATGTTCGCATGGATCCTTAACATAAGGATCGCATTGATCGTCATTTTCACTGAAGGCACTGATGATTTCAAGACGGTGGTCTGTACGCATTTCGCGTCGCGCCTCCGCGAGTTCATTTATCGAATACTTTACAACACAAGCGTCAACCCTGAAACGCTGCAAACAAAATCATGCTTTCAATTTTTTTACGATTAGAAATATAACGGTCGATTTCGCCCTTGCATTTTTTTTTTAGCCTAATCTGGGAAAAATTTAGACGAAACCACTTGTTTCCAGTATTAGTGATACGCCTGAGACAATAAGAGGCGAATTGGCGAATATTATAATCATGTTCCCAGAGTCACGATTGTTGACTGAGGAGCCGAGCGTAGCGAGGTGACGAACGTCTCCGTTATAACTCACAAGGAGAGGCCTCACGGGCGTGCGGGTACGTGTTGGGTCTGGGGTCTTTCACTGGTACGACGATTAGGCAGATTGATGTGTGTGTATACTGTGTATTGGTTGGTTGGTTGGTCAGTGTCGGTCTAGAGGTCGCATTTTTCATCCGATTTCGATATAACTTGGCATGTATGTTCCTTGATTTATTTGCCAAAAATAGTCGAGCCATTTTTTTGATTGGCGGGAAAATGAGGGGGAAAAGGGGGGAAGTTTGCTGTCGCGTTATTTATGGACGGATTTCAATCATTTTCGTGTAAAAGGTCAAGCCCACCCTTCCTTAGAGGTTGTTGTAGGAGGGGAAAGGAGGGAAATGCTCCGAAGTCTACGATTCACAGAACTACTAGTTTTATTCCTACAAAAGACCATATTAGCGTCTTCTGAACGTCGGAGTCAGCGTTGAGAGCGTTTCTAGTTTCACAACTTTCACATTCTCCGATCCGATATCGGATGTGGCATGGCTCTAGAAGAAATGCAGCTGCTAGAGAGTGCTCTTGGACATCAAGCCCACCTTTTTGTGTAATTGCTCTATTTCGAACAATACAGATTTGTTAATTACATCCGATATCGGATCGGATAATGTGAAAACGCTCAGAGACTACTGCTCAACGCAATGTGTGTCTGTTGTCATATCTGTAGCACCATTTATTTATTTATAAGAGCCAAGAGTGTCCCACTGCTGGGCAAAGGCCTCCCTCCTTCCCTTCCACGTGTCCCGGTCTTGAGCCGTCTCCCACCAGTTTGTATCGAAGTCGTCAAGGTCGTCTCGCCATCGCCGTCGAGGTTTGCCGCGACCCCGGGTTCGGTTTTGTGGGACCCATTTGGTAGTGACTTTAGCACCATAGCGTTTTATAATTATATAGCAACCAAGCGAGTGATCTTATATAATATATGTCTTATTAAAATAGGTTCAGCCGATGAGGTTTTCTAATTATTGATGATGATGATGATTTCTTCCTGTTATCCCTGATTAGGGACAATGTCCCTAATGAGCTGTTCTGCAGCACAACAGAACAGTTTATTATTATAATTTATAAAAGTTATCGTAGGTACCTTAAGTTTGGGGCAGGCGTATATGGTGGGTATGTATGTGCTGCATTCAATGTCGAAGGGTCGGTATTGGAAGTCCAGGCATTCCAGGTTTTCGCCAATGTTACGGTATATCGCGTCCATGCCTCGTGACGTCACGGCTATGACAAAAACTACTATTGTATCAGGGGTTTTTTAAGCTTTTCGCCGCCAAGCGTTGAACAAAAATGACGCGCCACCGACGCCACGTAATCGCGTTTTGTCAAGCGAAATTAAACTGCGGAAGCCCGCGTAGGTCCCTATTGCACTACAAAGCCTGTCGGCTGTTGCCGACGGTGGCGTCCATGGCACGACTTTTTGATTTCGGCCATAGCCGACTGTGGCGGTGAAAGGGTTAACATTTAGGTATATTGTGCCAGGTCATTATGTAGGTCATAAAACCATACTGTTACGACTTTTACTATGGAACCACCTCTGATTTCAAGATTTTTTTTGTTATTTTATACATTTCGGTCCGATGTCCGATACTCGGGGTTGATCCCATATATTAAAAAGTTGTTCAGTATAGACTATATTATCACCTCGATTAATGTCTAATGGTTCCTCTACTTGATGGGCCATCATAGGGACGCAGCTATGCGTTAGAGAGAGCTAAATATATTGCGATCTCTTTCTGTCGTATAGCTAGGTCCCTATGATGGCCCATCATGTAGAGCAGCCGTAAGCGTTTGTATGTGGACTTTCCTAGGTAAGTATAATCATTAACCCTTTGATCGCCAAGTATCGGACAGAAAAATCGTGCCCTCAGCACGAGCACACTCGCTTATATTATCACGTGCTGATGGTTATGGCACGACTTTTCGTGCACGTGATTTGACGTTCTTGGCGGTAAAAGGGTTAAGAGAAACAGTTATAAACTTAGTTACGAAAGAAAAACTGAATAGGACCACCGAAATTGTAAATAAAAAATAATTAAATAAAAATTGCATTTGAAGGATCCCAAGTTATATTGACGACAGCGTTGTCTCTTTTACTATTTGAGAATTCCCTATAGTATAATAATAGGAAGTACGAACCCATACTGTTCTAACCACCTTATGGCTTCTCCACATGATGGGCCATCATAGAGACGCAGCTATGCGTTAGAGGGAGCTAACGATATTGCGATCTCGTTCTGTTGTATAGCTGCGTCCCTATGATGGCCCATCATGTAGAGGCAGCCTTTAGTCCCCAATGCTCATATTTACATTTACAATTTCTGTTATTAGACTTTTAGACATGATTACACTTACCGTTGACTTTACGGTCCCCAGCACACACCAATTTCAAACTTTTTAATTTCTTACAGCATTTGGATAGTTGTTCCAAATGTCGATCCCAGACCGCAAAATTCGAACCGAGATGTTCCAAATTGGTGAGTTTACAGACGGCATTATAAAAGACATTGCTGTCATGTTTTTCTTCTTCTGAACGAACGGCGGCGTCGGTAATTTGTATGGTCAGATGTTCCAATTTAGGCATCTTGTCCAGTATCAGGGGAAATCGATCGTGCATTCTTCTGCAGAGGTTTTATTTAAAGTTTTGTACACCACTTAAGAAAAAAATTTAACCAAAATTTCCAAACATTTTTCGTCAAATCCATTCCGTTACCGAAGTCTGTGAAAAATGGTAACGAAATGGAAAAAAATTGGGACATATTTTTCTTTAATCAGGGGCAATGCATAACAACTTGTAACGATTATTATTAGCGAAAGCCTCTTTCTTTCAACAAATGGGACTGGAAAGAGACTTATATTATTCGTTACAAGTTGTTATGCGATCGGCCCCAGGAACGAAGTAGTCGCCTTCGTAAAAACTAAAAAATAAAGTGTCCGAGCGTACTCCAGTCTCCATAGAGCCATGGAAAATAGCCAGGGTTAATATTAGGAGGATGATGATCCCTTGTACCTTTTGGTTCCTGTCAGAACAAACTTAGTCAGCCCCCCGAGGCGATCGGAGATGGAAACCAACGATTCAAACGACAAGTTCTTGCAGATTCTAAACACTAGGGACTTCAATTTAATTGATCTTAGGTTGATCAAACATAAACCCGTCATTTCATTGTTGATAAATATCTCCAGTTCCTCTAAGTTGTCGTTTGTTATGAATGGTGTAATGCAATCGTCTGTAGCGCTCTGCAGTCTGTAAAAAAGTACCAATATATTTGAAAAATCATTTAATAAATCAATATGTATTATGAGACAATCTTGCACAAATCGATCCCACAGTAAGCTCAATAAGGCTTGTATTGTGGGTACTAAACGATGATATTATAAAAGATAGATATAGGTACAGGTACGTAAATAAATCCTTAAACATAAAAAAACATCCATAACACAAGCACAAATATCTGTGATAAACACACAAATAAATGTCCTTACCAGTTTTCGAACCCGTATAAACTAGGAGGCCGTTAAACAAATAAATCATAACTATAAAATAAAATCGTAAATAATACATTTCGATGCTAGTGCGGCAAGTATGTCATTAATACTTCACGAGTACCGAATCGGCAAGCTCGGCTAGTGTGGACGTGCCTCGGCCGAGGCAAACGAACGCTCGGCCGGAATGCCTCGGGCGAGCCCCGCGCACACTAGCCGAGCTGCCGTGCGCGGCAATTTCATCGCGAGGCGGTTCGTCAGGTGGAGCCACGGCTAATGAGCCGTAGAACGCTCGGGGCATTTTTAGTGAACGCAGCATCAGGGGGTGATTTTTGCGATTCTAGCACTTGTAAGTAACATTTAAAATACTGAAATTATGTTTTCATAAAAATATGGAACAGCTATGGAAATTTAAAATCATGTGATAATGCGATCATGCGATAAAATTGGCGCCAAACTATTGTTTGCGATAATTTTTTGAATTCAAAAATCAGGCCCCAGTATTATTTTATTACCTACCCGCTTCTATTACACGATGTTACACGAAGCCGTTTCAGCTTGGGAAAGTACACTTCTGTAGTCGGAAAATCCTGTTTTTGTGACCACACAATATTTTCAAGCTGTAAACATTAAACTATGTATTTAAAACCCTTTAGGATGTGATGAAGGTTACTTAGGTAAGATATACATGTACATATACATGATGTTACAAAAATTCGGTCAGCCGTGGCTGTCCCATAGAATTTTTTTTTTGCATCCAAATATATTTTCTCCTACTTTTCCTTAGTCGCAATATGATACCAATTTATGCCCTTAAACGGATCACCAGTACTTTTGTTACACCCCGTATGTGATAGTGTAGATCAAAAGGTACCATTCAGCGGCTAGGGCTTATACTTTTGTTGGTAGAATACAACATTGAATCTGTACGATAGACAACGTAAGTACCTTCCGCCAAATGGCCCCTACTTAAAAAAAAGTCACAATAAGATTAATTTACCACATCCGAAATTCTATTTAAAGAATCTGTAGGTACCTCAAGAACCTTTAAATTAGGGCAGTTGTTTCTAAGGACCATGTACTCCTTGGCACCACCACCATATTTCTTGAAGGCCTCCACTGCATGGCCCAGTTTGCGAGACCAGCATTCAAAGGATGAGAATTTCTCTTCTTTTGTTATGTACAGAATATTATGTAAATCTGTATCTTTATTCTGCCACTGTTGCATCTGTCTTATACTGATATGGGTAGCTGAAAGGGACAGGCATTAAAAATAATATGCTAGTTGTGAAATAGCTCCTGAATGACATTCCCATCTATTCCACTCCACTTTCCTATTGGTAGAAAAAACAAATTGTAGGTATAATAAATAAATAAATAAATATTATGGGACAATCTTACACAAATCAACTTAGTCCCACAGTAAGCTCTATAAGGCTTGTGTTGTGGATACCAGGTGACGATATATATAATAGGGTTCCTTTAAGAAGGCAAGGAATCGACCAGAATGGAGAGCAATACAACATAGAGCGACTTATGGTGGTCACGACCCTCAGACATGAGGATTCGACTATGAAGAAGAAGGAGATAGACAAATACTTAAATACATAGAAAACATCCATAACTCAGGAACAAATATCTGTGATAAACACGCTAATGAATGCCCTGAACAGGATTCGAACCCGGGACCTCCTGCTTTGTAGGTAGGGTCACTACCGACTAGGCTAGGATGCCCACAATAGATCAATATTATGATATCTTGTGGAACGTATACCTCAATTAAAGGCTTTATATTCTGTTCTGTTATTTATATTAGTGGCTTACTTAATAAGTACTGGAGCATCACCCTCTGCCATTGACGGCTGGTACTCTCTGTGCGTATTATGTCTCGGACTTGCACATACTTCAGAACCTCCCGCCAGCAGTCTTCATTGAGGTAGTCCAGTATTGTCCGTTCATTACTAGGTTCTAAAGCCTGCAAAGTAAAGTAGTGAGCATCTCTATATTATAATGAATTTTAGAGTATTGTGTCATATTGATATTCATTAGCCGTGTCTACACCTGGCGCACCGCCTCGCGAGGAAAATGCCGCGCGCGGCAGCTCGGCTGGTGTGGACGTGCCTCGGTCGCGGCAAACGCACGTGCGGCCGCAATGCCTCGGGCGAGGCACGTTCACACTAGCCGAGCTGCCGCGCGCGGCAATTTCCTCGCTAATTATAAAAGCATCCATGAGCTCAAAAAATATTTTCAGAGCCTTTTGATTTGAGAGAGCTAATGACCCAACTTATCCACGCTTTCAATTTGGCAAACGATGAACCAAACATCCTACATACAATTTCTCACTACCGTAAAACGGGGAAAATAGGAATCGCGGGGTAAATTGGAATAAAAGTCTGCTTTTCTAAACTGGTCTGTTAGTTCCATTACAACTAGACAGGAGGTCAACTTATTAATTTCTGAACAAACATGGTATTTTTTGCTACTGACTACACTAAGCATTTAAATCAGCCAATGCCGTTTCAGTAAGAAAAACACATTTAAAGTTAGGGTAGTCGTCAACACGTGTGCATAGTGCGTTTTAACTTCAAGTTTTAGGTAAGTAATATTGTGAAAAGTGTTAAAATTTGTGTAATATCAATTATAATAGTGTATTGTGGTTTAGATAATTAAAAAAGTAAGTAAATAATTTTAATATTTCATTAGAAATCTTAGTTTTTCTATAACCACTTGTTTTTAGGTTAATTTTGGGATAATAGGAACGGTGAAGGGGAAAATTGGCACGTCAACAGGTATAATTGGAACAACGTGGGGGTTATTTGGTTTGTTAATGGGGGAAATTGGCATTACTTAATAGGGTTGTCAAAAATTAAAAATATTTAATTCAATAAAAATATGGTCTCACCAAGCATTTTTAATTTAGTACCTATTGTAATGATTTTTTTAGACTAGTTTAGAAATCACCTGATGATGATGATGATGATTATGATGGTACCTATCTATATATCTATATCTTTGAATAGATTGAGTGACAACCCTAGTAAAAATTCCAATTAACCTCACTTTCGAACCTATTTACCCCGTCAGGGGTAAATTGGAATCCGACCGGGTTTTTGTTAAATATATCAAAATATGACAATAAGTCGGGAATCTAAGGCTACTCAGCATCTAAAAGAGCTTACCATACATGTTTATGTAGTACTATAAAATACTCTATGACTTACGGAAGATGGTTAAAATTCTAGTTGAAAGTGAACATTGGACCTATTTACCCCGTTTTACGGTATGTCAATATTCGTTTAAGTATTCAGTATTCTTTTTGTTGAATATTAAGATTAACTGTGACTTGTTTCATTCTTTATCCAGTATTTATCTCAATGAAGCCTACACCTACTCACCTGGTGTAAATAGTTTGGCATTTTCAGGGCCTATCGGAGTCGGACGCCTTAAGTTAAATAAGTCACTAAAGTGTACTTTTATCCGAATTTAATTTTTTACGGTAATTAGATGTAGAGAATAGACAGTAGTCGGTATTAGTAGGTATTAGTAGGTATTAGTAAATCCAAGCTAGGGATTATTATTGTGTAATACAAGCACATTTATTTGGTTTGATAGCTTACTTATTATAGTTTATTAGATTGTTGTACAATTTGAATACTTTTAATTCAACACAACAGTGTTGACATGGACATGTTGACATCGTTGATAGTGACAGCACGTGACAGTGTACAGTGTACCAGTGTCATAACCGCGAAGCACTTCGTTCATCGAATCGTCTATTGGCATCACTCTCTTTCGTATATGCAAGAGCGATAGAGACGGGACCATCGCTTTGTCGATTTTCGAACTTCGCGGTAGGCCCACAGTTTATAACTGCTGCTATTTTTTTTACAAATTTTACTAGTGAGTGATGTCCAACCATTGTCGAACATTTGGCATCGCAATAATGTTACAATGATACTGCACGCGATGCAAAAAACGATTAAAATGAGATGGAACGAAACTATAGCACAGAGGTAAATAGTACTATACAGAGAGACCTCTGTAACGTCCCTTCTTCACGCATGACAAGTTCTCTTTCACACTTATGCAAATGTATCGACTATCGGATACGTCGTGTCAAACAACAATTTTTTTGACAGATTTACACTGAGTTGCTCTCGCGATCTCGTTCTGCCGTATAGCTGCGGCCCTTAGATTGGCCGACCTTGGCCCAATGTGTACAGCGGGCTTTAGAAAGAAAGCTCAGCTGTCGAACTGGTTGTGTGAAACAATCGAGGAGCATTTTTTGTAGAATATTGTCAACTCGGGATCGATATTAAATTGGAGCCATATCGCGGCGAGTATAGGTCCCTTTATTTACCGATAGAGCTTGGGGCTTGGGCATCACTACCAATAACACTTGTAAAAAAAAAACTTTCAACTGTCATGTCATTAAGTATTTAAGTAATTTAACTTCTTTAAATCCCAACGTTTATCTTAATATTTCATCTTTTCATTTAAAAAATCTGAATGAAACGGTACGTGATCGGCGTAGCGTTTAATTAAATTTACAATTTCAAGATTTTCAAGGTTAACGGTTACTTACGAAGAGTTTGTTTTTTCGTCTTTGTTTTAAATATAAAGTAAATAAACAACTAAACACCGGGTGACACCGGTCGTTCAACTTGCAGCTTAAGATTTCAACTGATTACTTAATTACTTGTCCAAAGATGCTAGAACAAGCCGATAACGATCGCACTATTCTGGATTATCTTAACGAAGATTGCTGGCGCGCGGTGCTGGAATATGTGCCCGTCCAAAACTTAATACGCACAGAGCGGACCAGCCGGCAGTGGCAGAGAATGATACTCGTCTACTTGTCGAGTAAGCAAAGTTCATATTGTCTCTAATTAGCTATAGTCACTAATGCTGTAATAGTACATTACACAACTAGGGTGGAAAAACAAAGTATTACCTCCCGTGTGTGCTTTCTTTATTACCTCCCGTGTTGTGTACATCATTTTATGTCTACACTTGGCCAGAAAGCGTCTTTTTCCGTACGGGCAGCATGCGGAAAAAGCCACTTTAAGGCCAGGTGTGGCATAAAATAATGTTGGAATAAATGAATAAATAAATAAATGACTAAAAGTTTTTCAATAGCCGTGTATACACCTGACCTGACGCACCGCCTCGGTCAAGGCATAGAGGCTGCACCTGCATTTGCCTC
The DNA here is from genome assembly GCA_911728535.1 of Pammene fasciana. Lineage (NCBI taxonomy): Eukaryota > Metazoa > Arthropoda > Insecta > Lepidoptera > Tortricidae > Pammene > Pammene fasciana. Next base: position 10,287,310 of record OU452294.1, on the reverse strand, counting down.
GGCCGAGGCACATCCACACTAGCCGAGCTTCCGCGCGCGGCAATTTCCTCTCGGTGCGTCAGGTGGAGAGACGGGTATTAACTAAAAGTTCATGGAGTTTAACCCAAAGAATATAATACTCAACCACACGCAAAATCTTGTGGTCCACACCTATGGCCCCCATAGTATACAAAACTTACGAGTCAGGGGCCTCCGCGCCTGAATGCGTAGCATGGACTTAGCAGTGTGTGTAATAAAGATGGTGCATAACTTAATGTTTATTTGTACAGTAGACGTCAAAAATATGTTTGCACTTTTGAATCTTATTAGAATTACGGTGAAAAAATTGTAAACATATCTTTGATGTCGACTGTACTAACTTATATTGAATCAAAAAATATTTTGGGTTAAAGGTGTCCATTTCAATAAAAAATTACATATTCTTGTCAACACAATGATGAAATCCGCAACACAGGCTTCAGGCTTCGTCAAACTTATTTATTTACTAACAGGAGCTAGGTAACGGACCCGTCCCGAACCGTGTCTTGTCAACTGCCTTTGTTAAAAGGTATACCTAAGTAGTAAGGAGGTACCTTTTTATTATTTATCTTATTCAAAATATATGCTTTTTTTACACAGATTAAAAACGGAGTTTCTTTCTTTACAGGTGTCCGAATCAGGATAGGTATAGATATATGGCTAGTTGACAATAATGTTGACAATAATATTGACCACAACTTTGTTGCCATAAGAACCGACACTGTTTTTTCTTCCTTCGAGCTCTGGTCTCAAAAACTTGGCCATTCCGTTGTATCCTTTGGGAAAGGGTTCCCTGATTTTAAGAATTCTAGTATGGAGAAGGTTATGGTTCTCAGTAATAACATCGGAATAGGTAGAGTATATTTACCTAAACTTTGTAGAACAGTGACGAGAGTCGGAGACTCCCTTAGGTCTATATTTTTTTGTGCGGGATATCCCGTATTTGTATCCCGCATGTTTTAAAAACACACTGGTAAACTAACTTATTCACAAAAAAATTATTAAAAAGGAAACGCTGCAAGTGTGATGGGCACCTTTGCGCCCGGCATAGCTCGTGGGGGACTCTTTGATTAGTTTACATAGTTATATATGCATATTTATTAAGTAGTGTTTTTAATTAATCATATGTTGTTATTTTAATAAAAAGTATATAAAATAATTAAAAAGGTACATGGAATGTTATGAATAAGTTAGTTAACCAGTCTGTTTTTAAAACATGCGGGATACAAATGTAGTACGGAAACAAATGTACTACTTTACACGTACCCCGTTTTGTGACCCGTCCCGGTACGTGTTTTTTCGGAAACGTATTAATATCCGAGTATCTGTCATCATCATCATCATCATCATCATCAGTATCAAATGGCCGCCATCTTGAATTTCTTTGTTTTTCATCCGTTCGCGTTGAAAATTGATATTTGAGGACCTTAAATTAAGGCTTCTTAATACAAAACTTTATCCGATCGGTTCGAAACTCGATATCCGACGATCTTTAAGGCCCCTTAATACGAATTTGAAGTAGAAATTGCAGAAACTGGTCGCCATCTTGAATTTCTTTGTTTTTGATCCGATCAAGTTAAAAATTGATATCTGAGGATCCGCCAGGCCCCCTAATACGAATCTGAGGTCAAAATTGCAAAAACTGGACGCCATTTTGAATTTCGTTGTTTTTGATCGGTTCGTGTTGAAAATCGATATTTGAGGATCGGCCAGGTCCATATATACATGAATCTAAAGTCAAAATTGCAAAAAATCGGCGCCATCTTGAATTTCTTTATTTTTGATCCGATCAAGTTAAAAATCGATATCTGGGGATCCACCAGGCCCCTTAATACGAATCTGAAGTCAAAATTGCAAAAACTGGCCGCCATCTTGAATTTCTTTGTTTCTGATCCGTTCGTTTTGAAAATCGATATCTGAGTATCTTAAAGGCCTCTTAATACGAAACTGAAGTCAAAATTGCATAAACTGAGCGCCATCTTGAATTTCTTCATTTTTTATTTGATCAAGTAAAAATTCGATATCTTTGGATCCGCCGCGTCCCTTAATTCGAATCTAAGGTCAAAATTGCAAAAAATAGCGGCCATCTTGTATTTCTTTGTTTTTGATGCGTTTGTGTTGAAAATCGATAACTGGGAATACACTGGGCTCTTTAACAAGAATCTGAAGTCAAAATTGCTAAAACTGGGTGCCATCTTGAATTTCTTTGTTTCTGATCCGTTCGTTTTGGAAATCGATATCTGAGTATATTAAAAGCCTTTTAATACGAAACTGAAGTCAAAATTGCAAAAAATGAGCGCCATCTTGAATTTCTTCATTTATTATCCGATCAAATTAAAAAACGATATCTTTGGATCCCCCACGTGACCCACGTCCCTTAATTCGAATCTAATGTCGAAATTGCAAAAAATAGCGGCCAACTTGTATTTCTTTATTTTTGATGCGTTTGTGTTGAAAATCGATATCTGAGAATCCAATGGGCTATTTAACAAGAATCTGAAGTCAAAATTGTAAAAACTGGGTGCCATCATGAATTTCTTTGTTTCTGATCCGTTCGTTTTGGAAATCAATATCTGAGTATATTAACGGCCTCTTAATACAAAACTAAAGACAAAATTGCAAAAAATGAGCGCCATTGTATTTCTTTATTTTTTATTTGATCACGTTAAAAATCGATATCTCTGGATCCGTCACACCCCTTAATACGAATCTAAAGATCGGATAATAAATGAAGAAATTCAAGATGGCGCTCATTTTTTGCAATTTTGACTTCAGTTTCGTATTAAAAGGCTTTTAATATACTCAGATATCGATTACCAAAACGAACGGATCAGAAACAAAGAAATTCAAGATGGCACCCAGTTTTAGCAATTTTGACTTCAGATTCTTGTTAAAGAGCCCAGTGGATTCTCAGATATCGATTTTCAACACAAACGCATCAAAAACAAAGAAATACAAGATGGCCGCTATTTTTTGCAATTTTGACCTTAGATTCGAATTAAGGGACGCGGCGGATCCAAAGATATCGAATTTTAACTTGATCAAATAAAAAATGAAGAAATTCAAGATGGCGCTCAGTTTATGCAATTTTGACTTCAGTTTCGTATTAAGAGGCCTTTATAGTACGGGCGGCGGCCGTAGAATCTGCTACGTAACATGATACAAAGATAAGCCCCATGACACATGTTCATAAAAGTGGTGCAGAGTTCCGGAAAAATAGTAAAAAAAAATAGAATTGGCCGAAAGCACAAAAAAGTACCACTTCCGGTTTAAAAAATGGATGGCATTTACCTACGGTATTTGATACTGAGATGATTATTGTGGCAACAAATAGTAATTTGTATTTAGGCACAGAAAATCCCAGTCTGCCAGTTTCTGCATGGCCGGAAGTGCCCGGCAGACTGGTTCAAAAGTGACGTACATTTGGAGTCAAATTCGTTACTTTTAAACTAGTCTACCGGGCACTTCCGGCCAAGCAGGAACTGGCAGACTGGGTTTTTCTATACCTAAAAATAAATTACTATTTGTTGCCACAAGTGTCATCTTTGTATCCAATGACGTAGGTAAAGACCATCCATTTTTTAAACCGGAAGTGGTACTTTTTTGTGCTTTCGGCCAATTCAATTTTTTTTACTATTTTTCCGGAACTCAGCATCAGTTTTATGAGCATGTGCCATAGGGCTTATCTTTGTATCACGTTACGTAGCAGATCCTACGGCCGCCGCCCGTACTATTAAGATACTCAGATATCGATTTTCAAAACGAACGGATCAGAAACAAAGAAATTCAAGATGGCGGCCAGTTTTTGCAATTTTGACTTCAGATTCGTATTAAGGGGCCTGGTGGATCCTCAGATATCGATTTTTAACTTGATCGGATCAAAAATAAAGAAATTCAAGATGGCGCCCATTTTTTGCAATTTTGACTTCAGATTCGTGTATATGGACCTGGCCGATCTTCAGATATCGATTTTCAACACGAACGGATCAAAAACAACGGAATTCGAAATGGCGTCCAGTTTTTGCAATTTTGACCTCAGATTCGTATTAGGGGGCCTGCCGGATCCTCAGGTATCGATTTTTAACTTGATCGAATAAAAAATAAAGAAATTCAAGATGGCGGCCAGTTTTTGCAATTTTGGCTTCAGATTCATATTAAGGGGCCTGGTGGATCCTCCGATATCGATTTTTAACTTGATCGGATCAAAAACAAAGAAATTCAAGATGGCGCCGATTTTTTGCAATTTTGACTTTAGATTCATATATATGGACCTGGCCGATCCTCAAATATCGATTTTCAACACGAACCGATCAAAAACAACGAAATTCAAAATGGCGTCCAGTTTTTGCAATTTTGACCTCAGATTCGTATTAGGGGGCCTGGCGGATCCTCAGATATCAATTTTTAACTTGATAGGATCAAAAACAAAGAAATTCAAGATGGCGACCAGTTTCTGCAATTTCTACTTCAAATTCGTATTAAGGGGCCTTAAAGATCCTCGGATATCGAGTTTCAAACCGATCGGATAAAGTTTTGTATTAAGAAGCCTTAATTTAAGGTCCTCAAATATCAATTTTCAACGCGAACGGATGAAAAACAAAGAAATTCAAGATGGCGGCCATTTGATACTGATGATGATGATGATGATGATGATGACGGATACTCGGATATTAATACGTTTCCGAAAAAACACGTACCGGGACGGGTCACAAAACGGGGTACATGTAAAGTAGTACATTTGTTTCCGTACTACATTTGTATCCCGCATGTTTTAAAAACAGACTGGTTAACTAACTTATTCATAACATTCCATGTACCTTTTTAATAATTTTTTTGTGAATAAGTTAGTTTACCAGTGTGTTTTTAAAACATGCGGGATACAAATACGGGATATCCCGCACAAAAAAATATAGACCTAAGGGAGTCTCCGACTCTCGTCACTGTTCTACAAAGTTTAGGTAAATATACTCTACCTATTCCGATCTCTGTATAATTTATTTATTTATTTTATTCATAATTTTGTACAACTTTTTTTTAAAGGTGTGATGGATGATACTGACGATTATAAAATACTTAAGTATTGTTACGTCTAAAAATTTAATTTATATTTCCTGATGCAGACTATCAATAAAATTACTGCAGGTATAATTTAACCTTTTGACCGCCAAGCGTTGAACAAAAATGACGCGCCACCGACGCCACGTAATCGCGTTTTGTCAAGCAAAATTGAACTTTGTGGAATGACGTGTAGATCCCTATTGGATTAGCAAAGTTGTCGGCTGTAACCGACGTTGGCGTCCATGGTACGACCTTCCGATGTCGGCCACAGCCGACTGTGGCGGTGAAAGGGTTAAGATAAAAATAATACTTACTTAAATTATTTTTATTGTAATTTAAAATAACATGCATATAATTTTGGCTCTGGCGCTGAGGTTTCGATTTCCGTCCGATGCTTAGCGTTCAAAAGGTTAAAGCGGTATTACACATTGCAACCTGCAGGGCCCAATCTGTCAGGTTGGAAGGTGTAATTGAAGGTAGAGCTCGTAGGGAGCTAAAGGAGGGGTAGGACAGGCAGGGTACACAACAGATTGGGCCCTGCAGGTTGCAATGTGTAATACCGCTTTTAAGGTGGCCAAACAAGTATCTCATATAAAAAAAAACTACCTACTGCGCCGATCGTGAGACAAGTCTCTGGCCTAAGTGAGCTTTTTTTTTCAGCTTTTATATCTTTCAATGTTACAAGCACAGCTGGCACCAATCAGATCGGAGGATTTATTCCCTCGTCTGAAAAGGCTTCACGTTGAATCTTGTGAGGTAAGTGGGCCATTCTACTTTTCGTTGTACATTTTGACCCCAAATTTTAGAAAAAAAAATCGTTATAATTATTATTTTGCATTAATAATTTATAGGTTGTTATTTCAGTTTCACATAAATATATCGAACAGCGAAATTCGTGATGTAGGTTTTGAGAAATAAGTGGGTATCCATTACGAATGCGCATAAAATGAAACAACGATACAGTGTGTATCTATTTTTTCATTGCTTAACTGGCAGCAGTGTCGCTCTGAATGATTATTCATATTAAACTTTGGGTAACTAGCTTTAACTTAACAGTTTTTATATATATTTTAATATATCGTTATTCAACTTTTAAGTGTAAGTAAAACCTCTGCGTTACTTTTTTGATGATTCAAATAACATTTTTTTTTTATATAAAGGCTTTTCGTTCTTTACTTGTAAATGATTTTTTATTCAGGTGAGAGGGTTATTTCGGACTAACCATTTATAGCCACAATAATATAAAAAAGTTGCTTAAATACATATAAAAGATCACTTTAAGGCACGGCAGAAAGGGAGACAAAAAAGTCATGCATTAGTTTTAAAAGTAATGCCGTGGTTGATTCGGCATTTTACGTTGTACAGACCACCACAAAAAATAAATATCAAGCTAATACACTTTAATCAGTGTTCCTCTGCCAAATGACAAACACCATTTTTATTATTTTGCAAAAAAATATTATCAACAAAAATTAAAAGCCAGATCAATCTTATGAAAAAAAGATTAAAGTTTTTCTTTTGGCAATTTGATATTTTGTTTATAGAGTGCAAATATATCCCTTTCGACTTATTTTCGTTCCATTTGCTTAGAAAAAGGTGTAGCTAGAGGGTCGAAGGTATAGCCAAAGGCTAGGCTAGAGTTTTATCACACTCACCTCTTTTTTGTTAGCAAATATATATCGGTTAACATTAGCTCTATTGTTTTCTTTCCGTAATACCTCATACTGATCTTTTTGTGGCATGATATCTCTCACGGTGTCCCCTTTACCGTGGCATGACGTGCCGGATCTTTTTCTAGTTTGGCTCGGCATCGCCGTTACTTTTCAGCAATTTTAATGGCACATTGCTGTTTTCTTCGCCTGTCAATAGTAAATAAGAATTTGAATTGAATTAATTCTAAAATATTACCTTAATAAACAGCTAATTTACTGATGGAACAACTGCGTTTCTGCCGAAATCATCAGCGTTACCACATATGGGGACGAGTTTAGTGCAAGGGACCACTTTGTCGATTTACAAGGACACTTTTTTCTTTCACCAATAGATAGTGCATATTGCGTAGTTTTAGAAAGTACTAGTAACTCCATATCGACAAAGTGGTCCCTTTGTCCGTACACTGACACATATAGTCACGCAGTGTAGGGGTAACGCAGGTGCTAATTTAATCTAATATCATTTAATATAAATCACTGAATACGATTATTGACACATTTGCTTTACAATCAAGACTGTACTACTAAAAGTCACAAATTATAAACTTGTATAGATGTCATATACAAAGGAAAAAGTGACCAACGCCTCCGGTGCCCAAGGCTGGATTCGAACCAGCGTCTTCTGCATTCGCGGCAGACGCGTTAACCAACTTCGCCACCTGGCCACGAAAGCACCGGTCGAATTTTCCCGTGTATATGCAATCTTTGTAAATGCTAAGGCGCATTTGGCCAATCATCTAAGGTACAACATTATGAGTCATAACCTCCATTTTTGAGCTCTTAGGAGTTCATAGAATGCGAGAGAGATGGCGCTGCCAGTCAACAGAACTGAAAGAACAAATCAAATTATTTTTAATGAATATTTTGATTTGTTTATTTTAAGTAGTCACACTACTAATATGTATAAATTATAAACTTGTATAGATGTCATATACAAAGGAAAAAGTGACCAACGCCTCCGGTGCCCAAGGCTGGATTCGAACCAGCGTCTTCTGCATTCGCGGCAGACGCGTTAACCAACTTCGCCACCTGGCCACGAAAGCACCGGTCGAATTTTCCCGTGTATATGCAATCTTTGTAAATGCTAAGGCGCATTTGGCCAATCATCTAAGGTACAACATTGTGAGTCATAACCTCCATTTTTGAGCTCTTAGGAGTTCATAGAATGCGAGAGAGATGGCGCTGCCAGTCAACAGAACTGAAAGAACAAAACAAATTATTTTTAATGAATATTTTGATTTGTTTATTTTAAGTAGCCACACTACTAATATGTATAAATTATAAACTTGTATAGATGTCATATACAAAGGAAAAAGTGACCAACGCCTCCGGTGCCCAAGGCTGGATTCGAACCAGCGTCTTCTGCATTCGCGGCAGACGCGTTAACCAACTTCGCCACCTGGCCACGAAAGCACCGGTCGAATTTTCCCGTGTATATGCAATCTTTGTAAACGCTAAGGCGCATTTGGCCTATCATCTAAGGTACAACATTATGAGTCATAACCTCCATTTTTGAGCTCTTAGGAGTTCATAGAATGCAAGAGAGATGGCGCTGCCAGTCAACAGAACTGAAAGAACAAATCAAATTATTTTTAATGAATATTTTGATTTGTTTATTTTAAGTAGTCACACTACTAATATTTATAAATTATAAACTTGTATAGATGTCATATACAAAGGAAAAAGTGACCAACGCCTCCGGTGCCTAAGGCTGGATTCGAACCAGCGTCTTCTGCATTCGCGGCAGACGCGTTAACCAACTTCGCCACTTGGCCTTGAAAGCACCGGTCGAATTTTCCCGTGTATTAGTCCTAGCGGTACGCCTTAAAAATGCTGCAAATGGTGTTAAAAGCATGAAAATTGGAACGATTGATCTTTAGGCCAAATTAATCGATTTGGCCCGTAGCAGTAAAAAAAAAACAGAGTGCAGTTATGACGTCATCTTTTTTTGTATGGAAAAAAAATTTTTTTTTTTCTGAAACCTATCGTGGTCTGTATCAAATGAAAGGGCTTTTTGAGCCAATTCTAAAAATATATCATATCATTATATTTATGTCACTTGTTTCAAATTAAAATAAAAATAATTTTCAAAACATACCAAGTTTGGGCTCCTACAAATACGATACGGTTGAATATTTTTTTGTAAAATATACCTTAAATGATACCTGATATCCTCATTTCAAACCCCAAGAAAGCAATTTTGAAAATAATTTCACTAAGTATTTTTTTTTTTTTTTATTATTACGAATGTGGGATCTATCAATCTATCAATTATATATAAAAAAATAATCATAAAACACTGATGTTTGTGCAATTATTAGTTTTCTTTTTGATTCGATTTTTTATCTTGAGCATGGATTCCGCCCCCGCTCCCTCCCCGCGTCCCTTAATCCGTTAATAAATAGTATAAATATAAATATTTGATTATAAACTGCACTCTTATTATTTATCGTCCATAGTGTCTAAACTATTTTTTATACATGTTAGTATTATAGCCCTGTATAGACAAAATAATTCTCGGAGTAATGAAACTCTGTTTACACGTTCTTTTGATATAACGTGATAGGTGAGCTCGAGGAACCCGGGTTGCACATATCAGGATTTTTCTTACTTAAAGCGAATTAAGTTTATCCCATTATTTGCGAACTTGAGGATGGGTAAAGTTATATCGAGTTTTACCCAACATTGCTCAAGTCGATTTGCGCTTAAATAATGCGATTATAGTATTGAAACAAGAATTACAGCAAGTCTCTAGGGTAATCCTATCATTCCCTTTAAATAGTTCAGCGATAAGTACGTAAACTTTTGTACAAATTAGGTGGGCAATGACAGGTACGCGTTTTTGATCTTTACGGTACAAGGTGCATACAAGCATTCCAAAGTACAAGGGTTGTCTCATTTGACTTAATTTTTTTAATTTAGTCATGCATTTATTTTTCAGGCACTAGTATGTATATTAAACAAAACATAATTAAATGAGTTATATTTCATTATTTATAATAATAATAGAAACAAATCATAACGAACCTCTCTTAGTAATGTTTACAAATAAATCGGCAGATCAAAGAAAATTATGTATATATTGAATACTATGGTTTCACATTAACAATTGCATTAAAAAAATAAAGAAACAGTTCCAAAACGTCATATATATATTTCAAAAACAATAATCACCTTTTTTCGTGCCGAGTGGTTAATACAAAAAGCTGATAGCCCTAAGATTTTTTTTTGTCTTGGGCAAAGTTGGCTGCACTAGTTGTTACATTACAACGTAACATTGCCCACATCAAGACTTCTTCATTCATTATCCTTTTGAAATCGAATTACGATATAAACAATCTAGAGTAATGGCAACTGTCACAATACTCTAAAATGAAAATGCTGAAGCAAAAAGCTATAGGGAAACAATTGCATAAGAAAACCCTTTTAACTGTACATAGTTCCCGTGCATTGTTAAGGACCATTCATCTTTTGTTTCTTTTCCTCATTATGTATGGAATCTAAAAGAGCACCCTCTACAATAAGGTTTCACTGGCTTTCCCCATTGCCTTATTATATACAGGTATAAGTATAAGTATGGGTTTTACTCACCATGCTTTCCCATTTTGTGAGATTCACATCAACACTTGCCCGCACCAGAATACTATAAAATTACGTAAATTAATGAATTTGTTCAAAACGTTGGGCAAAGTTTCGCCTGGGGGCAAAGTTGGAGGATATTACGGTACTCGTACTCGTATTGAGTAATACGACACACTTTGTAAACATTAAAAATCTGAAAAAAATACTAAATGTAATTATTTTCAAAATTGCATTCTTGGGGTTAGATATGAGGATATTAGGTATCATTTGAGATATATTTTACAAAAAAATATTCCTTGGTGTCGTATCTGGAGGAGCCCAAACTTGGTATGTTTTGAAAATGTTTTTTATGTTTACTTCAAACATGTGACTGAAATGTAATGATGTGACAAATTTTTGGAATTAGCTCAGAAAGCCCTTTCATTTGATACCACACACGATAGGTTTCAGAACAAAAAAAAAATTTTTCCATACGAAAAAAAGAGGACGTCATAACTGCACTCTGTTTTTTTTTTTTTTTACTGCTACGGGCCGAATCGATTCATTTGGCCTAAAGATCAATCGGTCCGATTTTTATGCTTTTAACACCATTTGCAGCATTATACTGAATTTCGGCGTGTACCGCTAGGACTATATATTATATGCAATCTTTGTAAATGCTAAGGCGCATTTGGCCAATCATCTAAGGTACAACATTATGAGTCATAACCTCCATTTCCAGCCTTGGGCACCGGAGGCGTTGGTCACTTTTTCCTTTGTATATGACATCTATACAAGTTTATAATTTAAACATATTAGTAGTGTGACTACTTAAAATAAACAAATCAAAATATTCATTAAAAATAATTTGATTTGTTCTTTCAGTTCTAAAAGTCACAAATTAAACAATAAATCACAGTAAAAACGAAATAAACTTACTGCTTTTTTATGGTAACTCCGATGACTTATATTATGTAATAAACACACGCGCTCCATACGGCTACTTATGCGCACATAGTTTGGACCGGTTTCCTCCCCGCGCCGCCAAACATAGATGCAATTAAAGTTCTCATTCCTACTCACAACAAAACCATATGAGTAAGTTATAAAGTCCTTTCTTAATTTTTATTTCGGTAACGCGAAGTAGTAACATAGAAATAATTTTGTCAATTTAGATTGCTGTCATAATCCCGCGCACGAAAGACACGCTCAATTTGTATGGAAAACATCAGAGTTACCAAAATAGACAACAGAGTTACCACATTTTAGTTTAATATCGTAGCAAATGTGGTCATAAATATATAACCATAGAAATATACTATTAGTTCTGAAAACCTCAAGATTGGTATATATATATATATATATATATATATATATATATATATATATATATATATATATTTTGAACGTTTAATTTATTTTTTCTGATATTTTTTAGTACGGATAGCGCTATACACAATTACATATGCAGAGATTATTTTCTCTAGACCCGATTTAGTCCAATCGTATATTGGAATTAACAAAGTTCTTCCAAAATAATGAATATTAACATATATATTATTTACTTTCCCAAAATAAGTAGTGAACACCTCACATCTGATCTGAATTCAGTTCTTAACTCACAAATTCATAGACAAAATGCTTAAATTTGTCTATGGTTGCGGAAATTCAAGTGTGTGCCTTAGTCAATTTGAAGGTCGTCGGGTGTTGTCAGCCTCTTAAATATATTTCTTACAGGGCGATACTGACGACTGCCTCAGCTCGTTAATAACCAGTTCTAACCTCGAGGAGCTGACAATCTTAAGAACAGACTTAACTGGTGCGTGTTTGAACAATATAAAATCGGCAAAGTTAAAGTCTCTAGTGTTACGAAAATGGGAAGATCTGACGTTGGAGCCGCTGTTTTCTATCGCTAGTCGCCTTGGTGGACTGACGAAATTTGTACTGACTAGTTTTGGCAGGTAATCATAATGATATTATTTAATTTAAACTTTCGTGAGACATACTACCTACCACTATAAAATATAACGGTTACACTCACTCTCTTTCGTCACTTCGGGCGACATGTTTCGGAGAGCCTAGGTCTCCACTTTCAAACACTAACAGTGCTAATTTGAACCGGCCCGTGGCGAACTGCTCCACGTGACTAAGTGACTAAAGCTAAAGAGACGTGAGTGTAACCGTTAATGTTTAGGGTTCCTTAGTCAACTGATGAATGAAAACTATTTAAAACGGGATATTTACCATGTGAGTTTTTTATTATGAGCTAGCATGCGAGTTTCTTAAATATAAGAATTTCAACCGGGAAGACGGCTTTCATTTGTCAAGTGTCTGGCATCCAGTGATCCGTAAGTTCTCAAAACCAAAACGAGTCTATTTCGGTTAACACCGCGCGAGTTGATACCGTAAGTGTAGTGTGTCGTAACCGTGATCGAGTTCCAAGTGAGAATGCGGACGGTAGTAGTAGCAGTGACAACGGACGAAAAAAGCGAACTCGAATGAGGGTAGATCGCTATGGTGTGTGGGTAGACCACAACTGACACTCGCAGCAACTTCAGTTACTCCGTGATAATGGCGCATGCAACTGTGCCGAAATATCGGAAGCTCATAATAAAAAACTCACATGGTAAATATCCCGTTTTAAATAGTTTTTGTAATGTTAATGACCATGTTAGCTTAAAATCATATATTGATGAATGAAAGTCTCTCAAGGTGTTGGTCGTGACTTTTTGGTTCGCTATGAGACCGTTCGCCGAAACAACTATCGGCACAATGATCGCCGAATCAACCTCCCACATGGCGGTTACCTCGTGAGCCAAGTGTAGGTACTTGCTGGACTTGTCCTTCTCGGCCTCAAAGCAAGCATTAACTAGAGACCGCACACGTGTACCCCCGTATGGGATAGATATATAGATGCCCATAATCACTTCTACAGCATAAAACAGAACAATTTACCAATCTTTTCCTTAGCCGACACAACTTTCTAGGAAAACTAACAGCTTTTCTCGTAGCAATCACAGAAATTCTTGAAGAAATCGCGCATTATATCTGTTTGTTACCCTCCACTGCTAGAAGTAACGCGTGGAGGGTAATAGAAACTATGACAAGGACCAACGATAATAGCACCTCTCTGCCGTATCTATTGAAAGTGTAATAAGACCATCCCGTTCTATCTTGGTATTATTAGTTCCGTGTCAGATCTATGGGTGGTATATCTATGTTCTCGGCCTTCACGAGGTTCTCGTCACATGGGACGGGGATGTCGACGAGCATGGCCCGGCGTTGCGATCGATCTATTACCACGAAATCATAGGCTTATTGGCTACAATAGTCCTGTCCGTGTCCGTGTTAATATGTAGATCGATCCCAATACAGCGTTTTATTCGACTTAAAATACGTGAGTACGTTACGTACGTGAGTGAGTTATTTAACTCACAGTGATGTCTGTTAGTTTGTTGTTTAGGTAAAATCTTGCAATCCAGATTTGTACTTATCTATTGCACTTACGTTTTACAGGTGCACACTAGATCGAATACACCTACTACTGCCTTTGATGCCAAAATTAGAATATCTTACTATCCGAATAGAGTATGCCGACGACGTTGACAGTGATGTGTTTTATACGGCCTCGTCTAGTCTCGTCCATTTAAAGCACCTCAATTCGAACATTGCTGCTGAGAACCAACATTTGGAGCAAGTGACTCGATGCTGCAAACAGTTGGATTATTTAAAATTGTATTGCAGAGGTAATTCTATATATACTTTAGGTACAGTCAACGTCAAAAATATGTGTACAATTTTGAACCTTATTACAATGGAGTAAGTTGCAAAAGCGTAGGTGTACATATTTTTGGCGTTATCTCGTTAATTATAGATCCAGGTTTAAATGTATATTGACACACAGACTTGTTTGACATACTTAAACAGGGGTTTCATTACTCACATTGTAGGAATTTTAGTCTTCTTGAAAACCTTCTCATATACATTTTTGAAAACCGCATGGTTTAGGTCTTATATTGAGAATACCAAAAAAGGTGTGAAAATTTCGTGGTTTTTCGAGTACTGCAAAGTTAGCACAGGTCTTTCGAAGCTGCAAACTTTAATATACGGTGCTGGTAGGGATCCTAACAATATATAAATTTAAATAATCAGAACTAGCCGTTAGCTTTCGATTTTAATGTTCGGTATGACGGATATATTTGTTGTTCGATAAGGTATTTTTAAAGGTTTACTTTGAAGATGGCTACTGATTTACTATTTCTAATGGGGGGTGGTAGATTATTCCAGCACTTTGTGGTGGCATAACGGAAGCTGCCACGAAAAGCAGACGTGCTATGTTGTGTCGAAATAAATCTAGAGCACCACGCACTGCACTGTAGGAGAATGAGAAAAAGTGACAAAAACTGATATTTTATTACAGGTGTGACAGGTCGTGGCGTTGACGCTGTTTGCAGTAACGTTGGTGAACGTCTACAATGTTTGGATCTTTTACACAGTGATCTGACGGATGATGACGTCGGGTCATGCGTATACCGCTGCCCCAAGCTTACGGTAAAAATCCAACATAATAAGTTAGTTCTTCTGTGTCTCAAATTCAAATTCAAAATTATTTATTTTTTAAACACAGGTATAGTGGTCTTTTACATTAGTTTGAATCACTATGCATCGCCATAGATACAAATATGACATACAAATAGTTAAAGAAGACAGAAAACATTATAATGTGCATCTATAAACTAACATTAAATATTATTAAACTATGGTTACACATTTATTAAAAGCAGGAATATCAACAGGTAAAAAAGTCTGACAAAAAATCCTGATAGTATGCTTTGCTGACAAAAAAAACATGTTTTTTGAAGCGCTTTGGATCATTAATTTCTAAAAGTTCTTTTGCTAACTTGTTATTAAACTTTAGGCGCCATTCCAAAAAAACTTCAAATAGCGCTGTATCACATGACCTGGAAATTATAGCGACGACTGTTATACTCATGAGCAACTCATGGTGGATTCTGAAACATGGAACTACGCTACAGAACTCGAGTTGTAGGTAGATATAGGTCAAGATCGCCAAGTTTAAGTGGGGCTGGGCTAGAAACCTCATGATATTATTTCATGTTTCTTACAGTATTTAAGGATAAGCGGCGATCTACTGCGCTTTCCTATAAGACAGGCGGCTACGGCGCGTCGAGCAATGGGGTTTACAGAAGGCAGTCAAGACCTTGAGTTGATATGTGAAGACAGTCCTGGTGTGGAAACAGATTACGCCGTTGACGACTTTGAGGTAACCTACACCATTCTTCAACCGACTTCAAGATTTCGAAGGAGGAGGTTCTCAATTTTTTTTTGTTCACATATTGTTCGAAGCCGTCTGTACCGATTTGAAAGATTCTTATTTTGTTTGAAAGACTTTACAGTTGGTCTCATTGTCACCAGGATAATGTGATCCTGGAGAAATCGAGGGAACTCTTCAACTATTATAGGCACACCTAGTGATTTCAGTATTTTTTACAGCAACTTGGGCATTTCCTCTTGGAAAAGCGGAGCCTAAGTGAAGTCGGATCTTTTTTGTTTAAAATTATACAAGCTTTTCAACTCACAGTGATGTCTGTTAGTTTGTTATTTAATTAAAATCATGCAAGCCAGATTTGAACCAGTTCCTGATGTAGTTGAAATGTATATATATATGTAGTTGATTGAGCTGAAATCTAGCACTCCTGCGGAACTTGGATGCCAATATTTTGGTAGTATCGAGCTTGTCTGATGAAGACTGAAGGTGGTCATAAGAACTCTGTGATAAAAAATAAGCAGCTTATTGTGTTTAGGTACTTTAGGTTTGTTAGAATCATCTTTTTCAGCAAATCTCCAAGATGACTTTGCAAGAAAAGCATGTTCCTACTTGTACCTATTAAGAATGCTTTTTAGACACTTATAAGGCTAAAAACACACCTAACGGAATTAGCCAATTCATAGACAAAATGCTTAAATTTGTCTATGGTAGCTTAAATTTGTCTATGGTAGGAAATTTGTCTAATGGCCGGCCCCCATACAAAAAAATCAGCTTCTATTACAAGTATTGTGTACAACTTTTAATTCCATTCCAAAGGCCCGTCTGCATTACAGCAAATTCAATTGTTCCATGTTACTATTTTTTTTTAATTTGTTTTCGCAGAACGTCATCGATTTTAATTGGATTGGTGGCGGTATCGACAGCGATGAAGTCGAAGAGGTGTCTTAATACTCTTAACCAAGTGTTAACACATTAGAAACGTTAACATTGAAAAAAATATCTGTCGAAATAGGACCTTATCGAAAACGGTTGTCAATTTACAATGTTCAGTTATAATAAATTAATTTAAAATGTACATTTTCGAATTATTTAATGTGTGTACCTATTAATTTTTAAATTAATGTTGGTAGTTTATTAATATTATTATCTGTCAATCAATCATAGAACGTATAGGTACGAATATGGGGTAATCTTATGCACTTAATGGTACCTAGTGATAACCGGTACCTAGCCTGTTTAACATACTTAAATGGTTCCACTTTATTTGGTAAATATAAGCGTTAAAACTAGGTACAATAATAAACAAAAACTAAAATATAAATTAAATGCTATCTTAAATCAAAAAACACTAAACTAAAAAATCCCCCCGCGGCATGGTACCGTAGATACTGGCAGCATTTCCCCTTTGTATGGCAATACCAATTCGTTGGACAAGGAAGCTGCCAGCTCTACGGTCACCAGTGGCATCCACTAACCTCTTAGAAAGATCTCTGAAGAGAGCATGTGCGCTGGGACGGAACGAAGTTATATTCGACGCCGAGGCCCCTATATTTGTTTATTTTTGATTTTTCGGCAGCATCTGCAGCCGCGCCGGCTCTGGCGGTAGTTCCGTGGAGATGAGAAGGGGCTAGCGTGTCTACACATGTGGCGTCCCACACCAGCACCCGACCCATCTTCCACGGAAACGGTCGTACATGTTTGTAATTAGTATTTTGTATAATTGTGACATAATGAAGAGCTTTTCAGTTGAGTACCGTAATTATGGCACTATTGTATACAATACTTTTTCAACGATTGCTCAAAATAAGCAAGCCGAGCCGGTAAGAATTAAGTCCAACGAATCGTGGCAGCCAGCAGCAGCGGAACGCACTTCTAGATCTCAATTCTTTTCTCGGCGAAGAACTTGGCTCTCATTTCACATTTATCTTTTTGATGGGATGGTCAATAGGCCTCTAATAACATAAGCGACTAGTCACCTCCGATTTTTAATACATTGCGGTTTTTGATCCATCAATTGATTTCGTTGCACCTACCTAGACGGCAATGTTTAAATCGCGTGTATTTTATCAAAATTGCGCCGATTGTAGAGGCCATTTGTGTTATTCGTGCCGTCCAAATGTACGTCATGTCGTAATTTTTTTATTTGCCTGCGCAATTATTACAGAGACATGCGTATTTTGTAATCAGCCACGACATATACTACAATCTGAAATTATGGCCACGCGTAGCACAAACTAATCAGGAAAGCTATAAATACGATTTTAATGTTTTTCGTGTACGTCTTATTTTCATTTTACGTACACTGACTTCTGAAACGTAACTGTCCAAGATAGCGTCAGCGATTATAAAAAAAATACTGACACACAACGTATAAGTAAAAAAATACTTTATTTTTATTTTTTTTATTCAAATTTATTATTAATAATAATGATTTCAAGACAATTGTGTTTCGCTGCTATAGTTTCTATTTTATACGTGCATAAAGTAAGTACCTACCTGCCTATTATATTTTTATTTTGAAATACTGGCTTTTAAATATGATATTCGGAAGTAGAACTGTTAAATAAGTGGATTTTCCACTATACAAGGTGTAGCAAAAATGCTGGTGATCCTTTTAAGGGCCATAATTGGCATCGATTTCTAATTATGAAAAAATAAGAAAAATCTTTTTCACCTCAGTAGTTCGAACAAGCCTACTTTCCTCACTCCCTGTAGTGACGAAAGCGCGACTTTCATCACTCCAGGGAGTGACGAAAGTTGCGAGTGTTGCGACTGTCCTCACTCCAGGGAGTGAAATTTTGTTTCTAGAAGCTTTTCGTCATTATGATGATTCAGGAATGTAAATAAATGTTTTTTTTTAACTTTAATATGTTCTCACTACTAAAGTGAAAAGTTGTATGTGTCACACGAGAGGAAAGTTTTTTTACATCTCGTGTTCTTGAGATCCCTCGCTACGCTCAAGATTCAAACTTAGAATCACTCGCTACGCTCGTGATTCAATTATACACGCTCGCAAGAAAAACCAACTTTCCTCTCTTGTTGCATAAATAACTATTTCGCGCGAAAAAAAATTGGTTTTGTATGGAGGGTAGGCCTATACAAAAAAATTTTTTTCGCGTTAAAAAACTTTTTTTCGTACTTTTTCTTAGTCGCAATATCATGCCAATTATGCCCTTAAATGGATCACCAGTATTATTGTTCCATCTTGTATGGGGTAACTGCTATTGACCGATCTTGATAATGATATGACAGAAATATAAAGGCAATAGAAGAGCCGGTGTTTGAACCCGAGATCTCCGGATTGAAAGTCTCACGTTCTACCGCCAGGCCACCAGCACTTCTTAGGCTCAAAACACACCTAGCGGAATGGAGGCAGTAATGTATGGAGGCCATAGACAAATTTCCGCTACCATCGACAAAGCTCCATACATTACTGCCAAAATTCCGCTAGGTGTGTTTTGAGCCTTAGGGTCAAAACAGACCTAGCGGAATTCCTCGCGGAATTAGCGGAAATTTGTCTATGGTAGCAGATTTTTTGTATGGAAGCCATAGACAAATTTCCGCTACCATAGACAAATTAAGCATTTTGTCTATGAATTTTCGCTACTTCCGCTAATTCCGCGAGGAATTCCGCTAGGTCTGTTTTGACCCTTACTGTCGCGCATATGGCTTCATAATTCATATGTATGTTTTAGTGATTCGAAAAACATGTTTCAGACCTCTCAAGTACCCTACAACGATGTTG
Organism: Pammene fasciana; assembly: GCA_911728535.1. NCBI lineage: Eukaryota > Metazoa > Arthropoda > Insecta > Lepidoptera > Tortricidae > Pammene > Pammene fasciana. The sequence continues at coordinate 10,267,926 of OU452294.1, read as the reverse complement.
AAAAGAAATACTACCTCGTATCAGAAGCCTATAATTTGTCAAAAATGATTTTCAACCGAGGCAGAAACAGTTATAATGACCTAAAACAAAAGTCATTGGATACCATTGACACATTCCTAGATTTAGTGAAAATCATGAATGATATTATGGGACGAGAGCTGCGGGGCGCCATTGTGAAGTTTTATAAAATTAAATATTTCCACGATTTCACGAATTACATGATATCTATGGAGGAGGTAAGCATTTACTCATTTAGTGGATCCTTGGTTTCTTATGACAAATAAAATCACGTGATCTTTGCCGAGATATGATCATACATTTCGTTCCCCCAAGGCCTTACGCATTTAGAGCATTTTAACCAACCGGCTCAAAGAGGACCCAGTGTGTTGGCGACGAGGGACCTCTCTTGTTTCTTTAGCCGTCAACATAGTGAACCCTCCTGTTTTAAAGGGTCGGCAACGCGCATGTGACTCCTCTGGAGTTGCAGGCATCCATAGGAAGGCGACGCAATCTGGAATAAGTCAAGGCTCCAACTTAGGACCTTTGCTTTTTAATATATTAATTAATGATTTGCCACGTGTTGTTGAAAGCGCTGGGATTCTATTATTTGCCGACGATGTGAAGTTGATAAGAGTGATCAAGGAAGAGGAAGACTGCAGGGCCTTACAGAGCGATCTTGATGCCGTGTTCCGATGGAGCGTGAAAAATTCGCTGAAATTTAATTCACAAAAATGTGAAACCATGAGCTTTACTCGTTCACCCGCTTCAGTTGAATGCCGGTACCAGCTCAACGGGGAGGACGTGCGGCGTGTTTCCCAAGTGCCCCAATCTGACCTTCCGAGATCATTGTACACAGGTGGCAAAAAATGGTATGCAAAAGTTGGGTTTCGTACTGCGCAATTCCCAGGCTCTAACTCCGTTCGCTCTTAGAACCCTATATGCGGCGTTGGTACGAAGTACACTAGAGACTAATGCGGTTGTATGGAATCCCAGGGAAAAAAAGTACATTTTAATGTTGGAAAAGGTGCAAAAGAAGTTTTTAAGGAATTTGTATAAAAAGCAATTTAAATATTACCCGTTTTTGTACCCAACTCAGTTTCTCTTAGGCCACTTGGGATACGGGTCACTCGAATCTAGACGATCCCTGGCGACAGTCAAATTTGTGTTGGGTCTTATACGCAACAAAGTTGATAGCATGGAACTAGTAGGCGAAGTGATGCGATTATTCGTGCCCGACTCGCGGAACAGGTTCCGAGAGCCGCGCTTGCTGGCGCCGGCGGGCGCGCGCACCGGCCTCTACCGCTACTCGCCGCTGCGGCACGCGCTTCACGTGCTAAACTCCATGCTTAGCGCGGCTCCTCAGTGCGATTTGTTCGCCTCAGGGATGGCATGTCTGATGGATGAGTGCAGGAGAATGTTTGAGAGAAATGAATGTGTTATTTAACTAGTTATATGTATATACTGAGTTTGTGACGATATGGTGCTAGCTGTAAGTTGCAAATACAATTTCAATAAATAATAATAATAATAGGCTACGGTAGCTGCTTACCATCAGGTGGGCCGTATGCTTGTTTGCCACCGTCGTTGTATAAAAAAAAAAAAACAGAACGGCCATTGACAGGCGTTCACCTCTGTCGTAAATATATGACCAGTGGTCATACTCATTGTATGGACTCTTCCAGATAGTAAACATAACAGAACACTGCTTAATAGAACCGCTAGAGAAGCTGATAGACCTCAGGACCCAGTTCCATAACGTCATCAAGAATTTCGAGGACGTTAGGAATTTTGAATCCGTCAATAAGTGTAACGACCAGCTGCCCGATGAGATTGCTACGGCACATTGCATTCTACATCAGGCTGTGCTGTAAGTATTCTAAGTACATTTTGAAGGGCGGAAACTATCTCATTATCATTAGGTAAGTACTTCACGAGTGCTTTATTTTGGCCAGTATTTAAATGAACATAAAAAAATACCATAACCTAACTATTATACACTAATACAGTCACTCACTTAAACAGCATAAAATCTAAATTCACATCAAAACATGATTTGCTGCGCATCCAGAGTTTTTGCTAAAACGGCTATTAGACATTGCAACCTGCAGGGCCCAATCTGTCAGATTGGAAGGTGTAATTAAAGCTATGGCCCGTAGGGAGCTGAAGGAGGGGTTGGAAAAGGCAGGGTACAGAACAGATTGGGCCCTGCAGGTTGAAATATCTAATAGCCGTTTAAGCATGTCATTACCCCTTTAGTTTCAGTTAAGGGAATGACAAGCCTTGGAACGAGTGAAGAATGACATTTCCGCACGTACATCAAATCATACTACTTTTTTAATACAATAAAGAAATTATAATACTCAGAACAAATTATTGGTTACATTGATACTACATCTACAGCTACGAATTTTTCATAACCGCAATCTAAACACTAGATAAGTAAAAAGCGCTAGTGCGCAAAATCGTACTTTGCTCACGCTTTCACAAAAAAGCTAGTTTTAGCCTAACTTATAAATTATTATCCTAGATTTAACGAGATAATGCAACAGAGTCTGGGTACGATAGTGACCGTGAAAACCCGCCAGCATGCGCAGGACATGAATGAGTCGATTTACAACGTACAGCGGTGCCTTAACAACTTCGTACCGAAGTTTTTCGAACAACTCTTGGTCGACGTTTACACGGACGAGTGTGAATATTTGAAGGTAACTGTAACCCTTTGACCGCCAAAACGTCATATCTCTCAACGCCAGCACGTGATACCACGTCTAAAATACAGGGTGTTTGGTCCATCGTTGGCCAAATTAAAATGGCGGATAGGTGGGGTCGTTCCCTAGCTCACCACGCTTTCCAAAAAATTTTTTGACCGACGTGCATTTTTTTTTTTCTTTTTTTTTTGTTGTTTTGAAAAGAAAATCAGGACCAACTCGTTTAAAATTAAATTTTAATAAAAAATAAGTGCTAGAGATATGCAATTGTTATTGCATCGTAATGTGCAACGTTGTACTGCTTTATTAAAGTGAAAATTTTGTACATCTAACGCTTAGTTTATTTTTTATTGGCCCTCGAAGGTTTTACAGCATGTAAAAATTTTGCCAAAGGTCAACTTTGATTTGCAATGAAAAAAAAAAAAAAAAGATTACGTTCTTAAAATTCTTTTACTAAATTGTGTGTTTTATCCTCTTTCTAATGATGTAAAATAATCCCGGAAAACCTTTCATAAACTTGATTTTTCCGCGGTTATTGTAACGGACGCGACAGGCAAATCATCATTGCCCAAACATTGACGACTCTTTTTTTGAAATCCCGTAAGTAACAAGCGGGTTTTTTTTTCTCGATGACCGATGAGGTTTGCAGGTTATTAAGATTTAAAACTTACCTTACGTTAATTTGGCCTTGGAGTTGAAGGTCAACTTTCACATTTCAGCGTGATAAGATAAGGAAGTGTTTTTGAAAACAACAGGTGCAAAGCCGGTAAAGACTGCTATCTCCCTCTTACACAGCACAATACGAGCAGTTGTCTCTCTCTTTCATGGGTTAGACGTCAAACTGCTCTACCAAAGGCCAGCAGTAGGGCTAGATAAGACACAGGATCAGATTAGACTTTAGTCGTTATTTGACTGTCCTGATGTTGTTTTTTGTTGAGTTTTATTAGTGTTATTGTTAATCTCTGTTCTGTTTACTTCGTTTATTCGAGAATAAGAATGAAACCCACGCCAAAAAAGACATTAGGGGGCTTCAGAGAAGATACTGTGTCAATGTCTGGGCAGGCGTTATTGGCGATCAAGTCATCGGGCCACATTTCCTGCCAGACAATTTGAATGGAGACAACTATCTTCATTTTCTACAAAATGATTTACCTAATTTGCTGGAGAATGTGCCGCACTTTTACGAGGATAGGCATATCATCTTCCAGCAAGACGGATGTCCGGCCCATTGGAGGATAACAGTCAGGGACCACCTTGACAACGCTTTCCCTAATTCATGGATTGGGAGAGATGGCCCTATTCCATGGCCTCCACGTTCTCCTGACCTAACTCCGTTGGACTTTTACACTGGGGACGGGCGAAGGAACTTGTTTACAAAACGGAGGTGGAATCGCGGGAAGATTTGTCTCAACGAATATTGGCGGCCTTCGAGGTGATCAAAGCAGAAGTTCGATTGCGAATAACAACAGTGGAAACAAGAAAAAGGTGCTATGCATGCATTCGCAACGGAGGTCTCCAGTTTGAACAAAATTTGTAAACATAACCCGTGTAATAAAAATTTAAAAAGAAAATGTTTTTTTTTAGCTGCATGTCGATACTTTTCTGATGCTTCCATACAAGAACCGGGGAAAAATTTATTTCAGGAAAGGTTCAGGATTAATGTACCATAAGATGGTTAAATCACGTCTCAAGTCTAATCTAGCTGATGTCACTACCTAAGTAAAGTGTAGTCTTCTTATCTAGCCGCTGGCCTTTGATCAGTTTGACGTCTAACCCGTGAAAGAGAGAGACAACTGCACGTATTGTGCTGTGTAAGAGGGAGATAGCAGTCTTTACCGGCTTTGCACCTGTTGTTTTCAAAAACACTTCCTTATCTTATCACGCTGAAATGTGAAAGTTGACCTTCAACTCCAAGGCCAAATTAACGTAAGATAAGTTTTAAATCTTAATAACCTGCAAACCTCATCGGTCATCGAGAAACCAAACCCGCTTGTTACTTACGGAATTTCAAAAAAGAGGCATCAATGTTTGGGCAATGATGATTTGCCTGTCGCGTCCGTTACAATAACCGCGGAAAAATCAAGTTTATGAAAAGTTTTCCGGGATTATTTTACATCATTAGAAAGAGGATAAAACACACAATTTAGTAAAAGAAGTTTAAGAACGTAATCTTTTTTATTTATTTTTTTCATTGCAAATCAAAGTTGACCTTTGGCCAAATTTTTACATGTTGTAAAACATTCGAGGGCCAATAAAAAATAAACTAAGCGTTAGATGTCCGAAATTTTCACTTTAATAAAGCAGTACAACGTTGCACATCACGATGCAATAACAATTGCATGTCTCTAGCACTTATTTTTTATTAAAATTTAATTTTAAACGAGTTGGTCCTGATTTTCTTTTCAAAACAACAAAAATTTAAAAAAAAATGCACGTCGGTCAAAAAATTTTTTGGAAAGCGTGGTGAGATAGGTAACGACCCCACCTATCCGCCATTTTAATTTGGCCAACGATGGACCAAACACCCTGTATAACTGGTTTGCGCGTCAGCGCCAGGACGCGGGCACAATTTTTCCGTCCGATGCTGGGCGCTGGCGGTCAAAACATTAATAAAGTGATCTGGCGGCACCTTATATGACTTTGGAAACTACTTTGCTATCAGATTACATTACTCAATTAAAAATATAAATTAAGGCGTTTATTTGAACTTTTTCATTATTGGTCCGATCGTGTTGAAAATTTACATGTGAAGTTTTACATTAATAATTTAAAGCAAAAAAAACCGACTTCACTTAGGCTTCGCTTTCCGAAGAGGAAATTCCCGAGGTGCTGTAAAAAATACTGAAATCACTATAGGTGTGCCTATAATAATTGAAGAGTTCCCTCGATTTATCCAGGATCCCATCATCAGATCCTGACCTGGTGACAAAACCAACTGTGAAGTATACTCTTTCAAACAAAAAAGAATTTTCCAAATCGGTCCAGCAGTCTTCGAGTAATCGGTGAACATACATTAAAAAATTGCTAAAAAAGTAAAAGATCCCGCCGAATTCAGAACCTTCTTCGAAATCTTGGAGTCGGTTGAATTGAAATAGTACATTTCGATGCTAGTGCGGAAAGTATGTCATTACGAATGACATTTACGCACGAGTATCGAACGACGTTTTTTAACACAGTTGCGAAAAAATGTTAAAACTGACAATAAGTCACTTTGAGTTTACTTTAGTACATGTATCCGAACTCTCCGCGCGGTGCGGTGCGGCGCGGTGATTGGCTGACTGTCGCTGTCATTAGCTGTGATTGGCTGGAAAAGTAAAAAGCACTAGTGCGAGAAATATAACTTTCCGCACGCTAAACTACTACCAGAAAAGCACTTTTTTGAGCAACTGTGTTGAAAATGTTATTTATTGTTTAAAGGTGGTAAACGCGTCAATCACGGACCTGATGAAGGATAAGGCCAACGTGACTCACTTCCCTAGTAAGTGGAAGCCTATGACGGAGCTGCTAAAAACAAAGTGAGTATGAGTTGAGTGAGTCAAGAGAAGAGTCAATGCGGAAAGAGAAGAAGTCGTCGAATTCATTAACTATCTGTCTAAACTAAATGTCTTAACTAAACATCCCCTTCCACTATTAGGTACAGCCTTCATCAAATATATCGGAGCGGCCAATGTACTCAAAAATATCTGGACATGCACCTAATCGCCTTGACAATAGAGGCGTTGTTCAGATTTTTGTGACCTTGGCCGCTCCGGTATATTTGATGGCGACTGTAGCAGCAGAAATTGAAAACCGGTTAATGTGCATGAAAATAATAGGTACCGATATTCGATCCCTTGGTCTTAAAGACATTAGATAGACCCTAAAAAAACACTGCGTTAACCCTTTGACCGCCAAAGCCGTTATATCACGCGCACGGAAAGTCGTGCCGTCAGCGCCAGCACGTGATATCACGTCCAAGATATAACCGGTTTGCCTTGCACGCTCGCGCGCGCTTGCGCTGAGGGCACAATATTTCCGTCCGATGCATCGCGTTAAAAAGTTTAAAGAGCAACTAGGAAGCTTTACATTTTTTTTTTTCAGTCTAAAATCACCGAGCCACGTATTAAACCAACCAATATTTTCAACGATATTCGCCATCGTAAATAACACCAGCAAAGATGCAACGAGAAGATTTATACGACCTTAGAAGGCGCCTGTAGGTTCTAATAAAATTGACAATCAACGGAAAAATGTTATTTGTGCAACGTGCGAGCAAAGTTGGCTTTTGCTGCGAGTGTGTTAGTGTAAAAAATGTGTATGACTTTTTTATTGATATCGGATTTAGTTCATATTGTGTCTAATTTATTTTTATGTGTAGGTAATAGTTTAATTTAAAATTTCAGAATGATTTTTTTGTAAATACTTAAATATATTCTTTTATTTAGAAAATTGGAGGCACTTAAACGAGGCTATTAAAAGTTGCAACAAATTTAACCAAAGACGTCATATCACGCGCACTGAAAGTTCTGCCCTCAGCGCCAGCACGTGATATCACGTCCAAGATATACCGGTTTGCCTTGCGCGCTCTAGCGCTGAGGCCATGATTTTTCGGTCCGATGCTGGGCGGTGAAAAGGACTATAAACGATACAGTTGTATATCAGCCATCCATGGTTGTCATTTTATTGCCTATCGCGTCATGCGTCACTTTCGCACAATTCGCACTTACACACTTGTTAGAACGTGACAGATATGGTGACAGTCTTGGACTTTCCGAGCAGCCATTGACAGGCGTTCCCCTCTGCCGAAAATGTATGACCAGTGGTCATACTCATTGTATGGACTGACGTTATTTGACGTGGCTATTTTGACGTTTCGCAAACATTTCACGTTCCCCTCCCCCGCAAAAAACGGCAGACTTGTTCCGATAGAAATAAGAGCGCGTGTCGCATCCGGTTGGTTTAATAATCAAAGGTGACAAGCGATACAAACACGACCATATTAGGCCAGTAGGAAGGGAAAGGGACCTAGTGCCGTGGGTTCAACTTTTATATAATAAAAACAGAATCATTTTACAAATTCTAATTTAAAATGACTTATCATATACACGCGTGGTATTGTCTATATAGTATAAGTTTTTGCGTACATAACTAAAATATTTCAATATATTATGCATATACCTACTGTGAAACAATAATTATATTTAAAAGTAAAAATAATAAAATTAACGTTTACTAATAAATTTGCGGAACGAAAAATTTAAGTAAAGAAAAAATGATAAAATCAAAGTTCTAGTAGAAATTTTCATGTCTAGATATGTTATAAAATATGTGACACTTTTTTGGAAAAGGTACCATTTGACTTGACGGAAGGCGCTTACGTCGTATGTTGTACAGATTCAATATTGTATTCGAGCAATAAATGCGTTAGTTCCCGACGCCAAATGGTACCTTTTTATGGTACTGTCACATATTTTAAACTAAAAACTATTGATCATTAAATCAATTGTTTAATATTAGATAGATTAACAAAAAATATCTAGGTAATTGTAACTTTTGTAAACTATCTAGTTAGATTATTAAAACAATGTGTTGACAACAATTTAAAAATGTATGGTTGCCTGTAAAGTCGGTTTACGGACGATAATTTTGCGTGATAACGTCATCGTCATAAGAAAACATTGATGAAAAATTGCATACTTTTATTTATGAATTAAGTTGAATTATTATCACTGAATTATCATTATTTTATATAATACAAGAGAGTTAATTGAAAAATACAATTTTTTCGATAAATTCAACGTGGCCGTTACGTTACCATGGAGATCTGTCCACAACGTTACCATGGAGATCTGTCCACAACGTGACACTTTTTCGTGCATGCTACCGATGTTCATCGATTTATAAGACTTTTCAACGTTTAAAAAAATTAAGAAACTTTTTTCTTTTTAAATTTTGTAGAATTTCTCGGGTTGCAACTATTCGTTTTTAAACGAATGTTTCTATAACAGTAAGTCCGTGTGTTTGTATGTTCTACAGCCAAAAGGTGGAAGTGCAAAGAACTAAAAGGTATATAATCACTCCGAGGTTTTTATCTTCTTGCCATGAGATTTTTATGTAATATGGTTAATTATGGATACAATTTAAAAACATATTATGATAGCGATTATTGATTGGTGCGATTCCTTACAATATATGTATACGTATAATAATTATAAACATTATATGTTGAATTGAAGCTACTTGAGTATAAGATACACAACACTTTTGAGCTCCATGATACCTGAAAAGGGATAAAATTTATATCAATGAGAGTTGATTTGCCTAGCAGAAAGATACGTAGGCGAATATTAAAATATACAGGTGGTCAAAAAATAACTAAATTCCCGTTGGCTGTAAGGCTTTGGAACGCTACCACTCTGTATACTTTACTTTTTAAATTTTGATCTCTAAACGAAAATGTAAAATGGCCACCGTTTTAAACTTTAATATTCATGGCCCAATGGCGTTTTAGAATAGAGAATTGGTTTAAAATAAATACGTAAAAATCTGAAAGGGATTTTAGACCCAGAGAAGCTTCTAATTGTAAATCTTTTGAATGTAATACTGATCACCAACGATATCGGCAGACGGCATATAATCGAGTATATAAAGACGCAGATTGTTTTAACCCTTTGACCGCCAAAGACGTCCAATCACGCGCACGGAGTCAACCCCAGCGTGTGATATCACGTCCAAAATATAACAGAGTGCGCTCGCGCGGTCTGACGTCACTGGCATGATTTTTCTATCCAATGCTTGGCGGTCAAAGGGTTAAAACTACTATAGACTAATATTTCGATAAATTCAACGTGGCCGTAACGTTACTATGGAGATCTGTATAACCTACAACTTACATTGTTATTAGTCCTTATGCAGGAACTTGTTGAAGGCCTGGTACGAGGACTCCAAGTCGAATATGAGCTGCCGCCCCTGCGCCTCTGACAGCTCGTCAGAAGCTGACATTTCTGACAACTTGTCTAGCCATTCTTGGACCTGTAATCAAAAAAATAAATAAACATGAGAATGGAATAGGGAAAGTGCGTAAACTCAAGAGGGCAGCACAATACGGCCGTGTTTATAGATAATGTGACATGTAACAAAACTAGTGACAGATCAAACCTATGATGGTGCCTTGTAGCAAAACCTTTGACAGTTGAATTTCCATTTACAGATGTGCAAAAAGCTCTATAAGAGCGTTATCACACTTGCGATTTGCGAGCGAGTCTTGTATGGGAGCGAACACGCTGCGAGTTCGCCGCGTACGAGTTTTGTACAGAACTCGCTTTCAAATCGCTCAAGTGTGATAAGATAAGGCCCTAAGGAATAGTAGAGTCTCAAGGGTAAATGCACAGAGTATATTGAATAGCAGGGTAAATGAGGCCGTTTGTTGAGTAACCTTCAGTTTCCCCTCGAAGTCTTCGGGCAGCATCATGAGACGGTCCATGGTGTCTCTGAGGTCCCGGAGCTCGGGCTGAATCATGTCCATAGCACGGAACTCCAGGCGGAGTTTGTCCATCAAGGTGATGAAAAGCTGGAATTATACAACAGTCAATTTAGAATGAGTTAATCTATTAATGTGATAGTCTAAATCAAAAGGTACCATTTTTGCGGCCGGTTATTACGGTATTGCTCGAATGCTATGACCAGTGTGAAGTAATGAATACAAACTGGTAATTTTTTAGTATGAAAGTATTATCGGTTAAAACCGGCTATTTTGTACCAACTTCAAAATTTCAAAAGGAGGAGGCTCTCTATTCTCCTGTAGGTATTTTCAACCTCAAGATTTCGAAGGAGGAGGTTATTAAGTCGTTAACCTTTGTTTTTTTTTTCATTTTTTTATGTATGTCTACCAATTATTCGAAGACAGTTGGACCGATTTGGAAAATGATTTTTTTGTTCGAAAGAGTATACTTCACAGTTGGTCCCATTGTCACCAGGTCCAGATCTGATGATGGGATCCTGGAGAAATCAACTATTATAGGCACACCAATAGTGATTTCACTATATTTTACAGCAACTCGGCCACTTCTTGGAATAGCGGATCCTAAGTTAAGTTGGTTCTTTTTTTGTTTAAAATTATTTTTAACTTCAAAATTTCAAAAGGAGGAGGATCTCTATTCTCCTGTAGGTATTTCTGTATCATAATGAAACTAACCAGTTTGCAATCCCTAGTGTGAAGGGTGAAATATGCCTGAATGAAATACTTACAGAAACAATTTCAGCGATATATTTATTAGTGTTTCCCTTGTCATCCTTGATCAGGTTGGGCTTGTTCTCTCTTATCCGCTCCAGGGCCGCTGGACAGTCTAACTGGAAATATTAACAATACTTGTGATGTGACATATTTATTAGTCTAGTCCTGAACCCTGTAATTTTTCATATAAATATGTACATTTTTGATTTTCTGTGTGGTTGCTTGTAGTTAAGCCATCCTAAATTTATTTTTTCTGACAATTTTATTATACTTATTAAAGATAGATAAACTTATTATCTATCATAAAAGTGCTCGAGTGGAGACCACGGACTAGCAAGCGCAGCGTAGGATGTCCACTCACAAGACGGACAGATGACCTTATAATGGTCGCCCGAAGACGCTGGATGCAAGTCGCTTCCGACCGATACTTATGGGGGTCCAAAGGGGAGGCCTCTATTCAGCAATGGACGTCTTATGGCTGAGATGATGATGATGATTTATCATAACATTCATAACATCACAATAGGTCATATTGCATCACTACCTACATATGTGACATTTTCAAGCCAAACAGACAAGTCATTGTTGGTTGTTAATAGAGTTTATTTCACAATGATTTTTTATGGCAGTAACACCTTATTGACAGCCAACAATGATGTACCTTTGACTTGAAAACATCACATATTATAGTTTAGTATAATAGTGCCTCACATCTAGAAACCGAACGTTTTAAAAAAAACATCTAATTATTCACTTTCTTTTATTTATTTTTTTCATAGTTAAAAACTTTATTGAACCACAACTAAAACTAATTATTCACTAACAAACTAATAATTTAAACAAAGACTGAACATTAGTAAAGAAACCTAAAAAGAATTGTCACGTAGGTACTCACTCTGAATTTTGTAATGAAGGCCTCAATATTAGGGAACTCTGTGCCTTGCACCTGCTTGAACGCGACTTTATACTGCACTAGCAGTCGGCTACACGCAGCCGTATATTCCTGTGCCCGGACCAAATCTCTCATATAAGCCTTCTCCAAATGTTGTAGAGTACTGACTACGGCATATAATTCTGCCATGTTATCATGCCTGAAATGTATTTAAAACGGTGTTAAACATGCCTAAAGATTCTTAGTAGGGCTTTTAAAGCTAGAAAATAAGCCGAATATCGTGAAAATAACTTAACATTGAGAAAGATTAGTAGTTGTAAAATTCATTGGTTTAAAGGTAAAACACTTACTTTTCTCGCTCCCTGGCATTACGATAGAGCTTAACCTCTTCGTACAACTCTGGTCTTGTGTCTGTAATAGTATTAAAATACTGATAATTAAGAAAAACAAAGGATTAGTATGAGATTACTAGGGAAAACTACATACCTTGCATTGTGAATATGTTCCGGTGGTAACAGTACGTAAAACAATCTTAAATGAGTAAAACACGCACTAATTTGAAAGAGAATAAAAGCAAACTAGTATAATATTTGCTTTAAATTAAAATAAAAACGATGACAAATCGTATCGCCCTTTACTCAAGATTTGACGTAAATTGAACGAATGGAAACATTGGATGACTGACTGATTGAATAGTGATGTACTTAATTTTGCTGACGCAATAATATTTCTTCTAGCAATATAAGGAACAGTGAAAACCGCTCGTGTATTTGAGGCTTTAGAATGCATATTCTTTTTATAATCTGTATCAACTTGACAGCTTGTTTTTGCGTCATCTTTTGTTATGTTGATGTTGATATCTACAAAACGCGCGCCCTTGTTGTTTCTTCCCAAAAAATAGATTTTCTGTTTAAAACTTCTCATTTCTGATACATACATGCTTTCAAAATGCCTAAAGCAATGCGTGAGATTCTACAAAATGGGAATTCGTACGACGAAACCGATCGAATGCCGGACAACATAACGATAACCAATCTCGATATTTTAATGTATGTTGTAGCGATTGTTGGGCACTTTGTAGACTTGGGAGTGGATATTAATGTGGCTGTACAGTATTCCTTGGCCGGCCATATGATGGAATTCGGGTGGACGCTTGCTTTTATACTTTTACCAGCGTTTGTGAACACCGCTGTATCAATACGAATGTAAGTATACTTTATATTTTTTTTTAGGTTACATTCAACTGCAGAGCACAGGTCGCTTGTCTTCTGCCAAGATCTAATGAACGCATTTTCTCTTCCACTTGCTAGATTTTGTCTTAAGTTCTGCTCGGATAAGTTAAAAGTTGAAGATAAAAACTATTGAGTGAGCTGCTGCTCCGTCAGGTGTAGCCACGGCTATTGACCATTGATAGTAGAGGCAATTTAAATTTAGGAAGTTGTTTTCAGTCATCTGGATTCCTAAAATTTAACTAAGGTTATTTTATTGAAAATAGATCATAACACATCAAAAATTCTAAGCAGCCTACTAAAGGTTAGCCAAGTTTTAGCCGCATAAAGTAGATGGTGAAGAAAATCCTGTGTGCGCTGCGAGGTCCAGAGGGAACAGTGCAGCTGCCAAGTTTGTTACTCTTTTAGCACCACCTAGGGATCACATGTAGGGTTGTCTAAGGTGTTTCCTACGGACGAAGAGTAACATTGATCCCCAAATACTAATTTTATAGGAAGCCCTAGGTGAACTCCATAACTGTAGAGAAAGACAACTAGTTGTTTTGTATTTTGCTTTTTAATTATTATTTTTTCAAGGTATGCTCAAGACAAGCAACAAAACTCCATCACCAACGAGGTGACGAAGCGTCACTGGCTGCGGATCTTCATTCTGGTGTTGCAGATGGCTCCCATACTCCGATTCATTGATGCTTTAGTGTAAGTATAGTCTAAGGTATGCTCAAGACAGGCTGCAAGATAAAAATGTTAATTGGGACGCAAAACTGGGAGGAGGAGTTGGAAATAATCAGTTGAGAACTTATTTCCATGTACATTTTCTGGAAGAGATCCCTTATAGGGATAAGTTCGCCTTTGTACAAATTACACGTATGTTTCATACTTGTTTACATACGTGCGTTTTTTCAGCTACGCAATAAAGTCCCGGAGAGCCGAGCGCAAGCGTGACCACGCGTCCCAGCGGCATTACTACAAGCTCATGCTGAAGGAGGACGCCGACGCGGCGCTGCTAAGGATCTTCGAGTGCTTCCTCGAGGCCGCGCCCCAGCAGGTGCTGCAGACCAGTCTGCTGTTCGCTATGGCTGACCAGTTCAGAGGTAAGAGGAATCATTGACCTTCTTATTTCATACTTCGACTCTGAGCCTATATCATACTTCGGCTCTGAGCCTATAAGTCGTCATCCTCCTAGCGTTTGTGTCGGGGCTTTTTGACACTTCTCAATTGAGCCTGGGGTTTCGCAATGTAATCCTAGGAATTGGCGTAGGCACTAGTTTTTATGAAAGCGACTGCCATCTTACTCTTACCTTCCAACCCAGAGGGAAACTAGGGTTTGTTAGGTCCGGTTTCCTCACGATATTTTCTTTCACCGAAAAACGACGGGTAAATATCAAACGATATTTCGTACATAAGTTCCGAAAAACTCAGTGGTACGAGCCGGGGTTTTAAGACCAGACGTCTGAGTTGAAAGTCTGACGTCTTCTGTCAGGCAACCAGCGAATACGTAACTATCTAAAATTACAGGAAACGTCCTTGCACATCCTATTTTAAAATACAAGGTTATGTAGGGAATGTTACATTTTTGGTGCCGTGACCAGGATTAGTCACTTGTTTTTATTTTGTTGCACTTTGGCTACAACTACAATAGCAGAAAACCCTTTGAATCTTATTTATTTCAATCCGTACTTCGCAATCTTAAAAGCAGTGAAACCTTCTGGTAATTTTGCTATACTATCCTTATAACTAGATCTATTTGTCAGAACAATTAAACATTCATTTCAGGTTACAAGGTGCCCATACATGTTTGTACTCTTAAAAACTAACACACTATGCTTAGTTTTAGTTAATAGTAAAGGAAAGAGAGTAGTTTTGTTAATTTTAATTTCTTATGATAAAGTCCTTATTTCCAGTGCATCAAATACTGTCGATCTGTTCGTCTATCATCGGCATGGGCTGGTGCCTGGCCGCGTACCAGCGCGCTGTACGTTTTGCTCAACAGGATAAGGAAAATATGAGCTGGATCGGATCCATATTGCAAACGTTATGGCATTTCCTCGTCACACGTAAGTTATTTTCCTAGATACTCTAGGTCAGGTGTCGGCAACAGGCGGCCCGCGAGCCTCCTATTAGAAGTCGTTTATTGACAAGTTTGACAACCGACAACCTTTTGCCTGATGAAGTCATAAAACATTAACAAAGTGCGACCCGCGTCCAATGATATGTGGACCTTGGTTGCTAACAGGTTGCCGACCCCTGCTCTTGTGAATTAACTACCAAAAAACGTGTGTGTGATCTGATGTTAAACTATAATATGATATTTGGAGCCATAGGCCAGTCTCCCAGGTCTCAGAAATCAATCATTATAAACTTTAATTTAAAAAAAATTAAAAACCTATTTTTTGTTTTGTTTCAGTAAGCCGAGTAATGTCAATATCAATGATCGCCTACCTCTTCCCCTACTGGACCATCCTGGCTTGCACTATCCACATACTAATCATGACAACATGGCTCCAACTCTTCGACCGGTCGCCATTTTGTTCGCATAACAAAATGGCCGAACTGTCATTCTCACTGGCTTTGGGAGCCGTGTATCTCTTTACGTATATTTTGCCTATTGAAGGTAAGACTAGATATAGATATGCTGTTTATTATACAGTATGTTTTATACAAAATGTTGTATGCGCTGCACTATGGTTTATATATGCGTCTGATTATATGAAGGAGTCTAGAATATATTTACCTGCTTTAATTTTAACTGTTGTGCCTTATGTGATAGGTTTAATTCTAATGGTGATTTATTATTCTTTTTTTCATCCAAAACTGGGAAGAAATCGTAAAGATTTTAATGTTACTTTCAAAGTTAATAGCGATCTATCGGAGATTAGTTAGTATATGTAAGAAGAGATTATTAATATTTCCCTGCATAATATCGCGGCTATTAATTTTAAAATTAATTAAATGCAGTACAAATATTACCAAACCATTTTGGTACATAATAATGTTTGTATGTAATAAATAATAGCTAATTGTTTCGCTATCGGCTATGTATACGCGAAAAACATGGTGTAGGAACTAAATGTGAACTATCACTTAATGTGCCCAAAAACATCTTTCAAATGGTCATACTATTTCACATTTGTCAATTCTTTAATATCTAATAATTATGTCCCATAGCCACCAGATATGGGCACCATAAGTGCATATATCCAATACTATAAGCTACAATGTATTTCCTTTTCACACTTATGTGCTCGATGAAACAAAATTTTTATTGCTTTTTTTGTACGAATTACGGGTGTATAATATGAACAATGTTGTATTATTTAAAGTATCTATAATAAGAGTAGGAAATATTCCAACTTTGGCACATATTACCAGGTACTAAAATACATAACATTTCACCGTTTATTGCCCTACATAAGATAAATTCTACTTGATGAGGTAGGGTTACCTACGGCCTACTCTTGATCTATAAGATGTTTTGTGACATGATATTATGTTTTATGAGTTTACTAACACATTGTATTATGGATTTTAAAAATCTGAAATAAATGTTTTTTTTTTTCTTCTTATGAACAATATGTCTCGAAGTGACTAAAATTTAAGTTAGAAATGGTTCTATTCTATATCATAATAATATGATCATATCATCTAATGTGTTCTTGTAGGTACAAATAAATAAACATTTGATTTTCTACCTTCAGAACAACAGAATGAGGACGATATTTGAAACTCGTAGATCAAACATCAGGCATCATACCAAAAATAATCTACAGGTCCTTATTCTGTTTCGTAATATAGACTTTATCATGTAGCGATAAGGTAGTAAATCAAGTGTACAGTCGCCAACAAATATATCGCAGCGGCCAGGGACTAAAAAATATCTGAACATGCACTTTATCACTTTGACAATAGAGGCGTTGTGACCACCTTGGCCGGTCCGATATATCCGATGGCGACTGTACTTTTACTTATAATATGACCTTTATCTATTATAGTAAAATGTTATAAGTATGAATTGTCCGCGCGCGAGCTCCGAGGATTCTAGAGGAAGCTTTAGGCTCAAATCACACCTAGCGCAATGGAGGCATTAATGTATGGAGGCCATAGACAAATTTAAGCTACCATCGTCAAAGCTCCATTCCGCTAGGTGTGTTTTGAGCCGTAGGGTGTGATCGGGCGTTCCGATTTCTCGGAGTTCGTGTGCGGACTTATGCTATATTTCTTACAACCTTGGTGGAAATTGATGGGTGGTTTAATACTTAGTTTAGTATCATGATATTCTAAATCAATTGTGTGTCAAAAAATTATTGTAATGCTCAATTTATTGTGAAATTGTAAAATCGATGAATCTCAATGCGTTTGGCAATATTTTTCGTAATTATTAAGTATTCGGTACTGGATAGATATAAAAATTTACCTATTTTTATACGTATATAATAACTGTATCGTAATTAATTTTAACCTTTATTCAAATAATACTAGTAATTAATTATTACCTTTGTGCTGCCATTATTAAGTAATAAAAGTACAAGGGATATTATTGTATCCTTAGTAGAAATTAATAGCGTTACTAGATGACGCTGTACGGTTACCTTACATTATGTGATGGTTACTTTGTTTTGCTTTCGTTCAGGATGCCGCTTCAGACTTTGAGCCTCAATAAGTTCTTAGACTGTGCTCCTCTATTTAATACAATATTATATACTCTCTGGTAATAGTAATTTTGAGCTGTTATTCGCTGTGTGCATGATTGTGGCGCCATCTCTTGGGCAGGTGGTCAATCTCTTTTTTTCCTTTTTTATAAATAGGTTGTATTCCTTGCTTATATGAAATGTAACTGGCTGATTCACTAGTTTGACAGCAGACAGGGGATTTGCAGTTTCATTTCTTGTCACATTGAGCACTGCGATCGTTCTCGTTACCCCCACCATGCACTTCGCACATAGCGAATAAGCACAAATATAATAAGTATATGCAAAGAGCGGTTCGAATATCGAACATTGTGTGCCATTAAAAAAAAAATTAAATACAAGGAAGTAAGGTTATTATCACACTGGCGCCGCAACCGCATGCGGCGACGGTGTGCAAGCGTGACAGCGCTATACGCACGTAGGGGCGTTAGTAGCGCTGAGCGCTTCTGACTCCTATACGCGTCGGCTAACGTTTAGTGGGATAAGAACATAATATAATATATTCAAGCAAGAATTTTCTTTTTATATACTGTCACCTCTGAAAATATGTACACATATAAATGAGACAATAGCCGTGTCTACATCTGACACACCGCCTCGCGAGGAAATTGCCGCGCGCGGCAGCTCGGCTAGCGCGTTTGTCTCGGCCGAGGCATGTCCACACTAACCGAGCTGCCGCGCGCGGCAATTTCCTCGCGAGGCAGTGCGACTGGTGTGGACACGGCTAATAACATGTATTTAAGACTTTACGCATTTGTAAGAGTCGTGGTCACATATTTGCTGACGTGACCGTATACTCAGGCAGTGATAGTTTTGAGCCATTATTAGTTGAATGGAATGAGGATTGTAAGATGTTTATGAATAAGTGGGTTAGTGTTTCAAGTTTACTTGTCTGATATTTGTAGTAATAATATCTTAATAAAATGTTGTTTGTAAATTGTACTTAATCATAATGTCATAATGAATGTCGCCAAATGTACAGTATTTTTTGTAATAAATTATTTTTGTACTTTTTAAAACAATGTTTTCATTATAATCATAACTCTGTCTCACATTTTTTATCAATTGTATATAGATGTCTATTACCTACTAATGGACTATGAACAAGCAGCATCAGATATATTGGAGCGGCCAAGGTGGTCACAAATATCTCAACTACGCCTCTATTGTCAAGGCAATAAAGTGCCTGTACAGATATTTTTGAGTCCCTGGCCGCTCCGATATATTTGATGGCGACCATGGTATTGCTAGGTCCAACATTATTTCGCATGAATAGGGTTTTTAGGAAAAAGCGGACTACCTTTAAACTATTTTATTAACTACCAAATAAAAGGTGCTCTTTCTCTCAATATCCTTAAACCAAACTTATTCCACTCCGTCTGATTGATCCATAGCTCCATAGCTGACTCCAAACACGACATGACAGCAGCACCCTTCCACACGGTACTCGCTGGATCAATATCTTTTGGCGATGTCACAATTTCTAGTTGCTCCGTCTTGTAAGCGTAAGGTATTTGCAAAGCTAGTCTATTCTGCAGCCACATGGTAAGCCCATGGATTTTAGTGCCCCCACCTACAATTAGTATACTGCTGTACATTTTACGCTTCAATTCTTCGCTGCTAGCTCGGTCTATACTTTGTAATATAGCTGCGTCTAAAGCTAGAACTTGTCCGGGAGCTAGCACAGCATCTCCCGGACCTACTTCAAGAGTATCAACGACAATGTCTTCATCGGGATTCGTTGCTAGCTGACCTTCATTGGCAGCTTCAAATTGTTGACTTTCATTTGCGCTTGGGTCAGCTGTTTCCCGTTTTCTGCCAGTTTCTCTTAAGAATTCAGCGTCAAATGGATCCTCTGGGTCACTCGGCTGTCGGTTCTGTATTTTTGTAGCTTTTGTGCCAGTTATTTTTAGCAAGTCAGTGTAGAACATTGATAGAGGTGATATGATGCATTCGTCACCAACTTGCAGTGTATATTTGTTGATGATATCTCCGGGATGATCAACGAGGAATGACTTTTCTAACGGACCACAGACATCTAAGTTAACATGACAGAAGTTCTCATACAAATTCCTCATTAGTACAACGTCTCTTGGTATATTTTCATTCCAGTTCTTATAAGGGAACGCACTTTTATGGAACATCCAAGATAAGGCTTGGCATACATCGCCAGCTCCGTAATCCATTCTTAATCTCGTAGTTTTATGAGAGATACCGTCTTCAACGCAGGATATAGCAGTCTTCTGATCGCCAACGTCTACAACACATGCTGATCCGATTCCAGCCCCAAAAGTGGCTCCGACGCTTTCTTGAACCATAAAGCAGTGACCGAAGCCTAAATCCTTCAACAATAAAGACATAAGATATTTCAAATGACTTCTAGAATACAAATCCGGTATTAACAGTACGCAACGGTACTTAATCAGTTCTATTAAAGGTATTCCTAGCTTATGCTCTATTATAGAACTCCAAATGATGTACAAATCGTTGAGGACCGAGGATATTGAGCCTCCTACTTCAGAATGTATGTTAAAATCGCCTCGTCTGTACGGGAAATGTATGTTAAAAGGTAAATCTGGGTCTATGTCTAGGACTAGATCGCCGACAACAATGTCACATTCCACTTGGGCCCAAGGTTCACCGTCGCTCACTGTTTCTGGTAAAGATCTTCTGTTAAAAGCGGCTATTTGCTGCGGTGGTGTAGCGTATCGTCGCGCGCCATTAGACTGCATGCAAGACTGTAAAGTATGTGATATTTGTAGACGGCATTCTTCGAGTTCTTCAATCAATTCTTTTGTTTTCGGCACGCTTGGGGGAACGAACGGGTCGCGATAGATTTTGCCCCCGTGTCGACGTTTTCTCGCGATGCAGTGGAGCTGTTTCACTGGTAGAAGGTCCGAGGCTCGTCCGATGCGGACGTAGAGGGATCCTGGGTGGATAACGATGATCCTGTTGGACGGAAATTGGTGGAATTGCTCTGGACCGGGATCGTGCGATGGCATACTCATTTTGGCTGGAGTAAACTTATTGATATTTATTAATAGAATAATATGGGGTAAGTCTTCTGAAAGTATACAACTACTCTTTACAGTAACGTTAAATCCTTCTTTAAATCATTCTTATCGCTGAACAAACATTTCTATTTCCTAACCAAAACTAATTTCTGTCAAGTGACTCGAGCAAGTGTCAATGCATGAACATGAAGCTAGACGCGTTTAGTTTTTAAAGCGGTATTACACATTGCAACCTGCAGGGCCCAATCTGTTGTGTACCCTGCCTCTTCCTACCCCTCCTTCAGCTCCCTACGGGCCCTACCTTCTATTACACATTCCAACCTGACAGATTGGGCCCTGCAGGTTGTAATGTGTAATACCGCTATTACTTTATATAATGTAAATAGCAGTTTTTTTAAACAAAGTATCCTCCTTTTAGCTTCAACATAACTTATTTTAAGACAATATAATTTTTGTTTAGTTTGTTCGAGTTTTTGAATTCCAACATTCTGGTAAAACTAAGAAGGTACAGCACGCTTCATAAACACTTTTGGAATGTGACAGTTGGTGGGCGTATTTTCTCAATTTTCTGTACAATTTCTAAAACGTGGGTCCAAATAGTAGGTGGAGGTTTTCACCTATTCTTCTCTCTCTGAAAGAACTAACAGTATTATTGTCTAAAATCTGTAGAAACTTTTAAAAAAACATAAGAAGAATTTTAAGTCTCAATAGTAAAACAGACGTATCCTTGCGAGTTCTTTAAATCGACTCTCGCCTTATTCAAAAGTCCAATTGGAACCGCTCGATCGCCAAATTAAGGTAAAATACACCTGCCTGCTGTCAAACCATATCCATTATTCTCCAAAATGTCATCGCCGATCTGTGTCAGACCCAAAGTGAAATAAAATAATATTTCCAATTTATTAGCTTATATATAGATTTATTATTGCTAAAATGGTGTCGCGAAGTCTCACTGAAGTCTTCGTGCTAATGCGCAACAATGCTATCCACAGCCGGCAATTGTTTTCTGAACAGGTACACATTTTATTGATTTATATGTCGATTAATTCACTCTGTTTACCATAACTCGGTCAAATGCTAAGTCTCAGTGTTACTTGAATGTTTATGAGGGTGATAAAGTAAGTAGGACTTCGCTTTAATGAGTATTTGTAGTTGACAACGCAATTGATACTCGCAAAGTTATAACTATGTATATGCTGTTTATGTATCTTGCATCATCTTATCAGAGTTTAACATTTTTATACACTCAACTGGTTGAAACAAACGGATAAATTGTACATTAGAAGAATATTCATATCCCACAAAAACACATGTAAAATCGACGCTGGTGAGACACCGACGCTCGGGCGACGTCGCGTCGACGCCGCGTCGCCGCTGCGCGAGCGCTCGAGCGACGACGACGCTCGGAAGACGTTAGTGTGGGGTTATTCTTAATAGTAGTAGTATTCATACAATTTTTTTGTCTATCGAAAACTGTCCTTGAAAAATCCTTTCAATAAAAACTGTAAAGATAATATAATACAATTATGATTTACAGAATGAGTCAGAACGAGTCAGACTCATGCGTAGCAACTCCAATGATATGGAGGCTGGACTGGAGATGCGGTCGGAGAATGCACCGCCGCCCTGGACAGATGCCCTGGAGGAGGCGCACTATATTATTACTAGGTATGTACAGTTATATATGGATTAGAACAGCTCGCATCAGAGAAGAGTGGAAGGCCTTTGTCGGAAATCCCGACAACCTGACTAACCCAACTAAAAAAAAAAAGACTAAATGTTACTTAAATTATCAATGAAACTAGAAGTCAGTGAATAAAGGCTATTTGTTTTGTATTGTATTTTATTTACAGTTACACATTTCGAAAAGTATCAATGGAAACTTTCTGAAATTGCGTAATTTTTCAGAAAGGAAAACTTATCATAATTTTGTATGAAGATTGAAACTTTTCGTTTCTTAAATTTAATTTTATTAAATTTCTTGCAAAAGTTTCTGTAAATTTCCAAGAACTTTTCCATCTTTTTTGGGTCTTTCCGCAACTTGCACATCAGTAATTTGGAGGAACCCACTTATGTTGCGCAGATTCAAATAGTATTCGTCCAATAAAAGCGTAAGACCCAGCCACCAAATGGTACCTTTTTATGTACCCTGTCACATTATTATTTAATAAATAAGCAGGCATTTGTAAGATTATGTTGCCTGTATCCAGTGACGAAATTAGTTTTTATTTTCAGACTAAGAACGAAACTATCCGAGCTACAATCTTGTCACTCACGCCAGATACGACGACCAGCGTTAGATGACACGGGCGAGCAGGAACACATCGGCAGACTGACTACGGAGATCGGTCGACACTTCACTCATGCCTACACACATCTTACGGCTATCAAGGCACAAGTCAGACATGGTAAGAATTGAAAGTTATATTCTACTGAGCAGGAACACATCGGTAGACTGACTACGGAGATCGGGCGACATTTCACACATGCCTACACGCATCTTACGGCTATCAAGGCACAAGTCAGACATGGTGAGAATTTAAAGTTATATTCTACTGGCCGGAAAGACATCGGTAGACTGACTACGGAGATTCGGCGACATTTCACACATGCCTACACACATCTTACGGTTATCAAGGCGCAAGTCAGACATGGTGAGAATTTGAATTAGTTATCGAATGAGCGGAGCGTAACCGAAGTGAAGTTCTTACAGACAACTTTGGACACAACAGAACTGTCAGCTGGCTACTCGATTTGTTCTGAGATAACTTTTTTTTTTTTTCGTAGCCTATACTGTGTCCCACTGCTGGGCAAAGGCCTCCCCCTGCTTCCGCCACTCGTCACGGCCTTGTGCATGCTCTCGCCACTCGCTACAAAATGCGTCCAGATCGTCCCGCCATCTCCTTTTTGGTCTGCCTCTGTCCCGGCCGATTTGTTCGGTCCACTCAGTTGTTAATTTAGCCTATCGTTCCGGGTGCATGCGGCAGACATGTACAGCCCAATCCCACTTGAGACGAGATAACTTTAGTAACGTTTTTTTCATCTTTATGAAATTTGTTCGGGTTGTAGCAGAGATAAATATATATTGAGGGTTCTTATATGAGCAGGATCGAAGGGGTTATGAAGCTAGAAAAAAACTAATTAAAATATTTACTCTTTTCAGGTAACAAAACAGAGCAAAAACTAGCAACCAATGTAGTATTAGCCTTAGTATCAACACTCCAAGAACTAAGCGTTACTTTCCGCTCAGCCCAATCCAACTACTTAAAATCCCTAACATCCAGAGAAGAGCGATCAAACGCATACTTCGATCTACCCAACTTCGAAGAACTAAGTCTAGAAGACGATAACTTACTACCAGATCTTACTAACAACCAGACCGACTTACTATTCTCTTTACCAAGCACATCAGGTACGCAGAAAAATAATTTTATAGATGAAGATTTTGAGCAACATGATTTTGAGAAGCCATCGCTTAATCAGAAACAGATGTTATTAATGCAAGAAGAAAATACAAGGATGGTAGCGGAGAGGGAGCAAGAGGTAAATAAGATAGTTCGTTCTATAGTAGATTTGAATGAGATTTTTAAAGATTTAGGACAAATGGTACACGAACAGGGAACTATATTAGATAGGATTGATTATAATATAGAGGTAACTCAAGTGCAGGTACAAGAGGGGTACAAACAGTTGCAGAAAGCGGAGAGGTATCAGAGGAAAAATAGGAAAATGCACTGTATATTAGTTTTATCTGTTATGATTTTCATTTTGGTGGTATTATTGATAATTGTTAAGAGTTAGTTTCAATTTTGTTGGATGTTTTATGTGCGTACTTTTTACATTATTTTATTTACAGCAGCAAAAGTAGCTAAGCGGGTAAGGTGCTCAAAATGAGCTGGACACGACTTTATTGTTAAGAGAATAAGAGCGTGTGTAGGTCATTTTAAACACCCTACCCGCTTAGCTACTTCTGCTGCTGACTGTACAGTCGCCATCAGATATATCGGAGCGGCCGAGGTGGTCACAAATATCTGAATAACGCCTCTATTTTCGAGGCGATAAAGTGCATTTTCGGATATTTTTGAGTACCCTGGCCGCTCCGATATATTTGATTGCGACTGTAATAGCTAGACTGTCTGTGTGTCCACTTTCAACCCGTTTTTCGGCTCTTTTATGGTTGAATTTCCAAAAATTCTTGCTTAGTGGAATGTTACGATATTTTAGGAATATACAGGGTGGATTTTTCAAATGGACCAGTGAAGACAGCTCTGCTACCAGATCATGATACGCAAAATGGTCTTAGGAGACCTTTCCTAACTTAATCAACAACGAGTGACATTTACAGATTTTTGTATCTGCCGCGAGATAATCACACTTTTTCTGAAAAAAAATATGCCAAACAAATCTATTTCTAACAGAGATCTAAAGTTTCCTACAAGCAAAACCCAGTATGGGAACTATAAAAGTCACAAATAAAGAATTACGTTTTCCATACACTGTAGTCCAGGAATTATATGGTCTTTGTTGATGACGTAGTGTAAAAAGTACGCACATATATTTGTTTTTTTTTTAAGTTTTAATGGCACTGATTTATATAAGGTTCAACACAACATTGCCTTATATTGCGTAGTTCAATTTGAAACAAATACCTATCTTTATTTTACCCTAAACCTGCAGATTTTTGTTGTAAAATATCTTAATCCATTATGTTATGTATTAAATAACACAAGAATTTATAAATTAACTAAAATATTCAAAAAATCATGTATTATGTTCTTTTTTAATTTACCAACTAAATTAACCTCTTTGATTGGTCTAATTTGCTGATTTAAACTCACTACTCATTATTTTGACAAACACGGGAGTCTGCCTGCGACCACAAGCGTTACAACATGCTCGAAACGTCAGGAAAATAATAAAAGTAACTGTACGCGATTAAGTCCCGTTTTTGTCAAAATTATAATTTAGTCAAAATTATAACCAAAATCATTCCTTTTTAAGTATTAATTGTTGTTGTAAATATGATTAATTATTTTTAATCCTATATGTTTTGCTTAAGGTATCATTCCGAACTCGACTGCAAAAATATATCAATGTTTTTAGATTGCAATCGCGTTTGGAAAGACACCTTTAATTTAACCTTCAATTTTCTGCAATTTTATCGAAAATTATTGTGTAAAATTTCTCGCACTCGATTCTAGTCTTTACTTTAACTATGAAATATTTAATTAAGAGATTATAGTACGATTTTTTAAGATGTCCAAATTGTATCTAGAAATCTAAGATCCCGACATCTTAAAAAAATACCACCTTATACATTCAGCAGCAGAAGTAGCTAAGCGGGCTAGGTATTCAAAATGACCTACACACGCTCTTTATTCTCTTAACTAAAGTCGTGCTCAGCTCATTTTGAACACCTCACCTTCTTAGCTACTTGTGCTGCTGACTGTACCTATGTGACTAATAAAATTGTTTGACAGCCAAAAATAACAAATCAAATATAGCAATGAGGGTAGATGCGCAAAGCTATGCGCAGATTGCGTTATAATGGGGAAGGCAACTGTCAATTTGTTTGTATATAGTCGAACTCGCGGAGCGTAAGCGAAGTGAGTTCTTACAAACAACTCCAGACCGAACTGTCACCTGGCTACTGGGACGTCTCGGCATTTGGATGGCTTTTTGATTTCGATAGTTTGTCGGACGATAACTTTAGTAACGTTTTTCTGATCTATATGGAATAGGCTAGATGAATGTTTTTCATGCATGGTATCAATCGATTCGTTTTATTGTGAGGATCAAATGTCTATATGGGGCACAGATAACCTCAACCACTAGATAGATCATAAGTACAACTCGAGGTCACCACACATAGGTGCTCCCGTACTAATTTTGTACGAGAGCGCGACCGCTTATTTTAGTTGAGTTAAAGTTTTTGATCATAACTCATGTGAATTAAAAATACCCACAAAAGTCTAGTTACAGGGGTGAACCTGGATTGTTATACTACAAATTGGTGTAGAATGCTATTGAAATGTGCTGTTCGAATCGTAGGAATTTACGAATAAAATTGCGCTTATGTATGGTGACCTCATGCTCCCTGTACAAGCTTAATGATGAGGTGTCTGATTAGTCTGTGATATGGGGCCAATTGCCTTAAATCAACATAAAAGACAGGAAAAAGACTTAAAGTCTGAGATTTGCATTTGTTTCTCAAAACGCTCGTAACAAAATGATATAAAGCCTTGACGTCACGGCTTCATATTTGCCCTGTTTAAAGTATGGAAAAATTATGAAATTGCTATTTTTACAGTGAAATGTTGCGTTTATGTATATGGTTGTTATACAATTTATTTCACAATATAATGTTAGAAATCGAATGGTAGGGGAAGATGGGGAGGCTTCGTACACTTTTTATTCGGAGCCTTGTAAAACAAAATGTAACAGATATTTTACAATGAAACGAATGCTATGTTATTGTCCATTTATC
The DNA here is from genome assembly GCA_911728535.1 of Pammene fasciana. Lineage (NCBI taxonomy): Eukaryota > Metazoa > Arthropoda > Insecta > Lepidoptera > Tortricidae > Pammene > Pammene fasciana. The sequence continues at coordinate 10,240,699 of OU452294.1, read as the reverse complement.
TGCCTATAATAATAGCGCATTTCTGGCTTGATATAAAGCAACTTGGCTAAGCTATAACGATTTTTCCAAAAAATGGGAACTGTACGAATTCACCCCACCACGCGGGGTAGCTCCGTACACTATTCGTTTCTCCCGGGATTCATGACTTTACCAGATATTTCGCCAGTTTCAATCACTTTTTAAACATATCTTACTGACCTGTTTTTGCAATTATGTTATTCTTGATTTTAACTAACATGGGGTGCATTCGTACAGTATGAAATTAGATACATTTTTAGTGTACGAAGGTACCCCAATCCAACGGACCAGAAAAAAATCAAAATAAAAAAAATATCGTTAATATAATCCCAAAAGTATTGTTTAAATAACAATATTTAGCATATATTTACCACAGAGCTAAAATGGCGCTTACGCTTAAAGAGACACGAAGTGCGCAATAGCGCATATGAACATTCCACTAGTGCGAAAGAGATACACAAGTGTTCCAACTTTTGACTTTCAGAAAACACCACAAACACCACCGTCGCGACAGCTCATATTTTATCGCGTAAAATATCAAATAATCCAGAACAAAATCACTTGAAATGAAAAAGCAGAAACGTGGTATCGTATTGTGTACCTGGTTCCAACATTAAACACAAGAAAAACCCAGGAAATTACTAATTTCACGGGCAAATACGATATTCCGATCGATGTCTTTGAAACCATATTTTACCGAATTAGCAAAATAAATCTTGAAAGTAACCACTAGATACAATAGAATATTAGTGTTTCTTTCTTCGTGTGGTAATATTTTATCATTAAAGTTAATATTCAAGATTATTTTGTGTAAAAATTGAAACTGTCATTCTACGCTAGGGATTGACAAAACGTCATAGGAACTTATATCGATATCTGTTCGATAAAAAATACTGTCGATATCCACGTTTAAGTATAAAAGCGACAAATTGCACCTGTTGCAATGGACAATCAACGGTACTTTAGGCGCTAGGCCGTTAGTTGGGGTTTAAATTGGTTAATGCGTCAAACTCAGACTTAATTATATAATAAGTCATCAAATTAAGTATTGCACATTTAATAACTTCAACAGAAAAAATACATTATGATTTTACGAATTCTAACATGCCGTTTAGCGTAAAATATGAATATAAATATGGGTGCATCTAATCGATAAAAAAGTCAAATGTCGATAGATAATTAACCTGTTGTACTTGGCTGCACTATTTTTACACTCACATAGACAATTTACCCACACACTTGCATTTCATTTGTTGTCACACTTTTGATAATTGTCAATAAATCTATTCTATACTAGGTCTGTGATATTTACAAACAATACTAAAGCATTTTTTCTAAGTCCATCCAAACTTTTTGGAAACAAACGCATTCAAAGGAGAACTCAAAATTACTTGCGAGTGGCGAAAACACATATCAGCTCTTTCTGGCGAAATCTTGTACCGCATTGCCATTACTTTTGGAAGGTAGCCTATGCATGTAAGTAGCCATGTTGCATACAAATATGAACGCTTCAGCGTGTTGGATAGCCGAGATATGACCACTGTACGAAGGCTCCCAGTGTACGAATCTACCCTGTCTTCCCCTATCATTGGTTTTTTAAATTTCGTACTTTCAAAAATCGAAAAAATTTAAACTTTGAAGCCCGATATCTTTGAACCATTTCAATAGATTTTTTTAATGTTTACTTTATTTGGATATTTTGATCATTTTGCATCCTATCAACTAAATTTCATTGCATAATTCAACATGTGTCATCACCCCTATTTCTTGGGGCTGTAGTGTAGCAGAGATACATCAAATTTGTAAGTTCGTATATGAGCAGGATCGATCAAGTGGTTATTGGTTATGGAGCTAGAAGGAGAAAAAAAATCCTCCTTAGGGTCTTGTTGTATTGGTCAACTCGTTTGCAAGTAAATCGCGAGTTCTCAGTTCGAGGCGGACTACTAGTATATGTTAAATCCCAAATAAAAAAGGACCATCGTACGCAGCGCCTTCTAGAACTCAGAACCAGCTGTTAAATGCCATGTAAAAGAGGGCCATACATAGGGTTGCCATATGGAAAAATGAAATGTCCTGATAAAAATCCGGACATCACGTAAAAAGTCCTGACATTTGTTATAACAGCGATGTAGAGTAGTTTTTTTAAATACTTCGCCGGTGGCAACCAAATATACAGCCCGCGTGATGATAAGCAGCTACCGTAACATATGGACACCTGTAGCTCCAGATGTCTCATGTGCGTTGCCAACCCGATCCCTTAGAAAAGAGGATTCACTGTGTTGACGGCTAAAGAGAAAAGATAAAAGATAATCCCACCGCATCCTTTCAGAGCTCTCTAAGGTCGCCAGAGAACACAACACTATGATATGAGTAACAGTCTAGTGCTATTTAGCTGTGGTTTTCTGTATGGTGGAGGTACTTCCTTAGTTGGGCTCTGCTCCCTATTTCATCGAGTTCTCATTAGCTGAGCTGTGCCCTCCCTAACACATGACATATATTCGCAGTGCCCATACCCTCTTAAAGCTTAAACAACGCCGCGCCACCGGAATCATAATTATAAATAACACTTTTCACCATTTTTTAAACATTTAGAAACATTATAATTTTTGAAATACACATTATTTTTATATTTGTAATAAGAGCAGTTAATTAATTAGTTTGTTGAAGATATTCAATAGTTGTCATTAAGTTGTAGAGCCACTTATTTAACTTTCGGTTTCAAAACCTTCTAAAAATGCGTTTGTATTTTGCTAAACTAAATCTTATCTTATACTATTTGAAGTTATATACGTAATTTAATCAAAACTTTCAATACGATTTTAATAACAAAATATTGTCAAATTCATTATTGTTTTCTTGAGAATTTAATACTTACACTTTTGTTTTGTGCTTAACCTTGTAATAAGCGGTTAATGAGGTAATTTAAAAAAATCCGGACACTTGCCAAGTCCGGGCGCAATCCTGACAAAGGGTCAAAAATCCTGACATGTCCGGACAAATCCTGACGTATACACAGCCATAGCCATAGCCACAGGCAACCCTAGCCATACACAGCCCCATCTATGATGACTTTTCACCGGCCTTCCCCATTGCAAAAAAAGAAACAAATATTTGTTTATTGGTTTTAGATTGGAACGTCAAAGCCACACTCTGGATCTCAAGTAAGGGTCACCACACACCTAGCGGTTTTCCTCGCGGAAGTAGCGGAAATTTGTCTATGGTAGCAGATTTTTTGTATGGAAGCCATAGACAAATTTCCGCTACCATAGACAAATTTCCGCTACTTCCGCGAGGAAAACCGCTAGGTGTGTGGTGACCCTACAATGTGTTTGAAAAAAGAAATATTTTTGTAATCTGTGGTTTTTTATCCTCATTGCATTGTGTGATTTCGCGTTTTCTTGTGCTTTACGTAAACTCTTGGCGGCAAGACGCAAAAATGCATTTAAAATTTGTATTAAAATATTTTTATAGTTATCGCCTAAATATCGTTGATGTTTTGTAAATGTTTTTTAGGAATATGAGTCTAAAATAATCTATAATTTCTTAAAATAATGGATCTATTTGAATTATTACATTATATTAACATTATCTGCTCTATATGTTTCTTATCTTTTATTCTGGGGTGATGTGATTGTAAACGTGTGCCAATGAGTTATAATAATTTATAAAAAAAATCTAGTTCAGACCACGATAAGTTTACACTGACTTAGCGTGTTTATCAGTGACACTGTGCCGCGCAGGCCGCGCTAACTGCACGTGAAACTTAGCAGACTTAGAGTGGTCGGACTTTAAATGCTTGTTAGACGTTTTGTCTTTATTTTAAAATTGTCACAAATCATGAAAACAATGGTTTTTATAAAACTATAGTCACCCCACTATAGTCCAAAAGCTCCTAAGTATGGTTCAACACTGACACGAATATCTTCCTTTAGGTGTTACTTTTATTCAAATGATGTTTCATATTTTTATTATTTCATTTTTATATTCTAAATATGGTCATAAATGAATATGATAACTTATATAAAATCAAAAAGAAGATTGAGTTTACAGTATTGAATAATTTGCTTTGCATTGTTTTCCAGTTTATAAAAGACAGGCACTTAATTACGTGTATCACTTCACTGAAGTGACAAGCGCCCATAGGCTGCGGTTTCCACTTAACGATAGGCGTATAAGGCGTAACAGTGGTATTATATATATATACCTATATATATTATGAGTGGTCTATATAAGACTACATATTTTTTGCTGTCCAGTGATTCTTATGTTGTCCTTTCTGTGTAACTTGCACTCTTATTCGATTATCATTGGATTGTATTGGAGCTTAAATAAGTGAAATTGGGCTTTTCTTATTTTCATGAATACCAATATGTACTTACTTCCTGTTAAATGTTGGAACTGCACTCCAGTTTCTTGTAAAATGACAAAAATCGGTGGCGTTGTAATCGTATAAAAATCGCTGATTATGCTTTACTGATTGGATGACGTCAAATCCACAGTCTACGGTAGTCTCTAACCGTAGGTATTTAGGGTACAGAAACTTAAGACAGCTGGAATGAGTTTACTATGGTTTCAAGTAGGGCTGCCATCTCTAAATTCGCCGAACCCGGACAATAATTTAAAAAACCCGGACATTTGGCGTAAATCGCATTTTTTCCCCGGACGTGACCAAATGGCACTAAATAATTAAATTCAATGGGTTGTTTCCTCACATAAAAAGTGTCCGGGTTTTCGGGACACTTATTGAAAACCCCCCCGGACGGCCTCCAAACTAGGACAAATCCGGGTAAACCCGGACGGATGGCAGCCCTAGTTTCAAGCATAGAGAGAATCACCCTAAAAATCCTAGTACCCTCACCACTAAAAAAATTATCGAATACCTATAGCTTATTATTTCTACTGTTACGTACTGCGCTTATTTTGGTAAGCCAGATTATGTCTGTGACTTTTATAATCAATACGTAATTAATAATTAAAAAAAAACAATCATTTCTTACTCTTCGGTCGACAATGGAATAACACCTTAAACTTTTGTATTGTTTGTAAATAGCTGTATTATTGTTAATTTATTTATATGTACTATTAAGTGACGAAAATGAAAATATATGACATTGATAACTACTCGTGGTTTTAATTTTATAGTTAGGTAACATATACTAAGAGCCAGTTCCAGAAAATGGTATACAAACCTCACAGTTCCAGTTAGTTTATTTCAGGTAGGTATTTACTATCCACCAAGATGAATAAAAATAATTTACGCATAATACACGGGAATATTCGACCGGTGCTTTCGTGGCCAGGTGGCGAAGTTGGTTAACGCGTCTGCCGCGAATGCAGAAGACGCTGGTTCGATCCCAGCCTTGGGCACCGGAGGCCTTCGTCACTTTTTCCTTTGTATAGTTTGTATAGGACATCTATATAAGTTTATAAAAAATAATGTTGCTGGCCTGTAACTCTTCCCCAATTAAAATGTATAAATTAAAATGTATATGGACCTGGTCTGAAATAAATAATCTTATTCTTATTCTTATTAATAGCCCTGACGTGCCTCGGCTGAGACAAATGCGCTGGCGGCCGCAATGTCCACACTAGCCGAGCTGCCGCGCGTGGCAATTTCCTCGCGAGGCTGTTTGTCAGATGTAGACACGGCTAAAGAACAGTTCACAAACGCCCGGATCTAGTAATAAGGATAATAGAGAAAACTTTAGTGCGGGGAATCATTGCTCTTAAAATCATATAACTATTTTGTGTGGCTAGCTCTTGGCCTATAACCACCAATTGTCCGGAAAGAGAAGTGTCGTGAGTACAGTCGCCATCAAATATCGGAGCGGCAAAGGTACTTAAAAATATCTGAACATGTACTTTATCACCTTGACAATAGAGGCGTTGTTCATCTGAAAACACACACAAGGAGCAGCCAAGGTGGTCACAAATAGATATTTGTGACCACCTTGGTTGCTCTGATATATTTGATGGTGACTGTGCATACATTCTATGACAGTTCTCTTCCCGAACAGACTCATATACATGGTGGGCCAAGTTTCTAAAAATCTGGCTATAAAGAGCGATAAAAGATTGAAATCAATAAACATTTGTCTTACTACTTTATTTATACTTAGTGCAGATATAGAAATATTGACTCAAAATTTGTCCTAATTTTATGAAAAACGTGAAGCCCCTTATTTCAGATTTATGCCAGCTTTTATGAGTATAGATAGTAGTTAGGAAATAAGAAAAGGCAAATAGTGAATTGCACTAAAGAATTATATTTGTCAATGATCTTTCAATATAGGTACATTTCTTCATTTATCAGAATAAAACCATGAAGAGACGGGCTGATAATCAACAAAATAAATAATGTTAGCTACACAATCATAGAAATTACAGAGACAATCATTAGTTAACGATAATTACTATTTGAGAAAGTTGTCTACGGTACAAAAAAAAAGGAAAATCAAATAAGGATTGCTAAACAGCCCCGGTCAGGAAACTTATACAAGCTTTTTGTTAACAACTTAAAATAAATCATAAACAGAAACTTAAAACAAAAAGCTCCCGTCACTTTCGGCAAACGCACAAACATCCACAACACAAACGCAAATCAAACTGTGATCGTGATTAAACTAAGTGTCCCGGTGTTTACTATAGAAATCATCTAAGTGCTTCTTATAGGCGGGCTGGTTGGGCCAGAGGAATGATGCTTGCTGATTCAACGGACTCTGCGTGTTCGGCTCTGCTAGCAAGCTCTGGATAGACAATAATATCGTGCGCACGTCATACAAAGCCGTCCACTTGTCTTTTAAAATGTCTAAACATATTAACCCACACGTATCTACGTTCGGATGGAAGCAGGGCGTCACGAACTTCACCACAGGAGGCGCGTAAGGGTAAGAATTGGGGAACTCCAACGACAACTTGTACTTGTGACCCGCGTAAACGGTTTCCAAGGGTCCGTTAATTGTACCGATCCATTTGAACAGGTTTTCGCTCTCTGGGAACGCGGATATCCCCTTGTCTGCGCATCGCATCAGCTCCATCAACTCTTTCTGCAATCTGAAACACAGAAAAGCACTCGTTCGTGACCAAAGCCTTGGGAGAAAGCAGAAAATCGAACGCTTTGTTTCCCAAACTCACCGTTTGCTTACTGCATGATTGTCCTTTAGTTTTATTGTATCCTCGTTCTGTTTAGCCGGATTTGATGATGAAGCGTAGTGTGGATTGATATTTTGAGCCATAATAACACGAGCAACGAAATCAGGTGTCTCCAATTTTCTGTTATAAAAGGCGACTTCCTGTTAATTTGAAAAAGCTCCAATCAAATTGCTCATTTGACAGGAGTCTGTAATGGCGTCAATCAACGTAACAAATCATTAGCGCCATCTATGTTATCTTTGAGACTTCATGATAAAGCAGTTTAAACGTTACGTTATTTTTGTTATTCGATTAAATAACACGTTACACAATCATTTTCTATCTGGTAGTGAATTCTCAATGTTCAAACACCCAAGTAATCATTTCGATTACTTAATTAAGCATGAAATACAGTTTCGATTAGATTTCAGGTGGTTTTATTTTAGCCTTTCTTTTTGCACGATTACTTTGTGCTTTCACTTTCTTTTAATGATTAAGTGTTCATTGATGCATGAAAAAAGAGAGTAGGGTTCCGATTGTTTGACAAAAAACTGTTGTCTATTTAAGACCTTCCAATCATACTAGCATTCAGTAACAATAAAGATTTCGTTGAAGATATTCTGTTTTAGCTGCTAACTCTACAGTGAAAATGGAAGTGAGTAATTTAATAAAAAAAAAAACATTTAGATTTGTCAATTACATTGATTAGCTTCGGTTTTGATTTACATTCAATGTTCCATATTCATGCGATTTATTGCGATTTAAAATAAAAAGCATCGATTACCGTTATCGTTATTTTTGTAGTTTTTTTTGCTATATGTGGATCTGGCAATACTGTACGTGTACACATGTCATTTTCATTCATTCATATTGTTGATTTTTCATTCGATCTATTTTATGTCAAATTGACAAAAACATTCATTCTTTGTATTTGCACAACAGCCAGCTGCGTTGTGTATTTCGATTTATTACTTATTTCCTAAACGGTATCATCAAGTTTATTTTAACGTAACCACAAAATAATATTACCATCAAAATGCCGTGTCACGTTTTCTTCGAAGACACCCTCATAACGGATATTAGCAATGTCCACGACATCGCGTCATTGAAGTGCAACATTTCTCAAAAATATGGTGTTCCAAGTGAAGATCTATTCGTCACCATCAACGGAAAGGCTGCTGCAAGTGATTCTACACTAGAAAACATAGATAATGTGGTCAGAGTGTTTACAAGACTCGTCGGAGGAAAAGGTGGTTTCGGATCTATGCTACGTGCCATTGGGGCGCAAATTGAGAAAACCACAAACCGTGAAGCTTGCCGCGACCTATCAGGGCGTCGTTTGAGAGATATCAACGAAGAAAAACGTCTTAGGAAGTGGTTGGAAGGGCAGGAAGAGCGCGAACGAGAGGCAGCCGAGCGAAAACAAAAGAAGATAGAACGCTTGATAGCTGAACCTAAGATTGACGTCAACTTGCATCCTAGTTACGAGCGCGAGCGTCAGGAATTGCCGGAGCGTGTGAGCGCGGCTTTAGATGCTGGCTGGCAAGCGGCTGGCTCGTCAAACGAGACTGGCCAGAAAAGAAAACTAGTAGAAGAAAAAAGTAAGGCAAAAAAGAAGAAGTTATGGATTGACGCGGAATTATCGGACTGTTCTTCACTAAGTGAAGATGAGGTGGAGGATGAAAGGAAGAGCCCAGCTCAGGCGGTGTCTACAGACAGCGGGAATGAGTCTGACAAGGCATCGGAAAGTAGTAAAGTGTAGATTAACAGTAAATTGATATTTGGGACATTTCACGTCAAACCAGCCACTAAAAAAAGTTGACCTCTCTGATTTGAGTAATTTTTGGATATGTTTTACACACATATGGTGTCTGCTCAGACACGAATTATTTTTGCAATATGTTGCATAATGTCAGAATTACAGGCCTGTAAAGTTTTGAGTAACCGGCAGGCACGCACAACTTAGAACGTCATTATCCAGTTTTTTGCAGTATTAATTAAATAAAAAAAGTATAAGGTTTTTTATGTAATTAAATAACCGTTTTAACGGCATTTATTAAATAATAAAAAAATATTTTTTTCTTATAAAAAAATGAAATGAATTTTTTTAATTCGAATTTTAACAAAGTTGGACCATTTTTATTTTTTTTATTTTTTTTTCAAATATGGCTTATAGCCTATAGATTATGCTTGCCAAGTTTGAAAATGGGCGTGAAAGTAGTTTAGGAGCTATATCTGTTACAATGCTAAAGCGCGTCACCGAGACGCAACGTAGACGCGCCTGGCGCCAACGAGCGCAAGACAACTGGCTACATAATCCTTTATTCATTTTGGTGTACTTGAAAAAAAAAACAGTATACCTAGTTATATTATTTACAGATTTATTTACACATTCATTTCAGATTTATTTATGCATACACATTTATTTACATACTTTTACAATTTTATGGGATTCACTATTGCTTGTTCGTTTTATTACGATACCACCAGCAGTAGGAATAAACGCATGGTATTTCATTTTCACGCCACTTCACATGGCAAAGGGCCGTGTGATGGCATTGGTGGAAATTTGAAACGCTTGGCGACCCGGGCAAGTTTACAGGCTGCACCCGATAAGGCAATCACCACACGGTATCGTAATAAAACGAACAAGCAATAGTGAATCCCATAAAATTGTAAAAGTATGTAAATAAATGTGTATGTATAAATAAATCTGAAATGAATGTGTAAATAAATCTGTAAATAATATAACTAGGTATACTGTTTTTTTTTTCAAGTACACCAAAATGAATAAAGGATTATGTAGCCAGTTGTCTTGCGCTCGTTGGCGCCAGGCGCGTCTACGTTGCGTCTCGGTGACGCGCTTTAGGATTGTAACAGATATAGCTCCTAAACTACTTTCACGCCCATTTTCAAACTTGGCAAGCATAATCTATAAGCTATAAACCATATTTGAAAAAAAAATAAAAAAAATAAAAATGGTCCAACTTTGTTAAAATTCGAATTAAAAAATTTCATTTCATTTTTTTATAAGAAAAAAATATTTTTTTATTATTTAATAAATGCCGTTAAAACGGTTATTTAATGACATAAAAAACCTTATACTTTTTTTATTTAATTAATACTGCAAAAAACTGGATAATGACGTTCTAAGTTGTGCGTGCCTGCCGGTTACTCAAAACTTTACAGGCCTGTAATTCTGACATTATGCAACATATTGCAAAAATAATTCGTGTCTGAGCAGACACCATATGTGTGTATAACATATCCAAAAATTACTTAAATCGGAGAAGTCAACTTTTTTTAGTGGCTGGTTTGGCGTGAAATGCCCCATTTGTAACTTTAAATTAAGTTTATAATTAAGTTTGTGTATAATGTGGCTATTTTAAACTTAAGGATTATTTTTAATTAAATTAGAATAAGTAAAGTGACTTGTTTTATTCCTCCTACCTAATTTTAGGATCTCATATGTGATGGTATTTTGGTAAAGGGTGGTAAAATTATTATTTAGCGGCTGGTGCTTAAGTTGTACATGCAGAATGAATATTGTTGAGCAATCAAATACAGGTGCAGCTGCCGCTCGCCAAATGGTACCTTTACCAAAATAATGTCACATATTGAGTTAATAAACTTAGCCACCACTTTATTACTTCATCTCTTGTCATTTAATTAACTGAGGCAGTCAGTAAAGGTGTGTATGATGATTATGTAAATGTACCTTTAGTTTTTGGCACAAAAACTAGCTTTCAGTATTATATTTTTAGTTTATGCTTATACAAATCAACTTTATACATACATGCGTTTGTCTAAATAGTCCTCAGTTTAGTATTTAGTACATTTTATTATACATTAAATACCTTTATAATATGAATTAGTCTAATCCACACCACCAAAGCCGTCATATCACGCGCACGGAAAGTCGTGCCTTCAGCGCCAGGACGTGATATCACGTCCAAAATATAACCGGTTTGCCTTACGCGCTCGCGCGCGCTGGCGCTGAGGGCACAATTTTTCCGTCCGATACTTGGCGTTCAAAAGGTTAGTTTGTACAACAAAAGAGCAGACACTGTTTTTAGTCCCAATTGCAGATATTGAGTGTCAAGTTAGCCAATGATCCCATAATATAATCATATCTACAAGTTCAATCATTTCCGATGCTTGTAATTTACAAGCATAGCAATATGGCAATATTGTTTAGTAGAATCTTATGTTACGCCATCTATCGGCGAGTAGCGAAGAAGCCGTTTCATACCATGTTATTTTATTTTACAGAAACGCCTATGCATATTATTACTGCTGTCCCTCATTGTACTCTCAGCTGCGAGGCCACAGGAGTTTGATGATGATGAAGACCATAGCCACGACCACGCTGATGAGAAAAAAGGTAAAAGTAAAAATAAAACTTTAGTGTAAAAGTTGGGCAAGAGATGGCGCTGTTGTCAATCGTAATAATCAAGTTTATTCAATGCAGAGAGTATGTAAGTTTAACAAGCAACACAGTCTAATAACTTTAAGAAGCTCCAAGTCTGAAACGCCATCTAGACGAGAGCAACCTAAAGATACAAAGGTGCGCCCAACATTATAAATCTGGAAATCACTTTTGTATAGGTATATATTTAAATTATTCACTAATTGTATTAATTTCACCAACAGATGACGTAGCCAGAGTACAGATAAAGGTGTACCGAGGCCCCACGAAACACGACGGATACGCGCCATGGGGCTTTTGGGTCAAGCAGCCTTCGGACGATTAGCGCTAGATGGCGTTACTAGACATGTCAACTATATTTTGACACTATTTAAATAAAATAATCGATTTACGAACTAAAGTATAAGTTAAATTAAAGAAAAGTAATCATAAAATATAAGTATAATTATTGAATTAGCTAATTTAAATAAAAATAAGTTTAATTAGCTTAAGTGCAGTTTATTGCAGTTTAATTTAATTTAGAGCTCGATTAGTTTACTCTTGGTTGTATAGATGGCGCTGTTAGAAGTGCTGTTTTTGTTAAAACCAAAGATTGTTGAATTTGTTACATTGTTGAATAAATTGCTATAAGTTCAATTGTTTATTTTTATTTTATGCTTAAGTTGACATTGGGGACTACCAGGATTCCTAATAAGTTTTTCCATATTTATTCCATTACTTATTCCCCTAAAACGCCTGTAGATTTTGCATGAGCAATCACGATGACCCCGAAGGCCCGAAATAATGTCTGCTAGTTCGCCTTTGTACTTTGTTTTCTCTTTTATCATGTTTTATTGTAACTTTTTTATGTACAATAAAGTGTTTACATACATATATACATACATAATGTACAGTCCGTGAGCTCTAAAAAGAACCTTCGGGTTTTAGAAAGAGACGTCAGGTATCAATCAACAGTGACACATGAAAAAGCAGAACAACAATATTACCTTCGTGTGTCATCGCCGATTCCCGAAGGTTCTTCTTAAATCTCACGGACTGTATTTCATTAGGTATGTGTTAACTTTTCTGAAAACCCATGGCATATAAGGATACCTCACCTAATTTCGATTTTGATGTCAGATTACAATTTGTAAACCGCACCTGTGCGGGCTGGGTTAAAAATTTTTTTATAGCGACCATCCACGGTGGGATATACTTGAGATTCGAGCACTCGAAAGTAACATTTAAAACTATAAATAAAACAATAAAGTTATGTTTTAAAATAACACCGATAGAAATTTAAAATCATGATTACTTAAACTATTAATTGCATGGGAAAAAATTAGGGACAAACTTCTGTGTGCGATTATTTTCCAGCTTAAATTTTGAATTCGAGCGTTTGGATGTCAAAAATCGGCCCCAGCCCCAGGTCAAATACATAATTAACACTTTTTTCAACAGACTTCAAGATTTCGAAGGAGGAGGTTCTCAATTCGTCGGGATCTTTGTTTTTGCAATTTTTTTATGTAGGTATGTTGACCGATTATTCGAAGACGGCTGGACCCATTTGGAAACGTCTTTTTTGTTTGAAAGAATATCCTTCACAGTTGGTCCCATTGTCACCGTCCAGGAGTTCGATTTTTGAATTTCACCGGTGACTTTTTTTGTATGCAGCCGTTGACTATTTAGTACGAAATAAGTCACCCGATGAGATTCAAAAATCGAACTCCAGATCTGATGATGGGATCCTGAAGATATCGAGGGAACTCTTCAACTATTATAGGCACACCTATTTATAATGATTTCACTATTTTTTACAGCAACTCCGCCACTTCCTCTTGGAATAGCGGATCCTGAGTGAAGTCGGATCTTTTTTGTTTAAAATTATTTTTATTCTGCGGCTGGGTAAGTACCTATAGACCTCTATTCCAAAGACACTAATAGCAATGTTTACCCACTGTCACCGTTCCGTGTCGTGTCGTGACATCGTTTCATGTCGTGTCACTGTCAATTATCAAAACATGGCGTGCAAACATTTGCACCCTAGTCCAGGGTTTCTCAAACTTTCTCCGCCAAGGTTCGTCTCGCCGCTCGCCGTTGGACTTAACATCGAGGTTATCAAAATGTCTCGTCGCTTTGCCGTGTCTTGTCGTTAACCTATTTAACGCCAAGCATCGGACGGATAAATCGTGCCCTCAGCGCTAAGACAAACCGCTTATATTTTGGACGTGATATCACGTGCTGGCACTGAGGGCACGAATTTCCGTGCGCGTGATTTGACGTCTGTGCCGGTTTAAGTGTTAAACCTTATTATCCGTTTCGCTCAAGGTTTCGAGGCGAAACATGGTATAGGTGCCGCCAAACTTCTGGTACAATCTAGAGCAATTGCCAGCCCTTTCTTGCACGTAAGAGTTGATACGCAAGAAAGGGATGGCAATTGGGATGACGTATACAAAAAAAAAAACACAACAATTATGCTCTTTAAACGGTGTTTTGTTGCACCTTGTACATGAGATATTACTGGTAAATGGCAAGTTCGCGGGTTTGCATAGCAAACTTTGAGAAACCCTGAGGCCGACGGACGCCTAGTTGTAGTAGGATTTTCTAATCCAATGTCGTCTTCCTAACATTGCCCCGACTTTTTGCCACGAGTCCCAAAAGTAGGCACTAGTTTTTAAGAAAGCGTCTGGTTTTTCACCAGAAAAAAAATTGTGTACATACATGCCAGTGGGGGTGGGTCAATTATCTTCTTAGGCAAGCCGGTGCTGAATGTAGCTTTCAAATTTCTTCATGAGCTGAAGGAAAACTGCTCAGGCGCCTGAAACTTAGGCAAGGTGACGGGAATCATGTTCTATGGACGTGCCGCCACTGGTACAGACGTCATTCCCTTTTCTCCACAAAGTTTTCCATTACAAATAAGAGGTTACTAAATTGTATAGAGGCAGAAGGCTGTAAAACGTCAAACTTAGTTCTTACCGGCTTGCCTATTTTGAGCAAAAAGTATTGCATAAAATAGGGGCATAATTAAGTTTTTCGATCTCGTACCTTACTTAGACCACTCGGCAAGCTTCATGGCCTAATCACGGTACTCGACTGAAAAACTATTCATAATGACACGATTGTAAAAAATACTATTACTTATTAATGTTTCATATAGAGAAGCTTGATATTTTGACTAATTAAGTAGATACTAGTCCATTACTCTAGGTACTATCAATTATCACTATTACCAGTCATTGGAAAGGTCAACTTTTTTAACCGTTAACCGACAACGCCCGCATGCTGTTACGAATAAATTAAAATGCATGATCATGCGTTTTGTACGGATATTAATGAAAAGTTTTTTTTATTTTTTAAAGGTTCATCGTGCATGCTACACTTCCTGATTGTTTGCCATAGGCTACGCTGGCTACGGTAACAGACAGGCCGTAATATTTTCTTGCCACCAAAGATCGTATTAAAAATAGGCCATTAAGTTATAAAATAGGTAAATAAATAAATATTTAGGACATCTTACAAAACCCACCTAGTCCCATCCCAAACTGCTTGTTCTTACTTGGTGACGATATACCTACTATATGTATAAATAAATATATACTTAGATACATATTAGGGCTTGTGCACAAATCACGCGAGGTTCAAAAGGGGGGGGAGGGGGTCCCGAAAAAATCACGATAGATCACGTGGGGGGTGGGGGGGTACATGGAGACCTCACGTGTATTTTCTATAATGAACGAAGCCGTGAAAAATATAAAAAACTAAGGGATCGTAATGACAAAATAGGCCGACCAACGCGCATTCTAACGCGGCGAACTATAGCGAGATCCCAAAGGGAAGTTCTTTGTGTAATGCGGGAAAACGACGACGTCGTGTCGTGTGGCAAGACTAGGGTTTCTGCTCGAGAATTCTCGAGGCGGGAAATCTCGAGAAATTTGTCCTTCGCCGAGACGGGAAAAAAGAAACGCAATGCCTCGAGAACTCGAGAATTAAATCGCAAGAGCGATAAGTAAAAAAAACTCGTGCATTCCTCTCTCCGCGGCCCTGACTACCGGTAGCCTGGGCCATGCTCCGTTGCTGGCAGAACCCTAGGTTAGGGTTTTTATTGTTTTCAACCTACTTCAAGATTGCGAAGGAGGAGGTTATCAATTCGTCGGGATCTTTGTTTTTTTTGATATTTGTTTTTATGTATGTTGACCGATTATTCGAAGACGGCTGGACCGATTTGGAAAATTCTTTTTTTGTTTGAAAGAGTGTATACTTACTTCACAGTTGGTCCATTGTTACCAAGTCCAGATCTCATGAGAAATCGAGGGAACTCTTCAACTATTATAGGCGGCCTATAGTGATTTCAGTATTTTTTACAGCAACTCTGGCATTTCCTCTTGGAAAAGCGGACCCTAAGTGAAGTCGGTTCTTTTTTCTTTTAAATTATAAAGTTCATTGTATATTTTAGAAGTATTTTTATAGAGTCTAACCAGAGAACAACAATGAATAAAGATGATAAAACTAATATAGCATAAAATTTGAAAATAATATAGTGTTTTATTAGAACTTCTAAAATTTCTCGAGATACTCGAGAAACTCGAGAAATCCTGGTCGAGAATTCCCGTGCCTCGAGAAATAAAAAAGGTCGAGAAACCAGAAACCCTAGGCAAGACGAAGACGATGTCGAAGGATGTATGCCCGCTACCTGCCTGCCTGAAGATGTGTGCCCTGTTGTAACGTTTAGAGACGAACCAGAACAATCCCTGGACCGACGAATGATTTAATTTCAAAACAGGTTTAATTATATTAATAAATATGTCTATTTTACTGCGCTATAAGCCAAACGGTAAAAAACGGAACCCTTATAGATTCGTCATGTCTGTCCGTCCGTATGTCACAGCCATTTTACTCGGAAACTATAAGACGTATCATTATCAAATTTTTACATAAAGTGTATTCTGTGTGCTGCTACTTAGATATGTAGTTAAATTTCTGAAAAAAAAATCATTTTAGAGGGGGCACTCCATATATGCAAGTAATTGTCAAAATATATTTTTTTACCAAATATCAACATGATGCACATCAATCGATAGGTCTTTAGAAATAACATTGAGGTTTTTTTTAAAAAAAAATGATTAAGTGGATATATTCAGAAATAATGACTCCGAAAGTCAAAAAAATTGAACCTTATTTAAGTCCAAATATTATGGAAAAATTCAAGAAGATACACTTTTGAATATTCTTTCAATTAACATTTTTGAGTTATCTCCAAAAAACTACCTACTTAGGCAGATACGACCTTGCGATATTAATTTATTCGATAGTAGCTACGGCCGGTTTTTATAGATAATGGTACGGAACCCTTCATGCGCGAGTCCGACTCGCACTTGGTCGGTTTTTTTTTCTTGTACCCGTCAGTAGCACCTGTAATATAAATGTAATAAAAGCTAAAATTAAATCGGCGAATGTAGAACTTTGAAAAACCATACCTATTACCTCAAAATAAGAGTCAACTTTTCAGAGATAGTAGTAAAAATTACACAAATACATTTGTGCATCAACGGATACTAAATATATGGCAAATATAACATCACATTAATTGCGAAAATAGAAAAATAAACAAGATTTTCGAATATTTAATTTCAAAATTAGGTCGAGTAAAAAAAATTCAATAAATACACGCGAGGTTAGGTGGGGGAGGGGGGGGGAGCTTAGAACCTCACCAAAGATCACCAGGGGGGAGGGGGGGGGTCAAAAAGTAGCCAAAAAAACCTCGCGTGATTTGTGCACAAGCCCTTATCGGGCTACTTTGAAAAATTATAGGTTTTTTCAAACGCTCTAGTGACTAAACAGGAAAAGGAACTGAATTTATTTTTGAATATATATTATTAGACTATATACTCTTGTTTATGGCACAAGCCGAAACACGATTGCTGAAAGTTGCCTCGATAGAAAAAAAAACCGAAGTTGGGTCCTTTTTCCCCTTATTTTTCTTAGCTTACGTAAACTATAGGAGTTTAAGCAATATAACTAAGTAAAAAATATGGTATTCTGGTTAATCTAAAAAGTCACAGAAGCAAAATTAGACAAAACTTTATAGATTCGCTTATTTATCGTGGTTTGGTCGAAGAGTCTGATCCTTAGGAGCGCTGCATCTCTTTCTTTCGTGCACGGGAGCCATAAACGTGTCTTACGGATGGGCGTGGCTTGTCTGAATCGAGGAATGGCCTTAAACACCCATAGCTCAAGCTGCTCAAGAACAAATATTCATGATAAACACACAAACAAATGCTCTTACCAGGATTCGAACCCGGGACCTGTTGCTTCGTAGACAGGCCACCAACTGGGCTAGGAGGCCATTAATACATAAATAAATAAAGTAATAAATTATTCAAGCATTATACCTTGTAGGTATTAACAAGAAATACTTACCTACAAGCAAAATGGTTTAAAATTAGCAGTTTATAAGTACCTAAATATTACGTACAAAGATCTAAATTTATAGGTACATTGCGTCATCTGTTGACACCTCACAGTTGCGCATTAAAAAAAATACATAATGCTGTCAAAAAGAACGACATTTAGTTTAGGACTTAGGTTTCTAAATACAGGATTAACTTTTTAATTGCACATGTCCGTTTTAATCGTATCAAATAATCAATATTGATAAGTTCGAGCAGATAAGCTGGCCGCTATCTTAACTTTGCTTGCGGTACTTAATTTAGTGATCATTTGAACTCCACCCATGGCGGTATAGCGCAACCTATGCCAAGATTCGTAAGAAAAAAACAATTAAAAAAACAAAAGAGCGCGCGACCGTGAACTCGTTCGGCCGTGAAAAAAATTGGGCGTGACTTTAGTTGTACTTCCGCTCTCTTTCTGTTTTAAGTGAAAAGAAGGAGAGGTATTGAACTTGTGGGGTTAGCTAGAAGTTTATTTATAAGTTTGGTTTGTTAGTCTGCAAGATTGCTGCATGTGACGATAACGTTTCTTTCGAACAATATTCGAAGAAACTATGTGAATTATTTGAGTTGCTACTGAAATTGACCAAGTTTTATTTGTTTATGGTTAAAGTTTATAATTCGAATGTGTAGTAGTAGGTAGTTATCCGTGATGCATTGTTTTGATTCTTTTTTGAGTGCTCTAAATATGCGTATCAAAAAGGAATGTAAGTGAGAAAAAAAATAAAAACGGCTCATTCAAGGTTATGTCAAAGTGTAGTGGTTGAATAAAAAAATGTAAACAGATAACAAAGTGAAGTGATTAGTGATAAATAGAAAAAGTGATATGTATATTAACTGTTTTTCAGAACGGCAATTGTTTTTTATTAGCATGAGGCGAAGAAGGCTATGCAAGTTTATAGGTAAGTTTTAAAACAAAGGAATGCTGCATGCTGTTTTCTTTTGTAGGTTATATACGTTTAGATATATTGTGTATTTTTTTAATTCCACAAAGAAAATAAGTAGATACAAACGGACTTAATGACTTAAAAGAGAACACGCTGCATTAGATTAAAATGTAATCAGTTTATGGATTTAAGTAAATTACAAAAAAAAATAAAAAAAAAATTATGGGACAAAGTTATTTAAGGGACACCACACACCTCATCAGAATTCATAGACAAAATGCTTAAATTTGTCTATGGCCTCCATACAAAAGATTAGCTACCATATACAAATTTAAGCATTTTGTCTATGAATTTGCTGATTTCAGATCAGGTGTGTGTTGTCTCTTAATCAGCTTAATCCGGTATTTTACTTTACAATTTTTCAGGCCGAATCTGAATTAGACATTGCAACCTGCAGGCCCAATCTGTTGTGTACCCTGCCTCTCCCTATCCCTCCTTCAGCTCCCTACGGGCCCTACCTTTAATTACACCTACCAACCTGACAGATTGGGACCTGCAGGTTGCTATGTATAATAGCCGTTTTAGAGAACTCAGGGAGTTGAGAGAGGGGCAGGGAGTGGCAAGGGACACGACAGATTGGGCCCAAGAAATTGCAAAATATAATACCGGTTTTAGTGACACGTCAGTACGAACTATCTCACTCTGGCAAATAGGTTTGTCACTATGTAAAGCATGTAAGCAAAATATGCAAAACTTACCTATTACAAGTATAAAGTGGATTTAGATAAGCTGAACCATACAGGATATTAAAATAATTTTTAGGTATTATTTTCCTTCCTGCTATTTACTTAACTTACTTGTTTACAGGAAGCTAGTATTTATTT
Source organism: Pammene fasciana (assembly GCA_911728535.1). NCBI lineage: Eukaryota > Metazoa > Arthropoda > Insecta > Lepidoptera > Tortricidae > Pammene > Pammene fasciana. The sequence goes on along the minus strand of OU452294.1, from coordinate 10,220,925 downwards.
ATCACACAAATACAGGTTGTCCTTAAATCCAACGTCAACGTAAATGGCTGATGATATGTATATTTGCTACAATCTCAACAAATTTTATAATATAAAAATCAGAAAAACGTTACTCAAGTTATTGCGGAACAAACACTCAAAATCAATAATTTTAAACAAAAAAAAAGGAACCGACTTCACTTAGGATCCGCTTTTCCAAGTGGAAATGCTCGAGTTGCTGTAAAAAATACTGAAATCACTATATGTGCGCCTATAATACTTGAAGAGTTCCCTCGATTTCTCCAGGATCCCATCATCAGATCCGGACCTGGTGACAATTGGTCCAACTGTGAAGTATATAATACGCACAGCAACCAGGTAAATGTGGGACCATCTTCAAGGTAGTTCCTTTCAAACAAAAAAAGAATTTTCCAAATCGGTCCAGACGTCTTTGAATAATCGGTGAACATACATAAAAAAAACCGGCCAAGAGCATGTCGGGCCATGCTCAGTGTAGGGTTCCGTAAACTGAGACCATTAATTCAAAAGGTCGTTTCTTACGGGAAATTTGGTGGCGCTTACGTCATTTTTACTTACGTCCTTTCACTATGGGTTTTTGAATGATAACTCAAAAACGGCTCAACCGATTTATTTTCATAGGGCTTGTGCACAAATCACGCGAGGTTCAAAAGGGGGGGGAGGGGGTCCCGAAAAAATCACGATAGATCACGTGGGGGGTGGGGGGGTACATGGAGACCTCACGTGTATTTTCTATAATGAACGAAGCCGTGAAAAATATAAAAAACTAAGGGATCGTAATGACAAAATAGGCCGACCAACGCGCATTCTAACGCGGCGAACTATAGCGAGATCCCAAAGGGAAGTTCTTTGTGTAATGCGGGAAAACGACGACGTCGTGTCGTGTGGCAAGACTAGGGTTTCTGCTCGAGAATTCTCGAGGCGGGAAATCTCGAGAAATTTGTCCTTCGCCGAGACGGGAAAAAAGAAACGCAATGCCTCGAGAACTCGAGAATTAAATCGCAAGAGCGATAAGTAAAAAAAACTCGTGCATTCCTCTCTCCGCGGCCCTGACTACCGGTAGCCTGGGCCATGCTCCGTTGCTGGCAGAACCCTAGGTTAGGGTTTTTATTGTTTTCAACCTACTTCAAGATTGCGAAGGAGGAGGTTATCAATTCGTCGGGATCTTTGTTTTTTTTGATATTTGTTTTTATGTATGTTGACCGATTATTCGAAGACGGCTGGACCGATTTGGAAAATTCTTTTTTTGTTTGAAAGAGTGTATACTTACTTCACAGTTGGTCCATTGTTACCAAGTCCAGATCTCATGAGAAATCGAGGGAACTCTTCAACTATTATAGGCGGCCTATAGTGATTTCAGTATTTTTTACAGCAACTCTGGCATTTCCTCTTGGAAAAGCGGACCCTAAGTGAAGTCGGTTCTTTTTTCTTTTAAATTATAAAGTTCATTGTATATTTTAGAAGTATTTTTATAGAGTCTAACCAGAGAACAACAATGAATAAAGATGATAAAACTAATATAGCATAAAATTTGAAAATAATATAGTGTTTTATTAGAACTTCTAAAATTTCTCGAGATACTCGAGAAACTCGAGAAATCCTGGTCGAGAATTCCCGTGCCTCGAGAAATAAAAAAGGTCGAGAAACCAGAAACCCTAGGCAAGACGAAGACGATGTCGAAGGATGTATGCCCGCTACCTGCCTGCCTGAAGATGTGTGCCCTGTTGTAACGTTTAGAGACGAACCAGAACAATCCCTGGACCGACGAATGATTTAATTTCAAAACAGGTTTAATTATATTAATAAATATGTCTATTTTACTGCGCTATAAGCCAAACGGTAAAAAACGGAACCCTTATAGATTCGTCATGTCTGTCCGTCCGTATGTCACAGCCATTTTACTCGGAAACTATAAGACGTATCATTATCAAATTTTTACATAAAGTGTATTCTGTGTGCTGCTACTTAGATATGTAGTTAAATTTCTGAAAAAAAAATCATTTTAGAGGGGGCACTCCATATATGCAAGTAATTGTCAAAATATATTTTTTTACCAAATATCAACATGATGCACATCAATCGATAGGTCTTTAGAAATAACATTGAGGTTTTTTTTAAAAAAAAATGATTAAGTGGATATATTCAGAAATAATGACTCCGAAAGTCAAAAAAATTGAACCTTATTTAAGTCCAAATATTATGGAAAAATTCAAGAAGATACACTTTTGAATATTCTTTCAATTAACATTTTTGAGTTATCTCCAAAAAACTACCTACTTAGGCAGATACGACCTTGCGATATTAATTTATTCGATAGTAGCTACGGCCGGTTTTTATAGATAATGGTACGGAACCCTTCATGCGCGAGTCCGACTCGCACTTGGTCGGTTTTTTTTTCTTGTACCCGTCAGTAGCACCTGTAATATAAATGTAATAAAAGCTAAAATTAAATCGGCGAATGTAGAACTTTGAAAAACCATACCTATTACCTCAAAATAAGAGTCAACTTTTCAGAGATAGTAGTAAAAATTACACAAATACATTTGTGCATCAACGGATACTAAATATATGGCAAATATAACATCACATTAATTGCGAAAATAGAAAAATAAACAAGATTTTCGAATATTTAATTTCAAAATTAGGTCGAGTAAAAAAAATTCAATAAATACACGCGAGGTTAGGTGGGGGAGGGGGGGGGGAGCTTAGAACCTCACCAAAGATCACCAGGGGGGAGGGGGGGGTCAAAAAGTAGCCAAAAAAACCTCGCGTGATTTGTGCACAAGCCCATATAGTTTTCATTGAAGGTACTCATTAGGCCTCAATTTCATGAATTTTTTCAAAATTTTAGGCCCCACGATTCAAAAGTTAGACGGGGGGGGGGGGGACGCCCTGTTTTAAACTTTCGGAGCTATTCTTTCCGAGAGTATTAGTTTTATCCAAAAACTGTTTTAGAAGACCCTAATTCTTTTTAAAAGACAACGATACCCCACACAACACAAAAAAAATTCGCCCCCCACTTCACGTGTACGGGAGGTACCCTAACAAAATATATTTTTCGCGTTTTTATTCTACCGTTTTGTCGGCTTGGTTAATGCACATATTCAAACCAAATTTCAGTTTTCTAGTGCTAACGGTCACTGAGCTAGACCGCGGACGGACGGACGGACGGACATGGCGAAACTATAAGGGTTTCGTTTTTGCCATTTTGGCTACGGAACCCTAAAAAATAGCAAAAAAAACAAGCAAAGATCCCGACGATTTGAGAACCTCCTCCTTCGAAATCTTGAATTCGGTTGAAAAGCCATCGAAATGCCGAGACGCCCCAGTAGCCAGAAGTTGTGTGTAAGAACTCGCTTCGCATATACAGGGTGTTTTTTCAATAACTAGCTGTATTTTGCGAGGTGATTTGCTAGGCCATAATAAACAACTTTTACTATGTAGTCAACTCCGAAATCTCGAAAAAATATTTGGCTGTTTGGCTGTTTCATATTATTTCGGCCGACCGGACGTTGACGTTTTCTGTGGGGAGGCCAGAAGCTTTTTTGGGATTTCGGGGTTGGTCCCATACATAATGTTGTTCAGTATGACTAGTTATTGAAAAAATACACAATCGGCGATAAGTATCTCCATGTTTTTTTTTATCGAAATTTAATTGACACGTCTAGATAGCCAAACTGTGTATTGCCCTATTTCCTAAATGGATTGATGTAACGTAAACAAACTATAACCTTGATTAGACAAATATTTGCCGTGGAAAGTCGAGACATCGCGCCATTCATAGGCTGCGTTGGCCATTACGTTGATGAATTATAACTATCTATATACAGGGTGAAATTTAAGTCGTGAATCGAAATTTATGTTTTTCTAATTCTATAAACAACTAAAAAAAATATAGACAGCCGTTTTAATGTTACAATATCACCTTTAAAAGAAAAATAAAGGACAAAAACTTTATTTATAAAAAAAAAAATCTAGTTTGATTTTAGTGACAGTCGGGGCATTATATTGTTCGTTGTTTACAGAGTTAGAAAATCATATACATATTTTCATTCACGACTTAAATTCACTAATTGGAAATATAGTACCTATTACTTACTATGAGGGCGGAAAGTATATACTCATAAGTCGCATAACACGATAATTCTGGTCAGAATGAGAGAATTATCGTGTAACCCTCGGACCGTCGGATGAACTGTCAAAATTAAATATTATAAATAACTAGCGACCCACTGCAATATACATATAAACCTTCCTCTTGAATCACTAATATCTATTAAAAAAAACCGCATCAAAATCTGTTGCGTAGTTTTAAAGATCTAAGCATACATAGGGACAGACAGCGGGAAGCGACTATGTTTTATAATATTATCACTACATATCACACACGATAATTCTGGTCAGAATGATGAGAAAATTATCGTGTAACCCTCGCACCGTCGGATGAACTATAAAAATTAGTTCTGAATCACAGAAATGACTGAACTGGCGCCATAATTGTAAATCACTGCTATAGGTACTTAAAATATGCCAAATAAAATTTTCTTTTTCTTTAATTACCGTGTAACCGATGTCTTAGAGCGGTTACCGTCACGGACTTTAATTGATGGTTCAAGCTATACACTTATGTTTAAATACTCTATGAAATGTTGAATGTAAAGTGAACCTTAACTTCAACAATAAAAGCCCATGACCGTACTCAGAAAGAGACGCGGCCGACCCTTATTTAGCATACCGTCGACCCAATTGCTAGATTTGGTTGCCATGACGCATGACGTCATGTCTCGTTTGAAGCCAGGGGATTTCGTTCCGGCAGGTTGGCGCCGTCTGTATCGCACACCATGTATAACCATGCGGCCTCCATACAAATTTAAGCAACCATAGGCAAATTTAAGCATGTTTGTCTATGAATTTTCTTCATTCAGCTCAAGTGTGTGGGGCAGGGATGTCACGAATGTCGTATTTCTCACATTCGCGAATGCGAATGCGACTATTCAGGATGCGAATGTCCTAATGCGAATGCGAATACGAATGTTACGGAGTAGATTCAAAAAACTTAATCTTGCTTATCATTTTTACGCTTCCATAGTTCAAAAATACAGAACATGAAATGTGATGGAGTCCTATATTAATGATCAAAAGGAGTCAAGTGATACCATCGTTTTCACTTCCTGCGTATGAGCAAGCATATGACCATGGGTCGGGTCAGTGCGGTCAAAACAGGATATGTTCTATCAACATTCGCATTGCGATGCGAATGTCAAAAATGATGCGAATACTCGCATTACACGAATACGAATGCGAATATTCGTGACATCCCTAGTGTGGGGTCCCTAATGGCTACAATCGGCGCAATTTTGACACAATACTCGCGCGCGATTTCGAGATGTTGTCGTCTATAGCAGTGATGTCACGAATGTCGTTTTTCTCACATTCGCGAATGCGAATGCGAATATTCAGGATGCGAATGTCCGAATGCGAATGCGAATACGAATGTAATGGAGTAGATTCAAAAAGTTAATCTTCCTTATCATTTTTATGCTTCCATAGATCATAAATACAGAACATGATATGTGATGGAGTCCTATATTATTGATCAAAAGGAGACAAGTGATACCGTCGTTTTCACTTCCTGTGTATGAGCAAGCATCATGCATGACCATCGGCCGGGTCGGCGCGGTCAAAACAGGATGCGTTCTGCCCACATTCACATTCGGAAAATATTCGCATCATTTGATGCGAATGCGAATGTTGATACGAATGTCCAAAATGATACGAATATTCGCATTATACGAATGCGAATGCGAATATTCGTGACATCCCTAGTCTATAGGTGCAATGAAATCAATCGATGGATCAAAAACCGCAATGTATTAAAATCGCAAGTGACAGTCACTTACGTCTATAGAGAGCCTAAGGGTGTCCCTTACCAACGTCAATATTTAACCCTTTGACCGCTAAAGACGTCAAATCACGCGCTCTGAAACTACTAGTGTCCGCATCTTCCTAGACAGTACGAGGTTTTTGATGAAATGTACAGTACAAGTATTTATAGGGTCGTTATAAACCCATATCATCATCATCTCAGCCGTAAGACGTCCACTGCTGAACATAGGCCTCCCCTTTAAAAGGGGGGGTTTGCCATACGCGCCACGCTTGGCAGGCGGGCAGGCGCGCGCAGTATTTTTTGTTTTGTTTAGGCTTTCGGAAGATGCTGCTGCCCATCTCCCGGTATATTGTATAAACCCATAGGTATAGTGAAAAATGTAAGTACTGATTTAAACTCATACGATTTTCACTCATTATTTTGACAAAAACGGGACTTAATCGCGTACACTTAACACACCCTAGCGTAAATGTGAATAATCAAGAGTAGTTCTGAAAACCCGCGCGGCTAGAAGATGCTGATACATTCCTCGCCAGTCTGCCTGCGACCACGAGCGTTACGACAGGCTCGAAACGCCAGGAAAATAATAAAAGCTTTCCACAGGACAGACAAAAATCAATCAATGCCATAAACACTCATGAAAAAACTTTTCTCAATGTAATTAGACCTAACGCAAACATCTATAATTGCTAATCACGATCGATGAAGCCATTCTACACCAATTTACCTTGTTTTTATGTGATTACTTGATTAGAAAAACAACGGTCGATTTCGCCTATTTCTGCTAATGCTGAATGCTGGACAAAAAATTACGAAAAAAAATTTTTCACGCGCCTCCAAAAATTTACTACTTTTTCTTAGTCGCAACATGTTACTATACCAATTATGCCCTTAAACGGATCACCACTATTTTTGTTACACCCTGTATGTCCTTTTTTACCCATATCAGCGAAAAATTTAAGCCTTGTACTTGTTTTCATTATAAGTGACACGTTTATAGTATTTCATACGATAGTGTCATAATGAAAAGCTTTCCAGTCGAGTACCGTGTTTAGGCTACGAGCTACGATGAGCTGAGTGGCCTAAGTAAGGTACGAGATTGAAAAGCTTCGTCGCCTAAACACTCGACTGAAAAGCTCTTTATTATGTCACGATTGTATAATAGTATTTTATACAATAGTGACATAATCAAGAGCTTTTCAGTCGAGTACCGCGTTGAGGCCACGAAGCTTGCTGAGTGGCCTAATTAAGGTACGAGATTGAAAAGCTTAATTATGTCACTATTGTATACAATACTTTTTCTACGAGTATTAAGTAAGAATTGATTTTCTTTAATTATTTCTAAATCTTTCCCAATCAAACTTCAAACACTATTTTTCAAACCGGAAGTAATTGTATCTGGGCATTCGGTGCTACAGACACTACCGAAAAGAGATAGACATATAATTGTATCGGTAGTAGAAAGAGTCGGCTAGAATAAACTGAGTCCAAGATGTCGTTGTAGTTGTGATTGGTCTTTTTATAATCCAATCACAACGTAGAAGCAAGTTTAAGTAGAAGAAAATTTGACAGATTAAGTACGTTCGAAAATTATAAAGTTGAGTCTGTCCGAAAAGAAAAGTATCGTACAATGTATGAGCTCCCATATAAACCACGACACTTTTCTTTCCGGACAAACTCTACACATTTTACCGAGATGTGAATGAAATTCTCTTTTCAAAATTATTTTAGTTTAGTGGCGGGTTGTTTAATAAATCTATTTAATGAATTTAATGATCCTGGAAGTGCAATAGACTATCCAACATTTAAATGTGTAAGGTTTAAGTCTGGTCTATAAAGTCCTAATACACAGATTACAGTCGACGAGTAGAAAAAATACTATTTCACAGAAATCGCACGACTTTTATAATCATCTATCTTCTATCTATACATATAATAAAGCTGAAGAGGGTCGAAAGTCTGTACATGGAAGATATTCGAAAAAAAATTGGCTGGGGATACTTAGAATCGATAACAGAACACGTTCCAACAGTTTTTAGAATTTTTGTCTGTTTATCTGTTTGTCTGTTTATCTGTTTGTCTGTTTATTTGACCGCGCATCACGTGAAAACGGCTGAACGGATTTTGATGAAATTTTGTATAGAGATAGCTTGAGTCACGGGAAAGGACATAGGATAGTTTTCATCCCGAAAATCAACCCTGGAGGAGGTAAAAAGGGGGTTGAAAGTTTGTATGGAGAATTTTTAACCGCTGGACCAATTTAGATGAAAATTAGTATGGATATAATTTTAGTCCCGGGAAACGACAAAGGATAGTTTTCATTCCAAAAATCAACCCTAGAGGGGGTGAAAAGGGGGTTGGAAGTTAGTATGGCGAATTATTAACCGCTGAACCGAAGATTAAGATGAAACTTGGTACACAGATAGTTTGAGTCCCGGAAATAATATACTATAATTTATAGGTATCCCGAAAATCAACCCTTTAGGGGATAAAAACGGGGTTGAAACTTTGTATCACTAACCGTTGAACGCTGGAGATAGTTTGAGCTCTGGGGAAGGATATAGAATAGTTGATATCCAGAATTCATTACTTAACGGGGGATTACTAATTCCACGCAGACGAAGTCGCGGGCAAAAGCTAGTAAAAATAAATAAGGTTACCACCACGCCACCACGCAGTTTATTTGTGTATCGTGTTCGCCACCGGTGAGATATAAAAATAAATTTGTTCGCGACTTGCGTGCCATTTTTCGTTAATGGGTTCATGGTGGTGGGTGGCGCTGCCCCACCGCCAACAACCATATAATACCTGGACTAAAATGTCTAAAAGGGCCATTTTTTAGTACCCTCAAGTATTTATTTTAATTGAGAATGTTGTACATGATTAAACTCAGAATCACGGGCTCTTTTGATCTGAGTAGGACACAAAATGTGTCCCAAATCTTTCATACATTTTTTGTTACTTCCATTCCGTTACCGCCATAAGAAGTCTATGGAAAAAAGGTAACGGATTAAAAAAAAACTAGGAACACATTTTTTGTCCTAATAAAATCGTAAGAGCTCGTGATTCTGAGTCGAAATCACCTATAATTTTCAAAATAAAAAAAAGTTAAGGGTACAAAAAAAATGGTAAACAAGTTGAGTTTTTTAATACTGTAGCGGTAGTACCCGCTTGATGGTAAACAGTTACCGTAGTTTTAGACGTTTGCAACTCCAGAGCAGGGACTGATTTCGTTACGGTAGAAGCGTTACGGTACTGGTATAGAATTACGATACCGCAATGTTTTAAAGGTAGAGCTATAGCGGTTGAAATATTGCGGTACGGTACCGAAATAAAATTACGATATCGCAATTTTTTCGTTACGGTACTTATACCTTAATATAGCGATACTTATACCGTTATGATTTCGGTATCGTTATTTTCATCGCAGAATTTACGTGGTAGGTACTTGTTTGCGGCGGTAAAGCAACTGACCAAGGGTGCGGGATGCGGGGCGCGGGGCAGGTAGCCGGCAAGTATCTACTTGCTCAAGGTCACGGAGGCGCGCTCGGCGATAATTGTAGTGAATTCATTTTAGTCTTCCTCAGTTGAAATTTCGTGAAAGAGTTTATAGTGTAGGTACATTGAATCGATCATTGATATTAACTCGATGCGGATATGGAACTGATTTTTTTTTATGTATACAGTAACTTGGTATAGTATTGCGCGACTAATAAAAAATGGAAGATTTTTTTGACGCGAATTATTTTTTAAATAACACTAAAATAAAAATAAAAAAAAAGTAAAAAAATAAAATAAAAATAAAATAAAAATAAAAATAAAATAAAATAAAAATAAAATAAAAATAAAATAAAAATAAAATAAAAATAAAATAAAAATAAAATAAAAATAAAATAAAAATAAAATAAAAATAAAATAAAAATAAAATAAAAATAAAATAAAAATAAAATAAAAATAAAATAAAAATAAAATAAAAATAAAATAAAAATAAAATAAAAATAAAATAAAAATAAAATAAAAATAAAATAAAAATAAAATAAAAATAAAATAAAAATAAAATAAAAATAAAATAAAAATAAAATAAAAATAAAATAAAAATAAAATAAAAATAAAATAAAAATAAAATAAAAATAAAATAAAAATAAAATAAAAATAAAATAAAAATAAAATAAAAATAAAATAAAAATAAAATAAAAATAAAATAAAAATAAAATAAAAATAAAATAAAAATAAAATAAAAATAAAATAAAAATAAAATAAAAATAAAATAAAAATAAAATAAAAATAAAATAAAAATAAAATAAAAATAAAATAAAAATAAAATAAAAATAAAATAAAAATAAAATAAAAATAAAATAAAAATAAAATAAAAATAAAATAAAATAAAATATAAATAAAATATAAATAAAATATAAATAAAATATAAATAAAATATAAATAAAATATAAATAAAATATAAATAAAATATAAATAAAATATAAATAAAATGTAAATAAAATGTAAATAAAATATAAATAAAATATAAATAAAATATAAATAAAAAAAAGTAAAAAAATAAAAGATTAAATCAATTGGTAAATAATGACATGAATTGATGAATAATAAATAATATTGATATAAATATCAATTGATATTCCGTAAGTTCCGAAAAACTCCGTAGGGGGTTTGAACTAGGGCTTGTGATATACGTGTTACACGCGGAACCGTAGCTATCTTGATATAGTGTTCCCACTTCCTACGATTTGATTCCAGATGTTTTTTTAAGTAATTACATATTGGTATTATTCTGTTCTCTGATAACCAGATTAACTCTGATTATATGAGTTTGTACAAAAAAACCAGAGGTGGGATTGGTGTGATTTTTGAATTTCACCGGTGCCTTTTTTTGTATGCAGCCGATGACTACTTAGTACGAAATAAGCCACCCGATGAGAATCAAAAATCGCACCTCAGGTAGGTATACTAGGTACTAGGTACCTACTTGTCGATGTCGGTGAATATGAAAGTTCATCCAAATAAATATATTAATATCTTTAATTAATATTTACTCCCTAGTAAGAAATGCTACAGGTAGACCAATGCAACAATTTAAAAGTATTTTAAGTGAAATAATAATATACCTACTTTGTTATTCATAAATATTATTACTGGCTGGACAACCGTCTTTCTTCGGTGAAAACACTAAGAAATAGTTGCACGTGCAGATAAAGATAACAAACAATAGTTTGCGGGCCATTGATAATGATTACCTTCAAGTAGCTTTGGGTTTTACCTGTTAAGTACCATGTGTTCCTATTGTTTGTGAAGTTAAGTGAGAGCAAAAACAATACAGTAAAGGTGATATCAGACGGTTCACTTGAATGAACGTTCACTGGGATGAATGCTTAATTCTTCTTTCATTCCATGTTCACACGCAAAGACAAAAAGAATATTCACTTGTTATTTCATTCACTATGTCGTCAAATGAGGATGTGCGAGTCGGAATAAGTGTAGTTAGTGTGTTAGCGATTACTTAATTAAGTTATTTATAATTAATTAATAGTTATAGTCAACGCCTAAAGTATGTGTACACTTTTGAAACATAAGTATTACAATGGAGTAAGATGCTAAAGTTAAGGTACACATATTTATGGCGTTGACTGTACTTACTGCTATTTACGAGAATAGATGTACTATTCCGTGGGACGCATACACTGCTTAAAAATTCGGCATGTTTAAACCAGTACAGAGTCGGTACATACTAATCATTAGAGTCAGTTTATCTGATCTTTATGACATTTCTTGGGGCTGTAGCAGAGATACATAAAATTTGTAAGTTCGTATATGAGCGGGATCGATCAAGTCGCTATGGAGCTAGAAGGAGAAAACAAATCCTCCTTGGGGTCTTGTTATATTGGTCAACTCGTTTGCAAGTAAATCGCGAGTTCTCAGTTCGAGGCGGACTACTAGTATTTTTTTAAGTTCGTTGTGGTAAAAAATGAAGAACTTCACGTACTAATTTTGCTACAGTAAGGTGAACATTTCCGAGCACATTGGAGAAGATTGTTTTTGTAGTCTGAGACAATTGAACACTAACAGTTCAATGCAAATTGATTTCAATTAGAATTAAAATCAATTGACTCATCAATCTGTTACAAATAACTAATAATTGGAAATAATTAATGTTTAGTCTTTTTCAACATTGAAAATTGGTGAAAAGTTTTTAGTGTAGATTCATTAAATAGATAATTGATATTAATAATTATATCAGTGCAGATATGAAGTTGAATGTTAGGTAAATATATTTTTAATAAAAATTCTTTATTGTTTTATTTGTTTTCTTTTAATATTTTTGATTTCAGTGTTTTATTTTTATTTTATTTTTATTTTATTTTTATTTTATTTTTATTTTATTTTTATTTTATTTTTATTTTATTTTTATTTTATTTTTATTTTATTTTTATTTTATTTTTATTTTATTTTTATTTTATTTTTATTTTATTTTTATTTTATTTTTATTTTATTTTTATTTTATTTTTATTTTATTTTTATTTTATTTTTATTTTTTTTTTATTTTATTTTTATTTTATTTTTATATTATTTTTATTTTTTTTTTATTTTATTTTTATTTTATTTTATTTTTATTTTTTTTTATTTTATTTTTTTTTTTTTTTTATTTTTTTTTTTTTTTTTTTTTTTTTTTTTTTTTTTTTATTTAATTTTTATTTTTATTTTTTTTATTTTATTTTTTTACTTTATTTTTATAAATTTTTTATTTAATTTTTATTAAATTTTTTATTTTATTTTTATTTAATTTTTATTTTATTTTTATTAAATTTTTATTTTATTTTTATTTTATTTTTATTTTATTTTTATTTTATTTTTATAACTGAAAATGTTTTGTTAAAGGTGTCTTGTACTACTTATGAAATCCTAAAATCAACAAAACATATTCGAATAAAGCGCAACTAACGACAAGAAGCTAAAAGCGAATAACTCAAAAATGTGCCGCACTGAACGAAATCAAACAAAATAGGTGCTTAGGGCAAGCACTCAATAACTAACGCTGATTGGTTGTCGCCGGTCAGTCGGCGGGGCATCCTCACCCTCATATACCTCAATCCATACCTTTATGATAACGGTTGAAGTATCGAAAAAAATAGCGGTACCGTTATATTTCTGTACAGAAATATATCGGTTGCGCTATCGAAATCATACCGAAACATGCGGTATGACGTCATACCGTTTTATAAAGGTACCTTTATATTCCGGTTATGCAGTCCCTGCTCCAGAGGTGCCACATGCTTGTTGCCGACCCTAATATAAAGGAGGATTCATTGTGTTGACGACTAAAGGGCCCTCATGGTGAGTAAGGTTGCCAAAGAGCTCATGTTTGGCAACCTTACTCACCAACAAGAACACAACATTAGACACTTATTTTAACAACGTTAAAGCACACACAAAATGTACGAAAATTACACCTATTTAATGCGTTCGTAACGCGATAGATATCACTAGTGCGTATGCCTGATTTACAGGAACGCGAAATTGTATAAACATTAGTCCAAAAATTATATAGTCCTTGGCCAGTGGCCACCAGTCAGTCATATATAAGAAAGCTCATTCAATTTTCTTCCTTATATTAGAGCAGTAGAGTCCAAATTTAAACTAGTTTCCTAATCGTTGTACAGTCGCCATCAAATATATCGGAGCGGCCAAGGTGGTCACAAATATCTGAACAACGCCTCTATTGTCAAGGCGATAAAGTGCATGTTCAGATATTTTTGAGTAACCTGGCCGCTCCGATATATTTGATGGCGACTGTACGATAGGTAACTTATCTACATCTGACCTCTATTAGGGATAGTTTGACTCCCAGATTCGTAATATTCGGGGGTCAGGTAACTCAGGTAGGTACAGGTACAGTCTTGGTCAAAAGTGGGTTTGTGTGTTGCCCTCTACAGTACACGCAACTTATTGCGTTATCAGTACCTATTGTTGATGACATTCATTTCGTATAATCGGCCGGTTTGTACGTTTTTTTTAATGACCGAGACATAATAGTAGTTTATGTAACTGTTACGTAATAGGGGTCCTTAAAACAGGAGTGTGGTTTTATGAAACGAACGAAGTGAGTTTCATAATAAGATCACACGAGTGTTTTAAGGCCTAATTACGTACAGTTGCATACACTGCTTTATCTACACACATATTATAAATCCGAAATGATGATTGAATGACTGCCATTGCACGGATTGCACTGCCATCGCCGTGGACAACTCGATTGTGCCGGCGGTCGGGAGGCGCGTGCCGGCGGGCGGGGCCCACCCGGATTTTCATAATGATAACTATTTACTAACGAAACAATCTATTTGTACGGTGGTTATAACGTGCGGTTTTTGAACGCATCATGGAGGGTTTATGATATGGGTGTAGATAAACACAGTTTTATATGAGTTTGGGCCGAAACCGAAACTTATGACGTAGGAATAAAATACAAAATATCACTTTTGCAAGTATGGCCTCTTATATTATTCCGAAATGTTAAACGAGGCCCATTTAAAAAGTACCTACTGGAAACTAATTTCTTTTCTCGGAGGTAATATGAAAACCAGGGTAGGTATATTATTACATATATTTAATTTAGCCGGTTAACACACTGCTGCGTTTTCTGTATGTAATACGGTGCATGTGGATGTCGGCGGCCGATCGTAAGATCAGGCATATCGTGAAACGTGAAAATCATTGACTCGTTCCCTGAGTCGACGGAGCCCCGCTTTCTGGGCAGTTTGCCCTTCGGGCATCTGAAGCAACCTAACCTACCTATACATTGGTTTATGTGACTATCGTTAAAACATTACCTACACAGGAACATTACGATCTGCCTGATTTAATGATTTTATGATCGGCCGCCTACATGTATATGGCTGCCTCGTTCATCGGAGCGGGACGCGGCGTCAGTGTGAGATCCGCCTTAATAGTCAAATGCCTAAGTCTTTTAAATTAATAATGATAATACACATTCCAGGAAGCCGCAAAGGCCTTCTCTTCCTGCTGGCCACACTGCCTGTCTTCTACGTATCCTGGCAGCTCAGTCATGTGGTCGGAGAAGCGCTGGTGCCGCCACCGCCGCCAGACCAGCTCCTGCATCATTTTCGAGCCAATAGGAGCTTAGTTCATTACTTAGATAACATGTGAGTATTTTTAAACTGAGAATAACACTGTACAATGCACAGATCAGTTATTCGCATGCGCGAGCGCCTAGGACTAGATACGGCGTTGGACCTAAAATGCTTGTAATGGCCGCTTGCGCTTTGCGCCCCGTTAATGCCAGTGTCAGTTTGAGATTTGTGAAGTTAACAATATCATAAAAAATATCATAAAATGGATTCAGAACACCATTTTGTGCCATAAATAGGTGCAATAATTAAAGAAAATACGGAATGGTAGCATATACGAGCGTATTATAGCAAAAATAACTAACTAGAATAATATTAGGAATTATTTGAAGATGCAGTACAAAGAAGGCAATAGTGATGTGTCACATTGATTGGCGGCATGTCGATATAAGATGTACGATTCAGAGGCGAATTCCATGAAACTCGTGTCATGTTTCTGGGTCCTATTTTCGGTTTAAGCTAAGGGTTGGCTTTTAGTTTCTAAGTAACATAATTATTTTATATAAATGGCTGAAGTAGGTATATCATGACAAAAGTTCAATGAATACTCATTAGTATTCAAACCTTTGTTACAGTTAGTTTCTGCGTAATATTACTGCTGATTGATTATAATGATTATTCAGATATTTCATATTTTTTCATCAAAATATCTATAAAAGTATCGATCTGTACCCCAACGCCATTAGCACAGATATATCTGACAGTTAAGACAATTAGTTGTCAAATATACTGACACCACTGACACGGTCGATTCCCATACAAACCATAGACAAGGGCTTCTCTATAAGAGCGGCTAAAGCACTAAAGAGTTCGGTACTCTATGGTACAATGTAACGGTCACATTCACGTGTCTTTAGTAAATTCGCGCAGCATGTTTCAGAGAGCAGAGGTTAGCTTGGCACCGACATCAAACTTATCAGTTGGTCACGCATATAAATAATATAATGAATAATTTTATCATTCTTGAAGCCGGTTTAACATTTTGATTTAAAAAGTTTTTATAGATCTACGCTGTCGGATATTAAAATTAAAACGAAACGTAAGTTTTAGGATATTAGCCTAAAGTTTGTCCACGGCAATTCTGCTCGTTAACCTGTTATGTCGAGACATACTCGACTACTCTGAAGGTCTATTTGACCTCTCCAGTCACCAATTATCACCTGCTAGTAACAGCACGTCATCATTCAGTCCAACTTCCTTAAGAGTCGCCAGGACGCTCGCGTGAACTCACGTTCCCATACAAACGTAGTTTAGCTCTCATTTTAAAACGACATGCTTTAGAACCATGAAATTTGGCATGAGAATTCTAGTAGTACAGATCTAGGTCGGACATTCGTTTTCGTTGCAAAAAATTGTAATACAAAGAAACTATAGCAAAAATAAGTTTTGTATGTAAATCTGTAACTGGCTGAAAACGAATGTCCGACCGAGATTTGTACCACTAGAATGCCCATGCCAAATTTCATGGTTCTAAAGCATGTCGTTTTAAAATGAGAGCTAAACTACGTTTGTATGGGAACGCGAGTTCACGCGAGCGTCCAGGCGACTCTTAAGATGCTTTACTTCAGCAACCGTTAAATATTAAATTAAACTTGAGTAGGTAGCGATATTTTCTTAATGTAACGTCAGCTTCGTTACGTTACTCAAGTAAAATACCTACAAAACTTTTCACCGTACGTTGTACGTCTTCGAGTAACAATACAGACTCGAATAAGGTTCACTGAAAATATGGTTTTGAAAATTTGTATCCGGCCAGTTTTATACCGTAATGAATAAGACAGAGAATGCTGTACGAGTCGTTCTTACAGCACTTTTATGGGGCCTTTTTTTGAGCTGATTGTGTATTCCTATGTTATTGATCGGTGTATATGAAGTTTAAAACTATAATTTCCAGAAACGTCCTCATAGAACCATCATCAGTCTGCAAGCAGAAGGTCCCAATCCTAATTCTAGTGACCAGCACACCCTCCCACCATCGGCATCGTGACGTCATCAGAAATACCTGGGGCAAGCATCAGGAGACGTACTTCTTCCTAGGACTTAGTGAGGATGATGATCGTTTGGTGAGTATCAGTAATTATGTGATTATCGCTAAAATAGCGAGCGGTCCTAGGATTCCTAGGCGGTCATTTGTGCAAGTGGGTTTCTTGTTTATTAGTGTTGGAGCTGCGGCATCCTCGGCTGAAGACCTCAAGCGCCGCAAGTATGTCGCTCTACATAGCTACATATTTGCGGCGTTTGTGGTTGAAACTTTGGGGCCGTGGGGGCCAAACGCATGCCGGCTGTATAAAAATCTATCGGCGCGCCTAGAGGCCTCTGGTGAGCTGGTGACCAGAGGGCTGGCTACTATTTTGCACAACGAAATAGCTATCACCATTCAGCGTGGCAATACGGCCAGCTTTCTGGGCACCCTGCCCATTGACAGGGATCTAGGTAATTTTTTTTATCTTTAGTTTTAAGTAGTTTAGACTGTTAGGGTGGGGAATGGCCGCACCTATGGCCCCCATGGTATGTAAAACTTGCGTGTCAGTGGGGGAGGCAATTGCGCTTGCTAAGGGTACATTTTCTCGACTTTCGAGGTTTCGAGGACTAGTTGAAAAAAGGGGTGTACTTATCTGTTTTTAACGGGCAACGCGCGTGTCACCCCTAAAGCTGCAGACATCCATAGGTTATGGTGACCACCAGCTGGACTATATACTTCTTTACCACTGACGTATTGTGATCAGGATATTCCATCAGGAATTCTCAACTAACATGAATTATCTATCAACCTCTTTCCAGGCAGACGCCTACGTCGAAGCGAAGCAGCACAGCGACCTGATAGTCCACGACCTTCAGGACCACTACCAGAACTTGACCCTGAAGGTGGCGCTGATGCTGCAGTGGGCTCACCGCTGTCCGCAGGCAGAGTTCGTGTTCAAGACTGATGATGATGTGCTGGTCAATCCTTGGACGTTGCAGGAAGTTTTGAAGGATAATAAAGATGCTGCGTTGTTTGGTAAGGATTTGTGTGAGATTTTGTAATATTTAATCTTAGAATCTCTTAATATCGATTCTGGAAATTTTGAATGTAGTAGATGACAATATATTTATTTAAAGACAGCAATTAAATAAAGTTCAGGTCTTAAAAATCATACTTAATTTTGTGAATTTTTAACCCGTTTATGATTTTTATGATCTTATTGTTCGTCCTTATGTAAGTTTCTAATTGAATGAATATAATGAATTAATTAATTGATGTTTGATGAATTAATCTTTAATTAATCAATCTTTAATTAGTTAATTAATCTTTAATTAATTAATATGTAATTAATTAATTAATCTTTAATTAATTAATCTTTGATTAATTCATCTTTAATTAATTAATCTTCAATTAATTAATCTTTAATAGATTAATCAATTAGTTAATTACTTAATACCTTTCTATGTTTAGTTTAGTGAACTTTAGTGCATTGTGAAATACCGATGGTGATATAATGACTTTGCAAGGCGCGCATGCTCAGGTAAAAGCAAAACTTGTGTTCAAAGCAAAACCATGAAACCTAATTAAAAAGCTTCATTTTCCTTTAAGCCGCCCTAAATATACATTTGAAATCTTCATTCTTATTAAAAAAAATCCTACCTTCTTTATAAACTTCTTAGGACAAAGGTTGAGATAACCATAGGTAGCTCTCGGAAAAGCGTTCAGAGCAATTTTTTTTATCAAGACGATATATTTTAAATCTTTTTTTAACTTAAGCCTACGAAGAGCCAAATACAATTTGCTATCCCTCTTTTTCCAGGGTACAGGAAAGAGAACAGCGTACCGCACAGAGACGAGTACACCAAGTGGTACCTTCCTCGGTGGCTGTATAATGAAGACCTAATACCGGAGTACCTGTCGGGTACTGGATATATTATTAATGGTAAATTTAGCTCTCCTTAAAGAATATTGCTAGAAAGAGAGTAGAATAGAGTATTTGATGATATTATAAGTCATCAAGTAAACATATAAACAATTTCGGTACCAATAAGTTAAGTACGTCATATACATAGGAAAAGTGACCTAGGCCTCCGGTGCCCAAGGCTGGGATCGAACCAGCGCCTTCTGCATTCGCGGCAGACGCCTTAACCAACTTGGCCACCTCGGTCACAGAAGCACAGGTCGAATTTTCCCGTGTATATGTAATCTTTGTAAATGCTACGGCGCATTATGGCCAATCATCTATATATTCTGAGCTCTTAGGAGCGAAATCAAACAAATCAAAATATTTATTTAAAATAATTTGATTTGTTCTTCAGTTATAAGTTTAATTTGGTTTAAACAGTGTTGGGGATAGCATAGACCCTTGTGGAGCGCCAATGTGACAGTGCTTTCCAAAATCTTCAGTCCAAGAATGGCTTATCGCATAGATACAATCTACTCAATATAGTCTACTCGATAAAAAGGGCTTTGGCTTTTGTATAAGTAATGGTAAATTTGGAAGACAACTCCGATACTACCCTATCGAACGCCTTAGCTAAATTAAAGCTGCTATAGGCATTTTAATACAGGCTTAAGTGGCTTAACTTTCAATGACTGAAGCTCACCGGTGAATCAGATATACTGTACAGTTCGAGGGATCGGTACGAGGGTAGATAGGCATAATAGGTATATAAGATGAATTCAGTTTAAGCATAAAAATTTCAGCACTGCAAATTGTCCACGGGCTCCGCACAAAAATCCAGATCCTATAGATTTTTTTAAGCACAGTGCTGAATTTTTTATCAAAAGGAAGATTCATCGTATTGACGACTAAAAGACCAAGAGGGTCCCTCGTCGTCAACACACTGGGTCCTCTTTGACCTCTTTGGAAACCTTACTTTAGTCATCAGCAGGAACACTATGAGCTATATGTATGTACTTAACAGCGAACCGCACAGAGATGTTTAAACTAACCCCCTTATTAATCGTAGTTTTTTTCTGTATCTCATTTTTTTTTATTTCCAGGGAAATACCTCAAAGATATCTTCACAGCATCCCTCCACACACCCATGATCAACATGGAGGACGTCTATTTCACGTACCTCGTTGCCAAGCGAGCCCTAGGGCTCCCCCTCACCCACGACCGGAGACTGAGTCCATACAAACCATGGACCACCTTCTCCTGTCCATACAAGAGTTTGGCTTCCATACATAGTCTTAGTCCTGATGAGATGGAGAGTATTTGGCCGAAGATAAAAAGTTTAAAGAATAGTGGAAGTTTTTGTAGTTATTTTTCTAGTGATTTTTTACTTTATTAGGTTTTTCTAGGAATTATGATTGACTAGTAGAGAATGCCTTGAGGCATTAATTTCAATTTCTTTATTGCGAGAACATAGTTAAGTACATAAGATGTTGAAAATAAAAACAGCGTTGCTTATGTTCTACCAAAAAAAGGCATGCAAAATACACATTATTTAAATTTATAATATTTACAGACATGGTAACAATGCAAATATATACACAATTTACAATATTAACGAATTAAATTAATTAATACTAAGTCAGAATGTCAGAATACAAATGTCGGAATATTACACTACACATAAATTTATAATCAAGACAACAACAATTATAATTACAATATTTGAGCTAAGTAGTCCATGTTGCTAAATATTCCTCGACAGAGTAAAAACATTTATCTAGTAGCCATTCCGTAAGAATTCTTTTAAACCGGTTTGAAGGGCATTCTTTAATAGATTTCGGTAACAGATTATAAATTTGGATAGCCATACAGTACGAATTGTATTTGTGAAACTTAAGCCAACATCTAGGTAAGAATAATAACCGCCAAAGACCGCCATTTATACTTATTTTTATCGTGCAATAATGTATTAAATTTAAACTTTCGTGAGGCTAAAGGTGGCGACGACGGAGCTGTCATCCCATGATAATGATGACCCTTCCGGTCGATTTCGACCATGGCGACCACTTCAACTCCTAGTTAACAGTTCGGCGCTCGTGCGCCCGAAGATGACTGACGTAGCCGATCTTCGAGGTGAACCCCCGTGCACATTGAGGGCACGTGAGGACACCAGCCACGTAGTGGTAGTGAATGGCAGCAGGCTGGCGTGTTTTCAGCTCGTCGCGTATGGCGTCGAGGTCAACTTTACGTTGCTCCTCGAAATCACGTACTTTGTCCTGCACCAGCCTGCGCCACTCAGGACGCTGTGCTGCCAAACCTTCCCACTGAGAGGGCTCGATGTTGCATCTTTTCATGTGCCGTTTCTGAACATCTTTGTATCTGAGGAGTTGCCCGCCCTGTTTCCGCTTACCCTCCTCTAGTTCAGAATAAAAGATGCGCTTCGCCACTCTCTCTTCCGCCATACGCGATACGTGACCGCACCACCGAAGCTGCTCGTCGCAAAACTTCGGTATTTCGCACTCGGTCAGACCATCTGATATTCATAATCTTACGCAAGCATTTGAGGTGGAAACGGTCTAAGGTACGAATGTGGCGACCGTACACGCACCACGCATCGGAAGAGTATAAAAGGTTTGGCAGCACGATCGCCATATAAACAGAAATTTTGGTGACCAGTTTTAGGTCGTGCGAGCAGAAGACCTTGGAACACAGCTTCCCAAACGCTGCAGATGCAGCACTACTAATCCTGCTGTTGATCTCAGCGTCAAGGTCACACTTGGAAGGTAAAGTGCTCCCCTCCCCCTAAAGAGAGAATTTTCTTGAAGATATTGTTAAGATATAGTTTATTTGTTTAAATGTCCTTCTAAAAGTACATTCTGATTCTAAAAGTACATTCTTGTCATATAATATTTACTAGAAAGTAAGGAAACCGACACATATATTTTTTTACTATTTTTACTACAAAATACTTAACTAAATGTGCTTAGGAATTGTAAATTAACACAATACTGAACTAAACAATTTTCTAAAAAACAAAAATCACTATAAAAGCTGGACTAATATGTGACTAAATTATAATCAAAGTTAAGTATTTTTTTTAAATATGTTTGTAAATACTAGTATTTATTATACTTATTAGGCGTTTGATATCGTTACCAATTTATTGCAACAATCGACAGAGAGGCAGCTATAGTTACAAGGGCTTTATATTACTGGCTCATTCTAACAGATAATGAAATGTTATTAACTTGTAAAAAAAGTTGGTACAAGTTTTTTTTTTGAGTACCCAATTAAATACGTGCCTAAAATGCTATTACTAATGTTACGGGACCTACTTCAAATAAATAAAGAAAAGAAATACAACTATTTAATATTAATTTAGGAATTTACATCAACTGTAACTGTGTAAACTACAATTTTTAAAGCATTTCGAAACTGGAATAGTTTGTGCTGTAACCCTTAAGTGCCTTAGTCATAATATTTAAAAAGTATTTGTAAATATTTAACTGTTAACTCTCGCACAAATTGTTAAATGATACATAAGAAATATACAGAAAAACGTCAGACTTCCAAAATAGACAAATCTTTTGAGACTGTTGCCATTTATTTACTACAACTTATATCATAGGTAATGTTATAAGCTACGTATGTATAATTTAAGTGTTAAAAGTAGCATGTAGTCTTATTTACACTTTTGGACCTAGAAGCGAGTAAGGTGTAAAGTTGTACCTAATCTTTGATATCTTTGTGTGCGCGGCCCTCGTGGACGCTCGTGGCGGGGCGTGCAGCGGGGCGTGCAGCGGGGCGTGCAGCGGGGCGGGCGAGCGTGCATACGCTTTGTGCAGCGTCGACTCAGGACACCAGTATGAGTTGCATTTGTTTGACATGCACGCCGTCCGCCCCGCCCCGCTGCACGCCCCGCCACGAGCGTCCACGAGGGCCGCGCCACTTAGGATGAAATTGTAGCAAGCGATCATGGCGTAATACGAAACTTATATAAATGTTATATTGGTGACCAAAAAAATAAATAATATTTTTTAATACAGTTGCTCAAAAAAGTGCTTTTCTTGTAGTGGTTTAGCGTGCGGAAAGTTTGATATCGCGCACTAGTGCTTTTTACTTTTCCAGCCAATCACAGCTAATGACAGTGACAGACAGCCAATTACAGCGTCGCACCGCACCGCGCGGAGCGTTCGGATACATGTACTAAAGTAACCTCAAAGTGAATAATTGACAATTTTATAATTTTTTCGCAACTGTATTAAAAAACGTCGTTCGATACTCGTACGTAAATGTCATTCTTCACTCGTCCCGAGTCAGTATGACCTATGTAAACCACCGTTAGAAGGTTCGCCCGTATAAGATTTACACACTGTATAGGAACTAGATGGCTAGTTATTAAGATGTTTTATATGGGTAAATTAAGATTCTTACCAGATCTCTTTGTTATAGTTTTTTATTTGTTTCTACTCATGATCATGTTTGATAAAGGAGAAATATACTTTTGGAAAAAAATTTTTTTTTCTTTTCTGCTTTTTCAACAATTAGCCATTGTACGAGGTGACTAGGTTGGTCATACCAGAGACTATAGAGATATAGACGACCACAGCCTAAGAACATTTTGAAGCTCATGTCGATTGCGCCATCTATCCACACACACACACATACACAGCTACTCCACCTAGTAACAAATAGCGTACTAGTAGTACACTAGTATCTACTAGGTGGAGTAGCAGTGCATCTGGCATTTCTCTTACATATTCGGTACCTGTAGGTGGCTTTGACATAGATGGCGCAATCGACATGAGCTTCAAAAAGTTCTTAGGCTGTGGTCGTCTATATCTCTATAGTCTCTGGTCATACTGAAGAACTTTTTCTATGAGACCAACCCCAAAAACCCAACAATAGATTGACCTCCCCGTAGAAAACGTTCGACATCTGATCGGCCAAAAATGTAGGTACCTATGAAAAATCAATTTTTTATTTTATTTTGCGACCTAAGTAAATACTCGAACACTATAACTGATTGTTGAAAAAATTCCCCGTATATTCTTTATCCAATAAACTACTATAAAACAAAAAAATACTTTAATAAACATATCATCATCATCATCTCAGCCATAAGACGTCCACTGTTGAACATAGGCCCCCCTTTATTAAAGGTTTGCCATACGTTCCACTAGTTAGAGAGCCCACGACCAAATTTTTTGTCTCATAGCAATACGGCCAAAACCGCATCAAATCGATAGATACGATTATCCTGAACTCGAAAATACCAATATCAGACATTTTCCGCGTAGCGTTTGATCTGACCGAATTTTCAAAATTGTCAAAGAATTTTACCGAACTGCATCATAGCAATATGTCTGATTTGCAGACTGTAGTTGAATGATACTTCTGAGATACCGGAAACATATTCTTCAGACGTTAGTGGTGTAGCGCAAACCCGTAAAATTACTTAAAAAAATTAAAAATGAGACAAAAAAAATGTCTCATAGCAATACGTCTGAAAATCTTTTATATTAGTAAATTTTGGTTATTTGATGCGAACAAAATAATTTTCAGACGAAAATGTGAACGCATTAAATTTTGAGACCGTTTTGAAAATGTTAACAAATTTTACCGATCGGTATCATAGCAATATGTCTGAAAATTGTTGGACATGATAAATAAGTTGTCCACATGTGCAAAAAATTTATATCAGACAAATTAAGTGTAGCACCTTCTCTATCAGACAACTTTTCGATACTTTAATCAAATCACAACTGGTAGTGGTTTATGTGTCGGTAATTGTCTTGAAAAACACGATGAACGCTACTCAACATTGGGATTAGGTACAATCTTTTTGTCACGGGATTACGTCCTTAAATTTTTAGGCCATGTTTTCGGCTTGCCCTATTTCAAAACCCTCACGCCACTGAACTAAGTGAGCGTCGTTCCAACGTTTGGAACAGCTGCCGAGTGAGCTGTATAATAGTAAGAAAGGGGCAGGAGCGTAGGTAACACGCGAAAAGCCGTACCCGCCGCAGGAGCGTAACAAGCGCTAAGGCGTCGGCCAGGCGACTCCGAAACGTTATTTTCGTTTTTGGGAGTATATGCTACACTTAAAGTGTCTGAAAACAGGTTTTTGGTAATCCTGGCAGCAATACGAAAAGTTTAAAAAAAAAAATATCCGTATTGCTATGATACAGGTCGGCTAAATTTGTTGACATTTTCAATAATGCGCTCAGGCTATATGCTACGCGCAAAATGTCTGAAAACAAACTTTTTCGTAATACAATTATAAAATCTATGTACATTTTCAATATCAGACGTATTGCTATAATACCGACTGCCTTTTTTTTTTTGACACGGCAGAAATGGCCTCCCACGCAGTTGCTACACTTTCGACCGTTACTACACACCTAGTCAGGTTCAGAATCATATAATCTAACGATTTTATAGGGTTTTTGCCGTATTGCTATGAGACATGGTTTTGGTCGTGGGCTCTAGTACTACACGCTTGGCAGGCGGGTTGACGCGCGCAGCTTTTTTTTGTTTATTGTTGTTTAGGCTCTCGGAAGACGCTGCTGCCCATCTCCTGGTATATTTCCAGACTCGTACTGCCACCCAGGGGATGATATGGTGGGGGACAATTTTAAGGCCGGGCACCCCACGGCTCCATAAACATTTAATGCGGATAAACAAGCAAAGCTCTGCGAAGAGTGCAAGATAGCAAAAAAAGAAACTGTAGGGGGTCAAAAAGGTAGTTTTTTACGTAGGGGGTCAAAAAAGAACTGACTTGTCAGCTGGATCCTCGAATTTAGAATTTTGGAGCCATCTTGACAATATGTCCCGTCATTACTTGAGACTCGGACTATGGATGGTATAAGGAAGATAAGTATCTCAAGTTTTTGCAGAAATCGCGAAGCGTCTGGTTGACTTACTGGTGACCGAAGAGCTGGCGGTTTCCTCGCACAACGTATCAGCATTGCGATACAACGAGGAAATGCCGCCAGCATCCTTGGTACAATGCCGCAAGGGCCTAGTTTAGATTTTAGCTAGTTATTAATTTAGTTTAGTATTTGTACTGTAGTGCCTCTGTATATTTAGTTATGTAAATAAATGTATGCTTATTTGAGAAAGTATCTCTTATAGGAGAACGGTCGAAAAAGTGTCCAGCTGTACACAAAAAATAATAGTTCCAAATCTCCGAGTGGCGGTATTTATTGTATATGTAATTTGCAGAAAAAATGTACCTTTACTTTTTTTTTTAATTTCATATATATTTTGAGTCTATCGCATGCAGAATCATGAGCTCTATCGAGTCTGATAGAATAAAAAAAATAACCCAACTGTCCCAAAATTTACATACAAAAAAAACGTTACGTTCATAAAAAAAATGTTTCGTTACACTTTTTTTATGAACGTAACGAATTTTTTGTATGTAAATTTTGGGACAGTTGGGACTAAGTAAAGGTACATTTTTTCTGCAAATTACCCATGGATAAAATTATAATTGCAATTCTAAGTAAAAGTTATCTAATACATTATAATAAATACACGACAAAAATAAACGAATATTATTTACAAAATATACATTTTACAAAAAATTACGCGAACATCTCGCTCCCAGCCGAGCTGCTCCCGGCACGAAGGTGCCCATAACACTTGCGGCATTACCACGTTGGATTATTATGGACAGCCTTTGTACCAGGAACGACTCGGAGACTGTATCTGTTATCTAATTACATTTCTTATGTCCTATACTAATCACCGTTAAGAGATTCGCCCGTTTTAGATTTACACACTGTATATTCTATAGCTATAGTGGCGCCACCAATTTAACGTACTTTAACGGACACTTTTCTAACATAGAGATTTTCATCCTTACCTTCTACCATCCATAGAGGGTCAAAAGCAACTGACTTGCCAACTAGACCCCCATTTCGAATTTTGAATTCAGGAGCCATCTTGACAAGATGTCCCGTCATTACTTGACACTCGGACAATGGGATATTGCGCCACATTCCACCGAGCACAGGTGCCGATAGCGATAATGGATTCGGTTAATTGTCTTATTGCTCGATTACATTGTGTGCTTGACTTCATTCAGTCATAGCAGGGACGGATTTGGAGACGCTGAAAAAAGCAGCAGCAGTTCTTATTTATTTAAACTTTATTTGCACACTAAAACAAAATATAAAGGATGGACTTAATGTTAAGTTTTGTTATAAAAAATCTTTCTTCGGAATTTTTAGATTTTTGGATTTTTCAATAGATACATGTCAATGTCTAGAATATCTTTTCGAGAATGACAAGGTTTATTTACAAGGGATTCTTACCTCTATGACCACTTATGTATGACTGTTAAAACAAATTTTGTCATGAGAATTATGATGATTTGCTGTCCCTTTAAGCTGTCAACTTCTAATTGAACGCATTAAAAATTACGGAGTCAGTTATATTATATGACACATATTATAGAGTTAATAATGACTAACAGTATTTTATTTGATGATTTATAAAAGAATATACCACTACTATAAAGAATTTGGGTCATAAATATTCAGCAAAAGGAACCACATTTCTGTAGACAATATAAAAGTTAACGATTTGGATTATACAAAAGTTACTAAACGAATGCCCACACAGATTTAAAAAAGAAAATTTGCATTAGGCTTTTAACTCCATTAATTTTATAATGTATTCAGAAATAATGCATAACTAATACACCAAATTAAATAGGACAGGTAAATAACAAGCGATCTTATCGCTAATAAGCAATAGTGTTGAAAATAAATAATAGCAAACGCAATCAATTAATTGGTCACTACGTTTGTGATAGAATTTGTCGCTTGCTCCGGACTAAGGCTTGCAAACCACACCCGAATTACGAGTATCAGTATGAAAATACTTACCAGGATCCAGATCTAAAGGATCTTCCATAAATTCGGATTTCGATTGCAAACCGTACTTAAGATTGAAAATAGCGGTAAAAAAAAATACATCAGATAGATTCGGCAAACATATCCCAAGGAAAAATCTATCAATCTGTGGCGAGAATAGGGCATGGATGTATCTGCGGGCAGATCTAGCGTCAAACATTGACTGACAGACACATTTTAAAATTCATATTCGCACAACCCAAATCCGTCCCAGCAGCCGAAACAAAGCATCAGCGCGCCAACTCACGCGTGAAATCCTATAAAACTGCATAATTCCATCATTGGACACGTAGTACCACAGCAGAACAGTCACCATGCAGTTCCAGGTCCTCTGCTTCTTCATCGTGGTGGCTTTGATCTTCATCCAGGTCGAAGCTGGTAAGTTTTCTTTAATTATTAACTATAAAAAATGCGTACGTATGCGTAGTACCACAGCAGAACAGTCACCTTCAAGTTATCTGCTTCTTCCATCGTGGTGGCTCTGATCTTCCTCCAGGTCCAAGCTGGTAAGTTTTTTTTTAAATCTAATGTTTAAAGAATAAAGGACCCAAATGAGAACCCTGAGCGACTCCAGAATTAACAGACATATACTGAGATTAAAAGCCCAAAAATACTCTCCTGCTTTCAACATAGGATTCAATCTAGCGAAAGAGATCGCCGATTGATTGTAAAAACATTCTAATTTATAGAAAATGCTAGATAATAATATAAAATCGCGTAGATACTTCCTCCATTGGATAAAGTACAGTCACTTGCAGCTGCCAATCCTCTGATTTGTCATCGTGGTAGCTCTCATCAACAGGTTAAAGCTGGTAAGTTTTATTTAATTCTAAAGTATAGCAAATGCTAAACAATCGCATAAATCTATCATTGGATATACTCGTAGTACCACAGCAGAACAGTCACCTTGCAGATTCAGATCCTCTGCTTCTTCATCGTGATAGTGATCTTCATTAAAGACGAAGCTGGTTTATTATACTAAGAACATATCTAATTTAATCGTATTTATCCAATGGACATTGTACTACCATAATAAGTAGTCACCATGCAGCACAAATAGGTAAGTTTATTATATAAATATCTGCTATTAAATCCCATAATTTCATTGGACACATTACCATAGCGTAATAGTTACCATGTACGAGCTCCAGACTCTTCATCAATGTAAGTTTTTTATAAAAAACAATTATCGATTTATTTACATTGGATTTCACAATATCAGTATCGCAAATATAATTTTATGGCAGACTAGAAAAGTGATACGACACCAAGCAACGTCTATCATATCTCGTGCGGCGACAGTTTCATATTGGCACCTTTGGCCACAAATGTGTAATGAAAGATATGTAATGAGTAATGACCAACGTGTGGAAAGAAGAGTGGCTGGATCAGCTCACGAGCATCACCAGCAATGAGGAATCAGGTGAAAACTGTAGTGGATACACGAATGCCAAGAAGGCTAATGGTGAAAAATGGTAGTGTTGAAAATATTTCAGAGCTAAAACGATGAGTTCAAATGTTTCATCAAGAAGAAGACTAGCGAAATAAAAAGAGAGGGAGAGATCTTAAGGTCAATAAACATACGATTGGTCCGCAATAGTGATGACATATTGATAAATTTTATAACAAAATATAGTTAAATGGATTTTGTAAATAAGTTATCATACTAAAGTGGACGGATATTTAAAAATAATTTTAAACAAAAAAAGAACCGACTTCACTTAGGATCCGCTGTTCCAAGAGGAAGTTGCCGAGTTGCTGTAAAAAATAGTGGAATCACTATAGGTGTGCCTATAATGAGTTGGGATTTCTCCAGGATCCCATCATCAGACCCCGACTTGGTGACAATGGGACCACCTAGAGGTTATACGCGTTCGATTAAAAAAAAAATTAAAATCGGTTCACGATTCACGGAGATATCGAGTAACATACATAAAAAAAAAATGATAAAAAGAATCAGTCGAATTGAGAACCTCCTCCTTTTTTGAAGTCGGTTAACAAAACGGAAAAAATATAAAACTTCAAACGTAGCAAAAGTTAACAAAACTTAAAAATGAATGGTGTTGACTTCCCTACATTAAATTAAAAAAATTTACAACAACGCATTTTTTCTCGATTATATTAACATTTTACTTATTTTTCTTACATTCAGTATTAACATTGATACTGTCATGGATTGCAGCCATTTTCTATCAACTGTTTCAGAGATTTCTACATATACAGCGTGCCTTTAGCGATGGGGCTTTAAATGGAAGGATCGATTTTGCTCATAAAATTGAACTATAGTTCAATAGCTTTTGAAAATAACTAGATTTTTATATGATCATAAAATAACCTTTATTCTAATAGTTGAAGAATAATCGATCCCTATATCTAAAGCCACATTTTCAAAGCCAAGCTGTATATACAAGTTACAATAACTTTATAGAAAAATCGGTCAAAACAAATAATAACACAATAATAACTAATAGTTAAAGACTGCTGCGCCCCGGCTCTGCTGCGTGGGCCCGGCTTTAGAATAGTGCCACCCCGTCTCTTCCCGCGGGCGTCGTAAGAGGCGACTAAGGGATAAGGAATAAGGAAACCTCTGATTCCTACTGCTCGTGAGAACGCTGTGGTGATTTATTTAATTAATAGTCATCCGCATGGAGGCGATGCGGTTCGCCACCCGTCACCTCTCGTTATTCACGGGGGCGAGAAGTGGCTCACGGAGAGCCGATCTGCTGCATTGATCGTAGCAGGTGGAAATCCGTGATCTCTGCCTACCCCTTTTGGGATATAGGCGTGTTTGTATGTATGTATGTAGTTAAAGACAATACAGGTCAGTTTTATGACCAAAATAGAGCCCTCTATTTAAAGCCACATGTTCAAAGGCATGAAGCTGTATATACAAGTTGATATAATTTAAAGAAAAATCGGTAAAAAAACAGTAACAAAGACCATACAAAAAAACAGCTGTACCTAAATACTAAGTACTTCTAATTTTTCTTAAGTCGCTCAGTAAAATTTGTATAAACTCCCATGAAAGCAACAACAATCAGAAGAGCGTAAGTTTTTAAGATATAAAAAAATCATAAATATACATATTTATAAAAATATAAATAGAATTACTGATGGTACAATAAAATTGATCAATTTATATTTTAATTTTTTTTAGGTCTAAATTTTAGTTTGGGTAAGTAAAAACTTGTTTTTAATATTGATTTAAAATTCAGGGCATTTTGGACCAATGAGTTAAATTTAATCACTACCAATGCATTAACTATTTTTAAGTGACAAGAGACTTAAATCTGTTTGTTTGTAAACCGTAATATAAAAAAAAATCTAAAACAATTTACGGTTAAGTATTGTAAGTATGTATGTGTATACAGCTGGCAAAGATTGGCAACAGAAAGCGAAAGACAGAAAAAAACTGGCTAAAACTAAGGCCACCCGAACAGGGGTCCTTATGATTTTTTTTCTATTTCTTAAAGAATATTTAATTCTAATTGTAGCACTTGCAAAGAATCAATAAAGGCTTTTTATTTTATTTTAAGTATCCCTATCACATTCATTTAATATTATTTATTCACAATAAATATGGGGTTGATTTAAAAACTTTTTAACATAATTATGTTTTTAATAATAGAATATTTTAATAATCGTTATATAGACAAAAATCTAACACATCCAGGCAATGAAGAGGAAAATAGCCCCTCAAAGAAACGTAAGTTAAGATCGATATCTAAATAATAATATTTTTGGGTAAGTAACCCTTATAAATATTTTTATTTTTTATTTCCAATAAAAGTATGGTACAATTTAAAAAATTACAGTTTGCCAAATGTTGAAGATAAATATTGAACTACATAAATTTTCACTATGGGTATATTCAGGTTAGCTTTGTATACCGCGTGTTTACTTGATATTACCTCAAATGGCGCAGACGCAAGTTTTAAAATTATAAATCGATACTGTAATAAATATTAAGTTAACTCTTCGTTAACATAGAGCATATTAAATAAATCACGGGTTACTCACGTCTTTTAAGTCGAATATTGCTCGACATGTTTCGCTCCATAACGAGGAGCTTATTCATGAGCCATTTTGTCTGATTCTCACGGAAGTTTTGTGTTTAAAATAACAGAGCAATTGATTTTTTAAATTTCTTCGGTACGCAATGTATTACGTATACACTTATTTGACACATCATCAAATGTGACATTTTAGGGCAAAGTAATCATGTAGTCTACATTGATGTAAGTAGCGATACATTGCGTGCTGAAATATTTTATATGGAAAAATAAAAGTCGTAAAATTTTAATAAAACATATGGAAGTATGTTTATTAGGGTCTATAGTATAGCTATGTGGGTAGTTAGTGTAGACTCTCTACTAACTACCCTTGGCGTATGAGGTAATATCAAAAATACACGCTGTATAAAAACTCCAAATATTAAGTTGGTACCCTAAATAGTTCTCAAGATATTTAACGATATGATAGATAAACTTTTAGCCGTACCATAAGGTACCATATACATGGTACCGTTTTAGGGTGAAACCCTTAAATCGAAACTAACTAAAAACATTAATCTGAAATTATTTTTTTCCTTTTTTTGCTTCAAATAAATATCCAGGTAAGTTATACATCCTTTGTGTTTAACCGAAATACATTTAGAAAGTATTTTTATGAATTAATTTCAATACTCCTTAGGAGATGACCTGGAATCAAGTCCTGGTAAATTGGAGTCAAACGAAAAGGAATTTGATAAAGGTAAGTTCAAAATGATCAAGAGCAAATAGAGTAGGGTTCCGACTACTTCCGACTATCACGCTTGGGGTATAGAACCCTAAAAAAATAGAAAATGTCTGAACTAGATGAAAAAATCGTGTTAAAAATGAAAACAGTTACCCCTGTTTTAGAAAAAAGGGTAATTTTTCTTAGGTACTATTTTTTTCATTTACTATCTATGGATACGTTGTTTGTCCGAATTTTATTTTATTTAATACTGATGTATTTGTTCAATCACAACTGTTTAATTCATTTATTAAAAACAACAGAATATCGTTACATAATATAACATTATTATAATAATATTTCACCTTATATTAAGTTTTCGTAACGATTTACTTATATTAATTAATTCAAATGAACGTGAACTAGGAGAAGACGACGAGAATACGAATTTGCCTGGTAACGAGGAAGAAGATGAACATAAAAACAAAAAACGTAAGTTTAAAACTATAAATAAAAGAGTAGGGTTCTGTTTGTGCACGTATAATAAATAAAACCTAAATATATTTTTTACTTTTTTTACCCAAAAACAGGGTACCTCTATTTTTTAACCAAATACTTTTTTGAAATTGTTTATAAACAGTCCCTAATAATGCTGATGAAGATGAACCGCAAAATAAAAAACGTAAGTTCAGTTCGATCGAAGTACGAAATAAAATAAAACATTTATTTTTAATTACTTAATTTTACGTTTTTTAGCTGCATAATAGCTGCATAATAGAACGTTACGAACGTTCAATTGCAACTGTTCAATTCATTTATTGAAAATAACAGAATATCGTCACATAACATAACATTCTTATTATAGTTTACCTTATATTAAATATTCGTACCGATTTACATATATTAATTAATTTAAATGACCGTGAACTAGGAGAAGACGACGAGAATACGAATTTACCTGGTAGCGAAGAAGAAGAAGAACATAAAAACAAAAAACGTAAGTTTAAAACTATAAATAAAAGAATAGGGTTCTCTTTGCCACATCTAGGTTACGTAGTCTACTAAGGTACGTATAATAAATAAAACCTAAATATATTTTTTTACTTCTTTTATCCAAAAATAGGGTACCTCTATTTTTTTTCCGAACACTTT
This sequence comes from Pammene fasciana, assembly GCA_911728535.1. Classification (NCBI taxonomy): domain Eukaryota; kingdom Metazoa; phylum Arthropoda; class Insecta; order Lepidoptera; family Tortricidae; genus Pammene; species Pammene fasciana. Next base: position 10,187,201 of record OU452294.1, on the reverse strand, counting down.
TTTGAAATTGTTTATAAACAGGCCCTAATAATGATGATGAAGATGAACCGCAACATAAAAAACGTAAGTTCAGTTCGATTGAAGTACGAAATAAAATAAAACATTTATTTTTAATTACTTAATTTTACGTTTTTTAGCTGCATACGTTCCGAACGGGGGTAAGTTAAAAAGCTTAACTTTAGTAACTATGCTAATTTTGTTTAATCACTGATTTAAACAATTCTCAATTAGGATCTCGTAATGAAGAGCAACGTAAAAAACGTAAGTTTCTTCAATATATAGTTTCATATTTAAACATAATATTATACAATAACAATTAAATTAAATCATTTTAGCTTTACAAACAAATAGGGGTAAGTAAAATTTCTATTTAGTAACAAATAAAAATGATATCAATGAACTTAACATAAATTTGCACTAACATTTTGCATTCCTAGCAAATGGTAACTTATGCTCGGTTACCAGTGTCTTGGCTGATAGTTACTGCAATAAGGATAAAAACGCATAATATACCTTTTACTGAAAATATCCCAAATTTTAACATACTTATTAAAAACAACAAACTTATAGGCCTAGATTTCGAACCAATGAAGCCAGCAGTAGCAAAAGAGAGAGGTATGAAATGCGTGCCGGGCCGCACCGTAATACGAATGGAACACAAACATAATACCAATCATGAAGACGAAGATGAGGAAGATTCTAGAAGAACCCATATGAATTGGAAAGAGGATAAGAGTAAAGAAGACTGCAAAATATGCACATGCTCGAGCGAGGGAAAGGACGAATACTGTTCAGGGAGACCGGCCAGAAATTTAAACGAGTGTCTGGTCATGGCAAGGTTGAGTGAAGAGTTGAACAGTAACATGCCGTTTAGCCATGAAAGGGAGTTGTCCAATCGGATAAGGAGAGTTGGTGGTAAGATCAATGGCGGTACAGTGCGATTAGGTGCAGATGTGCAAGAATTTTAAGGTGCCTGTTTACAGCATACTGTAAAAAAATATTTATTGGTAGGACTTGCACGGGAATATAGATTATATGGTGGAATTTGAAACCACTAGAATTCATTTGATGATTTTATTGGTTACAATAAAATAATCAAATAAAAGTGTACATTTTATGAATATACAATTTTACATCATTTTGCTTGAAAAATATTTTGAATACGAACGAAATAATATTTCTTCTCATACACAAATTCAGTGGTTTATTTTCGCCGGTAATGTGATTTTCTTTTTCATTACTTGTGTTTGACGGTGTTAGTAGATAATTATTTTCTAGTATTTGCTGAATTGCGTTGTCAAGACCTTTGTCATTGTCACAGATCTACTTTGGCACAACGATGAAATTCCCTACGCACGAACAGCGAAATGCAAGCGCGGCTTCACATACTACACCAACAACCCTAGAGCTAATGACACAGACATTGATGTCCCTGAAGAAATCAACTCGCTTCTGAACTATCATGATGCCGAGGACATCTGTTTCTATTGCATCTGCTCTGCTGACGCTACGCTAGTCCACTGTCTCCCTAGAGACCCTTGGTTTTGTGAACACTTCAGGACAATAAGGCAAAGAGGAGCCATGCGAGAAGATTATGCTAAATTATTCCAGCAGGACAGACCATCATATTTTAGGTTGCTGTCGCATAGGTTGAGGAGGACTATGGATTGGGGGCTGATTGATATGGTTGATATCGGTATGATTGGTTGATATTTCGTGCTTTTGGTTCTTTGGTTTTTACGTTTAGTACCGTTCTTCCCGGTTTATTCGTTTTTTTTTTCAAAGCCGTATCCATAGGATGCGTATATGATATATAAACGCGACGCAGAACATAACTTAAACGTGTTTTGTTTTTTATATTTTAATATTTAATTTACGAGTGATCTATGCTGTGTTAAAAATGTGTGAATAAAGTGGTGTAATAATGAAATATTGCACTACAAAGAATCGCCTTTTGCTGCCAATCTATATACAAAATTTCACATAATATTATTTAAAATTGTCCAAATTTTTGACCGTGTTATTACTTCGTACTTAAGCTGCCTAAATATACGAGTTCCAAATGAAAATGTACATATTAAAAGACACCACAATCCAGAAATCTCCTACTTTAGAGGTGTTTTATGCGATATTTAAAAGAGATTGGTGCTTGCAGGAGGCGATTCGTTGTGCTGCGGCCACTCGGATGGCCACCGCCGAAGCATCCACAACAGAGTCCGAGCGACGCTCCGGGCCATGAGAAGAAAGGTGCCGAAGGAGAACCTCATGGCAAAATCTAGCAACATTAAGGACGATTACGACGACTTCATAGTGAACAACGATAAGTGAATAAGAAACGAAACAGTGAAAGAAGTCGAAATTAATAATCTATAATGAAGAGTGTAAAACATACATTAAGAACATAATTGAATTGTTAACAACAATACCGATAAATGAAACTGCGAAGTCGAAACTAATCCAAAAAGACTAGATAATTAAAACGTCTTTGATAAAGATGAAAACAGAAAAGTATGGACGGAAAATTACACAAAAAAGGACGGGGAAGAGGCAGGTACAAGTAAGAAAAATGATACCTGGATTACACAAGAACTAGAAGAACAGAACCATATAGTGTTTAACGGTAATAAAGAAGCCATATAAAGAATTAGTTGGCCCAGATCCTAGTAATTAAAACACCCGTAAATGCCTAATTTTTGCTTCGTATTGCAATTAGATATCAAAAAGGCGGATGTATAAAAGATTTATTTGGAAAATATTATCGAGAACAGAAGAATTTGGAAGATAGTGATCTTAATTGATTATTTCCAAGTGCGTGAAAATGGAAAGTCAAGTGAATAATGTAAAAATGACTAACCGTGAAAGTCAATCATGGTTTTCAAGGGAGATAATTGAAAATTCACTCATAGACTCTTAAATAATCAGTTTTGTGGTTCAGTGATTAGTGATTGTCATTATGATTATTAATTTGAACTTCTATAATAAGTGTGATTTTTTTAATATTTTCTACTTTTGTATCAAGTGTTTGATTAATAAAAAATGAATTGAAATAACTAATTATTATTCATTACCTACAATGTAATTAATTGATTGATTGATATGCACACTACACACTTTTCCGCATTTTTTCACACCTGCACCTAATTGCACTGTTCGTTGGATTTATGGCACTTTATTTAGATTAAGGTTTTATTTATATATTTTAAGTTATTTATAAGAATGCGTTAGCAAAAAAGTTGTCACACACAAAAAATGTAGTTAGGTATCTACTTAAAATAAGGTTACCCGGGAAAAATGTGTTTGTTGAGGTAAATGCGTAATTTATTTGTTTACTTTAAGCTTTATTGCACATAAAAAAGGTGGAAAAGGCGGACTTAATGCCTTAAGGCATTTTCTACCGGTCGACCTTAGGACCAGACAGCAAAATGCCAAGGTACAATTTAAAAAAAATGTTTATTTCGAACAGAGTCCATATAGTATTAGTAAATTAATAATTAAAACTACCAAATAATACGAAGTTACATTTACATTGAATTCCCGTTGGCTGTAAGGTTTTGGGACCAAAACCATCTAGGGAGGACTACCAATTCTCCCTACATGGTTTTCCTAGATGGTTGGTTGGACCTCTGAGATCGATTTGATTTTTGGGACTTTTGTATGGCCATTACTCACCGCCGCCGCTCAATGGCCATACAAAAGTTCAAAAATAAAATCGATCTGAGAATGGGACTTTAGATCTTTTTTGACCACCCCGTATATCAATAATATACAAAAAACATTGTGTGGTTTTATGAAACCACGATGCAAGTGAAACTTTACTATGTTAGCATGGCGCTTAGAAATTGGTGCCCAATTGGTTTGTCATGTTAGACGTACAGAGCTGAAATGACTTGCCAAATGTAATTCATTAAATATAATCGAAATAAGTTTCTAAAATTTAGAAAAAAAATAAATCGTAACCCCGTGGGGTTTGAACCCTCGCCCATCCGATCGTAAGTCTCATGCCATACCACAGTGCTACCGCTGCAATTACGCTAAGATGCAATTACGAAATATAGATTTGTATACCGCGGTTGACTGCCAATGTGACATGAACCTTATTGCTTATGAAATAAGCCTCACCTTACTATAAACGAGAATCAGCGTTACATATGTAACGCGCGACATGCGGAAGAGAGACTTTAAAATTCGAGGCGATGGAATAGAAGTTTCACTTTAATAATAAACTATACCTTATAAATACAATATCACAATTACACAAATGATGTGTAGATTGTGTAGGTAGTAGTAGTATGTGGCCTAATTGCCACTTTGGTAAAATTTCGTGTAATAACTCAATCTTCTTGTAATTCAACAAAAAGCACACTTGCCTCAACAGACGCAATTTCCTCTGTTGACCTTGTTTATTAATATTTCAATTCTTTGAGGATTATACGCCAAAATTTTTTGCTAAAAATATCTAAGTAAGTCAACGGCATATCCACAAGTTCCTGTGATGATGATAGCACCAACTGATATTTAAATAATATAATTAATTTGATTTAGCTTATTTTTCAAGTAAAATAAACTATAATAAATTAATTCTGTTGTTACCTATTTATTTAATACCATATGATAATGTTGATCAGTTACAATCAGAAAAAGTAGTTCTGGATCACGGCCCTGACATCACCCTGTATATTCAAAAGTTAATTTTAAGTCTAATTAGGTTAGGTACAGTCACCATCAGATACATCGGAGCGGCCATGGTGGTCATAAATATCTGAACACCGCCTTTATTGTCAAGGCGACAGCCGATAGCAGGTGCTGGTGTTTTTGAGTACCGTGGCCGCTGCGATATATTTGATGGCCACTGTACTACACGGAAAAAAAAAGCTTCCGGGATATTCTCAATCCAAGACATTATTATTTTCTTGAAAATATTTCCTCGTGATAAATATTTATTTCCTTTACCAAAAATATGATTCTTCGCTTAATAAAACCACGTTTTCTTAAAATAGAAATACAAAAATGTATTGTTTTAAGATTATATTGAGTAAATAAGAGAGATTGTACTTTAATCAATCAAGTATTATCTTAGGTAAAAGAAAACTAGAAAATCTGTAAGAATATATTCGCTTCGTTATATTTAAAACTTGAATTTATTTTCGTTAAAGGAAATAAATGCTTGTCACGAGGAAATATTTTTAACATAATATAATACTGTTTCAGATTGAGAATATCCCGGAAGCTTTTTTTTCCGTGTAGTAGCGGAGCGTCAAAATTTGTCAAAGGTTTGCCTTAATAGGCAAGCCAGTGATAATCGAGTTCTTTAGACGCATCGTTACTGGTAGGTAATAAGGCTCGATTACACAACGAACTATTTCAATATTCATTAGTCTGATTTTATTTTATGTCATTAAAAAGGCAACGGACGGAGTCGGCGCGCGTTTTACTTGAACCAAAGGAAATTGAAGCTTTCGTGTAAGGAGTTACGTCCCATATTTGAATAACAGCTCCGCGCTACGCGACGCGCTCGCGCATGCTCGCGACCATTACTGCTGCCATTGGAATATGAAACGTATCTGCTGTATAGAAGGTTCAAATTCCTTTACTGCTAGTAAAACGCGCGACGACTCCACCCGCTCGGTGGGATTCCTATTCACTTTCAATATATGCAGTACCATCAACTGCTACAACTTTGCCTACGATACACAACTTTGCGTGGCTTGAAAAACATGGTTTTCTTCACCAAACAGCTATTTGCATCTTATTCATAGGCTGGGAGAAAGTTGTGCATCGTAGGCAAAGTTATAGCAGTCGGCGGTATACGAAATATGTTAATAACCCGTTGCTTACTACGAGTATATTACGTTGTGAAACTTGTAAAATAGTGATAAGAATTGATGACTAACAATCATAGAGCAACAAGTCTATTGAATTAGAATCCCACGGGTTTGTTTAATGAGGCTTTCCTGAATAGATTCACTAGGTGGCAGCACCGTGGCGAGAGGTCTAGCTGTCATAATCCACTAATCATGCATGTGACACCTCTGGAGTTGCAGGCGTACATAGGCTACGGTAGCTGCTTACCATCAGGTGGGCCATATACTTGTTTGCCACCGTCATTGTATAATTTTTTTTATTGGTTTTTTTGATAGTTATCAAAAATACCTCTCGTCACAGTCACAGTGCCGCCACCTATTCCGGAAACTCTCATTTTTAACCCCCGACACAAAGAGAGGGGGTGTTAAAAGTTTGACCGCTATGTGTATCCGTCTGTGGAACCGTAGCGCTAAAGTAGGCTTTTTTAGGGTTCCGTAGCCAAAATGGCAAAAACGGAACCCTTATAGTTTCGCCATGTCCGTCCGTCCGTCCGTCCGTCCGTCCGTCCGTCCGTCCGCGGTCTAGCTCAGTGACCGTTAGCACTAGAAAGCTAAAATTTGGTTTGAATATGTGCATTAACCAAGCCGACAAAACGGTAGAATAAAAACGCGAAAAATATATTTTGTTAGGGTACCTCCCGTACACGTGAAGTGGGGGGCGAATTTTTTTTTCGTTCCAGCCAAATTGTGTAGGTTATCGTTGGATAGGTCTTTTAAAAAGAATTAGGGTCTTCTAAAACAGTTTTTGGATAAAACTAACACTCTCGGAAATAATAGCTCCGAAAGTTTAAAACAGGGCGTCCCCCCCATCTAACTTTTGAATCGTGGGTCCTAAAATTTTAAATAAATTCAGGAAACTGAGGCCTAATAAGTACCTTCAATGAAAACTATATTGAAATAAATCGGTTTAGCCGTTTTTGAGTTATCATTCAAAAACCCATAGTGAAAGGACGTAAGTAAAAATGACGTAAGCGCCGCCAAATTTCCCGTAAGAAACGACCTTTTGAATATTAATTACCATTAGGTCTCAGTTTACGGAACCCTACACTGAGCATGGCCCGACATGCTCGCTCTTGGCCGGTTTTATTTGTAAGAGTTTCTAGCTAGTGAATTGAGATATGCTTTATCAAAATCAGTTCAGCCGTTTCGGAAGTAATCATATTTTTTTAATTTATAATTAGTATTAAACAAACAATTTTCGTACAGATTATTAATAACTATTATTAATTAATAATTTAGAAAAAATACCCTGAAACGGCTGAACAGAATACATGCTTTCAAATTAAGTCTAAACCGCATCTGAATCGGTTCATCCGTTTTAGCGCTACGGTGTCAGACAGATATACTGACAGACACACATATAGTGGGATATATATAGTGGGAAAACTTAATAACACCATGAATAATGTATATATTATTTTAAGATTTAAATTTAATGTATGTACTGATATGTACTGTTTTGGAAAAATAAGTCCCGCCGAGTTTCTTGCCGGGCATAATACTTCTCGGGTCAGAGATGTAGGGTTGGAACCGGTGGTAGTTTATTATTTTCTCTCTGACGTTCATCAGTGGATTGTAATATGCTTAAATTGAAGAATTTTATAAAAAAAATATTACCCCTCTTTTAGCGTTGGGGGGTTAAAAAAGATCAGTCAAATTAGCTCCAGATTAGATTGCCTTTAGCCTGTAGATACATATTTTGACGTGAAGCCACTATAATAGTGTAGAATTTAGTACTATCTGTTTTCAACAATTTTTTTGATTAAAATCGGACTGTTGTCCAAAAAATTTGATTAATTAATTAATTCGTATGTATTTTGTACATTTATACATTTTCAGCTGAAAAAAAACTCAGACGACCGGAATGTATCCCGTATATTTCTGAATATACCGACTGCAGTGACTGTAAGTAATTTAAAATAATAATATTTAAACATTAATAAGCACTTTTATACCGCCATCGTGGCTACATGCCTTATGAATTTGATAAAAATAGGGATAGGAAATAAAAATAAGTAAATAATTATCACATTGATAATGATAATAACACCGCTTAGTGTACCCCTCACTTTTCATTAAATTGTCGAAAAGGCCTCTGCGCCATTGTTCCGTGGTCGGGAAAGAATGATAATAAAGATGTTGATGTTGATATTAAGGTGACGTGAAGTGAGATTTGCCACTGCGCCCTAGGGCGCTAAATCTCACTTAGCGCCCAGAGTGACGTAAAATATTAAAGAATTTAAAGATAAAGATGATGATCATAACGATAATGATAATAGTGATGATGATGGTAATATTGATGATGATGTTTACGGTGATATTGAAGATGTATATGAAGTAAACGTGTTACAGACACTACATGTCGTGGTTGCAACCAGTGCCGTTGCAACGCGGAAGGAAGGTGGGTGTGCTACAAGAAGAGGAGCACTTGCTCTGACAACATTATAGACATGGAGGTTTACATGGACGCGAATGAGGATGCAGATGTTGGGAATATCTTGAAAGGTAAGATAGAATAAGCTAGCTATGGAAAATGTAAGCCTAATATTGATTGATTACTTATATGGTTATTTATTTATTTATCCGCTTCGAACTAAGAACTCGAGATTTACTTGCAAACGAGTAAACCAATATAACAAGACCCCAATGAAGATTTTTTTTCGCCTTTTAATTCCACAACCCCTTGTTGGTTCAGCTCATAAATGAACTCTCAAATTTTATGTATCACTGCTATAAAACCCTGACAAATTTCATAAAGATCAGTAAAACGTTACTAAAGTTATCGTCGAACAAACTCTCAAAATCAAAAAGCCATCGAAACGCCGAGACGTCCCGGTAGCCAGAAGTTGTTTGTAAGAACTCACTTCGCTTAAGCTCCGCTCGTTCAAAAATCTGTACACTGTAAACATGTTATTACAGAATTGACTGAAGAAGACAGAATAAAGAAATCAAAGAAGCGTCCTACACATCAAGCACCGCTCCCAGAAAAGAGGGAGCGCGTCACGGCATCACCAGTTCTAGGTGATATTATATAATCATTTCCCTACATCGTTTTAGTATGATTTAGTTATTTATGGAATCACTTGGTAAGCGTGACCATAATTTTTCTGCTACTATATTGCTCCTGCTGATATTGGGAATTCAACAACCTTTAATTCATCTTAATTTGTAACACGTTTTGGCCATTGAATATGTGGCTATTGTGGCTCACTATATTCATGCTCAATTTTTTAAACGAACTCTCTTTTTACACATACCCTTGATCTCTTATTATATTTGCACCAGAATTATTTACTTTTTTGTTCTGTATTGTGTGCTTTTTCTGAATAATCTGCTTCTTAACGAATGTTAACAAACATCATATCTAATCTAATGATCTCATTAAGTATTTAATTTCTTTAAATTCTATTGCAGGTTATCTCATCGCAGTTCTTCAATAAGATCACCGTGTGTTGCACATTTATAATAAATGCACGTTGCACGTTATTCTCGCTTGTATTTTTTCTGAGTTTCATCATTAACATCTGCACTTTTCTGATAGCAGATTATATTTTAATGATTCATTAATGTTTGTGATAGTTTATAACACTAAAGTTTATTCGTGACAATCTAGAAGCTAGATCTAACGGTACTATTTTACGGTGGGCGTTGACATTCTTATTTCGAACACAATGTTGAATCTGTACAATATACAAATTCGCCTTTCGTCAAACAGTACCTTTACCAAAAAAGTGTCCCATTCATTCTTTCAAGTTTCCAAACTTCTCAATGAGAATTATAACTTAAAAGTTACTGAGCACCTATTTTTAAGTCTGCATTAATTATCTTAATACTTGAAACCGTTCCAGTTCTATGCTTAGGTATATTTATATGAAAGGATAAATAGTAAGTACTAAGAACTGATTGAAGCAAAGGATGATTGGAATTAGTAAATTGAGTTCTAAATGCATTTTTAATTTAATATTGGCACTGATGTGCGCCGTAAAAGAAATAAGATTTCTTTAAGTTCTGCAACACCACGATTAGCTTAGCAGGCGTGGCAGCTCATAAAAAACATAACGTAGTGGACGTTATGTTTTTTATCGGACCATTTCTAGTCTCCTATGAACAACTGTGTTACTCGGTACTGGGTAATAAGGTTCAACTGTGCTTTGGGAGGGTTATCCAGATACGTATAGGTCCGTGCTTCAAAGTTACTGTGCAATTAACAGATTTTTTCATTCATTTAAATTTCTAGCGTGTGATAATTATAAATCTTATGTAGACTTATAAATATCTTCTATTTACTTTATTTTGTTTGCATAAACTTATTTTGAAGTAGGTACTTGTAAGTGTAAGTTGTCTTAATTTTTTATCTATTATTTTAGACTTTCCCGCTGGAGATGCAATGAAAGAATTGCATAAGCTTATTCGCGGTAAACGTTCCTCGAACGATGCCAATGAAACAGAAACTTCTATTAAGTTCCATCATGTTGTAGATGAAATCAACGAAGGTAAATATAATTATACATGTACCTGTAATTAATTAGTATTATATTAATATAGAAAGTACTTTATCTATTTAATAACTCTTTGTTTATATCCATAGACACTTTGAAAAACTCCAATGTATCAGGAACACTGGGAGTGAGAAAAGTCGAAGCTATCGTTAAAAGTAGCAGAAGAGCCGGTGTGTTTGTTAATTCAACTAGTGATCCACTTCATATAGAGTATAACAATCCAACAATATACAATAATCACATTACAGATAACAAAATTGAAACATCGCACAATGCTGACAAATACGATGCTCTGATTCACGAAAAAATGCACGATATTATAAATTATACACAAAACCTTAAAGACAAAGAGCTATCAAAAATTGTAGTAAATGAATTGAAGAAAGGTTCTGAGATAATAGGGGATCCGAATGCACCGGTAGCGTCTAATATAACGTTTACTCCTGAAAGAGATACATTAACAGCAATGGCATATATTGCTGGAAACCTCTTAAATAAGCTATGGAATCTCGAAAAAGATGTTACTGATGATTCAATTGAAACAGATAATATGAAAAACCAGAAAATTGCTGATTTACTTGACTTATTTAAGGAGCCTTTGAGTTTCAGACAAGAAACTTTCTTAAAGGATGCTTTGGAATATTTATCAGAAGCTGTTCGCAAAAATAAAAATAATAAACAACGTTATTCACTTTGTGAAACTATAGATGAAATGAAAAAAGAGATTGTAAGCGGCGATGCAACCGAGGGAGTAAAAAAACAAGAAAAAGTCCCGAACAAAAATGTAAGAGAATTAAGTGCAAATAATGCTTTGTCTAAATTAACAGAAGTTCTTGGTTTAATAAAGAAATATGATGGCGTAAAAAAAAACCTTCAGACCTTAAAACACCCAAAAGATACACCTGTATACGCTGTCAATGCATCTAAAGAACCTTTACTACGTCAGCCAAAGGACGATAGCAGTTCGCTTAACCTCTTTGGTAACATTTTGGAAAAAATAACCAATTTACTTATGCCAAACAATAATAGAATGAAACATAGAATTGAAAATCAAAATATTTTGAGGAATACTCATAATTTGGAAGACGATATTAAGAAAGGATTTAATATCAATTTAGATGAAATGAAACTTACATCTACAGATAAACTTATCTTAGATTATATAAATAGACTAAAATCAACCCCATGCCCATCGCTAAACCAACAGGAAGAAAATACATTTAGATATAAACAAAGTGACATATTACTAAATTTATCAGAATTTTTCAAGATAAAATCTTACTCCGACCTGATAAAAATCGTTAACCCAGTGACAAAATCTGTAACCCAGTCAACACCTACGACGGTGAAATATCAGGAGAGTCAAAGAAGGACAGACAATCAAACCGAAAATATAGATACTGAAAACAATAAAACCCAAAGTGTAAATGATAAACTCAAACTTCACCTAAAAGCTATAGTTAACGACATGATCGAATTACAGAATGCGAAGGGGAAAAATATAAAACCAGGAGATATTAATATCACTGAAGCATTACCTTGTATTTTTAAAATTCTTAATCAAGAGACAGATTTTTTTAAAGACCCTAAGCAATCTACACAGAGTGTGTTACTTAATAAAATTAAAACTGTTTTGGAATCTGTCAAAAAAGATATGAAAAATATGCCACAAAACCGCAGAAGCATGAGTATTGGTGCAAGACCGAAATCAGCGGTAGTTTGGGAGCGTGTTTTAAAAAATTTAGATCAGACTCCAAAATTAAATAGAAGATATCTTAATAATGACAAGAATCAATCATATGAAGTAGTGAAAAAATTGATAGATAATATTGAAGCAAATGATTCTAGTAATTATAAAACGATAGCACTACATACAAATATACCACCTGATGATGAATTAGTGTTTTTGAAGACATTATTAATGGACACAAGTAATTTTGCGAATATATTAGAAAAAATAATTGCATTGAACAGAGAAAAAAAGCTACCAGAAAAAGACTTAAACGACATTTTTGCATTTGTTGATACAGCAACCATGAATTTGGACTTAAACGCAAAAATCATTAAACATCTCAATAAGAGCAAACAGAACCGATTTAATGTTCTCACTAATAACAACAAAGTTTTGAAGACTAATTTACATCAAATCACTGATATTAATGATAATTTCGAAGTTAGTGAATCAGTAATGAATCGAATGATTAAGTATAAAGTCAATGAAGTTTTGCAAAAGAAGGAGTCGGAGGGCGCCCCTAAAGATATGGTTTATAACCTAGCTCAAAGAATCTTATCAAATTTGGAAAGAGGCAATGATAGATTAGCCCGAGAACTTTACAAAGTATTTACAGAATCCAGTCAACAGGAAAACAATGAGCCAGGTAAAATCATTGAAGTAAAATATCTCAATTAAAATTATAAATGACAAATCTGTCTGTTACCTTTTCCCGCTTTAAACTGCTGAATCTATTAGATTAAATTAGGTATGGCCATATAGTTGCGCTTGCACACGAAATAAAAAAAGTCAAATACGGCTTTTCGCGAACAAAACAATTCGCTCGTCAAGATTGTTCCTTAGGACCCAAGGATGGATTTGAGAAGTGGAGCCACCAAGATTTTTGATGTAAATTTTTAGGGGGGGAGGCTGTCAACTTTATCTTCAAGTCTGGTATCATTTTCGTATAAAACGGGGAAGCCGAATTCATTTTAGGTATCATTTTGACACCGTTCTGAAGCACAAGCATGTAAAATAAAATAAAATAACTTAATTTGGAGTTTCTTATTTCACAAGGAAAAAAATCATAACTTGCCCTAAATATTTGAAATTTGATAGCATTGAACCATTTTAATATATATTTTTTTAATTTTCAATTTTTATACATATACTGGTCATTTGGCATCTGTTTAACTATTTTTTTACTCGATACGTCTTTTAAGTTTACATTTTTATCATTTATAAGTAAGATGGTAAAATTTTAAATATAATTTGATTTAGCGGGAAATGATTTACATTAGTACATTTTATATGGTATAAATATTAAAATCTGTTTTTTCAGCATCGGAGCCAGTAATGAGGGGTCGCGTATTCGTTGATAAACGACCAGTAAAACAAGAAGATCCATCAAAAAAGCAATGGGTCACTGAAGACCTATTTCTAAAGACTTTGGAATCCGCTTGGGCAAATGCACTAACTGCTTAAAATATTAAAAAAAAAATACTAAATCCACTTTGGGTATAATTTACTTAATTTATATTTTTGTACTTACTTTAAATGAAATAGAAGAAATAAAAAACATACTCTTATTATTTAACTGTATTTTCCATACGACCTCTCCTGTCTTAATCTTATGTCTGCACAACGCATAGGAGTATGATGGAAACTGTTTTCCATGTGACAAAGAAACAGTGGCTTCTTCATTCGGTTTTATAGAAAGTGATACACTATCAATAGCTAGGGATACACGCACAGATCTGCCAGGCGGATATGCTCGGAGGACAGATCCGTCCATGTATGGCACTATTCAGATTTATCCCCAAACTAATCCGGCAGGCAGATCTGTGCGTATATCCCTAGCTATTATCTTGCCAGATTAACAATTTTCCAAAAAATTGGTAAAAAAGGAACTGAAAATTTCCTTTTACCGAAAAAAATTCCAACTATTTAATTGAAAATTTGCTCAAATCGTGTACATTTACAAGTCTTAAAATCTATTTATGTTATGTTATTGGCACATTAACCAGTTCAAATGACATGTCGGATGTCAAAATTCTTGGCGCGATCCTCAGTCCAAATGACGATGATGTGATATTTTGAAAATATTTGGGTCTCATTGCCTTATTAGTTTGTACTTTTATCTTTTTGGTTTATTTTGTATTCGGAATCATTGTCGTTGTCTGCTTCTAACACCTCTTTTTGATTGTCCTGAAAAAGATTGATAGGGATTATAGATTATAAAATTTTCTTTCGATAGGCAGTAAGGTTATATAAGTGAAAACCGCAACGACAGTCTGCCATGGGGCCTAATTACAGAAAAATAGTAACTTTTAAAAAGTGCGTAAGCCCCCTTACAAGAAACTGACAGCTTTTACATTAGTCTTAAAGAGGGGATTAGGCATGTTCAATTCCTTTTCATCAATACCTTTTGAGGGTATCCTCATCAATACCTTTTAATGGTTGTGAAGCTGCTTGACGGACCGGTGATCCTTTGACCGGCTTCTGCCCTCCTCGAGCTAAGACAGGGCGATGACTCGTCTGTATTCCCAGAGAATGACGGGAAAGTGCCTTGACAGCAGAATTAATAGGTGCCTTGACGGAAGGATTTGCTGGTTTGATGGCATGCGTTCTTCCACCGTTAAGTTTACTGGGAGCTGGAGCGCTATTCTTAAGATGTCGCTGAACTCCGACACCTTTTTTCGGTTGCGTCGGTGTCTTATAGATGACTGGAGCTGTAAAAGATATAATAACACCAAATACTAGTATGGCTAGTTCGAAGCATCTTCAATTCTGTTAAAATAACTACAGTTAAAAATATATTGGTAATTTTGGTACCTATCGGTCAAGGGATTTTGTAATCATTATTTCTTGTTCTTTACATCTACATCATTACGTACCTTTAATATCTGGCTTTATTCGAGTTTTCTGATTCCCTTTTAAAACCGGATTGCCTTTAATGCCTCTTAAATACTTCGGTATAATATTCTTCATGCGTTTTCTGTACTGTTGTACCGACCTTTTATTTCTGGCTGCATAAGTGTCAAAATTTTTCTGCCATCTTTTCATAACCTCTAAGAATTTTAGTTTATTGACTTCTTCAGCTCTTTTTCGTACTCGTTCGTTTACTATATATGATTTAGGCTTGAATTTATCGTGAAAATAATTTATCAAATTGTGTTTTGAATTTGAAAGTGCCGTTTTGATGTGATTCCACACAGATTCTGTTTGGCTAGTTCGTGGTTTAGGAGTAATTAGATGTGTTTCAATGTCATTTGCAACAGCGTAATTGATTACTTTATTTTTAAAGGCGGCTAAACGTCTGGCAATGTCAACAATTAAAGCTTTGCCAACGTACTCTTCAATAAATGTCATTCGTCGACTGTAGCCAAATTGGACCGAAACTAATGCATCCTTTAATTTATCTATTCCTTGTGATAGAGTCAAATGCAGTAATTTCATATTATATAGACGATCCGCTGGCTTACGCTGATGAATTTGAGTTGGTATGTGTTCCCATAGTTCAGCTAGCGATGTTAATATTTTTGTTAAATTGAAATTTGGATCTCTGATAGATGGATGAATATCAGTAAAATGTTTGGTGTAATGCTTAACGACAATCCTCTTGAAAATATTCTTTGGTTTAGATGATAGTGGACTAAACGGACAAGCACTTGTGGGTGTTATTTCATTGTCTATCATTAGCAGCATTCTTGAAAGTGCTTGCTTTATCAGTTTAGATTGGTAAAAGTTATTGCTAATTGGTTGAAACGCTCTTCGCTGAGGTTTTGGTTCAGAATTATATATTTGGTTAATGGTAAAAATATTTGTTATTGGTGTAGTATTTATTAATGAGGAAAGTGTATTAGGGTGTGTGCGTTGTGTGTAAGTTGAGTTACTGTGTTGTCCTCTATGACCTGTTTGGTGATCTCTAAAGTTTTTCAAATAGTAAGACGTTAAAGCGAACAACAAAGGCTTAAGATTAGAGGCACTTTCTGCAACAGAATCCACGCCTAGTTTTTTAAGTTTTTGAATTGCGTAAATATCCCTTAATGTGTCCTTTACATCTCTTTTTAAATTTTTCGTATAGAAGTTTAGTATATCAACTTTCCAGTTTCCATGTTTTATAGAATGGTCGTCAGAAATTTGGTTGCTTATGACGTCAGTACCGTTTGAATTTATCAAATATTTTCTTATCAATTTTAAAAGACTATCTCTTACGTAAATTAAGTGATTTATTTCTTTTCGTTCATTACCAATCAACACGGTTACAATATCTATAAGATGTTGTATTTCTTTTTCTGAATATATAACGTTTATGCTGTCATTGTCTTTTTCTAAATGGGAATATGTAACGTTTTTGCCTTCATTGTCTTTTTCTAAATGGGCGTATGTTTCATTTTTCATCCCATTGTTTTTTTCTAAATGGGAATATGTTACGTTTTTGATTCCATCGTCCTTTTCTAAATATGAATATGTAACGTGTTTGTTCTCTTTATCTTTTTCTGAAAGTGAATATGTTACGTTTGTGCTATCACTGTCGAGACTTGGTGTCAGGCTACTGTCTTTTGTTAGATTTTTTGTTGAAGTTTCATTTACGTCTCTAACGTTTCTTTTTACTACTAGAGCAACAGAATCGATATCAGATGGCTGTTTGTCGACGTCAATATCTTCAGTATCGGTCAAAATTGTATTGATATCGTTTTCTTGAAAGTTTGATGGTTCTAGAATCAGGGAAAAAAACGATTAAATTACAATTTTATAAATTGAAATTAAATTATATAAATAAAATCTTACCATTAATCTCAGACTTCTTTTCTATATACTTTTTTAGACTTTGAATCGAGTTTATATTTTGATTAGGATTATCGATCTGTGCTATGTCATCTCTACCTTCTTCAATATTTTTAAGGCTTTTCAGGAATTGATAAGAGTCATTATTTTCGTAGTTTTTATTATCATTGATAGCATCCTGTTCAGAATATTTTATAAAGTGTTCTAGATTATCATTACTTAGGATATCATCGAATCCCAAGTTATTGTTATCATCACTGGTAACATTTATTATTGAAGCAGTGGTTGTTTCTGAAAAAGCATTGATTGACATTTATTATATTAATGCATTAATTTTATACCAAATAATCAAGCACGAAATTTAAAAATATCGAATCTTATCGGGTCAGAGATGTATACTTACGTTACAACTGATGGATTTTTTTTAATATTCTTAAGCGCATTACGCCGATTTAGAAAAGTAAACATCTTTTTTTGGACAATAATTTAATTAAGTAAGAAACATATTTACCAATAGCTGTTGATGTGGAAATGTTGTTAATTTTTTGTTGTTTGTCAGTTGAAGGAGAAACTTCAATCCAATTCATGATATCTTCATAAATACTACGAGCTTTTGTGGCATAATTGGACCTTTTAAATCTTGATGCTGAAAATATAGAATTAAAATAGCACATTACTACAGAGGCTGGGAAAAAAGGGATTACCGGCCAAGTAGACGGCGACCGAGCGTAGCAAGGCCGGGAATCTGTTTTCATGGCGAGGTGGTGGTGGTGGTAGAGCTTTTTTCATAAAATGCAATGGAATAAAGAAAATATATATAAAAAAAGGTCCGTTCATAAGGCTACTAAACTAGTATTATTAATCTCATTCCATATACGAAAGCCTAGCCATCTTGTTACGAGAAAAAAACTCGGTTGTTCGTAAAATCTGCCGCCATTTTTGACGCAAAGGTTACATTGCAGGCCAGAAAAGTTTGTATGAAATTCCATTACAGTCCACTCTAGTTCCACAACGCCCGAAACTGGACACTTCCGAGTCTAATAAGGAACATAACGACAATAATTTCTTAAATGTTTAAGAAAACTTTAATCCGAGTTAAGGAGTTGCAGACTCCGTTAATAGCTTTGAAAATGACAAAAAATATAAAATAATGGACAATATTACGGTTATCATCCTTCAAGCCGGCAATAAGCGATTCCAGAACCCCATGGTCTATGTTCAAAGCTAGGGTGCTGCATTTCGAGGTTTGACTGCAGTCCCAACGTCCTGATTCGTCGCAATCACACGATGTGCAACCTAGGCAGGTGTTTTCTAAAAAAAACAAATGTTATGAAAATAACTTTAAAACAAAAAAATAACCGACTTCACGAAAAAAAAACTTAGTTGTTGTAACTAAAATTTAGTTATGGTAGCTAAATTCCTTCCAAACTGAAGGGACAACGAAGTTTTTTGCTACCAAAACTTAGCTGTGATAGCAAATATTTTTAGCTGAAATCACTAAATTTTGTTGATACTGCTAAAGAAATTGGCTATATTTGGTAATTCATTAGTATTAGCAAACTTTTAGGTAAATATCGTTAGCAAGGGTAGCTAACTTTACTGGTTTTAGTTGCTATAGAAAAGGCTTTGATACAGTTGCTAAGAAATTTTTTGCAACAGCAAAGGAAATTCCAGCAAAGCAAGTTTAGCTACCGCAGCTAAATCATTCTTTTCCGGGTTCACTTAGGATCCGCTATTTCAAGAGGAAGTGGCTGATTAGCTATAAAAAATAGTGAAATCACCATAGGTGTGTGTGATTTTTAACCGACTTCAAAAAAGGAGGAGGTTCTCAATTCGACTGTTTTTTTTTTGTATGTATGTTACTCCATATCTCCGTGAATCGTGAACCGATTTTCAAAATTTTTTTTTGAATCGAACAGGTATAACCCCTAGATGGTCCCATTGTCACCAAGTCGGGATCTGATGATGGGATCCTGGAGAAATCGAGGGAACTCTTCAACTATTATAGGCACACCTATAGTGATTTCACTATTTTTTACAGCAACTCGGCCACTTCCTCTTGGAATAGCGGATCCTAAGTGAAGTCGGTTCTTTTTTTGTTTAAAATTATTGTTTTCCTTTTCAACCGACTTCAAGATTTCGAAGGAGGAGGTTCTCAATTCGTCGGGATCTTTGTTTATTTTTTTTTGCTATTTTTTTGTTTTATGTATGTTCAACGATTATTTGAAGACGGCTGGATCGATTTCGAAAATGCTATTTTTGTTATGGTTTGGGTTAAAAATGGTATTCATATTTTTGGGGTTGAATGTTTAGGTAATATGTAGCAAAAAGAAATATAACTGAGGATGGTACCTTTGCTGCACGTGGTATACGATGATATGAAAGGTATACACTCTTTGTATTCTTTCAATGAATCTGTAAACATAAAAAAAACATTTTTTATAAAATAATAAAGTCAACCGGGTTAATTGCATAAATTGCGTAAATGCATCTTTTAAAGAAATACAAGAGGATGGATAGCATTAGATGAAATCGCACAGTCCGCATCAGATATGTCCGAGCCAAGGCCAGGACGTCACAAATATCTGAACAACGCCTCTATTAACAAGGCGATAAAGTGCATGTTCAGATATTGCTGAGTACTTTGGCCGCCCCGATATACAGGGCTGTTTCCTGTAATAGGAGCAATAAATTAAAACGTAGATTCTATTCCTCAAACAACACAACTTTTGTTCAACAACTTTTAAAAGTAATGTACTTTTTAGATTGTCTCTTTTTGATACAAAATAATTAGTATTTTCAATGTACGTTAAAATCCGCATATTTGACATTGCTTGTCAGTCTTGTCACCCTACAGACATAATCAATTTCGGAATACATTGCGTGTTTGAAATAACTTTAGAGTGTACTAAAAATCAAACCATAAGTCATTTTTAAAATTCGCTGAAGAAACGTTGTCTGGTTTGAGAAATAGAATCTACGTTTTAATTTATTGCTCCTATTACAGGAAACACCCGGTATTTGATGGCAACTGTACCAAAGCAACAATTAGACCGGTTTATTAACGAAAGGCCTTACAGTTTACATACGAGTATTCGCTGTGTGCATGATTGTGGCGCCATCTCTTGGGCAGGTGGTCAATCTCTTTATTTCCTTTTTTATAAATAGGTTGTATTCCTTGCTTATATGAAATGTAACTGGCTGATTCACTATTTTGACAGCAGACAGGGGATTTGCAGTTTCATTTCTTGTCACCTTGAGCACTGCGATCGTTCTCGTTACCCCCACCATGCACTTCGCACATAGCGATATAATAAATACGGTCAAATACGACAAAACTCGAAATCCCTGCAATACTTTTTAAATTTGGTGTGTATGTTGATTAGAGGTTCCGTGTTCATGTCCACTCCATTTGACGTATCAGGACCTCGTGGAACCGCCAGCGCCTTGGACACCCTCCATCCTGAACAAATTCGCTTTTCCCTCCGCTTTGTCGTATTTTGACCGTATTACCATAGACTTAAAGATATAATAGACGGCCACAATGTAAGAGGAAATGTCACCTGCACTGCTGCTCCACCTAGTAGCTACTAATGTACTACTAGTACGCTATTCGTTACTAGGTGGAGTAGCAGTGCAGGTGACATTTCCTCTTACATTTTCGTTATTTTTAGGCGGCTTTCGGACAGAGGACGCAATTGACTTGAGCTTCAAAACGTTCTTAGGCTGTGCTGCTCTACTATATAAGTTTCTCTATGGTATTACTATACTAAACTACAAAAAAATACGATTAGCAGACTTTAAGATTTATTTACCTTCCAAAACTAAATCGTACATCATTGAATCCACTTTAGTTTTTAGACCATCGTTCACGGTATGCTGTAAAAAATAAAGACAGGTAAGGTGTGTTATCGGTATATGCCTACCAAATAAGGGGGGGAAAATTTGATAACATAATTTCTAGAGAGATTGTCCCATTCAAAATAAGAAGACGTGATCCCACGAAGATTCAATTGTGATTCCATAGCAAGTCGCGGTCTCGTGCACACACACTCACTTTTCACGTTTGAACCAATCACCACTCGTCCACGAGTGGAACCAAAAATATGATTCTTCGCTTAATAAAACCACGTTTTCTTAAACTAGAAATACAAAAATGTATTGTTTCAAGAGTATATTGAGTAAATAAGAGAGATTGTACTTTAATCAATCAAGCATTATCTTAGGTAAAAGAAAACTAGAAAATCTGTAAGAATATATTCGCTTCGTTATATTTAAAACTATAGTTTATTTTCGTTAAAGGAAATAAATACTTGTCACAAGGAAATATTTTCAACATAATATAATAATGTCTTAGATTGAGAATATCCCGAAACCTTTTTTATGCGTATGTGTGCTAATCGCGCGTAAACACGAGCAAATCGGCTCTCTATAGGAATCACAATTTCGTCCTCACGGCACCACGTCTTCCTACTTTATATGGGCCACGCAGTACATTTTTTTTTTCATTGAACCTTACCAAATGATGGCATTCTTCCAAAACCCGAGAAATTGCGGCGTTGTAGCCGCACTGCTCCACGCTGAGACAGTCGAATTCTCCATAGCAAACCTGGCAAGTGACCTCGTTGTGACGGAAGATCCGAGGATTCTTTCCGTAGTGAAAATTCAGGGATGGGTCTAAAGCTGGAAGTAAATAATAATTTGTTTAATAGGCAAGATATTTTCATTTTTGGTTTCATTTGAAAGAATTGCACATAGAATAGATCACGAGTGTATTAAGAGTCGCCAGGACGCTCGCGTTCCCATACAAACGTAGTTTAGCTCTCATTTTAAAACGACATGCTTTAGAACCACGGAATTTGGCATGGGCATTCTAGCAGTACAGATCTATGTCGGTAATTCGTTTTCGTTGCAAAAAATTGTAATACAAAGAAAATACAGCCAGATACAGATTTACACACAAAACTTATTTTTGCTATATTTTCTTTGTATTACAATTTTTAGCAACGAAAACGAATTACCGACATAGATCTGTACTGCTAGAATGCCCATGCCAAATTTCATGGTTCTAAAGCATGTCGTTTTAAAATGAGAGCTGAACTACGTTTGTATGGGGACGCGAGTTCACGCGAGCGTCCTGGCAAGAGTCGCCATAATGAAAATGGTATAATTTATAGTAAAAAACGCTGTTACAAACTGACAATTCAAGTTTTCGCGCGTAAATGGATCTACAGTTCCTGTGACGCCACTCATGTGTCATTATCACTCGCCATTATTTGTTCATCCTTGGTTCTATGGATGGTAGAAGTTAAGGACGACAATTAATGTACAAAGACAAAAGTAATGTGTAATGTCCAAAAGATAAAATCATTGGTCAAAAGGCTTTAAATACCGCAATATGAGATTGTCATGCTTTATTATACTAACCATAATTGTCATAACAGCAGTGACGTCACCACGATGATTCGTGGATTAAAATACGTCCCGTTTCACATTACTTCAATTCGTAATTAATGTTTGAAATTAGTATAAACTAAAGTAAAAACGTTTTAATACCTATTATTCTATGTTTTGTAACATTTTCTCAAACAATTCTCGTGATATTTCGTGAGCAGTTCTTCAATTATCGAGATGAATTTTTGTATGTTTACAACTTTACACAAATATCAGTAATTTGAAACTTACCGGACGCAGCCGTTACCAGCGCGAGCGCAATCGAACCCAACATGTCTGCCGTCAACATTGGCGCTTGTGTTTGTAAGTTGACGCTGTGTTATGTGTAGAACGGACTTGGGTTCGAAAAAATATTGACACTAGCCTCTGCCTGTGACTTCATCCGTGTATCTTATCTTATTAGATTCGAGTGTCCATATGGATACACTTCGACCCAGAGGGATCTTTTGTGTAGTTACCCCCTAGTACACCTACTCGAGAGCTTTCTCAACCATCTCTGAGTTGGATGATGGAGCTCAAGGGCAGTGCTTTGAATTCCTCTGGATCTGGATAACCAGTACCAAAATCCTTCACTCTCCGTCTGGCTAGAGCGTGACATTCACACACTAAGTGTTTCATTGTCTCTTCCTCTTCGCTACACATCCTACAATCATTATTATCTGATAATCCCATCCTAGCCAATACTCCTTTCATACCGTAATGGCCTGTGAAAACGCCTGTTATAATTTGGAGCCTTTTTCTGCTAAGTTTTCAA
This sequence comes from Pammene fasciana, assembly GCA_911728535.1. Classification (NCBI taxonomy): domain Eukaryota; kingdom Metazoa; phylum Arthropoda; class Insecta; order Lepidoptera; family Tortricidae; genus Pammene; species Pammene fasciana. Next base: position 10,164,131 of record OU452294.1, on the reverse strand, counting down.
AGCTTCATCTATTAAACCGTAAGGTCGGGTGAAGCCAAATATAATTAATTTTTTTCAGAAATAAATGATTAGATAAGATAAGATAAGATAAGATAAGATATTAGATATTATTTTTGATTATGATTTGATATTCAAGCGAGGTTTAGACTAGCAAGAGCTTGCATGCGTTTTTCTTTGCATTGCTACTGAATGCAATGCAATGAATTCAATCGGTCCGTTGCACGGAATTTTTTGCTAGTCTTCCCGCTTTACACTCGGCGCCTTCATACCTTGAGGTCGACATTCAGAGGTCACCTTTACAGCGCCTTCTGATTTTTCTCTATACCTAAGTCCAACCCTGATTACAGGGTGTTGCGTGTATGTTTACTAACATGCGCCGGCGCAGATTTGTCGCGCGCAGTCTCGCGCCGGCCGACGATGCTGCCGCTACTTTTGCTGGCCGCGCTGCATGTGGCTACAGCTGCAGGTCAGTTTGTAACATTTACTTTTTTTATCGTATTGCTACATGTCACTGGATATAGATAGGCATTTCTTCTCTAGGGTAGTAGTAGTGAGATAGCAGATGATGAAGAAAATCCAGTGAGTGCTGCGAGGTCCAGATGGGACAGTGCAGCAGCCAAGTTTGTTACTCTTTTAGCACCACCCAGGGATCACGTGTAGGGTTGTCTAAGTTGTTTCCTACGGACGCAGAGTAACATTGATCCCCAAGATTGACGCAAAGTAACATTTACTTAATAATTTTAACAAAAAAACCGACTTCACTTAGGCTCCGCTTTTCTAACAGGAAATACCTGAGTTGCTGTAAACAATACTGATATCACTATAGGTGTGCCTATTATAGTTGAAGAGTTCCCTCGATTTCACCAGGATCCCATCACCAGATCTGGACCTGGTGACAATAGGACCAACTGTGAAGTATACCCTTTCAAAGAAAAAAAAGATTTTTTCAAATCGGTGCAGCCGTCTTCGAATAATCGGTGAACATACCTAAAAAAAAACCAAACCGAATGCAGAACCTCCTTGACCTCCTTCTTCCATGGAATTGAAGTCGGTTCCAAATAGCAAATAAAACCAAGCAAAGACCCCACGAATTGAGGACTTCAAGTCGGTTGAAAAGGTGGATTTCAAACAGTTTAGTCGATTTAACCTTTTCGACGACAGATGTCAATGCCAATTTATACGCCACACTAAGCTTAGAGTAAAAGTAGTAAAACGTATGGTTTTTTATGACGGATATGGTCGTCATTGGCGATGAACCTGCGGTGCAGATATATCTGTCGTTGGCGTTGAAAAGGTTAATCTAACTAACTTAAACTAAATGCATGTTCTCGCTGTATAATGCAAAAAACTTAGAAGTATTGATACGCTTTTAAATCCTCTCTATGTATCTCATCCTTTTCTTCTCGCATATTACGTTTCAAGTACGAGTAGATCTCCAAGATTCAGCAATAACATAACATATTATCATAATTGACTGAGGAGAGTGAGGAGCCGAGCGTAGCGAGGCGACGAACGTCTCCGTTTTCACTGGTACGACGATTTGGCAGATTGATGTGTGTGTAATGGTTGGTTGGTTGGTCAGTGTCGGTCTAGAGGTCGCATTTTTCATCCGATTTCGATGAAACTTGGCAGGTACGTCCTTGATTTATTTGCCAAAAATTGTCGAGCCTTTTTTTTGATTGGGGGGAAAATGAGGGGAAAAGGGGGGAAGTTTGCTGTCGCGTTATTTATGGACGGATTTCAATAATTTTCGGGTAAAAGGTCAAGCTCACACTTCCTTAGAGGTTGTTGTAAAAAAACGCTTCGAAGGAGGGGGAATGGGGGGAAAAGGGGGGAAATGCTCCGAAGTCTACAGTTCACAGAACTACTAGTAGTAGATTTGAAAAGGGTCTAAATAAACCACAGTACCACGAGGGGCACGAGGTGGTTAGTTTCCCGAACGAAGTGAGGGAAAATTGTTCGAGTGGTGCTATGGCTTTTAGGCCAAAGTTATACATACTTTGGGACTAGGTTGATTTGTGTAAGATTGTCCATAATATTTATTTATTTTTATTTATTTATTTATTTATACATACTAATTCACTTCGATTGCGAGAAAATAATAAAATAAATTAAAAAAATGTTATTATAGTCTGGCAAACCAAAAAGCGCAGTAATAGTCAGAGTAACATACTATACCCATCCCGTTTTTAGTAGTGTGAATACTAGCATTAGAAAAAGACAGTATGATTCTCGCTGTCTATGCTTGAAGTGAAACAAACTCTGGCCAAACTATAATTACGTACAATGAGTCAATGACTAATCTAAGGTAAAAATATGGTTTGACGTTCTTTTTTAGGGTTCCGTAGCCAAAATGGCAAAAACGGAACCCTTATAGTTTCGCCATGTCCGTCCGTCCGTCCGTCCGTCCGCGGCCTAGCTCAGTGATTGTTAGCACTAGAAAACTGAAATTTGGTTTGAATATGTGCATTAACCAAGCCGACAAAATGGTAGAATAAAAACTGGAAAAATAAATTTTGTTAGGGTACCTCCCGTACACGTGAAGCGGGGGGCGATTTTTTTTTCGTTGCAACCAAGTTGTGTGGGATATCGTTGGATAGGTCTTTTAAAAAGAATTAGGGTGTTCTAAAACAGTTTTTGGATAAGACTAATATTTTCGTAAATAATAGCTCCGAAAGTTTAAAACAGGGCGTCCCCCCATCTAACTTTAGAACCGTGGGTCCAAAAATTTTGAAAAAAATCATAAATGTGAGCCCTATTAAGTACCTTCAATGAAAACTATATTGAATTAAATCGGTTGAGCCGTTTTTGAGTTATCACTCGAAAACCCATAGTGAAAGGACGTAAGTTAAAATGACCTAAGCGCCGCCAAATTTCCCATAAGAAACGACGAAGAATTAATGAATTGTAACATGCCGGCAACTACGGAACCTAACACTGAGCATGGTCCGACATGCTCTTGGCCGGTTTTTTTACTGCTTTGACACAGATACAAAATATAAACAGCGCGATTAAATGCCACAGACGACGGTATAATTAGCGCATCCAAATGGCTTCCAAAACATTTTTTAACTAGTCCGACTCGAACTGAGAACTCGCGATTTACTTTTTACTTGCAAACGAGTTGACCAATATAACAAGACCCCAAGGAGGATTTTTTCTCTCCTTCTAGCTCCATAACCAGTATAACCATTTGATTGATCCTGCTCATATACGAACTTACAAATTTTATGTGTCTCTGCTACAGCCCCAAGAAATTTCATAAAGATCAGAAAAACGTTACTAAAGTTATCGTCAGACAAACTATTGAAATCTAAAAGCCATCCAAATGCCGAGACGTCCCAGTAGCCAGGTGACAGTTCGGTCTGGAGTTGTTTGTAAGAACTCACTTCGCTTACGTTCCGCGAGTACGATAATATTGAAGTAGGAAGTAAAAACACGTCATGTTTAGAGAAATAAATTGCGTTTCCTGATTGGTCCATATCAACATTGAAATACGTCATGTTTTGAGAAATAAATTGCGTTTCCTGATTGGTCCATATCAACATTGCTGTAATTCATCATAAGTATCATAACCAAACCATCATCATGTCAGCCATAAGACGTCCACTGCTGAACATAGGCCACCCCTTAAGGAGGCAGGCGCTGACAGGCGGGTTGGCGCGCGCAGTTTTCTTTTGTCTATTGTTTGTAGGCTTTCGGAAGATGCTGCTGCCTATCTCCCGGTATATTCCCTTAGCAGACTCCTACTGCAACCACGGGACGATATGGCGGGGGACAATTCTAAGGCCGGGCACCCCACGGCCTGACTCTCGGCACAGCACGGGATGACTCTGATTGGTTGATATTAAACACAAATTATACCGTCGTCTGTGGCATTTCTTCGCGCTGTTTATATTTTGTATCTGTGTTGACACAGCAGTTGAGCAGTAAAAAAATAAAAAGAACGTCAAACCATATTTCCACCTTAGATTAATCATTGTACGTAAATAATAACATTTTTTTTTCAAACATGCAATGAAATAAATGTCTTCGTTATGTGCGTCATAATAGGCTTCAAAGTATCACGTTTAGGGCGGATCAACTCCAGAGAACAGGTAACGATTTTCATATAAAATTGAAGGCCTAGGCCGGGAAGTAATTTTTTTTAATTTCCATTCCACTATGTTTGTGGCACAGGATCATGGCATTCAGCCATTTAAGGTTATAGGCGATATTTACTTTTTGGTTCATTTGACATTCTGCCACTACTTATGCATATTAAAAAAAACAATAATCATCATAATATTCGTTTTTTTTGTTTTTTTTTGGAAATAATTTTTTTAGATTTTTTTTTGGATTTTTTTTTTCCTTTTTTTTTAAATATTTTTTTAGCAAATTTTTTTTTGTTTTTTTTGAAAAAAAACTTTTTTTTTTAATTAAAAAAAAATTGTTTTTTTATGTTTAAAAAAATTTTTAATTTTTAATTTTTTTTATATTTATTTCATTGCATGTTTGAGAAAAGCACTATACATACCTCGGCGTGAAAAGGGGTTACTTCCCAGCCTCTGTAGTAATGTACTATTATTTGAAATACATAAATTATTTTACGTCACTCTGTGCGGTAAGTGAGATATTACGCCCACGGGCGTAGCGGCAAATCTCACTTCACACCCAGGAGAAGACGTAAAATTGTGTACGCACCACGGGCGGTAATAAAGAAGGCCTCAGATCGCTTGTCTATGGCCCTTACCTTCGGTTCGGGCCACAAATATCCGCGATCTGAGACGTTCTTTATTTTACCGCCCTAGGTGCGTAATGTACTATAAACTGTATACGCACCTAAAAAGAAGTCAGCGTTACAATTAACTTCGATATGAGTTGTGATGAGGTGTTCTGATTGGTCGATTTAAATGTTTTGTAAGTCATAATTATGTAGACATATTAGCCCTAGAGGCTAAATGAACTACTTTAGTCCGCCTTCGTAAGCTTGTTATGACATACTTTTTGAGCATGAGAAGTGAAAATATTTTTTATTGCACACCTGAATAAAACAGCAAATACACGTTGTGGCTAAACCTCAAGTAAATGGCGCTTAAAATAAAGATAAGGCACCGTGTAAAATCTACGGGATATTGCCCTCATTTTATCCAAAACGAATCAGTTATATTTGTGTGTTAGGAGCCGGATCAACAAACGATCCTCTGTCTTCTCGCTGCATATCACTTGCCAACCAACTTTTCGCAGAAGTTTCATTTTGCCGAACAACTTTTACCAAATCGAAAGTTTTTAACTGTGGACGAATGACTCCAATAGACAGATAGACAAACGGACAATGGTGAATGATAGTTTTCTGTTAACATTATTTTGCAGGAATCTATCTATCTTTTTCCAGGAAAATCCTTTGAACGGCATTAGGGCCTCTCGGTTGCGGGAAAATATCATATATGGTGTATTCGGGTATTTCCGCAATTCGGATAATTCCGAAAATCATTTAAGAATCACTCGTATTCCAGTGTAATAAGAGTCTATTTTTCATAATTATGTATGCATATTATCACTGGAGGTTAAATGTACTTTAGTCCGCCTTCGTAAGCCTAATATGACATACCCCGGGGTTTTCGGTGCGGGAATGATTTCGTGTATTTATAACTTTGTTTATTGTAAAATAATTACCAAACTATGAATTAAACGTAGACCAGGTAGTAAGGTCCAAATGTGCTTAGAAATGTTAAATTAGTACCGTTTTTTACAGTTTTTACCTGTTATTTGGCTAGTGTATAACATTCCCGCACCGAAAACCCCGGGGTATGAATATGACAGACTTTTTGAGCATGAGAAATGAAAAGTGTTGTGTGTTCTTAAAACTTCACCGCATTACAATAATATTATGGGTGTTGGACACGTAACATGATTTGTTTTCATTGTTCATTTCCTGCTTCATGTTGACTTTTTTCATTGTTTGAGTTGTTTGATTGGAATTCTCGTTCGATTGTGTGTGGAATAATGGTGGAATCGAATGAGTAAAAGTAAAAATAAATTTATTTAAACCAACAAAAAATGGTACAAAAGGCAAGGTTTAGTACTTACAGTACGTTACTTATTAATTACCAATTTAAGTTGTAAGTTCTATATATGAGTGTAACAATGCTCATCACTCCCCGTACTAGTTATAAACTGTATTACGGTGGAGTGGAGTTAGATTATTCATCCACACACAATTCGTTAGTAGTTTATGTAACTGTTTTAAGGCATACTTACGTACAGTTGTATACACTGCTTTATCTACACACATATTATAAACCCTAAATGATGAATGAATGACTGCCATTGCACGGATTGCACCGCCATCGCCATGACCAACTCGATTCTGTCGGTCGGGAGGGCACGTGCCGGCGGTTGGATGGGCGCGTGCCGGCTGTCGGGGAGCAGGCCGGATTTTCATAATGATATCGAATTTTTGATTATTATTTGATAATAATAACATCGTTACAGATAAGACATTTGTTCTAACTTCTAACGAAACAGTCTATTTTTATGGTGGTCATAACGTGCGGTTTTTGAACGCATCATAGAGGGTTTATGATATGGGTGTAGATAAAAGCTTTTATTTACTACCACCTGCCCCGATATTTATAATCAAAACTTAAAATTGACCCACTTCCCACCGATTGACCTGAAATTTTGCATGCATATGTAGGTATATCGCGTGACAATGCAATGTCTTGATGACATGGAGCTGATCTGATGATGGAGCTGGATGGTGGCCATAGGAACTCCTAAACTACTCAACATTATCCCGTCGTGTTGGGCTCGTTGCATTCGTCTCGGTGAGCAGTTAGAGATTTTTAATGGAAATAAAGCCTCTTTTTTCCATTGTCATAACAAATACATACATGGTCAACCCATAGCCAATATTGTGGGAGGTTATTAGCTAGGATTTCTACGAATTCACCTACAAAACCAAAAATAATCTTAAACTTGAATTACATCCCAAGTAAAATACTAAGTAAAAGAAAAAAACGAGTATCTTGTTCTGTCACTCAAAAGAAAAATGTTCGCTATGTGCGAAGTGCATGGTGGGGGAACGTGAACGATCGCAGCGCACAATGTAACAAGACATTGGGCTCTTGTCAACATCACATTTCAAAATATTTGACATCACCCGTAAGGTCAACTGTCAAAATAGTGAATCAGCCAGTGACATTTCATATAAGCAAGGAGTATATGCCATTAATAAAAAAGAAAAAAACCCTTTCACCCCCTGCTCAAGAGATGGCGCCACACTCATACTGCGTTTCAGCTTAGGAAGTGAGAGATACGAGATTGTTTCAAAGTGTTGACAGAGACTATAGAGATATAGACGACCACAGCCTAAGAACTTTTTGAAGCTCATGTCGATTGCGCCATCTATGTCAAAGCTACCTAAAGATAGTATCTACTAGGTAGAGTAGCTGTGCAGGTGACATCTTACATATTCGTTATCTTTAGGGGGCTTTGACATAGATGGCGCAATCGACATGAGCTTCAAAAATTTCTTAGGCTGTGGTCGTCTATATCTCTATAGTCTCTGATATTGACGATATATTGTGTAACTTTATTTCAGGATGTTGGCATGGGCTTGTAACTGGAATTTTAGGATTTTCTACATAGAACTTGGTACTCTTGGCAGCCATATTCTTTTGTCGACGAAGAACTTGGCCTTTCATTTCACATTTATGTTATTATTAGACAGGGCACAAAATTTCAAAATCGCTCTCCTTTTCGATGCGACAGGCAAACGATATTACTTTTGGGCAACCGGGCTTTTTACCTGGTTTAGACTTAGCTGTATCCGAATTGCCGGTTGCCTTCAAAGAAAATTTGACCGGAAGTGAGATATTCAAGATGGCGGCCAAAAAAAATACCCATTATTTACTGTTTCTTAAATAAATCGTAAACCGTGACGCCTACCAAAAAATGTTATTCTATTTAAGTAATCCACATAAAATTTTCTATTAAAAAGGTTCTATACAGTTTTTTGCTGGGATCAAAGTTTAATGAGATATCGAGGGTATAAAACAGCCATTAAACATATAGACTAATTAGCATTTTCCCGCGACTTTGTCTGCGTGGGATTAACATTCGCCATAATAAATTTATGAAACACCTTAGTGAAATCTTATAGCAAATATAAATTTAACGTATATACTTTTTTACGTCTACAGTGAGCAACAATTGCATACAAAGTTTCACCCCCCTTTTCACCCCTTAAAAAGATGATTTCAGGGATAAAAACTATTTTATGTCCTTTTCCATAACTCAAACTATCATCATACCAAATTTTATCTAAATCGGTTCAGCGGTTTAAGCGTGAAGAGGTAACAGACACACTTTCGCATTTATAATATTAGTATGAAAAAATTGTGCGCATTGAGAAAAAGTTTTAAATTTTTGACCATGGATAGAGTGCCCCACGATGAATATTTTTTACTGTTGGAGGTCCGTAAAATTTTTGGACGTTCACGTCAAAATCCCCTCTGATGTGATTTGAGAGTTTTCCCTCTTCGCAGAACTTTTTTTAAATATAGATTTATATTTTTTTCTATCAAAAATGAATTGTGCATGTCTGTTTTATACGGAAATGATACCACACAACCCCTAGCAGCCTCAACCAGAGTATTTAAAATATAATTTATCTTTAAACAGTTAGTGTGTCTGTTACCTCTTCACGCTTAAACCGCTGAACCGATTTAGATTAAATTTGGCATGATGATAGTTTGAGTTATGGAAAAGGACATGAAATAGTTTTTATTTCAGAAATCATCTTTTGAAAGGGTGAAAAGGGGGGTGAAACTTTGTATGGAATTGTTGCTCACTGTAGACGTAAAAAAGTATGTACGTTAAATTTATATTTGCTATAAGATTTCACTAAGGTGTTTCATAAATGTATTATAGCGAATGTTAATCCCACGCAGACGAAGTCGCGGGAAAAGGGTAATTAGTCTATATTTTTAAGGTCTATCTTATACCCTCGATATCTCATTAAACTTTGATCCCAGCAAAAAACTGTATAAAACCTTTTTTATAGAGAATTTTATGTGAATTATTTAAGTAAAAGAACATATTTTGGTAGGGGACACGGTTTACGAGTTATTTAAGAAAAAGTAAAAAATGGGTAATTTTTTTGGCCGCCATCTTGAATATCTCACTTCCGGACAAATTTTCTTTGAAGGCAACCGGCGATTCGGATACAGCAGGGTCTAAATCAGGTAAAAAGCCCGGTTGCCCAAAAGTAATATCGTTTGCTTCTCGACATGGATTTTTTGAAAAATGGAACTAGACTATATTGATGGGATTGGTTTTACATTAGATCTCTATACTTTATGCAGTAGAACTGCGTTTTTTTTAACTTTGATATTAAGAAATAAGACCCCGCGAGGTATACGGGCGAATTAAGTAGAACTGCGTTGCGAGACTACCATTTTTGTACATGTAATATTTTTGTTGGGATTATTATAATACGCACTATTATAATCTGAAGCTTTCGTAGGTTGGTTGACTGCTAGATAATGCCTTAAGGTAGTAAGTTTTTTAAGCGAGATAAACGAATAATTACGATTTTTCGAAGTCAAATCGGTAGATGTTTTTGTTAACGAATAACTCTCTTTTCCACAGAGTCCCCCAAAACCTTCCGCAAGCCGATAGATAACTGTCCAAGCGTGGGCTACTACTTTGAACGACAGGATCTCCACAACGGCCCTTGCTACCTCTGCTACTGCAACAACGATGGCTACGCTGTCTGCACACTCAGGTCATATGTATATTTATGTTAGTTGCCATTGCTGCGTGCGTTTTGAAGCCGACACAGAGCTGTCCAAGCGTCGGCTACTTTGAACGACAGGATCTCCACAACGGTCCTTGCTACCTCTGCTACTGCAACAACGATGGCTACGCTGTCTGCACACTCAGGTCATATATATTTATGTTAGCTGCCATTGCTGCGTGCGTTTTGAAGCCGATAGAGAGCTGTCCAAGCGTCGGCTACTACTTTGAACGACAAGATCTCCACAACGGTCCTTGCTACCTCTGCTACTGCAACAACGACGGCTACGCTGTCTGCACACTCAGGTCATATATATTTATGCTAGCTGCCATTGCTGCGTGCGTTCTGAAGCCGATAGAGAGCTGTCCAAGCGTCAGCTACTTTGAACGACAGGATCTCCACAACGGCCCTTGCTACCTCTGCTACTGCAACAACCATGGCTACGCTGTATTGTAAACAGTACAATTTAACGCATTATTTTTCGGCACATTATAAACTGTGCGGCACAGCATAAATTTGCCTTTGTAACCTTTAAATAATTGTGTAATCGAACTCGCGGAGCGTAAGCGAAGTGAGTTCTTACAAACAACTCCAGACCGAACTGTCACCTGGCTACTGGGACGTCTCGGCATTTGGATGGCTTTTTGATTTCGATAGTTTGTCGGACGATAACTTTAGTAACGTTTTTCTGATTTTTATGAATTTTCTTGGGGTTGTAGCAGGGATACATAAAATTTGTAAGTTCGTATATGAGCGGGATCGATCAAGTGGTTATGGAGCTAGAAGGAGAAAATAAATCCTCCTTGGAGTCTTGTTATATTGGTCAACTCGTTTGCAAGTAAATCGCGAGTTCTCAGTTCGAGGCGGACTGGTACACAGATAAAAGGATATCTTAATCCAAGATATTCATTCTTGTATATAAGGAAAATCGATAATTTCTTAAATCAAGTAAAAAATATCTTGAACCAAGTAAGTTCTATCTTGGATCAACAAAATCATACTTGGTTCAACAAAATCATACTTGGTTCAAGAAATTATCGATTTTCCTTATATACAAGAATGAATATCTTGGATTAAGATATCTTTTTTTTCTGTGTAGTAAGGTATAATTTTGCCTTTGTACCTTTCAATATTTTGTGCAATAAAGTGTTATTTACTTACTTAGGAATAAGGAGCGATGTGATCACAATGATTCGAGTGGGGCGACCAGCGATATGAGGACTAGCGTGGAAGCGGAGCTTAAGGAAACTGGTAAAAGGAGGTAACCACAAAATAATTCATAAGAATAAAAAGAGAAAGCAAAATGAAAATTGAAATTGTAGTTCATGCGCTGCAATATAATGAAGGGCGTTAAAACACTAGTGTGGTTTATAAAACGAATTGAGTTCTATCGAACTCGCGGAGCGTAAGCGAAGTGAGTTCTTACAAACAACTCCAGACCGAACTGTCACCTGGCTACTGGGACGTCTCATTTGGATGGCTTTTTGATTTCGATAGTTTGTCCGACGATAACTTTAGCAAAGTTTTTCTGATCTTTATGAAATTTCTTGGGGCTGTAGCAGAGATACATAAAATTTGTAAGTTCATATATAAGCAGGATCGATCAAGTGGTTATGGAGCTAGAAGGAGAAAAAAATCCTCCTTGGGGTCTTGTTATATTGGTCAACTCGTTTGCAAGTAAATCGCGAGTTCTCAGTTCGAGGCGGAGTACTAGTTGTTATTCTACTTTAGGTCTACTTACCAGAAATCACCCTTATTACCTAGGCAATAGATTCCAATGAAAAATATCAATCAGGCGAGTAGTGTCTCGTGTAAGGAACCCTAAAAATTTATCTCTGGTATTTTATAACACTATGTTTTATTAATTTTCAGAAGATCCCGACGGGGTCTAATGGACCTTTTCTTTGATAATTCCAAGAAAGATGGTGAGTTTATTCAATTGAGGGTAACACTGTAACTTTTAAGAATAGGATACGGGATCATCCATTAATTACGTCGCACGTCACAAGGGGTAAGCCCCAATTTTTGTGACGACACACAAACAAATAATGTGTATTTAAATTCATCCTCCTAGCGTTTATCCCAGCTTTCTGACACGGCTTACTTCAGCCTGGGGTCTAATTGGCTACTTAATCCCATGAATCAGCCTAGTTTTTACGAAAGTGACTGCTATCTGATTAGATACGGTTTCCTCATGATGTTTTCCTTCACCGAAAAGTGACTGATATTTTGTACATAATTTCTATAAAAAGTCAGTGGTACGAGCCGGTGTTTGTATCCGAGACCTCCGGATTGAAAGACGGACCTCTTACCACCGGACTGCCAGTGTTCTTTTAAATTTCAGCAATGCTGACAAGCATTTCAAAATCCAACGAAGAGGAATGCAAGCCAAAATCCAGCAAGAGCATTGGATGTCCACCAAGTACGTATCTTAGGCTGGCTCTACATAGGGCTGCCATCTCTAAATTCGCCGAGCCCGGACAATAATTTAAAAAACCCGGACATTTGGCGTAAATCGCATTTTCCCCCCGGACGTGTCCAAATCAATAATGGCACAAAATTATTAAATTCAATGGGTTGTTTCCTCACATAAAAAGTGTCCGGGTTTTCCCCGATTGAAAACCCCTCCGGACGGCCTCCATACTAGGACAAATCCGGGGAAACCCGGATGGATGGCAGCCCTAGCTCTACATGATGGGCCATCATAGGGACGCAGCTATACGACGGAAAGAGATCGCAATATCGTTAGCTCACTCTAACGCATAGCTGCGTCCCTATGATCGCCCATCATGTAGAGTAGCCATTACTTTTGCCTAGGCCAGGGGTTCCCAACCTCTTACCCTATGCGCCTCACCCAACGTTATGCCAGAGACTATAGAGATATAGACGACCACAGCCTAAGAAATTTTTGAAGCTCATGTCGATTGTGATCCACCTAGTAACAAATAGCGTACTAGTAGTACACTAGTAGCTACTAGGTGGAGTAGCAGTGCAAGTGACATTTCTTTTACATATTCGGTATCTTTAGGTGGCTTTGACATAGATGGCGCAATCGACATGAACTTCAAAAAGTTCTTAGGCTGTGGCGGTCTAATATCTCTATAGTCTCTGCTTATACTGTAATTCACATAGGAACGGATTCCTATCGGAACGGATTCCTATCCGAACGGATACCGGATCTATTACTAACCGGAACTACGAAACGGGAACTATTGGAACGGATAGAAGATTCAGATTCAGATAGAATTACCTACAGTATAAGTAAGGTGCGCCACACTGGTTGGGAAGCCCTGGACTAGGTATTATATGACTATTATGATATGAGTGAAGAAAACATAAAATATATAATATTGGCATCTTTGAAATATTTCAGTAATTTATTTTAATATTCACTTTATTATTGCACATTTTATGTCCATAAAGTACGTCATCATAGGGCCCGGAATTTTGCGCGCGACTTTTAACAACTCCTAGGGAGAGAACACCATTGTTTATCGATACATCGATATTATCAGTCTATTACTATCAATGCCGTTAATTAAATAATGAAATAACACTTACAAGCAAATACCTACTTAGCTTATCAATCCTTTAAAAGTATATATCTATCTATCATTGACATGTACAACCACCTAACGTTAAGTAGTCTCAGAGGGATAAGTAACCTGTTTTTTTTTTTTTATTATAAAGGTTTTCGTAATTAAACTCATTCCAACAAAGCAACTGAAACGGATTACCTATATTTCGAACTTTTTTATCATCAAGGGTTGAACATGCTCGATCTATCGATAACATTGCAAAATTCCGGGCCCTAGTCATCAACCCTCATCATCATTCTCTTAAGAGCTGGGCTCTTGTCGGTGTAGCTTGATGTAGTAGTCATCTTTGTCGGTCCGAGGCCAACTCCTTGATGTCCTGGTACGACACGACGTTTACATGTTCCTTTATCTGGCTCATATAACTTTTCCTTGGTCATCAACCCTACAATCGGCGAATTTTGACACAAAACTCACGTGCGATTTTAAGACATTGCCGTCTAGTTAGGTGCAACGAAATCAGTTGATGGATCAAAAACCGCAATGCATTAAGAGTCGCCAGGACGCTCGCGTGAACTCGCGTTCCCATATAAACGTAGTTTAGCTCTCATTTTAAAACGACATGCTTTAGAACCATGAAATTTGGCATGGACATTCTAGTAGTACAGATCTAGATCGGACATTCATTTTCGTTGCTAAAAATTGTAATACAAAGAAACTATAGCAAAAATAAGTTTTGTATGTAAATCTGTAACTGGTTGTATTTTCTTTGTATTACAATATTTAGCAACGAATACGAATGTCCGACCTAGATCTATACTACTAGAATCAAGAATGCCCATGCCAAATTTGTTTCTAAAGCATGCAACTACGTTTTTAAGGGAACGCGAGTTCACGCGAGCGTCCTGGCGACTCTTAAAAATCGCAGGTGATTAGTCGCTTACGTTTGTAGAGGCTTGTACAATTTTATCGAGTTTTTATAAACTTTTTTTAGCGGACTGGTGCAAAGGCTGTTTAGTATGTGACTGCGATGATAATCGCGAATGGCAGTGTCACGTCATGAGTTTCTGCGAGGACAGTAAGTCGTCTAGATTTAACATGTTTACAATTTTTTTTTACAAAAAGATAAACTTCACTTAGGATCTGCTATTCCAAGAGGAAGCGGCCGAGTTGTTGTAAAAAATAGTGAAATAGGTGTGCCTATAATAGTTGAAGAGTTCCCTCGAAAAGTTGATGGTGATCCTGCCTACTGAGATGAAGGTCCTGGGGTCTTATCCCGGCCAGGGCATAATATTCATGTGTTTATCAGGTTTCTGAGTAAGGATATATGTTTATCATATATTGAAGTATTTGTCTCTAATGGCATATTTATCTTTTACTTAATATTTACTAAATCATCTTATACTGTTTATTTCATCCAAATAAAACTATACCTAAAATAAAAATTAAAAGCTAACAATTAAAAAATTGAATTCACAAGAGCAATTATTTGACAAATTAACTCTATTAATTGTTCAGAAATTACATAAAAGTAGGTTCCACTCTTAAATGTACGGTCGCCATCAAATATATCGGATCCGCCAGGGTACTCAAAAATATCTAAACATGCACTTTATCGCCTTAATTAACAATAGAGACGTTGTTCAGATATTTGTGACCACCTTGGCCGCTCCGATATATCTGATGGCGTTTGACTTATTATATGTAAAATTTATTTACAGAAACTCCACGACCAAAACTAAGAAAATCTAAGAAATTGGAAACAACTGAGATTGAGAATGAAAATGTTGATGCTAAAAAGATAATTAAGACTGATAATGAAAATGTTAATAAAGCCCAGAAGAAAAAACCGGCTAATACTCGTACTCGACAAAAGAAAAATGATAAACGTTCTGTTAAACCTAAAAAAGATGACAGCGCGTCCGGAACAATAAACAAGAAAAATACAAAAAGAACTAAGACAAAGGCAGAAAGAAAGCCAACTACGACAAGTACGACAGAACAACCAAAACCTAAGATTGCTGTAAAAACGCTAAGGAAATTCATACGTAAAAGCGATATAAAGAATGGAACAGCTCCAGTCATGGTCATCAAGAAATACATATCAACTTTAACACCTATAGACTCACCAGAGTTGCTAAAGTATAAAAATGATCCAAGTAAACTAGCTCAAATTCTCTACCAGCAATATCAAGCGACTTCATTATCACCAAACTCTACGCATGCTGTGAAACGTGAAATCAAACCGGAGAAAATACTGCACAATAAACAAAAAAGACATTTCGAACTAAAATATAATGCTAGAGGCAGAAAACCAATGAACACTAAAGAACACTATGATTGGAACACAAAAATGAAGACAAGAAAAACGGATGAAAATTTGCTAAATCAGACCAATAGTTATAATTCTAGAGACAACGAAGTGTTAAATCAGGATGAAAATTGGACAGAACAGACAGAACACGATGAAAACAAGCACGATACAGGAAGTCACAGAAGAAAACCTAAAGTCATTCTCATGCCAAGAAAGAGAAGGAATAAGAGAAATGTTCAAGCGCTTGTCGGAGTTCCTTTTTCGACGGTTATGGAAAATAAAACAGGTAAGCCCGTGCCAGAGACTATAGAGCTATAGACGACCACAGCCTAAGAACTTTTTGAAGCTCATGTCGATTGCGCCATCTATGTCAAAGCCACCTAATGATACCGAAAATGTAAGAGAAATGTCACCTGCACCGCTACTCCACCTAGTAACAAATAGCGTATAGTAGTACACTAGTAGCTACAAGGTGGAGTATCATATCGTGGTCAAACGCCTGCCTATTCTGCATAAAAAAAATTGACATGAGCTTCAAAAAGTTCTTACTTAGGCTGTGGTCGTATATATCTCTATAGTCTCTGATATTAAGGCCATTCCTCGATTCGGACAAGCCGCACCCATCCGTTAGAGACACGTTTATGGCTCCCGTGCACGAAAGAAAGAGATGCAGCGCTCTTAAGGATCAGACTTTTTGACCAAACCACGATAAATAAGCGAATCTCTAAAGTTTTGTCTAATTTTGCTTCTGTGATTTTTTGGATAAACCAGAATACCATATTTTTAACTTAGCTATATTGCTTAATCTCTTATAGTTTACGTAAGCTAAGAAAAATAAGGGGAAAAAGGACCCCACTTCGGATTTTTTTTCTATAGAGGCAAATTTCAGCAATCGTGTTTCGGCTTGTGCCAAAAACAAGAGTACATAGTCTAATAATACATATTCGAAAATAAATTCAGTCCCTTTTCCCGTTTAGTCAGTAGAGCGTTTGAAAAAGCCTATAATTTTTCAAGGTAGCCCCTTAATCATTAGGCTAGGCAAGGGTGGGGCGGTATATATAACAAAATTAGATATTCATATGGTTCGTCTAAGAATTTTCTTTTATCTTAATATTAGCTAGAGATACACGCACAGATCTGCCGGATTCGTCCGATCGACAGATCCGTCCATGTAATGTATGGCACTATTCAGATGTGTCCGCAATTCGCGCCATACATGGATGGATCTGTCCGCCGGGCATATCTGTGCATCTATTCCTAGCTGTGTCATGTAATAGTACATTACGTACCTAGGGCGGTAAAATAAAGAAGGGCTCAGATCGCTGGCATTTGTGGCCCGAGCCGAAGGTAAAGGCTATAAACAAGCGATCTGAGGCTTTCTTTATTACCGCCCGTGGTGCGTACATAATTTTACGTCTTCTCCTGGGTGTGAAGTGAAATTTGCCGCTGTGCCCTAGGGCGGTAAATCTCACTTAGCGCATAGAGTGACGAGTGATCTGTTTAGTATCCGCCAATTGGGTAATGAATCACTTGTCATTTAATACAGTGTGTAAACGAGCAAAAAAAAACAGATATATGATATACAATAACTTTTTCACCCCTACTGTACGAAAAAGGGTAATTTGTTGTCCATGTACAGGGAGCAAAAGTGACTTTTGATCCCTCTGCAATTTGTTGCCCATTTACAGGGAGCAAAAGTTTGCCCTCTGCGTTTTTTTTAAATATTCCTTGTCTTTGCAACCGATTAAAATGAGACATTATATAACTTCTCTTTCTAGCAGATAGCTAGTTTAGTACCTTTTTTTTTCGTTTTTCTCATAGAAGGTACTACGCGGTAGCAAAATTATTTCGATCTTGGGTCACTTAAATCCCTCATTACGCTCAGGATTCCACGTTAGAATCCCTCGCTACGCTCGGGACTCTATTCTGGAATCCTTCGCTTCGTTCGGGATTAATACAATCTACTATCTCATGAATTAAGAGGTATTTAAAGGTACAATCAATTATGACTCAGGCTCTGCGATTATTTATTTATTTATTAATATGGAGTATTGTACTACAAACTACTGTCTGTCAACTGTCATTTGCATTAAATTTCGGGTCGAATTAAGTCCGAATTATATTGCCTTGTGTTTTCATTATAATTCTAATCAAAAGTTATCTGAATACCCTTTCTATGTCCTATCTATGTAACATAAACCACCATTAAGAGATTCGCCCATAATCGATTTACACACTGTATAAACACTGTAAACATTTTGTGATTTTTTTATTATTTCTGGTTAATGTGTTATTTTTTATATACTTATTATTGTATTGTTTATTTCAGTCAATACATCTCTAATGAGCGACCAAGTGGATACATTGTTTAATACGAACAATGAAACTATATCAGAAATAAACAACTATAAATACACTGTTGATGACTTGGTTGCGAAAAAATATGACAATGAAACAACAAATAGTGGCATAATTTACGAATCGACATCAAAATATGTAGATATTATTACCAATGATAACCATATTTCTGATATAGAAAATATTACAGCAACGGGCACACCTGGTTACACAGATATAAAAGTTGAAACTATTACTCAGTCATTTAACTATGACGTGGCATCTTTAGATTTAAAAAATTATACTACTGACAAAATGTTTACTCAAGTTAATCAACTGCAATTAAATAATAATCAAAGTTTGAGAACTAATACTTCAATCGATTATAAATCCGGATCCTCAACTGATAATGAATTAAAAATGAAAGGAGCTATAGGAGCTAAAGGAGATACGGAAACAACTACTGTTATAGAAAACAATCTAGTAATAAAAAATACAAACAAAAAAAATTATAGCCAAACAAATATGATACCACGTGTTATTAAAAAAGTTTATACAAGTGATATAGACACGATAATTACACAACTTAATAAGTATACAATTGAGAAATTTAATAAAAATAATGTGACAAATAAACTTATTGCAAATATTTTCACTATCAAGCCAAATTACTCGATGAATATTACACAAAAATCCAGCACAAGCGATCTTGAAAAACTTCTGCAAAGTTTTACTAACAAAAGTGAAAAAAAATATTCAAGAAAGAATCCGTTAAGTGCTGTAAAATACTTAAAAAGAATATACAGTCAATTATTGTCAACAAAAAATAACAAAACTCATCTCAATAACATTGCTGTCATGGAATCAATTTGTGATATTTTTGGACCATGCAAAATCAGTAGTAATAAAATAGAAGCCCTTAATTCTAAAATTGCTGAACTGATATCTGAAACTAAAAAAGCTTTAGGTGTAATAAGAATTATTAAAGGTACTTTACAATTACTTAATGGTGAATCGAGTAGTACTGACAAGCAGATCAACGAAGAGGTAGAATTTAAAAGCTATGTTAATAAATTAAACGCTGTATTAACAGATACTTATAAAACCCCATTAACAGAAACTCAAATGACGCAGATAAATTGTATTAAGAATAATACAAAAATATTCATAAAGTCTATTGGCAAGTTTGCATACATTCTTAATGATATTTTAGAAATAATACATTCAGAGAGAGCAAAACACGAAATATTACGAAAGCGCAAAATTATAATTAAGAAAGTAGTTAACAGGCATAAAGTTAATGACCCATTACATAAAATAAAAAATCTGTTCCTTAAATTTAATATACTACAAAATTCATTTATGCGCAACATGTATAAAGCAATATCAGATCTTGAAATGAAAAACGAGCAGAATGCTACAGTTGATGATAAAAGTTACAAGCAAAATACAAGATACCAATCATCTGTTAACAAATATATGCACAAAATAAACTACAATTTAGAAAAACTAAAGGTTTTAGCGCTGAGGATGGGCGCAAAGGAAAGAGGAAAGAGAAATGCGATGGACCACGATGATGCTGTTGAATATCTGTTGACGTTGATGGAGTATTTGCTGAAGCACAATAATCCGCTCCAGAGTCCTCAAGGTGTGTATCATTACAATATTTAACTGTTTTGCTAGTTACCAAAAAATTGCATTTGAATTAAATAAGTTGCCATATTTTGTAAATCAATCCAGACGCTATGAAATGAACTTTTTCAAAATTATTTTCAGTAGCCGACGGAATAGACTTGCTAATAGATGCAATCAGACGAGCTCCGGATATAAAGCCGCTAAAGAAACAGGTTTTTAATCAAAGTGCTTTAATGCCCAAATTTCCTTCAACTTTCAAAATACAATCAAAATTTAAGTCAAGCAGCGAATCTGAAGATGATAATTTGAATAACCAAAGTGATAACTTTAAAGAAAAAGTGAGCTTCATAAAAACAGATTTAAATGAAAAGTTACAGGCAGTTAATTCAAGGAATGACGATGTTTCTGATTATAGAAGAACTGCTTTAGATCTATCTCCAAAAACTACAATGTTCACAACAATGTCAACTACCATAAAATATGTCGATGTCGAAGATTTGGTTTTTAACGGGGACGTCATTCCAAAAGTTTATATGGCTACGATACCTCCTTATGAGAACATAGATGATGCCTCCAGCTTTACTGAAAAACAAAAAGAAGAAGTGAATTTAACTAAAATAAAAATTAACGAGTCAGCTAGTGATGTAGAAGATGTAACAAATAAAATTAATACCACGCCGCTTGAAAAAACCGAAAAAAACTTTATTATTTCAAGCACAGAAAAAACTATATTTCTGACTCAATTTGATAGACTAAATGAAGAATACGAGAAACAAATGAAAGGAAACGCTCCATCATCAAAGAGCGTGAAAATAAAGAACCGAAAGAAAACTAAACGTTTACGAAAGAAAACGAAATCAGATTCCAACATTAATGTTAGTAGCATAACTAAAGAAGTTGAAAAAGAGAAGAATAGAAAGAGAGTTACAAAAGAAGAAACCATTATACGGAAGCCAATTTCTACCTCTACTGAGTACGATTCTTTCCAAATAGATGATGAGAGTGCCTCAAGAGACATATTGAATTTAGATGGCAGTAACAATTATGTTTTTCCTAGTTATTTTAGTTAGGTCGATTCATAGGAGATGGCTTGAAATTTGGATGAATTCATCAAGACAGAGTTTCTTATAATGCCACTTTTTTAATTGTGTTATTCGCCGTGAATTTTAATTTCTAGTAATCAATAGTATATTTATTTATTTAATAAAAAAGGACTTTTTTTAGAAAGGAATTAAAATAGTAATTATAATGACATGTAAAATGTGTTTTTACAGTTTTGCGCACAAAGAAAAGTGTTTAAATGGTATAGATTTTTTTCCTATTAGGATAAAGAGCTGCGTGATCCAGAGTAGAAGGAACTTAAAATTTTCATAAATTAATACAATTTATAAAAGTGGCATTTTTTTTAGAAACACTAAAATAAAACTATCTAGTACTACCTACCTACCATTTAACCAACTGGAACGGCCATTGATAGGCGTTTCCTCTGCCGAAAATATATGACCAGACGTGGCTATTTTGACGCTTCGCATACATTTGACGTTCCCCTTCCTCGCAAAAATCGGCAGCCTTTTTTTGTATAAATGATGAGAGACATGGCCGGTCCGGTTGGTTGAATAGTCTAAGAGTACTGACAATTTGTATACAAGATCGCGTTAATTATGATTATGATGCGCGTAAACGTATAGATGGAATGAAAGTGGGACCTGGGGGCGTAGACAAGATGTACGAAACGTCAATCTAAAGACATTAACACATTCACTGCCCCCAACGCACATGTGCGTTCACTGTCATACAAGTTTGTTCCTAGGCCACGCCCCCTGGCAGTGAATGCGTTAATTGATTTGTGGGTAGGCAAAATTATATTAACAATATTTCTCTTACGTCGCTAAATGTATTTATTAAGCAGTTATGTACGTAATTAAAACTAGGAAATAGTTAATTTTCATTTGTTATTTGTTGTGTTTTTGTTCACGGCTACTTACATCGATGACATGTTTAAAAGTCGTCATGTAAATTAAAATTTACATTATGTTATGACGTCTTTGAAGGCAAAAAAATACCGAAGGTCAGCAGGAGTAACAGTTAAAAAAGTAAGAAGTTAAACCCCCATTTTGCCTCTGATGGAATTGGCTGTGTGCATGAGTGTGGCGCCATCTCTTGAGCGGGGGGTTAAATCTTTTTTCTTTTTTATTAATGGCATATACTCCTTGCTTTTATGAAATGTCACTGGCTGATTCACTATTTTGACAGTTGACCCTACGGGCGATGTCAAATATTTTGAAATGGGATATTGACAAGAGCCCAATTTCTTGTTACATTGTGCGCTGCGATCGTTCACGTTACCCCACCATGCTCTTCGCACATAGCCAATAGGGACGGTATTCGCTGTGTGCATGATTGTGGCGCCATCTCTTGAGCAGGAGCTCAATCCCTTTTCTTCTTTTTTATAAATAGGCTATATTCCTTGCTTATATGAAATGTCACTGGTTGATTCACTATTTCACAGCTGACAGGGGATTTTGCAGTTTCATTACTTGTCACATTGTGCAATGCGATATGCGATCGTTCTCGTTACCCCCACCCCACCATGCACTTCGCACATAGCGAATAGGGATTGTGGTCTAAACTCTAAATCAAAAACTTAACTAACTCCACGGCCAAAGACAGTGCTGCCTCTAGCTGCACGTTGCAGGCCCTGCCATCTAGTGGACTGATTTGGCAACTTTAATGTGTCATTTGGACTTCGCGCCAATAGGGACCGTGCGCGTTGGAGAGTCTGCCATCTTTTGGACTTTAACTAAAACTACTTCACGCCAACAGACAGTGCTGCCTCCATCATTTGACTCACGTCATAGAGAATAATGAATAGTATTATTATAGAGTTGTCAGTTCTGAACCTTGGACACAGCGCCATCTATCGTCTTATGGCAGCATACAGTCGTACAGCTAGCTACACTCACACACCCACACACCACACGCCTCACGTCACCCTTGCATGTTGTAGGTCCTACCATCTAGTGGATTCATTAGGCAACTTTAACGTGACATTTCCACTTCGCGCGGTTAAAAACGGGCGTCCTGTGCTGCTCTACGCACGTTCCCTATAAACATGGGCGTTCTTCTTTTTGACGAGAGACTACCGTAGTCCGTAAGGGACTGCAACGGCGGCTCCGTGTCACGGTGTGGTTTACCACGTTAAACCTAGCGACCGTTGTGAGTGTACTCTGATCTGAACCCAGTGTATTCGTTTCTCTAAGGGCCTTATCACACTTGAGCAATTTGAAAGCGATTTCTATACAAAACTCGTACGCGGCGAACTCGCGACGTGTTCGCCCCCATACAAAACTTGCTCGGAAATGGCAAGTGTGATAACGCTCTAACGTAACGATGATTGCGTTTGCGTTAGGTCTTAATTTGTATGGGATTTTTTACACAGCAGATCAAGCGGAATGTACCGAAAACTAAAACTAGTATCTAGAGAGAAGAGAGTAGAGAAGTATCTCTACCTACTCGGTGGTTTAGTTTTCGATACGTTCCGCTTGGTGTGCTGTGTTAAAAATCCCATACAAATTAAGGCCGTTCCTCGATTCGGACAAGCCACGCCCATCCGTAAGAGACACGTTTATGGCTCCCGTGCACGAAAGAAAGAGATGCAGTGCTCTTAAGGATCAGACTTTTTGACTAAACTACGATAAATAAGCGATTCTATAAAGTTTTGTCTAATTTTGTTTCTGTGACTTTTTAGATAAACCAGAATACCATATTTTTTACTTAGTTATATTGCTTAATCTCTTATAGTTTACGTAAGCTAAGAAAAATAAGGGGAAAAAGGACCCATCTTTGGATTTTTTTTCTATCGAGGCAACTTTCAGCAATCGTGTTTCGGCTTGTGCCATAAACAAGAGTATATTATTATAGTCTAATAATATATATTCGAAATTAAATTCAGTCCCTTTTCCCGTTTAGTCAATAGAGCGTTTGAAAAAACCTATAATTTATCAAAGTAGCACCTTAAGACCTAACGCAATATATGCAAGAGCGATAGAGACGGGACCATCGTTTTGTCGATTTTCGAACTTCGCGGTAACCCACCTGTACTGCCCTCTTCAGTTTATGTATGTTCCCTATACCTACTTTTTATGTTTTTAGCGTAAAAGTAAGAGGCTGTTTGTATTTGCGTAGTTTCAACAATAGAGGGCGCTGTTACAATTTTAGTAGAGGTCACTACACTTTTAATTTAGTTTTGTATCAATTATAGTAAAATTTATACTCCATTAGTTATTACTGTTTAAAAGTGTAGTTTATTTTTATGGTCTTGGAGCTATTATTTAATAAATAGTTAAGTTTATTTTTGCAGAATAATAGCAATTTAATTCTAAGTTGTGTATATAATTGTATATCTTTACTATTAACCTATCCTGTATTAAATTATGTACCTTTATTATTGTTTTATTAGTTTTATTACCCTTTGTACAAATAAACATAATTTTAAACAAAAAAGAACCGACTTCACTTAGGATCCGCTTCCAAGAGGAAGTGGCCGAGTTGCTGTAAAAAATAGTGAATTACTATAGGTGTGCCTATAATAGTTGAAGAGTTCCCTCGTTTTCTCCAGGATCCCATCATCAGACCCCGACTTGGTGACAATGGGACCATATAGGGGTTATATCCGTTCCATTAAAAAAAATTGAAAATCGGCTTACGATTCACGAAGATCTCGAGTAACATACATACAAAAAAAATGATAATAAAAAATAAATAAATAATCAGTCGAATTGAGAATCCTCCTTTTTTGAAGTCGGTTAATAACAGTGATAGGAATTTAAAATCATGATTATTTAAACTATTAATTTCATGCGAAAAAATTGTCGGTAAGCTTTTGTGTGCGATTATTTTCAAGCTTAAACTTTTTGAATTCGGGCGCTCGAAAGTCAAAAATTGGTCCAATGTGACGCCTTTTGCCGAAGACAGCATTTGACATTCGAGCGCTCGAATCTAACTTGAAACTCTGAATAAAAAGAAGAAATTATGTTTTAAAACTAAAAGCGATTCAGAGACTACAGAGATATAGACAACCACAGCCTAAAAACTTTTAGCTCAAGTCAATTGCGCCCTCTGTCCGAAAGCCGCCTAAAGATACCGAAAATGTAAGAGGAAATGTCACCTGCACTGCTACTCCACCTAGTAACAAATAGCTTACTAGTAGTACACTAGTAGCTACTAGGTGGAGTAGCAGTGCAGGTGACATTTCTCTTACATTTTCGGTATCTTTAGGTGGTTTTGATATAGACGCAATCGACTTGAGCTTCAAAAAGTTCCTAGGCTGTGGTTGTCTATATCTCTATAGTCTCTGTTTATACTATTAATTTTATGCGTACATAATGACAACAAACTTTTGTGTGCGATTATATTCGAGCTAAATTCTTTGGCTCGCAGATTCGATTCGTTCGAGCGTTCTAAGGGCACCGAGTGATTTTTTAAAATAAGACAAACATAAGCAAGGTTACCGAATAAACGTGAATGCTACGAATATGAATGTCAAGTTATACGTGTCACGTGCTTGCGGTATAAATCAAAGGTTTTGTGAATATAATCGGTATTATGCCATATTTTCGGTGTTTAAGCCTAAAACCTGTAAAGATCTTTAAATATTCCTGAAGATCGTTTTAATAAAAAGCTTGACTAGTTGCCCTACCAGAACTTTAAATTGTTAATAGTTTTAACAAAAAAAGAACCGACTTCACTTAGGATACGCTATTCCAAGAGGAAGTGGCCGAGTTGCTATAAAAAAATGTGAAATCACTATAGGTGGCACTATAACAGTTGAAGAGTTCCATCGATTTCTCCAGGATCCTATCATCAGACCCCGACTTGGTGACAATGGGACCATCTAGGGGTTATACTCGTTCGATTAAAAAAAGACCATATAGACCTTCATACCAATAAACATAATTTTAAACAAAAAAAACCGACTTCACTTAGGATCCGCTATTCCAAGAGGAAGTGGCCGAGTTGCTGTAAAAAATAGTGAATCACTATAGGTGTGCCTATAATAGTTGAAGAGTTCCCTCGATTTCTCCAGGATCCTATCATCAGACCCCGACTTGGTGACAATGGGACCATCTAGGGGTTATACTCGTTCGATTAAAAAAAGACCATATAGACCTTCATACCAATAAACATGATTTTAAAAAAAAAAGAACCGACTTCACTTAGGATCCGCTATTCCAAGAGGAAGTGGCCGAGTTGCTGTAAAAAATTGTGAAATCACTATAGGTGTGCCTATAATAGTTGAAGAGTTCCATCGATTTCTCCAGGATCCCATCATCAGATCTGGACCTCGTGACAATGGGTACAACTATGAAGTATTATACTCTTTCAAACAAAAAAAGAATTTTCCAAATCGGTTCAGCCGTCTTCGAATAATGTGAACAGGTACATAACACACGTACATAGGGTACATAAAAAAAAACAAGTGGAAAAAAAAACAAAGATCCCGACGAATTGACAACCTCCTCCTTCGAAATCTTGAAGTTGGTTGAAAAGTAACAAAACACTTAGTTTTAGTTAAAACTATTTTGCGAACCCTACGTGAGCGGAAGGTGACAGCGGCGCCGGCGCACCCGGCCGGAACGATTGCAACACTGCACGAGTAACTACAAATTGTTACTTTACGTCTTTGTTATAAAGCTCATTTTAACATACCTGATTAAAATTCTACGCTACTGAACTATGTACAAAATGACGAATTTGGGAATAAAAATAGTGTCGGTAAGGACTTTCTGGTTTTATATTGTAATGGAACTGATTTAGAGTATAATTACTTTATTAATTAATTTTAAGTTAATTAAGTAAGTATGCTTGTTTTTGAACTTGATAGGTGTTTAGGAAAATTGAAAGTAATTTGATTTTCATCACACCTACTCGTAAATGGTGTTATTTCCTGCCTGTATACGGAAGGACAATGACCTAAATTGTTCCCGCGGGAGTAATGGCGAGATATTGCTCCCAAGGGAGTAATGACTCTCGTTTTAAAATTTGCAACTGATTTCGTACATCATTTCAGAACTAAGGAGGTATGATGTTCAGCCAAAAATTCAAAAAGTTTAATTTCATCTTTAAAATTTAGCTATATTCTAAAATTACATCACATACAATCTATACATTTCAATTTTTTCATTATTTTTAATATATAAAGTATTTATCATTAATTTTGGTAAATATTGTTATAATAATTTTGCAAAATCTGGTTGTTTAGCCATTCTAGTTCGAAAAATATGTCGTAATAACAAAACGCACGGAATGTTTGTACCGCGTTGCTAAGCAACGGCGCATGCGCGGGGCTGAGCGCTGTCATGTACGGACTCAACTTTTGCTGCCTAATTAACTTTATTGAATTTATCTTTGCTTTTTTTCCTCGCAAGTGTGATGAAAACCTTTGTGTGTAACTCGGGGCGTAAGAATATTACAAACGAGAGTCTAGTTAAATCGCTCCGGCAAGCCGTCGCGATTTAACTAGACTCTCGTTTGTGATTTTCAACTTACGCCCCATGTTGCACAATGTACTATTAGATGATTTTTTACGACGAGTCTGTCTAGTTAATCTTAGACCTTAGATAGGTTATAAAAGAAAATAAAACAAAAAAAACTACTAACTCGAACGAAATTATCTCGTGAGTGAGTCGGCTTTTCATCCCTTCACAGAAAAAAAGGATATCTTCAGCCAAGAATACCAATGCAAGAATATTATTATTTAAACATACGTAAATATTTTCTTGGGCGCCATACACGAATGGATCTATCCGACGGGCATATCAGTCGGACAAATCTGGCGTGCGTGTATTTCTTTTCTTTAGGAATTTAAATAAAAGTAAACAAACAATTTGTACATTCTCGGGTAGTTATAACATTTATTGGTTAACCAACCAAAAAGAGTATGATATAACCAAATATAAAAGCGCCTAGATCTGTCACTGAACGAACGACCTGACTTTAACCTACATTATTTGATCATGTAATGTTTTCATCTACCCTCAACTGGCTTAAGGAGCCATTGGAGGGTAGATTTTGTTTACTTTTATTTAAATACCTAAAAATACAGACATAGCTGTTGTCTTGACCAAGAGGATTTGTCTTCTATGAAGAATTTTTTTTTCTGTGTTGGAAAATGTACCATTTGGTTGAAGGCACGTACAGATTCAATATTATATTGGAGCAATAGCGTAAGTCCGCCAAATTGTACCTTTCGATCTAGACAATCAACATTTATGCACTAGGTTATTCGAGTAATCAAATCGTGTTTTTGTACTCGGCGGCCGTGATGCAGGCTCATTAGGAACAACTCCAAAAGCATGAATTTGTGTCATGGACGCTCAATGATATGTTTTAAATATTGTTTATACCAGAGACTATAGAGATATAGACCACCACAGCCTAAGAACTTTTTGAAGCTCCCTATTAGGGATGATGAGTTGATGACACATGTTGAATTAGGCAATACAATTTAGTTGATAGGATGCAAAATGATCAAAATATCAAAATAAAGTAAACATTTAAAAAATCTATTGATTTGGTGCAAAGATATCACGCTTCAAAATTTCAATTTTTTTCGAATTTTGAAAGTACGAAATTAAAAAAAAACCAATGATACCATTCGATTTCTAACATTTTATTGTGAAATAAATTGTATGACAACCATATACATAAACGCAATATTTCACTGTAAAAATAGCAATTTCATAATTTTTCCATACTTTAAACAGGGCAACTATGAAGCCATGACGTCACGGCTTTATATCATTTTGTTAGGAGCGTTTTGAGAAACAAAAGCGAATCACAGACTTTAAGTCTCTTTTCTGTCTTTTATGCTGATTTACGGCAATTGGCCCCATATAGACATTTGATCCTCACAACAAAACGAATCGAATCATACCACGCATGAAAAAAAATCATCTAGCCTATTGCGCCATCATCAAAGACAAAGCCACCTAAAGATGCCGAAAATGTAAGAGAAATGTTACCTGCACTGCTACTCCACCTAGTAGCTACTAGTGTACTACTAGAACGCTATTTGTTACTAGGTGGAGTAGTAGTACAGGTGACATTTCCTCTTACATTTTCGGCATCTTTAGGTGGCTTTGACATAGATGGCGCAATTGACAGGAGCTTCAAAAAGTTCTTAGGCTGTGGTCGTCTATATCTCTATAGTCTCTCGTTTATACAAACAGGGTTGTTAGTATTGTGACAGAGTTAATTATCTGTCTGTAAGGAAACCAAAAAATGTCCTAAAATATACAACAGACTGTCGAACGATACTTATATTGAAATTATACTAGATTGTTTGACTAGGGTCTAAAGTAAGCCATATTACCACGAGGTGGTTATTTTCTCGAACGAAGAGCGTGAAAATTGTTGGAGTGGTAATATGGCTTTTAGACCATAGTCATACATACTATTTTTCACTTCGATTGCGAGAAAAAAAAAGATATTTACACATAACGACTAATGTAAGGTGAAAATATGGTTTAACATGAATCTTTTTATTTTTTTAACTGTATTGACACATATACAAAATATAAACACCGCGAATAAATGCCACAGACGACGGTATAATTAGCGCTTTAAGGCGCTTCCAAACCACTTCCAAAAGATTTTGTCTTTTTTTAATAATATTTAATTAAAATAGGAATTGCTTTTCCTGATTGGTCGATTTTAATATTGCTGTATTCTGATTAGTTGATATAAACACAATGTTTATTTCAAGACTTTAATTATTTAAACAATATATGTATATACGCAAACAATGTATATACGCAACTAAAAAGAACTCAGTGTTCCGATTAACTTCGATATGAGTTGTGATTGGTGGAGTTAATATGGTGAAGTGTTCTGATTGGTCAAATTAAAATGTTCTGTAAGTCATAATTATGTATACATATTAGCACTACTGTACTACTTTAGTCCGCCTTCGTAAGCCTAATATGACAGACTTTTTGAGCATGAGAAGTGAAATAGTACATTACTTCTTCACTTCTCATGCATTTACTTAGCTTCTTTATTACTTAGCTTCTTTATTTGACCGCCCTAGGTACCTAGGGCGGTCAAATAAAGCAGCGCTCAGATCGCAGGTATTTGTGGCCCGAACCGAAGGTAAGGGCCATAAACAAGCGATCTGCTGAGGCCTTCCTTATGACCGTGGTGCGTACATAATTTTACGTCTTCTCGTGGGTGTGAAGTGAGATTTACCGCTGCGCTCTAGGGCGGTAAATCTCACTTATCGCCCAGAGTGACGTAAAATAATATAAAACATTTCAAAATGCAGTTGTACATCTATTTAAATAAATAAAATAAATAAATATTTGGGGACAATCTTACACATTCACTCACCGTTAAGAGATTTGCCCGAATTAAATTTACACACTGTATATTCAGGTATCTAAGTAATGTAAGTTATCATTGTGTAATAGATAATACATATGAATTATGTATGTATATTAATGCAACAATCTCCGGATGTGCCGGTTCGGTGGTCTGTCGCCAGATCTAGGAGCGAGGCCTTTTCAATTATTGTGAAGGATTCCTGTTACTGTAACTTAAACTGGCCACTGAGGTCGTTGCAATAGAAACATTATACATACATGTTTGGGGCTTTTCAGAAAAAAAAACCATTTAAAAAAATACGCCAATTTTTCTTACAAAATTTTTACTCAGTTTTGTGACGGTCCATACAGAATGTAAGTAAGTGCGTTACAAAACTGACAAAAAAATTGGGACACCTTTTATTATTTTTTCTACTCCGGTACTTTTATCTGTCAATTATATAGTCCCGCCAACGAATATAAAAGCATGTCTTATGACATTTCAAAAAAGTCTATCTTGTCTATTCTTCATAAAGAGCCTAGGGTTATTATGTGATAAAAAGCAACTGCTAACAGTGGTGCCCTGTGAACCCAACAGATAATAAAGAAAAACAACACTAAATTTACAACGAAAATCAAAACTGCCAACTTAACAAACAACTGAATTCATATGGTTTGGAACAATAACAAAACTAAAATAATTACTGCCAACATAAGGAAAACAGCGGTATTAGACATTGCAACATGCAGGGCCCAATCTGTAAGGTTGGTAGGTGTAACTAAATGTAGGGCCCGTAGGGAGCTGAAGGAGGGCAGGGAGAGGCAGGGTACACAACAGATTGGGCCCTGCAGGTTGCAATGTCTAATAGCCGTTTAAAGCAAGTAAGTTGATGACATTTGAAAAAATATATATTACCGTGTCTATGATTACGTTCTCTCAACTGTCATTTGCTACCACTTTTCAACTTCTCGCTATTTCTTAAAGCAAACTGCGTTTAATCTTGTGCTTTATTTAATCACTAGTCGTAGAAAAAGTAATGTATGCAACGTTGTATAAGTAGGTCAAAAAAGGCTCATGGCGTCTTTATTAACAATTTTCGGCTTCGCCTCAAATTGTTACACACGCCACTCACCTTTTTTGAACCCTCTTATACAACTATTGCATAAAATACTATAAATCGATAGTCCTCGTGATTCACAGTGGAAAATAACCCAATTTTTTTAGATTTTCCAAAGAAAGTAAATAGTAACATAATGTCTGAAAATAATAAGACTTACAAAGGTTTTGATGGATTTAGATAAAAATAATCTCGTGAACCGTGAGAGTTTTTAGCTGAAACTCAGTATTTAGTAATTAGAATATACTTAGTCTTACAAGACTCACAAAATTAGAATTATAAAGGTCAAATTGGTTTAAAGTTTTGAAGGCTGGAATGTGGCCCGTGGCTAGGGCTGCCATCCGTCCGGGTTTCCCCGGATTTGTCCTAGTTTGGAGGCCGTCCGGGGTGCGTCCGGGGGGGTTTTCAATAAGTGTCCGGGGAAAACCCGGACACTTTTTATGTGAGGAAACAATCCATTGAATTTAATTATTTAGTGCTGATTTGGAGACGTCCGGGGAAAAAATGCGTTTTGCGCCAAATGTCCGGGTTTTTTAAATTATTGTCCGGGTTCGGCGAATTTAGAGATGGCAGCCCTACCCGTGGCCATATGGCCATATGGTTCGTCTAATACTAGTATATCCCAAGGCTTGTGTGTCTTGTTGCTCTACGGATACCTGCAACTCCAGAGGTGTCACATGCGCGTTGCCAAACCTATAAAAAAAGGATTCACTGTGTTGGTTAAAAGGACAAGAGAGACATCGTCGTCATCATTTTTGAGCACAAACTAGAATAACAAAGTATATATACCTATACGATTTCAGTATTAATGATTGAATTAAGTATTTAGTAGATTGCAAGGTTTAAAAAAGGGACCAAGGCTAATGCAATTTACTGAATTTAAAGGACCTCTCACCATAACTTAAACGGGCTCAGGGCCTTGGCTTGGCGAGGGACCGCTCAACATTGACGATGTCAAGATTTTTGAGATAGGAGTTTGCGTCATAGAGAATTAAAGATGTTGATAAACTTTTTGGGAAATATTTTCAAAGGATTAAGCTTTTGTATTAGTTTACTTGTATTATATTAAGATTGGCATTAAAATTATAAATCTTTTCAACCCCATCCAAGTGTTGTCAATCTGGAGTTAATTCGGTTTTCCTCTTCTAAATGAGCTGTAAAAAAATTGTTTCTTTGCCTGTAAATTAGGTAAGCTGTAAAGAATCCAGTTCAATTTACGGCGCATCTAGTACCTGATTAAATAATATTATTTAACCTCTAACGGTCTACTTTTACTTTTAATAACTATTTAACATAATGAATCGAGGAAGCGTACGTTTGTTAAAAACGCGGAAGCAACTGCTTCGTTCTCCAGGTATCAAGGCGCAATATAAGTATTTACCTTGACACTGTTACTGTATAATTTAGTCAATTAATATGAATTGACAAATTATGTAGATATAATAAATGAAATAAATCTAAATAATTAACTTTAAAAATAAAACTAAAATATATCTAAAAGCGGTATGCAATCTGCGGCATGGTACCGAAGACGCTGGCAGCAATTCCTCTTTGGATTGCTAAACTAATTCATTCATTGAAATGTTTTGACCTTATATCAAATTATCAATCCGAATTACTTGAATTTAGAAGCATACTTGTACTGAAAAAGTTGATTATATTTTGACTCCCACACCACCTCAATTATTTTTATGAACAAAATATCAATCATTTTGGAAAAATTTGGAATGCATATTATATCGGGGAACTTTCATACACAAGCTGAAATGTAGAATACTATGTAAATGTGCTGAAGACTATCTTTAAATATTTGACATACCATGGCGCTACCCTAAATAAAAAAAAGGTTAATAATCATTCAATAAAATGTAATAAAATGTATTAGCCGTGGGGTGCCCGGCCTTAGAATTGTCCCCCACCATATCGTCCCGTGGTTGCAGCAGGAGTCTGCTAAGGGAATATACCGGCAGATGGGCAGCAGCATCTTCCGAAAGCCTAAACAACAATAAACAAAAAAAAAAGGGCGCGCCAAACCGCAACCCCCCCCCCCCCCCTAAAGGGGAGGCCTAAGTTCAGCAGTGTACGTCTTATGGCTGAGATGATGATGATGATGAAAATGTAAGAAACAGAAAAAAAGCCAATTTCGAGGAAGGTCTCATATACAGTAGATTGGGCAGTAAGATATGACCTAGATATTTAATTCGCCCGGTACGAAACCTTGAAAAACCTTGTATGTTTAATTAAGTAGTTCCTTTTTATAAATTCTTTGGAATGTTGTAATTTTTTTCTGTAGCTTTTTTTTCTGATGTTCATAAGTACATTGTAAGGTGTCTAAATTGAAGAATGAGTTAGTATCTTTTTGAATTCCGACTACATTGTCATATGACTAAGTTACTAAGGTTGATTTCTTCCTCTACCTGGCATTATCCCGGCTGTCCGGGTCCGTTTCCCTGATCGTTTTTTTCTACTTTTCCCGGACCTGGGCATTATGATTGACATCCTATCATTATTATTATCCTTTCTAACATCGAACACTTTATTCACATACATACAAATAATTCTTAAATAATATTTACCGTCTATTGAAACAATAACACGGTGCAGTTACGATTACACCGAATAATTACATTTACCGGTAAATAGTGGGGCATTTAGTTCGACCTTACGCTCGCTTTGACACTTCACCGGGTTTTGGCGGCAAGCGCGCGCGTTCTGCAGCCAACTTTTTAAATTTACTTTTTAATTTTACTTGAGTGTCGAGTGAATGGAAAATGTTTTGATGTGTAATCTGTGAAGTGTATGTGTATGTGCTGTAGTTTTCAGGTTGGTGGCAAGGTTAAGGTTACTAAGATTTAGAATAAAGCAGCCAAGCATGATGTTTGTTTACATTGAAATGTTCTGAGCGATGAAATTTAGGTACTGTGACATTGATAATAAATTAATCAGAATATGTTTATACAGCGAAATTTTTTTTTTCGAGCAGTGTTTTACCTAAACTTGCTAGAAATAATATAATAGTAACATAATTTAACTGAGAATACTAAAGGAATTGACAAAATAAGTACGCAAAAAAAAAAAAAAGTGTGAAAAGTGCTATGTAAATTGTTTCAAAGATATTTTTTATATTATCATACAACATCTGCATCTGATTATTTAAATAAATAAACAGGCGTGTTATATTATATAACACTATAATTGAGACATAGAGACTGAAAAACATACAAAAACCATTGATATTGAACCTAGAATTTTTGACCATTTTTAGGGTTCCGTAGCCAAATGGCAAAAAACGGAACCCTTATATTTTTAAATTGAAGCACTAGGCGACGAAATAAACAATATGAATATTATAGGAACAAATATTTATGATAAACAAACAAATGCCCTTACTGAGATTGGAACCCGGATCAGAACCTCCGGTTTTTTTCCTAGTGTCCATACCGTTCTTTTGCGTAGAGTTTACGGACATTACCGGCTTCAGATGGACATATCCGGGTCCAAAGACATACCTAGGTACCTAACAATAAGGGTATGCAAAGATTTCAGTTACTTTCGCTGCCTATATGCAAATGTCTGGTCTGTATAATTGAATCTTTGCCGATAGTTGCGTAGTCGAAGTAGGGTTTGCCAACAACCAACAATGCAGTTTTCACATTGGCAGTGCTGATTATTGGTTGTCCGGACAGTTGGTTCATTAATATTACGCAAATACGCACTT
Source organism: Pammene fasciana (assembly GCA_911728535.1). Classification (NCBI taxonomy): domain Eukaryota; kingdom Metazoa; phylum Arthropoda; class Insecta; order Lepidoptera; family Tortricidae; genus Pammene; species Pammene fasciana. The sequence goes on along the minus strand of OU452294.1, from coordinate 10,129,328 downwards.
TATGGTTGAATTATTTTTATTTATCGTATGGCTATTGGCTACACGTCACTGGATATAGAGAGGCATTTCTTCTCTCAGATGGTAATTAATAGTAGTGGGAAAGTAGATGGTGAAGAAAATCCAGTGAGTGCTGCGAGGTCTAGATGGGACAGTGCAGCTGCCAAGTTTGTTACTCTTTTAGCACCACCCAGGGATCACGTGTAGGGTTATCTAAGATGTTTCCAATAGACGCAGAGTAACATTGATCCCCTATGGTTGAAAAGCACAACCCGAGCCAAAACCCGATTACTCAAGATTTTGTTTATTGTACACTCGCCATCAGATATATCGGAGCGGCCAAGGTGGTCACAAATATCTGAACCACGCCTCTATTGTCAAGGCGATAAACATGTTCAGATATTTTTGAGTACCCTGGCCGCTCCGATATATTTGATGGCAACATACCCACCAGAGATTTAGTCTAGTCTCGAAATGCTTAATTTTGATGCAAATGCATGCAAAATATATAAATAACTCCAATATATTGATATTATTTATTTTATTAAGTAGGTAATATCGTCGGTAAAAATTATCCATTCTAAACAAAGTTCGCGGCAAACCTTTAAATTAGGAGTTTTTATACACAATTAATAAACAAATTAGTTAAAATCTTTAGAAATTACGCTGCGTGCAGCCGGATAAATACAACTTGTGTTATGGTTTTATGCAAGTACTTGCATAATTCGACCGTGACCGGTTACGCAAGCACAACTGATGAGATTGTTACCATAGCTACAGAAAACGAGAAGTATGAGCCCAGTCGAGGCCCAACACACAGGGGAATCCAGCACAGATCTTAGTTGGATTCAGTTAATCGAACTAGCGGAGCGTAAGCGAAGTAAGTTCTTACAAACAACTCTAGACCGAACTGTCACCTGGCTACTGGGACGTCTCGGCATTTGGGTGACTTTTTGATTTCGATAGTTTGTCCGACGATAACTTTAGTAACGTTTTTCTGATCTTTATGAAACTTGGGGCTGTAGCAGAGACACATATAATTTGTAAGTTCGTATATGAGCAGGATCGATCAAGTGGTTATGGAGCTAGAAAGAGAAAAAAAAAATCCTCTGAAGGGTCTTGTTATATTGGTCAACTCGTTTGCAAGTAAATCGCGAGTTCTCAGTTCGAGGCGGACTACTAGTGATAGACAAAATTTTGCAGGAAGGCGAAGAATTGTCCGTGAGTTTAATTGGTTTTTGTATGGAGTCCATTAACAATTTTCCGCTTGCAGGCTAAATTGTCTATGGTTGTCTGAATTATTATTTTGACTAAAACGGGACTTAATCGCGTACGCTTGTGCGATATTCACGTGTCTGTGTTTGGCATGTCTGGCTAAATTCCGATCTAGGCTGAAGTTGCGGCGTATACACGGAAAAAAATACATTTATCTCAAAAAAAAGTATTTATTTATTTATTTATTTAAACTTTATTGCACAATAAAGGGAGTACAAACGGCGAACTTAATGCCAAAAGGCATTCTCTACCAGTTAACCGTCGGGCCAAACAGAGAATTATTACTATATTCTTTTGTAAATTCCGGGATAAAAAACTGTTTGTAATCGCAAGAAGTTAATTCGTGGAAATTCCAAAGTTTTATTAAGTATAACTATCAAAGTTTTATTAAATGTGTATGTAATTACAACTAAACTTTAGTGTTAATGGCAAAAAAAATAGTTGTCACGCCGTAAACATTTGTAATTTTTAGAAAAAAAATCCGTGTACAGAGTTAAGGATGTCGAAGTTTATGGAAGGTCAAGGGGTTGTAAATCACGACTCACGAGCCGAAAGCTTTTACTTTTTATATTTTGGGCCATTGGGATTATAATGGTGAACGTTTAAATAAATAAAAAAATGCAAATTAATAAAACATGCTTGTAAGCTTTGTGGGATTCAAACTCAAACTTATCATTACGTGTCCTAAATATCCTAGTATTAGTATCCAACTTACAACTTTAGCAATCGGAAGAAATTCTTCTTCTCTTTCTTTTATATATGTCGGTCTTGCCAATCCAGTTGGGGGCTAATTTGCTGACTTATTAAATATAGTTTTCATAATAACAAGTTATAAACATTGTTGTCTCTAGTTAACCTTCCCAAATTGCATCAGATCTGGGTTAGATTAATATAATATTGCAGCGTTCATATTTAGGTAACACCAAAACCAGTGCATATTGCAATCATTTTATATCTGCTAGATCATTAAAATTTAATGGAACATTTTTAATAAACCTAGAGCGGTATTCTAAGTTTAAAAGCACGTAGTAATCGCAGTACCTACGCTCCCTGATTTATCTTTGTGAGTAATTCCCATAGGGAATGACTGTTCTCATTGCATATTTAATTTAATAATATAATAATAATATGTTAGCCTCTATACGTCCCACTGCTGGGCACAGGCCTCCTCTCATGCACGAGAGGGATCAGGCTATAGTCCCCACGCTGGCCCAAAGCGGGTTGGGAACTTCACATACACCTTTGAATTTCTCCGCGGATGTATGCAGGTTTCCTCACGATGTTTTCCTTCACCGTATAGCGATTGGTAAATATCAAATTATATTTCGTACATAAGACACTTCTTGTCTAACCGCGTAGTGAAAGTGTGGAACAGTTTGCCCGAATCAGTGATCAGTGCACCCTCAGTGAACTCTTTTAAAAATAGACTAGATAAACATTTTCAAAATGGACAAAACACAAGTGGACATTGATATGCACGTATCAGCTATAAGCTGCCTGTGCATTAATAAATAATAATAATAAATAAGTTCCGAAAAACTCATTGGTACGAGCCGGGGTTTGAACCCGGGACCTTCGGATTGAAAGTCAGACGTCATTACCGTCAGGCTACCAACGCTTACGCTTATTACGCTTATTTAATTTAAATTTTCGTGTAAGTTGAGCAGAATGTTTCTGAATTTTTGACAATGTTCTGCGACTTGTAACCTTGCTAACCTCAGTTTTTTTGTACTTACATTTTTGAAATCCTGCTCGCACTGTAAGTACCTCTACTCGACGAAATGTCTTTAAAATGAAATCTGTCAAGAAATATTCCATACTCGCAGACGCGAAGGTCAAACGTCTTAAATATTGGCTTATTCTAAAAACCGGTTAGTTTACGTAAAAGTAAACAATTAACTTTGGCTATGATATGTTTAATGCAAATATCAAGGTTATTACGACACGGGGTCAAGGAACTGTTGTATAAAATAAATAAAAATAAATAAAAAATAAATAAATATTAGGACAATCTTACACAAATCAACCTAGTCCCGCAGTAAGCTCAATAAGGCTTGTGTTGTGGGTACTAGGCGACGATATATATAATACATAGATATAGATAAATACTTAAATACATAGAAAACATCTATAACTCAGGAACAAATATCTGTGATAAGCACACAAATAAATGCCCTGACCAGAAAAAATTGTATAGAAATATTGAGCATTGGATGCCCGGAGCATCCTATATCGCGACTAGATTATCGAACGAGCGCAGTGAAGTTCTTACAGGCAACTATGGATACAACACAACGGAACGGTCAGCTGCATTTCGATGGCCTTTTTATTTTGAATTGTTGTTTCGCGATAATTTAGTAACGTTTTTCTGATCTTTATAAAATTTGTTAGGGGTAGCACAGATTAATATAATTTAAGGTTCCATCTATATCTGAATTTTGTTGTTATGAAAATCGTTTATTATGCTTTTCAAGCGTATGCTAACTGAAAATATGAATTTTGTTTGTATGAAAAGTGAACCGCACCCATCTGTATCTGTATCTGTTATACGAGCAGGATCGATCAAGGGGTTATACGAAGCTAGAGGTTCCGGGTTCGAAGCCCGTTAAGGGCATTTAACTTATCACGAATTTTGTCCGTGAGTTACCTGTATAATATATTTGTACGACGCCTTTATTAACAAGGCGATATACTGCATGTTCAGATATTTTTTAATACCTTGGCCGTTCTATACAGGGTGTAACAAAAAGTAACAAAAATACTGGTGATCCGTTTAAGAGCATTATTGGTATCGTATTGCGAGTAAGAAAAAGTAGAAGAAAACCTTTTTGGAAGCGAATATTTTTTTTCTTGTATGGAACACGTCCTCCGAGCCGGCCAACCCTCCATACAAAACCAAAAAAAAAATTCGCGTAAAAAAATTTTTTCGGTTTGGGGCCGTATTGATTTGTGAAAGATTATCCCCAAATATTTACTTAAAAAAGTAAAACCATCGGTTTCATAAATACACAATGATTTACTTTCACGAGGGACGAAAAGTGTTAAATTTCACATTTTGCGAAAGCTGAAAGCCACATCGCGAAATCGCGAATGCACGAATGTTTCGCCATTTGTTTACAATTTGACTATAACCGGTTAGCGGTGTAACAGACAAATTGGCTGAAGATGATAGTTATAAATATAAATGTCAAGACCATATTTCGACATGGAGTCAAACAACTGGTGCTGTTTAGGAAGAAGCGACGACCTTGCAGTGAATGTTATAAACAAGAGGCTCTTCTCTACCAAGGGCCATCACGGGCCATCATAAGTGTCTTTATCATCATAAAGCTCGGTCTATTTTTAGGACAAGTACAATAACCCAGTGTCCTAAAAATAGGACATCTTATTTTGAATTTTCATCTCTCTAGCTCAGCTGGAATAAGGGCTTTAGGGACGTTCATTGATGGCGAGTGCTTGTATAGTTTAGTTTACTGTTGCGAGTACCATCTGTTATCAACGTCAAATGAAGTTATAACGGAGTTAGCTCCGCTCGAAGTGGAAACCCGGCTTAATTTTGATAAAAAAGAGAGGCCATTATAATGGATAAAAATCATAACAATCATGAAAACTATATTGAATTAAAATTGCCGAGTATTTTTTTTAAATATTCATATAAAGTTATCTTTAAGTGTTACAAAACGTCATATATTAAAAAAAAACCCTTCGGAGTGTATTGTGATGGATCGGAAACTTACGGCCGGCCAAGAGCATGTCGGGCCATATTTGATGTTGGTTTACATCAAATGTGGCCCGACATGCTCTTGGCCGGTTTTATTTTGAATTACGATAACTTACTTACTTCGCTGGCTCAGCGACCCAAAATGGATCTTGGCCTCCGACACCAGATTCCGCCATTCGTTCCGATCCTGTGCGATCCGTCGCCAATCAGCCGCTCGAATGTCGCTCAGCTCGCACAGGTCCTTCTGGACCACGTCGATCCACCGATACCTAGGCCTTCCGATAGGACGTTTCCCACTTGGTCGTCCCAGGTATGCTCTCTTGGCCGCTCGATCCTCTCCCATTCTCTCCACATGGCCGAGCCAGCGAAGTCGCGCAGCTTTGCTTTCGCCGATGATGTTGGGCTCGCCCACTAGTTCTTCCACCTCCACGTTCTTCCTCACTCTCCAACTCTCCAAGAGCCGAATTACGAGAATTACGATAAACGCTACGTTAATCGCGATGCGTTAGTCGCATATAATTTTACACCATATAATCTATATACCAAACATTGTTTTTCGCGGTCAATGCAGCGACAATCGCAGAGATGCAAACGGCAAACGCATTCTAACGCATTTAACGCTTGGATTTCTGCACAAAGCGATCACGCGCTTTTAATATTTTTTTTGATCCATGTTAGTGAATAGGGGAATAACTGCAATGTTCTGCCACCAGAGTGCAGCACTAGCACACCGGTAAACCATAGAGTTCATAATACATACTAGGCCTTAAACAGTTTTTTACAAGTTTTCATAGATAATAAATAACGAATAAATATGTCATTTATGCACCAAGGCGGTTTGTTTACAGAGGGCGTATCGTGAAACGAAAGAATCGAAATTTTGACTTTTGCCTCTCTATCGGTCTAATATGTAAGAGTGACAGAGAACCAGGTACCTAACGAAACTTTTATTTCCGTGTTTCGGGGTAGGCCCTCTTGTTGTGTTAGTGCCGCCCCCTAAGTTTTGCGTAATATTCCCTATTGACCTATTGCAACTATAGACCGCAGCGACCTATTTCACCCGGCTCTACCTGTCTTGTCTATGTCTAGTCTTCATTTATGGTATGTTACGTCACTTGTAAGTGCTTACACTAAGGCACTGGTCCCACCGTGAGCTAGTAAGCTATGAGCTATCGGCTATAAACACGAACAAAAGATAAGCACTCCCGTGTAAATAAAAGAGACACGGCGATATTTATAGTTACTCGCCCAGCGGTGAGCTATAAATATCGCCGTGTCTCTTTTATTTACACGGGAGTGCTTATCATTTGTTCGTGTTTATAGCCGATAGCTCATAGCTTACTAGCTCGCGGTGGGACCAGTGCCTTAGTATGAACATCTTTTATAGGTACAGTCACTTGTAATGTCTTCACGGAAAGAAAAAAATACAAATAAAAATAGGACAGTTAGTAAAATAGATTATTGTAACCGATACTACAATCTTGTAAGGTAAACAACCTACTCTATTTTTACGTTGCTGTAAAAAATAGTGAAATCACTATTGGTGTGCCTATAATAGTTGAAGAGTTCCCTCGATTTATCCACGATCCCATCATCAGATCCGAACCGGGTGACAATGAAACCACTGTGAAGTATAAAAAAAATATTTTCCAAATAGGTCCAGCCGTCTTCGAATAATCGGTGAACATAAAATAAAGACTGTGTACGTTAAAATCCGGCCACGCATGGTATGGTACATCTCCCTTTCGGATACACATTTTCAAGCAGTTCTTTTTTATAAATAATCTCTAATCATAGTAATATATAATAAAAATAGAATCATATTACAATTGTATGGGCTTGTCTCAGTTTTTACTGAAGGTATGTCATCATATCTTTAATGTTTTGTCCAGCGTTTTTTGATAATCTTCACTCGCTTCCTGCTACAATACCACAATTGTATTTATATATTCACAACCGGTTTTATGGTCAATAGAATGTCATCTTACAAGAAAAAAATGTTTTGAAACTCTATTCTACTTGAGGTAGTCAGGAAAACTTTCTACTCCAAGCACTGAAAGTAATTTTTATATGGCAGCCATTTTTTTGTCAAAAAGTCAAACTCACCAAAGTTAGAACACCTCCGAACTATTTCAATCTAAATACACTTAGAAAAATGTTAGCTATGGTGAAAAGAGAATTTAATAAGGTATCATTTGATTCATCTTATTTATAATAAAAAACTATTTTTGACAGGAAAATTTGGTAAACACTGTCAGAACACTGTGGACAAAAAAATATAGGCACTGTGGAATATATAGTGATCAAACTCATAGACAACGTAACGTTTACATTATGTTTTAAATTTTATTATGTAGCTTGATAACCCCAAATTATTAATTAGAAGTGTTGGTTGAATATGCACATTCAATAAAAAGATGTACCATACCATGCGTGGCCGGATTTTAACATACACAGTCTTTAAATACCTACATAAAAAAAACAAAGATCCCGACGAATTGAGAATCTCCTTCTAAATCTTGAAGTCGGTTGAAAACCACTTTATTCCAAGCTGAAATCCCAAATTTCCAAGAAAAATTTAGTAGGCACAACTTTAAATAAAACGCCCCCTTTTTTGCTAAACAAATCTTGCGTTATCATTGCTAACAAGTCATTTGAATATAATAGGATACGGGTCCCTTTCTACAATGGTTCCCACGATTCTCGCTTCCATAGTGTTACGCAAATCAATTACTATAACTAGCTACTAATCATTTGCGCAAGAATGATCTTAATTTCTGATCACGATCCGCTGTGGGATAGTTCTGGCATTTTGGGAAAGTTCAAACCTAAGAAAATTAAGTAAGAGTAATTGTGACAGTGCACAGAAAAATGAAGTATCGAGAAAGTGGGTCCTTTCAGTAAGTCTTGATTATATCATTTTGAACACCTTACCTAATTAGCTACTTCTGCTGCTGACTGCATGTTAGTTGAATACATATTAAATTATATTTTCTAGTCGCTTTTTGGTGAAAAACACTGAGGAAACTGGAACTAATCCCAATAAGGCCTAGTTTCCCTTCTGCATTGGAAGGTCAGATGCCAGTCGTTGGCTAAAAAAACTAGGTCCTACGCCGATTAAGTAATATATTGCCAAGGCTCGCTTGAGCCATGGCAAAAACCGGGACGCTAGGAGAATAATTGACGTGTATTCTATGACTATGACATTTCAAGTGTAGGTACTGAAATAGTTATTTGTGCAACAAGAGAGGAAAGTTGGTTTTTCTTGCGAGTGTTGATTTTGAGCCCCGAGTAACCGAAAGATTCTATTATTGAATCACGAGCGAGTTTGAATCTTGAGCGTAGCGAGGGATATTAAGAATACGAGATGTAAAAAAACTTTTCTCTCGTGTGACACATACAACTTTTCACCTCAGTAGTGAGAACATATTCAAGTTAAAAAAACACATTTATTTACATTCCCGAATGAAAGGCATCATCATTATGACGAAAAGCTTTTAAAAACAAAATTTCACCCCCTGGAGTGAGGAAAGTAGCAACTTTCGTCACTCCCTGGAGTGATGAAAGTCGCACTTTCATCACTCCAGGGAGTGAGGAAAGTAGGCTTGTTCGAACTGCTGAGATGAAAAGTATATTGCTCGCAATTCTCACTCACTAAATGAAAATAAAGACATCAACGCGCCCTTGGAGACAGCTACGATTAGTAGGTAACCTAACAACCCCCTAAAATATATATTGGTACACACTTTTCTCACTGACTGTACCTAGTAAATAGCATTGTCATGTTAATTACGGAAGTATACCAAATTCCTGCTCAATCAAACACTGGGAAGCGGTTAAAATTTAATTTACAAGATTTGAAGCAAATAACCCCGTATATTTGCTTCAAATCTAATCTAAATAAAAGTGTGTAAAAAGGTGTTATCGAACGAGCGGAGCGTAAGCGAAGCGAGTTCTTACAAACAACTTCTGGCTACTGGGACGTCTCGGCATTGCGGTGGCTATTTGACTTTGAGAGTTTGTTCGGGGATAGCTTGAGTAGCGTTTACTTGATTATCATGAAATTTGTTGAGTTTGTAGCAGAGATACATACAATTTGATATTTTGTATATGAGCAGAATTGATCAAGGGGTTGTGGAACTAGAAGGTGCGAAAAAATTATCATATGGGTCTTGTTATATTGGTCATCTTGTTTGCAAGGAAATCACGAGTACTCAGTTTGAGGCGGATTACTAGTATTATATTACACAATAACTTCTGTAGGGGAAGATGGGGAGGCTTCGTACACTTTTTTTTCGGAGCCTTATAAAACAAAATGTAACAGACATTGTACAATGAAACTAATGTTATATTATTGTCCATTTATCTGCCTATAATAATAGCGCATTTCTGGCTTGATATAAAGCAACTTGCCCAAGCTATAACGATTTTTCCAAAAAATGGGAACTGTACGAATTCACCCCACCACGCGGGGTAGCTTCGTACACTATTCGTTTCTCCCGAGGATTAATTATATTACCAGCTATTTCACCAGTTTCAATCACCTTTTAAACATATCTTACTGACCTGTTTTTGCAATTATGATATTCTTGATTTTAACTTACATGGGGTGCATTCGTACAGTCTGCAATTACATACATTTTTAGTGTACGAAGGTACCCCAATCCAACGGACCACCAAAAAATCAAAATAAAAAATATCGTTAATGTAATCCCAAAAGTATTGTTTAAATAACAATATTTAGCATATATTTACATACAACACTAAAGCATTTTTTCTGAGTTCATTCAAACTTTTTGGAAACAAACGCATTCAAAGGAGAACTCAAAATTGCTTGCGAGTGGCGAAAACACATATCAGCTCTTTCTGGCGAAATCTTGTATCGCACTGCCATTACTTTTGGAAGGTAGCCTATGCATGTAAGTAGTCGTGTTGTATACAAATATGAACGCTTCAGCGTGTTGGATAGCCGAGATATGACCACTGTACGAAGGCTCCCAGTGTACGAATCCACCCTGTCTTCCCCTACATTGTATTGTTAATAAATTCTTCCTTCTGTTTAGGCCAATTTAATAACATTTATTTACATAATTAAATATACACTACACTACACTACAGTACTACAATATGTACAGCACTACAGTACAAATATTAAACTAAATTAACTAGTAGTCCGCCTCGAACTAAGAACTCGCGATTTACTTGCAAACGAATTGACCAATATAACAAGACCCTTCGGAGGATTTTTTTTCTTCTTCTAGCTCCATAACCACTTGATCGATCCCGCTCATACACGAACTTACAAATTTTATGTATCTCTGCTACAGCCTCAAGAAATTTCATAAAAATCAGAATAACATTACTTAAGTTATCGTCCGACAACTATCGAAATCAAAAAGCCATCCAAATGCCGAGACGTCCCAGTAGCCAGGTGACAGTTCGGTCTGGAGTTGTTTGTAAGAACTCACTTCGCTTACGCTCCGCGAGTTCGATAACCAGCTCAAGTCTAAACTAGGCCCTTGCGGCATTGTACCAAGGATGCTGGCGGCATTTCCTCGTTGTATCGCCATGTAGGCCAATTAATTTTGATATTATAAACCTTAAACTATATTATTTTATTATTCAAAGACAATAAACATATAATTGCTCATTACAACATCAATGCTTGGAGATAATAGCAGTTTCGACAATATACTTGTAGGGCACTTATAAATAATTGCATGCGTATTCAAATGTCCATTATGAATTTATTATTATGCAAGTGACCTTTTCGACAAAGTACTTATAGTGATATCTATAGGTCTGTTGTAAGAAAATTTGTAGGTAGCTAGTAGTCCGCCTCGAACTGAGAACTCGCGATTTTAGCCAACGAGTTGACCAATATAACAAGGCCCTTCGGAGGATTTTTTTTCTCCTTCTAGCTCCATAACCACTTGATCGATCCTGCTCATATACGAACTTACAAATTTTATGTATCTCTGCTACAGCCCCAAGAAATTTCATAAAGATCAGAAAAACGTTACTAAAGTTATCGTCAGACAAACTATGTAAATAAAAAAGGCATCCAAATGCCGTGAGGTCCCAGTAGCCAGGTGACAGTTCGGTCTGAAGTTGTTTGTAAGAACTCACTTCGCTTACGCTCCGCGAGTTCGATAGTTTTAGGAAAAAGTGATCACACGATTTTCACTCATTATTTTGACACAAACGTGATTTAATCGCGTACACTTGCCTACTTTTATTATTTACCTGACGTTTCGAGAGTGTCGTGACGCTCGTGGTCAGAGGCTGACTCACACTGCACATTGCAGACTGTGCTGCTGTGCTGTAGTCTGCCTGCGACCACGAGCATCACGACACGTACGCGATTAAGTCCCGTTCTTGTCATAATAATCTGTACTTTTTGGCATCCAAAAATAAGTTATCTTGTGTCCAAAAAGATAAGTGGTAGTGGAGTTGTTTTTTATATTATTATTTTAAAATAAACTGGAGCAGACTTTTCGTAAAAATCACAACAAACACACACTTTCTGACATAGTCACCATATTTTTGTTGGTAATTAATGGTTCTTTAACAATTTTTGTTTTACTACAAATACCTCATTCATTGTCAAGTCCGTGTTGCTCTTCGGCTGCGAAGCGTGGAGAGTGACAAAGGGGCTGACACACAAGCTACAAGTGTTTGTCAATAAGTCCCTTCGGTCGATCCTCCGCATTTTCTGGCCGGAGACTATAAGAAATGAGGACTTGTGGAGTATATGCCATCAGTCTCCGATCGCCCAGGAAGTAGCGCTGCGGAAGTGGAGATGGATCGGACATACTCTTCGAAGAGGAGCGTCGGATAATGCCAGTATCGCATTCGAGTGGCGGCCTCAGGACAGTTTAAGCGAGCCAGCGCTGCGGACGCCCTGTACACACGTGGCGGATCTTGTGCGGGCCCTATGCACCTCCGTGCCCTAGCTCCGGGAGGGGGGGAGGGGGGTGCTCCGGGGTGCCCTAGGAACAACAACAACAAATACCTAAGTGTATCCGGCATTAGATAAAAACATAAAGCATTCCGTCACGTGTTACAACTGTGCCTACGATGCACAACTTTGCCTGGCTTGAAAAACATGGTTTTCTTCACCTTCTTCTTCTCGTGCCATATCCTATCGGATGTCGGCGATCATCATGCGAAAGTTTTCTCTGTTCTTCGTCGTTCTGGAGAGAGTGACGGCGTCTTTTATACCGGTCCGGACCCTAATATTTTTACTCCACGTTGTTCTAGGTCTTCACCAAACAGCCATTTATATCTTATTCCTGAGATGGCTGCCTTTCTCCCTTCTCAGCGATAAGGTATAAATGGTATTTGGTGAAGAAAACCTTGTTTTTCAAGCCAGGCAAAGTTGTGCATCGTAGGCAAAGTTGTAGCACGCGACGGTACTTTATTATTAAACTGGTAAAAATACTTAGAGTGCAATATTCTCGTAAAACCAGTCCAACTCAAGTGTAATAGTTGCGTGTTAGCAAAGTCAATGTAGCGATCAGTGTAATGATCATTATGATACACACGCTCGCAATCATGCAAAGGTCAATACCGTCATTAGAGTGACATATTCAGAGCAATGACGCGTAGTTTCAGTGTCCGCGAGGCAACCGGATGGCTCGCGGTAATTAAGCTCCCTACGTGTTTAACCATCCTGTGCAAACCGAACTGACCCACGTTGGACTTGGTTTTGCATCCTCCCCCTCAATTTCCATTATATGTTATAACGGCCTTCAGTAGTGACCCTGCCTATGAAGCAGCAGGTCCCTGGTTCGATTCCTGGTCAGGCACAGATAACCTCAACCACTAGATAGATCATAAGTACAACTCGGGGTCACCACACATAGGTGCTCCCGTACTAATTTTGTACGAGAGCGCGACAGCTTATTTTAGTTGAGTTAAAGTTTATGATCATAACTCATGTGAATTAAAAATACCCACAAAAATGTAGTTACAGGGGTGAACCTGGATTGTTATACTACAAATTGGTGTAGAATGCTATTGAAATGTGCTGTTCGAATCGTAGAAATTTACGAATAAAATTGCGCTTATGTGTGGTGACCTCGTGCTCCCTGTACAAGCTTAATGATGAGGTGTCTGTTTAGTCTGTGTGGTCAGGGCATTTATTTGTGTGTTTATCACGGATATTTGTTCCTGAGTTATGGTTGTTTTCTATGTATTTAAGTATTTATCTATATCTATCTATTATATAGATCATCGCCTAGTACCCACAACACAGGGGGAGGATAGATTATTAAACCAACCGGATGCGAGACGCGCTCTCATTTCTATGGGAAAAAGTCTGCCGTTTTTTGCGGGGGAGGGGAACGTCAAATGTATGCGAAACGTCAGAATAGCCACGTCAAATAAACGTCAGTCCATACAATGAGTATGACCACTGGTCATACTCATTCGGCAGAGGGGAACGCCTGTCAATGGCTACTCCCCGGGTGTACCTCGGAATTCCTAATAACGTTTGTCCTAAAATCACTTGCCCTAACCGTTTTGTCCTAATTGTCATTTGCCCTAATGATCAATTACCCTAACAGTCACTTGTCATAATGTAATGAATGTCCTAATGCTCATTTGTCCTAAAATTGTTTACCATAATGTTCAAAAATCCTAATTTTATTTGCCATAACATTTGAAACCCCTAATGACATTTGTCCTAAAATTACTTACCCTAACCGTTTTGCCCTAATTGTCATTTGCCCTAATGATCAATTATCCTAACAATTACTTGTCATAATGTAATGTTTGCCCTAAAGCTCATTTGCCCTAAAAATCCTTACCATAATGTTCGAATATCCTAATTTTATTTGCCATAACGGCGTAGTTTAGGGTTATTTTTTTATGACCCTAAAAACGAAACTGCTCCCAGAGATAGGTAGGTTAGGGTTATTTTTTTTGATGACCCTTAAAACGAAACTGCTCCCAGAGATAGGTAGGTTAGGGTTATTTTTTTTTGATGACCCTAAAAACGAAACTGCTCCCAGAGATAGGTAGGTTAGGGTTATTTTTTTTTGATGACCCTAAAAACGAAACTGCTCCCAGAGATAGGTAGGTTAGGGTTATTTTTTTTTGATGACCCTAAAAACAAAACTGCTCCCAGAGATAGGTTGGTTAGGGTTATTTTTATGACCCTAAAAACATATGAGCATTAGGGCAAGTGACAATTAGGAAAAATTACCAGTAGGACATTTAATATTAGGGTATGAAATAATAGGAAAAATAATATTAGTTTATTTGAAATTAGGTGTTTTGATCATTAGGACAAATAACTTTTAGGTCAAATAATAATTATGACAAATTAATATTATGGAAAAAAAAGTTCGGGCAACTGATGAATAGGTCAAATGATATTAGGTAATAACATATTAGGGAAAATAAAATTCATCGATACGATGATAGGGCAACAACAATTAGGACAGATGAGCATTAGGGCAAATGATCATTAGGACAAATAGCATTAGGGAATACAAAAATAGGACAAAAAACTTTAGGGATTCAGATATAGATCCCTACTCCCCTTGGTTTAAAGCTCTAAGGTCTTAAGAATAAAGTCGGGCAAAGATAATTTTGAACACCTCACCCGCTTAGCTACTTTTGCTGCTGACTGTACAGCGATATGATATGATATTAAATATGAATAGTGAGCCGGTAAGCTCACAGTTTCTCAAGCTTACTGTCCTCTTCATTTGTTATTGCTGTTTCGAGGTTTAGAGCCGTTACATAATACGTTTGCATATTCTCTATATATGTGTCTACAAGTTTAGCAAATACTTGTCAAGTGGTTACTTAAGTAGCTACCATAGCTATAACAGCAAATTATGATTCGAAAGTGTTATAATATGGGTAGTCAAATAAGATAGAAGCCAACGGAAGATATAACTAATATAGGTATGTATTAACTTTAAAAGAAAATACAATAATTATGTAATAAAACTAAAACTAGTGGTTCTGTGAACCGTAGACTTCGGAGAACATAAATAACGCAAACTTCCCCTCTTTTCCCCCCCAATCAAAAAAATGGCTCGACAGTTTTTGTCAAATTAATCAAGGAACGTCCATGCCAAGTTTCATCGAAATCGGATGAAAAATGCGACCTCTAGACCGACACTGACCAACCGATACATACACATCAATCTGCCAAATCGTCGTACCAGTGAAAGACCCCAGACCCAACACGCACCCCACGCCCGTGCGGTCTCTCCTTGTGAGTTATAACGGAGACGTTCGTCGCCTTGCTACGCTCGGCTCCTCAGTCAATAAACAAGTTTCATAAATGAATAGTGTGATGATACAAAGTCTTCGGAACTTTAGTTCAACCAGTACTAGGCCGTTTTTAAGACAGTCATTATCAGTTGTCAATGTCAAGGCGTTACTACTAAATGTGCCAGTTGGGGAAAGTTTCAAAAAAGCATGAAATATTCTCGCAAATTTCCCCATACATCATGAGAAGTTTCCGAAATTTCGCTATATGAAAGTTCCCGCCATTTTGGAAAGTTTCCGTCGGCACATCAATATGCGTGACTTGTAAATTCATTTAACAATCGACAATGTACCTTTGACTTGAAAACATCACATTTGAATAGCACACGCATCTTATGACGAAAGTTGGTGTGATGGTAATCGTTAAAGTGTACACGCGAAGATTCTTTTTGTAATAAATGAAGTAATTAAGTAGTAGTAAATCGTGTGAAATTGATTGTATGCATGAATAATCTTAGTGTCTTTCATCTTTTTTTCTTTACATTTTCGAACCAGCGGAGCTTAAGCGACGCGAGTTCTTACAAACAACTTCTGGCTACTGGGACATTACAGTTATTACTTGATGCCAACCCAACCCAACCTGAGCCGGCAACTATACGAAACACATAACAGACCATAACCCTCGGTAACCCGCAAACTGAATATTATCCTACGTAATATCAGAGACTATAGAGATATAGACGACCACAGCCTAAGAACTTTTTGAAGCTCATGTCGATTGCGCCATCTATGTCAAAGCCCCCTAAAGATACCGAATATGCAAGAGAAATGTCACCTGCACTGCTACTCCACCTAGTAGCTACTAGTATACTACTAGTACGCTATTTGTTACTAGGTGCAGTAGCAGTGCAGGTGACATTTCCTCTTACATATTCGGCTGTGGCTGTGGTCGTCTATATCTCTATAGTCTCTGGTAATATACTGGCAACAGTTACTTAACATAAACCACATAAAAAGGTCCTAAGCGACTTAAGGCATG
Source organism: Pammene fasciana (assembly GCA_911728535.1). Classification (NCBI taxonomy): domain Eukaryota; kingdom Metazoa; phylum Arthropoda; class Insecta; order Lepidoptera; family Tortricidae; genus Pammene; species Pammene fasciana. Next base: position 10,113,063 of record OU452294.1, on the reverse strand, counting down.
TGCCCACTACTCAGTCCAAACCATGACCGTGCCATGAACGTGCCCGTCCAGACAAAAAGTATTATTTTTATGAATTACTATGAGGCTTTGCCCACTTAGATCGACCAATATCGTAATGGGGCCCACCCATTATAGTGCTCTCCCTTATGGGAATATAGTTCAGAGCTGGATACGGTTACCTTCTTTTAGTATGTTGTTGGGTACGACACCAGGACCCTAAAACTGCCGAGAGACGGGGACGTCGATGAATGTCTCTCGAGTAATGACGTCATAAAAATGGCTGCCGCTTCGTTGCGAAAAGTGTAAATTTCATCCAAACTGTGCATTGCACCTATACGTGTGTAGTATCAAACGAAAGAAGATTAAATGTGCTATATTGTTTTAATACATAGCCCGTCGGATCGCTAAACTTAAGTGGCAATGGGCAGGGCACATTGCACGGAGAACCGATGGCCGTTGGGGCACTAAGGTTCTCGAATGGCGACCATACACCGGAAGGCGAAGAGTTGGTAGGCCCCCTACAAGGTGGACTGATGACCTGGTGAAGGTCGCTGGAGTCCGCTGGATGCGGGTGGCACAGGACCGGTCATTGTGGCGTTCAGTGGGGGAGGCCTATGTCCAGCAGTGGACGTCTTTCGGCTGAAATGATGATGATGATGATGACATTATATACTACTGTATATTGCAGTTTGACAGCTATAAACGAAAACACAAAATCAGGCTAAAAAATAATTCGGATATTTGCATTTTACAACAAAACTATAAGTCCAACTTTAAAGCCGAGTACTACAATAACAAAACAGGCTATTTAAGCTATACATTTCTATAAAAATTATTAAAATCTGGTAATAATTGTGGCAGCTATATTAAAAAACATGTCGGCAGTGCCGAGCTATTTCCTTAGTGTGAATTTTCACAATTTACAGAATATCCGCAGAAGCTTTGAGTATATTGTTGGTCAAATAATTTGGAGCTCCTAAATGTCGGAAAAATATCTCTATAGTGACTGAGGTCCAAATAATGACGTCATGAACGTGACCGCTATCGAAATTTGTAAAACGGAAATTAAAGCTATACCATGACACATACACACATGTGTGTAGCATCGATCGAAAGCTTATTGAATTTACTACGATACATACATACATTAATTGTGAAAATAATGTATAGTTTAGGAGTTGTTGACAAAATAAAATATTCTTTTAGGAAAATAAAATGTATATGTTAATTCTGTGGCCAAATAAAATACAATACACTAATGTTTTGTATAGCATTAAAAACACCAACTATTCAGCTTTAAAACACAGTTTGAATTTATAAAATTTGATAAGAACTATAAAAGTTGTGCTTACAACTCTAAAGCACACTAACTATTTTACCTACAATGCACTCATACTATGAGAAGCTTGGGCCTAATTATTGACTAGTTTTTTCTAAATTTTGTAAGGATTTAGGGTTCCTTGTCATTAAAGTAAATAAAAAAATCGGCCAAGTGCGAGTTGACTCGCGCTCCGAGGGTTCCATATACATCACACAATTTTAACAATTTGTATTTTTAAGACCAACTTACACTTGACCGCAGACTTTTTAGTGTTATTTCTTTAATGTACAGGCAAAAAAGTATATTAAGTTTTTTTTTCTAAAATGTAGGTTCGTCGGTTTCCGGGGGACGGAGAGCAATGGAAAATTTTCGCCTTATTTCTTAAATAACTTCAAAACTATTAAAATTTAAATTATAAAAGTTATATATTTGTAGTTTTCACATCAAATCCTTTCATTTGATATATAACAAGGTATAGTTTGTAAGTAATTTAAGAAATAAGGCAAAAAATTTCCATTGCTCTCTGTCCCCCGGAAACCGACGAACCTACATTTTAGAAAAAAAATACGTAATATAGTTCTTTACTTGTACATTACAGAAAAAAACACTAATAAGTCTGCGGTCAAGCGTAATTTGGTCTTAAAAATACAAATTGTTAAAATTGTGTGATGTATATGGAACCCTCGGAGCGCGAGTCAACTCGCACTTGGCCGATTTTTTTATTTACTTTAATGACAAGGAACCCTAAATCCTTACAAAATTTAGAAAAAAACTAGTCAATAATTAGGCCCAAGCTTCTCATAGTATGAGTGCATTGTAGGTAAAATAGTTAGTGTGCTTTAGAGTTGTAAGCACAACTTTTATAGTTCTTATCAAATTTTATAAATTCAAACTGTGTTTTAAAGCTGAAGAGTTGGTGTTTTTAATGCTATACAAAACATTAGTGTATTGTATTTTATTTGGCCACAGAATTAACATATACATTTTATTTTCCTAAAAGAATATTTTATTTTGTCAACAAGTCCTAAACTATACATTATTTTCACAAATAATGTATGTATGTATTGTAGTAAATTCAATAAGCTTTCGATCGATGCTACACACATGTGTGTATGTGTCATGGTATAGCTTTAATTTATGTTTTACAAATTTCGGTAGCGGTCACGTTCATGACGTCATTATTTGGACCTCAGTCACTATAGAGATATTTTTCCGACATTTAGGAGCTCCAAATTATTTGACCAACAATATACTCAAAGCTTCTGCGGATATTCTGTAAATTGTGAAAATTGTTATTTTTTCACTCTAAGGAAATAACTCGGCAGTGCCGACATGTTTTTTAACATAGCTGCCACAATTATTACCAGATTTTAATAATTTTTATAGCAATGTATAGCTTAAATAGCCTGTTTTGTTATTGTAGTACTCGGCTTTAAAGTTGGACTTATAGATTTGTTGTAAAATGCAAATATCCGAATTATTTTTTAGCCTGATTTTGTGTTTTCGTTTATAGCTGTCAAACTGTAATATACAGTAGTATATAATGTATTACAACAATATAGCACATTTAATCTTCTTTCGTTTGATACTACACACGTATAGGTGCAATGCACAGTTTGGATGAAATTTACACTTTTCGCAACAAAGCGGCAGCCATTTTGATGACGTCATTACACGGGAGACATTCATCGACGTCCCCGTCTCTCGGCAGTTTTGGGGTCCTAGTGTCGTGCCCAACAACATACTAAAAGTTGGTAACCGTATCCAGATCTGAACTATCACTTAGGCCCTCTCCCATAACGGAGGGGACTATTATCATTCGGCCTGACGGTATTGGATTGTCAGTTGTTCGGAGCTGTCAAATTTTTGTTTTAACGGACTGATATCGTCAGGCGGACTGATAGTCGGCGGGCCCCCTAACGTGCCATGACTGGGCCGTCCAGCAAACTTATCGAGAATTTGGCCGGTACCGGGTCGGCCTCTGCATGGCGCGGTATGGTCTTAGAACCGTGTCTGAACGGGGACCCCGTTTGTTATGGGTTTAGAACTGGGTCTAACCGCGAGTATAAGTACGCAGAGATTTTGCTATCAGTAGGAAGAACTCTCGTTTTTCGTACAGCCATTAGGCACTGGTCCCCCCGCGAGCTAGTAAGCTATGAGCTATCGGCTATAAACACGAACAAAAGATAAAGCACTCCCGTGTAAATAAAAGAGACAGGGCGATATTTATAGCTCACCGCTGGGCGAGTAACTATAAATATCGCCGTGTCTCTTTTATTTACACGGGAGTGCTTATCTTTTGTTCGTGTTTATAGCCGATAGCTCATAGCTTACTAGCTCGCTGTGGGACCAGTGCCTTATACGGGCTATAAACGGAGAATGTATGGGGTATACTGCATATGAACGGGCATAATACGCGTTGCATATAGGCATAGACCGGTGTACACATACACGGAGAAAAAGAATATCTTCAGCCAAGAATATCAATGCGACAATATTATTGTTTGAACATAAGTAAATATTTTCTAAGACTAATTTTGTATCTTTAGCCCAAGATATATTTTAATTCAATAAAGACATTTTACTTGAATAAAGATCACTTTCTAGGCAAATTGTTTTCGTTATATACAAAACAATATTGCTTTGACGAAGAGTATTTGTCTTCGATGAAGATTATTTTCCCGTAATACGTTGTAGTGGGCAACGTCCAACGTACCATTTTTCCGTGCTTGGTACGGTCATGGCACGGTCATAGTTTGGACTGAATAGTGGGCAAAGGCCCTTATTTTTACACGTAACTTCAATTCTGCAAAAAATGCCGGAATTACAGACAGTAGTTACTTTGGACATGTATTAACACATTTGGGTGTATTTTACTGCAATTACTTATCGCTTCGCTGGTTTTTGCGTGCTACTTTTACAAATTTTACATATTGTATGATACTGATCTTAGAATGTATTTGACCTTTTTGTTTCATTATTTGTAAAAAAAAACTAGACTGTTTCTTTTTTTAACCTTGTATTTTAAAGTAGTAAAAGTATGTTTAGTTTGAATACAATTTATATAAGAAGCGCATCATTTCTTTCATATTTGATATCATTTTGATATCTTAATACATATTCCTGCTCCTTTTAATATGTAACTACGGGATAACTTCACCAAATGTGCAAATACAGAAAAATATCTATATGTTTTTACTTTTGAAATATTTATAAATAGAAACTAATATTTGGTATTGAAATTCATAGGTATATTCTATAGATATATGCAGGTTATTAAAGCTAGCTGATATGTGTATATTGAATGAATGAATGAAAAACGTTTATTTTCAGGCAACTAGTGGCTCATAGATAAATACCTTAAAGACTAGCATACATATTACATTATAAACTAAAACTATTATTTTGGTGACACGACGGTATATTCCTGACCTGGATTATTTCTGCGAGTGATATCAAAATTAGATAAATATAAATGCACCATTCAGATATCTAAATATAAAATTGTGCGTACGTTGAATCGATTTTGAGTTTAAATACAATGGTGTTCAAAGCATAAACAAAAACATGAAAACTACTTTCTTTGTTACAGATGGAAATCCGAAGATGTACCACCGTGTACGCCGAAAAATGACATATCTCATTGGTGCCATATTGCTCTACTCTTCAGTAGCACTAGCTAAGAACATCGATATTACCGAAAAATCGATCACCACCGAAACAGACTTCGATAATAATATAATCGATTTCGACAGCCAATACATTGACAAAGACAGAAAGTATGGCACAGTAGCGTGGCATGATGATTATGATAAGGAATCTAATAGATATACTATTGTAAATAATAATAATGTTAAGATAAATAGCAATAAGAATGACGCTAATAAAGAAACAGTAGCTAGTACTGAAACAACAGCTTCAGAATTAGAAGTAATACCTTTAGAGTTAGTGACGACAACGGAGAATTATTTAGTTAGTATAATAGAAAGTACTATAGAACCAGATTTGACTGTGATCCCTTTGTCTACAACAGAGAAAGTAACTCCAAGTGTTGAAATACATCAGCCTGTTACGCTACCTTCAACTCAATGGCCCGAAAGTACAACTGATTATTATACTACAGACAACCCTGTAGAAAATGAAAAACATAATAAAACTCACAAATTAGAGAGAATAGAAAAATATGCTACTACAGTAAATCCTGTAGAAGTAAAAACAAACCAAACTGTTACGTTAAACGCAAAAGAGAAATACGATTTAACTAATAAAACCAAATCAGATAATAATACAGAAATATTCACGACATCTAAACCGTTAACAGAAAACACTACAATAGAAATTCTAAAAACCAACACAAGTAAGCAAATCGATATAGTTAACAAATCCGATGAAATCATAGTTACAGATGATGGTTTAGAATTTACAGGTGTAGATTTAGATGATGACGAGGTCCCTGAGGATTACTATGACAGCAAAGATGTAATACCAACAAAAGCGCCAAATACGGATGTGGTCTCAGTTATATTTGGATTCGCTGGCAGTGTGGTTGAGAGTGTAGTGGGTAGTGTAGCTGAAAGAGTGGTACCGAAAGGGATTTATGATCTTTTTAAGAGAATTCAGAGGCAAAATGAAGCGCTAGAAGCAGAGAGGTTGAGGAGTCGCGAGGAGAATGGCGGGCTAGGTAAGTAATTAATTAATTATTACAAGAATAATACAAAGCTAACCTATTAATCATTCCGTCGATAGAAATAGTTCCAATTGTAGAACAAGTAAATATTAATTACAGTGTCTGTCCAATATTGTTCCTATGCTTTGGGCACAAATATCGGTCCGAGAGAAGTTGCTAAGCTCATGAGGTCAGATATAGGATTGATGCTGGACGTCAATGCTTGTCGATGCTAATTCCTTGGATTGCGTCACATTCTATTGAAAAGTTGCGACTTTTCAATACAATGTGACGCTGTGCTACGTTCAGCATCAATCCTAGATCTGACCTATACTACAGCCTGATTTCGTGGCTCTTATAATGAAAATCATACATTTGTTTTTTCATACTCAATACTGCAAAGCATCAGGTTAGTCGGACGAGCGCAGCGTAAACTGAAATTCTTACATGCATTTTGATGGCTTTTTGATTTTAAGCGTTTGTTCTGCAATAACTTTAGAAATGTTTTTCCGATCTTCATGAAATTTGTTGAGGTTATAATTTGAGAGTTTGTATATGAGCAGAATTGATGAAGGGGTTACGGAGCTACAAGATGAAAAACGATTTTCATAAGGGGCTTAGCAAGTTGTGAGTTCGAGGCTGAGCTACTAGTATAGATATTTAAACGTCTTTCTTTGCTTTTCTCAGGTCAATTCGGCCGCGGCATCCTAAAGTCGATCTCCTCAGGCCTCAGCCGGCCGCTCAGCCAGCTCATGGCCGGCGGCCGCGACAACGGCTCCTTGGACAACGACCGGGGCTTCGTTGGCAGCCTGGCTTCTGGGGTGTCCAGTGTTGCAAATGTTGCAAATTCGGTCGTCGACGCATTTAAGGATCGAGTGCAGGCTATTTATCCTGGTAAGATCTACATTTAGGTAATATGGTAACCTACTTAACTTATAGATGGCTACTTTTTTTAACCACTATGCATCGTAGAATGGCTAATTACCCAAAGAAAGTTAAGAGTTGTATAAGAAATGAACATAAACACAAAGCACAAACAAATTAATGTTATGTACAACTGAAGAACAAATTAATCCCAGCATTCGGCACCGGAGGCCTAGGTCACTTTTTCCTTTGTATATGACATCTATATAAGTTTATCTACACCCATATCATAAACCCTCCATGATGCGTTCAAAAACTGCACGTTATGACCACCATAAAAAGAGACTGTTTTGTTAGAAGTTAGAACAAATGTCTTATCTGTAATGATGTTATTATTATCAAATAATAAGTAAAAATTCGATATCATTATGAAAATCCGGCACCCGCGCCGCGCGATCCTCCGACCGCCGGCACGCGCCCCGCCGACACAATCGAGTTGGCCATGCCGATGCAATCTGTGAAATGGCAGCCATTTTAACAGTTTTAGGACGCGTCATTTCGGGTTTATAATATGTATGTAGATAAAGCAGTGTATGCAACTGTACGTAATTAGGCCTTAAAACACTCGTGTGATCTTATTATGAAACTCACTTCGTTCGTTTCATAAAACCACACTCGTGTTTTAAGGACCCCTATTACGTAACAGTTACATAAACTACTATTATAAATGTTATGTTATTATTTCTTTATGTATTACCTCATTTATTGACGTTTATCTAAGCACTGTGTAGAAGCACATAATCCATGTGTCTTTCCCATATCATACACTATACCTAAACCCACTATTAGCAACACGTACCCTCTCGGGCGACGGCCGTTCAACCCAGGCTCCAGTGACTTCGGACTTTTCTTCTATACTGGCGATTGCTAAATCTGTACATGACTCTTTATTCGACATCCCGACCTGTGAGTCATGGATATCCTGGCAGTTATCAAATTGGGCCCATCTAATCTTTTTAGGTTCAGGGTTTGAACCGGTGCCGCCTACCATCGTTAGTTTTTCTGATGTTCATAAGTGAATAGGCATGATGAATTTTTTTCCTGCATGGGATCAATCGATTCGTTTTGTTGTGGGGATCAAATGTCTATATGGGGCCAATTGCCTTAAATCAACATAAAATACAGAAAAGAGACTTACCCGCTTATTCATAAAGGTGCTTTAAACCTCATTTAGTTAAATTATGTTTTGTCTGGTTCTAACAAACAGAACTGTCAAAGTGACAGATAAGGACAAAATATGATTTAGTTAAATGAGGTCCAAAACACGTTTATGAATAAGCGGGTTAAAGTCTGAGATTTGCATTTGTTTCTCAAAACGCTTCTAACAAAATGATATGAAGCTGTGACGTCACGGCTAGATACATAGTTACCCTGTTTAAAGTATGGAAAAAATATGAAATTGCTATTTTTACAGTGAAATGGTGCGTTTATGTATATGGTTGCCATACAATTTATTTCACACTAAAATATTAAAAATCGAATGGTACCTATCATTGTTTTTTTTTAAATTTCGGAGTTTTTTAAAAATCGAACAGTTTTAAAATATTGAAGCCATTGAACCATTTAAATGTATACTTTATTTGGATGTTTTGATCATTTTGCATCATATCGACTAAATTGTATTGCAAAGTTCAACATGTGTCATCGTCCCTAACAATATATTTCTTTCCAACAGGAACCCTCTGGTGTGGAGACGGACATTCAGCTCAAGCCCGCTCGAGTGACCTTGGACTGTTCTTCTACACCGACACCTGCTGCCGAGAGCACGATGCTTGCAAGATCTACATCAAGTCTGGGGACACCAAGTACGGGCTGACGAACACTGGACTGTTCACCAGGTAAGCTTTGAACATTTTAAAACCAATTGGTAAACAAGCTCCAGCCAATAAAGCCACAACAGACCATGGTTGTCGGAGGTGTCACATACCATATAGATTACATAGGAACTATAGTGGTTATTTAATTGTTATTACACAACACTTAGTATTCGATATATCAACGCCGGCTCGACAATGTTCACGTATCTTTTGGTAACTTCACCTCGGCACAATCCTAACCTCTGGCCACCAATTATAAACAGTGACAGTTCCTTTTTCACGGCTTTCTAGCCAATACATGAACACACAAGACGATGTATGTATGTATGCTATTTGAGTTACTTCCATAAACGCATACACTACAGGAACGTTGATACAGTCTGTGAGCACTTAACCAAAAAATATGGTTGTCTGTAAACTCGGTTTACGGACGATAATTTTGCGTGATAACGTCATAAGAAAACATTACAGTGGATTAACGTTGCCACGGAGACCTGTCCACAACGTTACCATGGAGATCTTTACACAACGTGACACTTTCGTGCATGCTACCGGTGTTCATCGATTTATAAGACGTTATCACGTCAAAAACGTTCGGGTTCTAGAAAGAGACGTCGGGTGTCAATCGCTGGTGACACATGAAACTAGTTGTTCTGTGAACGTAGACTTCGGAGCGTTTCCCCCCTTTTTTCCCCCTTTCCCCCTCCCTCGAAACTTTTTTTTACAACAACCTCTAATGAAGTGTGGGCTTGACCTTTTACCCAAAAATGATTGAAATCCGTCCATAAATAACGCGACAGCAAACTTCCCCCCTTTTCCCCCTCATTTTCCCCCGTAATCAAAAAAATGGCTCGACAATTTTTGGCAAATAAATCAAGGAACGTACGTGCCAAGTTTCATCGAAATCGGATGAAAAATGCGACCTCTAGACTGACAATACACACACATCAATCTGCCAAATCGTCGTACCAGTGAGAGACCCCAGACCCAACACGCACCCGCCTCTTCTTGTGAGTTAAAACGGAGACGTTCGTCGCCTCGCTACGCTCGGCTCTTCAGTCAATTACTTATAACTTTATAAAATACGATTCTTACAAAGTTTACTGAATAAATTATTGTGCTTATCACAATAGGTTCAGATCACGACCTTAGCGTTTTGTCACAATTTTACGAACTATTTCTATTATTTGCACAAATGTTGCCATTGTCGCACTACAATCGTGTGAACGTGACGGTAGGTAGCGGATTTAGTGGGCTCGTTTAGCGGAAAAGATAGCGGAAGCGTTTAGCTAGGGATACACGCACAGATGTGCCCGCCGGATTTGTTTTGGCGGACAGATCCGTTCGTGTATGGCGCTATTCAGATGTGTCCGCTGGGCACATCTGTGTGTGTATCCCTAGCAATTAGTCCAACCTCGCAAAGCTTGCAGCTACTTGGCTAACGAAAAAGTGCAACATTGTAGTAAACGTGAAAAATCATTTAAAAATATGACGTTTATTATGTTGCTAATACACTTTGCTTCCAACTCTTCCAAGTATCTCATAGGTAAGCGTGCTCCACCGTAGACCGCATCATCACTTGAGATTGTGGTCAAACGCCTACTTGTCTTACATAAAAAAATGCAACTGCAGAGGTAGCCTTCTGCCAACTGATTCTTGGCTATGTGCGAAGTGCATGGTGGGGTTAACGTGAACGATCGCAGCGCACAATGTAACAAGAAATTGGGCTCTTGTCAATATCACATTTCAAAACATTTGACATCACCCGTAGGGTCAACTGTCAAAATAGTGAATCAGCCAGTGACATTTCATATAAGCAAGATATGCCATTAATACAAAAGAAAAAACCCTTTCACCCCCTGCTCAAGAGATGGCGCCACACTCATGCACACAGCCAATAGTTTATCCGCTTATCGCTCCGCTTAACACTTTGCTTAAACCCACGCGCAATTTCATTGGAATTGCAACAAACCTTGTTTTTAGGGGTCTACAAGTGCAATAGACAAGTTAGAGCCAAAAAAATGTCTCATTGTTTGCTCTGGGGTCACGCATTGGATTTCACACTTGGTGTTTTTAATGGTATTTCACACAAAGGAAAGGCTTACCGTTGCTTAAAACAATAGTGTATACCTACCATATTATGATAATTTATAGTAATAAAGTAGTATGTTAGTAAACAATGCAATGGAAATATAGAGTAAGATAAAAAGATAAAAGGTAAAAGATATTTATTCTTCAATTTAGGCACATTACATTGCACTTATGAACGTCAGAGAGAAAAAAGAAACTGCCACCGGTTTTAACTCTACACTTCTGATCTGAGAAGTACTACTTAAGTACTTATTACCGGCAAGAACTCGGCGGGGCTTATTTTTTCAAAACAGTAACACATTAAATCTTAAAGAGATATCAAAGCAGCTTGAGAGACAGACAATTTATGACCTACGACACCAATCTATACATCTATCTATCTATACATCTATACATATAATAAAGGTGAAGAGGGTCAAAAATCTGTACATTGGAGATATTAGTAAAAAAATAAGTTAGTAGGTCTTAGGATCGATAACAGAACACGTTTCGACGATTTTTAGAATTTTTGTCTGTTTGTCTGTTTGTCTGTTTGGATGGGGAGAGTTGGCGTCAAAACGCCTGAACCGATTTCGATAAAAACTTCACTAGCAGGTTCAACAGACCTCTGGTCAGGACATAGGCTATAAAAAATACGAACTTTTTGGATTTAAGGGGGTTTAAGGGGGGTTTAAACTTTGTATGTGAAATGAATATAAGCAGCAAATTGATATTTGTTTAACTACTTTCGATTAGTTCATATTCATTCGTATAAATAAATAAATGTGTTAAATAATAATATACTGGTTAAATATAGTGGAAAAGAAAAAAATACGTACCATCAAAAGGGGTATCTAGACATGTCTTTGGCTATACGATTAGGTAACGCTATCTCTCGCAGAACTTTGTTACTACCGAGTCCTCTTTACGCAAAATCTGACCACTACATATGTAGTTTAGGTGCAAACTAAATGCAACACGAGTTCGCAGAGATATCCCTAGATGGCTATAGTAGGTAGGTACTATCTAAGCTATGAGTATAATGGGAACCTATGCCTTTATATGTATAATTATCTATAGTATGGTGTGTTTTTTTTTTCTTTTTGCGGGGGGCTCCGCCCCCCGAGCCCCCCTCTTTTTACAACCTATGGCGCGGTAAACTCTATCAAAATTGTTTTTCTCCTATCTCAAATGTTCGACGTAACAATCAATCGGCTTCTCCGAGCACCATATATTAAAAGCATAAGAGAAAAATACTACTTACAGAATTAAACTTAATTTGAACGCCTATAAGTTTAAATATCGAACGAGCCTTCCAACCCAAGGAAAATCTTGTGATGCGTTTTTGTTTTCGTGACGGTGTCGGTGACGCGAACTCATAAGATTTCCCCCTACCAAAAATTGCCCAACGCGGCTAAAGAAGTTTTCACTTCAAAAAACTGTATTCAAAACATGACATGTTTCGAATGCACCAGACCTAACTGTTAAGATAAGAGTGTGTCCAGATCATTTTGAACACGTCGTCTGCTTAGCTACTTATGGTGCTAATTGCACACGTGTAATTAACACAAGACACAACACAAGTAACCAAATTAATAACATTCTTTGAATAAAATTTACGATAATAGCTCCACGGGTTACTAGAATTCCTTATTTTATATTCGTAATAATTGTCCGTATTACATTTTGGTATTTAAATACACGTGTAAATTAATATATAAATGGAGGTAAAGAAACATTTGACACCATTTTAACGTTTGCTTCTAAGAACGAGATTAACGCTGGTCATGAATTACTTGTGCGTGATCACTTTGCTGATAGCCTCAGCAACAGCATTTGAAGGTAATTTGAAACATCTTTTACGTCATATAGACGTAACTCAGACGGACCTAACTTCAGTAGAAAAAAAATCTATTGAACAGCCGCTGGACCACTTCGATTCTAATGAAAAAAGGACCCTTAAAATGAAATACTTCGAGAATCTTCAGTTCTGGAAGCAGAATGGACCTATTTACATATTCATTGGTGGGGCAGGTTACCTAGGCCCCATTTGGGCGTCAGGGAATGATACATTTTTACCGGCCCAATTAGCCAAAGAAACTAATGGAGCTCTCTATGCTTCGGAGCATAGATATTATGGTGATAGTTTGCCGCCCCTGTCACCGGATAACATGACCGAATACTATAAGTTTCTGAGCTCTCAACAAGTGTTGGAAGACTTGGCAAGTCTGATAAAAAAGATAAAAACTGATTCCAAGTTCAAATCATCGAAGGTGGTGGTGATCGGTGGAGCGTACGCAGGTAACCTCGCTGCTTGGATTAGAGAACTACATCCAGAACTGGTGGACGCAGCGATCGCCAGCAGCGCTCCCGTCCTCGCCAAAAAAGACTTTAAAGAATTTCTAGTTAACGTTCGTTACACTTTCGGTAAATACGGAACTGATGACTGCCTGAAAAACATAGAGGAGGACTTTAAAAGAATTGAAAACCTGTTAAAGACCGCAGAAGGAAGAGATGCAATAAAGGTAGAAATGTATTTTTGCAATGATACCGATTTGACTTTGTTAGAAAATCAAGAAACTATGTTTAATATATTTAAATATGGAGAATTGATAATACTTTCGCAAAAAGCTTTACCTCATGAAATTAAGGATTGGTGCGTCGATCAACAATTTTCGAATAAAAAGTCCGAAGTTTCGAAGTTCGGTTGGTGTAGAATACTAGACCTCAAAAAGATTCCTTGGGTAATTGCACCTTGGGCTCCATGGATATATCAGTCTTGCACAGAATTTGGTTACCTACCAACAACGGCGGCAGAGAAGCAACCATTCGTTCATTGGGGTCCAAAGGACTTCTTCCTTTATCAGTGCGAAATTTTTATAACAGGAGACGCAGAAAAGACGATGGATGAGGGAGTAGCGAAGACAAACGAAAGATACGGAGGGTTGACACCAAATGTCACCAAGGTAGTGTTCACGCACGGGGACATGGATCCGTGGCACACTCTTGGAGTTCTCAAGGACCTGGGACCTGATGCTCCAGTCACAATAGTGAACGGAACTTCACAATGCAGAATTCTGACCGCTCATCCAGATGAACCAAAAGAGATGAAAGAAAACCGTAAATATGTGAAAGAATTGATCAAGAAGTGGATTGCGCAATAATGTAAGGAGTTGTAGACTGCTCTTATGAAATTCAAAACTTGATAATATTTAGACTTTCATTTGATTTATTCTACCTTTTTTGGATTCCGTACCCGAATGACGTAAATTAGAAGACCCTACTACTAATAAACTCCCGCTAAGCATTTGCATGTCAGGGGCAAGTGTTTTGTGAACAACACACAAGTACACTTTTTAAGGCTGGTAGGGGTTGGTTGGTATTTCTTTCCATATACAACAGACATGCTGAATTCAGTTTAGATATCAAAAATTATAAAACCTATATAAAAAAAGAATTTTAAGAATCACATATCAGGCGCATTCTAAAAATGGTTTTTATGGCGACCTAAAATCGTTATGTGATTTATTTCACTTAGCGATTGTAGTAGGCGCATTCAACCTAAGGACATCACATAGCTAGGTTTGTCAAATCCTGAAATACTGAAATTAGCCTGACAGGATTTTCGGAGCATATGTGTATTGAAATAAGGATCATAATGGCATTAAAAACCAAAAATTATCAAAATTCACATAGCGACTTTTGCACGCACAGCGACGATATAGAGTAAGATAAAAAGATAAAAGGTAAAAGATATTTATTCCTCAATTTAGGCACATTACAATGCACTTATGAACGTCAGAGAGAAAAAAGAAACTACTTACCACCGGTTTTAACTCTACACCTCTGACCTGACAAGTACTACTTAAGTACTTATTACCGGCAAGAAACTCGGCGGCCTCGGCGGGGCTTATTTTTTCAGAACAGTAACACATTAAATCTTAAAGAGATATCAAAGCAGCTTGAGAGACAGACAATCATGACCTACTACACCAATTGAGTAATAAAAAGAAAAACTAAATCTGACTGCTTCACAAACCGTTAAGTAGGTGAGATTTTCAAAATTACCTTCACACCGTCCTATTAATTTAACTATTTGAACACTCTTACCCGTTTTGCTACTTCTGCTACAGACAGTAGGTACTTATACTTTACATTACTTTAACTTGCAATAACAATGAGTTAGTATAAAAATACTCAAAATATGAAGTATAAATGTAGGATTTTTTTTTCATCAATTTCCTTCCCGATTTTCCGTAACAACTACACTGTCTATTTGTCTATTACAGACATATCAGTTAAAAAAAAATTAGGATTGATTTGATGAGTGCCATAGGTATGTACATGTACTTAAATACGGCTTTAGGCCATATGTTACGTACATCATTCAAATCTACTTTACCTAGATGCTGCATATGGAGAGCTTTACATAATTATGTCTTCAAAAATATAGTTAAAGAGGGGTCAAGTATCACTATTTCGAGAGTCTCAAACTAAATACTTGAATAAATGTCAACATGATTGCATTAACACAAGCATTAGGCAACGAATCATGTCTGTAAGTATGATCATAAACGTACATTGCAATGTTTGATTTTACCGTTAAAACTCTGTTATAGCCAGCTCTGGTCAGCCCTTTCGTATGAAAGTGATCATTGATACAACTCAGTAAATAACAAACTAATAGTCTTACCACTGGTTTTGAACACTGGCTGTTGGTTCTCAGAGGCACGGACCTTTTTTAAGGAGATCGAGATTCGGTTGCGCGAGCGAGGCCTTGATCCCCGCTCCGGGTCATTTTTGTTGCAAAGGTTGTCCATCGCGGTTCAACGTGGAAACGCGGCGAGCGTATTGGGCACCTTTGCACCTGGAATGACGCGGGGTGGGCTGTTTGACTAGGGCTGTTGTTGTAGTGTAATTTTTTTGGAATATGTATGTTTGCAGCTATGTTTTATTTGTGACACCTTTTTTTCCTTTTGATTTTTTTTGTATTATAATTTACTAGTTAGTTTAAATTAGATCTTATTGTTCTTACTTTAAAGTTGATTTGTATTTTTATTGTATTGACATGTCTAAATAAATAAATAAACAGTTAAATAGTTTTAATAGATCAAAAAATTCTAGCCCCTTATTTTACCGATATTACTAGCGTACTAGTCTACATAAACAGTAGGTATACTATGATTATACCTATATGTATATGCTTCACTGCATTGCAGCACTTACCAAACTATACACTATATATCAGTCGGGTTCTACAGAGATTAGAGATTGACAGACATCGTACAACCTAAATTGTTCAAGGAACCCTGATATTTGTAAACTGTAACATATAAGTATGTACCATATACTGAATAGTTCTGCTATTATTTATGGAAATAGGGCCGTGAGTTTAAAACGACTTCGACACTGACTAAAACCGTATATTTTCTTCTAAAAAACAAATGTTGCTACTAGTACTAAATATGCCGATAAAATGGAAGCTCAAGTGCCTGTAAAATTACTTGATGTTGTACGAGTACATTTGGCAGATAATAAAATATATCTTGTCACAAAATGGGCACGCATCATTACAAAATGTTACGATATGCCATTTTATTTCGTTGCCTCACAAAAGGGATATTAAGGTCCCGAGGTCAGTAATTGCCCATTTTTGACCTTACTTGGTAAATAAAGTTGAGTTGGTACATTTAGAAATATGAATTAAATGACGAAGACGTGACGAGTATTAGGAGCACGTTTACATACTCGTAGTGATGATATTACGACAATATTTAACAAAATATATTAATCTCACCATCATCTTCCAAGTGTTTGTCCCAGTTTTTGGTCACGGCTTAAATGAGCCTGACGTTCGCTTGGCAACCTATTCCAAATAACAGGCTACTTTCCTATGAAGTCAAATTAGCTACTCTTTAGGAAATGTCAAAACGATTTATTACCTATATGAAATTTATACGGGAGACAAATATTGTGACGTCATAATATGAAATTGGTTGGGGTTTAATTTGAGAGTTTGATGAGCTGGATCGATCAAGGGGTTGTGGGCTTAGAAGGCCAAAAAAAATATCTTCATATGGTTCTTGTTATACTGGTCAACTCGTTTGCAAGTAAATCGCGAGTTGTCAGTTCGAGGCGAACTACTAGTTGTTTATGAATCGAAAAACAGTTTTACTTTTTACCATGAAAGAAACATGCATGTATCTATCACGTGTTTAATAGTACATTATGATCTATTGCTGAGTAGATGTCTAGGTAAACATAGAATAGAATATCTGTTAAATTGCATTCGTGGTGCAATGATGCGTGCAAAAAGTGAACTCTTGCATGTTGACTGATACGATATCTATTTCAAGATAGTCTGTAACGCTATAGCAGTTCTGAACCATGACCAGATAACATAGATACGCGGTGCAATGGTGCATGATGCGTGTTAAGAAATACTTGCGCTGTCTATTAGAGATATGTCTGTAATACTGTACTATCAATAGCTGTTCCAAGCCATGTAACGTCTAGTTACGTCTGGTTGCAACGATTGCAATGGTGCATAGGGTAATATTAAGAAAGACAAATTGCATACGGATTTGTGAAGTGCAGCCGCCATCAAATATCGGAGCGGCCAAAGTGCTTAGAAATATTTGAACATGGACTTTTTCGCCTTGAAAATAGAGGCGTTGTTCAGATATTTGTGACCACCTTGGCCGCTCCGATAAATCTGATGGCGATTGTGCAATGAACGAATGCAACAAGCGGATTGACAATGTACCATTGGGTTCAAATTTATGAATGAATTCATTGATAAATTGGCCTAATTCGATGATACTTAAGCTACATATGAAATGGCATTCTTCTAAAATATTGCCTATTGCTAGATGACGTGGCATCTCTATCAGAGACTACATAATAGTTTCAGTCTACGCTTTCAAATTTGGGTTCCGTAACGTTACATCATAAATTAATGATTTCAAATCACATCATAAAATTGATAATTTAAAAATCAATGTTATATCAATTTTTCGTCCTATAATAAAATATGTTTCTAAAACTTTATTCGGATTTAAAAAATCGTTTGTTTCGAAAATCCATTAATTTAATCGATGTACTTACTCTAAAATATTAATTATTTGATATTTTATTTGATTCAAAACGATAAAATATAAATGCCTATGGAATGCACCATCGGGTTCATTGCACACCCAATTTATTATTGAATTCATTGATAAATTGAGTATGCAATTGTGAACCCGATGGTAGAGTCTGGCTAATGAAAGTTGAGACTGAGATTTATTCAAAACTTTTTAAATTGCAACATCAGTTTAAATGTCAATTGAGTCAAACTTCACTTTACAAGATCCATGAACTTCCAGCATCGACTTCTGTTCGTAACGTAGTTTGGACGTCTTGAGAAACATTTTTTATTTTTTGCTCGTTTAAGTAGTTCAGTGTGTAATATTGATAGCTTATTGGGCGGTGATCTAATAAAAGTGTGCAGCTAATGAAGAATTAGTGTCAAAACGCGTGTAAACTCTCTGTAGTTTAATGGACAGTTGTCCTGGCATGGCCGCCACGTGTTGTTTGCAAGGAGCAGCTATCACCCTTACAAAGAGCAAGGCTAAAACCGAACAACGTTGCCTATATTTATTTAACAAATAAAATGTGATTAACGTCGTCAACTTGTCATTGGCAGAATTCCCATTGCTCATGTGCAAAGGGAGAAAGCCATTTATTAAAAAAAAAGTTAGTATCATTTCTGAAAAAAAATCTTTTCTTAGACACATTAAAGATTAATTACGGATTACGGAGAATCTAATTAATCTATTATCTGTCTGAACGTGTTTTTTTTCTGACGGATGGTTGGCACAACTTGTATGGCATCAAGTTTTTAGGTCATTTTAGTGTAAGTACTACAAGTTCCCTAGCACTCATAGTGCATAAAGAAAGATACCCAAGCTTTCCGAGACATATCACGTAAAGTACCTAGACACGTGAGTTAAATTAAACAATTTTTTTTAAATATTATTATTGTTTTTTTTTTCATAATCGATTGTTTATTCCCAATTTCTAAAAATACATTCGTATATGCAAAGTGCTGGCAAAGATTGTTGCTAACAAGCAGCGGATGAACGCGTATGATAATTGTATGGCGTTAAATGCAGTGTCGCAACCGAAATGCAGTCGGATGTTCCGATTACTTAATCGATTACGAGGATGTCTGGAACTATAGTGCCTATTAATCGAACTCGCGGAGCGTAAGCGAAGTGAGTTCTTATAAACAACTCCAGACCGAACTGTCACCTGGCTACTGGGACGTCTCGGCATTTGGATGGCTTTTGATTTATAGAGTTTGTTCGACGATAACTTGAGTAGCGTTTCCTTGATCTTTATGAAATTTGTTGAGGTTGTAGCAGAGATACATATAATTTATAAGTTGGAGCTAGACGGAGAAATAAAATCCTCCTTAGGGTCTTGTTATATTGGTCAACTTGTTTGCAAGTAAATCGCGAGTTCTCAGTTCGAGGCGGACTACTAGTTTACTAGTACGAACTGCGAACTCGCGATTTACTTGAAAACAAGCTGTCCTATATAACAAGACCCATGTGATTTTATCGCGCTTTCTAGCTCCACAACCCCTTGATCGATCCTGTTAATATACGATCTCTCAAATGACCTCTGCTACAAACCCATCAAATCTCATGAAGATCAAAAAACGTTACTAAAGTTGTCGTGAAACAAATTTCAAAGTGAAGAAAACTTCAGCAACAGCGTTTACGTCACTTACCAAAAACAGAAAATGGCAGTTATAGGGACTGCCGATAGAAGTGAAAAGTTTCAGTATTAAAACAATAATATAATGTTTGAATTATAATTAATATTAATTATCAACATCAATCGGCTTCTCCGAGCACCATATATTAAAAGCATAAGAAAAAAATACTACTTACAGAATTAAACTTAATTTGAACGCCTATAAGTTTAAATATCGAACGAGCCTTCCAACCCAAGGAAAATCTTGTGATGCGTTTTTGTTTTCGTGACGGTGTCGGTGACGCGAACTCATAAGATTTCCCCCTACCAAAAATTGCACAACGCGGCTAAAGAAGTTTTCACTTCAAAAAACTGTATTCAAAACATGACATGTTTCGAATGCACCAGACCTAACTGTTAAGATAAGAGTGTGTCCAGATCATTTTGAACACGTCGTCTGCTTAGCTACTTATGGTGCTAATTGGACACGTGTAATTAACACAAGACACAACACAAGTAACCAAATTAATAACATTCTTTGAATAAAATTTACGATAATAGCTCCACGGGTTACTAGAATTCCTTATTTTATATTCGTAATAATTGTCCGTATTACATTTTGGTATTTAAATACACGTGTAAATTAATATATAAATGGAGGTAAAGAAACATTTGACACCATTTTAACGTTTGCTTCTAAGAACGAGATTAACGCTGGTCATGAATTACTTGTGCGTGATCACTTTGCTGATAGCCTCAGCAACAGCATTTGAAGGTAATTTGAAACATCTTTTACGTCATATAGACGTAACTCAGACGGACCTAACTTCAGTAGAAAAAAAATCTATTGAACAGCCGCTGGACCACTTCGATTCTAATGAAAAAAGGACCCTTAAAATGAAATACTACGAGAATCTTCAGTTCTGGAAGCAGAATGGACCTATTTACATATTCATTGGTGGGGCAGGTTACCTAGGCCCCATTTGGGCGTCAGGGAATGATACATTTTTACCGGCCCAATTAGCCAAAGAAACTAATGGAGCTCTCTATGCTTTGGAGCATAGATATTATGGTGATAGTTTGCCGCCCCTGTCACCGGATAACATGACCGAATACTATAAGTTTCTGAGCTCTCAACAAGCGTTGGAAGACTTGGCAAGTCTGATAAAAAAGATAAAAACTGATTCCAAGTTCAAATCATCGAAGGTGGTGGTGATCGGTGGAGCATACGCAGGTAACCTCGCTGCTTGGATTAGAGAACTACATCCAGAACTGGTGGACGCAGCGATCGCCAGCAGCGCTCCCGTCCTCGCCAAAAAAGACTTTAAAGAATTTCTAGTCAACGTTCGTTACACTTTCGGTAAATACGGAACTGATGACTGCCTGAAAAACATAGAGGAGGACTTTAAAAGAATTGAAAACCTGTTAAAGACCGCAGAAGGAAGAGATGCAATAAAGGTAGAAATGTATTTTTGCAATGATACCGATTTGACTTTGTTAGAAAATCAAGAAACTATGTTTAATATATTTAAATATGGAAAATTGATATTACTTTCGCAAAAAGCTTTACCTCATGAAATTAAGGATTGGTGCGTCGATCAACAATTTTCGAATAAAAAGTCCGAAGTTTCGAAGTTCGGTTGGTGTATAATACTAGACCTCAAAAAGATTCCTTGGGTAATTGCACCTTGGGCTCCATGGATATATCAGTCTTGCACAGAATTTGGTTACCTACCAACAACGGCGGCAGAGAAGCAACCATTCGTTCATTGGGGTCCAAAGGACTTCTTCCTTTATCAGTGCGAAATTTTTGTAACAGGAGACGCAGAAAAGACGATGGATGAGGGAGTAGCGAAGACAAACGAAAGATACGGAGGGTTGACACCAAATGTCACCAAGGTAGTGTTCACACACGGGGACATGGATCCGTGGCACACTCTTGGAGTTCTCAAGGACCTGGGACCTGAGGCTCCAGTCACAATCGTGAACGGAACTTCACAATGCAGAATTCTGACCGCTCATCCAGATGAACCAAAAGAGATGAAAGAAAACCGTAAATATGTGAAAGAGTTGATCAAGAAGTGGATTGCGCAATAATGTAAGGAGTTGTAGACTGCTCTTATGAAATTCAAAACTTGATAATATTTAGACTTTCATTTAATTTTTTCTACCTTTTTTGGATTCCGAACCCGAATGAGGTAAATTAGAAGACCCTACTACTAATAAACTCCCGCTAAGCATTTGCATGTAAGGGGCAAGTGTTTTATGAACAACACACAAGTACACTTTTTAAGGCTGGTAGGGGTTGGTTGGTATTTCTTTCCATATAAAACAGACATGCTGAATTCAGTTTAGATATCAAAAATTATAAAACCTTTATAAAAAAAGTGGAAAGGAAAAACACTCAGAAAAAAAAGAACGTCTTCAAAATAATCTATACGATACATATAGTAAACGCGTAGGAAAAAAATGTACAATGAAAATATTTGAGAAAATCTAATATTGGGGTCTTAGAAACGTTGACTGAATATATTTTGTTGATTTTTGGAATATTTGTTTGTCTGTCCGTGAGTTTTTTCGAGATGTACGCAAAAATTACTGCACAGCATTTCATGAAATTTTGTATTATATAACAGTTTTCATTTTTTTTCATTTATCTTCTAATTCAAGTAAGTTTGTCTGGAAGAGAAGTCTCGCAGTTTTTATGGGAGCTCATACTTTCTACGACACTTTTTATTCCGGACAGACTTTAAATACTATTAGCCGCAGTATTGCATATCCAAATCGTGAATAGATTCATTTATAACGTAGGTATGCATTATTGCAGCCTACCGTACATGTTATTGAAACAACAGTTACTTCGTTGTTGTAATAAGTTACCGGAAATTAGTGATGCAACAAATACCACTTTTACGAATACGAATATCACTTTTGTCATTTTACGAATACGAATGCGAATATCACTTTTTTCATTTTACGAATAGGAATACGAATAGTGATTAAGTGATTAGAAACTTATCTTTGCC
This sequence comes from Pammene fasciana, assembly GCA_911728535.1. Lineage (NCBI taxonomy): Eukaryota > Metazoa > Arthropoda > Insecta > Lepidoptera > Tortricidae > Pammene > Pammene fasciana. The sequence goes on along the minus strand of OU452294.1, from coordinate 10,090,494 downwards.
GATGTCACCATACAAATTATAGGCCACCAACTGCAAATATAACTTTGTCACTCAAATAATTATTATGTATCTAAATAACAGGAAATTCACATAAATTTATAGTTTTATTATAAGTTTAGGGTTTCTTGGGCAGTACATAAAATTAAAATATGTTAATTTTATGGCTTTCAATTTGTTTGCTCGCAAATTAAGACGCGCAATATTTACTCCACCATACAAAACAGTATGGGTGACAAGAAAAATATCAACCTAGCAAGAAAGGCATTAAATATATATTGGCATATTGGCAATGGACGTGCTATGTCCATAAAAAAAGTACCAAAAGCTGGCCAATCACCCTTCACATTACTAAGTAAACAATTTTTGACTGGCCAGTGTCTTTCGCTCAATTCGCCCATATGGCTCGTCCTGTGCTCTATGACTTATATGGCAATAAATATTATCTTACCACAAATTTCGCGACGCATAATTTGAAAAAATTACGTCCTAACATTATACTTCTTTAAGAAATGTTGTAGATAATTTAATGAAAAGTATTTAGTTTATTGGTAATTTTGGTGTTACTCAACCGTTTTTGACGTGACACAAAAGTCGGGACTGGATTTTTGCAAAAAATGTTAGGGCAAAGAGTCGCACTAGATAAATGATTTCGTCACCCAATTTTAAAATATAGCCCCGTCATACCGAACATTAAAATCGAAAGCTAAAGACTAGTTCTGATTTTTTTATATATTGTTAGAATCCATACCAGTAGTACCAGTACCTACCGTATCCATATTTGCAGCTTCAAAAGACCTGTGTTAACTTTGCAGCACTCGAAAAACTACGAAATAAATTGCACTTTTTTGGTTTTCTTATTATAGGTAAGTTCTTATCTATACGGTTTACAAAAAACACTGTATGAAATGATTTCTAAGAAGTCGAAAATTTCTACAAATTGAGCTAGAATTAGCTCTGTAGGTGAAATACTTAACGAGACACAGCTCTTCGAAAATTGTAAATTTTTAGACTTTCTAAAAATATCCCTCAATAAAATTAAAATTAAATCCTCGATGTTATTTTAAAGACCTATCGATAGGTGTGAATTATGTTGATATTTGACTAAAAAAAATTACAAATAGCTACATGTATGTAGTGCCCCCCTGAAAATATATTGACTACAAATCTAAGAGTGTACGTGTATTTTGTGTGCCGCTACTTAGTTTTGTAGAAATAATATTTATTACAAAAGGAATTTAGTCTAAATAAAAATAATAATACTATAAATTAAAACTAGTCCTACTAATAATAAATATATCCTAAGTCGCTACCAATGGGTAGTGTGCCCAGAAGGCTGGCCGCATTGCCACGTTGCATGGCAATGCTTATTCGCTGAGCGAAATACTGACCAGCCTTCTGGTCACCTGTTGCGTCTACCAGGCGCGACGCTAAGTCTTTGTACTCTCTGCGCGCGCCCGGTCCCCATGGCCTCAGCGTTTCGACCCCAAACGCCTCAAATATATAGGCTGTCACGATACGTACTCTTCCAGACGGATGTGTGGAAGAGCACGTAACTGAGCAGGTAAAAAGGTAAGTAAAAAGGAAAAATCAGGTAATGGGTTCTTTTATTTCCAATCAATCAGTTGTAGGATAAATCTAAAGTAGGAGTTCTGCGTATTTCAGTGAATGAAAACTAAGATGCTGAGGTGACGACGAGATATATGAGATTAAAGCGCGACACGCCACGGTGGTGAAGAGCACCGCGAGACTTTCGTCAGCATGCGAGTAAATGAACAAAATTATCCCAGCTTCGCTAGGATGTTTCAAGGAAAATGCTACAAGGCACTGCCAAGAGCAGCATATTTGCGGCGTTTGAGGTTTTCGGCTGTGGATGCGGCAGATCCGGCATTCCTGCAGGTACTTGGGAGATGGGACGGCGCTAGGGTGTTTACACATGTAGCATCCCAGTGACATGTAGTCATGTCGTCGGGCTCTTGCCATCGTCTCTCGCCAGGCCAACAGGTTCTAAAACGGCTGGCATTTTGTCGCTGACAAGGGCCCGACGGATGATCATTGATGTTAGTATGGCGAGGAATGCGCCCGGCACTTCTGCAACATGATAACCCACGATGTCCCAGGCTGTCTAGCATTGTACCACATTGGCAACGATGTGGAGCGTTGGTTTTTTTTTTCATATTTATTTCATATATTAATATAACAGTAAACAATAAACTTAAGTATAAATAAAAACTAATCTTAAATAAATATATTATACTAAAACAACCAGTCCCCCCGCGGCATGGTGCCGTAGATGCTGGCAGCATTCCCTCTCTGTATGGCAATGCCAATACGTTGAGCCAGGAAGCTGCCAGCTCTGCGGTCACCGGTGGAATCCACTAACCTCTTTGAAATCTCTTTGAAGAGATCATGGGCATTAGGACCCCACGGGCCGAGGGTCTCGACGCCAAATGGAACAAAGTTGTATTCGACGCCGAGGCCCCCGTACTTAGTTTTTTTCTGTTTCTCAGCCGCTTCAGCAGCCGCGCCGGCTCTAGTGAAAGTTCCATGGAGATGGGAGGGGGCTAGTGTGTCTACACATGTGGTGTCCCACACCAGCACCCGACCCATCTTCCACGGAACTAACGACATCCCGTCCGGCCTCTTGCCATCGTCTCTGAGAATGCCGGTGGGCTCTAGAAGAGCCGGTACATTAACGCTGGCAAGAGACCGGCGTAGGATGTCATTGAGTGCGGTGTGCCTGGAGAAGCGCCCAGCGCTCCTCTGACAAGACAACCCGTGGTGTCCGAGGACGTCTACGTCTGTGCCGCAGGGGCACCTATGCGGTGCGCAAACCCGGACGCCGAGCCGCAGACAGGCTGCAACGCGAAGTGTGTGGGGTTCCAAAAATGTGCCAGTATGCACGGACGGAAAGGCGTGCAGCCAGGCACTGGCTTCTCTTGTTCCCACAGCCAGAAGTCTGGCACGTTCGGAACCTGTGCTATGACTAATAAAACTGTCATATGTAATTTTGCATGAAATGTCATCCCAGGTCCTTTGGGATGTCAAGTTATCGGGAAAATCCTTACCCGGGCAGGCAATAGACCAGGCGTTTTTGGCCTCCGTCAAGCCGGCAATCTCAGCGTTGGTTGCTGCCCCTATCCGCAAACTGGTCGCCAAACGGAAGGTTGAGTTATCAAGAAGTATGCCTATGAAAGGTGAAGGTAATGCTTGTAACCACAGACCTGACTCCCACTCTGCAGTTGCAAGGAGACGAGCTCGATCTGCCGAACTAGTTGACGTATGAAGAAGATTGTTCCGCACTAGTCGACAGAGCGGGTCGTCCCATTGCCTCTGCGAGCACGGATTGGCAGGCGGGTCTACATTGAGGCAAGTTAACGCCCAGACATTTTTGGCCTCAGTACAATGTGCGGCCTCCAGGACGCCGAGAGAAGGTGTTAAAATGCTGCCAATCAAGTTTTGGGCACTGTGCACCGGGAATAAAAACGCGAGCAATGATATGCTAGAAATTTTGCGTATTCCTAGACCTCCATGTCTAATAGGTAGGCTGGCCTGGGTCCAGGATCTATTGTCGAAAGGTATGTTGAGGACAGATTCCAAAAACTTTTCAATCAACTTATCCAAATCAAGTTTCCCGAGGTGGTCAGGTGGCTACCTCGGAGAACGTAAGTGAATTTTGGTACAAAAAGATAATGCCGAATGTTGGTGTAAGCTGTGTGCTTATTAATTTTTAATAAGCGGTGGGACACAGATTTAAAATTTTGAATTTTGTCGTTAACGTATTTGTCAAAAGATTGGTCTAAAATAGCCAAGCCAAGGAGGTGAAGCAGGCTTTCATTGGCGATTCTAATTCCATGGGCTATATTTCTGAAACATTCAACTATACTTTCTTTGTTCGGTGTTGTGTTTAAAACAAAAAGTTCGCATCTAGAAAAGTTTAGCGTCAGACCTATGGATGTGAGCGCAGATGTTAAATTTTGAAAATCATTCAAAACCGTAGCTGCGTCACCCTATAGTGTGCCGTCGTCCAGGTACCAGTCATTTAATTAAGAATTTAGAGTTTTGATGATAGGGTGAATAGCAAGACTAAAAATTGCCGGACTCAGGGGGCCACCCTGCTGACAACCGACGGAGGAGGCCAAAAGATTCGATTGATACAAGAGTTTTGTAGGGGAACTATAGCACTGCCAAAGAAATTTATGTTTCATGGATTTCTGTTTTGTAGTGAAATTGCTGAAAAAATATTTTTAGGAGGTGCTCCATTACATGTAACTAACGGTCAAAAAAATTTTTTTTCATTAAATATCAACATGATGCACATCACTCAATAGGTCATTAAAAAGAAGATTGAGATATCTTTAAAAATATTTTACATGAGAGTAAGTAAGTAAGGTTTTATATGTAAATATAGGTAATTACAATGGTGGTAAATTTATACATCGTTTCACTATATTTTGCCATCAGGCGTACAAAAAAAAGTTCAACTTAAATCTAAATAATAAAGGTACCTACTTATATATCCTATCATGCACAGACTATACAAAATGTAATATTAAGGCTACATCAGTTCAACATTGCATCAAATATATGAACATAAATTAAAATTCCGTATTATCCGACACACAGCATGGTTTTAGAAGGTCACGCAGTACATCGACAGCTTTATCACAATTTGTGGACGATGTTAATGATAAATTGGATAAGAAAATGTGTGTAGCAGTGTTATATATTGACTTCAAAAAAGCCTTCGACACATTGGACCACACACTGCTACTCAGTGCTATGCAAGAGTGCGGCATCTGTGGCCCAATTAGTCTGTGGTTTCATAGCTACTTAGAAAACCGTACGCTTCGCACGAAGATAAGCAAGGTAACGGGAGATGAAGCCAATATAAAATACGGGGTGCCGACTGGGTCGGTGTATGGGCCGGTCGGGTACATCATGCACGTGAACAGCATCAGCAACGTCGTTGAGCACTGCTCCACCTACATGTACGCGGACGACACGTGCCTGGTGTGCGCCGACCGGGACGTCGCACTCGTACGGGACAGGCTGCAGGCAGACTTTAACAATATACTGAGGTGGGCTCACGATAACGGTATAATACTTAATGTAGCTAAGACCAAGTGTATGTTGATAAAGTCTCCGTACCTTAAAATTACCTTTGACAATTTTGGAATAGTGGGGCACACGTATGAATGCTTGCACAATGACATGGTGTTGTGTAAATGTAGTCGCCTCGAAATAGTCAATGACTACAAGTACTTGGGTTTAAATGTTGATAGTAGTTTTAATTGGAAACCCCACGTGGAGTCGGTATGTAACAAGTTAAGGTCTATCTTATGCAAATTTAACAACCTTAAATCTATAGCAAATAAGGCGATTTTATTTGCACTGTACCACGCGTTAGCCGATTCTGTGTTAAGTTATGGACTAGTGGCATACGGTCGCACTTTTAAGACACAACTTGATAAGATCCTCAACTTACAACTAAGACTAGTGAAGACATTGGTAGATAAACAAACTAAGGAAAAATGTAACAAACACTACGACCAACTTCTTCAAACCTGTAACATTTTACCTGTCCATGAAAAACTTAAATACTTGTTAGCTGTCGACCAACAAATGTGTCCTAAATTTAAGATATTAAAAACCTACAACAGAAATCTAAGAGTATCAAAACGAAAAAAATATGTAAAACCGCTTAATAACTATTACGGCCGTAGAACAAGACAGTACTTGATACCGCGTATTTTTAACGTTATACCCCCAGAACACGAGCTCTTGACAAAAACATTGTTTAAGAAAAAAATCAAGGGTTTGTTATTAAACAGTTACTCCAATGTAAGTTAGTTGTAGCAATTTGAAGTAGATATACTAAGTTTAACTGAAGATATATTTATCTGCACTTTTCCATACAAAGTGACCCGTTTGCATGGTGCTTGGATGTAGTAGTTAAGTTAGATATGTAAGGAAATATATATGTAGAAAGGGTGTATTCTATTCGCCAACAAACTGTCTCGCAGTTTGGCGAAGTTTTTGTAATAGTTTTTAAGTATATTATTACTGAGCAATAAATAATAAAAAAAAAAAAAAATATGTCAAGGCAAAAAAAAAAGTGTCATAATAATTAAAAAATATAGTTAATTGCTTAATTGTCATATTTCATTCTAAATTATCTTTAAAATAATCTGCAAGGGAATAATAGCATTCATTGATTAATAATGTCATTAACTTGGATATTTTCAGAAATAACCATTCCGAAAGATTTTTGAAGAGCTGTATCTCGGTAAGTATTCATGTGTCTCAGTGAGCTGCCGTGCCGCTCTAGATTGTCTAGATCATTTTGATCACGTCGACTGCTAGACTGAAGTAGCTATGTAGTTAACACAAGTAACCAAATTCTTAACATTCTTTGCATACAATTTCCGATAAAAGTTCCACGTGTTACAGAAACTCCTTGTTTTATATTCGTTTCAATTGTCGGTATTATATATAGGAATTCAAAGACACGTGTAAATTTAAATTTAAACGGAGCTTAAGAAATATTTGTCATCATTTTAACGTTTGCGGCTAATAAAGTGCAATATTATCGCTGGTCATGAATTACTTGTACGTGATCACTTTGCTGATAGCTTCAGCAACAGCATTTAAAGGTAACTTGAAACATCTTTTACGACATATAGACGTAACTCAGACGGATCTAACCTCAGTAGAAGAAAAATCTATTGAACAGCCGCTGGACCACTTTGATTCAAATGAAAAAAGGACCATTAATATGAAATACTTCGAGAATCTTCAGTTCTGGAAGCAGAATGGACCTATTTACATATTCATTGGTGGGGCAGAGCGCCAAAACCGACTTTGGGCGTCAGGGAATGATAAATTTTTACCGGCACAATTAGCCAAAGAAACTAATGGAGCTCTCTATGCTTCGGAGCATAGGTATTATGGTGCTAGTACGCCACCCCTGTCACGGGATAACACGACGGAATACTACAAGTTCCTGAGCTCTCACCAAGCGTTGGAAGACTTGGCAAGTCTGATAAACAAGATAAAAACTGATTCTAAGTTCAAATCGTCGAAGGTGGTGGTGATCGGTGGAGCGTACGCAGGTAACCTCGCTGCTTGGATTAGAGAACTACATCCAGAACTGGTGGACGCAGCGATCGCCAGCAGCGCTCCCGTCCTCGCCAAAAAAGACTTTAAAGAATTTCTAGTTAACGTTCGTTACACTTTCGGTAAATACGGAACTGATGACTGCCTGAAAAACATAGAGGAGGACTTTAAAAGAATTGAGGAGCTGTTAAAGACCGCAGAAGGAAGAGATGCAATAAAGGTAGAAATGTATTTTTGCGAGGACTCCGATTTGACTGTGTTAGAAAATCAAGAAAGTGTGTTTAATAATTTTAAATATGAAGAATTGATAGAACTTTCGCAAAGCGCGTTCCCTCACAAAATTAAGGACTGGTGCGTCGATCGACAATTTTCGAAAAAAAAGTCCGATGTTTCGAAGTTCGGTTGGTGTATATTACTAGACTACAAAAATGTTCATTGGACAAGGTTACCTTGGGCTCCATGGATATATCAGTATTGTACAGAATTTGGTTACCTACAAACAACATCGGCAGAGAATCAACCATTCGTTCATTGGGGTCCAAAGGACTTTTTTCTAGAGGCGTGCAAAAGTTTTGTAAAAGGAGACTCAGAAAAGACGATGGATGAGGGAGTAGCGAAGACAAACGAAAGATACGGAGGGTTGACACCAAATGTCACCAAGGTAGTGTTCGCCCACGGGGACATGGATCCGTGGCACACTCTTGGAGTTCTCAAGGACCTGGGACCTGATGCTCCAGTCATAATCGTGAATGGAACTTCACAATGCAGAATTCTGACCACCCATCCAGATGAACCAAAAGAGATGAAAGAAAACCGTAAATACGTGAAAGAGTTGATCAAGAAGTGGATTGCGCAATAATGCAACATATAACAGACATGCTGAATTCAGATTTGATATCAAAAATTATAAAAGCCATATAAAAAAAATCGTGGAAAGCAAAAACACTCAGAAAAAAAGAACGTCGTTCAAATAATCAATATGGTACTTAGTAAGTACTTAGTACTTACATATAATAAACGCGCAGGGAAAAAAAATTACAATGAAAATATTAGAGAATCTAATTTTCGGGTCTTAGAAACGTTGATTCAATCAACGTTTTGGTGATTTTTGTTTGTCTCTCTGTGAGTTTCTTCGAGATGTACGCAAAAATTACTGCACAGCATTACATGAAATATTGTATTAAATAACAGTTTTCTTTTTTTTTTCATTTATATTCTAATTCAAGTATGTTTGTCTGGAAAGTGAAATCTCGTAGTTTTTATGGGAGCTCATACATTCTGCGACACTTTTTATTCCGGACAGACTTTAAATACTATTAGCCGCAGTATTGCATACCCAAATTGTGAATAGATTCATTTATAATGTAGGCATGCATTAATGCAGCCTACCGTACATGCTATTAAAACAACTTCGTCACTTCATTGTTGTAATAAGTAACCGGAAATTAGTGATGCAACGAATACCACTTTTACGAATACGAATATCACTTTTGTCATTTTACGAATAGGAATGCGAATATCACTCTTCATTTTACGAAAAGGAATACGAATAGTGATTACAAACTTATCTTTGCCGATGTCTCCATACAAAATATAGGCCACCAACTGCAAATATAACTTAAGATAGCTTTTCATTTATATTTAAGTTATTGTTTATTATTGTACCCTTATTTTTACCTAATAAATACAAAATTTGCATATGTATACTTTGTCACTTAAATAAATATTATGTATTTAATAACAGGAAATTCACATAAATTTACAGTGTTATCATAAGTTTAGGGTTTCTTGGGTAGTACATAAAAGTAAACTATGTTTTTTTATGGTTTCCAATTTGTTTGCTCGCAAATTAATACGCGCAATATTACTCCACCATACAAAACAGTATGGGTGACAAAAAAAAATCAACCTAGCAAGAAAGGCATTAAATGTCAAGATATTGGCAATGGACGTGCTATGTCCATAAAAACGTACCAAAAGCTGGTCAATCGCCCTTCACATTACTAATTAAACAATTTTTGACTGGCCAGAGTGGCCAGTATCTTTCGCTCAATTCGCTCATACGTTTCGTCCTGTATTAGACTTATATGGCAATAAATATTATCTTACCACAAATTTACGTACTAACATTATACTTCTTTACGAAATATTGTAGATAATTTAATGAAAAGTATTTCGTTTATTAGGTAGTAATTTTGCTGTTACTCAACCGTTTTTATTAAGAATGTGAAAAACGAAAAATCAGGACACAAAAGTCGGGACTAGATTTTTGCAAAAAATATTAGGGCAAAGAGCCGCACTAGGTAAATGATTTTATCACTCAATTTTAAAACGTAGCACCGTCATACCGAACATTAAAATCGAAAGCTAACGACTAGTTCTGATTTTTTTATATATTGTTAGAATCCCTGCCAGTAGTACCAGTACCTACCGTATCCATATTTGCAGCATCAAAAGACCTGTGTTAACTTTGCAGCTCTCGAAAAACTACGAAATAAATTGCACTTTTTTGGTTTTCTTATTATAGGTAAGTTCATAACTATACGGTTTACAAAAAACACTGTATGAAATGATTTCTAAGAAGAAATTTCTACAAATTGAGCTAGAATTAGCTCTGTAGGTGAAATACTTAAAGAGAGACAGCTCTTCGAAAATTGACAATTTTTAGACTTTCTAAAAATATCCCTCAATAAAATATAAAAAAAACCCTAAATGTTATTTTAAAGACCTATCAATAGGTGTGAATTATGTGGATATTTGATTTAAAAAAAATTACAAATAGTTACATGTATGGAGTGCCCTCCTACAAATATATTCACTACAAATCTAAGAGTGTATGTGTATTTTGTGTACCTACTACCTACCGCTACTTAGTTTTGTAGAAATAATATTTACTTACTACAAAAGGAATTTAGTCCAAATAAAAATAATAATACTATTGTCACAGTCGTTGGGTATGCGGGTATCAAACAGGCGTTGAGGGAGCGCTTCTTCGGTCGACTGACAAAAGTACTCAACAGTCTTTTGTCAGGTGGCAACAAGGTGCGCGCCTTCAACGCCTGGGTGATGCCCCTACTCACATACTCCTTTGGCATACTAAGGTGGACACAGACCGAGCTGGATGCCCTGGATCGGAGGGTCCGTCTACTGCTGACCACACACCGTATGCTTCACCCACGCTCGTCTGTTATGAGATTGTACATCCCACGGAAGTGTGGAGGTCGCGGCTTTTTAAACGCCAACAATCTCCACAACCGTGAGGTGTACAACCTCAGGAATTATTTTCTTAACAACGAGTGTGGGATGCATCGTGATGTGGTGGCAGTAGACAAGGGCCTCACGCCGCTCTCCTTGGCGAATGAGAACTGGCGCAAACCTGTGGTGCTGAGCACCGAGGATCGCAAGATGGTATGGAAGAGTAAGGAGTTACACGGGCGGTTCTACAAGGCCCTCACGGGGCCCGACGTAGACCTGCTCGCTTCGGTGAACTGGTTACGATTCGGGGACCTCTTCGGAGAAACCGAGGGTTTTGCCTGTGCAATTGCGGACGAAGTTATCATGACGAATAACTACCGGAGATATATCCTGAAGGACGGTACGGTCGACATATGTCGACTCACATCACTCAGGCATATCATCTCCGGTTGTTCTCATCTTGCTAACGGCGAGTACTTGCACAGACATAACCTCGTAGCCAGGATTATACACCAACAGCTTGCTCTTCAATACGGTCTTGTGAACCGCGAAGTGCCATACTACATGTACTTACCTGCGCCAGTTCTCGAGAATGGTCGTGTCACGCTCTATTGGGACCGATCAATCATCACGGACAGGACTATTGTAGCCAATACGCCTGACATCGTGCTGATTGATCGGTCGCAGCGCCGGGCCGTGCTCGTCGACGTCGCTATCCCCCATGACGAGAATCTCGTGAAGGCCGAGAAGGACAAGTCCAGCAAGTACCTAGACTTGGCTCACGAGATAACCGCAATGTGGGACGTTGACTCGACGATCATTGTCCCTATAATCGTTTCAGCGAATGGTCTCATAGCGAAGAGTCTCGATCAAGACCTCGAGAGACTCTCGCTAGGTGGCTGGATCAAGGGTCAGATGCAGAAGGCGGTGGTCATGGATACGGCGCGGATAGTCCGCCGGTTCCTCTCACTGCGGCCCTAACCACCGGCAGCCTGGGCCCTGCCCTGTTGCCGGCGGGAACCTAGGTTAGGTTTTTTATAATGTGTATATATTTTATATTGTATTTTGTATGTTGTATTTTATATTACTTTTATATTCATATTATAAAAACCCTAGCCTAAGATTTTAAATGAATAAAGAGATAATAATACTATAAATTAAAACTAGTCCTACAAATAATAAATATATCCTAAGTCGCTACCAATGGGTAGTGTGTCCAGAAGGCTGGCCGCATTGCCACGTTGCATGGCAATGCTTATTCGCTGAGCGAAATACTGACCAGCCTTCTGGTCACCTGTTGCGTCTATCAGGCGCGACGCTAAGTCTTTGTACTCTCTGCGCGCGCCCGGTCCCCATGGCCCAGCGTTTCGACCCCAAACGCCTCAAATATATATGCACTGCCAAGAGCAGCATATTTGCGGCGTTTGAGGTCTTCGGCTGTGGATGCAGCAGATCCGGCATTCCTGCGGGTGCTTGGAAGATGGGACGGCGCTAGGGTGTTTACACATGCAGCATCCCAATGACATGTAGTCATGCCGTCGGGCTCTTGCCATCGTCTCTCGCCAGGCCAACAGGTTCTAAAACGGCTGGCATTTTGACGCTGACAAGGGTCCGACGGATGACATCATTGATGTTAGTATGGCGAGGAATGCGCCCGGCGCTTCTGCAACATGACAACCCATGATGTCCCAGGCTGTCTAGCATTGCACCACATTGGCAACGATGTGGAGCGTTGGTTGCTGCCCCTATCCGCAAACTGGTCACCAAACGGAAGGTTAAGTTAATTATCAAGAAGTGTGCCTTTGAAAGTTGAAGGTAATGGTTGTAACTACAGACCTGACTCCCACTCTGCAGTTGCAAGGAGACGAGCTCGATCTGCCGAACTAGTTGACGTATGAAGAAGATTATTCCGCACTAGTCGACAGTGCGGGTCGTCCCATTGCCTCTGCGAGCACGGATTGGCAGGCGGGTCTACATTAAGGCAAGATAACGCCCAGACATTTTTGGCCTCAGTACAATGTGCGGCCTCCAGGACGCCGAGAGAAGGTGTTTAAATGCTGCCAATCAAGTTTTGGGCACTGTGCACTGGGGATAAAAACGCGAGCGATGATTATCCAAATCAAGTTTCCCGAGGTGGTCAGGTGGCTACCTCGGAGAACGTAAGTGAATTTTGGTACAAAAAGATAATGCCGAATGTTGGTGTAAGCTGTGTGCTTATTAATTTTTAATAAGCGGTGGGACACAGATTTAAAATTTTGAATTTTGTCGTTAACGTATTTGTCAAAAGATTGGTCTAAAATAGCCAAGCCAAGGAGGTGAAGCAGGCTTTCATTGGCGATTCTAATTCCATGGGCTATATTTCTGAAACATTCAACTATACTTTCTTTGTTCGGTGTTGTGTTTAAAACAAAAAGTTCGCATCTAGAAAAGTTTAGCGTCAGACCTATGGATGTGAGCGCAGATGTTAAATTTTGAAAATCATTCAAAACCGTAGCTGCGTCACCCTCTAGTGTGCCGTCGTCCAGGTACCAGTCATTTAATTAAGAATTTAGAGTTTTGATGATAGGGTGAATAGCAAGACTAAAAATTGCCGGACTCAGGGGGCCACCCTGCTGACAACCGACGGAGGAGGCCAAAAGATTCGATTGATACAAGAGTTTTGTAGGGGAACTATAGCACTGCCAAAGAAATTTATGTTTCATGGATTTCTGTTTTGTAGTGAAATTGCTGAAAAAATATTTTTAGGAGGTGCTCCATTACATGTAACTAACGGTCAAAAAAATTTTTTTTCATTAAATATCAACATGATGCACATCACTCAATAGGTCATTAAAAAGAAGATTGAGATATCTTTAAAAATATTTTACATGAGAGTAAGTAAGTAAGGTTTTATATGTAAATATAGGTAATTACAATGGTGGTAAATTTATAAATCGTTTCACTATATTTTGCCATCAGGCGTACAAAAAAAAGTTCAACTTAAATCTAAATAATAAAGGTACCTACTTATATATCCTATCATGCACAGACTATACAAAATGTAATATTAAGGCTACATCAGTTCAACATTGCATCAAATATATGAACATAAATTAAAATTCCGTATTATCCGACACACAGCATGGTTTTAGAAGGTCACGCAGTACATCGACAGCTTTATCACAATTTGTGGACGATGTTAATGATAAATTGGATAAGAAAATGTGTGTAGCAGTGTTATATATTGACTTCAAAAAAGCCTTCGACACATTGGACCACACACTGCTACTCAGTGCTATGCAAGAGTGCGGCATCTGTGGCCCAATTAGTCTGTGGTTTCATAGCTACTTAGAAAACCGTACGCTTCGCACGAAGATAAGCAAGGTAACGGGAGATGAAGCCAATATAAAATACGGGGTGCCGACTGGGTCGGTGTATGGGCCGGTCGGGTACATCATGCACGTGAACAGCATCAGCAACGTCGTTGAGCACTGCTCCACCTACATGTACGCGGACGACACGTGCCTGGTGTGCGCCGACCGGGACGTCGCACTCGTACGGGACAGGCTGCAGGCAGACTTTAACAATATACTGAGGTGGGCTCACGATAACGGTATAATACTTAATGTAGCTAAGACCAAGTGTATGTTGATAAAGTCTCCGTACCTTAAAATTACCTTTGACAATTTTGGAATAGTGGGGCACACGTATGAATGCTTGCACAATGACATGGTGTTGTGTAAATGTAGTCGCCTCGAAATAGTCAATGACTACAAGTACTTGGGTTTAAATGTTGATAGTAGTTTTAATTGGAAACCCCACGTGGAGTCGGTATGTAACAAGTTAAGGTCTATCTTATGCAAATTTAACAACCTTAAATCTATAGCAAATAAGGCGATTTTATTTGCACTGTACCACGCGTTAGCCGATTCTGTGTTAAGTTATGGACTAGTGGCATACGGTCGCACTTTTAAGACACAACTTGATAAGATCCTCAACTTACAACTAAGACTAGTGAAGACATTGGTAGATAAACAAACTAAGGAAAAATGTAACAAACACTACGACCAACTTTTTCAAACCTGTAACATTTTACCTGTCCATGAAAAACTTAAATACTTGTTAGCTGTCGACCAACAAATGTGTCCTAAATTTAAGATATTAAAAACCTACAACAGAAATCTAAGAGTATCAAAACGAAAAAAATATGTCGAACCGCAACCGCTTAATAACTATTACGGCCGTAGAACAAGACAGTACTTGATACCGCGTATTTTTAACGTTATACCCCCAGAACACGAGCTCTTGACAAAAACATTGTTTAAGAAAAAAATCAAGGGTTTGTTATTAAACAGTTACTCCAATGTAAGTTAGTTGTAGCAATTTGAAGTAGGTATACTAAGTTTAACTGAAGATATATTTATCTGCACTTTTCCATACAAAGTGACCCGTTTGCATGGTGCTTGGATGTAGTAGTTAAGTTAGATATGTAAGGAAATATATATGTAGAAAGGGTGTATTCTATTCGCCAACAAACTGTCTCGCAGTTTGGCGAAGTTTTTGTAATAGTTTTTAAGTATATTATTACTGAGCAATAAATAAAAAAAAAAAAAAATATGTCAAGGCAAAAAAAAAGTGTCATAATAATTAAAAAATATAGTTAATTGCTTAATTGTCATATTTCATTCTAAATTATCTTTAAAATAATCTGCAAGGGAATAATAGCATTCATTGATTAATAATGTCATTAACTTGGATATTTTCAGAAATAACCATTCCGAAAGATTTTTGAAGAGCTGTATCTCGGTAAGTATTCATGTGTCTCAGTGAGCTGCCGTGCCGCTCAAGTATGTCTAGATCATTTTGATCACGTCGACTGCTAGACTGAAGTAGCTATAAATAAATGCTGACTGCACATGTGTAGTTAACACAAGTAACCAAATTCTTAACATTCTTTGCATACAATTTCCGATAAAAGTTCCACGTGTTACAGAAACTCCTTGTTTTATATTCGTTTCAATTGTCGGTATTATATATAGGAATTCAAAGACACGTGTAAATTTAAATTTAAACGGAGCTTAAGAAATATTTGTCATCATTTTAACGTTTGCGGCTAATAAAGTGCAATATTATCGCTGGTCATGAATTACTTGTACGTGATCACTTTGCTGATAGCTTCAGCAACAGCATTTAAAGGTAATTTGAAACATCTTTTACGACATATAGACGTAACTCAGACGGATCTAACTTCAGTAGAAGAAAAATCTATTGAACAGCCGCTGGACCACTTTGATTCAAATGAAAAAAGGACCCTTAACATGACATACTTCGAAAATCTTCAGTTCTGGAAGCAGAATGGACCTATTTACATATTCATTGGTGGGGCAGATTATCAAAACCCCATTTGGGCGTCAGGGAATGATACATTTTTACCGGCCCAATTAGCCAAAGAAACTAATGGAGCTCTCTATGCTTCGGAGCATAGGTATTATGGTGGTAGTAAACCACCCCTGTCCCGGGATAACACGACCGAATACTACAAGTTCCTGAGCTCTCACCAAGCGTTGGAAGACTTGGCTAGTCTGATAAAAAAGATAAAAACTGATTCCAAGTTCAAATCATCGAAGGTGGTGGTGATCGGTGGAGCGTACGCAGGTAACCTCGCTGCTTGGATTAGAGAACTACATCCAGAACTGGTGGACGCAGCGATCGCCAGCAGCGCTCCCGTCCTCGCCAAAAAAGACTTTAAAGAATTTCTAGTTAACGTTCGTTACACTTTCGGTAAATACGGAACTGATGACTGCCTGAAAAACATAGAGGAGGACTTTAAAAGAATTGAAAACCTGTTAAAGACCGCAGAAGGAAGAGATGCAATAAAGGTAGAAATGTATTTTTGCGAGGACTCCGATTTGACTGTGTTAGAAAATCAAGAAAGTGTGTTTAATAATTTTAAATATGAAGAATTGATAGAACTTTCGCAAAGCGCGTTCCCTCACGAAATTAAGGACTGGTGCGTCGATCGACAATTTTCGAAAAAAAAGTCCGATGTTTCGAAGTTCGGTTGGTGTATTGAACTAGACCGCAAAAATGTTGAATGGACATTTTTGCCTTGGGCTCCATGGATATATCAGTATTGCACAGAATTTGGTTACCTACAAACAACATCGGCAGAGAAGCAACCATTCGTTCATTGGGGTCCAAAGGACTTCTTTCTTGAGGCGTGCAAAAGTTTTGTAAAAGGAGACGCAGAAAAGACGATGGATGAGGGAGTAGCGAAGACAAACGAAAGATACGGAGGGTTGACACCAAATGTCACCAAGGTGGTGTTCACGCACGGGGACATCGACCCGTGGCACACTCTTGGAGTTCTCAAGGACCTGGGACCTGATGCTCCAGCCACAATCGTGAATGGAACTTCACAATGCAGAATTCTGGTCTCCCATCCAGATGAACCAAAAGAGATGAAAGAAAACCGTAAATATGTGAAAGAGTTGATCAAGAAGTGGATTGCGCAATAATGTAAGGAGTTGTAGACTGCTCTTATGAAATTCAAAACTTGATAATATTTAGACTTTCATTTAATTTATTCTACCTTTTTTGGATTCCGTAACCGAATGACGTAAATTAGAAGACCCTACTACTAATAAACTCCCGCTAAGCATTTGCATGTCAGGGGCAAGTGTTTTATAAACAACACACAAGTACACTTTTTAAGGCTGGCAGGGGTTGGTTGGTATTTCTTTCCATATAAAACAGACATGCTGAATTCAGTTTAGATATCAAAAATTATAAAACCTATATAAAAAAAGTGGAAAGGAAAAACACTCAGAAAAAAAAGAACGTGTTCAAATACTCGTAATCTATATGATACATATAATAAACGCGTAGGAAAAAAAAATTATATTGAAGATATTTATGGTAATCTAATTTGGGGGGTCTTTTTAGAAACATTGACTGAATACATTTTGGTGATTTTTGGAATTTTCGTCTGTCTGTCTGTGAGTTTGTTTGCGATGTACCTACGCAAAAAGTACTGCACAATATTTCATGAAATTTTGTATTATAAAAATTTATAGCCCAGAGAAACATATATGGTAGTCTTATATTATAATAAACGCGTAAAGAGGAAAAAAGGTGCTATGAAAATATTTGAGAAAATCTAATTTTGGGGTATTAGAAACGTTGACTGAATACATTTTGGTGATTTTTGGAATTTTTGTTTGTATGTCTGAGAGTTTGTTCGAGATGTACGCAAAAATTACTGCGCCGCATTTCATTAAATTTTGTATTAGGTATAACAGTATTCGTTTATCTTTCAATTGAAGTAAGTTTGTCTGGAAAGTGAAGTCTCGTAGTTTTTATGCATTCTGCGACACTTCTTTTTCCGGACAGACTTTAAATACTATTTGCGGTTCTCTGCCTTTTCGCCGAAAATTACATTGCCGAATTTCACTTGCCAACCAACTTTTCGTAGAAATTTCATTTAGCCGAATTTCATTTCCCAACTTTACATAATCCAACCTAACCTAACCCAACCTAGTAGGCGAGTTTCATTTCCCAACTGTGGGGTTGGGAAATGAAATGGTTGCGAAATAATTATTTCGTAAAAGTTATGCGGCCAAATGAAACTTTTGCGAAAAGTTGGTTGGCAAGT
Organism: Pammene fasciana; assembly: GCA_911728535.1. Taxonomy (NCBI): domain Eukaryota; kingdom Metazoa; phylum Arthropoda; class Insecta; order Lepidoptera; family Tortricidae; genus Pammene; species Pammene fasciana. The sequence goes on along the minus strand of OU452294.1, from coordinate 10,072,550 downwards.
GAAATTCGGCATCACGATTTTCGGCGAAAAGGCAGGATACCACTATTTGCCGCAGAATTGCATATGTGATTCGTGAATAGATTCATTTATAATTTGGGTATGAATTATTGCAGCCTTCGTCTTTTTCGTTGTTGTAATAAGTAACCGGAAATATATTGTCATCCATGAAAATTTTTATTCCATAAATTAAATTATCAATCTGGACCTAAATTGATCATCATTAAACATGAAAAAAAGGGGGAAACAAAGTCAAAATTCAAAGTGAAACTTAATTACAATGTACAATATAATAATTTTAAACAAAAAAGAACCGACCTCACTTAGGATCCGCAGTCCGCTATTCCAAGAGGAAGTGGCCGAATTGCTGTAAAAATAGTGAAATCACTATAGGTGTGCCTATAGCATCGTAGTTGAAGAGTTTCCTCGATTTCTCCAGGATCCCATCATCAGATCTGGACCTGGTGACAATGGGACTAACTGTGATGTAAGTATACTCTTTCAAACGAAAAAATAGTTTTGCATATCGGTCCAGCCGTCATCGAATAATCGGTGAACAAAGATAAAATAAATAGCAAAAAAACAAAGATCTCGACGAAATGATAACCTCCTCCTTCGAAATATTGAAGTCGGTTGAAAACGGATAAAATCGGTGGTTCAAGTTTACCGATTTCGATTTACCCAACAGTAGAAATCTTATAGATTGCGAGACTAATTTTATTTGATTCATTCTAATAGAAATATACAGTAGGTAAGTAGATAGTCAGAAATCTAACAATTAATTTTACCAATTTTAAGGCACTTTGACGATTTTGTCCGGTCCCTGTCATGCAGATGCTTAACACTTTCCGTACCGTAGTACGCTCGTAGCCGATCCTAGCGTTTTCCCGCTTTGTAGCGGAAAGCGCCTACGAACAGAGAGCCCGCCTAGTGGGTTCCTGGTTGTGAAAGTGTTAAGCAATTCTCGCTGCAACGATCCGGGCCTGGGCCTTACGCGGTGTTAGGACTTTGGCTTTTACTTACACTGCCTTGGCTTCGCTAACACACTTAACCATTGAGTTTTGTCCAGTCCCTTTCATGCTGCAGCTGAAGCATTTCTAGCTGCGGTGTTCTGCACCTGGGCCCTATTCGGCACTCGGCCTTCAGCCTTCACATATATTGCCACTCACTAGGATATGTTACCAATGTTACCATTGAGTTTTGTCCAGTCCCTTTCATGCTGCTGCTGAAGCATTTCTACTGCGGTGTTCTGGACCTGGGCCCTACTCGGCACTCGGCCTTCAGCCTTCACATATATTGCCACTCACTAGGATATGTTACCAATGTTACCATTGAGTTTTGTCCGGTCCTTTTCGTGCTGCTGCTGAAGCAATCCTCGCTGCGACGTTTCGGGCTTGGGCCATAAGCTAGGGATACACGCACAGATGTGTCCAACGGATATGCCCGGCGGACAGATCCGTCCGTCTATGGCGCAAATTGGACACGGATATGTCCGCCAGACGTCTGTCCGCTGGTCTGTCCGTTGTCCAATTCGCGCGGACAAATTCGGCAGACACATCTGTGCGTGTACCTATCCCTAGCTATTGGCGATTCTCGGCATTTGGCCTTAGCATATATTGCCGGTTACCCTCGGGTTTGCGGTCTTCGGGATCGCTAAGACACTTGATCATTGAGTTTATTTCCGGCCCTATCATACCAGTGCCCGGTGCTCATGTGACCTTGGTAGCCTAGGAGTTAGGGCGTCTGTTAGTACGTAAGTATTAATTAGTAGTCCGCCTCGAACTGATAATACCGTAGACCTTTATTAAGAGCGCTGTTGCTTGTTATTAGCTCCATAAACGGCATAAACCCTTGAGCGGTCTTGCTCATATAAGAACTCTCAAATTATACAAGGTATAACAAAAATACTGGTGATCCTTTTAAAGCCATAATAAGTATAGTATTGTAATTATGAAACATGAAGAAAAAAAGTTTCGGGTTATGTATGGAGAGTTGGCCGGCTGGGCATGACTTATACAAAAATATTTTTTTACCCCAAACATTTTTATCCTGATTTTCGTATTCGAAATACAATACTAATTATACCCCTAAACGGAACACCAGTATTTTTGTCACAACCTGTATTTATCTCTGCCTGATCCTCATCATCATCATCATCATCTCAGCCATAAGACGTCCACTGCTGAACATAGGCCTCCCCTTTAAGGGGGGTTTGCCATACGCGCCACGCTTGGCAGGCGGGTTGGCGCGCGCAGTTTTTTTTTGTTTATTGATTGTAGGCTTTCGGAAGATGCTGCTGCCCATCTCCCGGTATATTCCCTTAGCAGACTCCTACTGCAACCACGGGACGATATGGTGGGGGACAATTCTAAAGCCGAGCACCCCACGGCACATACTGTGGCCTGGCCACGGCGGTCTGATCCTCAGCGAGCGTTTATATCTGGTAGTTTTAACCGAAAATCAATTTGGATTCACGCTAGGAAAAAGAACAACTGATGCCATGCAATCAAATTAGAAAGCTCAACTAAATTAGCAAAATCTGTGGATAGTATTAAATTTATTGACCTAGAAAAAGCGTTCGATAGAGTGCCAAGAACATTGGTATGGCAGTCCCTGAGAGCTCATGGAGTCCCAGATGTTTATGTAAGACTTGTTGCTGACATATATGACAATGTCCAAATATGCGTCAGAAGCCCTGCATGGTCATCCAAGAGTTTCGATGTGAAAGTAGGTGTCCATCAGGGTAGTGCTCTCAGTCCTTTATTATTGAACATAGTCATGAACAATCACACAGCTAAAATATAACAACCCACCCCGTGGATCCTGTTATACGCAGATGATGTAGCCCTTATTTCTAATAATCCTCATGACATCCAACAAAATATAGAACGGTGGACAAAGTCGCTCGAACATAATGGTCTACGCATTAGTAGAACAAAAACAGAATACATGTTCTGCAACTTCAACCACGATGCTACGATGCGACAATACGAGTACATCGCTTCCAAGAGTGAAATCCTTCTGATATTTGGGATCAGTACTCTCTGACGGTGTATCGATTGAACCGGATATAGCCCACAGAACAATATCTGGCTCGAATAAATGGCGTACGCTCTCTATGTGACAAAAAAGGCCAATAAAAACAAAATGCAAGGTCTAAAAACAGCTATAAGGCCAGCGTTGTTATACGGATGCGAATTTTGGGCAGCGAAAAAGATACATGAACCATCCATACTGCAGAAATGCGTATGCTGCGATGGGCAGGAGGAGTTACGCTCAATGACAGAATTCGCAACGAATATATAAGGGGGATCTTCAAGGTTGGCAAGATAGCCGATAAACTCGAAGAATCCAGACCGCGATGGTATGGTCACGTACTCCGACGACCAGATGCCCATGACGTGAAGAAGTGCCAGATGTGAAGAAGAAGCCATGGATAACCATGGCTACAGGAAAGATAGGAAAAGGAAGACCATTGATTACATGGATGACAAATGTCCAGAGAGACATGAAGGAGATGCGCCTCAAGCAGGGGACGCACAGGATAGAAGCAAGTGGCGTCCCATGATTGGGAAAGGCGACCCCGTAACAAAGAAGAAGACAACCCCAACACATTTCAAAAAGATCAGAAAAACGTTACTATAGTTATCGCGCGGAATAACTATTCAAAACCAATAGGTCTTCGAAATGCACAGACGTCTAGGTAACCGGCTGACAGTTCCGGTTTATGCGAAGTTGTAGGTATGTAAGAACTTCAATTTGCTTACGCTCTGCTCGTTCGATAACTCAACCATAAACTTATCTATTTCAACTTCTTTGTTTTATTGTATTGTAATGAGTATTATTTATTTCATATTTCAATGCTTTCAATCCATATGCTATTAAGTAGTTATTACACATCTTACTAATTTGCCTGAGTCGGGGCCTCATTCGACAAACGGAAACTGGCAATTGCTAGTAAGACCACTTTGACATATTTTTACTACATCTATCCACAGTTTGGCATGTCGCATAGGGATTCTTAACGTAGTGTTATATTCTCTTTGATAGGGATAATATAATGGGAATATTTAAGGAAGCATTTTTTAGCTTTAAATGTCAATTAAGAACAGACGGTCATCAGACGAAGCCTGTGTTGCGGATGTTTATTAATTGGTCGTTTATATAAATAAAAGTTTTCGTATATAATTAATTGATTAAGAACATGCTTTTGGAAAATAGTTTCCTTCACTAAAGTCACACAAAAAGTCACTTACTAAATAAAGAATTCAGAACTTCAACCATTTCCTTCTATAAAAAAATTGTTACTTGTTTGTGTACACAGGATTTGAATATACCAGACCTTATTGTTAAGACACAAGTATGTCCAGATCATTTTTAACACGTCGTCTGCTTGTCTACTTGGCTGCTGACTACACATGTGTAGTTAACACAAGGTGACACAAGTAACCAAATCCTTAACATTCTTTGCATATCATTTACCATAAAAATTCCACGTGTTACTGAAATTCCGTGTTCTATAATCGTAATAATTGTTGGTATTATATTTTGGAATTTAAAGACACGTGTAAATTTATATATAAATGGAGCTAAAGCTATATTTGATATCATTTTAACGTTTGCGGCTAATAAAGAACAATATTAACGCTGGTCATGAATTACTTGTGCGTGATCACTTTGCTGATAGCTTCAGTAACAGCATTTAAAGGTAATTTGAAACATCTTTTACGACATATAGACGTAAATCAGATGGACCTAAGTTCAGTAGAAGAAAAATGGATTGAACAGCCGCTGGATCACTTTGATACAAACGAAAAAAGGACCTTTAAAATAAAATACTTCGAGAATCTTCAGTTCTGGAAGCAGAATGGACCTATTTACATGTTCCTTGGCGGGGAAGAAGGCCAAGACCCACTTTGGGTGTCAGCAAATGATACGTTTTTAACGACCCAATTAGCCAAAGAAACTAATGGAGCTCTATTTGCTCCGCAGCATAGGTATTATGATGATAGTTTGCCACCCCTGCCACGGTATAAAACGATCGAATACTACAAGTTCCTGAGCTCTTACCAAGCGTTAGAAGACTTGGCTAGTCTGATAAAAAAGATAAAAACTGATTCCAAGTTTAAATCGTCGAAGGTGGTGGTGATCGGTGGAGCGTACGCAGGTAACCTCGCTGCTTGGATTAGAGAACTACATCCTGAACTTGTGGACGCAGCGATCGCCAGCAGCGCTCCCGTTCTCGCCAAAAAAGACTTTAAAGAATTTCTAGTTAACGTTCGATACACTTTCGGTAAATACGGAACTGATGACTGCCTGAAAAACATAGAGGAGGACTTTAAAAGAATTGAAAACCTGTTAAAGACCGCAGAAGGAAGAGATGCAATAAAGGTAGAAATGTATTTTTGCGAGAGATCCGATTTGACTGTGTTAGAAAATCAAGAAGCTGTGTTTAATACTTTTAAATATGAAAAATTGATAGAACTTTCGCAAAGCGCGTTCCCTCATGAAATTAAGGAATGGTGCGTCGATCAACAATTTTCTAATAAAACGTTTACAGGTACCTGTGAAGTCATAGACTACAAACATATTGACTGGGCATCGTTACCTTGGGCTCCGTGGATATATCAGTATTGCACAGAATTTGGTTACCTACAAACAACATCGGCAGAGAAGCAACCATTCGTTCATTGGGGTCCAAAGGAATACTTTTTTGAAAAGTGCAAAAGTTTTGTAAAAGGGGATGTTGAAAAGACGATGGATGAGGGAGTAGCGAAGACAAACGAAAGATACGGAGGTTTGACACCAAATGTCACCAAGGTAGTGTTCACACACGGGGACATGGATCCGTGGCACACTCTTGGAGTTCTCAAGGACCTAGGACCTGAGGCTCCAGTCACAATCGTGAACGGAACTTCACAATGCAAAATTCTGACCGTCCAACCAGGTGAACCAAAAGAGTTGAAGGAAAACCGTAAATACGTGAAAGAGTTGATCAAGAAATGGATTGCGGAATAATGTAAGGGGTTGTAGATAGTTTTTATGAAATTCAAAGCATAATAATATTTTAGTCTTTCATTTAATTGATTCTACCTTTTTAGCATTTCGTACAAGAGGGAGGGGGGCATTAACTTTTGACTGTCGCTGACTATTTATGGTTCCCCTACCTTTGGCATAATTTTTTTTGTAATAATTCTGTGTTGCATAACAACGTTAAGCATAAATTACTGTTAGCATAAACTCTTGGCATAGCCAAGTTCCGCATATGTACTCTACGCATAAATTTCATCAGACGAAGTAAAGTTTGGCATAAAGTTAATGGCCGAATTGACGCATGGCATGTTTTTTATTTCGCATAATTTTCTTCGTAATAATTCAACATTGCATAAATTACTTTAAGCATTAATTACTACAAGCATATAATTTAATGGCATAATGAAGTTTCGCATACTTCTATTACGCAAATATATTATGGCCGAATAATCTATAAGTTCCTTTAAAATAAGACGCACGGGTTGGTTATTTAGGGTCACAGTATAGTCACTGTTCTAACCTAATCCAACCCACGTTTTTGCAGCCATTTGGGTTGGTTGAGGGTCACAGTTTTAACCTAACCTACCTAACCCACTTTTTAAGCAGCCATTTAATTTGGTTAAGGGTCACAGTTCTAACCTAACCTAACCCACGTTTTTGCAGGCGTTTGGGTTGGTTGAGGGTCACAGTTCTAACCTAACCCACTTTTTGAGCAGCCGTTTGATTTGGTTAAGGATCACAGTTCTAACCTAACCTAACCCACGTTTTGTGCAGCCGTTTGATTTGGTTAAAGGTCACAGTACTAACCAAAGCTAACCCATTTTTTAAATACAGCAGAACCAATAAACCTGCTCATTGTAATTTATGCATAATTTGTTTTCTGCAAAGTGAACATTCGCTTAAAGCCTATTATGCTAAACAGATTACGCTGATTATTATTTTCGGACAGTTGAATATAATGCAAAACAAAATTATTCTTATCAAAAAGCGGCCGAGTGAATATTAGCCGATTTGAAATTTGGATACGCAAACATTTAGCCAATTGTATATTATGCGAACCGATGATTTCTGCTATGTTAATATTCTTCGAAAAACAATTATGCCAAATATGTTATGCCAGATGCGTTTCTGGCCACGGAAGTTATGCCAAATGGATGGAACCCACTATTTATATTTCAAGGGCAATTGTTTTATGAACTACACATAAGTACTCTTTATATTGAAAAGAAATCTGTAAGAAAAGTTTATTTTATCGAGTATTTCTACGAAAACACTGTTTTGGGTTGCCCAATTTTAATCATGGACTATGTCTGCTTAGACTTAACCCTTTAACGGGCAAGACTGAAAAAAATCCTCGATTCTAGCCTCATCGCCAATCTATACTTAGTCCTAAAAATTCTCTACAAGAAAAAAATACAAAAAGATGATGTTACAGGTGGTCTTTTTTGAGACCATTGCCCTATAAAGGGTTAAATCTAGAAACATAGCAAACGGTGTTTCAGATATAATGTTTTTGTTGTTAATAAATAATTCATCGGTTTGTTAGCATTGACACGTCCCTATATATATCCTCTAAGTAAAATTTTACATTTCATGCAAACACTGTTACAAAATTATCTTCGACCAATAAACTAATAAAAATTTGTGACCGGTGACCAGAGAGCTGGCAGCTTTCTCTCGCAGCGCATCAGCATTGCCATTCAGCGAGGGAATGCTGCCAGCATCTTTGGCACGATGCCGCGGGGGCCTTATTTAGATGTATTTTAGTTTAGATTAGTTTTAATTTATTTATAAGTTGTTTTTAATTTTGTTAACCATTTAATAGTAAAAAATTAAAAAAAAAAAAAAAAAAAAAAAAAAAAATTGGATTACATTGAATTATTTTTAAACAACAATAAATTAAATACTACGACTTTCTGATACAATGTTTTGCAACTTTCAATACATGTTAAATATAATTATAAACAAAACAATTATCGCCAAAGCACCCCATATGTGGAATGAAACGTTAATAGTGCAATCGAATTTAAAAGATTCAGCCACTCGCGTCGACTGTCAATTTTGGTCCATACACTCTATCTTTGTCCGATGATCGCCATTGGTCAACTGGAGGACGTCCTCCTCCCCGACCACCCCAATTCATGACCATTATTGTATGAGGGTACCCGCGATCGAATTTTTCACTAGATGGCAGTACGTGGCGAGAGATATTTTTGACAGCAGCTGACAAAGTCCACCAATCAAAAAATATATAATGAAACATGATCAGTTGACTGTACTGCCATCTAGTGAAAATCTGGATCGCGAAAACTCTTATTTTCATACGTTATTTTACTCAATGCTTGAAATTTGGATGTACTTAAAGTTTCGGTCATCCATACTCTAAAGTAAACTGCGATGCACCACAGATTCAGGTTTTTAGGGTTCCGTAGCCAAAATGGCAAAAACGGAACCCTTATAGTTTCGCCATGTCCGTCCGTCCGTCCGCGGTCTAGCTCAGTGACCGTTAGCACTAGAAAGCTAAAATTTGGTTTGAATATGTGCATTAACCAAGCCGACAAAACGGTAGAATAAAAATGCGAAAAATATATTTTGTTAGGGTACCTCCCGTACACATGAAGTGGGGGGCGAATTTTTTTTTCGTTCCAACCAAGTTGTGTGGGGTATCGTTGGATAGGTCTTTAAAAAGAATTTGGGTTTTCTAACTCAGTTTTTGGATAAAACTAATACTTTCGGAAATAATAGCTCCGAAAGTTTAAAACAGGGCGTCCCCCCCATCTAACTTTTGAATCGTGGGCCCTAAAATTTTGAAAAAAATCATGAAACTCAGTCCTAATGAGTACCTTCAATTAAAACTATATTGAATTCAATTGGTTGAGCCGTTTTTGAGTTATTACTCAAAAACCCATAGTGAAAGGACGTAAGTAAAAATGACGTAATCGCCGCTAAATTTCCCGTAAGAAACGACCTTTTGAATTAATGGTTTCAGTTTACGGAACCCTACACTGAGCATGGCCCGACATGCTCTTGGCCGGTTTTTAATATAAGCTTGTCCTTATCGTTTCTGAACATACCTATTATGGGGAATTTATGATATCGATGTAGATAATCCTCATTTACGGTACCTACATAATTATAAACATTTTTTTGCTACTAAAATTATTGAAGAACATACTTCTAAACATTGCTGAGATTCTGAGTTTTATATTCGTATTTTTTTTTATTGGGATTTCTATATTACACGTGCAACCTTCTATTTAAACAGTAAAAAGTGAATTTCTCTTACTAGCGAAGGTATTACCGGTAATCATGCAATATTTGTGTATGATACTTGCCTATTCACTACTACAGCATTTACCGATACAAATAATTTGGAACATCTCGTACTACATCTAGACTTAATTTAGAGTAACAAGTTCAGTGGTAGAACGATGCATAGAACAGTCGTTGAATCACTTTGATTCAAATTGAAAAAAGGACCATCAAAATAAGATACTTTGAGAATCTGCTGTTCTAGAAACCTAATGCTAGAAACATATTTATTGATGACTAGCTGTACCCGCGCGGCTTCGCCCGCGTGCGTTGCAGTAGGCTCTGTCACTTTTCGTTACACTCATCCCTCAACAGTCCACTGCTAAACGCTTTCTACATATCAAATTTCATAAAGTCAGTTATAACTTCGACATCCCAAAAGATCGAGCGAAAGCGTCTGCGGCAGAGAACCATGTGAGCGGGAAGATCTGAAGAGCTAAAAGCAGAGCTCTCTCTGTAGAGTCGAACGTCCGAAGCATCTCAGTAGAAAATGCAGCAGGAGGTCAGAGATCGAACACAAATTAATGACTAAGTCTTAAAAGTAAACCGGAGGGCGGAAAGACCAATAGTAAGGAGATATCGAACACAACTTGATGTTAAAGTGTACGCGAAATGGCCCCCGAGCCGCCTTTCACATAGTTAATTCTATCAAAACTGTTATTGCTTCCGTCTTAAATATGCAACTTAATCATTTTTGGTATTAATAGTGGTCAAATCTATCTACATCTTAAATATTCAACCTTACCATTTTTTGGTAAAAATAGCAATGGTACGGTGTGTTTATCTTTTTGCGTGGGCTCCACCCCCCGAGCCGCCTTTTACCGCCTGCCACGTGCAAATCTCTGTCAAACTCTTGCTCCCATCTTGAACTTTCAACCTTACCATAGCAATTTTTGGTATCATAAGCAATAGAACGGGGTTTTTTTTATGCGGGGAGCTCCGCCCCCTGAGCCTCCCCTTCTTTGGCGCCCGTCACATGGTAAACTTTATCAAAACTCTTTTTCTCCCATCTCAAATGTTCGACGTAACAATTTTTGGTATAATAAGCAGTAGTACGGTGTGTTTTTTCTTTATGCGGGGGGCTCCGCCCCCCGAGCCCCCCTTTTCTTCCCGCCCATCGCGTGGTTACCTCTATCAAAACTCTTCTTCTCCCATCTTAAATGTTCAACGTAACTATTTTTGGTATAATTATCTATAGTATGGGGTTTTTTCTTTTTGCGGGGGGCTGCGCCCCCCGAGCCCCCCTTTTTTTTACAGCCCATCGCGCGGTAAACTCTATCAAAATTCTTTTTCTCCTATCTCAAATGTTCGACGTAACAATTTTTGGTATAATAAACAGTACTACGATGTGTTTTTTCTTTATGCGGGGGGCTCCGCCCCCCGAGCCCCCCTTTCCTTCCCGCCCGTCACGTGGTTACGTCTATCAAAACTCTTCTTCTCCCATCTTAAATGTTGAATGTAACTATTTTTGGTATAATTATCTATAGCATGGTGTTATTTTCTTTTTGCGGGGGGCTCCGCCCCCCGAGCCCCCCCCTTTTTTTTCCAGCCCATCGCGCGGTAAACTCTATCAAAATTCTTTTTCTCCTATCTCAAATTATCGACGTAACAATTTTTGGTATAATTATCTATAGTATGGTGTGTTTATTTCTTTTTGCGGGGGGCTCCACCCCCCAATCCCCCCTTTTTTGCAGCCCATCGCGCGGTAAACTCTATCAAAAATCTTTTTCTCCTATATCAAATGTTCGACGAAACAATTTTTGGTATAATAAACAGTACTACGGTGTGTTTTGTCTTTATGCGGGGGGCTCCGCCCCCCTACCCCCCCTTTTCTTCCCGCCCATCGCGTGGTTACCTCTATCAAAACTCTTCTTCTCCCATCTTAAATGTTCAACGTAACTATTTTTGGTATAATTATCTATAGTATGGGGTTTTTTCTTTTTGCGGGGGGCTCCGCCCTCCAAGCCCCCCTTTTTTCCCCGCCCATCACTTGGTTGGCTCTATCAAAACTCTTATTCTCCCATCTTAAATGTTTAACGTAACTATTTTTGGTATAATTATCTATAGTATGGTATATTTTTTTCTTTACAGCCCATCGCGCCCCCCCTCTTTTTACAGCCCATCGCGCGGTAAACTCTATCAAAATTCTTTTTCTCCTATCTCAAATGTTCGACGTAACAATTTTTGGTATAATATGCAGTACTACGGTGTGTTTTTTCTTAATACGGGGGGCTCCGCCCCCCGAGCCCCCCTTTTTTCCCCGCCCATCACTTGGTTGGCTCTATCAAAACTCTTATTCTCCCATCTTAAATGTTCAACGTAACTATTTTTGGTATAATCATCTATAGTATGGTATATTTTTTTCTTTTTGCGGGGGGCTCCGCCCCCCGAGCCCCCCTCTTTTTACAGCCCATCGCGCGGTAAACTCTATCAAAATTCTTTTTCTCCTATCTCAAATGTTCGACGTAACAATTTTTGGTATAATAAGCAGTACTACGGTGTTTTTCTTAATGCGGGGGGCTCCGCCCCCCGAGCCCCCCTCTTTTCCCCGCCCATCACGTGGTTGACTCTATCAAAACTCTTCTTCTCCCATCTTAAATGTTTAACGTAACTATTTTTGGTACAATTATCTATAGTGTGTTGTATTTTTTTCTTTATGCGGGGGGCTCCGCCCCCCGAGCCCCCCTCTTTTTGCCACCTATGGCGCGGTAAACTCTATCAAAATTCTTTTTCTCCTATCTCAAATGTTCGACGTAACAATTTTTGGTATAATAAGCAGTACTACGGTGTGTTTCTTAATGCGGGGGGCTCCGCCCCCCGAGCCCCCCTTTTTTCCCCGCCCATCATGTGGTTGACTCTATCAAAACTCTTATCCTCCCATCTCAAATGTTCAACGTAAGTAACTATTTTTGGTATAATTATCTATAGTTTGGTGTATTTTTTTCTTTTTGCGGGGGGCTCCGCCCCCCGAGCCCTCCTTTTTTTTACAGCCCATCGCGCAGTAAACTCTATCAAAATTCTTTTTCTCCTATCTCAAATGTTCGACCTAACAATTTTTGGTATAATAAGCAGTAGTACGGTGTGTTTTGTAGTGGTAGGTGATCGAGTAATTTTCCGATGAAAAGGAAACATATACAAATTCGTATCCGCAGCAGTCAGTCGTCTTTTCAAACACAAACATCAGTGTTTTTATAGGCATAGGTTCCCATTATACTCATACATAGCATAGCATAGATAGTACCTACCTACTATAGCCATCTAGGGATATCTCTGCGAACTCGTGTTGCATTTAGTTTGCACCTAAACTACATATGTAGTGGTCAGATTTTGCGTAAAGAGGACTCGGTAGTAACAAAGTTCTGCGAGAGATAGCGTTACCTAATCGTATAGCCAAAGACATGTCTAGATACCCCTTTTGATGGTACGTATTTTTTACTTTTCCACTATATTTAACCAGTATATTATTATTTAACACATTTATTTATTTATACGAATGAATATGAACTAACCGAAAGTAGTTAAACAAATATAAATTTGCTGCTTGAGCTTACCACTCATATTCATTTCACATACAAAGTTTAAATCCCCCTTAAACCCCCTTAAATCCAAAAAGTTCGTATTTTTTATAGCCTATGTCCTGACCAGAGGTCTGTTGAACCTGCTAGTGAAGTTTTTATCGAAATCGGTTCAGGCGTTTTGACGCCAACTCTCCCCATCCAAACAGACAAACAGACAAACAGACAAACAGACAAAAATTCTAAAAATCGCCGAAACGTGTTCTGTTATCGATTCTAAGAGCTACTAACTCATTTTTTTACTAATATCTCCAATGAACAGATTTTTGACTCTCTTCACCTTTATTATATGTATAGATGGGAACTTATGGTTGACCCGTATTGGATAAGTGACACTGATTAATTTGAAACAGTACAGTTAGTCATGGAAACTAGTGTCTTTGCTTTGGAAAATAGGTATTATTGCCATAGTTTGCCAGACCTACCAAAGACTTAAGTTTCTGAGCTCTCACCAAGCGCTAGAAGATTTGGCCAGTCTGATAAAAAAGGTAAAATCTGATTCCAAGTACAAGTCGTCGAAAGTGGTCGTGATCAGTAATCTCGCGGCTTGGATTATGGAGCTACATCCTGAACTGGTGGACGCGAAGATCGTCAGTAGCGCTCCCGTCTTCGCCTCGCCAAAAAAGACTAAAGAATATCTAGATACCGTTCGTTACACGTTAGCTAAATACGGCACTGATATCTGTTTAAAAAAAAGCGCAAAGCAATTTTAAAAGAAGAAGAACTGAAAAAAGAAACGAATATTTCGCCCGCAAGCGATTTGAATTTCATATTTATAAAATTTCTTGGCGTTGTAGCAGAGATTACATAAAATTTGAGAATTTGTTTATGAGCTGGATCGATCAAGGGATTGTTAACTTAGAAGGCGAAAAAAAAACTTTATATTTGTCAACTCGTTTGCAAGTAAATCGCGAGTTCGCATTTCGAGGCGGACTACTGGTTAGTAGGTATCGAATATGCTCGTGAATTTGAATAGCATGAATCTATGAAGTCCAAATATGGAAGCAACGAGATTTTCTAAAAATATCACTCCCCATCCCTAACTCTGATTTTTAAAACATCCACCTAACAAGGTACACTTCAACATTCAATGGGGGATGTTACTCTGCGTCCGTAGGAAACACCTTAAATAACTCTACACGTGATCCCTAGGTGGTGCTAAAAGAGTAACAAACTTAGCAGCTGGACCTCGCAGCACTCACTGGATTTTCTTCATCATCTGCTTTCCCACTACTACTACCCCAAAAAAGAAATGCCTACCTAAGTATATCCAGTGACACACAGCCATACGATAAAAAAAATCCAATCTCTAGATCTGTTAGTTACCAAGTTACCAATCCGTCATTATGTAACCTCACGGTTATTTAATGGTTCCGTCCGGACATCCACCATAATCGTCTGTCCGTCTGTGCAATTATCGTAGGATTTCCTTGTCGGAGTCACTGTGTTAGAAGCTGAATATGTAAGGATTTTATTGGTAATTCTGACCTACTTACTAAGATTCGGAAAGCCGTTTTTAACCACCCACGCAAAAGCAAGGTTGTTACACGTTTGTAACTGCTGTTGTGCTATTATTTTGTTGGTTAGCAAGGCAACAGACCCTTGACCCCCTCCCCCCTTCCTGACACGTAAGGAGCGCAGATGCAAGAGGGGACGAGGGAGACAGGGGCGTATTATAAATTAAGTAGTAATTAAGTACTTTCATTCCTAAGTGCATGTTTAGTAAAAGGGTGAGTAGTGGAAAGCTGTAATTTGGTTTGAGTATATGCACTAATCACGTCGACGAAGTGGTTGAATAAAAACTAGAAAAATATTTTTTATTAGGGTACCCGTGATAGGTCTTGGAAAATACTAAAACTTATACTTTCGTAAATAACAGCGCTTAAAGGTTAAAACTGGGCATCCCCCCATTTAACTTTTGAACCGTGGGTCCAAAAAATTTCGGAAAATTCACGGTACGGTAACTACGGAACTCTGCACTGAGCATGGCCCGACATCCTCTTGGCCGGTTTTATTTTAATTTTAATTGATGTGCTTTATTTAATTTTTTATGCACATTAATAACCGTGTCGTTTACAATAATATCTACTCATAAATGTAGAACTATTAACAAAATTAATAGTTAATGCATTGTTGAGAATTCAACTGATATCTACATTCGTTTTGTGGAATTTCGTTAACACGTGTAAATCTATATTAAAACTTGTTGTAGCATTTGACATTAAATTTAAGTTTATTGTGGGGTGATAAGGAACAATATTACTGCTGATCATGCAATACTTGTATGTGATCACTTTGCTGATTGCCACGGCGACAGCATATAATATAGGTACCAATGATGTGAGACGATGTCTAGATCGAACTCAGACAAACCTAAGTTCAGTGGAAGAAAAATGGATTGAACAGCCACTGGATCACTTTGATTCAAATGAAAAAAGGACCTACAAAATGAGATACTTTGCGAGTCTTCAGTTCTGGAAGCAGAATGGACCTATTTGCGTATTCATTGGTGGAGAATTTAAGCAAGACCCTCGTTGGATTGGTGGCGATGAAGAAATTTTAATAGATCAATTAGCGAAAGAAACCAATGGGGCTATGTTTGCTTCGGAACATCGGTATTATGGCCATAGTTTGCCAGACCTGCCAAAGAATAATACGATCGAATACTATAAGTTTCTGAGCTCTCACCAAGCACTTGAAGATCTGGCCAGTCTGATAAAAAAGATTAAATCTGATTCCAAGTTCAAGTCGTCGAAGGTGGTGGTGATCGGTGGATCATACCCTGGTAACCTCGCGGTGTGGATGAGGGAACTGTATCCTGAACTGGTGGATGCAGCGGTCGCCAGCAGCGCTCCTGTCCTCGCAAAAAAAGACTTTAAAGAATATCTAGATACCGTTCGTTACACATTTGGTAAATACGGAACTGATGACTGTCTTAAAACAATAGAGAAGGACTTTAAACACTTTGAAGACCTACTAAAGACCAAAGAAGGAATAGAAGAACTAAAAAATGAATTAGATATTTGCCCGCAAAGCGATATGACAGTGTTCCAAAATCAAGAATTGTTATTTAGTAGGTTATATAGTAATTTAATGCAGATATCGCAATATGAGACGCCTAATGATGTTAAGAACTGGTGTAAGCATGTAAAATCCTATCACCTAAATCCGGTTAACACAATTTTTCATCGCACTAGGTGTACTCACATTGACTATAAATCAATTGATGTTACAAAACTTGAACGTGCTCCATGGATACATCAATATTGCAATGAATTTGGTTACCTAAAAACTACGTCATCGGAGAAGCAACCATTCGTTCACTGGCGTCCAGTGAAGTACGAGCTCCTTGCATGCCAAATTTTTGTTAAAGGAGATGCAGAAAAGACGATGGATGAAGGAATAGCGAAGACAAACAAGAGATACGGAGGGTTGACACCAAATGTCACCAAGGTAGTATTCACGCATGGGGACATGGATCCGTGGCACACTCTTGGAGTCCTGAAAGACCTAGGACCTGATGCCCCATCCAGAATGGTAAATGGGACCTCGCATGTCGCAGTTCTGTGTGAATATCCAGGTGAACCAAAAGATCTGACAGAGAATAGAAAATACGTGAAGGAGCTGATCAAAAAATGGATTACAAAATAATCTATGATCTTCATCATTCGCTTGCCCTTGTCCCATACTTGGGATCGGCGCAGCATGTCTTTTTATTCCACAATTCTCTGTCTACCGTAATCTCATCATTTACACCTTTCTTTTCATGTTATTTCTCTCACAGTCCATCTCCTCATTCTTAAGTTTACCTCTTCTCTTATGTTCCACCTTGATCGTTCATCGTTCAGAAAATATGTGAAAGAACTGATCAAGAAATGGATTACAAAATAACCTTTAAGCCTAATCAATCACTTACCCTTGTCCAATTCACTTGGGGTCATCATCATCACTACATAGTATAAAACAAAGTCGCTTCCTGCTGTCTGTCTCTATGTATGCTTAGATCTTTAAAACTACCTACGCAACGGATTTTGATGCGGTTTTTTTTAATAGATAGAGTGATTCAAGAGGAAGGTTTATATGTATAATTGCACCCGTGCGAATCCGGGACGGGTCGCTAGTGTTTAATAATATCAGATAATATCAAGCAATCATTTTGTCTTGGCCGATTTCGACCATAAATGTAATACGCTATGGAATGTGGAGTACCTACACTGATAGGTTCACCACGACGCAAAATATTTTTTAGGTAGTTCTTGTGTAGTAGGTTATATATAAATGGTATTTATTTAAAAACTGCATTAACCTTTTGACCACCGTCGTCTTATAAATTATGACAGGTTCCAATATGGAAGTAAAAATTTTGACGTAAGGCGATTAAAAGGTTAAACATACTTTCCTGTGATAGTTTTAAATTTCAAAATAATATTACTTGTTTGTTATATGTTCAATAATATTTATTAATATACAGGGTGGAAAGGCACGACGATCCTTCTCGCAAAGGGGGGTTAGTTTAAGTGATGGAGAATCGATTCGTAATGTTTCGATTTTTGTTACCAACAATTAGTAAAAATATTAAAAATAATTAATGTTCTTCTTAGTGACAACCCTACTATTACTACGTAGTACGTACTTTCTTTCTACCTACATGTAAGTGTAATATGACACTTCATGTTTACAAAAGTATTTACTTTGTGATAAAGAGGTGGGTAGGTATGCATTGAGAACAATTTCAAACAAACAATAACTACTTTATTTACGTGCACGTTTCAAGATTTTGAGTATATATATATAGGTATGAGTTAGGCGGAAATGTCGAGCTGCCTGGCTCGAACTAGCCCTTGGATTTTGGTCGAAATACCTTGGTGCGATGTGAACTACACCTCCTCCCCGTTGGTCGTTTTGGCCCGTTCGTGGTGTGTTGTGCTGATTATTTGCCACGCGATCAAACACCCGTAAAATTGACATACGGCTAGTTGGGTCTGGTGGAGGATATCTTTGTCCGTAGCGTCGTAACATCTCGGCGGCATTATAATTACACTCCCCGTATAACATAAGCAAATTTAGGTAGTCGCGGGCTCCCAAGGGCATTCTGGAAATAGGTTTTATCGCGCAATTTGCAATTAATTTGCGTCACGGTTTTATCACGGGTAATACTGAATAAAAATAAATAATATTTTTCCCAAACAAAATAATACAATTGTGCAAACTACCCACTTACAAAAATCTAAATTAACCATAGAGAAATTGAGACTAAGGGCAGTTACAATGAATAGGTTCATAAAGCCAATCTACACCGTTTGAAGAGCATACTAGGCGGGGTGGAGGTGCGTGAAAGCTTGAAAATTCAGTTAGTAAACCGATTTGTATGAAAATACCTAAGAAATAAACCGATTGCATTCACTAGCTGTAAAACGGGCCGGGAGTCAACCGCCATATTCTAGCGGATGGGTAGTATGCATGTAGTGTGTATGTAGGTACTTATGTTACAAACATGAATTCTTGATAGAAGTATTTACTTGGCGAAAGTGACATGTTTATTTGAATTATAAAAATAAAGGCTTCAGAAGATATGATTTTCTATTCTACCATTCTGCATGTATAACTGCCCTTAGTCGCAATTTATCTATGGTTAGTTAGATTATTGTAAGTGGGTAGTTCACACAATTGTAATATTGACTGGGAAATATTATGGGTAGAAATGTTGTTTTGATAAAGGTTACTGACCCTTGTGTTATTGTTAAATGTTACTGAACCTAATAAGGGTTGTCACTTGCAGTATTTTGTATTAAAAGTTAACTGCCTGTAACTTCAATACGCTTACGAATATGAGCCTAGTTTCTTTAGGGAAAATACAGCACTAAATCTAAACAATTTTCCTTTTTCGGAAAGGATCGTCGTGCCTTTCCACCCTGTATTTTTTTGTGAGTATTTTCCCTTTTCGCAGATTTTTATATAGTATCCAATTTTACATTTTTTATTTATAAAGGAATTCTACATGCCTTTTTTATACGAGAATGATACCATACTACCCCGAGCAGCCTTAACAAAGAGTCGCCAGGACGCTCGCGTGAACTCGCGTCCTCATACAAACGTAGTTCAGCTCTCATTTTAAAACGACATGCTTTAGAACCACGAAATTTGGCATGGGCATTCTAGCAGTACAGATCTATGTGGGTAATTCGTTTTCGTTGCAAAAAATTGTAATACAAAGAAAATATAGCAAAAATAAGTTTTATATGTAAATCTGTATCTTCTTTGTATTATAATTTTTAGCAACGAAAACGAATTACTGACATAGATCTGTACTACTAGAATGCCCATGCCAAATTTCGTGGTTCTAAAGCATGTCGTTTTAAAATAAGAGCTAAACTACGTTTGTATGGAAACGCGAGCGTCCTGGCGACTCTTAATCAGAGAGTACTGACATATTGTATGTGACCCCAGATTTAGAAGTGAAGGTTAAAAAAAATTATGGACCTCCAAAACTAAACATATTCATCGTGGGGCACTCTACCCCGTGAAATTTTAGTGGTTGTTTTCCCGTTCCCAGGAAGATTTTGGGAGTATATTGAGTAACTTTTACTATGGGGCCAACCCCGAAATCGCGAAGAAAAATTTGTCTGTTTCATACATTTGGGCTAGTGCCGCTGGTCCATTTTCTATGGGAGGGTAATTTTTTTTCCGATTTCGTGGTTGGTCTCATACTAAAAGTTGCTATACTTATATACTATACTTCCAAAATATAGTATACGTCCAAAATCTCCCTAGCAACGGGAAAACAACCACTAAAATTTCACCCTGTATACCTGGTCAAAAATTCACAACTTTTTCTCATTACGCACATTTTATTCCATAGACTAAAGAGGCTTTAGCGTGTCTCTGGTCCTAATAGACTGGAAATAAACATAATTTTATATGAAAACCACCCGTGGTCAGTATATTTGTTAAATAATTGTCTTGCCGTGGGGTGCCTGGCCTTAGAATTGTCCCCCACCATATCGTCCCGTGGTTGCAGTAGGAGTCTGCTAAGGGAATATACCGGGAGATCGGCAGCAGCATCTTCCGAAAGCCTACAAACAATAAACAAAAAAACTGCGCGCGCCAACCCGCCTGCCAAGCGTGACGCGTATGGCAAACCCCTCCTTAAAGGGGAGGCCTATGTTCAGCAGTGGACGTCTTATGGCTGAGATGATGATGATGATGATAAATTTTCTTGGCTGTCTATGTTAATAGGGTTGGGGTGCAGGTCGATAATTTTATAGATATTTTTATGAAAAAATCTGAACAATCATTATAATCAATCAGCAGTAATATTATGCGGGAACTAACTGTAACAAAGGTCTGTATTAACAATGAGTATTTTTGGTACCTAAAGTTAAAAATAAAAGAAAATCTAGCTTTACTACGGTACGATACTCGGTACGTTCCTAGATCTAGATTTATTCCATTTATTTTTATACCTTTATCTACACCCATATAATAAACCCTCCATGATGCGTTCAAAAACCGCACGTTATAACCACCATAAAAATAGATTGTTTCGTTAGTAGTTAGAACAAATGTCTTATCTGTAACGATGTTATTATTATCAAATAATAAGCAAAAATTCGATATCATTATGAAAATCCGGGTGGGCCCCGCCCGCTGGCACGCGCCTTCCGACCGCCGGCACAATCGAGTTGGCCATAGCGATGGCAGTGCAATCCGTGCAATGGCAGTCATTCAATCATCATTTCGGGTTTATAATACGTGTGTAGATAAAGTAGTGTATGCAACTGTACATAATTAGACCTTAAAACACTCGTGTGATCTTATTATGAAACTCACTTCGTTCGTTTCATAAAACCACACTCGTGCTTTAAGGACCCCTATTACGTAACAGTTACATAAACTACTATAATATACTTATGATAATTGATAATAGTGTAGCTTTATTTAAAACACATACAAAAAAGTTATATGACTTCTAAAGTACATGCGAACTTTTTGGACACACTGTTATAAAGTTGAGCTACGATTACTTTGAATACCTCAACCGCTTATTTTCTTCCTACGTCTGCTGCTACTTATCTTAATATTAGAAGTACATACAGCGGAGGTTTAGTAATAGGATTCAGTTTGTCCTGTTCATGTACGGAACTCTAAAAAGGAATGAACATTAAATGAAACACCAATATCATTATATCGTCAAGTTATGAATTTAATAGAACGATCCAAGAAGAATGTGGAGGAACATAAGAGAAAAGGTAAACTCAAGAATGAGGTGATGGACTGTGGGACAAATAACATGAAAATAAAGGTGTTAATTATGAGATTACGGTAGACAGAGAATTGTGGAATAAAAAAACATGCTGCGCCGATCCCAAATAAATGGGACAAGGGCAAGCGAATGATGAAGATCATAGCTTATTTTGTAAGCCATTTCTTAATCAGTTCTATAACGTAGATCTATTTTCTTTCATCTCTTGTGGTTCAGCTGGATATTCACACAGAATTTTGCAATGTGAGGTCCCATTAACCATTGTAGATGGGGCATCAGGTCCCAGGTCTTTAAGAACTCCAAGAGGGTGCCACGGATCCATGTCCCCGTGTGTGAACACTACCTTGGTGCCGTGGCAATCAGCAAAGTGATCACACATAAGTATTGCATGATCAGTGGTAATATCGATCGTTATTACCAGACAATAAACTTGAAATAATGGCAAATGCTGCTAGAGTCCGGTTTAAATATAGATTTACACGTGTTGAAGAAATTCCAAATTAGCAATTAAAAAAGTAAAAATTGCAGCAATGCCCGCACATCACCATTACTTTTAGTTAGTTTAATAACATAAATTGTTTAGTTATTATCTACAAATATGTCGTTAGGTTAATCATTTACACGTGTATTATTATCAATGTATACATGCTTAGGAAATTTAATTTAGGTATTTAGTTGTTAATTGTACATATCGGGTAGAAATTGAAAAATAACGGAAGGTAATTAACTATACATTAATTAAACACAAGCAGAAAGCGTGATGGGCACCTTTGCGCCGGGAGCGGCTCGGAATGGGCTTCGTTTATAGTGTTTTTTTAAGTTTAGAACTCCACCATAACAAGTTGGGCACCTGGCAGACCTTTTGAAACAAACACTCAGGTCCCCTTATCGGCGTCCATTACATCCCCGCTAACGGCGTTCGATTATTACGCAAGAACAACGCAGGTAGGTAAATTTAGTCACTTAGAATTCCAACACAATCCCTAATAGTCAAATGGCAGAGACTTTATGCCATGTTCCCCCAACCAGGGAATATAGAGATATAGACGACCACAGCCTAAGAACTTTTTGAAGCTCAAGTCGATTGCGCCCTCTGTCCTTGCTGTTCCCCGCGGGTCCTGAGTTCAAATTTACCATTTTTTTACTGTGACACAAAATTTCGGCGAATACTACAAGAACGTGGCAAGGACTAAAATATTATGTCAACATTTACCGGTCGCTTTTGTAAAACCTAGGTTTTACCGAGTCTTTTAAAAGTCCGAAATGAAAGATATCTCTAGATTTCGGGCTTTTAACAATACGAATTGGTAAAACCTAGGTGTTACTGATAAAACATAGGTTTAACACCACTTCGGGCTTTTACAGTAACATATATATATAGTTTTTAATAAAATCAGTAACTTAAAGTATATATGTACTAGAAAATGTCTTACTATTTCCAAAATCCCGCTCCTGATCTAAATTGAAATCAAGACTCGCGCCGACGCTCCTCATTAACCAATCATTGAAGTGCATTGGCATTACTTGGGTTTTACGCCGCCATTCGGTCGGTATGCTTGTGTTGGAATCAAGGTTGGCCCTGATTTTTCCTGGATCCAGCACATAAACTACGTTAGCAGTAAACTTCACATCCTTTTAGGTAAATTTTATCACTTACGTACTAAAGTACCATGTAATAAAAAGTCTATATTTTGCTTTGGTAGACTCTACACTGGATAGAGATAAGATATGCAGATGATCTTGCCCTGCTGGGAGCGGACAGCGTATCCGTCACGGAAAAAGCTAGGAAATTGGCGGCAGAAGGCTCGACAATCGGTCTCAAAATAAGCCAAGAAAAGACAGAATATTTACACATGCGGAGGCGCAAGAACATCCTGGAGCAAAGACAAAACTTAACTGTCGACGATGTCTCATACAAAGGTGTGACGAAATTCAAATACCTGGGCTGCATCATTAATGACACACATGGCAGAGAAGAGGAAATTGAACTTCGCATCCAAAGTGCCCTCAGAAGCGCGGCAGCTCTTCACAAAATATTGGTGTCCAAGATTATGCGCCGGAAAACTAAGATTTGTATTTACAAAACCATTATTAGACCGATCCTAATGTATGGCTGCGAATGTTGGACACTCACTCTGAAGGAAGAAAATAAGCTCCTTGTTGCCGAAAGAAAAATATTCCGTAAGATCTTGGGGCCCACACAGAGAGATGATGGTAGCTGGAGAATCCGGAGAAATCAGGAGATAGAAGACTTGGTGTCTGAGCCAAACATTATCGGAGAGACCAAGTCAGCAAGACTCCGCTGGCTTGGACACCTTGAGAGAATGCCAGGCGATAGGGCGGCCAAAAGAGCTTACGTTGGACGTCCTCTAGGTCGACGTCCATCAGGTCGTCCTAGGTACCGCTGGAGAGACCAGGTCGAAAGAGATCTAGGCGCCCTACAAGCAGAAAACTGGGAGGAGATCGCACAAAACAGGACGCTTTGGCGCCATCTCGTGTCGGAGGCCAAGACTCACTTCGGGTCGCTAAGCCAGAGGAGTTAGTTTTTTTTTTAGTTAGACTCTACACTGAGCTATGCTCTAGATTGCTACGGACTCGCCTCCAAATCCCACTTAGATAAACTAGAAACATTACAGATAAAACCGATTCTTAAAATTACTGGTAAATAATAAATGGAAAACCAGCTGTAAAGATTATTCGAAATTATTCAAAATCTGCAAAATCTTACCAGTTAGCTTAAAACACAAATATCTCCTAACAGTGAATAACCATAGCAATTGAGCTAATAGCGTAGTACTGATCGACCACTCGCATACCAAAAAATCAGTGTCTGCTGGCAAATATGAGTACCTACAAAATTATTTCGGTGACAGAACACTAAATAAAATATTACCGTACTATCTCAATAACCTACCATATGAGATAAGACACCAGCCTGACAAATATAAATTCAGGAATGAAATACCTACTGGATACTCTTAGTTTAGGTACACCTGTATCACAAACAGGATGTCTGGATTTCGCTTAAGTATGCCAATAAATAACATCAGCATAACATTAGAATAATTAGTTATTAACTATCTCACCTGCACACAAACTGTGGAAACAGTATTGCAGGGCACTGTATAAATTAATGTATACTTTTCGAATAAGTAAAGTTGTGCTGCGATAATTTTGAATATGTATTCAAGTCGGTGGATCAGCTGTTTCTGTTGTTCTACCTAATACATATTTTTTATAGTTATCGATATACAAATCCTGACAGACGTCCAGCGGAGGTTGAGTTAATCAAATACCAATATCATCAAGTTATGAATTTAATAGAACGGTCATAACATAAGTGAATGTGGAAGAATGTAAGAGAAGGGGGATATTTAGAAAAGAGATGCTGAAAACAAAGGATGCCAATGTTGAGATGAAGGGCGACTGGGAAGTGTGAAATAAAATGATAAATTTTATATGCTGCGCTAATTCTCAGTATGGTTAATGGTACAAGGGCAAGCGGATGATAATGAGCAAAGATTATTGTGCAATCCATTTTTTGATCAGTTCTCTCACGTATTTTCGATGTTTTGTCATCTCTTTAGGTTCATTCAATTGCTTACATAGAACTCCCCCATGTGACGTCCCATTAACCATTATAGATGGGGCATCAGGTCCCAGGTCTTTAAGAACTCCAAGAGGGTGCCACGGATCCATGTCCCCGTGCGTGAACACAACCTTGGTGACATTTGGTGTCAAACCTCCGTATCTATTGTTTGTCTTCACTATTCCCTCGTCCATCGTCTTTTCCACATCTTGTTTAAGAAAACATTTGCATGCAAGGAGGAAATACTTCACTGGACGCCAGTGAACGAATGGTTGCTTCTCTGATGATGTAGTTTGTAGGTAACCAAACTCCGTGCAAGTTTGATATATCCATGCAGCATAGTATGATTTGGTATAATCATATTTATAGTCAATGAGAGCACAATCGCGATGAAACATTGGGTCCATCAGTTTTAGGCGAGATGGTACAACTTCATCACAGATGAACTTAACGTCTAAAGGCGACGCGGCGTATTGCGACGTGTACTCGTATTGTAAATAAAACCCATTGAATAACATTTCTTGATTTTCCAACACTGTCAAATCGCTTTCCGGGCAAATATTGTTTTTCTTTTTCAGTTCTTCTCTTCCTTCTTTGGTTTTTAAATGTTTTTCAATATCTTTAAAGAAATTTTCTATTCTTTTCAGACAGTCTTTAGTGCCGTATTTACCGAACGTGTATCGAACGGTATCTAGAAATTCTTTAAAGTCTTTTTTGGCGAGGACGGGAGCGCTGCTGGCGACCGCTGCGTCCACCAGTTCAGGATGCAGCTCCCTCATCCAAGCCGCGAGGTTACCTGCGTACGATCCACCGATCACCACCACCTTCGACGACTTGTACTTGGAATCAGATTTAATCTTTTTTATCAGACTGGCCAAATCTTCTAGCGCTTGGTGAGAGCTCAGAAACTTATAGTATTCGATCGTATTATTCTTTGGCAGGTCTGGCAAACTACGGCCATAATACCTATGTTCTGAAGCAAACATAGACCCATTAGTTACTATAGCTAATTGATCTATTAAGATGGTTGCTAGGCCACTTATCCAAAGTGGGTCTTGGTCATCTTCCCCACCAATGTATACGTAAATAGGTCCATTCGGCTTCCAGAACTTAAGATTCTCGAAGTATCTCATTTTGTAGGTCCTTTTTTCATTTGAATCAAAGTGGTCCAGTGGCTGTTCAATCCATTTTTCTTTTACTGAACTTAGGTCGGTCTGAGTTGGGTCTATATGTCGTAAGAGATGATTCAAATTATGAGTGCGTGTAAAATATGCTGTTGCCGTGGCAATCAGCAAAGTGATCACACATAAGTATTTCATGATCAGTGGTAATACCGATCGTTATTACCAGACAATAAACTTGAAATAATGGCAAATGCTGCTAGAGTCCGGCTTAAATATAGATTTACACGTGTTGAAGAAATTCCAAATTGGTAATTAAAAAAGTAAAAATTGCAGCAATGCCCGCACATCACCATTACTTTTAGTTAGTTTAATAACATAAATTGTTTAGTTATTATCTACTAATATGTGGTTAGGTTAATCATTTACACGTGTATTATTATCAATGTATACATGCTTAGGAAATTTAATTTAGGTATTTAGTTGTCAATTGTAACTATCGGCTAGAAATTGAAAAATAACGGAAGGTAATTAACTATACATTAATTAAACACAAGCAGAAAGCGTGATGGGCACCTTTGCGCCGGGAGCGGCTCGGAATGGGCTTCGTTTATAGTGTTTTTTTAAGTTTAGAACTCCACCATAACAATTTAAGGTGGGCACCTGTCAGACCTTTTGAAACAAACACTCAGGTCCCCTTATCGGCGTCCATACATCCCCGCTAACGGCGTTCGATTATTACGCAAGAACAACGCAGGTAGGTAAATTTAGTCACTTAGAATTCCAACACAATCCCTAATAGTCAAATGGCAGAGACTTTATGCCATGTTCCCCCAACCAGGGACTATAGAGATATAAACGACCACAGCCTAAGAACTTTTTGAAGCTCAAGTCGATTGCGCCCTCTGTCCGAAAGCCGCCTAAAGATACCGACATTGTAAGAAGAAATGTCTCCTGCACTGCCACTCCACCTAGTAACGAATAGCGTACTACTAGAGTACACTAGTAGCTACTAGGTGGAGTAGCAAAAAGTTCTTAAGCAGTGGTCGTCTATATCTCTACAGTCTCTGCCCCAACAGATCTTTGATTAGAGATTTACCGAAAACCGATTGTTGAGAAGCCCGTTGTCGACTGCCTGAGGGCAGGATCCACGAGAAGCGTGGGTTTATCCTTACCCCTACGGCGACAGAGCCAGCGAAAATGGGATCGTTCTCATTATTGGCCTTCTGGTGTCCTCCCCCAACCAAATACCTGGTGCATAAAACGCATTACTCGAGGACTGTTATTGCCCTTGAAGTAGATCAGCTTTACAGACCTACAAAAATGAGATGACACGACGCTCGATTTATAGGTACTTGCTGTTCCCCGCCCCGCGGGTCCTGGGTTCAAATTTACCATCTTTTTACTGTGACACAAAATTTCGGCGAATTCTACAAGAACGTGGCAAGGGCTAAAATATTATGTCAACATTTACCGGTCGCTTTTGTAAAACTTAGGTTTTACCGACTCTTTTAAAAGTCCGAAATGAAAGATGATATCTCTAGATTTCGGGCGTTTCGCAATACGAGTTGGTAAAACCTAGGTGTTGATAAAACCTAGGTTTAACAGCACTTCGGGCTTTTACAGTAACATATATATAGTTTTTAATAAAATCAGTAACCTATAGTATATACTAGAAAATGTTTTTGAAAATATATACTAAGGTATGTTCGCCTAATAAGAACCGGTTCCAAATAAGAGCCACCATTTCCAAAATCCCGCTCCTGATCTAAACTGAAATCAAGACTCGCGCCGACGCTCCTCATTAACCAATCATTGAAATGCATTGGCATTACTTGGGTTTTACGCCGCCATTCTGTCGGTATGCTTATGTTGGAATCAAGGTTGGCCCTGATTTTTCCTGAATCCAGCACATAAACTACGTTAGCAGTAAACTTCACATCCTTTTAGGTAAATTTGATCACTTACGTACTAAAGTACCATGTAATAAAAAGTCTATATTTTGCTTTGGTAGACTCTACACTGAGCTATGCTCTAGATTGCTACGGACTCGCCTCCAAATCCCACTTAGATAAACTAGAAACATTACAGATAAGATTCTTAAAATTACTGGTAAATAATAAAAGGAAAACCAGCTGTAAAGATTATTCGAAATTATTCAAAATCTACAAAATCTTACCAGTTAGCTTAAAACACAAATATCTCCAAACAGTGAATAACCATATAATAGCAATTGAGCTAATAGCGTAGTAGTGATCGACCACTCGCATACCACAAAAACATAATTTTAAACAAAAAAATAACCGACTTCACTTAGGATCCGCTATTCCAAGAGGAAGTGGCCGAGTTGCTGTAAAAAATAGTGAAATCACTATAGGTGTGCCTATAATAGTTGAAGAGTTCCCTCGATTTCTCCAGGATCCCATCATCAGACCCCGACTTGGTGACAATGGGACCATCTAGGGGATATACCCGTTCGATTAAAAAAAAATTGAAAATCGGTTCACGATTCACGGAGATCGATATCTCCGTGAATCGTGAACCGATTTTCAAGTTCAAGTAACATAAATACAAAAAAAAATCAGTCGAATTGAGAACCTCCTTCCTCTTTTTGAAGTCGGTTAAAAATCAGTGTCTGCTGGCAAATATGACTACCTACAAAAATTTTTCGGTGACAGAACACTAAATATAATATTACCGTACTATCTCAATAACCTACCATATGAAATAAGACACCAGCCTGACAAATAGAAATTCAGGAATGAAATACCTACTGGATACTCTTAGTTTAGGTACACCTGTATCACAAACAGGATGTCTGGATTTCGCTTAAGTATGCCACTAAATAACATCAGCATAACATTAGAATAATTAGTTATTAACTATCTCACCTGCACACAAACTGTGGAAACAGTATTGCAGGGCACTGTATAAATTAATGTATACTTTTCGAATAAGTAAAGTTGTGCTGCGATAATTTTGAATATGTATTCAAGTCGGTGGGTCAGCTGTTTCTGTTGTTCTACCTAATACATATTTTTATAGTTATCGATATACAAATCCTGACAGACGTCCAGCGGAGGTTGAGTTAATCAAATACCAATATCATCAAGTTATGAATTTAATAGAACGGTCACAACATAAGTGAATGTGGAAGAATGTAAGAGAAGGGGGATATTTAGAAAAGAGATGCTGAAAACGAAGGATGCCAATGTTGAGATGAAGGGCGACTGGAAAGTGTGAAATAAAATGATAAATTTTATATGCTGCGCTAATTCTAAGTATGGTTAATGGTACAAGGGCAAGCGGATGATAATGAGCAAAGATTATTGTGCAATCCATTTCTTGATCAGTTCTCTCACGTATTTTCGATGTTTTGTCATCTCTTTAGGTTCATTCCATTGCTTACATAGAACTCCCCCATGTGAGGTCCCATTAACCATTATAGATGGGGCATCAGGTCCCAGGTCTTTAAGAACTCCAAGAGGGTGCCACGGATCCATGTCCCCGTGCGTGAACACTACCTTAGTGACATTTGGTGTCAAACCTCCGTATCTATTGTTTGTCTTCACTATTCCCTCGTCCATCGTCTTTTCCACATCTTGTTTAAGAAAACATTTGCATGCAAGGAGGAAATACTTCACTGGACGCCAGTGAACGAATGGTTGCTTCTCTGATGATGTAGTTTGTAGGTAACCAAACTCTGTGCAAGCTTGATATATCCATGCAGCAAAGTATGATTTAGTATAATCATATTTATAGTCAATGAGAGCACAATCGCGATGAAACATTGGGTCCATCAGTTTTAGGCGAGATGGTACAACTTCGTCACAGATGTACTTAACTTCTAAAGGCGACGTGGCGGTTTGCGACGTGTACTCGTATTGTAAATAAAACCCATCGAATAACATTTCTTGATTTTCCAACACTGTCAAATCGCTTTCCGGGCAAATATTGTTTTTCTTTTTCAGTTCTTCTCTTCCTTCTTTGGTTTTTAAATGTTTTTCAATATCTTTAAAGAAATTTTCTGTTCTTTTCAGACAGTCTTTAGTGCCGTATTTACCGAACGTGTAACGAACGGTATCTAGATATTCTTTAAAGTCTTTTTTGGCGAGGACGGGAGCGCTGCTGGCGACCGCTGCGTCCACCAGTTCAGGATGCAGCTCCCTCATCCAAGCCGCGAGGTTACCTGCGTACGATCCACCGATCACCACCACCTTCGACGACTTGTACTTAGAATCAGATTTAATCTTTTTTATCAGACTGGCCAAATCTTCTAGCGCTTGGTGAGAGCTCAGAAACTTATAGTATTCGATCGTATTATTCTTTGGCAGGTCTGGCAAACTACGGCCATAATACCTATGTTCTGAAGCAAACATAGACCCATTAGTTACTATAGCTAATTGATCTATTAAGATGCTTGATAGGCCACTTATCCAACGTGGGTCTTGGTTATCTTCCCCACCAATGTATACGTAAATAGGTCCATTCGGCTTCCAGAACTTAAGATTCTCGAAGTATCTCATTTTGTAGGTCCTTTTTTCATTTGAATCAAAGTGGTCCAGTGGCTGTTCAATCCATTTTTCTTTTACTGAACTTAGGTCGGTCTGAGTTGGGTCTAGATGTCGTAAGAGATGATTCAAATTATGAGTGCGTGTAAAATATGCTGTTGCCGTGGCAATCAGCAAAGTGATCACACATAAGTATTGCATGATCAGTGGTAATATCGATCGTTATTACCAGACAATAAACTTGAAATAATGGCAAATGCTGCTAGAGTCCGGTTTAAATATAGATTTACACGTGTTGAAGAAATTCCAAATTAGTAATTAAAAAAGTAAAAATTGCAGCAATGCCCGCACATCACCATTACTTTTAGTTAGATTAATAACATAAATTGTTTATTTATTATCTACAAATATGTAGTTAGGTTAATCATTTACACGTGTGTTATTATCAATGTATACATGCTTAGGAAATTAAATTTAGGTATTTAGTTGTTAATTGTACATATCGGGTAGAAATTGAAAAATAACGGAAGGTAATTAACTATACATTAATTAAACACAAGCAGAAAGCGTGATGGGCACCTTTGCGCCGGGAGCGGCTCGGAATGGGCTTCGTTTATAGTGTTTTTTTAAGTTTAGTACTCCACCATAACAAGGTGGGCACCTGGCAGACCTTTTGAAACAAACACTCAGGTCCCCTTATCGGCGTCCATTACATCCCCGCTAACGGCGTTCGATTATTACGCAAGAACAACGCAGGTAGGTAAATTTAGTCACTTAGAATTCCAACACAATCCCTAATAGTCAAATGGCAGAGACTTTATGCCATGTTCCCCCAACCAGGGACTATAGAGATATAGACGACCACAGCCTAAGAACTTTTTGAAGCTCAAGTCGATTGCGCCCTCTGTCCGAAAGCCGCCTAAAGATACCGACATTGTAAGAAGAAATGTCACCTGCACTGCTACTCCACCTAGTAACGAATAGCGTACTACTAGAGTACACTAGTAGCTACTAGGTGGAGTAGCAAAAAGTTCTTACGCTGTGGTCGTCTATATCTCTACAGTCTCTGCCCCAACAGATCTTTGATTAGAGATTTACCGAAAACCGATTGTTAAGAAGCCCGTTGTCGACTGCCTGAGGGCAGGATCCACGAGAAGCGTGGGTTTATCTTTACCCCTACGGCGACAGAGCCAGCGAAAATGGGATCGTTCCCATTATAATTGGCCTTGTGGTGTCCTGCCCCAACCAAATACCTGGTGCATAAAACGCATTACTCGAGGACTGTTATTGCCCTTGAAGTAGATCAGCTTTACAGACCTACAAAAATGAGATGACACGACGCTCGATTTAAAGGTACTTGCTGTTCCCCGCGGTTCCTGGGTTCAAATTTACCATCTTTTTACCGTGACACAAAATTTCGGCGAATTCTACAAGAACGTGGCAAGGGCTAAAATATTATGTCAACATTTACCGGTCGCTTTTGTAAAACTTAGGTTTTACCGACTCTTTTAAAAGTCCGAAATGAAAGATGATATCTCTAGATTTCGGGCGTTTAGCAATACGAGTTGGTAAAACCTAGGTGTTGATAAAACCTAGGTTTAACAGCACTTCGGGCTTTTACAGTAACATATATATAGTTTTTAATAAAATCAGTAACCTAAAGTATATACTAGAAAATGTTTTTGAAAATATATACTACTAGCTTTTGCCCGCGACTTCGTCTACGTGGAATTAGTAATCCCTCGTTAAGGAATGAATTCTGGATATCAACTATTCTATATCCTTCCCCAGAGCTCAAACTATCTCCAGCGTTCAACGGTTATTGATTCCCCATACAAACTTTCAGCCCCGTTTTTATCCCCTAAAGGGTTGATTTTCGGGATGCCTATAAACTATAGTATATTATTTCCGGGACTCAAACTATCTGTGTACTAAGTTTCATCTTAGTCGTCGGTTCAGCGGTTAATAATTCGCCATACAAACTTTCAACCCCCTTTTCACCCCCTCCAAGGTTGATTTTCGGGATGAAAACTATCCTATGTCCTTTCCCGTGACTCAAGCTATCTCTATACAAAATTTCATCAAAATCCGTTCAGCCGTTTTTACGTGATGCGCGGTCAAATAAACAGACAAACAGATAAACAGACAAACAGATAAACAGACAAAAATTCTAAAAACTGTTGGAACGTGTTCTGTTATCTATTCTTAGTATCCCCAGCCAATATTTTTTCGAATATCTTCCATGTACAGACTTTCGACCCTCTTCAGCTTTATTATATGTACTAGCTTTTGCCCGCGACTTCGTCTGCGTGGAATTAGTAATCCCCCGTTAAGGAATGAATTCTGGATATCAACTATTCTATATCCTTCCCCAGCCCAGAGCATCTCCAGCGTTCAACGGTTATTGATTCGCCATACAAACTTTAAAACCCCTTTTCACACCCTCCAGAGTTGATTTTCGGGATGAAAACTATCCTATGTCCTTTCCCGGGACTTAAACTATCTTTATACAAATTTTCATCAAAATCCGTTCAGCCGTTTTCACGTGATGCGCGGTCAAATAAACAGACAAACAGATAAACAGACAAACAGACAAACAGACAAAAATTCTAAAAACTGTTGGAACGTGTTCTGTTAGCGATTCTAAGTATCCCCAGCCAACTTTTTTTCGAATATCTTCCATGTACAGACTTTCGACCCTCTTCAGCTTTATTATATGTATAGATAGAAGGTATGTTCGCCTAATAAGAACCGGTTCCAAATAAGAGCCACCATTTCCAAAATCCCGCTCCTGATCTAAACTGAAATCAAGACTCGCACCGACGCTCCTCATTAACCAATCATTGAAATGCATTGGCATTACTTGGGTTTTACGCCGCCATTCTGTCGGTATGCCTGTGTTGGAATCAAGGTTGGCCCTGATTTTTCCTGGATCCAGTACATAAACTACGTTAGCAGTAAACTTCACATCCTTTTAGGTAAATTTTATCACTTACGTACTAAAGTACCATGTAATAAAAAGTCTATATATTTTGCTTTGGTAGACTCTACACTGAGCTATGCTCTAGATTGCTACGGACTCGCCTCCAAATCCCACTTAGATAAACTAGAAACATTACAGATAAGATTCTTAAACTTACTGGTAAATAATAAAAGGAAAACCAGCTGTAAAGATTATTCGAAATTATTCAAAATTTGCAAAATCTTACCAGTTAGCTTAAAACACAAACATCTCCTAACAGTGAATAACCATAGCAATTGAGCGAATAGCCTAGTACTGATCGACCACTCGCATACCACAAAAACATAATTTTAAACAAAAAAATAACCGACTTCACTTACGATCCGCTATTCCAAGAGGAAGTGGCCGAGTTGCTGTAAAAAATAGTGAAATCACTATAGGTGTGCCTATAATAGTTGAAGAGTTCCCTCGATTTCTCCAGGATCCCATCATCAGACCCCGACTTGGTGACAATGGGACCATCTAGGGGATATCAATCTCAATCAGTCGAATTGAGAACCTCCTTCCTCTTTTTGAAGTCGGTTAAAAATCAGTGTCTGCTGGCAAATATGACTACCTACAAATTTTTTTCGGTGACAGAACACTAAATATAATATTACCGTGCTATCTCAATAACCTACCATATAAGATAAGACACCAGCCTGACAAATAGAAATTCAGGAATGAAATACCTACTGGATACTCTTAGTTTAGGTACACCTGTATCACAAACAGGATGTCTGGATTTCGCTTAAGTATGCCACTAAATAACATCAGCATAACATTAGAATAATTAGTTATTAACTATCTCACCTGCAGACAAACTGTGGAAACAGTATTGCAGGGCACTGTATAAATTAATGTATACTTTTCGAATAAGTAAAGTTGTGCTGCGATAATTTTGAATATGTATTCAATGTCGGTGGGTCAGCTGTTTCTGTTGTTCTACCTAATACATATTTTTATAGTTATCTATATACAAATCCTGACAGACGTCCAGCGGAGGTTGAGTTAATCAAATAGCAATATCATCAAGTTATGAATTTAATAGAACGGTCATAACATAAGTGAATGTGGAAGAATGTAAGAGAAGGGGGATATTTAGAAAAGAGATGCTGAAAACGAAGGATGCCAATGTTGAGATGAAGGGCGACTGGGAAGTGTGAAATAAAATGATAAATTTTATATGCTGCGCTAATTCTAAGTATGGTTAATGGTACAAGGGCAAGCGGATGATAATGAGCAAAGATTATTGTGCAATCCATTTCTTGATCAGTTCTCTCACGTATTTTCGATGTTTTGTCATCTCTTTAGGTTCATTCAATCGTTTACATAGAACTCCCCCATGTGCCGTCCCATTAACCATTATAGATGGGGCATCAGGTCCCAGGTCTTTAAGAACTCCAAGAGGGTGCCACGGATCCATGTCCCCATGTGTGAATACTACCTTGGTAACATTTGGTGTCAACCCTCCGTATCTTTTATTTGTCTTCACTATTCCCTCATCCATCGTCTTTTCCGCAACTTCTTTAAAAAAACTTTTGCATGGAAGGAGTTCATACTTCACTGGACGCCAGTGAACGAATGGTTGCTTCTCTGATGACGTAGTTAGTAGGTAACCAAACTCTGTGCAATATTGATATATCCATGCAGCATAGTATGATTTAGTATAATCATATTTATAGTCAATAAGAGCACAATCGCGATGAAACATTGGGTCCATCAGTTTTAGGCGAGATGGTAAGTCGTCACAGATGTACTTAACTTCTATAGGCGACGCGGCGGTTTGCGACGTGTACTCGTATTGTAAATAAAACCCATCGAATAATATTTCTTGATTTTCCAACACTGTCAAATCGCTTTCCGGGCAAATATTGTTTATCCTTTTCAGTTCATCTCTTCCTTCTTTGGTTTTTAAATGTTTTTCAATATCTTTAAAGAAATTTTCTAGTCTTTTCAAACAGTCTTTAGTGCCGTATTTACCGAACGTGTAACGAACGGTATCTAGAAATTCTTTAAAGTCTTTTTTGGCGAGGACGGGAGCGCTGCTGGCGACCGCTGCGTCCACCAGTTCAGGATGCAGCTCCCTCATCCAAGCCGCGAGGTTACCTGCGTACGATCCACCGATCACCACCACCTTCGACGACTTGTACTTGGAATCAGATTTAATCTTTTTTATCAGACTGGCCAAATCTTCTAGCGCTTGGTGAGAGCTCAGAAACTTATAGTATTCGATCGTATTATTCTTTGGCAGGTCTGGCAAACTACGGCCATAATACCTATGTTCTGAAGCAAACATAGACCCATTAGTTACTATAGCTAATTGATCTATTAAGATGGTTGCTAGGCCACTTATCCAAAGTGGGTTTTGGTCATCTTCCCCACCAATGTATACGTAAATAGGTCCATTCGGCTTCCAGAACTTAAGATTCTCGAAGTATCTCATTTTGTAGGTCCTTTTTTCATTTGAATCAAAGTGGTCCAGTGGCTGTTCAATCCATTTTTCTTTTACTGAACTTAGGTCGGTCTGACTTGGGTCTAGATGTCGTAAAAGATGATTCAAATTATGAGTGCGTGTAAAATATGCTGTTGCCGTGGCAATCAGCAAAGTGATCACACATAAGTATTGCATGATCAATGGTAATATCGATCGGTATTACCAGACAATAAACTTGAAATAATGTCAAATGCTGCTGCAGTCGGGCTTAAATATAGATTTACACGTGTAAAAGAAATTCCTTTGATAAATTTAATAGCAAAATTGTTTCTAATTATTTTTATTGTTTCTTGGTATCTCGTGTCAAACGACACTGTACTTGTATGCGGTGATAATAATACAGGAAAAATTGCATATTTTGGAGGCAAAATATGTACACCAATGAAACTTTGCTTTATACTCGTAACTTTATCTTGATACTAGGAATGACGATCTGCCGAGTCCTATCAAAATTAATGCGTCGTACCGCCATTTTTTAACAAAAATCCTTCATGTCTCGCAAAGGTTTGATCCTATAAGTATGAGAATTATCTCATTCGATTCAGCGTTAAAAAATACATCGAAAATAATACTTTACTTTTCCATTTCGGAAAACTTGATAGGACTCGGCAGTATTCCTAGTGCCAAAAGAAAGTTATAAAGCAAAGTTTTATTGATGTACATATTTTGCCGCCAAAATGGCATATCTTACTTTACCTGTACTAAAAGGTTTTCCTGACTATACTTAGACTTTTAAGGTTTAATTTTTAAGATATGAATTTACTTTTTATTGTAATGCTCGTTTGTTTCCAATTTGTGTTTTTTTTCCGCGTTTCATTAAAAATTGTTTGCATATTTTGTGTGCAAAAATTTGTAGATAACAAATTATATTTTTTTTATTACCAACGTACCAGAAATTGTAAAACAACGGCAGTTGACTGGTTGATATAAATTGATAAATTACCAAAAAAATTTGAATAGGTAAACGAACTCGCGGAGCGTAAGCGAAGTGAGTTCTTACAAACAACTCCAGACCGAACTGTCACCTGGCTACTGGGACGTCTCGGCATTTGGATGGCTTTTTGATTTCGATAGTTTGTCTGACGAGAACTTTAGTAACGTTTTTCTGATCTTTATGAAATTTCTTGGGGATGTAGCAGAGATACATTTGTAAGTTCGTATATGAGCAGGATCGAACAAGTGGTTACGGAGCTAGAAGGAGAAAAAAAACCCTCCTTGGGGTCTTGTTATATTGTTGAACTCGTTTGCAAGTAAATCGCGATTTCACAGTTCGAGGCGGACTACTAGTTATGGATACATTTAATATGATAAAAACATGTATCCAAGACTCTACGTCTTGGTAATGA
This sequence comes from Pammene fasciana, assembly GCA_911728535.1. Lineage (NCBI taxonomy): Eukaryota > Metazoa > Arthropoda > Insecta > Lepidoptera > Tortricidae > Pammene > Pammene fasciana. The sequence continues at coordinate 10,035,305 of OU452294.1, read as the reverse complement.
GCCGTGGCGTGGCTACATATTTTTGACGTGATAACTGATAACGTCTTATAAATCGATGAACACCGGTAAGCATGCACGAAAAATTTTCAAAAATAAATTAGATTGATAAATATGTTTGTGTATGAAGCCTACCAGGGACTCAGAAATTCACTAGCAATAGACAAAAATGATTTTTTGTTGATAGATTATTACCAGAAACATGACTGTTCATTTTATCGGGGTACTAGGGTACCATGGTCGTACAAGAGGTGGGTTGGTATTTTACTTTATTTCTTCCTTATATGAGATCTATGTATTTTTCAATTAACTCCTTTGTATTATCTATACATATAATAAAGCTGAAGAGGGTCGAAAATCTGTACATTGGAGATATTAGTAAAAAAATAAGTTAGTAGGTCTTAGAATCGATAACAGAACACGTTTCGACGATTTTTAGAATTTTTGTCTGTTTGTCTGTTTGTCTGTTTGTCTGTTTGGATGGGGAGAGTTGGCGTCAAAACGCCTGAACCGATTTCGATAAAAACTTCACTAGCAGGTTCAACAGACCTCTGGTCAGGACATAGGCTATAAAAAATACGAACTTTTTGGATTTAAGGGGGTTTAAGGGGGGTTAAAACTTTGTATGTGAAATGAATATGGGTGTTAAGCTCAAGCAGCAAATTGATATTTGTTTAACTACTTTCGGTTAGTTCATATTCATTCGTATAAATAAATAAATGTGTTAAATAATAATATACTGGTTAAATATAGTGGAAAAGTAAAAAATACGTACCATCAAAACGGGTATCTAGACATGTCTTTGGCTATACGATTAGGTAACGCTATCTCTCGCAGAACTTTGTTACTACCGAGTCCTCTTTGCGCAAAATCTGACCACTACATATGTAGTTTAGGTGCAAACTAAATGCAACACGAGTTCGCAGAGATATCCCTAGATGGCTATAGTAGGTAGGTACTATCTATGCTATGAGTATAATGGGAACCTATGCCTTTACCTCTTTTTTAGTTCTTTGTTAGGTCGAACATTTGAGATAGGAGAAAAAGAATTTTGATAGAGTTTACAGCGAGATGGGCTGTAAAAAAAAGGAGGGCTCGGGGGGCCGAAAAAGAAAAAAATACACCAAACTATAGATAATTATACCAAAAATTGTTACGTCGAACATTTGATATAGGAGAAAAAGAATTTTGATAGAGTTTACCGCGCCATAGGTTGTAAAAAGAGAGGGGCTTGGGGGGCGGAGCCGCCCGCAAAAAGAAAAAAATACACCATACTATAGATAATTATACCAAAAATAGTTACGTTGAACATTTAAGATGGGAGAAGAAGAGTTTTGATAGAGTCAACCACGTGATGGGCGGGGAAAAAGGGGGGCTCGGGGGGCGGAGCCCCCCGCATTAAGAAAAACACACCGTAGTACTGCTTATTATACCAAAAATTGTTACGTCGAACATTTGAGATAGAAGAAAAAGAATTTTGATAGAGTTTACCGCGCCACAGGCTGTAAAAAGAGGGGGGCTCGGGGGGCGGAGCCCCCCGCAAAAAGAAAAAACACACCATAGTATAGATAATTATACCAAAAATAGTTACGTTGAACATTTAAAATGGGAAAATAAGAGTTTTGATAGAGTCAACCACGTGATGGGCGGGGAAAAACGGGGGCTCGGGGGGCGGAGCCCCCCGCATTAAGAAAAAATACACCGTAGTACTGCTTTTTATACCAAAAATTGCTACGCCGAACATTTGAGATAAGAGAAAAAGATGTTTGATAGAATTTACCGCGCGATGGGCCGTAAAAGACGGGGGGCTCGGGGGGCGGAGCCCCCCGCAAAAAGAAAAAAAACACCATACTATAGATAATTATACCAAAAATAGTTACGTTAAACATTTAAGATGGGAGAATAAGAGTTTTGATAGAGTCAACCACATGATGGGCGGGGAAAAAAGGGGGCCTCGGGGGGCGGAGCCCCCCGCATTAAGAAAAACACACCGTAGTACTGCTTATTATACCAAAAATTGTTACGTCGAACATTTGAGATAGGAGAAAAAGAATTTTGATAGAGTTTACCGCGCCATAGGTTGTAAAAAGAGAGGGGCTCGGGGGGCGGAGCCGCCCGCAAAAAGAAAAAAATACACTATACTATAGATAATTATACCAAAAATAGTCACGTTGAACATTTAAGATGGGAGAATAAGAGTTTTGATAGAGTCAACCACGTGATGGGCGGGGAAAAAGGGGGGCTCGGGGGGCGGAGCCCCCCGCATTAAGAAAAAATACACCGTAGTACTGCTTTTAATACCAAAAATTGCTACGCCGAACATTTTTTATAAGAGAAAAAGATTTTTGATAGAGTTTACCGCGCGATGGGCCGTAAAAGAAGGGGGGCTCGGGGGGCAGAGCCCCCCGCAAAAAGGAAAAAATACCATACTATAGATAATTATACCAAAATTAGTTACGTTGAACATTTAAGATGGGAGAAGAAGAGTTTCGATAGACGTAACCACGTGATGGGCGGGAAGAAAAGGGGGGCTCGGGGGGCGGAGCCCCCTGCATAAAGAAAAAACACACCGTTTATTATACCAAAAATTGTTACGTCGAACATTTGATATAGGAGAAAAAGATTTTTGATAGGGTTTACCGCGTGATGGGCCCCTAAAGAAGGGGGGCTCGGGGGGCGGAGCCCCCCGCAAAAAGAAGAAAATACACCATACTATAGATAATTATACCAAAATTGTGACGTCGAACATCTGAGATAGGAGAAAAAGATTTTTGATAGAGTTTACCGCGCGATGGGCTGCAAAAAAGGGGGTATTGAACACACCATACTACGAATATAGATAATTATACCAAAAATTGTTACGTTGAACATTTGAGATGTGAGAAGAAAAGTTTTGATAGAGTTAACCACGTGACGGGCGGGAAAAAAGGGGGGCTCTAGGGGCGGAGCCCCCCGCAAAAAGAAAAAAATACACCATACTATAGATAATTATACCAAAAATAGTTACGTTGAACATTTAAGATGGAAGAATAAGAGTTTTGATAGAGTCAATCACGTGATGGGCGGGGAAAAAAGGGGGGCTCGGGGGCGGAGCCCCCCGCATAAAGAAAAAACACACCATAGTACTGCTTATTATACCAAAAATTGTTACGTCGAACATTTGAGATGGGAGAAAAAGAGTTTTGATAAAGTTTACCAAGAAAAAGAGTTGTGACGGGCGCCAAAGAAAGGGAAGCTCAGGGGGCGGAGCTCCCCGCATAAAAAAACCCCGTTCTATTGCTTATGATACCAAAAATTGCCATGGTAAGGTTGAAAGTTCAAGATGGGAGCAAGAGTTTGACATAGATTTGCACGTGGCAGGCGGTAAAAGGCGGCTCGGGGGGTGGAGCCCACGCAAAAAGATAAACACACCGTACCATTGCTATTTTTACCAAAAAATGGTGAGGTTGAATATTTAAGATGTAGATAGAGTTGACCACTATTAATACCAAAAATGATTAAGTTGCATATTTAAGACGGAAGCAATAACAGTTTTGATAGAATTAACTATGTGAAAGGCGGCTCGAGGGCCATTTCGCGTACACTTTAACATCAAGTTGTGTTCGATATCTCCTTTCATTGGTCTTTCCGCCCTCCGGTTTACTTTTTAGACTTAGTCATTAATTTGTGTTCGATCTCTGACCTCCTGCTGCATTTTCTACTGAGATGCTTCGGACGTTCGACTCTACAGAGAGAGCTCTCATGGTTCTCTGCCGCAGACGCTTTCGGTCGATCTTTTGGGATGTCGAAGTTATAACTGACTTTATGAAATTTGATATGTAGAAAGCGTTTAGCAGTGGACTGTTGAGGGATGAGTGTAACGAAAAGTGACAGAGCCTACTGCAATGCACGCGGGCGAAGCCGCGCGGGTACAGCTAGTATTAAATAATTATAGTTTAGTGATAGTAATTTAATTCAATTCATATAGTATAAAAGTATGTGATTGTTCATCATTTTTTTCTTATGACGTTATCACGCAAAATTATAGTCGGTAAACCGACTTTACAGACAACCATTTTTTTGTCATATTAAAATTAAATGTATCCACATTTTTAGACATTTCTGTACTAGTTCTAACTAATTTACTGGTTAATAAGTGGTAAGGTAATCATGAGAAGTAATAATTAGTCAATGATTCGCCTCAAGCAGCCGGCGCCACTTTCACCGGCGCTTGCGCAGCGTTGTTCCAATCGCTCAAAGAACACGGGTACATATGAAATTAATAAGAGAGAAAGAGAGGACTTTTTAAATAGTATTATATTACTTATTACCATTAAAAATATATTTTTCAATTTGATAACGTTCAACATACTTTTATTGTAGTGTAGGTACAGCCGACGTCAAAGATGTGTTTACACTTTTGTACCTTATTCCCTTGTAATAGGGTCACCACACACCTAGCGGTTTTCCTCGCGGAATTAGCGGAAGTAGCGGAAATTCATAGACAAAATGCTTAATTTGTCTATGGCAGCGGAAATTTGTCTATGGCTTCCATACAAAAAATCTGATACCATAGACAAATTTCCGCTACCATAGACAAATTTCCGCTACTTCCGCTAATTCCGCGAGGAAAACCGCTAGGTGTGTGGTGACCCATAATGTGCAAAAGTGTAAACGTATCTTTGGCGTCGACTGTATTAGTCGCGATCAGATCGGATCGGCCAAGGTGGTCACAAATATCTGAAGTATCTGAACACGCTTCTATTGTCAAAATTATAAAGTGCATGTTCAGATATTTTTGAGTACCCTGGACGCTCCGATATGTTTGATGGCGACTGTATTACAAAATAAGTACCTAGTGCTTTTCTTTCAGTCCCGTTCAAAGAGACAGGGCTGACAACATATAGTATATCTTAATCAACTTCTGATTTTTAAATTTCGAATGGCGCTCGTCTCGCCGCGTGCGCGCAGAAAACGGTCAACTCTTAATCTGTCAGCGCCTAGTTATATAACGCACCGGATCATTATATAACTGTTACACTATTCATTATATCTCATGCCCTCTTGGTGGTACTGTACACAGATTTAATTACTAGACGAAGCATGTATCGTGTTCACTATACATATTATATATAGATTGTTTTATATAGGATGAAATTGAAATTGTAATCATATTGAGCGAGCTGATTTTTCCACCACAAATTTTGCTATGGAACCAACCTACAAATCCCAAAAAAATTAAAAATAGCCAAAAAAAATTTCACTATTTCGTGGTTGGTCCCATCGTTAAAGTTGTTCTATGGTTCTCTGCCTTTTCGCCGAAAGTAGTACCTATTGCCGAAATTTCACAGAATTTTAATTTGACCGAATTTCATTTCCCAACTTTACCTACATAATCTAACCTAACCTACTCCAACTTAGTAATTTTCATTTCCCAACTATGGGGTTGATAATAAAATTGTTAGGAAATAATTATTAGGTAAAAGTTATTCGGCCAAATGAAACTTCTGCGAAAAGTTGGTTGGCAAGTGAAATTCGGCAATACAATTTTTGGCGAAAAGGCAGAATACCTTGTTTTAACTAATTAACCGACTTCAAAAAAGGAGGAGGTTCTCAATTCGACTGATTTTTTTTTATTAAATTTTTTTTTGTATATAGGTATGTTACTCGATATCTCCGTTAATCTTGAACCGATTTTCAATTTTTTTTTTAATCGAACGGGTATAACCCCTAGATGATCCCATTGTCACCAAATCGGGGTCTGATGATGGGATCCTGGAGAAATCGAGGGAACTCTTCAACTATTATAGGCACACCTACAGTGATTTCACTATTTTTTACAGCAACTCAGCCACTTCCTCTTGGAATAGCGGATCCTAAGTGAAGTCGGTTCTTTTTTTGTTTAAAATTATATTATATACAATCATATAAAGCGCAAACACATGTTACGCCTAGATATTCCCGTGTATTTTTGAAATATTGATTTTATGAACGCAACTTAACAATTAAGTTTGTCTTTTGGCATTGGAACCATATTGTTTTGTAATACTTGTAAAGTTAATAGGTTTTTGTTCACTATATTATGGTGCTATACATCGGAGTCCTAGTATGATGACGCCTAAATCGTACAAGCAGAAACTATTGAGATATAGACGACCACAGCCTAAGAACTTGTTGAAGCTCAAGTCGATTGCGCCCTCTGTCCGAAAGCCGCTTAAAGATACCGAAATTGTAAGAAGAAATGTCACCTGCATTGCTACTCCACCTAGTAACAAATAGCTAACTAGTAGTACACTAGTAGCTACTAGGTGGAATAGCAGTGCAGGTGACATTTCTTCTTACAATTTCGGTATCTTTAGGCTGCTTTCGGACAGAGGGCGCAATCGACTTGAGCTTCAAAAAGTTCTTAGGCTGTGGTCGTCTATATCTCTATAGTCTCTGGTACAAGTCTGTGATAATGTGACATTATAATGATCTTGTTAGGCCGGCTGAACGCTTTGAATGAGTATTATTAAATAACTTCTACCTTACGTGCTTCCGTGTTTTAAGAGGCCAAAGGGTCAGCTTTAACGACTATCAATGGCCGGAGATTATCATTAATTATATGTACAGTCAGCAGAAGAAGTAGCTAAGCATACCTATGAGGTGTTTAAAATTATCTTGACATGCCTTTGGTACAAGAATATGTGAAGATATTTTGTACACTTTCGTGCGCTTAGCTATTTCTGTTGCTGGCTATCTTGATTTACGGTATATTTCTTGAACGGTGATAATCCAGTTTTTACAAGTCGACGGACACATTATATTATGGTTTTCTTTTATCCTCGTAAGGCCCAAGGTCCTACTTGTAGTACTTATTGTCTTAGATGAAATTTGAATCATCCATTCTATTTCCATAGAGTTGCATTTGTTTTGTAGCGTTCGATTTTGAAACAAAATAAAATCGACTCTGTTTATTTGTGTTCTTGGTTTAAATTTCATTGGCAAGTTTTCGATTTTTCATTTGTATGGCTGGGCCGCAGGAGGTTAAATTAGACTTTAGGCCCGTCACCCTGACGTCCATCGATGTTTTTTTAATTTTGTGTACAACTTATACAGTCCGCATCAAATATATACACCAAAAAAAAACTGAACAAACATCTTATTGCCTTGACAATAAAGGCATTGTTCTGATATTTGTGACGACCTTTGCCGCTCCGATATATCTGATGGCGACTGTACCCAAAGTATTGCCAGATGGGGTCAGTGCCATACCTGGCACCCGTAGCATGGTATGAAAAGCCATAATATTTGTCCGACGACCATTAAAAATAGAGTAATACCGTTCGAGAAATGTACAGTCGACGTCAAAGATATCTTTACACTTTTGCACCTTATTACAAAGGAGTAAGGTGCATAAGTGTAAACATATCCTTGACGTCGACTGTACGCGTAGAACAAGGTACCCGTGGATCCGCATTCGATAAATTTCATCACCTAGATAATATCGATTATCCATATCGAATATTTATGCTATTGCGGTGCGTAATCAATAATAATATTGTAACAGTTGTCCTAGTGTTTGATATCATAACCAGGTTAAAATGATTGAATTAGATAGATTTGGTTTCGACTGTTTGGAACTATACTAACTTATTTTCTGTATAGTGAATGGATATGGCGTATCCAACGAGATGTTTTTAAAATAATTGTAGTACCATCTGCGCGTTGCTTTGTGCATTTATCTTCATTCCAAAACTTGACAAGCTTGTTGCCCTCTATTGCTAGGGAACTATACCTTGTGCAACCTAAGAAGAAATTTTTGACACCTGTTATCTCAGTACATTATATAACCTAAAATCGACTTTTTGGTACGTTATCTATATTGTATTTTATTCTAATAAAATCTTTAAAAAAATCACAAATCAATCTTCTATTCTCCTCATTCCAGATCTCACTGCGGCTGCGACGCAAAATTCCGAGAATGTCTTAAAAAGACGAATTCTCTGATATCAGCTCAGATCGGCCTCACCTACTTCAACGTGCTGGGGCCTCAGTGCTTCAGGAGAGCTCATCCCATCGTGCGGTGTGTTAGGAGGACCAGGTAAACATACGGACAGACAAACAGACAGAAAATTGTCTCAAAGACGAATTCTCTGATATCGGCTCAGATCGGCCTCACCTACTTCAACATGCTGGGTCCTCAGTGCTTCAGGAGAGCTCATCCCATCGTGCGGTGTGTTAGGAGGACCAGGTAAACATACGGACAGATGGACAGACAGAAAGCTGCCTCAAAGATGAATTCTCTGATATCGGCTCAGATCGGCCTCACCTACTTCGACGTGCTGGGTCCTCAGTGTTTCAGGAGAACTCATCCCATCGTGCGGTGTATTAGGAGGACCAGGTAAATATACGGACAGATGGACAGAAAATTGCTTCAAAGACGAATTCTCTGATATCAGCTCAGATCGGCCTCACTTACTTCAATATGCTGGGTCCTCAGTGCTTCAGGAGAGCTCATCCCATCGTGCGGTGTGTTAGGAGGACCAGGTAAATACGGACAGATAGAGAGACAGAAACCTGCCTCAAAGACTAACTTGTAGATATCAGAGGCCGTAACAAGAATGACAACCGTCTATCGTTATCGCTAGCTGGAACTGCTGTAAGTCGAAAATGTATAGAAATAATTAATAATGTTCTTTATTGATTACTAGTCCCCTCCGTTATGGGAGAGGGCCTAAGTGATAGTTCAGATCTGGATACGGTTACCAACTTTTAGTATGTTGTTGGGCACGACACTAGGACCCCAAAACTGCCGAGAGACGGGGACGTCGATGAATGTCTCCCGTGTAATGACGTCATCAAAATGGCTGCCGCTTTGTTGCGAAAAGTGTAAATTTCATCCAAACTGTGCATTGCACCTATACGTGTGTAGTATCAAACGAAAGAAGATTAAATGTGCTATATTTTCTTAATACATTTTATACTACTGTATATTACAGTTTGACAGCTATAAACGAAAACCCAAAATCAGGCTAAAAAATAATTCGGATATTTGCATTTTAAAACAAAATTATAAGTCCAACTTTAAAGCCGAGTACTACAATAACAAAACAGGCTATTTAAGCTATACATTGCTATAAAAAATATTAAAATCTGGTAATAATTGTGGCAGCTATGTTAAAAAACATGTCGGCACTGCCGAGCTATTTCCTTAGAGTGAAAAAATAACAATTTTCACAATTTACAGAATATCCGCAGAAGCTTCGAGTATATTGTTGGTCAAATAATTTGGAGCCCTTAAATGTCGGAAAAATATCTCTATAGTGATTGAGGTCCAAATAATGACGTCATGAACGTGACCACTACCGAAATTTGTAAAACATAAATTAAAGCTATACCATGACACATACACACATGTGTGTCGCATCGATCGAAAGCTTATTGAATTTACTACAATACATACATACATTATTTGTGAAAATAATGTATAGTTTAGGAGTTGTTGACAAAATAAAATATTTTTTTAGGAAAATAAAATGTATGTTAATTCTGTGGCCAAAGAAAATACAATACACAATTTTTTTGTATAGCATTAAAAACACCAACTATTCAGTTTTAAAACACAGTTTGAATTTATAAAATTTGATAAGAACTATAAAAGTTGTGCTTACAACTCTAAAGCACACTAACTATTTTACCTACAATGCACTCATACTATGAGAAGCTTGGGCCTAATTATTGACTAGTTTTTTCTAAATTTTGTAAGGATTTAGGGTTCCTTGCCAGTAAAGTAAATAAAAAAACCAGCCAAGTGCAAGTTGGACTCGCGCTCCGAGGGTTCCATATACATCAAACAATTTTAACAATTTGTATTTTTAAGACCAACTTACGCTTGACCGCAGACTTATTAGTGTTATTTTCTGTAATGTACAGGTAAAGAACTATATTACGTATTTTTTTCTAAAATGTAGGTTCGTCGGTTTCCGGGGGACAGAGAGCAATGGAAAATTTTCGCCTTATTTCTTAAATTACTTACAAACTATACCTTATTATATATCAAATGAAAGGATTTGATGTGAAAACTACAAATATATAACTTTTATAATTTTAATTTTAATAGTTTTGAAGTTATTCAAGAATAAAGGCGAAAATTTACCATTCCCCTCCGTCTCTCGGAAACCGAAGAAACTACATTTTAGAAAAAAAAACCTAATATAGTTTTTTGCCTGTACATTAAAGAAAAAAACACTAAGAAGTCTGCGGTCAAGCGTAAGTTGGTCTTAAAAATACAAATTGTTAAAATTGTGTGATGTATATGGAACCCTCGGAGCGCGAGTCCAACTTGCACTTGGCCGGTTTTTTTATTTACTTTAATGACAAGGAACCCTAAATCCTTACAAATTTAGAAAAAACTAGTCAATAATTAGGCCCAAGCTTCTCATAGTATGAGTGCATTGTAGGTAAAATAGTTAGTGTGCTTTAGAGTTGTAAGCACAACTTTTATAGTTCTTATCAAATTTTATAAATTCAAACTGTGTTTTAAAACTGAATAGTTGGTGTTTTTAATGCTATACAAAAAATTGTGTATTGTATTTTCTTTGGCCACAGAATTAACATATACATTTTATTTTCCTAAAAAAATATTTTATTTTGTCAACAACTCCTAAACTATACATTATTTTCACAAATAATGTATGTATGTATTGTAGTAAATTCAATAAGCTTTCGATCGATGCGACACACATGTGTGTATGTGTCATGGTATAGCTTTAATTTATGTTTTACAAATTTCGGTAGTGGTCACGTTCATGACGTCATTATTTGGACCTCAATCACTATAGAGATATTTTTCCGACATTTAAGGGCTCCAAATTATTTGACCAACAATATACTCGAAGCTTCTGCGGATATTCTGTAAATTGTGAAAATTGTTATTTTTTCACTCTAAGGAAATAGCTCGGCAGTGCCGACATGTTTTTTAACATAGCTGCCACAATTATTACCAGATTTTAATATTTTTTATAGCAATGTATAGCTTAAATAGCCTGTTTTGTTATTGTAGTACTCGGCTTTAAAGTTGGACTTATAATTTTGTTTTAAAATGCAAATATCCGAATTATTTTTTAGCCTGATTTTGGGTTTTCGTTTATAGCTGTCAAACTGTAATATACAGTAGTATAAAATGTATTAAGAAAATATAGCACATTTAATCTTCTTTCGTTTGATACTACACACGTATAGGTGCAATGCACAGTTTGGATGAAATTTACACTTTTCGCAACGAAGCGGTAGCCATTTTTATGACGTCATTACTCGGGAGACCTTCATCGACGTCCCCGTCTCTCGGCAGTTTTGGGGTCCTGGTGTCGTACCCAACAACATACTAAAAGAAGGTAACCGTATCCAGCTCTGAACTATATTCCCATAAGGGAGAGCACTAATCTACAGTAAAGTTGTGTTAATAAATTTTTCTCCAATGTGCTCGGAAATTTTCAGCTTACTGTAGCAAAATGAGTACGTGAAGTTCTTTATTTTTTACCAAAACGAATTAAAAAAAATAAAAATCATTATTTACCTGTTTTAGCGGCCGTGAAGTAATTTGTCAACGCCATAAATATGTATACACTTTTGCACCTTACTCCATTGTAATAAGGTTCAGAGTGTATACATATTTTAGGCGTCGACTAGTAAAATCCATTACTGTATTGTTTTTTACCTTTTAAACTTTTCATCCGACTAAGAAATATCATTTCAAACAGCCAATACTTAAGCGACGTGTATACACCGTCTGAACGGCAATCCCTTCAAACTGTAGGATAGAGCGAGATAGTTAGATCAAAAACCTTGGTTGTCTCGTTCTTTGTCATAGCACCGCGTCTGATCGTGCGAATGAGGCTTAATACAATTATAGACAAAACAACTATTTTTAAGGTTTAATCTTGTATCTGTTACATAAAAGGAGCATATTTAATACTGTCTGAAATAGCTTTTGACAAAAATTTCTTTTTAAATATTATTTGAATGAAAATTGGCAGTATACATAGTTCTTAATACTTTGAAAAAAAATTATAGAGGGAAGCTAATTCATGGCTTTGAACGCTAATAACGTAACCAAAATCTGTAATTTATTTCATTTACTTTACTTTATTTCCTCGCACATTTAGAGAAAAGCACTATATATGCCTCGGCGGGAATAGAAATTCGTGGACTCGTCTTATTTTTTCGGACTCAGCTGCGCTTCGTCCGAAAAAATCGCTCATCCTCGGATTTCCCTTTCCCGTCCTCTGCAATAATGTACTAATAATGAAATTAGTTAAACTTATTTAATTATGTTAATTAAATACAATATGTTATATTTAATTTATTTAGTTATGTAATTAGTTAACAACAAAAATCTAGTTGGTTTATATAACAAACATACCTAAAATATTTTTCAACAAAAAAAAACCGACTACACTTAGCTTCCACCTTTCCAAAAGCAAATGCCAGAGCTAGGTACTGTAATAAAAATATACTGAAATCACTTTATGTGTGTATAATATTTCAAGACTTCCCTCGATTTCTCCAGGATCCCATCATCAGATCCTGACCTGGTGATAATGTGCCCAAATATGAAACTCTTTCAAACAAAAAATTAATTTTCCAAATCGGCCTAGACGTCTTCGAATAACCGTTAAAAAAATAGCAAGAAAAAACATAGATCCCGACGAATTGAGAACCTCCTCCTTCGAAATCTTGAAGTTGGTTGAAGGGTGACAGCCGAAATTCAGTGTCTTTGCAAAGGACTGTCCGGTCTTTCCGCTAACATATTGGCTAACATATAAGAATACTATTGGAGCTACCCTGGATTCTGCTTCACTGATAACTCACAGAAAATGACAGATGCGAACTACTCTCGCTAATTTCTGCTTTGGAGGTCGGTCAAATTAAGCATTTGCAAATTTCAACGGGTGCTGCCGCGATCCGGGTAGCCTAGAGGTTCGTTCGAGCCTTGGACACAGGAGTTCGTACCGTAAAATGGAGTGAGTAGGGTCAAAACTGACTTTCAAAAACCTCGATAACATTTTATTTTTACATATGCAAACTGAATGGTGTATATAACAAGTGTTCCGGGCGTTTGTATTTTAATTTTTAATTTATTTTGTGTAGTTCCATGGCCCCTCGTAATCGGGGTGAGATGGGATTTCATACAAAGGTTTTTGAAGATTGTTGGATCGATTTTTTTATAATGGGTATTAGCTCCATTTTAAATTGGAATACATTATTTTTGTAGCAGTATCCTTAAAATCCCATCTGCCCCCCCCCCCCCCTTTCCTTCTCTCCCATTCATAAGCCATCTCTCCCCGCGAACCCTACTCACCCCATTTTACGGTACCTCATCATCATCATCTCAGCCATAAGACGTCCACTGCTGAACATAGGCCTCCCCTTTCGACCTCCATAAGTATCGGTCGGAAGCGACTTGCATCCAGCGTCTTCCGGCGACCTTTATAAGGTCGTCTGTCCATCTTGTGAATGGACGTCCTACGCTGCGCTTGCTAGTCCGTGGTCTCCACTCGACGGACCTACGGTACCTAACCACTTTTTTTTCGTCATCATCAGAACTAATGGAAGATTTTTTTTTTCCAGGATTACGGGACAAAAATGCGAGGAGTACGAAATGGACTACACAAAACCCAAGATGTGGCAGTGGTTTGACAATGAAACCTTTTGAGTTACATAGGTATCTTTTTGCTGGTTAAACTTAGTCTGAAGGTTGTTCTGTTCTGAGAGTTAGCCTAATAGAAGCTATACTTTTTTTTTTATAAAAACCAAGGACCATTGTCATACCAGGAGTTCGATTTTTGAATCTCACCAGTGACTTTTTTTGTATGCAGCCTATGACTATTTAGTACGAAGTAAGTCACCCGATGAGATTCAAAAATCGAACTCCTGGGCCATTTTACTTAAAAGTTGTCTACTCTTTTTTTGTAAAAAAATATTATTTTATTTTTACTCACGATCCGAATCACGAACTTATTCGATTGTCGCATACGATACGTCAAACGTGTCACTGTTAAAACTGAGTTCATCATCATATCGTTATTTCACTGCGATCTTCATGAATTGAGAAGATGAAGTGAGATTTAAGAGTTGCCAGGACGCTCGCGTTCCCATACACACGTAGTTTTGCTCTCATTTTAAAACGACATGCTTTAGAACCACGAACTTTGGCATGGGCATTCTAGTAGTACAGATCTATGTCGGTAATTCGTTTTCGTTGCTAAAAATTGTAACAGAAAGAAAATACAGCCAGATACAGATTTACATACAAAACTTATTTTAGCTATGTTTTCTTTGTGTTACAATTTTTAGCAACGAAAACAAATTACCGACATAGATCTGTACTGCTAGAATGCCCATGCCAAATTTCGTGGTTCTAAAGCATGTCGTTTTAAAATGAGAGCTGAACTGCGTTTGTATGGGGACGCGAGTTCACGCGAGCGTCCTGGCGACTCTTAACTGAGTTATAAAACTTATATATCCTCTCTCCTCTTAAAGATAATTTGAGATTACTTAATACATAATGTTAGTCATAATAATTAATTTATATGTAAATGACCTGTTGCATTTTGCGTCCCACAATTGTGTCACACTTATGATAACTAACTTGAGGACAGGTGGAGTATTATTAAATACAGGGTGTAACAAAAATACTGGTGATCCGTTTAAGGGCATAATTGGTATCGTATTGCGAGTAGGAAAAAGTAGGAGAAAATTTTTAGGACGCAAAAAAAAAAAATTGTATGGGGCGAGTCGTCCCAGCTGGCCAACCCTCCATACAAAACCAAAAATTTTTTTCGCGAGGAAATTATTTTTTCTTAGTTTTTCACAATAAGAATACGATACCAATTATGCCCTTAAAAGGATCACCAGTATTTTTGTTACACACTGGAGTCACCTAGGTTACATTTTATAACTGAATGACTAATGATTAAATTTGTTTTGTGTAAATGATACATTTCTAATTCAAACACTGCGAATAATTTTGGTATAATTTGTTGAATCCCTCCTCGTTTTCTCCACTAGACCTTTCAGGATATTCAACTTTTTTGCAGCCTAATTAAATTGAGTAATAATGTGAAAAATTATTCAGTAATTCGATCAAAAAATATTGGCACTACTCGAATAAGAAATGTATGTTTTAGACAAAAAATAATTTAATCATTAGTCATTCAATCATAAAATGTAACCTAGGCGACTCCAGTGTACTCTTTGCTCAATAATGCCTCCAGCTGTCTGTACGCTGATGATAACTGTCCTTTGACACCAATCATTATATTTTAACTATAATGTCTATATCGGAAGTTATATCGCGTAAGAGTAAAATAAAAGTTACTCGTATTATAGGTATTTTTAATTTACTAATTTAAATTGTGTTCTGCGAAATTACAATATTACAGTCGCCATCAAATATATCGGAACGGCCAGGGTACTCAAAAACATCTGAATTCTGAACATGCACTTTACCGCCTTGACAATAGAGGCGTTGTTCAGATATTTGTGACCACCTTGGCCGCTCCGATATATTTGATGGGGACTGTACAAGTAATGATTTGCTTTACTTATATCAGAGACTGTAGAGATATAGACGACCACAGCCTAAGAACTTTTTGAAGCTCATGTCGATTGCGCCATCTATGTCAAAGCCACCTAAAGATACCGAAAATGTAAGAGAAATGTCACCTGCTCTGCTACTCCACCTAGTAACAAATAGCGTACTAGTAGTACACTAGTAGCTACTAGGTGGAGAAGCAGTGCATGTGTCTTTAGGTGGCTTTGACATAGATGGCGCAATCGACATGAGCTTCAAAAAGTTCTTAGGCTTTCGTCGTCTATTTTTGTACTGACATCCGTTACCATTTACAATTTAAAATTAAGAACTTAACATTAAAGTATGTTTCAGAATGTAAATAAAACAAGATTTTTATTACATTTTTGTTTATTTTTATATAAGAAACATCAGAATATATTTCGAAATGTCACATTTAACAACAGATAAAATGTTACTTTTAAACATGATAAAACACTATCAAATGAAAATACTAAATTATAATATAAAACAACATAAATTGCTCACAAAAAATTGAGCGGCTACGCGGATTCTGTGATATTTTCATTTGTGCGCAAAAATGTTTCAGAAAAATTGTGTAAAGTTTAATTAATTAGATATGTGGTTATATCAGTTAGTAAAACGATATTCCGACAATACAGTCCATTGTAGATATATTTAATTACTTTTAATTGTAAATTACTAACGATTCATTATTAATGCATATTTAAATCCTCTACGTAAATGACTCTAAATCAATTGCTAAGATATTATTGAAAATCTGCCATTTTGTAAAAGTCTAGATGTTAGTTAACCCTTTGAACGCCAAGAGCCACTAAAGTGGTCATGGCAGACGCTGTCAAAGCAATTTTACTGTTGACAGTTACGGTTTAAATTCGTTTCTCACTAGTTGAGATTTTGGTGTGTATGTCCCATTTTGATGCGAGAGAAAGCGTTCAAAAGGTTAAAATATTTAAAACAATTTATGCTAAGTGAAATTTTTTTTTTATTGTGAGAAGAAAATAAAATTGTACACCGCTAGGTCAGAGAACCAAACCGATTTTGATATTTGTAATTGATTGTTTTTACCAAATGGCTTATTTTCTCTGTAGTATCAAAAAATATTTCAATGTACAGTCGGCATTAAATATATGTGAGCGGGCAAGATACTCAAAAATATCAAAACACGGACTTTATTGCCTTGATAATACAAGCGTTGTTCAGATATTTGTGACCACCTTGGCCGCTCCGATATGTCTGATGGCGACTGTACGTACGTTTATTAGTTTACAAGTAATTTTCTGGAGATAATATGAATGTGGCACAATCTACTTTAATGGAAATATTGTTATTTTCTAAAATTGAATGAATGTTTAAATGGAATAGCTTTTTATAATGTTTAATATAAAAGCAATAGCTTATATATCTTTGATTTTTATTTGCATCGGCATTTTTCTATACATACTATACTTGTTAATATTTTTGTATGTATCAGAAACGAATATATTTACAAATTACAAATAATATACACGAACATATATTTCGACGAACGTAAAAAAAAAATGAATCAACATTCAACATCAAATCTTATTCACATGGACACACTGATATTAAATCTGAACAAATATGAGCTAAACACTATTAAAATAAAATAATATTGTTTTATTGCGTAATTCCAAGATTTAGGTATTTAATAATTTCGTTACTCTTGAATAGGAAAATGTATAATACTATTTATTTATTATGTACTTATTCAACTATCTTGAATTAAAAAAATGTGCGCCATGTTTGGTGGTTAACAGCTGTCACTGACTCAAAGAGTACCTTGTAAAATAACTTTTAGCAGAGACTATAGAGATTAAGACGACCACAGCCTAAGAACTTTTTGAAGCTCAAGTTAATTGCGCCCTCTGTCCGAAAGCCGCCTAAAGATACCGAAATTGTAAGAGGAAATGTCACCTGTGGCCTAATTAATAAAGCTACAATTGAATTTCTAACCCTATGAATTAGAAAGAGACTTCCGCTTGTAAATTGTCACTTGTAGCTTTATTAAATAGGCCCCTGCACTGAACTACACTACACATTTCCTCTTACAATTTCGGTATCTTTAGGCGGCTTTCGGACAGAGGGCGCAATAGACTTGAGCTTCAAAAAGTTCTTAGGCTGTGGTCGTCTATATCACTATAGTCTCTGCTTTTTTTTAGTGATTTTCAGTATAACTTTTGGCGCAAAGAATTTCTTAGGGGTGTCATTTCCTGTTTTACTAAAATTGCAAGAAAACTTAAATTATTATTTAAATTTTTTGCCTTTTTTGAGGCAAAATTAATAGTGTATAGCTATATTTGATTTGTTTTACAACGATATAAAATTCTAAAGTAAGCTACGCCTACTATTATCTATTTAATGGGCTTATATACTGGGATATATTGCTTAATATGGTCCA
The DNA here is from genome assembly GCA_911728535.1 of Pammene fasciana. NCBI lineage: Eukaryota > Metazoa > Arthropoda > Insecta > Lepidoptera > Tortricidae > Pammene > Pammene fasciana. Next base: position 10,017,312 of record OU452294.1, on the reverse strand, counting down.
ATGGGGGTTAATTCTAGGCATGCATTAAGTTTCTTTTATGCGTCTGACCTCTTTTGTATGTTTTTTACCTGTAATAGGATATCAAAATAATATACGATACGATATCAAAATAAAGTTAATTTAATATCTATAGATAGAATAAAATCTATAGATATTTACATGAAAAAATAGTAATAATAATAATCCGCTTTAGCAACTTATTATTATACCGCGTGTATATTTGATATTACCACAAAAGGAAACCAGAAGCAGGTTTTGATGTTTTAAATCGACATTGCAATAAATATTTGGTTAATTGTTAATTAACACCGAGTAATTATTTTTTTAATTTATTTCACTCAGCAATGTACTGCGTATACAGTACAATGTGACACATATAAATTGTGAAGTTTTAAAGGCAAAGTAATCAGGTGGGAGCAATACATTGCGTGCTGAAATATTTTATATGGAAAAATAAAAGTCGTAAAATTTTAATAAAACATATGGAAGTATGTTTATTAGGGTCTATACTAACTACCCATAGCTTATGTGGTAATATCAAAAATACACGCTGTATAACAATAATAATATTTTGGCTTGTAAAAATCGGATAAACATATTAATGTTTATCCGGTTTTTACAAGCCAAAATATTCCTGAGGCAAAATATTTTTATACATTATTATTAGACATTGCCGTGGGGTGCTCGGCCTTAGAATTGTCCCCCACCATATCGTCCCGTGGTTGCAGTAGGAGTCTGCTAAGGGAATATACCGGGAGATGGGCAGCAGCATCTTCCAAAAGCCTAAACAACAATAAACAAAAAAAAAACTGCGCGCGCCCACCTGCCTGCCTAGCGTGGCGCGTATGGCCAACCCCCCCTTAAAGGGGAGGCCTATGTTCAGCAGTGGACGTCTTATAGCTGCGATGATGATGATGATGATTAGACATTGCTAATAATATATTTTTTGAAAAAAAAACTAAATATATTAATTTTCAGATAAATAAAATTACTGAAATCATGTAGTTAGGTAAGTTTTAAAATTGTAGTTAAGTATCTAATATATTAAAAAAAAAGATTTGTTTTTCGGTTACATACAAAAACGTGCATACGCATAAAAGACACTTTTCATCATCTCGATACAAACACGGGCCCGTGAAAAGAGGCCCAAATTTTGTATTCAAGTGACTATTGAACACTTTTAAAAAGCAGAAAACCTATAATAATCGCATTTATTTAGAACGTACAATGCATGTCCTTGTCAAACATACCCTGTCAGAAAAAGACAGCTGTATCTGTGAATATAAATGCGACCATTATAAGATTATTGAAGGATGCGCCAAAGGAAAAGGAACACAATTCTAAAATTGACCAAAATTTGTAACTATAAAGGATAAAACTCTCATATTTTTAAATTAAATTATACCATAGGGATCATGGAGGAAGGTTGCCACCTGATGTTATAATTAGGAAACCACGCGAATAGTCACCATTGTGAATTGTAGGTTTTGCCATCTAGTGGATTAATTCGGCAACACAACCGTGACATCAATATTTCGCACCAATAAAAGGGAGTCCTGTGCTGCCACCTATATAGTTCATGCAGCAACAGCAACTTAGTCGTTAGTAGGTCGCTCTGAACTAGATGGCGCTAAATACTTGGAGCCTCAAAAAGTTATTAGACTATTTTGGTCAAGTTCAGAACTGTTATCAGAAAGCAGCAGTAGATTTAGTACCTAGCTCATCAGAATTGTAATTTGTCACATATATTATACCTATTATAAACGAATGAGAAAAGTAATCTAGCTTCAATACGACTTGTGTTTGATGAATCTAATCGCGATGCTGATGATGCCCTTATTGTCAATTCCCTGGATTTGTAATGTCCCCGATTAAACAAAAAGGCTAAGGTTCCGATCCGCTGCTGATTAGCCAAAAAAACAGAAGATTCAACTAGAAATCCTGAAATCACTCCCTGGTGATATTTCGTTATTAACCTATTGACCTCCTATGTCAAAATTTTAACTTTCAATTTTGAACTCTGTCTTAATTCATGAAGGCGTCATTCACGTTGTCACTTTGTCTCATATATCAGACGACGGCGGTCAAAGGGTTAATGTTATTATAAGTTATATTTTCTCGCAACTCTATTTCACTACATTATTTTTAACACAGTTGCTCAAATCTAGTAGTAGTTTATAATGCGAGAAGTTGGATTTCTCGCACTAGCGCGTTTTACTTTTCCAGCCAATCACAGCTCAGGATTCATGATCACCGCCCCGCATCGCACGGCGCGAGTGTTCGGATGAAGTAACCTCAAAGTGACATATTGTCCATTTTTATAATTTTTTCGCAACTTTATTAAAAAACGTCGTTCGATACACGGACGGAATGTCATTCTTCACTCGTCCCGAGTTTTGCCACTCGCCTGCGGCTCGTGAACAAATGTCTCGGAACTCGTTGAATAATGACATCCTTTCCGACCTAGTATCGAAATGTACTATTCTAGAAAACTTGGCTTTTTTCATTTTATGGTTCTTCCGTTCTAAATTTAAAAACCGAATTATTGTTTTTATTTCCAATCGAACTCAAAAATTAAAAAAAATTGCATTTTTATTTTTACCTGTCTTTTAAACATTATTTTTGAAATAAACATAACTTTATAATGTTTCAGTAAATGTAAAAAAAATCGGATTTTACAACATCTATAAAATTTACTGTTTACATTGAGATGTAAAACTATACTTAAGCCCGTAGAGGACTATATAATGTTTGTTGGTATGTTAGTAATGCATTGTTTTTTGCATTAGTTTATCAGAAAATATTGTGACCGAGTGGCCCTTTTCAGCGGAGACTGCTTTTCGCTTTACCACTCTGTCACGGTGTTATGTTAAATATAATTTAGGCGTGTTTATATTCACCAACCGGGGAAATGATAAGTATATTGTGTTGATTATGTAAACTAAATCTTGGACATCTAACGCCTATAAATACCGAAAAAATAAAACATGAACTAGACGCTTGTTTGAAAGAACGACAAGTTATTGTCGCTAAAAAAGAAGGACGTCCCATTTTGTGTTTTTTTGTGATTTATAAATCATGAAAAACCAAAAAACTTCATTTACACAAGTTTTTCATATTAATAAATCCTCACTTCAGGATCGGAACCTCTACGCTAACTTTGACTACTGATGTACTGATGATCTACTGCTGAGACTTAAGTGGGTCTGGGATGGTCCAGGAAGGTCCAAGGGTGAAGTGAGATTGGTGTTTTATTTGGACCCTGGGGTTCACACACATGATATTTCCAATGTGGCAAAACGTCAATGACATACTTGAGATATGTTGGCAGTTAAAGAGAATATATAACTTTTTTTTGAAAAATACACTTTTACGTTATTTCTACTAATAATCAAAAGTAGCATTAATTAAAAAAAAAGGTGTCCCGGTTCGACAGTTTTTAGAAATACTGTTATTTGGTGGTGATTTATATACATATATAGGTTCCATCACCAAATTGGCCATTTCTATTTTTTTTGTCGATAATTCTTTTGATTGAGTAGAAATAATCAATTTTTATTTTCGTAACAAAGTCGAGTATTTTTCTCAAAACACCTACGTACGAAAGTTTCTTAATGTTTTCAATAGAAGTACTGATATCTTTTAGATTTTGATACTCATTTCTGGCTCCAAAAAAGTATGATTTACATTTTGCGACATTTGAAATATCCTCAAGCCACATACTTAGCTTCTCAAAAACTACTTTATAAGTAACGCGCAGTTTGACTCATCATAGCTGATATTATTTCTAGATTTGGCATACGCATGCCATCTCTATCGCACCTTATAAGGAAGAAAAGGATGACATGACGTTACGACAAAAGTCAATCATCAGCCATTTTACCAAACATACTACAAATCTATTCATTTACTCTACCAATCCAATCCCTGAATCAAACTGCCGCAACTAATACTGTTTAAATTACTATTTGACATCAAATATATGTAAAAATACACCTAAAACTTACAATTTACTAGTAATTCTGATAATTGTTAATTCACTAATGTATATACTAATTTCTACGCGTAACGCAGCTACAGAAATTATAATATACTAATAAAATAAGGCATGGGTACCTCGGAGGGATTAAATAATTACAATATATCTCTTTAAATATCAGGCACTGAAATTGAAACAATTTTCATTTTCAAATAATACTTACAGGTCTAGGGCTTAAGTCTAAAAACAAAATTCGGGGTACATGTACAATACTACGAACAAAAAATTTTTTTGGATGGACTTTTTCTCACCGAATCTCAAATCCATCTCTGCGATGTCGCGTGAAATCCTATCCCTTTCACTACTCTACGTCTATAAGTACTTAATTTTTCAATATATAAATTTTGGTTTATGATCAATAAAATTTTGCTGTCAAGTCACCTTCTCAAAGTATTTTTTTTTGTATAGGAATAGACAATTATTCAAAATTTTTATTATTTTTATTATCCTAATTATTCTTCTTCTCTTGAAACGAGAATATATTATATTCGATAGCATGGAAAGAATAAGTATTTGAATATTTATTGCAAATATATATGGTTATGGTTATATATATGGTATTTATAATAGTATTCAGTTGTCAGCATTTTTATTTGTATTTTAGATAACTTTTAATTTGTAGGTACTTGTCCATTCCCATACAAAATAAATTGCCTGTGTAAATATTTTCAATACTAATTTTTCTAGTACAATAGCGAAATAAAGCCCCTACCTAATTCGTTTTGCTCAAATTTTGAAGCAGTGGACCCAATTTTTGAATTAAATCAAAGCTAAATCTAGCAATAGAGGTTATCTGGAAAGTTATTTAGAGTATGTATAAATAGTTATAGATATGTAAGTTATAAACAATACTAAAACAAAAATATAAAAGTGAAAAAAATATATATTTGGAAACGTTAACAATATACAATATTAGTACGGAAATAAATACTAAACATGAAAATTAAATATTTAAGTGTCAAATACAAACCTAAATAGAAAATAAATACAAATACAGTCCGTTTAAAATAACAACCAAAACAATTGAACCAAAGAAGATACTCTTAATGTAAGAATTATATAGAAGAGGAAATATACGTTGTCCCAGAAAATATGAATAAATACTATCAAATTATTTTATTTTTGATCCAGTTTACAAAAACGGTCTCGCGTAATATTTTTAAAATTTCGTAATTTTTATTTATATGAAATATTTTCTAAGTGATCTTCTGTGTTAAGACCTTTGCGATTTGTTTCATACTTTCTGAGATCGTCTGTATATAAGACTAGAATATATTTCACTATGACGTCTGAATCCATAAATATACACATGTATCTTAAATTTAATAATATACAAAATCCGAACACTGCAAACGATATAGCAACAAATATAGCAAACGAGCATTACCTAATCTCTGTGACCCTAGTGAAAAATGGTACAAGTCAAATTGACTCAGCAAATAAGGGTACAAGTGAACCATTTTGACTTGTACCCTTTAACACTAGGCCCACAGTTCTAGACGTACATTTTTTACATAATCTACAATAATATATATTGGTTTGGAATATAATTTTAATGTTTAGGAGACACAATTGGATCACATATAATTTTCTCACTTTTTAACTTTCTACTAATACTTCCAAGCAGTTCTTTTGTATAAATTTGCTTCCTACTTTAGTAATACCATGCTTTGATATACCATAATTATATTGGAAATAATTGTGACATTTTCAGTTCGTATATTTTCGATTCAAAACCGCTAATGTCAACAAAAACGGTTTTTTTTTACACAATACCTTTTTTTCCGAACTAGTGTTTTGAAATTTTTGTCATCGATTTTACTTTAATAAAACAATTACTCTATTACTTATTTTCATATTTTTAATTATATCCATATCGGAAATATAGATATTCACAAATAATCTGCGGTCTCCTCATCGTTTTAAAAAAAAGGTATTTATGTAAAAAAACTATTGAAAACGTTACATCGCCCAAATAATTTCGATAATTCCGAACTCCTTTTCAGTTGAAAATATACAACACAATAATTATGTCGCCGACCCTTTATTTTCCCGTTCAGGGCATTTTGTGTTAAAGCAGATTGTTTAGTTTAGCGGCAGCATTTGTTTTAAAAAGCATTTTCTTTCCTCTTTTAACTCATTACAATGCCCGGTGGTGAATAGAGAAAGCATGAATTGATATAATTATCCTTCTTACTACAGGCAAAACTATTTAGAGTATTTTAGTATTCTTTCTTTCGGCCGTTCTCCTTAGGTACCTACAGGCAGCAACAGAAATCACTGAGCAGGTGAGGTGTTCAAAATGACCTTCACTCGCTCTTATTCTCTTGACAATAGTGTCGTTTTGAGCACCTCACTCGCTTAGCTACGTCTGCTGACTGTACGTCGGGATCACCATACCCACAAATTTATTAAAATTATATTCGGCAGTGGTATTTTCTAGTGGTCAATTGATGTGTTATTTATTTATATAATATGTTAATGTTGTCGTTACGTTTTTTGATTGCCACAACATTTAATAAATTGGTCAATTTTCAATTCAAGATTCGATTAATAGTTTCTAATAGATAATATCGATAACGCAAACAAAGTCATTGTTATTGTAAATCTTTTCTCTCTTTGCAAAAAAATATTACATTTGTTCAGCTGCAAAAAATTCAGTCCAGCAATTTTTGTAAATTACTGTAACATTAGAGTCCAAGCAAAGCCGTTCAATTAAACCCTTTATCTGATTTCGAGGGCTGCGAAAGAAATCGAAGCGTAGCTAGTGGCTTATCCGACCATTGATCGGCATCTGAGGCTTGACATAGAAGTTTAAGCGTAGCTAGTGGCGCTTCCAAACATTGATGCATCCGAGGGCTGAGATAGAACTCTAAGCGTAGCTAGTGGCGCAGTCGAAGAACGGGAAGCAGGCGATGGGGTCGGCGGCCGAGTGCTAGAGAACGTGCAGGTTCTCGCACGATTTGGACTTGGAGTCTCGTGCCCAGACGCGGCCTAGGAGACCACGAACCTGGAAATGACGGTTGAATATCAGGTAAAAGCTATGTCAAGTGGGTAGCTAAGTTTTGATAGGTAGATATTATTACCTTAACACTAGCGGAGAGTCGTGTGCGTTTTCTTGGCGTGCTGGAGGCGGACACTGACGGTGGTGGCGCCGGCGTCGAGATGTCGTTTTGTGGGGAGCGCGCTCGCCCGCGGTTCTTGCGCGTTGTACTGCGTTTTCTGAAACGTCAATGGTAATGTTTTACAGGTTTGTCGCTGAAGAGTATGTTCACATTGTCTGTTCTGAAATAGGATGTCGGATTGCTCAAGGAGAAAGCGTGCTATTAGAGAGTGCCTTATGACATTTATTTCCCTTGACCGTTGGCTACTAATGCCTTGAAAAATGAATTTACATTATATTTGACTCCTTTGTGGGTTGTGGACCGATCCGACATTCGATATCCAATCACATAATGTGAAAATGTTCTAAGTTAGACGGTTGCTGAAAAGTCATTGAAGTATGACTGAAAGTCTAGCGGCTGAGAATGATTTAATTGTCTTATACTAGTATACCGTCTCAAAAAGGGATAAGATTTATTTTTGTAATCATAATCATCATTTTCCCGTGGGGTGCCCGGCCTTAGAATTGTCCCCCGCCATATCGTCCCGTGGTTGCAGTAAGAGACTGCTAAGGGAATATACCGGGAGATGGGCAGCAGCATTTTCCGAAAGCCTAAACAACAATAAACAAAAAAAAACTGCGCGCGCCAACCCGCCTGCTAAGCGTGGCACGTATGGCAAACCCCCCCTTAAGGGGAGGCCTATGTTCAGCAGTGGACGTCTTATGGCTGAGATGATGATGATGAATGATCATTTCAGCCTTTTATCACCCACTGTCCTTCTCGTTCGTGTACGCCACTCGACCCGGTCCTGAGCCAATTTCATCCAGAATTGACCCACAACCTTCCGAATATCGTCTACCCATAAAGCTAAATGACACCAGGGGCTTCTTTCATCTGAAAGTGGCCACCACTCAACATTTTAGTCCACCGCCATCACTCTGCCCATTTTCCTCCCAACCCAGGTTTCCATAAGTAGTTAGGGACTCCGCGGCTAAGAATTTACTGAACAAAAACCCAATATCTTGTGAAACCGTAGGTATTAGGATTTAATTTAATTTAATTTAATTTATTTTATTCAAAAGGCAACTATGGCCCATAATTGTTAGTTACATTCATGCCTTAAAAATATGTATCTGTTAGTAAAAACTAAAGTAAATAACACAGAACAACACAGAAACGGTACATAAAACACAATCACCTAGTAGCGGTCATGACACAATCGAAATGTCGCATAAAAGGTGAGTCATATCGGCCTGTCACGGTAGCCAGGATGGGGTTGGAGCTGGCCCGCACTCTGCAGAGCAACGAGGTCATTCTTTTTCGGATTATGGCATAGAAGTCATCCGTTCGAGCTTCCATAAACATGCCTGAAGCGCTGCAGAAACGGGGCAGCCCCAACAACATCCTGAAACCATTATTATATTGGACGCGCAGGGAACTGATGGTCTTCTGCGTAAAACTAGTCCAGAGGCTGCACGTGTAGAAAACTAATTTAATAATTTTAATTTAATAATTTTATTTTAATTTAATTTAATATTTGTAATTACAGTCCAGCTCTGAGTTATTCGAAATGTTGTTGCACAACCTAAGTAGGTTTCATTTTGGTCCCTTGTTACATTTTAGTTTGGTAATACGGTACGTCACCCCACGTCTTGCACCTTAGGTGATTGGTTTTTGTAACGTTTTAGCAACAACAGTTTATTTACCTGACTCGTTCTGCATGTTGTTGTTTCAACCGTATCTGCGTCAGGAGCCCCACCAACAGCTCGTCCACGTTGTGGTTGATGCCGACTGACGTTTCAATAAATTTGCACTCGTATGATGTCGCTAATGACTTGCCCTCTGGAAAACAGAGAAGAAATTGTTTAGAAAGGAAGAGAATAACTTATTTTATTAAACTTCTGTTATTCGAAACAGATAATTAGAGGCTCCGTAAAAGGTACACCTCACGAGCATACGTAAATCTGAATAGACGTCTCCGTCATTTTGATAAGTATACACAGACTTAGCTAACTCAGTATGGTCTTAAGTCATTTATGCCAATTTTCACCATTATCCAAAAACGAAACGACAAAAATATTATACGAAGCTATTGAACTGGTTCAAAAAATTTCACGAAAATCTGTTGAGAAATGTGAGCTGTAGATGATAACATCTGGAGACACGTCGGCCGGACGGATATAGGCGTCTATCTACGAAAGATTATTTGCCCAAGCTGAAACGAAGACCTACAAAAATACCTAAAAATAACACAATAGATAAAGGAATATAAGCACAGTAACATAAAATAATGAAATCACAAACGTGGTTCTGTGTGGAGCTATAGATTTTGTGCTTAGCGCTTGACAACCTAAGTTATTGTGTACAGTCGACGTCAAAGATATCATTACACTTTTGGACCCTATTACAACGGAGTAAGGTGAAAAAGTGGAAACATATATTTGACGTCGACTGTACATGTATTGTGTAGTCTTGTAAATAATCCCCTAAGTTGATATAACTGTGACTATTTCACTCAACAACAAGCATGGATGTGTACATAGATATACCACCCATAGATCTGACACGGAACTAATAATACCAAGATGGAACGGGATGGTCTTATTACACTTTCAATAGATACGGCAGAGAGGTGCTATTATCGTTGGTCCTTGTCATAGTTTCTATTACCCTCCACGCGTTACTTCTAGCAGTGGAGGGTAACAAACAGATATAATGCGCGATTTCTTCAAGAATTTCTGTGATTGCTACGAGAAAAGCTGTTAGTTTTCCTAGAAAGTTGTGTCGGCTAAGGAAAACATTGGTAAATTGTTCTGTTTTATGCTGTAGAAGTGATTATGGGCATCTATATATCTATCCCTTACGGGGGTACACGTGTGCGGGCTCTAGTTAATGCTTGCTTTGAGGATGTGTACGATACGTTTGACGAATACGACTGCCAGCTGATCTTAACCTACAGGGAAAATAAACCCTTTATTGGGGTTAATTCGTTTTCCTCTCATCGAAAAGTGACCAATACCTACCCACATAAATCTGATAATATTTTGTACGATAGGTAGTCAGGAATATTTTATACAAGGTGGCCAAAAAAACTGAAATCCCGTTGGCTTAACTCACCGCCGCCGCTCAATGGCCATACAAAAGTCCAAACATCAAATCGATCTGAGAGGTTCCAAAACCATCCAGGGAGGATTGCTAGCGTCCTAAAAGCTTACAGCCAACGGGATTTCAGTTCTTTTTAGGCCACCTTGTATAGGTAATCCCTCTACCACTGAATTTTAGAAGAAGGAAAGTGATTTCTTCTCAGAAATAATTTAATATTTATTTCTCGTGTGTTTTTTTATTCACTCGTATTTTAATATAATCCCCCTTTTCCAAAGTGATCGTTTGTGTATTTTTTTTAACCGACTTCAAAAAAGGAGGAGGTTCTCAATTCGACTGATTTTTTTTTTTATCATATTTTTTTTTTGTATGTATGTTACTCCATATCTCCGTGAATCGTGAACCGATTTTCAAAATTTTTTTTTGAATCGAACAGGTACAACCCCTAGATGGTCCCATTGTCAGCAAGTCGGGATCTGATGATGGGATCCTGGAGAAATCGAGGGAACTCTTCAACTATTATAGGCACACCTATAGTGATTTCACTATTTTTTACAGCAACTCGGCCACTTCCTCTTGGAATAGCGGATCCTAAGTGAAGTCGGTTCTTTTTTTGTTTAAAATTATTCAGTCTTCTCACTCGTCTGAGAAGAGTGAGAAAGTTTCCAAATCGGCCTAGACGTCTTCGAATAACCGTTAAAAAAATAGCAAGAAAAAACATAGATCCCGACGAATTGAGAACCACCCCCTTCGAAATCTTGAAGTCGGTTGAAAATAGAGTGGAGAAGAGTCTTCTCGAAGGGGGAGGTTCTCAATTCGTCGGGATTTGTTGTTATTTTTGTTATTCGAAGACGGGTGGACCGATTTGAAATAGTTATTTGTGCAACAAGAGAGGAAAGTTGGTTTTTCTTGCGAGTGTTGATTTTGAGTCCCGAGTCAGCGAAAGATTCTATAGTTGAATCACGAGCGAAGCGAGTGATTCTAAGTTTGAATCTTGAGCGTAGCGAGGGATCTCAAGAACACGGGATGTAAAAAAACTTTCCTCTCGTGTGACACATACAACTTTTCACCTCAGTAGTGAGAACATATTAAAGTTAAAAAAACACATTTATTTACATTCCTGAGTGAAAGGCATCATCATTATGACGAAAAGCTTCTAGAAACAAAATTTCACTCCCTGGAGTGACGAAAGCCGCAACTTTCGTCACTCCCTGGAGTGATGAAAGTCGCACTTTCGTCACTCCAGAGTGAGGAAAGTAGGCTTGTTCGAACTGCTGAGGTGAAAAATTCTTTTTTTGTTTGATAGAGTATAGGTACTTCACTGTTGGTCCCATTGTCACCAGGTCCAGATCTGATGATGGAATCCTGGAGAAATCGAGGGAACTCTTTAACTATTATAGGCACACTTATAGTGATTTCACTATTTTTTACAGCAACTCGGCCATTTCCTCTTGGAATAGCGGGTCTTAAGTGAAGTCGGTTCTTTTTTGTATAAAATTATAATATAAACTTTTTTCTTAACACATTGCTGTTGTATTTTTACCAGGCGCTTACGTTTTCACTTTTGAAATGAACATACTGAATTTTGTTTTGTTCACTAATTTACTATACCTATACTAATATGTTGGAAATTTTAAATTTTCCTTCCTTTCTCGAAGTGTGTTAATACAACATTTGTCACTCGGGCTCCAAAACGCAAAACGCATCGACTGACACCTAGTTTTACAATTTAAATAAAAATACAACACAACACACACACACATAATGTATATTTAATTAGATAGGTAAATAGATTACTAAAGCCATATTTCCTTACACCGTGAAAGGAACACGAATTCACAGAGTAAATAAAAAAAATATCGACTAAAATAAATTGGTACATTTTAATTCGTAAAAAATGGTTTACACAACGACAGATATAAGGAATACCTTGGCATTTTAATATCTGTCAATAAAGATGTCTATAGACTAGACCCCATAAAAAGTGAAATCACCATCAAAAAAGCGTTTTGCACTGAGTTACAATCACTACATAGTATAAAACAAAGTCGCTTCCTGCTGTCTGTCCCTATGTATGCTAAAATTTTTTAAATTACGCAACGGATTTTGATGCGGTTTTTTTAATAGATAGAGTGATTCAAGAAGAAGGTTTATATGTATAATTGCATCCGTGGCCTGATTCGAATTCAATCTGCCAAATTCAAAACCCTATTAATGGTACCGAAGCTAGCTGAATAAAGATTTTTTTTCCATAATTTATTGAAAACGTGGTTTAAAAATTGTTATTTATAAGTAAATTCATCATTTTCCATTTCTTCCCGCTCCTGTCGTCAGTTTTGTCGTATGCCCTCGTCGTATCCGACAGTGTTTTTTGACAGTTTCTTGGTTTGAGTCCTATCAAGAACAATGTTTATGTTTAAATATTATATAGCATATAGTTTTTGTTGTTTTAACGAACTATTATCCTTGGACACTCCACCCCATACCGTTCAATAGGTCAATACTGTGGGACTTTGTTGAATCAAGTTTTTTGGTCCGATTTCGAGGGTATTCGCTTAAGCATGCTGATGGCCTACTAACCATCGTGGATCATCTCCAAATATTGTCAAAGTAATATTGGAAATCCGCATTATTAAACTAAAGCTGCGAACCGTTTCTTTTAGTGATTGTTGGTGTCAATTTCTCTATCGAAAAGTAACCAACGCCAGGTAACTGACACGACATCGACGAAATTCCTGATACGCCAGATATTTGAATATATGTCTAGATCCTCATTGTTTCATGGATATTGCAATGAAATTGCCTTTCAGTATTGGTATAATATTAGGTAACAGGTTATGTTGGAAATTAGTTATGTGCGAGTTTCTTCCATACTTATCAAGTTTTTGACAGCAATTTGGCGCCTAATTAAAAAGACGGCGGCGTTTATTTGATTTTTTTTCCATCATTGAATTATTAAAAAAATTTTTTTGGTATAATAATTTTGTGATTCTGACAATTATAATGGTGTAGTGTATATATAAAATAAGCTTAGAAAATATCCAAGAAAAATCACTCTGAATTTGGCAAATTTGTTTCGAATCAGGCATTATAGACTCGTTAATCACAAAGCGAGCACAGATCCGGCAATTCATTAAGTGGGATTAATTGTTGCCCCAAATTGATTGTTCAGGAAATGTGCGACGATGTCCGTGGAAACGGACATGTACGTCATGTCCGTTTCCACGGACACCGAGGATTATATTCTTCCATATTGTCCGCAATATTAAGAGGATGTCAACACCCGATGACCTTCAAATTGGCTTTACTCAAACAGTCATATAGCTATAACTACTTGATTTGGGAAAGTAAAAAAAAAGTTAATACTTGTCCATTATATTTCGAAGAATTTGTTAATTCCGATACGTGATTGGACGAAATTGGCTCAATAGAAAATAATTCAAAACATACTTAAATTAGCTTTAAACAGTTGTGTGTCTTCACTAACTTCACTTTCTTGACCAAAACATACGTTTGTAATAATGAACAAAATTTCACAACACTGATTGCAATTTGCAATGAGCTGCCATACTAATTGTAACGCAGTGTTTGAAATATCATTCAATGTTTACCAGTAGCTTTTTCATGAAATGCCATTGGATATTTACTAGGCTTTTCAGTGAATGAAAACATTGTAAAAGAACTAATGTAATCGAAATAAGAGCCCTTATTGTATACATTCTTAGAGAAGCGCTGGTAGCCTTGCGGTAAGACGTCCGACTTTCAATCCGGATTCAAACCCCGGCTCGTAAAGATAAAGAAATTTATATTTGGCATATTTTAAATGAAGCAGTGATTTCCAATCCAATTTCCAATTTCCAAAGGAGGGATAGAAAAAAAAATGCGCGCATGCATTTTGAACTCGCTGTATGAGAAGAAGAAGTACGCGCTAGGAGGCATCCACCAAAGGCAGCATCGGCGTTTTTAGTAAAATAATCAGGGCGTCACAAAGATTAATGCGTAACTCAAGATTAATGAAATTGCGGACATGGTATAGAACTTTTAGCCTATAGAAACAATTCTTCACGTACCACTGTGTTTTCGGGACTTATGTACGGAATATCATTTGATATTTACCAGTCGCTTTTGAGTTAAGGAAATTGGAAGGAAAAACTAATCTAAGTTACATTTATATTGTATTTTTGGGTTAGAAATGTCTTCACCTTAACCTCGCCGATCTGTCCGTCATGCTTGTCAATGTCTTATGCTCAAAGCAAGCATTAACTACACTAAAAACCATAATTAGGTGAACTAAATTCACAGGAGATTTCATAGAAAACTTGTCAAACAACTGTCAGATGTATGAACCCTCCTGTCAATTTAGTCCACCTAATTATGGTTTTAGGTGTAGAGCCCGCACACGTGTACCCCCGTAAGGGATAGATATATATATCCCATAATCACTTCTACAGCACAAAACATAACAATTTACCATTGTTTTCCTTAGCCGACACAACTTTCTAGGAAAAATAACAGCTTTTCTCGTAGCAATCACAGAAATTCTTGAAGAAATCGGAAATTATATCTGTTTGTTACCCTCCACTGCTAAAAGTAACGCGTGGAGGGTAATATGAACTATGACAAGGACCAAGGATAATAGCACCTCTCTGCCGTACCTATTGCAAGTGTAATAAGACCATCCCGTTCTATCTTGGTATTACTATTACCATGCCCCGTCTATACCTTTTATCCTATGTCTATGGTCTTATGTCAACCTAGTTTGTGTAGCCGCCGTTGGCGCGGTGGCATAATGCACGGCCAAGACAGGTACGGTCTGATATTTTATTTCTGTATAATAATAATAATTATTATTATTTTATATTTTATTTTATGATAAAATGAAATGAAAAACGTTTATTTTCAGGCAACTAGTGGCCGTTTTATGAAGCTGTTTACTGTATTATATGTATTCCTCATCTATTTATTCTATCTTGGACGTCGAGTGTACAAAATTAGATACAAAGTAAGAAACATAACACATGTGATTAACCTCTACTTCACCCATTTAAACAAGATGCAAACTCCATTATTTTCATTCTCCTCAATACCTCACGACCACAACTTCACAATTAAATTTAAATTTCAAGCAATCTCAAACAAACGTTACATCAAAATTTTCCGAAACAAACGATTGATCTTTCCTTCATTTCATTTAACAATCTCAATTAAAATTGACAAACGATCTCTTACGTTATCAAGTATAATAATATTAAGCCCGAAAATGGCTTTCAACAAAGAGAGTACATTTAAAAGATACTTTGTCACGTTAAATTGACTAAAAGCGGTAATAGACATTGCAACCTGCAGGGCCCAATCTGTCAGGTTGGAAGGTGTAATTAAAGGTAGGGCCCGTAGGGAGCTGAAGGAGGGACAGGGAGAGGCAGGGTACACAACAGCTTGGGCCCTGCAGGTTGCAATGTCTAATAGCCGTTTAAGGGACACCACATGCCTGATCTGAATTCAGCAAATTCATAGACAAAATGCTTAAATTTGTCTATGGTAGCTGATTATTTGTATGGAGGCCATAGACAAATTTAAGCAACAATAGACAAAAAGCATTTTGTCTATGAATTTGCTGAATTCAGATCAGGTGTGTAAAAAAGATAAAAGATATTTATTCTTCAATTTAGGCACATTACAATGCACTTATGAACGTCAGAGAGAAAAGAAACTACCACCGGTTCTAACCCTACACCTCTGACCCGAGAAGTATTACTTATTACAGGCAAGAAACTCGGCGGAACTTATTTTTTCAAAACAGTACTACAAATACATTAAAGATAATATATACAATAATGCGTAGTTCTTCAAGAAGGCATATCAAAACTGCTTGAGAGACAGACATGTACCTGCCTATTGTGTAATTAAAATGAAAAATAAAAATAAAATCCAAATCTGACTGCTTCGCAATACGTTTGATATTCTTTCTTACTTGAACTGTGTCCTCTAAATGTTAGATGATTTTATAGATTCTGGTTTGGGCCATGCATATATGTCTGTCATATAGTCCTCGACCCTGTAATAACCGTTTGTGTGGTGCCCTTAGACGTTTAATATTGTTCACTTCTCATGCTCAAAAAGTTTGTCGTATTAGGCTTACGTAGGCGGACTAAAGTAGTACATTAAACCCCTTGGGCTAATATGTATACATAATTTATCTTCTCATAGTTCTTATTGTTACGTGCTTAAAGTCTATATTCGTAAAGTCTGCACGGCGCCCAGCCCATCCTCGCGAGTCAAGGCTCGATGGGATGGGCTGGGCTGGGTGCGCGGCGGGGCCCGCGGCGATGGGCCAGGCACCGTGCAGAGCAGACTTTACGAAATTCGGTCAAGTTAAACCAAATTTGAACTTAGATTAGTTATTGTGCGTCATCATTATTTTATTTTATTTTATTTCAATATTTTCTCGCAATCGAAGTGAAAAATAGTATATTATGACTTGGGTCTAAAAGCCATATTACCACTCGAACAATTTTCCTCACTTCGTTCGGGAAAATAACCACCTCGTGGTAATATGGCTTACTTTAGACCCTTGTCAAACAATCTACTATATATTATTAGTCTTTGCCGTGGGGTGCCCGGCCTTAGAATTGTCCCCCACCATATCGTCCCGTCAGTCCCGTGGTTGCAGTAGGAGTCTGCTAAGGGAATATACCGGGAGATGGGCAGCAGCATCTTCCGAAAGCCTACAAACAATAAACAAAAAAAAACTGCGCGAACCCGCCTGCCAAGCGTGACGCGTATGGCAAACCCCCTCTTTATGGAGGTTCAAAGGGGAGGCCTATGTTCAGCAGTGGACGTCTTATGACTGAGATGATGATGATGATGATGATGATGATGATGATGATGATGAGTCTTTATTATCTGAGATGTCGAAGAGAATTTTATTAATCGTCGCTCATTTTAAGAACGGGAGCCGCGGGTCGGTGTCATTTTGGGCACGATTTTACTTAAATTATAATTAAATTTTAATATGATACTAATTGTTAGTAATGAAGATATACTTATAATTATGATATTTAACACGTTTCTATTATTTTAACTTGTACAGTCAACGAAAATATATTTATAAATTTTTGACCCTTATTACAAAGGTGTAAGGTGCAAAACTGGAAACATAATTTGGGCTTGACTGTACCTCAAGAATACCTATAAATAAATGTTTTAGAAATATAAAGGAAAAGTACAAAAATCCATTCTAATTCCCTCTACACACACACACACTCTCTCTCTCTCTGGATTTTTCTACTTTTCATTTATCTCTAAAACACTCTCTGGATTTTTCTACTTTTCCTTTATCTCGTTTATTTAGACGTTCTGCTTAATACAAAAATATATACTCGTAACGTTTTTTCTTCTTTTAGTCTCAGAAATGCGTGGTTAAGATCGGGTTTTAACAGCCCACGGTGTATATTTGACTGAGGAGCCGAGCGTAGCGAGGCGACGAACGTCTCCGTTTTCACTGGTACGACGATTTGGCAGATTGATGTGTGTGTATTGGTTGTTTGGTTGGTCAGTGTCGGTCTAGAGGTCGCATTTTTCATCCGATTTCGATGAAACTTGGCATGTACGTTCCTTGATTTATTTTCCAAAAATTGTCTAGCCAATTTTTTGATTGGGGGGTAAATGAGGGGGAAAAGGGGGGAAGTTTGCTGTCGCGTCATTTATGTTCTCCGAAGTCTATGGTTCACAGAACCACTAGTATAGTAGCTATAATAACTATAAGAAACAGTCATACAGACGGTTAGTCACTCTTTTATTTGGAAATCGGATAAAAGTCTTCGTCAATATCCTTACAAAGCAATCCCTATACATAGTACGGGCAAGCTAATATTTGCAACTACAGAAAAAGTAAGTATAATAGCAGTTCAGCAGGAATATCAACTTTATAACATCCGCACATGGTTCAAAATCGTACTACAGTAGAGCGTTAGTTTGGCTTATTTGGTGAAAACCCTATTTGTGTCATGGTGAATAGATAGAAATGAAGGTTTTAATCAAGTTTCATTGCGGTCTGAATCAAAATGGCCGGGAGATAGTGATGAGAGTATTATTTGATCGCTTTCAGGCCTTGGCCACAGAAAAATACTACAAGCGTTTTTATACGCTGCCACGTTGTCAGACGATAAGACGCGAGCAATGAGCGAGAATGCGGTGCGAGGGATTTGTCGAACTCGCGGGGCGTAAGCGAAGTGAGTTCATACAAACAACTCCAGACCGAACTGTCACCTGGCTACTGGGACTTCTCGGCATTTGGATGGCTTTTTGATGTCGATAGTTTGTCCGACGATAACTTTAGTAACGTTTTTCTGAACTTTATGAAATTTCTTGGGGCTGTAGCAGAGATACATAAAATTTGTAAGTTCGTATATGAGCAGGATCGAACAAGTGGTTATGGAGCTAGAAGGAGAAAAAAAATCCTCCTTAGGGTCTTGTTATATTTGTCAACTCGTTTGCAAGTAAATCGCGAGTTCACAGTTCGAGGCGGACCACTAGTTTAATAAGAGCCAATCATAGAGCTGCTGAGGATATAGGTAAAGATTTCATTGGTTCTTAACAAACACATTTCTCGCAATGCATTCTCGCTCGCTCCCTGGTGGAGACGCAGTCTAAGTATAAGGCCCTTGTGGACGCTCGAGTCGGGCGTGCAGCGGGGCGAAGCGTGCAGCGTGCAAAAGCAAATGAAACTCATACTGGTGTCGTCGACGCTGCACTCCCCGCCGAACGCTCCGCTCCGAGCGTCCACTCAAGCCACACTAAAGCAAAAGAGCGTCACACTCTCAGCTTTTAGTGGCCCTACATGTGCGCGTCAAGCGTCATTTTGTGTATACATAGAACATTCTCATACAATTTGTGACGTAAAAATCGCTTCAACGCTCGTGTAAGAACGCTCGTAGCAAAATATCGATGCAAAGCAGCGTCGCTTCGTGGTCGACACAAGGAAGCTCATACGTTTGTCTTATACGCTCAACCAAGTGCCGTGATCCTCTACTGTTTCATGGTTCCCTAGTACAAACGGAGTAGACGTTTGATCGGCGAACGCGCGTTCGGCGATTAAATTAAACTAATGCAAATGTATGTGAGTGGTCTTACTGAACGCTGTCCCTTGGGAACTAGGCAACGCTCAACGCTCGCTATTGTAGCCGTACACTTAGGGTTCGTTAATAATGACTCTTTCTATGCGACCTACTTGCGAGTAAAATTGATGCGAGCTACTTGACTTTAGTGA
Organism: Pammene fasciana; assembly: GCA_911728535.1. Lineage (NCBI taxonomy): Eukaryota > Metazoa > Arthropoda > Insecta > Lepidoptera > Tortricidae > Pammene > Pammene fasciana. The sequence goes on along the minus strand of OU452294.1, from coordinate 9,997,799 downwards.
GAGGGCGAGGAATAAATGAAACCGGTAAATGTACGAGAATTACCCGGTAATTTAACGTATTACCGGTATATTCTATACACATTTTCTAGAGTATAAGTGGAAATTTGAGGGCGTATGATAGAATTTTAAACACAAAACTTCCGTGAGAATCATTGGTTGGTTGTCTGCGTCGGTTACCCAACGCGAATGGCTCATGAATAAGCTCCTCGTTATGGAGCGAAATATGTCGAGCAAAATTCGACTTAAAAGACGTGAGTAACCTGTGTTTATTTATTTAATGCGTGCGTATGATAGAAATTACGCAAATGGGAAGATCTGATAATCACTTGGTACTCGTATTAGTGTACTTAAAGTATAACAAACATACCATAAGTATTAACAGCTCTTGAACGAGCCAAGTCCGCCTTATTCCCGACTAGTATGACAGCTCGTCGGCCAGTATGGCCGGCCGCCCATAGTCCTTGAAGAAGCCGAGAAGCGTCTCGGCTTCTACTGCCTAGTACAAGTTATATTACATACCATCAGTATTAACAGCCCTCGACCGAGCCAAATCCGCCTTATTCCCAACTAGTATGACAGCTCGTCGGGCAGTATGGCCGGCCGCCCATAGTCCTTGCAGTCGCTTCTCGGCTTCTACTGCCTAGTACAAGTTATATTACATACCATCAGTATTAACAGCCCTCGACCGAGTCAAATCCGCCTTATTCCCAACTAGTATGACAGCTCGTCAGGCAGTATGGCCGACCGCCCATTTCTCTCGGCTTCTTATACCTAGTACAAGTAATATTACATACCAGCATTTTTAACAGCCCTCGACCGAGCCAAGTCCGCCTTATTCCCAACTAGTATGACAGCTCGTCAGGCAGTATGGCCGACCGCCCATTTTTCTCGGCTTCTTATACCTAGTACAAGTAATATTACATACCATCAGTATTAACAGCTCTTGACCGAGCCAAGTCCGCCTTATTCCCGACTAGTATGACAGCCCGCCGGGCAGTATGGCCGGCCGCCCATAGTCCTTGCAGTCGCTTCTCAGTGAACAACTAATACAAGTAATATTACATACCATCAGTATTAACAGCTCTCGACCGAGCCAAATCCGCCTTATTGCCGACTAGTATGACAGCCCGCCGGGCAGTATGGCCGGCCGCCCATAGTCCTTGCAGACGCTTCTCAGTGAACAACTAATACAAGTAATATTACATACCATCAGTATTAACAGCTCTCGACCGAGCCAAATCCGCCTTATTGCCGACTAGTATGACAGCTCGTCGGGCAGTATGGCCGGCCGCCCATAGTCCTTGCAGACGCTTCTCAGTGAACAACTAATACAAGTAATATTACATACCATCAGTATTAACAGCTCTCGACCGAGCCAAATCCGCCTTATTCCCGACTAGTATGACAGCTCGTCGGGCAGTATGGCCGGCCGCCCATAGTCCTTGCAGGCGCTTCTCAGTGAACAACTAATACAAGTAATATTACATACCATCAGTATTAACAGCTCTCGACCGAGCCAAATCCGCCTTATTCCCGACTAGTATGACAGCTCGTCGGGCAGTATGGCCGGCCGCCCATAGTCCTTGCAGGCGCTTCTCAGTGAACAACTAATACAAGTAATATTACATACCATCAGTATTAAAAGCTCTTGACCGAGCCAAGTCCGCCTTTTTCCCGACTAGTATGACAGCCCGCCGGGCAGTATGGCCGGCCGCCCATAGTCCTTGCAGTCGCTTCTCAGTGAACAACTAATACAAGTAATATTACATACCATCAGTATTAACAGCTCTCGACCGAGCCAAATCCGCCTTATTCCCGACTAGTATGACAGCTCGTCGGGCAGTATGGCCGGCCGCCCATAGTCCTTGCAGTCGCTTCTCTGCTTCGGCGAAGCTGCTTCGGTCTGCCGTAGAGTAGACTACGCAATAACCATGCGCACAGCCGTCCGTCTGCAAGAAAATGTTTTATTATTATTATCAGATAATTACTGATTGTAGGATGTGTGGTGAAGAGGAAGAGACAATGGAACACTTAATGTGTGAATGTCACGCTCTAGCCAGACAGAGGATGAAGGACTTTGGTACTGGCTATCCAGAATCCAGAGGAATTCAAAGCACTGCCCTTGAGCTCCATCATCCAACACATGGAGATGGTTGAGAAAGCTCTCGAGTAGGTGTACTAGGGGGCAACTACACAAAAGATCCCTCTAGGTCGAAGTGTATCCATATGGGCTCCCGAATACAATAAGATAAGATAAGATAAGATTATGAGGCAAGTAATATGAAGATCTAAAATAAGCAACTCCCGAAAATGTTTTATTTTGTACAGTCAGTAGCAGAAGTAGCTAGGCTGGTGAGGTGTTCAAAAGCCTGATACGACTATATTGTTAAAAGAATAAAAGTGTGTGAAGGATATTTTGAACAAGTCGCACGCTTAGCTACTTCTGATGCTGACTGTACACACATTTTAATTGCTGACTGTACCTAGTAGATAAACGGCTATTAGACATTGCAACCTGCAGGGCCCAATCTGTCAGGTTGGTACATAATAGGTGTAATTAAAGGTAGGGCCTGTAGGGAGCTGAAGGAGGGGAAGGGAGAGGCAGGGTACACAACAGATTGGGCCCTGCAGGTTGCAATGTCTAATAACCGTTATAGACAGGGCACAAAATTTCAAAATCGCTCTCCTTTTCGATGCGACAGGCAAACGATATTACTTTTGGGCAACCGGGCTTTTTACCTGGTTTAGACTTAGCTGTATCCGAATTGCCGGTTGCCTTCAAAGAAAATTTGTCCGGAAGTGAGATATTCAAGATGGCGGCCAAAAAAAATACCCATTTTTTACTGTTTCTTAAATAAATCGTAAACCGTGACGCCTACCAAAAAATGTTCTTCTACTTTAGTAATCCACATAAAATTTTCTATTAAAAAGGTTCTATACAGTTTTTTGCTGGGATCAAAGTTTAATGAGATATCGAGGGTATAAGACAGCCATTAAACATATAGACTAATTAGCTTTTTCCCGCGACTTTGTCTGCGTGGGATTAACATTCGCCATAATAAATTTATGAAACACCTTAGTGAAATCTTATAGCAAATATAAATTTAACGTATATACTTTTTTACGTCTACAGTGAGCAACAATTGCATACAAAGTTTCACCCCCCTTTTCACCCCTTCAAAAGATGATTTCAGGGATAAAAACTATTTTATGTCCTTTTCCATAACTCAAACTATCATCATACCAAATTTCATCTAAATCGGTTCAGCGGTTTAAGCGTGAAGAGGTAACAGACACACTTTCGCATTTATAATATTAGTATGAATAAATTGTGCGCATTGAGAAAAAGTTTTAAATTTTTGACCATGGATAGAGTGCCCCACGATGAATATTTTTTACTGTTGGAGGTCCGTAAAATTTTTGGACGTTCACGTCAAAATCCCCTCTGATGTGATTTGAGAGTTTTCCCTCTTCGCAGAACTTTTTTTAAATATAGATTTATATCTTTTTTCTATCAAAAATGAATTGTGCATGTCTGTTTTATACGGAAATGATACCACACAACCCCCTAGCAGCCTCAACCAGAGTATTTAAAATATAATTTATCTTTAAACAGTTAGTGTGTCTGTTGCCTCTTCACGCTTAAACCGCTGAACCGATTTAGATTAAATTTGGCATGATGATAGTTTGAGTTATGGAAAAGGACATGAAATAGTTTTTATCTCAGAAATCATCTTTTGAAAGGGTGAAAAGGGGGGTGAAACTTTGTATGGAATTGTTGCTCACTGTAGACGTAAAAAAGTATGTACGTTAAATTTATATTTGCTATAAGATTTCACTAAGGTGTTTCATAAATAAATTATAGCGAATGTTAATCCCACGCAGACGAAGTCGCGGGAAAAGGGTAATTAGTCTATATTTTTAAGGTCTATCTTATACCCTCGATATCTCATTAAACTTTGATCCCAGCAAAAAACTGTATAGAACCTTTTTTATAGAGAATTTTATGTGAATTATTTAAGTAACAGAACATTTTTTAGTAGGGGTCACGGTTTACGAGTTATTTAAGAAAAAGTAAAAAATGGGTAATTTTTTTGGCCGCCATCTTGAATATCTCACTTCCGGACAAATTTTCTTTGAAGGCAACCGGCGATTCGGATACAGCAGGGTCTAAATCAGGTAAAAAGCCCGGTTGCCCAAAAGTAATATCGTTTGCTTCTCGACATGGATTTTTTGAAAAATGGAACTAGACTATTATAGCATTGTCATGTAAATTACAGAAGTATAGTAAATTTAGCTCAATCAGACACTGGGATTTGGTTGTAATTTGACTTGGAAGATCTGAAGCTCATAAGTATACAATCTAAATGAAAGTGTGTAAAAATTAGAACACGTGCTGGCAAATGAGCACACAGCGCGCCCGATAGTAAGCAGTTACCGATGCCTATGGACGCCTACAATTTCATAGATTGCGCGTTGTGATTCTTAAAAACTGGATATTCTTTTCTTGAAGAACCCCGTAGTCATCGGAGCGTTAGTATACAAATTACGAAATATGTGATAGTCTACATGAAAAGGTACCATCTGGCGGAAGACACTTATGTCGTACGTTATATAGATTCAAAATTGTTTTCGAATAAATTGAAACTATCTTTCATTTCGATCGTTTTTTTTTTTTCATTTTACCATCATCATCCTAGCGTTTATCCCGGTTTGGGGTCCGCGTGACAACCCAATCCCATGAATTGGCGTAGACACTAGTTTTTACGAAAGCGACTGCCATCTGACCTTCCAACCCAGAGGGGAAACTAGGCCTTTTTGGGATTAGATCCGGTTTCCTTACGATGTTTTCCTTCACCGAAAAGCGACTGGTAAATATCAAATGATATTCCGTACATAAGTTCCGAAAAACTCAGTGGTACGAGCCGGGGTTTGAACCCGAGACCTCCGGATTGAAAGTCGGACGTCTTACCGCAAGGCTACCAGCGCTCTTTTTTTTTTACGCCCGCCCGTATTTCCCTGAACGGTGAAACTGGTATACCTAAGTACGTAATACGATTATATTCAGCATAAATATTTATGAAAATCACTCACAACCTGTGCGAAGCGTAACCGCAAAAATGACATAGCATAGGCGAAAGAATAATATCCAAAAAATCCCCTCGAAATATTCAAATAGGCGCAGAAAATATTCCCTTAATAAAATAACACCGAAACACCGCCACAATTTTGGCGAAAATAATTTTCATAGCAGTGCTTTTGCAAATGGCGGCTGTCAGTTACTTGAAAATGACGTAAGAGCCTATATATTAACATAAACTTAAGATGTTTTGAAGCAAAAAAAATGTACTGGGAAATTACGTCGACCAGAGGACCACTTGAAAAATGCTGACGCGTCGGTTACTTTGCAAATGGCGTATTTTATTCAATTTTGCTGTTTTGAAAACCATCTTAACACGTATGATATAAAGGCTAATTTTGTATGTTCTGTGAAAGGTTTTAGGAGGTATATTCATTGGGGAATTTATTTTTGATCTCAAGAACTGTGTAATGGTCGACAATAGGGTTTGAAGGATCTGAGCGAATTTTGAAAGATTTGAATGAATTATACTTACTTTTTTTTAGTGAAAGCAAGCATATTTTTGGGTACGCGGCTGCTCCGGTATGGTATAGTATACATAGAGGTTATAAGTATACGGAAAAAAAAAGCTTCCGGGATATTCTCAATCTAAGACATTATTTTATTATGTTGAAAATATTTCCTCGTGACAAGTATTTATTTCCTTTAACGTAAATAAAATAAAGTTTTAAATATAACGAAGCGAATATATTACAGATTTTGTAGCTTTCTTTTACCTAAGATAATACTTGTTTGATTAAACTACACTATCTCTTATTTACTCAATATACTCTTGAAACAATACATTTTTGTATTTTCTATTTTAAGAAAACGTGGTTTTGTTAAGCGAAGAATCATATTTTTGGTAACGGAAATAAATACTTGTCACGAGGAAATATTTCTAAGATAATAATAATGTCTTGGATTGAGAATATCCTGGAAGCTTTTTTTTCCGTGACGAAATATGACGTGACGCTATGTTTAATGTGAAAACTCGCAGCGCGCTAAGCATTCTAAACCTTTTCAACCGACTTCAAGATTTTGAAGGAGGTGGTTCTCAATTCATCGGGATCTTTGCTTGTTTTTTTTGTTATTTTTTTATGTATTTTCACCGATTATTCGAAGACAGCTGGACCGATTTGGAAAATTCTTTTTTTGTTTGGAAGAGTACTTCACAGTTGGTCCTATTGTCACCAGGTCCGGATCTGATGATGAAATCCTGGAGAAATCGAGGGAGAACTCTTCAACTACTATAAGCACACCTATAGTGATTTCAGTTCATTTTTTACAGCAACTCGGGCATTTCCACTTGTATCGCTAGCACCATGCTGAGATGCGACCGTTTCGTGGCACTTTCATTTTATTTATTTTTCAATGTATTTCGTTTGTGTATGTGTCTACGAAAAAAGTTATTCTATTCTATTCTATTCTATAAAAGCGGATCCTAAGTGAAGTCGGTTCTTTTTTTGTTTAAAATTATTATTAATACATTAGGTTACTTTCCTATGAAGTCAAATCAGCTACTCTTTAGGAAACGTCAATACGATTTATTATATGGAGTTTATACGGGAGACTAATATTGTGACGTCACAATAGGGATATAATGAATTTGAATACATCTCCTTTATGACTAGTATAAATAATTTAAAGTGCAAACACATGTGACAACTGGATTATCCCGTGTATTTCATTTTTAGTATATGGTGGCCATGTTACTGATGAAATCGTCAAGGGTAAATACCCTATTAGTGTAAATTTATTGGTGACAAACCTTAAACAATAAATCATTTGATATTTACGAGTGGGATGGAGCCGAGGCCAGGTTCAATTCAACCGTAAAGAAACCCGACAGTTGCTAGGATGATGATGATGAACAAGAAATGAACTCACGACTAGCTGGTCCGCTGGCGCGTCCATGAAGGTGATCTCCGACTCCTCACCAGCTAGGAGAACGCAGACGGATCGCTCGCCGGATTCGTCATCTGTGGAAAAGAAAGGATCATCATCATTCGCTTGCCCTTGTCCCATTTACTTGGGGTCGGCGCAGCATGTCTTTTTTTCCATATATCTCTGTCACCCGTCATCTCATCACTCACCTCCTTTATTTTCATGTCATCTCTCACACAATCTAGTTTTGCCTCTTTTTCTACATCCCTCCACATTCATTCGCTTTGTCGTAACATGACTTTCATCCCTCCGCATAACATGCCTGTACCACGCTAGGCGTTTTGACCTTAAGAGGCTGACAAGACCCGATGACCTTCAAATTGACTTTACTTAAACAGTCATATAGCTATAACTACTTGTTTTGGAAAAGTCAAAAAAATATATGTTAATATTCATTATATTTAAAAGAACTTGGTTAATTCCAATACACGATTGGACGAAATCGGCTCGATAGAAAATAATTCCAAAGTTTCATCTAAAATTAGCTTAAAACAATTGCACGTCTTTAGTTTCTTGGCTTATATGTCTGTAATTAAGGACAACATTTCACCACAATAATAATAAAAACTTCGTTGCCTTAAATTTCTCAATTAATGCATAGTTTTTTTTTAATTCATCATTTTGCAAAGTTTGCAATGAGCTCCCATACTAATCGTAACGCAGTGTTTCTCTTTCACTCGCGCTGAAAAAGATAGGGAGGGAATTTAGCTCTTATCATCCTCTTAATTTGTCGGTTCAGGCTTCCTCTTATATATTCTTATAAAGGTTAATCTAGGTATATAGGCCAAGAAAATAAGATAAATAAAAAGAGTTTTGAGGAAATAACTCCCAGCAGGCTGGAAATCGATTTAATACCTGCACATGCCTAAGGGCATGTCATCCGAGTTTGCACAGTTCAGCATAACTTTTGGCAGCAAAATAACTGCTAAATGTTTGCTCTTTTTTCAGTTGTTTGCTTGTAGCTCAAACACGGATAGGTCTGTCTGAAAAAGTCACTCCATTCAATGTTAGGAGGGTCAAATTCGGCTGCTTTTGTTGGGGATAGAAAGAAAAAATTGAAAGTCGGCTTTATAAGGAATTTTGAGAATATATCGTGGCGAATATTATACACTTTACAAAAATTTACACGAACATCTCGCTCCCAGTCGAGCTGCTCCCGGCACGGAGGTGCCCATAACACTTGCGGCATTACCACGTTGGATTATTATGGACAGCCTTTGTACACACAACGCCTCACTAGGTATACACTTTTGAACGTTATTACAGCGGAATAAGGTGCAAAAGTGTATACCTAGTGAGGCGTTGACTGTACCAGGAACGAATCGGAGCGAGGTTCCTCGCCCTTTTGCCGGAATCGACGGCCCAACTCGCGAATGAATCGCTTTGCGTCAGCCCCCCAGCAGCCCTCGGTTTCCACTCGTGGCGGATTCTGTCTAAGGAGATCTCATTGGGCTTAGGTGAACATAGGGCTGCCAAGAATTACCAACAGGCTGAAATGAGGATCTCAGGATCAACATAGGAGCAAAAATTTCCCAAAAATAATGCACACCTCCTGTGATTGGGAAAACTCGGATGACACGAATTTAGAACCAAATGAAGATAAGTATTAAAACAATTTCCAGCCTGCTGGAAATTAATTCTTCGAAAAAGTCTAATTTTATTGGCCTAATAGTCACGAACCCGGATTGTTGAGCTACTTGCCATTGTTAGTAATTTAGCCGTGTAATAAATGAGCGATGTAACTGACAGTTGACAGCTAGTCGTTAACGGTATTTCATAATGCGGCCCACCCACTATCAGTCCGCCGGACGATATCGGCCTGTCAGTTCAATTCAATTTTTAAAATATGGCATTCTGTCCACAATATTGGGACAATTTTGCCAATGTCGAAGTAGATACGACAAGTGTACGGTTAATTAATTAAAATTTTGCTCCAAGAGCTGGACGTTGTATGGTGAGGTTAGGCTTTTTATAAGGAGATAGCTACTCCCTACAAATAGCACGTGGACTAACGGATATCTAACTCAAACAGGGGTTACACATGTTTCGAGACTAATTCTTCATTAGTTGCTCACTAGTTCGTTAATCACTGCAGAATAAGCTATATATTACACATTGAATCACGAAAATGAACATAAAATAAGAAGTTTTCCCGAAACCAAACCACCTTGCTCGACAAGATGGCCGCAAGTCCCGACCTGTCAGTTGTTCGGTACTGTAAAATTTTTGCTCTAACTGACAAGCCGATATCGTCCAGCGGACTGATAGTGGGTAGGCCCATTAACACGGCTAAATTACGAACAATAGCGAGAGACATCATATATGTGTCTTTAGTTTTAATTAATTGGCCGTAACGAACGTTACCATGGAGATCCGTCCACAACGTGACACTTTTTCGTGCAAGCTACCGGTGTTAATCAATTTAGAAGACGTTAATCACGTCAAAAAATTATGTATATTTTCACATAATATAATAATACATAAATTTACCTGAATTGTATACACCGCCGACACCGCGGTGACTAAATTTTCTGCCCGACTGAAGATTATTGACACAATTTTGCTTAACATTACGCTTGATTTAATGTGAATTATTGCGAAACCACAAGCTTTAGGGTGTATTTCATATTTTTAGGTTGTTTTTTATGAAAATGTATACTAATGTATTATTTAAGTAGCGACGGCGAAGCGGGAGTGGCAAGACTTCAAAAGGAGGAGGTTCTCAATTCGGTTGTATGCTTTTTCCAATTTTTTATGTTTGTTACTCCATTGAATTATAAAAATTAATAAATCTTAATTTTGTGACTATAGTTGTTTATACAATCGTGACATAATTAAGAGCTTACCAGTCGAGTACCGTACTTATAGTCTGTATCTTTAGGTATTTAAATAAAAGTAAACAAACAATTTGTACATTCTCGGGTAGTTATAACATTTACTGGTTAACCAACCAAAAAGAGTATTATATAACCAAATACAAAAGCGCCTAGATCTGTCACTGAACGAACGACCTGACTTTAACCTACATTATTTGATCATGTAATGTTTTCATCTACCCTCAACTGACTTAAGGAGCCATTGGAGGGTAGATTTTGTTTACTTTTATTTAAATACCTAAAAATACAGACTATAGGCCACGAAGCTTGCTGAGTTATTATTATTATTATTTGTATGTTTTTACCATATCACGGGACCATGGGGTCCCGGACCTTTGGAAGGCGGCATGCGTGGAGCCGAAGCCAACAGCGCATAGGCCCTTTAAAACAATATAATCTAAAAGTAAGGGATACATACACGTGGCGGATACCATCCCCGAGCGCACAATATGATACATCCGGAGATGATCCCCGCCAGGTGCAAAGACTATTGCAGTGCAGCACTTTTATGCTGCGAAGGGAACTAAGGTCATGGGTTATTGTGATGAATATTGGATGGACTGGATACTGGGTTATGGGTGGAGACTAAAGCGGACACCTGCCGTGACAATCAGTCTCAAAAATTGTAGAAGACAGGTGGTGATTCGCCAACTCATTGAGTGGGCCCCGCAATGGCCGCACGCACGGTGCGACAACGGCGCAACACTTGAGAGTGGTTGTGAGGTTGTCGAGAGGTGAGTCTGAAGTAGCCAGATCCCGGTGTTCCGTTCAGCAGGCCGCCGGCGTTATGACATTTTACACTTCCAACCTGGAGCATAGGCCCCGCTCTTGCGACTCCACTCTGGCCGGCCGTTAAGGCAAGCACAGAGGCGAGGGCCAGATGGAAAGGGCCCTCTGGAATAGGGGTCCGCGGTGTCGCCACTCACCGTCAGCTCGCCACAAGCTGCCCCCGCCGGTTAATATTGTTATTATTATAAAATGATTGAATATAGGCAAGCCGGTAAGAATTTAGTTCGACGAAAGACCTGCTGCTTCTATACAATTTAGTAAGTAACTTCAATCTTCTGGAGGATTTTGCCGTTCCCCCCTGGCGCGAAATCTGCGAGCGAGTGAGGTGAAATAGTACATTACACAACTAGGGTGGTAAAACAAAGAAAGGCCGTGATCGCAGATGTTTGTGGCCCGCAGCTGCAAGCGAGAGACGTAAATATGCGGTCGAGGGCTTTCTTTATTACCTCCCGTGTTGTGTACATCATTCTATGTCTACACTCGGCCAGAAAGCGTCTTTTTCCGTACGCGCAGCGTGCGGAAAAAGCCACTCTATGGCCAGGTGTGGCATAAAATATATTTTTAATACAGTTGCTCAAAAAAGTGCTTTGGTTTAGCGTGCGGAAAGTTTGATATCGCGCACTAGTGCTTTTTACTTTTCCAGCCAATCACAGCTAATGACAGTGACAGACAGCCAATCACAGCGCCGCACCGCACCGCGCGGAGCGTTCGGATACATGTACTAAAGTAACCTCAAAGTGAATAATTGACAATTTTATAATTTTTTTGCAACTGTATTAAAAAACGTCGTTCGATACTCGTGCGTAAATGTCATTCTTCACTCGTTTGGAGTCTTGCCACTCGCCTACGGCTCGTGGCAAGATATCTCGGAACTCGTGAAGTAATGACATACTTTCCGCACTAATATCGAAATGTACTATTCCATAATGATTGGGTAAATGGGTAAAGTGACACAGCTGCAAAAGACACAGCTGCATAAGAAATATGCTAATTATTTTTTTGACAATGGCGAATAAGTCTTACTGCATGATTAATCATTCCCCGTGAAATCGATTTTAGGCTTTGATATGACGACGACGATACGGCGACGTACAGTCGCCATCAAATATATCAGAGCGGGCAAGGTACTCAAAAATATCTGAGCATTATCTTTATAGCCTTGACAATAGAGGTGTAGTTCAGATAATATTTGTGACCACCTTGGCCGTCGGTATATCTGATGGCGACTGTACATGTCCCAGTTTTAATGGGGTTGGCCGGTGAAAACTTTTGCAGAGGGCGCTGTTCCAGATTCCATATAATAAGAGAAAGAGATACAAACAATGATAGAAAGAAACAGACGATGAATGGTCCCTAACTTGTATGCAGGCATAAAGCTTTTCTTAGGCAAAAACCTTCCCTATGGCGTTAATCTACATCATTTTAATTTTAGTGTATTCCAAAAACGGATGGATTTCAATTTCGGAGCAATTCGAGACAAAACATTGAGTCATTTTCGCGAAAATAAATAAAAACTACTTCGCGCCATACAAATTTAGCTTTTCTAGGGACCAATTTTGAAGATGTCACTTTGACAGTTGCCAACCCCATTAGCGACATGTGTGTGCCCCATATCGGAGCGGCTAAGGTAGTAATAAATATCTGAACAACGCCTCTATTGTCAAGGCGATAAAGTGCATGTTCCGATATTTTTGAGTACCGTGGCTGCTCCTATCTATTTGATGGCGACTGTTCTACTACAAGGTGTAACAAAAATGCTGGTGATCCTTTTAAGGGCATAATTGGTATCGTATTCTAATTATGAAAAAGTAAGAAAAAAATTTTTTCGCGCGAAAAAAAATTTTGGTTTAGTATGGAGGGTCGGCCGGCTGGGACCACCTGTCACATAGAAAAATTGTATTTTTTTGCGTTTAAAATTTTTTCTCCTCCTTTTTGTTAGTCGTAATACGATACCAATTATGCCCTTAAACGGATGACCAGTATTTTTGTTACACCCTGTATATGCAGCATTATGCACCTACAATTATTCTAGCCTATTACTGGAAATTGTCCAGGGCTTCCTAATAAAAAAAAGTTACATAATCAATTAATCATGTTTACAAGCTCTGGTTCTCCTAACAACAAAGTCGTGCCAAGCTCATTTTGAACACCTCACGCGCATAGCTACTTCTGCTGCTCACTGTACTTTTCCAATCCTATACACGTGCCTAAACTGAACTGAAGATTATTTTTTAACCTTCAAATGACCTTTTAATTAAAACCATCTGCTACAAATACCGCGCTGCTAAGCCAAAAATGCAAATATGTACCTTAAATTCAGTTACTTTGAGTTCCATTATATTTCATTCGATTTTGAAATAACGCCATATAAAAATTATTATAATAGCCTTTATAATATTTCCGTCCCCAAATAAATGATTAATGTTTACTTTCTGAACAGTATAAATACTGTTACATCTGCTGAATACGTTGTTGATTAATAATGGATATTCTGTCACCGGTGGTAGGACACGCGTTTGATCCAGATGTCGCGATCGGTGCGGTTGTGAACTCTTTAAATACACTGATATTGGCGAGTTCCTATTTGAATACTTCCTGGCCGGGAAGCACCACGACTCCAGGTAATTATTCCAAGATTATAAGAAATTAGGTAAGCTGTGTGGCCCCGGCTTTAGAATAGTGCGTACCCGGCTCTTCCCGCGGGTGTCGTAAGAGGCGACTAAGGGATAAGGGGACCTCTGATCACTACTACTTGTGGGAACGCTGTGGTGATTCATTTAATTAAGAAGCATCCGCATGGCGGCGATGTGGTTCGCCACCCATCACGTCTCGTTCTTCACGTGGGCGAGAAGCCGCTCACGGAGAGCCGTTTTGCTACATTGATTGTAGCAAATGGAAATCCGTGATCTCCGCCTACCCCTTTTGGGAAATAGGCGTGATTGTATGTATGTATGTATTCCAAGATTCATGATTGAGCAGAACAGCCATACGGACTCTATTTTAGTTTTTTCTCGGATAACTAAGGGTCAAAGCAAACGTTAGGTTTGCCAGGTCAATCGGAATCAGGTCGCCTGATGGCGCATTTTACCTGCACTGCTACTCCACCTAGTAAAAAATAGCGTACTAGTAGTACACTAGTAGCTACTAGGTGGAGTAGCAGTGCAGGTGACATTTCCTCTTACATTTTGGGTATCTTTAGGGGGCTTCCGGACAGATGCTCATACTAAATGCCAGTGCCAAACGGTTCGGTTTGAAAACCTAATGTCATGTCAAAATACGTCAACTATGTGTCAACCGGTCGTGTGCGTGTGTGATTCAGGCGACCGAATCAGGCAGCCGTATCGTCCAAACGTTTGCTTTCACCCTCACTTGACTCTTCAGTAAAATACAAGATTCAAGCCCACATTTGGCGCAGTATTTCTCAACTTATGTACTTATAGCTATGTGTTCTAATATCTAAATATCTCTAATATCTGAGCGGCTAGGGTACTCAAAACTATTTGAACATGCATTTTATTGCACTAATTGTGAATACTTTGGCCGCGCCGATGTATCTGATGGCGAGTGTACCTACCTTAAACTCTATGGGCATTTAATTAATTCGATGACAAGATGGTACGCGATATACAGGGTGTAATCTAAAACGTGATACAAGATAATCAAACCTGAATCTATTCATGATATTGAACAACTTTTACTATGGGAGCAACTTTGTAAAAAAATAAAAAAATTGAGCTGCTCCATAGAAAAAGTCCCTTGGATAGGTAGACGAAAATGTATGGGAAGTTTAATTTTTTTTGTAAATTTACAAAGTTGAGCCCATAGTAAAAGTTGTTCAATATCATGAATAGATTCAGGTTTGATTATCTTGTATCACGTTTTAGATTACACCCTGTATATTGCTCTTAACAAGTTTATCGGTATCCTGCCCTTTCGCCGAAAATTGTATTGCCGAATTTCACTTGCCAACCAACTTTTCGCAGATGTTTCATTTGACCGAATAACTTTTAGCAAATAATTATTTCGCAACCATTTCATTTCCCAACCTCGTAGTTGGGAACTGAAGATTACCTACTAGGTTGGGTTAGGTTAGGTTGGATTATGTAAAGTTGGGAAATGAAATTTGGCGAAATGAAACTTCTGTGAAAAGTTGGTTGGCAAATGAAATTCGACAATACAATTTTCGGCGAAAAGGCAGAGACCCAAGTTTATCACATCATTAAGTGTATCAACTCTTTCAGTCCTAATATTAATAAAGCATTGTGGTTTTTAGATGGGGACCACTTCGATTTCATCATAGTGGGATGTGGCACTGCAGGGTCTGTGCTAAGCAATCGTCTCTCGGAGGTGGCAGACTGGCGTGTCCTCTGTATTGAGGCTGGAGGGGACCCGGAGTTGACAAGTGTGGTAAATAATACATACATACAATCACGCCTATATCCCAAAAGGGGTAGGCAGAGATCACGGATTTCCATTTGCTATGATCAATGCAGCAAAACGGCTTTCCCTGAGCCGCTTCTCGCCCCCTTGAAAACGAGACGTGATAGGTGGCCTGGTGGTGGTAAATAATATTGCATATTATGAGCTGTCTAGTGTTTCCCAGTTATAGAACTACTGTGCTTAACACAGTTTAAAGTTTCAAACGATTTACGTTGACCGCTCTCCGGTAATTTGGTTTTTAAATTGGGGGCAACTTTCTAACAATAGTAGGCAGTCTACGTGCTAGATAATTATAATAAATTAGGTAGTTGTTTCTAGGAACGGTCTCATAGCGAAGAGTCTCGATCAACATCTTGAGAGACTTTCGCTACGGGGTTGTGGTTGGATCAAGGGTCAGATTCAGAAGGCGGTAATCCTGGACACGGCGCGTATAGTCCGAAGGTTCCTCTCTCTGCGGCCCTGACCACCGGCAGCCTGGGCCTTGCCCTGCTGCCGGCGGCACTCTAATCTCGAAACTGTAATTCAAGGCCAAAAAAGTTACTACAATGTTGCCACTGCAGTAAAATGTTTGTACAATGGTATATTCCCTTTTTTATTAAACACACGCTAAGATAATTTATTTGTTGGTAATTTCAATCCTATAATTTAAAGAAGTTATTGTACTTACTTATTTTACATAAATAAAAGACGCCCTAATAAAAAGTTAAACATCCGTGATTTTTGGTTGCAAAGCTGGTATTGCACTTGTATTACTTCGGGTATTCATAACATTTGGTACAATAATTTACGACTAAGTTAAGAACTACATCAAGTCAAAAACGAAACCTTATCGTGTTTAATATGTTCGTTAGAATCGTCTCCGTGTTATTTTACTGTTGAAAGTAGAGTACAGTCGGCGACAAAAGTTCATACCTACCTTTTTTTTACAAAAACCTTATTTTAACTAGTAGCCCGCTTCGAACCGAAAACTCGTGATTTACATGCAAACGAGTGGACCAATATAACAAGACACTTTATGATGATTGTTTCGCGCCTTCTAAGCTCTCCTATTATATTATTTATCTATGCTGCATCCCCAAGAAATTTTATAAAATTATCGTGGAACAATTATTTCAAATCAATAATCTATCGAAATGCAGAGACGTCTAGGTAGCCAGCTGACAGTTCCGTTGTATCCGTACGTCTGTAAGTACTTCACTTCGCTTACGCTCCACTCTTTAGATAATGTCACAGAATAAATAATATGATAATGCTGGCCAATATAAAGCAGCATATTATAAAAAGGTTGGCGAAACCTGAAAAGTTTACTTGACAGTGACATAAGCGACAATGATGGTTATAACAGTGACGTATCTGTCGTAGATTTTTTGGCCTTGAATTCCAGTTTCGAGATTAGGTTAGGTTTCTTATAATGTATTTATGTTTTATATTGTTTTTGTTGTGACAGGACCAACTGTGAAATACTCTTTCAAAAAAAAAAGAATTTTCCAACTCGGTCTAGCCGAAAAAAAAACAAAGATCCCGACGAAGTGATAAACCTCCTCCATCGAAATCTTGAAGTCTGTTGAAAACGATTTCATAAGGGTTGCTAAAAGCGGAGTTGGAATTGTATATTATAGGATTGCTTTTTAGTAATGGACTGAAAGCTGATATGGCTGATGGGATACATGTTAAACTGAAGAGGTCTTCAATTGACGTTGTTCTCAGATACCCGGTGCTTGGCCATTATTGACGCACGGGACTATGGATTGGGACTACTATTCGGAGGTGGACGGAAAAGCGTCGCAAGCGCAGAACGGAGGCCGCACTACACACACCGCTGGGAAGGTACTAGGCGGCTCCTCCTCCATCGGGCACCTTTTGTACCAGAGGTAGTTGTTTATTTGGGAGATGAAGACGTTGGTGAAAGTAAACTTAATTAGAAGGTCTAAATACGAGTACGGGTTTGTAAAATTAATGCATTCTGCACCACCTCTTTTTCCACAAAGACTATATAAATTAATTAGTATTTTTCATAAATTAATTTCTTCCTCAATTTGTAATTTTGTACTATGCACTTATTTAATTATTTTAAAATAAAACAACTTTGAACGGATTATATCGCGTATACTGAATTTAAAATTACATCCCGACGTTTCGAACACTTTACAGCGTTCGTGGTCACGGGTTGACTGACCAGTCAAAGTAAAGTGTTCGAAACGTCGGGATGTAGTTTGAATTCAGTATACGCGATATAATCCGTTCAAAGTTGTTTTATTTCATAAAAAACTATCGCGGCAACCGTAGACAACATTAATTATTTTAAATTAAATGTTTTAGGGGGCCTGAATATGATTACGCTGAGTGGGCCGGACGTTTCGGCCAAGACCATGAGGATGTTATGAAGCATTTCAAAAAAGCGGAAAATATGCTGGACAGAGACATATTGTCGGGTCCAACATCAGAATTACATTGCGATAAAGGAACTATTAGTGCAAAACCTCCAGTATACAATGAACTTTTAAGAGAAAAAAACAAAGTTATGCTTCAAGCATACGAAGAAATCGGCATGAACAGGCTTAATGATGAACTAATCCCGTACCCGAATGGCACCAGTGTGCCTTTCTTTACGATTACTGATAAAGAAAGCCGAAGAGCTAGTACAGCGGAAGAATACCTATTACCTTGCAAAGACAGGCAGAATTTATACATATTGAAAAATGCGCATGTAACTAAAATTATAACAGATAACGGAAAGGCAAAAGGAGTATCCGTAGATACTAAATCAGGTAAAGTTAACTTTTATGCAGAAGAGGTAATTCTTTCAGCGGGAGTGTTTAATTCACCAAAGATATTGATGTTATCCGGTATAGGACCCGAAGAAGACTTACAGCGACTTGGTATTCCTGTAGTCAATAATTTGCCCGTTGGCTACGGATTACAGGATCAAATCTTTATCCCAGTAACTATAACAGGCCAGACTGACCTGACGTCTGGTGTAACCTCAATACTGTCTACAAACTTAGGTTCCTTCCCAGGAGCTATAATCAATGGTGCCTTCCCTTCTTCATCAGGTGACCTGGATCTTGCACACTACAGCTTATATTTCGGCTCATTGTCACCATTATTTTTCTATGTAATGTTTGTTAATTTCAACTTTAATTTCGAAGTTACTAAATCTTTATACCTTACACAGCCTGAGAAAGAAAGAATAGTTATTTTCGCTACTTTGTCAAAACCAAAGTCTAGAGGTAGAGTGACTCTCCGCAGTTCAGATCCAAGTGATCCGCCAACGATTGATAACAATTACTATGCTGATCAAAGTGACGTTGATAGACTGGTGGAGGCGGTTAGGACGGTAGTGAAAGTTGAAGATACCTCATACTTCAAGGAAGCGGGAGGAAAATTCATCAGACCAACGTTACCAGAGTGCGATCGTCTAATATTTGACAGTTACGAATACTGGGCTTGTTACGTAAAGAATCTCGCTTCTAGCCTTTACCATACTAGCAGTACGTGTGCTATGGGTGATGTTGTGGATGATGAGTTCAAGGTGAAAGGTGTTCAAAACTTGAGAGTGGTAGATGCAAGTGTAACGCCTTCGGTACCCGGCACAGCAACGATTTTGCCAACAGTTGTGCTTGCAGAGAAGGCGTCTGATTTGATAAAAGAAGAATACGGAATGTCTGAGGGTTATAAAAACTTTCCCTGTGACAATGAAGATACTATAGATACTGAAAATGATAATAAATTAGATAATTAAAACAAAAGTAAATTGAAGAAAACTTGAACTTTAGTTTATTTTCGCTTTGTGTCGTCAGCATCAGAAGTTGCTAAGGTGTACAGAATGATACAATACACACAATACAATATTCTTTATCTACACCCATATTATAAATCCTCCATGATGCGTTTAAAAACCGCACGTTATGACCACCATAAAAATAGATTGTTTCGTTAGTAGTTAGAACAAATGTCTTATCTGTAACGATGTTATTATTATCAAATATTAAGCAAAAATTCGATATCATTATGAAAATCCGGGATTGGCCCCGCCCGCCGGCACGCGCCCCGCCGCCCGCGGGCACAATCGAGTTGGCCATGGCGATGTCGGTGCAATCCGTGCAATGGCAGTCATTCAATCATCATTTCGGGTTTATAATATGTGTGTAGACAAAGCGGTGTATGCAACTGTACGTAGTTAGGCCTTAAAACACTCGTGTGATGTTATTATGAAACCCACTTCGTTCGTTTCATAAAATCACACTCGTGTTTTAAGAACCCCTATTACGTAACAGTTACATAAACTATTATTGCACCAAAAATAAAAATTGTACAGTAATAAGTTTAGAATCTACATAGGTAGCAACAGGCGGTCTTATCGCTAAAAAGCGATCTCTACCAGACAACCTTCGCAATCTTCAATCTTCGATGATCTTCGCAAGCTCTTGTTTTATTAACACAAAGTCGTGTCAAGCTCATTTTGAACACTTCACTTAGCTACTTCTGCTGCTGAGTGTAGCGTGTTTTGTTGCGTTGTACAGTCGCCATCAGATATATCGGAGCGGCCAAGGTGGTCACAAATATCTGAACAACGCCTCTATTGTCAAGGCGATAAAGTGCTTGTTCAGATATTTTTGAGTACCCTGACCGCTCCGATATATTTGATGGAGACTGTATGTATTGGGTCGCATGTAATGCACATTAAATAAACAGATTATCTGAAAATTGGATGTTTACTTCTAATTCCTCTATTACCCAATTAACTATAAAAGGTGGTTTATGTTTAAGCGTGATTGTATCAATTATTTTAGTGACGAAGGTCTCAAGCAGTAGCAAGAAGTGATATTTGATGAAGTGGAACTGCTGATGATGATCAGAACGGAACTCTTAAACGCATAGTTCACGTTTGGCGATTTGGCATCATCGCTGTATTTGTTAAGCAAGTTATTTCATTGCATGGAATCTAAGAGTGCACCATCTACAATAATATCTCACCGGTCCCCCATAGAATTATTTTTCCTAAAAAATATTGCTTTTGTTTTTCTAGCAATCGCTGCTGTCGCGGAAGGCCGCTCATGAAAACGTGAGAATCAAACATAGGTACTTTTTTATAACGAGTTACTCACGTCATTTAAGTCGACTTTTTCTTGAAAAATTTACGAACGAGGAAAAATCGACCTAAATGACGTGAGTAACACGTTATAAAAATATGTTAAATTCTCACGAGAGTTTAGTAGTTAAAATAAAATAAAAATAAAATAAAAAATAAAATAAAATTATACCATTTGACTTTAATTCTACTTGCAAAACCTTATTTAAGAAACTACTCAAGCCCGAGATATGTGGAAGACCATCCTTTTAAGCAAAAGTAGACCTTTGACTTAAAAATAAAATAAATAAATAATAAGAAATAAAATGCCTAATGTCGGGATATAAATACAAAGAGATACAATAAGTAACAAACATTGTCATTGACAATCCGAGTCGCGTCTTTCCGACTGATAGATTTATGTATTTTATATATTATGTATATTTGTATAAATTTTGTATATTAATGATTCTATGTTGGATTGTTTTGTTTTAATTTTCTTTTTTTGCTATAAATAGCACCGCCCACAATCTCTCTGCTTTGCCCCAAGGTTGACTGGTACAGAATGCCCTATGGCATTAAGTCCGCCTTTTGTACTTTAAGTTGTTTCTTTTGTGCAATAACGTTTAAATAAATAAATAAATATATAAATAGATTCCATTTTACAGGTCACCGGCGATCCAGTGCGAATTATTAATTGAATTTATTATAATAACTATAACCGGCCTAGCCTAATCTACTTACGATAAATACAGACAAATATAAAAACAAACATTACTTCATCTGTATTTAAATCACCACGACGAACGACGACTAAAGACGTCGACTCTTCGTTTATCGAATCGTCTATTTGCATCACTCTCTTTCGTATATGCAAGAGCGATAGAGACGGGGCCAACGTATTGCTGATTCTCGAACTTGAGACCCTCTAATACCGACTATAAATTGTCACTGAAAATCCGACTCGTTCGTGCTTCCGACCGAGAGATTCCATTCGTGCGTCACCGAGAATATGGCGCAAATAAGTATATCAATTGAATTTGCGAGGAAATAAGATGACTCGACTTACTTTGGGAAGTTCACAGGGTTCACAGTTTGTGACACCTTCGGAAAATGTATTTGCTGGAAGGCGCTTACGTCGCACGTTGTCCAGATTCAATAGTGTATTTGAGCGACGAAGACGTAAGCGCCGGCCGCAATATGGTACATTTTCCAGAAAAAATTGCGCCTTGGTAATACAGATGTGGCTAAATGTTTTTGTCATATTAAATGTACAGTCCTGTACTGTACGAACCCGGATTGTTGAGCCACTTGCATTTGTTCGTAATTTATCCGTGTAATAAGTAACTTACATCGGTTACTTATTAGCATACCCCGGGGTTTTCGGTGCGGGAATGTTATACACTTGCCAAATAACAGGTGAAAACTGTAAGAAACGATACTAATTTAACATTTCTAAGCACATTTGGTCCTAACTTCCAACGTTTAATTCATAGTTTGGTAATTACTTTACAATAAACAAAGTTATAAACACACGAAATCATTCCCGCACCGAAAACCCCGGGGTATGCTTATTAGTAACCGATGTAACTGACATTTGACAGCTGGTCGGTAACATCGATTCATAACACGACTAAATTACGAACAATGGCAAGTAGCTCAATAATCCGGGTTCGTACATCGCAACTTACCTATACTAGTGTCATACGCGTGCAAATACTCCGACGTCATGAACTGGCCCACAAGGCTCGACTTGCCCACGCCCGGGGCGCCGAGTACCAACACTCGGTATGAACTGAGACCCGCAGAGGAGTCCCTGGGAACAAACATCATTTTTACAAGGTTTTATTTAACTAGTGTTTGTTAGTTAGTTTGTTGATTAGGTAGAATCTTGTAGGACAGATTTGAACCAGTTCCTGATGTCCGATTAAGCTGGTAATTTGAATGACTACAATATTTTGGTACCATCGAGCTGATGATGAAGATCAAAGGCGGTAGAACTCAGTGATTAAGTAATGGAAGCTTGCCAACAGACCGAGTGATGATAATAATTTAATTTATGATGATAATGTTGATATGAAATTATTAATGGTAGTGATGATGATGGTGATGGTGATGATGGTGGTGATGATGATGAAAATCACCTCGACGAAGCTAAGGAGCACGGTGCAGAGTCCCTATTAACGGCATTTGTGCTAAACGCACTGGAAGCCACAGAAGTCTTGACTCGCGACCTTCAAGACTGGGTGATGATGATTTAATTTATGATGATGATGATGATGATAATGATGATAAATCTTACCTTGAGGAAGCTAAGGAGCACGGCGCAGATGCCCTATTGACGGCCTCCGTGCTAGACGCACTGGAGGCCACAGAAGTGTTTGACCGCGATCTTCGAGACCGGAGAGAGTCCCCCCGGTTCACCACGCCTTTGCCTGTAACGACAATCGTATTAGTCAATTGTTCTAAGTTAATATTAAACACAATTAAGAAAATTATGTGATGTTAGTGGTTAGGTACTGCGAATGTCATCTCGCTAAATTGTTCTGAATCTATACTGTTTCTTGTTATACTTTTGTGTGTAATTTAGGTTTATCACGAATAAAACAATTGATTCTGATTCTGATTCTAAATGTGGTAGGGCACAGCCAGTGGCGTAGCTAGCATGGGTGTCACCCGGTGCGGATAACTATTAGTGTCACCTCAAAAAGACGGGGGGGGGGGAGGGGTTTTGCCGTATCTGGCGATTTAAAACACTGTTGTTGAAAGAGTCTGTCTGTGAAGAGAGTGTCCTGAGTCCACATGGGTGTCACCCCCCGCCCCCCCTAGCTATGCCACTGGGCACAGCTCAGTGAATGTCATCTCATTTAAATCTGGAGCTGAGCCTTACTTTACTTATCAGTTATACCAAAATTCATCCGTATCATAACACCCTTCTTCGACACCAATGTTGGACACGAAAGCTACTCGTGTCCTTTGCTGGGGCACTCCTAGCTGTGCATAAATTACGTCATCGATTTTTGACGATTTTGGACCCCCCCCCCCCCCCCCCAAAATCATCCAAAGATTATGCTTCGAATTGCCCTTTTTCCTCCTACGTTATGCTACCATCATCCGATGTCCAGACCCCCCCCCTATTTTGAAATGACGTAATTTATGAATAGCCCCTAGTCGACGACACTATTGGCCCGATAAGTATGGTAAATCCTCTTCGACGTCAGTGTTTAGCATGGAAACCACCCCTACCCTTTGCTGGGGCAGTCCCAGTAGTTGACACTCACAGCCCAGTAGTTGACACTACTTACCAGTTATACTAAAATGCCTCAGTCTGTAGTACTCCTCTTCCACTCCAGTGTTTGGCATGGAAGCCACTCTCGCCCTTTGCTGGGGCAGTCCCAGTAGTTGGCGCTCGCCCGTTCGGGATCTCGCCGCCTTAACCGACTGCGACCGGGCATGGTGCGGACTACCGTACCTGAAGAAAAAAAAAGTGTTTAAGATATAAAATAGTTTACGTCACTCTGGCCGGTAAGTGAGATTTGCCGCCCACGGGCGCAGCGGCAAATCTAACATCACACCCAGGTGACCCAGGAGAAGACGTAAAATTGTGTACGCACCACGGGCGGTAATATTTAAAGAAAGCCTCAGATCACTTGTTTATGGCCCTTCACCCTTCGGTTTGGGCCACAAATGAATGAATGAATGAATGAATGAATTAATGAATGAATGAATGAAAGTTTATTTGTATAAAAAAGGGTATAAATTGGTGTTACATGTTGGTTTCCACCATAATGCATGGCGTACAAATATTCTTAATAAACTAGTATATCCTATCTAATATTTTAAATCTATATATATGTACAATACTTTTCTTGTCAATACAATATAATACAAATCTACAAAAAAATAACAAAACAATATTAACAAGATAGTATGGAACTAAAATGCCCGCGATCTGAGCCGTTGAGAGGTGAGAGCAACAACTGTACTATACTTTTCTCAATAAATTATTTGTATTTGTTGTATTTGTTCTTTATTTTACCGCCCTAGTACGTAATGTACTATTTTCCACTCGTCAACTATAATGCTTGAATGCGGGTTTCCGCGATCGAGTTTTTCTCTAGATGGCGGCACCGTGGTGAGAGTTCTACCTGTCATAATCCACCAATCATGCTTAATCATCCGTTTTTAGGGTTCCGTAGCCAAAATGGCAAAAACGGAACCCTTATAGTTTCGCCATGTCCGTCCGTCCGTCCGTCCGTCCGCGGTCTAGCTCAGTGACCGTTAGCACTAGAAAGCTGAAATTTGGTTTGAATATGTGCATTAACCAAGCCGACAAAACGGTAGAATAAAAACGCGAAAAATATATTTTGTTAGGGTACCTCCCGTACACGTGAAGTGGGGGGCGAATTTTTTTTTCGTTCCAACCAAGTCGTGTCGGGTATAGTTGGATAGGTCTATAATTAGGGTCTTCTAAAACAGTTTTTGGATAAAACTAATACTCTCGGAAATAATAGCTCCGAAAGTGTAAAACAGGGCGTCCCCCCCCCATCTAACTTTTAAATCGTGGGTCTTAAAATTTTGAAAAAATTCATGAAACTGAGGCCTAATGAGTACCTTCAATGAAAACTATATTGAAATAAATCGGTTGAGCCGTTTTTGAGTTATCATCTTTAAAAAACCCATAGTGAAAGGACGTAAGTAAAAATGACGTAAGCGCCGCCAAATTTCCCGTAAGAAACGACCTTTTGAATTAATGGTCTCAGTTTACGGAACCCTACATTGAGCATGGCCCGACATGCTCTTGGCCGGTTTTTTTATATATATAAATGGCTTTCTCCCTTTGCACATGAGCAATGGGAATTCTGCCAATGACAAGTTGACGACGTTAATCACATTTTATTTATTAAATAAATATAGGCAACGTTGTTCGGTTTCAGCCTTGCTCTTTGTAAGGGTGATAGCTGTTCCTTACAAACAACACGTGGCGGCCATGCCAGGACAACTGTCCATTAAACTACAGAGAGTTTACACGCGTTTTGAGACTAATTCTTCATTAGCTGCACACTTTTATTAGATCACCGCATAATAAGCTATCAATATTACACACTGAACTACTTAAATGAGCAAAAAAAATAAAAAATGATCTCAAGACGTCCAAACTACCCTGCGTTACGAACAGAAGTCCCAATCATGCTTAATCATCCTTTTTTATTGGTGGAATTTGACAGTTGCTGTCAAAAATACCTCTCGTCACAGGGCCGCCACCTAGGATTCAGAAAACCGTCATTGAGATTTTGTAAACCGAACTACACTCGCAACATTTCGATGGAATTTTTATGGTCGCATATTTTAGCATCGCCAACGATGCTAAAATGGATTTTCATAATATCACGTTTGTGGAGGACATCCCGGAGTACCGGCAGAATCCGCCGGGATATTGAAGTTACTAAATTGTATAGAGGCAGCAGTTGTACGGCATTCACCGATCTCAATTATTACCGGCGTGCCTATTTTGAGCATCCGTAGAAATGCATTGTATACAATAGTGAAGTCTAACCATCACAGTTCATGAGATACAGCCTGTTGACAGACGGACAGATAGACAGATAGACATACTGATTTAAACTCACACGATTTTCACTCATTATGTTGACAAAAGCGGGATTTGATCGCGTACACTTACTTTTGTTATTTTGTTGACGTTTCGAGCGTAACGCTAGAAGTCGCAGGCAGAGTCTGCTGTAAGTTTTCGCGATTAAGTCCCGTTTTTGTCAAAATAATGATACAGACAGACACACAGATAGACGAGACAGACACACGGACGGACGTGTATGTTGTATGGGAGCCCCCTTTAATATTTATTTTATTTGTTTTTTAGTATTTGTTGTTATAGCGGCAACAGAAATACGTCATCTGTGAAAATTTCAACTGTCTACCTATCACGGTTCATGAGATACAGTCTGGGGACAGGCAGACAGACAGGCGGACAGCGGAGTCCGAGTAATAGGGTCCCGTTTTTTTACCCTTTTAGTACGGAACCCTAAAAATGGGTTCTAAATACAAAAGCGTAGTTCTAAGCCTTACACTTTTTATGGTGCGGTTTGCTAGCATTATAAATTATAAAACTGATATAATTTTAAACCTCTTCGCACTTCGTCGCTCCCTCCCCCCATGCTCCCCCCCCCCCCCAGGCTTTTACGCGCGGTTTCTGATATAAAGCCGCGATTATGTACTTCGTTTGACGCTATATTTACACAGTGTAAGTAATAAAAGCAGTACAGTAATATACTAAAAAACTGCCAATGATATTTAGGAACATATTATCATTGCTGATTGGTTCCTGATGTCGGCATGTCTGGTATCCAGCTATATCCAGTACGTAAACTCCTATCCGTCTATCCGATAACCGGCTAAACAGTAAATGAGAATGAGCACGCAAAGTGATAGATAGATGGCATTGCAATCATAAACAAGATCTTGTTGGTTATGCTTTGAATGTGTTAAATCCATAACCACTAACCTAATCTAAACCTCGAGTTACTGTCTTTAAAAAAGGCACCTATCACTACAATTGTGTTTTATTCTCAGTATAGGCTAACTAGACACCGCATACTGGCCGGCTATCCGTAGCATCTCTAGCTCAAGCTAGAATTTATAATGATGTGGAGTAATTTGATAGCACTTTAAGTACATTTTCACCTCAGCAGTTCGAACAAGCCTACTTTCCTCACTCCCTGGAGTGTCGAAAGTGCGACTTTCATCACTCCAGGGAGTGAAATTTTGTTTCTAGAAGCTTTTCGTCAAAATGATGATGCCTTTCATTCAATAATGTAAATAAATGTGTTTTTTAACTTTAATATGTTCTCACTACTGAGGTGAAAAGTTGTATGTGTCACACGAGAGGAAAGTTTTTTTACATCTCGTGTTCTTGAGATCAGAGACTCAAAATCCACACTCGCAAGAAAAACCAACTTTCCTCTCTTGTTGCACAAATAACTATTTCACAACTGCTTTGTATATCAGGAGCTTTCAAATCACTCCACTCAATTATGAATTTACCTAAATACAGTCTACTTAATTTTAGTATTTACGCGTAGTTGATGTTCTGGAGCCAATACTTACACTGTGTCAAAGTACGCCGTATGACGCGACCTCTTCATAACCAAATTTGAACCGTTAACTTTCTAAACATCGTATCTGAATCAACTGTACCATTGTAACCACAACTTTACTGGTACACAATAAAGTTCAATTTAGAATAACATTGTGTTAAGATGTACGTAGTACGGTGAAGTATTTGTTCATATTTGGAAGCAATTTGGATCTCAATTAACGGCTCTTTACAAGACAAGGACTAAATAATACCAGACTGACAATGTCTATACTATAATAAATCGCGTTCCTTCAAAATTTAGGTTATTTGTGTATCTCTGTTTTCGGTTTTAGGTAGCAGCGGCATTTATTGAATGGAAATTGAGTTATTTTTACATAGGTCGCTGAACAAAATGCATGGATCAGAGACTTAGGGCCCTTAGGGGTCCCACCAACTATCAGTCCGCCTAAAAAATTATACTAATATGGATAATTCTCAAGATTTTAGGTTTTTGTTTACTTTAATTACCTACATAAAATATATTTTAATAACATTTTAACATTTAAAACAATTATTTTCACTTAATAAATGTATACATGTGTTCCGCCGTATTGCACCCTAAAATCCGATCATTGGTTCTAAATGAAAAAACCCGGCCAAGAGCATGTCGGGCCATGCTCAGTGTAGGGTTCCGTAAACTGAGACCATTAATTCAAAAGGTCGTTTCTTACGGGAAATTTGGCGGCGCTTACGTCATTTTTACTTACGTCCTTTCACTATGGGTTTTTGAATGATAACTCAAAAACGGCTGAACCGATTTATTTCAATATAGTTTTCATTAAAGGTACTCATTAGGCCTCAGTTTCATGATTTTTTTCAAAATTTTAGGACCCACGATTCAAAAGTTAGATGGGGGGGGACGCCCTGTTTTAAACTTTCGTAGCTATTATTTTCGAAAATATTAGTTTTATCCAAAAACTGTTTTAGGAGACCCTAATTTTTTTTAAAAGACCTATCCAACGATACCCCACACAACTTGGTTGGAAAGAAAAAAAATTTAGCCCCCCACTTCACGTGTACGGGAGGTACCCTAACAAAATATATTTTTCGAGTTTTTATTCTACCGTTTTGTCGGCTTGGTTAATACACATATTCAAACCAAATTTCAGCTTTCTAGTGCTAACGGTCACTGAGCTAGACCGCGGACGGACGGACGGACGGACATGGCGAAACTATAAGGGTTCCGTTTTTGCCATTTTGGCTACGGAACCCTAAAAATGCAGATGGCGAGACAATCGCAAAGAAAAAACATCATGTTGGTTATAGTTTTGGGAAAGTCAAATCCATACAGTCTATGGTACAGACACTCTAGACCTAATGGCGTCTACAATCGGCGCAATTTTCATACAAAACTCGAGCGCGATTTCGAGACATTGCCGTCTAGGTAGATATAGTTTGGCCAGAGTTTGTTCCACTTCAAGCATAGACAGGGAGAATCATACTGTCTTTTTCTAATGCTAGTACTCTCACTACTAAAAAATGGATGAGTATAGCATGTTACTCTGACTGTTACTGCGCTCTTGGTTTGCCAGACTATACAACGAAATCATTCGATGGATCAAAAAACGCAGGTGACTAGTAGCTTACGTTTGTAGAGGCCTTAAACGTCAACATCAGTAATGGTTCCACAATGGCGCCTCAGAAGCACCATTTAATCTGTGTTTTTTATCCTCATTATGGGAACGTATTTTTTAGACATTGTCAGTCCAGGTTTAATTAGTCCCTGTATCAAAGCTTTGCGGCAATTTGGTGGATATATTAATACACTTGCACGATCGATCAAAGGGTAAAAGTGGTTTTAAACTTAATGTATACAGGGTGGAAGAAAATGGTCTTTAATCCCATAATTTAGAGGTGTTTGAGCATCTTAATTGAGTGGTTTGTTTTTAGGGTTCCGCACCCAAAGGGTAAAAACGAGGCCTTATAACTAAGATTTCGCTGTCCGTATGTCTGTTTGTCTGTCTGTCTGTCTGTCTGTCACCAGGCTGTGTCGGCAGGTCAAATTATTCCTCAATTACTCTTTAAAATTATAATTTAAAATTAACTCTATAAAATTTATTTTAGGCAAGCCGGGGTGCTTAATTTTGCTTTAAATTTCGTCATGAGCTGTAGGAAAACTGTTCAGGCGCCTGAAACTTAAGCAAGCCGACGGGAATCGTGTTCTATGGACGCCGCCTCTGAAACCCTGACACGCGAGTCTAAGCTGCGAGATTGATGGACAATAACGAAATGAGCAAACAAAGGTTTTGCTTCGTAATTCGTCTGGATTATGATATAATGTTTTATTAGGGTAATCGCTTTAAAAGCAGATTAAGGGACTAGCATTAGCATATTATATTAATGTATGGCTTAAAATTATATGCTTGTAAAATACAATTTTGAATTACGAGGTATACAGTATGTAAATTTAACAACTTTCACTATGGAACCTACCCCGAAATCGCGTTTTTTTTTGCCAGCCTCATACATTTTGTCGCATGGGTGTCGACATTTTGTATGAGGAAGCCAAATTTTTTTTTGAGATTTAGGGGTTACCTCCATAGTGAAACGTGTTCAGTAAGACCTATGTAAACCACCGTTAAAAGCTTCGCTCGTATAAAATTTACACACTGTATATGGATAATATAAAGAAGATGCATAATATTTGTTAGATTCGATTTGATTTCATCTGTTAATAATTAGATTTATTATATATACTAGCTGTACCCGCGCGGCTTCGCCCGCGTGCATTGCAGTAGGCTCTGTCACTTTTCGTTACACTCATCCCTCAACAGTCCACTGCTAAACGCTTTCTACATATCAAATTTCATAAAGTCAGTTATAACTTCGACATCCCAAAAGATCGACCGAAAGCGTCTGCGGCAGAGAACCATGTGAGCGGGAAGATCTGAAGAGCTAAAAGCAGAGCTCTCTCTGTAGAGTCGAACGTCCGAAGCATCTCAGTAGAAAATGCAGCAGGAGGTCAGAGATCGAACACAAATTAATGACTAAGTCTAAAAAGTAAACCGGAGGGCGGAAAGACCAATGTAAGGAGATATCGAACACAACTTGATGTTAAAGTGTACGCGAAATGGCCCTCGAGCCGCCTTTCACATAGTTAATTCTATCAAAACTGTTATTGCTTCCGTCTTAAATATGCAACTTAATCATTTTTGGTATTAATAGTGGTCAACTCTATCTACATCTTAAATATTCAACCTCACCATTTTTTGGTAAAAATAGCAATGGTACGGTGTGTTTATCTTTTTGCGTGGGCTCCACCCCCCGAGCCGCCTTTTACCGCCTGCCACGTGCAAATCTATGTCAAACTCTTGCTCCCATCTTGAACTTTCAACCTTACCATGGCAATTTTTGGTATCATAAGCAATAGAACGGGGTTTTTTTATTCGGGGAGCTCCGCCCCCTGAGCCTCCCTTTCTTTGGCGCCCGTCACAACTCTTTTTCTTGGTAAACTTTATCAAAACTCTTTTTCTCCCATCTCAAATGTTCGACGTAACAATTTTTGGTATAATAAGCAGTACTATGGTGTGTTTTTTCTTTATGCGGGGGGCTCCGCCCCCGAGCCCCCCTTTTTTCCCCGCCCATCACGTGATTGACTCTATCAAAACTCTTATTCTTCCATCTTAAATGTTCAACGTAACTATTTTTGGTATAATTATCTATAGTATGGTGTATTTTTTTCTTTTTGCGGGGGGCTCCGCCCCTAGAGCCCCCCTTTTTTCCCGCCCGTCACGTGGTTAACTCTATCAAAACTTTTCTTCTCACATCTCAAATGTTCAACGTAACAATTTTTGGTATAATTATCTATATTCGTAGTATGGTGTGTTCAATCCCCCCTTTTTTGCAGCCCATCGCGCGGTAAACTCTATCAAAAATCTTTTTCTCCCATCTCAGATGTTCGACGTCACAATTTTGGCATAATTATCTATAGTATGGTGTATTTTCTTCTTTTTGCGGGGGGCTCCGCCCCCCGAGCCCCCCTTCTTTAGGGGCCCATCACGCGGTAAACCCTATCAAAAATCTTTTTCTCCTATATCAAATGTTCGACGTAACAATTTTTGGTATAATAAACGGTGTGTTTTTTCTTTATGCAGGGGGCTCCGCCCCCCGAGCCCCCCTTTTCTTCCCGCCCATCACGTGGTTACGTCTATCGAAACTCTTCTTCTCCCATCTTAAATGTTCAACGTAACTAATTTTGGTTTGTGGTATTTTTTCCTTTTTGCGGGGGGCTCTGCCCCCCGAGCCCCCCTTCTTTTACGGCCCATCGTGCGGTAAACTCTATCAAAAATCTTTTTCTCTTATAAAAAATGTTCGGCGTAGCAATTTTTGGTATTAAAAGCAGTACTACGGTGTATTTTTTCTTAATGCGGGGGGCTCCGCCCCCCGAGCCCCCCTTTTTCCCCGCCCATCACGTGGTTGACTCTATCAAAACTCTTATTCTCCCATCTTAAATGTTCAACGTGACTATTTTTGGTATAATTATCTATAGTATGGTGTATTTTTTTCTTTTTGCGGGCGGCTCCGCCCCCCAAGCCCCTCTCTTTTTACAACCTATGGCGCGGTAAACTCTATCAAAATTCTTTTTCTCCTATCTCAAATGTTCGACGTAACAATTTTTGGTATAATAAGCAGTACTACGGTGTGTTTTTCTTAATGCGGGGGGCTCCGCCCCCCGAGGCCCCCTTTTTTCCCCGCCCATCATGTGGTTGACTCTATCAAAACTCTTATTCTCCCATCTTAAATGTTTAACGTAACTATTTTTGGTATAATTATCTATACTATGGTGTGTTTTTTTCTTTTTGCGGGGGGCTCCGCCCCCCGAGCCCCCCTCTTTTTACAGCCTGTGGCGCGGTAAACTCTATCAAAATTCTTTTTCTCCTATCTCAAATGTTCGACGTAACAATTTTTGGTATAATAAGCAGTACTACGGTGTGTTTTTCTTAAAGCGGGGGGCTCCGCCCCCCGAGCCCCCCTTTTTCCCCCGCCCATCACGTGGTTGACTCTATCAAAACTCTTCTTCTCCCATCTTAAATGTTTAACGTAACTATTTTTGGTATAATTATCTATAGTATGGTATTTTTTTTCTTTTTGCGGGGGGCTCCGCCCCCCGAGCCCCCCGTCTTTTACGGCCCATCGCGCGGTAAATTCTATCAAACATCTTTTTCTCTTATCTCAAATGTTCGGCGTAGCAATTTTTGGTATAAAAAGCAGTACTACGGTGTATTTTTTCTTAATGCGGGGGGCTCCGCCCCCCGAGCCCCCCTTTTTCCCCGCCCATCACGTGGTTGCCTCTATCAAAACTCTTATTTTCCCATTTTAAATGTTCAACGTAACTATTTTTGGTATAATTATCTATACTATGGTATATTTTTTCTTTTTGCGGGGGGCTCCGCCCCCCGAGCCCCCCTCTTTTTACAGCCTGTGGCGCGGTAAACTCTATCAAAATTCTTTTTCTTCTATCTCAAATGTTCGACCTAACAAAGAACTAAAAAAGAGGTAAAGGCATAGGTTCCCATTATACTCATAGCATAGATAGTACCTACCTACTATAGCCATCTAGGGATATCTCTGCGAACTCGTGTTGCATTTAGTTTGCACCTAAACTACATATGTAGTGGTCAGATTTTGCGCAAAGAGGACTCGGTAGTAACAAAGTTCTGCGAGAGATAGCGTTACCTAATCGTATAGCCAAAGACATGTCTAGATACCCGTTTTGATGGTACGTATTTTTTACTTTTCCACTATATTTAACCAGTATATTATTATTTAACACATTTATTTATTTATACGAATGAATATGAACTAACCGAAAGTAGTTAAACAAATATCAATTTGCTGCTTGAGCTTAACACCCATATTCATTTCACATACAAAGTTTAAACCCCCCTTAAAGCCCCTTAAATCCAAAAAGTTCGTATTTTTTATAGCCTATGTCCTGACCAGAGGTCTGTTGAACCTGCTAGTGAAGTTTTTATCGAAATCGGTTCAGGCGTTTTGACGCCAACTCTCCCCATCCAAACAGACAAACAGACAAACAGACAAACAGACAAAAATTCTAAAAATCGTCGAAACGTGTTCTGTTATCGATTCTAAGACCTACTAACTTATTTTTTTACTAATATCTCCAATGTACAGATTTTCGACCCTCTTCAGCTTTATTATATGTATAGATAGATTATTAACCCCCGCCCCACAAAATAGGGGGGTTATATGTTTGACAGCTATGTGTATCTAAATACAGGATGTAACAAAAATACTGGTGATCCGTTTAAGGGCTTAATTGGTACCGTATTGCGAGTAAGAAAAAGTAGGAACAAAAATTTATAACAAGACCCCAAAGAGATTTTTTTTCTCCTTCTAGCTCCATAACCACTTGTTCGATCCTGCTCATATACGAACTTACAAATTTTATGTATCTCTGCTACAGCCCCAAGAAATTTCATAAAGATCAGAACAACGTTACTAATGTTATCGTCGGACAAACTATCGAAATCAAAAAGCCATCCAAATGCCGAGACGTCCCAGTAGCCAGGTGACAGTTGGGTCTGGAGTTGTTTGTAAGAACTCACTTCGGTTACGCTCTGCGAGTTCGATTACTTCGAATTAAATGGCAATTTTTATGTTCAGCTTTTCCTAGGGTCTTCCTCATCGTGTTTTTATATTCTACACTTAGTTTCACTAAACTCTAAAGCTGCGTTTCCAACAGAGATGAGCGGCCGTTCCTCGATTCGGACAAGCCACGCCCATCCGTAAGAGACACGTTTATGGCTCCCGTGCACGGAAGAAAGAGATGCAGCGCTCTTAAGGATCAGACTTTTTGACTAAACTACGATAAATAAGCGAATCTATAAAGTTTTGTCTAATTTTGTTTCTGTGACTTTTTAGATAAACCAGAATACCATATTTTTACTTAGTTATATTGCTTAATCTCTTATAGTTTACGTAAGCTAAAAAAAATGAGGGGAAAAAGGACCCAACTTCGGATTTTTTTTCTATCGAGGCAACTTTCAGCAATCGTGTTTCGGCTTGTGCCATAAACAAGAGTATATAGTCTAATAATATATATTCTAAAATAAATTCAGTCCCTTTTCCCGTTTAGTCACTAGAGCGTTTGAAAAAACCTATAATTTTTCAAAGTAGCCCCTTAAGTACCAATCCTAGAGCTGCGTTGTGCGATGATAAACAAATGAAGTGATTCTATTGGTACCACAGATAACCTCAACCATTAGATAGATCATAAGTACAGTCACGCTCCGTGATTGTTGAGCCATTTAGGGTTCTAACTAAATTGGACCTTCCATAGCGCACGGAGCGTGACTGTACAACTCGGGGTCACCACGCATCTGTGCTCCCGTACTAATTTTGTATGAGAGCGCGACCGCTTATTTCAATTGAGTTAACGTTTTTGATCATTACTCATGTGAATTGAAAATATCCACAAAAATCAAGTTACAGGAGTGAACCTCAATTATTATACTACAAATTGGTGTATAATACTACTGAGATGTGCTGTTCGAATCGTACAAAATCTATTATATATACATATAATAAAGTTGAAGAGGGTCGAAAGTCTGTACATGGATGATATTAGAAAAAAAATTGGCTGGGGATACTTAGAATCGATAACAGAACACGTTCCAACAGTTTTTAGAATTTTTGTCTATTTGTCTGTTTATCTGTTTGTCGCTGGAAATAGTTTGAGCTCTGGGGAAGGATATAGAATAATGATATCCAGAAGTCATTCCTTAAGGGGAGATTACTAATTCCACGCAGACGAAGTCGCGGGCAAAAGCTAGTTTACGAATCAAATTGCGCTGATGTGTGGTGACCTCGTGCTCCCTGTAAAAGCTTAATGATGAGGTGTCTGTGTAGTCTGTGAGTTACACCTACACGAGCTATTTAGGTTACTCGTGCCTTAGATTTATTTTCAGACTTCAGAAGACATTATTTCCAGATACTGAGATTTTAGGTAGGTTAGTCATGCGAATATTTACAATAGGTATTATTTAGGCTTTATAATGGCCTATTTTTAGTGGTGGTACTGCTTACAATTGTTTTATGAATGCCATAAAAGGTCAGATAGCGTTTTATACTGCTAAAAGAATACCTAGAGACATCTACTAGAAACTTAACTGTACTATCTTAACGTCTTAGACCCCGTTCCCGCTTGTCCGATGTCGGGCCCGGATTTTAATCGGGTGTGGGCGCCTCATACAAAATTGTGTCGTGCAAGTGGGAACAGTTTCATATAAAATGTGCTGTCCAATCGGGTGTTCCAGTGATCATCCGATTAAAATCCTGACATCCGACAAGTGGGGACAGGGTGTTATACGGAGAGACATACCGGCTGGTTCCTGTAATAGGAGCAATAAATTAAAACGTATATTCTACTCCTCAAACCAGACCACGTTTGTTCAGCAACTTTTAAAAATAACTTATGGTTTGATTTTAGGATACTTTAAAGTTTTTCCGGACACGCAATGTATTCCGAAATTGATTATGTCTGTAGGGTGACAAGCAATGTCAAATAGACTGATTTTAACGTACATTGAAAATACTATTTAGTTTGTAAGAAAAAGAAGCAAAATACATATCTTTAAAAAGTTGTTGAACAAAAGTTTTGTTGTTTGAGGAGTAGAATCTACAATTTAATTTATTGCTCGTATTACAGGAAACACCCTGTATAGCAATTCAATCTTCCATACTCAATATTTTTTTGCAATCAGCAGGAAGAAAGTTCATCACGGGGAATCGACATTCTTTAACTTGGCGATAGCACTACCGTGCCCCTTATCCAGAGTGACAGCTCTCATAAAAAGTGATAAACGCTACACAAGGCAGCGAGCCGAAAATATCTTTATCTTTTATTATCTTTTAAACGCGTTTCCTTTTATCTTTCATCTTAGAAAAGGCAGAAAAATATTTTTTTGCTTAATAGGGGGTTGAATAAAAAGGGTAGAGCTTTTGAAAAGGTTTGTAATTTTGCAATGGATTTTATTTAAAGAAATGTTTTCAGATAAACGTTGTTCACTGTAAAGTCGCCGTCAGATATATCGGAGCGGCCAAGGTGGTCACAAATATCTGAACAACGCCTCTATTGTCATGGCGATAAAGTGCATGTTCAGATATTTATGAGTACCTTGGCTGCTCCGATATATTTGATGGCGACTGTACAGTCGCCGTCAGATATATCGGAGCGGCCAAGCTGGTTCCAAATATCTGAGCAACGCCTTCATTGTCAAGGCGATAAGGTGCTTGTTCAGATATTTTTGAGTACCGTGGCCGCTCCGATATATTTGATCGTGATTGTACAAGCAGTAATGAGATACAGTCGCCATCAAATACAGCCTTGGCCAGAAGTGTTGAGCACCAATGCAATTTTCATACAAAACTGGAAAGTTTAGTCCATCGTTTCCATCTTTGTTTAAGTTATTTTGTCAATTAATTTAAACTAATAGGCATGTTTTGTTGAAGTTAGTAGTAACTGCATAGAATATTTGCAATATGTCGCACCGACTTAAATTTTCATTTTTGGTACCTTCTGTTTTCATATTTTTTAAGTACCTTGAAAGTGTTATTAAGTGAAGTTTTCTATATTTATAAATAAAATATAACATTTACCGTTACTGTACATTGTTAGGATAGGGAAATAATGCTTAACATGAAAATTGTAAACAAAAAACACCTATGCTCAACACTTCTGGCCAAGGCTGTATATCGGAGCGGTGCTAAAAATATCTGACCATGCGCTTTATTGCCTGGACAATAGATGCCCCCTGCTTTGCTGCGTGGCCCCGGCTTTAGAATAGTGCCACCCCGTCTCTTTCCGCGGGTGTCGTAAGAGGCGACTAAGGGATAAGGGATAAGGGAACCTCTGATCCCTGCTGCTCGTGAGAACGCTGTGGTGATTTATTTAATTAATAGTCACCCGCATGGCGGCGATGCGGTTCGCTACCCATCACGTCTCGTTCTTCACGAGTGCGAGAAGTGGCTCACGGAGAGCCGTTTTGCTGCATTGATCGTAGCAAATGGAGATCCGTGATCTCTGCCTACCCCTTTTGGGATATAGGCATGATTGTATGTATGTATGTATGTACAATAGAGGCGTGGTTCAGATATTTGTGACCACCATGGCCGCTCCAATATATCTGATACCGACTGTACACCTAATTGTTTGAAATGTGGTGTGTAAGCGGGCTTTAAAAAAGCATGACCAGCAGAACATGAACAATGACCAGTATTTATGAGACAGGGGTTCTAACGTAACATCGTTTATTGTTTCACGTTTGTGGCACAGACGTGTGCAAAACATTCAGCAATATGTAATAGTACATTACGTACCTAGGGCGGTAAAGAAGGGCTCAGATCGCGGGCATTTGTGGCCCGAACCGAAGGTAAAGGCCATAAACAAGCGATCTGAGGCCTTCCTACCGCCCGTGGTGCATACATAATTTTACGTCTTCTCCTGGGTGTGAAGTGAGATTTGCCGCTGCGCCCTAGGGCGGTAAATCTTACTTAGTGCTCAGAGTGAAGTAAAACATAGTAAATATTACGGTTAAACTCACGTTATTTGTGATAGATAGCATCTCGCTTTATATTGAAAGGTCAACAACTCGCATGAGACATCTCTGAAGCTACAGGCGTCTATAGGCTACGGTAGATTTTTAATTTTAAACTCCGTCATTCCATATACAGGTTGTTTTTTCAATAACTAGCCATATTGTGAGAGGTATTTTTATTATGGGATCAACCCCAAAATCCCAGAAAAAATGTTGGCCTCCTCATAGAAAAATTCAACGTCTGATCGGCTTTGAAAAAAATTTGCGATTTCGGAGTTGGTCCTACAGTAAAAGTTGTCCAGTATGACATATCAAATCACCTCGCAAAATATGGCTAGTCAAACTCGCAGAGCATAAGCGCAGTGAGTTCTTACAAACAACTCCAGACCGAACTGTCACCTGGCTACTGGGACGTCTCGGCATTTGGATGGCTTTTTGATTTCGATAGTTTGTCCGACGATAATTTTGGTAATATAAAAGTCTCGGTAGAGAGTACCATTTTGTACCTTTTGGAGTTGAAACTCTAGGTCCATGGGGTCCCAGCGCACACAAGTTTTTTGCAGATATCGCAAAAGCGTCTGGTTGATGTAACTGGTGACCGAAGAGCTGGCGGTTTCCTCGCACAGCGTATCAGCATTGCGATACAACGAGGAAATGCCGCCAGCATCCTTGGTACAATGCCGCAAGGGCCTAGTTTAGATTTGAGCTAGTTATTAATTTAGTTTAGTATTTGTACTGTAGTACCTCTGTATATTTAGTTATGTAAATAAATGTTTTTCTCAATAAAAAAAAATAAAAAAAATTTAGTAACGTTTTTCTGATCTTTATGAAATTTCTTGGGGCTGTAGCAGAGATACATAAAATTTGTAAGTTCGTATATGAGCAGCATCGATCAAGTGGTTATGGAGCTAGAAGGAGAAAAAAAATCCTCCTAAGGGTCTTGTTATATTGGTCAACTCGTTTGCAAGGAAAACGCGAGTTCTCAGTTCGAGGAGGACTAACTAGTTATTGAAAAAATAACCTGTTTGACAGTCATTTAGTCAACAAGTAGACGATGTCTATCGGCACGGAGATTGTAAGCCCCGAATACCCATAAAATATGGAAATCATTTTCATCTCGACAGTAATATATTTGTCCCGGCCCGTAATCCATCTACGGTAAGCGTAGCGTAATATACTCTGTGTTGCCACATAATAACCTAATCTGTATAATTTACGAGGTCATCCGTCAGCAAAGATTATACAGGGTGGATTTTCTTTTTGGGTCAGTGAGGGCAGTTAGCAGATCCCGTAGACACTTTAGTCATACTGATAAACGGTTAGCCCCAAGGTTAAAAAACTGAATTTTGGCACCTTTAAACCAAGATGGCGGCCAACGCTCCCCCCCTCAAAGTCTAAAATCTAGATTTTGAATAACCACCTTATAGCCTACCAATACCCGTTAATAGTATTTTGAGCAACAGTCACATAATAAGGGTTCTTAATTTTTGAGGGTCGAAGTTACAAAATGAGGCGAAGCCGAATTTTGTAAAAACAGACCCGAGAATTTTAAGACCTAATTATGTATCGTTGCACACAATCGTTTTTCTATGAGTGCTAGGCAAGCCGGTAAGGATTGAGTTCGACGAATGACCTGCTGCCTCTATACTCGGATTGTGCCGGCGCCCCCCTTGCTGTCTACAGCGGCGGGTGGCGGCGGTGCGGGGCCCGCCCCGGCAACAGACCCATTATATCCCTAAGAATCGACTTTTGAATCATCTTATGACAACGTTCATAAAGTATATGCTTTGAATTTACATGCCAGTCATTTTATTGGCAAATTAGAATGCAGGAGTAGAAAAAACATTTTCCACACCATCTTTTGTAAGGCTATGTATGGAGATGATTCTCTGATGATTGGATTATATATGTAAAGTAAAGTATACCTAAAACTGGGACGCGTAGAACAATAATAATAATTTTAAACAAAAAAAGGACCGCCTTCGCTTAGGATCCGCTACTCCAAGAGGAAGTGGCTGAGTTGCTGTAAAAAAAAGGGAAATCACTATAGGTGTGCCTATAATAGTTGAAGAGTTCCCTTGATTTCTCCAGAATCCCATCATCAGACCCCGACTTGGTGCCAACGGGACCATCTAGGAGTTATACCCGTTCGATTAAAAAAAATTTTTGGAAATCGGTTATGATTCACGAAGATATCGAGTATTATACATACAAAAAAAATTATGATGATAAAAAAAGTCGAATTGAGAACCTCCTCCTTTTTTGAAGTTGGTTAAAAAGATGGATGCCTTTGCCAAACAGGGGTTACTCTTGGCACTTAAAAACAATAAATAAATACCTCCGGCACTTGGCACGTACTCTACTCTACGCAATGAAATAATTCCAAGATTAAGTCTTGTGTTCGTCACTTCGGGAATAAATTGGCGAATATTCTTTATTTTCGACTTCAAATATATGAGTATTGCGTTACTGACGTAATTACTTGTCAGTTACATTCTTGCCTCAATAAAGAGCGTTAGCTTATTTGATGTGAAATAAAAAATATTTTTATATTTTATTCTGAAGACCTCAATCAGTTCTGATATAAGATATCATCTAGTTTGGTTTTGAGTTGTTATGAACTCTGTGACACTTTTGAATGACAGGTTTATTTTCTAAGAACACCTCAATTTTTCAACCGACTTCGATGACGTGGTTCTCAATTCGTCGGGATCGGGATATAATAATAGACTATCGTAAGATGGTCTGATTGATGTAACTGGTGACCGAAGAGCTGGCGGTTTCCTCGCACAGCGTATCAGCATTGCGATACAACGAGGAAATGCCGCCAGCATCCTTGGTACACTGCCGCAAGGGCCTAGTTTAGATTTGAGCTAGTTATTAATTTAGTTTAGTATTTGTACTGTAGTACCTCTGTATATTTAGTTATGTAAATAAATGTTTTATTTTAGACTATCGTTGTTAACTTTATTTCTATATTAGTAAGTAGTCCGCCTCGAACTAAGACCTCGCGATTTACTTGCTATTAAACCACAGCCAAATAACACTAGACCCTACTCATACTGTTGTGTTCCTGCTGGAGAGTAAGGTTGCCAAAGAGCTCAAAGAGGACCCAGTGTGTTGACGACGAAGGACCTCTCTTGTTCCTTTAGCCGTCAACACAGTGAATCCTCCTGTTTTAAAGGGTCGGCAACGCGCATGTGACACCTCTGGAGTTGCAGGCGTCCATAGGCTACGGTAGCTGCTTTGCCACCGTCATTGTATAAAAAAAAATGAATTGACAAACATAACAAGACCCTTATGAAGATCGTTTTTCGCCTTATAGCTGCATTAACCCTTGATCGAACCTGCTCATACAGGGTGTAACAAAAATACTGGTGATCCGTTTAAGGGCATAATTGGTATCGTATTGCGAGTAGGAAAAAGTAGAAGAAAAATTTTAATTTTATGGGGCGAGCCGTCCCAGCTGGCCAACCCTCCATACAAAACCAAAAAATTTTTTCGCGAGAAAATTATTTTTTCTTAGTTTTACACAATAAGAATACGATACCAATTATGCCCTTAAAAGGA
Organism: Pammene fasciana; assembly: GCA_911728535.1. Lineage (NCBI taxonomy): Eukaryota > Metazoa > Arthropoda > Insecta > Lepidoptera > Tortricidae > Pammene > Pammene fasciana. The sequence continues at coordinate 9,956,275 of OU452294.1, read as the reverse complement.
TCACCAGTATTTTTGTTACACCTTGTATACGGACTCTCAAATTATATGTAGGTATCTCTGCTACAACCCCAACCAATTTCAAAAAGATCAGAAAAACGTTAATAAAGTTATCGCGGAAGAAACGCTCAAAATCAAAAAGTTCGATAATTTCAAATAACTTACCTCTTATCAAACTCATGTGTGTCCTCGTTATTAAAATGACTGGTCACATCCAGCAGCTGCTGTATATGGTCGCTGCAGACGCGACTCTTGCGCCGACAGTCGTCTCCTTCCCGCACGAGGATGGTCGCGCAGCCGCCGTAGTCGAGGGAGAGGGACGGCTGCTGGACGACGATGGTGGTGCGACCTGCGGGCACGCTGGCGGCGTCTAGCGGGTTCGCTGTCACGTGGACTTGGGCCGCTGGCAAGAAAAAAATTGTTACATATTTACTTTTTCTACACCTGCATTCTAATTTGCCTATAAGATGACTGACAGGTATATTTGACAGGTATACTTTATAAACGTTGTCATAAGATGATTCAAAAGGGTGTTCTTAGGAATATAATAACACTGTTGCCGGTGCGGGCCCTGCGCCGCCACCCGCCGCTGTAGACAGTGGGGGCGCCGGCACAATCCGCCGGGAGATTGAAGATACTCAATTGTATAGAGGCAGCATGTCATTCGTCGAACTTAATCCTTACCGGCTTGCCTATTTTAAGCACTCATAGAAAAACTATTGTGTAGAACGGTACATAATTAGGTCTTAATATTCTCGGGTCTGTTTTTATAAAATTCGGCTTCGCCTCATTTTGTAACTTCGACCCTACAAAATACTATAGTTTAATAAGAACAAAGGTTTGTATCGTCCTAACCTAACCATGTTCGTTCTAGGCCGTATAAACCAGGAAAAAATCGTTGGTCAGCGCGTCAGAGGCGATAAATTGTGAACTGTTTAAGGTCAGCTGCCGCTCCTTTGGTGGGTTTAGGAAAGGCAGTCATTTAATAAATTAAAAAAAATGGTTAGCGCGTCCTGACTGATACTGTCTGATTAAGATAATACGCTATTATAAATACATAATTATTTTAAACAAAAAAGAATCGACTTCTCTTAGCCTCTAGGTACCTTTCCAAAAGACAATGCGAGCTACTGTAAAAATACTCAAATCACTATAGATGTGCCTATAATAGTTGAAGAGTTCCCTCGATTTCTCCAGGATCCCATCACCAGATCCTGACCTGATGACCAATGGCACCAACTGTGAAGTATACTCTATCAAGCAAAAGAAGAATTTTTCAAATCGGTCCAGCCGTCCTCAAATCCGTGAACATATCGGGTGTTCCAGAAAGTATAAGCACGTCTTTGCAGTGCGGCCTTTTTGTTTTTTGATACTGGCTGAAAATAAAAATAAATATGGAATTGTCAGTCGTTTCATTACCAGTGCATATTTGCATTGTACGTAAATATTTTGTGCAAAATACTCAAAATGCGGGGCATTTCTCCAGAAAGGCGAAAACAGATTGTGCACAAATGGTGTACGATACCCAACATCACTTTAAAAGCGTTGGCGATTTCTGATTTCTGAAGGAGTTAGCATCGGAGCCGTACGTACAGTGGTACAGCTATTAAAAAGTATGGTAATGATTTCACCTTTTATGATGCACCTAAAAGTGGCCGAAAAAAGGGGCCTGTGGACCGAAATCTGGACCGTAAGATTGCACAGGTGTTTAGCAGAAAAAAAGATTTGTCCGTTAGGGATGTGGCCAAAAAACTAAAAACATCGGTTAGTAATGTCCAACGTGCCAAGGCAAGAATCGGTTTGAAGACCTTTAAGAAGCAGAAATAACCAAAGCGGAGCACTAAACAGGCCGCATGCGTAAAACCAAGGTCGAGAAAATTTTATGATAGCCTTTTGTGCCGAAAATCTGCATGTGTTATTATGGATGATGAAACCTACATCAAATTCGACTATAAAATGCTTCCAGGTGACCAGTTTTACACTGTACGCAAAAATCAGGAAGTCGATAATGCCGAAAAATCTATTTTCATCGAAAAATTCAGCAAAAAAGCCATGGTTTGGCAGGCAATCTGCGAGTGCGGGAAGTTGTCCAAGCCATTCGTCACCACACAAACAATGAAAGCCGATACCTACATCAAGGAGTGCTAGAATCGCCGCTTATTGCCTATGATCCGTGAACATGATGGTCCCGTTTTATTTTGGCCAGATTTGGCATCGGTGCACTTCTCCAAGGCTACGTTATCGTGGTATAAAGACAACCGAGTCGATTATGTGCCTAAGGAAATGAATCCGCCGAACTGCCCGGAAGCCAGGCCAATCGAGACTTTTTGGGCTCTGACTAAGGTATATCTCCGAAAAAACACCAAGCCTGCAGATTCCATAGGCGCTTTCAAGAGAAACTGGTCGAAAGCCTCTAAAGTCATCGGAAATAAATGTGTGTTGAAGCTTATGTCGACCGTTCGATCCAAGGTGCGATCTTTGGCTTACAACTGACGTTGTCCAAAATATGGTACCTGTATTTGTTACGAAATAAGTTGAAATTTTGTATTAACCAATAAATCACTTGAAATTTACAAAAAATAGTTATTATTTATCATTTAGGTCTTGTGCTTAAACTTTCTGGAACACCCGATACATAAAAAAAAAAGATTCCGACGAATTGTCGAGAACCTCCGTCTTCGAAATCTAGAAGTCAGAAAAGCATCAGCCTCGTATCTCAACTAACCTGTAGATTGTCTTCTAGAAGACGGCGGCGGCACAGAATGCTGATGCGCCGACGACCTTCTCCGGGCTGTCGTGAACACCTCCGTCCCCTCCAACTGTCTCCTCAACTTCGCCACATCATCCTTATAATAATCCTTATCCTTCTTCTTCCTCGCTTCGCTCCCTCTCCTTTTATCCACCTCAAATCTCTCACTCCCTCTCCTTTTTTCCACCTCAAATCTCTCACACCCTCTCTTTTTTTCTGGCTCGAATCTTTCGCTGGCTCTTCTTTTTTCTGGTTCAAATTTGAAATGGGTTTCGTATTTTGTCTGATTGCCTTTGGGGCTTTTCGGCGTTTCCATTTTGGCGTCGTATGGTATTTGTATGGATGTGGAAGGTGCGCTTTCTTGAACTGTGGTCTTGTTCCTCTTTTCTGTTCTTGGTTTCCGTTCTTCTTTTTTGGGTTCTGTAATGAAGTGCACTGTTTTAATATGAGTTTTCATTTTACATTAATTATAATATGGTCATTTTCAAAACATTTACTGGACCAATCCCAAGATTCCATTAAAAAAATAGGAAGAAGTAAAATGACAAATTACATGTGAACTTTTAGTATGGAACCACCATAAAAAAAGCTGCGTTTCCATCAGAAATGAACGATGATGCGTTGCGAAAAATGTATTGGTTTAGCTGACAACACCCAATGACCTTCAAATTGACTTTATTTCAATAGTATTTTATTTGAAACGCAGATAAGTCTCCTAATTTTTTCTTTCTCTTGGCAGCTATATATAAATACAAGGTGTAACAAAAATGCTGGTGATCCTTTTAAGGGCATAATTGGTATCGTATCCTAATTATGAAAAACTAAGAAAACAATTTTTTTGTGCGAAATAAAATTTTGCTTTAGTATGGAGGGTCGACCAGCTGTGACAACCTGTCCCATAGAAAAAATTTTTTTTTTTCGCGGTCAAAGTTTTTTTCTCCTACTTTTTCTTAGTCGCAATACGATACTAATTATGCCCTTAAACGGATCACCAGTATTTTTGTTACACCCTGTATATTCGTTATAACGTCAAATGAAACAGCGGAATTTTAATATAGTATTTTCATTGTATATTATTAATATTATAACAGGGTTGGGCTAGATATCCAATTTACAATCGCCATCAAATATATCGGAGCAGCCAAGGTGGTCAGAAATATCTGAACAACGCATCTGTTTTAGGCGATAATGTGCATTCTCAAATATTTTTGAGTGCCTTGGCCGCTCCGATATATTTGATGGCGACTATACCTACGGCTCTTTAAAATAATACTATTTAAATAATCAACATACCTGGTAGAGGAACATCAAAGACGAACCGCGCCGGGCCGGGCCGTGGGGAGTCTAATATGTCTGTGGCCGACTGTGGCTTCGTGTACGCTGGGGAGTCTATTTCCGAGCTGTCCTGTGCTCTGTGGTAATGCGGAGGGGCTGTGCTGGGAGGTTCCTAGAACAAAAAAATTTTTTTTTTTTTAGAATTTTTTATCATAATAAAAAAATGGTGGTAAACTCGCTGTTATACACCCAGATTCAAAATTGCATGGACACCAGTAGCGGCGCGTCCATAGAATACGATTCCCGTCGGCTTGCCTAATTTTCAGGCGTTTGAGCAGTTTTCCTACAGCTCGTGAAGAAATTTTAATCGAAATAAAGCTTCGGCTGGCCTAAGAAAAAAAATTACCCACCGCCACTGATGGACACATTATTAATTAATTCATAAATAATAATTTATTTCAAAGGAAGTTTCACAAATAATAGTAGTTTATGTAACTGTTACGTAATAGGGGTCCTTTAAGAGTCCGGTAATGTTTTTTTTCGATTTCGCTCAACTTTTTGATGCGATTTTGCAGTAACTAACATAACTTCTATAATTTTGTATACATATTATGAAAGATCGTTTCTTTTTGGATGGAATAAATACAACGATTTTTTAATTTTATGCTTTATTTATAAATAATTCACCCTAATCTAACACCTGTTTCGCGATTTTTGCTTGGAGAGGTGAAAAGAGTAAGGTTTTTATTGATTTAAATTAAGTTATAGAAGTATGTAAAATATATAAATACATTGGAAAATGAGTCGCCTGAGGAATAAGTGTAACAGTTTTTTTCATTTTCATATATATTTTTTGAGTGAGAGTGTGTTTTGCTAGAGCAATTTTGCTAAAAATTGCCGAAGTTTAGGTGATATTTTTAGAAAGATACTAAAGTATTTTACAAACATAAAAATACAAAAATAAACTTCATTTCATGCTTTATTCAGATAGTATAAAACATATTAGGGTCCATAACAAATAATAATTAAAAATCGTACGACAAAATTACACGAATCAACGTCCTCACTAAACATGCTCTGTAAGAATCGAGTTTTAAGGTATTAAATATTAATATAAATAGACCTAAAGTACTTTTTTGCAATAACAAGACTTCAAGCTATCGTACCAAATGCAATTCATGTGTATAATGTTATTATTAGCGATTTTCGTTTTCAAATCGTTACCGGACTCTTAACTGTTACGTAATAAGGCCTAATTACGTACAGTTGCATACACTGCTTTATCTGCATACATATTATAAACCCTAAATGACGCGTTCTAAAATTGTTAAAATGGCTGCCATTTCACAGATTGTATCGCCATGGCCAACTCGATTGTGTCGGCGGGGCGCGTGCCGGCGGTCGGAGGATCGCGCGGCGCGGCCGGATTTTCATAATGATATCGAATTTTTGCTTATTATTTAACTAGCTGTACCCGCGCGGCTTCGCTCGCGTGCGTTGCAGTAGGTTCTGTCACTTTTCGTTACCCTCAACAGTCCATTGCTAAACGCTTTCTACATGTCATATTTCATACAGTATGTTTAGCAGTTTAGCTAAAATTGACTTCTTGCATATAACTTCGACATCCCAAAAGATCGACTGAAAGCGTCTGAGATTTGACTGTGTCAGCCATGGCAAATTAGCAACAGTACAGTGTGTTTTTTGTTTATGCGGGGAGCTCCGCCCCCCGAGCCCCCGTTTTTTGCCGCCCATCACGTGATTAACTCTAGCAAAACTCTTCTTCTCCCATTTCAAATATTCACCGTAACAATTTTTGGTATAATTAGCAATAGTACAGTGTGTTTTTTGTTTATGCGGGAGGCTCTGCCCCCCGAGCGCCCCTTTCTTTACAGCCCATCACGTGGTAAACTCTATCAAAACTCTTTTTCTCCCATCTCAAATGTTCAATGTATCAGTTTTTGGTATAATTTGCAGTATTTTATTTGCCCCCCGTTCTTTACCGCCCATCACGTAGTAAACTCTCTCAAAACTCTTCTCCTCCCATCTCAAATGTCCAACCTAGAAATTTTTGGTATGATAAGCAATATTGCGGTGAGTTTTTTCTTTCTTGGCCCCCCTTTCTATCCCGCCCATCACATGGTAATATTTATCAAAACTCTTTTTCTCCCATCTCAAATGTCTAACCTAACAATTTTTGGTATAATAAGCAATAGTACGGTGTGTTTCTTCTGTATGCGGGGGGAGGAGCCCCCTGAGCCCCCTACTGTTTGCCGCCCATAACGTGGTTAACTCTATCAAAACTCTTTTTCTCCCATTTCAAATGTTCAACGTAACAATTTTTAGTATAATAAGCAATAGTACGGTGTGTTTTTTCTTTATGCGGGGGGCTCCGCCCCCCGAGCCCCCATTTCTTTGCGGCCCGTCACGTAGTAAACTCTATCAAAACTCTTTTTCCCCCATCTCAAAGGTTCGACGTAACAATTTTTGGTATAATAAGCAATAGTACGGTGTGTTTTTTCTTTATGCGGGGGGCTCCGTCCCCCGAGCCCCCCTTTCTTTGCGGCCCGTCACGTACTAAACTCTATCAAAACTCTTTTTCCCCCATCTCAAATGTTCGACGTAACAATTTTTGGTATAATAAGCAATAGTACGGTGTGTTTTTTCTTTATGCGGGGGCTCCGCCCCCCGAGCCCCCCTTTCTTTACGGCCCGTCACGTAGTAAACTCTATCAAAACTCTTTTTCCCCCATCTCAAATGTTCGACGTAACAATTTTTGGTATAATAAGCAATAGTACGGTCTGTTTTTCCTTTATGCGGGGGGCTCCGCCCCCCGAACCCCCCTTTCTTTGCGGCCCATCACGTAGTAAACTCTATCAAAACTCTTGTTCTCCCATCTCAAATGTTCGACGTAACAATTTTTTGGTATAATAAGCAACAGTGCGGTGTGTTTTTTCTTTATGCGGGGGGCTCCGCCCCCCGAGCCCCCCTTTCTTGGCGGCCCATCACGTAGTAAACTCTATCAAACTCTTTTTCTCCCATCTCAAATGTTCGACGTAACAATTTTTGGTATAATAAGCAACAGTGCGGTGTGTTTTTTCTTTATGCGGGGGGCTCCGCCCCCCGAGCCCCCCTTTCTTGGCGGACCATCACGTAGTAAACTCTATCAAACTCTTTTTCTCCCATCTCAAATGTTCGACGTAACAATTTTTGGTATAATAAGCAATAGTACAGTGTGTTTTTTCTTTATGCGGGGGCCTCCGCCCCCCGAGCCCCCCTTTCTTTGCGGCCCATCACGTAGTAAACTTTATCAAACTCTTTTTCTCCCATCTCAAATGTTCGACGTAACAATTTTTGGTATAATAAGCAATAGTACAGTGTGTCTTTTCTTTATGCGGGGGGCTCCGCCCCCCGAGCCCCCCTTTCTTTGCGGCCCGTCACTTGGCAAACTCTATCAAAACTCTTTTTCTCCCATCTCAAATGTTTGACGTAATAATTTTTGGTATAATAAGCAATAGTACGGTGTGTTTTTTCTTTATGCGGGGGGCTCCGCCCCCCGAGCCCCCCTTTCTTTGCGGCCCATCACGTAGTAAACTCTATCAAAACTCTTTTTCCCCCATCTCAAAGGTTCGACGTAACAATTTTTGGTATAATAAGCAATAGTACGGTGTGTTTTTTCTTTATGCGGGGGGCTCCGCCCCCCGAGCCCCTCTTTCTTTGCGGCCCGTCACGTACTAAACTCTATCAAAACTCTTTTTCCCCCATCTCAAATGTTCGACGTAACAATTTTTGGTATAATAAGCAATAGTACGGTGTGTTTTTTCTTTATGCGGGGGCTCCGCCCCCCCGAGCCCCCCTTTCTTTGCGGCCCATCACGCGGCAAACTCTATCAAAACTCTTTTTCTCCCATCTCAAATGTTTGACGTAACAATTTTTGGTATAATAAGCAATAGTACAGTGTGTTTTTTCTTTATGCGGGGGGCTCCGCCCCCCGAGCCCCCCTTTCTTTGCGGCCCGTCACGCGGCAAACTCTATCAAAACTCTTTTTCTCTCATCTCAAATGTTTGACGTAACAATTTTTGGTGTAATAAGCAATAGTACAGTGTGTTTTTTCTTTATGCGGGGGGCTCCGCCCCCCGAGCCCCCCTTTCTTTGCGGCCCGTCACGCGGCAAACTCTATCAAAACTCTTTTTCTCCCATCTCAAATGTTTGACGTAACAATTTTTGGTATAATAAGCAATAGTACGGTGTGTTTTTTCTTTATGCGGGGGGCTCCGCCCCCCGAGCCCCCCGTTCTTTACCGCCCATCACGTAGTGAACTCTATCAAAACTCTTCTTCTCCCATCTCAAATGTTCAACGTAACAATTTTCGGTATATTTAGCTATAGTGTGGTGTCTTTTTTTCTTTTTGCGCCCCCCTCTCTTTGACGCCCATCACGCGGTGAACTCTATCTAAACTCTTTTTCGGTAGGGTGTGCCGGTACTTTTCGATTTCCGTGTTTCACTATGTTCCGTTTGTTTTTTTATAGTTAGTTAATTTAACTTTTATTCTTGCACCTTTTGTACATGTCTGTTGTATAGACCCAATGGTTGACTGGTGGAAAATACCATTTGGTATGATGTCCGCCGTTTGGTCTCACAGTTTTGTATTTCGTGCAATATAGTGTAAATAAAAAAAGATTCTTATAGGGGGGCAACGCGCACATAAAACCTCTGGATTTACAGGCGTCCATTGGCTACCCTAAGTGCTTACCATCAGGCGGGTCGTATGATTGTTTGCCATCGCCGTGGTTTAAAAAATATATAGTTGAAATACAAATGCATGAGTATTTATTTACCATATAAAGGCATTTCCCATACAAAGTTTAAACCCCCCTTAAACCCCCTTAAATCCAAAAAGTTCGTATTTTTTATAGCCTATGTCCTGACCAGAGGTCTGTAGAACCTGCTAGTAAAGTTTTTATCGAAATCGGTTCAGGCGTTTTGACGCCAACTCTCCCCATCCAAACAGACAAACAGACAAACAGACAAACAGACAAAAATTCTAAAAATCGCCGAAACGTGTTCTGTTATCGATTCTAAGAGCTACTAACTCATTTTTTTGCTAATATCTCCAATGTACAGATTTTTGACCCTCTTCACCTTTATTATATGTATAGATAATAATAACATCGTTACAGATAAGACATTTGTTCTAACTTCTAACAAAACAGTCTCTTTTATGGTGGTCATAACGTGCGGTTTTTGAATGCATCATGGAGGGTTTATGATATGGGTGTAGATAAAATAAATCTTAAAATTGAACTTACTACAAACAAAACTACAGTTCGTGAGCTTTAAGAAGAACCTTCGGTTCGGGAATCTGCGATGACACAGAAAGGTAATATATTGCTGTTCTGCTTTTTCACGTGTCACTGTTGATTGATACCCGACGTCTCTTTTTAAAACCCGAAGGTTCTTCTGAGAGCTCACGGACTGTACTTAAAATTGTACAATTCATAAATTGTACCTGTAATTTTGAATGTCAATTTGTACCATGACTTCGTCATGTTGTAAGTAGTTTTAACTACATACAAACCTTAAGAAATTTTTGGATCATTAAATTAATTGTTTAGATATTAACACAGAATAATGAATTGATATTGAGAGTCGCCAGGACGCTCGCGTGAACTCGCGTCCCCATACAAACGTAGTTCAGCTCTCATTTTAAAACGACATGCTTTAGAACCACGAAATTTGGCATGGGCATTCTAGCAGTACAGATCTATGTCGGTAATTCGTTTTCGTTGCTAAAAATTTTAATACAAAGAAAATATAGCAAAAATAAGTTTTGTATGTAAATCTGTATCTGGCTGTATTTTCTTTGTATTACAATGTTTAGCAACGAAAACGAATTAACGACATAGATCTGTACTACTAGAATGCCCATGCCAAATTTCGTGGTTCTAAAGCATGTCGTTTTAAAATGAGAGCTAAACTACGTTTGTATGGAAACGCGAGCGTCCTGGCGACTCTTAAGACAAGTATTTTGATGATAGTGATTTTTTTTTTAATTTTTTTTTGCCGGCTCCGAACAACTTGTCTGTCTTTATTCAACCACAACTAAAACTCTAATGAATTGTGTATAAAAGATATACTTAGGTACGTTAGGGCAATTTTGTTTTGTAGTAAGGTGAGTAATAAATGCAGTTAGTACTATAAACGGCTATTGCACGCAATGCACAATTGCACATACATGCTTATAGTGAATTTTAAAAAATCATAGACAAAATGCTTAAATTTGTCTATGGTTGCTTAAATTTGTATGGAGGCCATGGACAAATTTAAGCATTTTGTCTATGAATTTTCTTAATTCAGACCGAGTATGTGGTGTCCCTAACTAAGTCATCTTTTGTTCCTTATCTGTCACTTTGACGGGTGTGTTTTTTTTTTGAAGTGAAAACTTCTTTAGCCGCGTTGGGCAATTTTTTGTAGGGGAAAATCTTATGAGTTCGTATTTTATTTAATATTTGCGCCATCTAGTGTGTTGGATCAATCGCTGAAATTCCAATTGCTCGTGATTAATTATCTTACCTTGTAACTTGTAATAGACGAAGAGCTAGCCACGTCAGATATAACACAATAATGAGAGCAACAAAACCCCTCTAGTCAATTTGCTATACTATGCTTATTTTATAGATCTGGACACCTGGCAGTCGTAAAGTGGTGGAGGTCAAAGAATGAAAACCACTTCAAGAAAATAGATCCTAGAGTTCTAGTTTTCATAGTTTGCCGCCTGCTGTTCCTGTTTCCGCAATTTTTTTTTCTAATGCTAAAATATATCCTCTATAACTAAGACAACTTCGGTAGTTGTATCTATTTAGGTACTACTATTTTTCAATTCAAAATTTTTGCTAGTATCTAACTGACCTGCACCCATTAAAAGCAGCAAGATGCCCGGATCTAGCAATAAAGCTAGTACAGCAATCTAACCAGCACCGTTAGCACAAGAGTGACGCGACAGTCGCAAGATAGTCTTTCCGTCCTTTACTGACTGTATGAATTAAAATGAGACGGGTAGTCTATCTCGCGCGCGAGATACTGTCGCGTCAATCTCGTGCTAACCGCGCAGACGTGTTTTGTTGCTCTCATTATTGTGTCATATCTGACGTGGTCAGCTCCTAGTCTATAAGTATTATAGTAATACCTGTTCGATTGCTAGTGTTCACAGTAACCTCCCGGATCGGACATAAGAAACTGCGAGTGGAAAAAATACCTTTTTTGTGCATAGTGAATTCACGTAAGTAGATCATTTTGATTTATTTTCCCGGATTTTTTCTAAGTATCTAACAACTATGTACATACCAAAAAAATGTTGTCTGCAAAGTCGGTTTACGGACTATAATTTTGCGTGATAACGTTATAAGAAAACATTGATGAAAAATTGCATACTTATTTATGAATTGAATTGAATTATTATCTTATATATGAATTGAATTGAATTATTATATTATTATCTAGTCCTAACAGTCACTGAGCTAGAGCTCGGACGGACGGACGGACATGGCGAAACTATAAGGGTTCCGTTTTTGCCATTTTGGTTACGGAACCCTAAAAAGAACCGACTTCACTTAGGATGCGCTATTTCCATAACTTCGAGTCGCGACGCGGAGTACCGCGCGACAACGCATGTCATATTAAGCCGCCTAGTCATAAATATCTGAACAACTCCTCTATTGTCAAGGCGATAAAGTGCATGTTCAGATATTTTTGAGTACCTTGACCGCTGCGATATATTTGATTCTTTTCCTAAGTAACACTTAATTTACTTAGGAAAAGAATCAAATATATCGCAGCGGTCAAGGTACTCAAAAATATCTGAACATGCACTTTATCGCCTTGACAATAGAGGAGTTGTTCAGATATTTATGACTAGGCGGCTTAATATGACATGCGTTGTCGCGCGGTACTCCGCGTCGCGACTCGAAGTTATGGAAATAGCGCATCCTAAGTGAAGTCGGTTCTTTTTAGGGTTCGGTAACCAAAATATATTTTGTTAGGGTAGTACCTCCCGTACACGTGAAGTGTGGGCCAATTTTTTTTTCGTTGCAACCCAGTTATGTGGGATATCGTTGGATAGGTCTTTTAAAAAGAATCAGGGTCTTCTGAAACAGTTTTTGGATAAAACTAATATTTTCGTAAATAATAGCTCCGAAAGTTTAAAACAGGGCGTCCCCCCCCCCCCCCCCATATAACTTTTGAATCGTGGGTCCTAAAAATTCATGAAACTGAGGCCTAATGAGTACCTTCAATGAAAAGTATATTAAATTAAATCGGTTGAGCCGTTTTTGAGTTATCACTCGAAAACCCATAGTGTAAGGACGTAAGTGAAATGACCCAAGCGCCGCCTTTCCCGTAAGAAACGACCTTTTGAATTAATGAATTGTTACATGCGTAACTACGGAACCCTACACTGAGCATGCGCCGACATGCTCTTGGCCGGTTTTTATGTTTAAAATTATTACAAACTCACGTTTACCTGTCACTAAAATATTTTTAAGGGCAGGATGAAAGAGACAAGGACACCTTGGACCGGTTTATTTCAGTAAAATATCGAATGTACCGATATACAATATCTAGGGATACACGCGATCTGATTTGTCGGGCGGATACGGCAGACAGATCCGTCCAATCGTCCATGTATAGCGGTCCAGACACTGTCAGTAATAATGTTATTATTTCTGTACCCGTCCTTTTCTATTATATGAAGAAGAGAAGGTTGGGTACAGAAATAATGACATTATTACTGACAGTGCCTGGACCGCTTATGGCGCGAATTGGACACGGATTTGTTTTTTTTTTGTGATATTTCTTAGGGTTAATTTAATAAGCTTATGCTGAGTTTACGTGCCATTAAAAACCGCAGAAATGCTACATTATACCAGAGACTATAGAGATATATGTAAACCACCACAGCCTAAGAACTTTTTGAAGCTCCTGTCAATTGCGCCATCTATGTCAAAGCCTGTCAAACCTGCACTGCTACTCCACCTAGTAGCTACTAGTGTACTACTAGTACGCTATTTGTTACTAGGTGGAGTAGAAGTGCAGGTGACATTTCTCTTACATTTTCGGCATCTCTAGGTGGCTTTGACATTTAGGCTGTGGTCGTCTATATCTCTATAGTCTCTGATTATACCATGTCGTGCGTGATAATGAAGGCGATTACTGTATTAAATGTTAGTTTATAAGCATTTGTCTAATATAATATCGTGGCAGACAAAGCGACCTAACCTTCACACTGCATGTGATTCTTGCGTCATACTAACTCGTCTTCATCTTAAGAGTCGCAAGGACGCTCGCGTGAACTCGCGTCCCCATACAAACGTAGTTCAGCTCTCGTTGAAAAAAAAACATGCTTTAGAACCAAGAAATTTGGCATGGGCATTCTAATAGTACAGATCTCGTTCGGACATTCGTTTTCGTTGCTAAAAATTGTAATAAAAATAAAATATAGCAATAATAAGTTTTGTATGTAAATCTGTAACTGGCTGTATTTTCTTTGTATTACAATTTTTAGCAACGAAAATAAATGTCCGACCTAGATCTGTACTACTAAAATGACCATGCCACGTGGTTCTAAAGCATGTCGTTTTAAAATGAGAGCTGAACTACGTTTGTATGGGAACGCGAGCGTCCTGGCGACCCTTAAGAGTCCGGTAATAAACGGCACTTACGTCATTTTACTATGCGGCACTTACGCCCTCTCGCTCCGTCGCCTCTAGTGACGGATGATCGGTCGCTACTGGGTGCTGTGTGCTAGAGTGAGACAGTTACTTGTGGTATCGGCGGTATATGCGGACTGTCATAAGGTTGGTAGTGTGGTCGGGCTCGGGTTCCGCGTCCGTGGAGTCGTCGGTGTCAGTGACGGATAAGCGCTGTCACCAACAGGTGCTGTATGCTAGAGTGAGACAGTTACTTGTGGTATCGGCGGTATATGCGGACTGTCATAAGGTTGGTAGTGTGGTCGGGCTCGGGTTTGGAATCCATGGAGCCGTCGGTGTCGGTGACGGATAAGCGCGGTCGCCACTAGGTACTGTATGTTAGAGTGAGACAGTTACTTGTGGTATCGGCGGTATATGCGGACTGTCATAAGGTTGGTAGTGTGGTCGGGCTCGGGTTTGGAATCCATGGAGCCGTCGGTGTCGGTGACGGATAAGCGCGGTCGCCACTAGGTACTGTATGTTAGAGTGAGACAGTTACTTGTGGTATCGGCGGTATATGCGGACTGTCATAAGGTTGGTAGTGTGGTCGGGCTCGGGTTTGGAATCCATAGAGCCGTCGGTGTCGGTGACGGATAAGCGCGGTTGCCACTAGGTACTGTATGTTAGAGTGAGACAGTTACTTGTGGTATGGGCGGTATATGCGGACTGTCGATGATATTGGTAGTGTGGTCGGGCTCGGGTTCCGCGTCCATGGAGTCGTCCATCGGTGACAGATGTAAGCGCTGTCACCAACAGGTGCTGTATGTTAGAGTAAGACAGTTACTTGTGGTACGGGCGGTATATGCGGACTGTCAATGAGGTTGGTAGTGTGGTCGGGCTCGGGTTCCGCGTCCGTGGAGTCGTTGATGTCAGTGACGGATAAGCGCTGTCACCAACAGGTACTGTATGTTAGAGTCAGACAGTTACTTGTGGTACGGGCAGTATATGCGGACTGTCAATGAGGTTGGTAGTGTGGTCGGGCTCGGGTTCCGCGTCCGTGGAGTCGTCGGTGTCGGTGACGGATAAGCGCGGTCACCAACAGGTACTGAATGTTAGAGTGCGACAGTTACTTGTGGTATCGTCGGTATATGCGGACTGTCAATGAGGTTGGTAGTGTGGTCGGGCTCGGGTTCCGCGTCCGTGGAGTCGTTGATGTCAGTGACGGATAAGCGCTGTCACCAACAGGTACTGTATGTTAGAGTGAGACAGTTACTTGTGGTACGGGCGGTATATGCGGACTGTCAATGAGGTTGGTAGTGTGGTCGGGCTCGGGTTCCGCGTCCGTGGAGTCGTTGATGTCAGTGACGGATAAGCGCTGTCACCAACAGGTACTGTATGTTAGAGTGAGACAGTTACTTGTGGTACGGGCGGTATATGCGGACTGTCAATGAGGTTGGTAGTGTGGTCGGGCTCGGGTTCCGCGTCCATGGAGTCGTCAGTGCCGGTGACCGAGGTGAGCGCAGTCGCCGCGGAGTCGGTGCTGGTGTTGATCGTCTTGTCGGAAGTCGTGCTGCTGCCCATGACGACCACCTGAGGACAAACAGACGGGTACTTTGAGCAACAATAGGTACAGACTCAAACAAGATTTACTGAAAATATGTAACCGGCCAGTCTTATACCGTAACAAAACCTTCAGAGAAACTGCTGCACGAATCATTATTGCGGTACTAAGTACTATTGTGGGGCCATTTTGTTGGGATGATTAGGTATATGTATCCCTAGTATTTTTTGGTCGGTGCTAATACTAAATTAGATATAATTTATATCAGAAATCAAAAATTAAATTCTAATAATTAATTAATTTAAATTCTATCGGTTTTAAACTTATCTAAGATAAACCTATGGGAATTTTCAGAAAAAAGTGTACCTTTACTTTTTTTAACTCAACAACTTTTGGGTTATTTCTACTCAGAATTACGAGGACTATCGATTTAAATAATAAAAAAAGTCCTACATTTTTTGGGAAGTTATGTAACGCATTTTTGTCATACATCCTGTATGGACCGTCACAAAACTGACAAATAATTTTTGTATGAAAATTGAAGTTTTTTTTTCAAAAATGGTACTCACATTTTTTTCTGAAAACTCCCCCAAGATACACATATTAGTAGGTGCGTTTTTGTGCATAAAAAAAGTAAACATTATTGGTAAAACAATCGCTTACAACAATTTGGTGCTTATTTTTGTAAAAAAAAATTATTTTATTTGTGCAAAGCCTTGTCAATTTCATACCTATCTGTCAACTAAAGTGTCTAGAGACTGGCTCAGTGACAAGATGGCGGACGAATGTCTGTTAACTTAAACCCCGAATTTAACATGTATTTTGCAAAAAAAATTGTTTTCTTCTTCGAACATGTTATGAAAAACATTGTGTATTGTGAAAATTCTATACTCGAGTTATAAGAAGTCTCTTGTCTGCCTTCGGCATCAGGCGGGCTAGCATATCTTACATCTTACGTTGTGGCCTGTCACTTCATACTTAGAGTTGCGCATGAAGTATGGAGAGTCGCGCAACAAAGTAAGATGTGCTAGCCGTGCAGGTTATTATAGACTATCGTTAACAAATTGCTATACCTCTCTCATTTCACGATATGTACTATAAAATAATGTTTAGTTTGACCTCAAATACACTTTACACAAATTACTTAATTAGTCAGGCTAGTTAACCTAACAAACTAGGCCCTGGGGAAAATTTAAGTCACGAATACTGTTACTGTTAGTTAAAACTGTGTTCACAAAAAAGGCAAAAAAATTTAGGTGCCACCTATAAACTGCTGTTACGTCTATTAAAAAAAAGCCTTCGTGTGTTTTAAAAAATAAATATACGAGGCGAAAAGTTTACAGTATGGATTTTTAAATGGGTCAGTTATAGTTTTTATTTCATGCCATCCCAAGCTACTACTATTTTCAACCGTCAAGATTTTTCTTTTAAACAAAAAGTAACTTTCCAAATCGGTCCAGCAGTGCTCGAGTAGGTAATTGGTGAACATACAGGTGTAACAAAAATACTGGTGATCCGTTTAAGGGCATAATTGGTATCGTATTGCGAGTAAGAAAACACAGAAGAAAAAAATTAAGGACGCGAATAAAATTTTTTTTGTATGGGACACGTCGTCTCAGCCCGCCAACCCTCCATACAAAATAAAAAAAAAATTCACGAGAATTTTTTTTCTTAGTTTTTCGTAATAAGAATACGATACCAATTATGCCCTTAAAAGGATCACCAACATTTTTGTTACACCTTGTATATTTTAAAAAAACGGCCAAGAGCATGTCGGGCCATGCTCAGTGTAGGGTTCCATAGTTGTCGGCCTGTTACAATTCATTAATTCAAAAGGTCATTTCTTCAGGGACATTTGGCTTACTTACATCATTTCACTGAAGACCTTTCACTATGGGTTTTTGAGTGTCAAAACGGCTCAACCGATTTAGTTCAATATAGTTTTCATTGAAGGTACTTATTAGGCCTCACCTTCATGAATTTTTTCAAAGTTTTTGGACCCACGGTTCAAAAGTTATCTCGGCAGTCTCGACCTCGACCTCTGACCTCATCACTACCCCAGGCTCGACACTGGCCCTTAAGGTGGCCAAACAAGTACATCATGTTTAAAAAAAGTTAGATGGGGGGGGGCGCCCTCTTTTAAACTTTCGGAGCTATTTACGAAAATATTAGTTTTATCCAATAACTGTTTTAGAAGACCCTAATTTTTTTTAAAAGATATATCCAACGATACAGCAAACACCTGGGCTGGAACGCAAAAAAAATTCGCCCCCACTTCACGTGTACGGGAGGTACTCTAACAAAATACATTTTTCCAGTTTTTATTCTACCATTTTGTCGGCTTGTTTAATGCACATATTCAAACCAAATTTCAGCTTTCTATTGCTAACGGTCACTGACCTAGACCGCGGACGGATGGACGGACGGACGGACGGACGGACGGACGGACATGGCGAAACTATAAGGGTTCCTAGATGACTACGGAACCCTAAAAACGAGATCCCGACGAATTGAGAACCTCCTCCTTCGACATCTTGAAGTTGGTTGCAAAAGGCGGACTAAATTTTGCTGCTGTTTTTAGTATCTTATTAAGTTATTATTTATATTATACAACAATGTGCTTACAAAGTATATATTTTGTTTACGTTATACTCATTCAATTCCAGATACGTAATTGAGTACTTTCTGACGATTCGGCAAATAATTATGATAGGTATGTAAGTAAAATTAATATAGACATTCTAACGAGGTATTCAATTAATTATTCTCGTCTAAATATGTCAATATTATGAACAAATGTCAGTTAGGTAGTAGGTAGTTAGATTTTTTTTTAAGTCCTAAACTCCGATTTTACAAAAAATATCCTACCATTAAGAGGATGTCAACACCCGATGACCTTCAAATTGACTTTACTTAAACAGTCATATAGCTGTAACTTTTTGTTATGGGAAAATAAAAAATATATGTTAATATTCATTATATTTCGAAGAATTTTATGAATTCCGCTACACGATTGGACGAAATCGGCTCGATAGAAAATAATTCCAAAGTTACATCTCAAATTTAGCTTTAAACAGTTGTATGTCTTTAGTTTCTTGACTTATACGTTTGTAATTAAGGAGAAAATTTCACCACACTAATACTAAAAAGTTCATTGCCTTATTTTTCTCAATTTATGCGTAGTTTTATTTTAATTCATCATTTTGCAAAATTTGCTATGAGCTCTTATACTAATCGTATCGCAGTGTTTCTCTTTCACTCGCGCTGAAAAAGATAGGGATGGAATTTAGCTGGTGCTATCCTCTTAAGTAGGTAGTACTTACATGTTTAGGGTAAGATTGACTACTATTTTTAGGATTCCATGCCAAAATGGTAAAAAATGAAGCCTTATGATGCGACTCTATCCGTTTCCGTCTGTCTGTCTGTCAAAATATCGCTTTGCTTGGAAACTACTCAACTAAAAAAATGTTTTTTAAACAAAACAGACAATGACATTTTAGTATGGAACGTGCAACTTTTTTTTAAATATTCAAACGAGGTGGATTATAGGTATAAATTGGCTACTTATAGATTATGTTTGATTAAATATTAAGTTAATCAACAGCATTCAAATTTTGAATTAATCATCAAAAACTTAAATAAACAAGTCTTGAACTTACAACAATTTGAAGGGTACACGGAAAGAACATTTCTAGTCACTTTGACAACATTTTGAGTTGTAGCGGTTTTAAAGTTTGGAACGATTCAATTAACCGTACTATTTTCGTAACTAGGTGGTTTGTATGAATTAAAAAGTGGATTAATGTTAAAAAATCCAGCTGTTACAGAAGTTGTTGCTAATAGTTCATTGCAAGCTCTACATTTTAATACAAAAATCTCATCTTACTAAAAAAGGGACTAGACATGTTCTTTCCGTGTACCCTTCATTTGTATTGTTTTTGTTTACTCCCTCCCCACCCATGAAGGTGTCCAAAGGCTATCCTTTCTATCAGGCGGGCTGTGGGCTTGTTTGCCATCGACTTGCTATGAAAGAAACTAAATATCAATAGTTCGAAACTTATAGGTGTTTTTTTCTTTTATGTAGAATATCATCATCATCCTAACGTTTATCCCGGTTTGGGGTCCACTTGACAACCTAATCCCATGAATTGGCGTAGACACTAGTTTTTACGAAAGCGACTGCCATCTGACCTTCCAACCCAGAGGGGAAACTAGGCCTTTTTGGGATTAGATCCGGTTTCCTTACGATGTTTTCCTTCACCGAAAAGCGACTGGTAAATATCAAATGATATTCCGTACATAAGTTCCGAATACTCAGTGGTACGAGCCGGGGTTTGAACCCGAGACCTCCGGATTGAAAGTCGGACGTGTTACCGCAAGGCTACCAGCGCTCTCTATGTAGAATCGATCGATCTTTATGTAGAACTAGTGACCCGCCCCGGCTTCGCACGGGTCCAATTATACATATAAACCTTCCTCTTGAATCACTCTATCTGTTAAAAAAACCGCATCAAAATCCCTTGCGTAGTTTTAAAGATCTAAGCATACATAGGGACTTTATACTATGTAGTGATATCAATTGTTTTAATAAATGTACACCTGTCCATACTATTATCAACAAAAGAAAGGTTACTCGCTTCAAGTGCAGTTGCATTAACAAAAGTAATTTTTATTTCATTTCTTATGCAGACCATAAGTGGATAGCTTCTAGTATAAAAACGTTTTTTTTGTTAATTAGCAGTAAAAAAGTGACTAAGTATTGTTCGAGTGTTTCAGTTAATTAAATAATAGTGTTCATAATTAATATTGGTATTTGTGAATTTATGGGTGAGTACATGCGTCAGTGTCATTTTGCCAATTATTACATATAGCTATGATATTACTTATAAATAAATAAATATTAGGACAATCTTACACAAATCAACCTAGTCGCACAGTAAGCTCAATAAGGCTTGTGTTGTGGGTACTAGGCGATGATATATATAATAGATAGATATACATATTTAAATAGTTTGGATGCATAAAACATTTATTTACATAACTAAATATACAGAGGTACTACAGTACAAATACTAAACTAAATTAATAACTAGCTCAAATCTAAACTAGGCCCTTGCGGCATTGTACCAAGGATGCTGGCGGCATTTCCTCGTTGTATCGCAATGCTGATACGCTGTGCGAGGAAACCGCCAGCTCTTCGGTCACCAGTTACATCAACCAGACGCTTTGCGATTTCTGCAAAAAACTTGTGTGCGCTGGGACCCCATGGACCTAGAGTTTCAACTCCAAAGGGTACAAAATGGTACTCTCTACCTCTTTAAATAGTTAAATACATAGAAAACATCCATAACTCAGGAACAAATATCTGTGATAAACACACAAATAAATGCCCTGACCAGGATTCGAACCCGGGACCTCCTGCTTTATAGGCAGGGTCACTACCAACTAGGCTAGGAGGCAGTTAATCTCGAAGTAA
Organism: Pammene fasciana; assembly: GCA_911728535.1. Classification (NCBI taxonomy): domain Eukaryota; kingdom Metazoa; phylum Arthropoda; class Insecta; order Lepidoptera; family Tortricidae; genus Pammene; species Pammene fasciana. Next base: position 9,935,537 of record OU452294.1, on the reverse strand, counting down.
AATTCCATTTTCATTAGGGTCAAATTGGCTTAATCTGATAGCCCATCAGCTCTTCTATCAGTCCTTTATTTCTTGACGTTGGTTTTGGAGACCTGTATGTGTACTATATTCTTGAAACTAAAAAAAAACGTTTATTGCATTAGAAGAAAAATTTGAACACAGAAAACTCTTCATTTATTTTTCACTCCTACTATTCGAAAACGGTTAATTTGTTGGCCATTTACAGGGAGCAAAAGTGACTTTTGATCCCTCTGCGTTTTTTTTTTTTAATTTTTCTTGTCTTTGCAACCGATTAAAATGAGACAACATTATATAACTTCTCTTTCTATCAGATAGCTAGTTTAGTACCTTTGTTTTCGTTTTTCTCATAGAAGGAGTGAAAAGTAGAGTGTACTACGCGGTAGCAAAATTATTTCGATCTCGGGTCACGTGAATCCCTCAATACGCTCAGGATTCCACGTTAGGTTAGGTTAGTTATTCTGGAATCCTTCGCTTCGTTCGGGATTCAACACGCTACCCTCGACCGAAATAAGTCGTTTTGCTCCCTTGTAAATCAATCTACTATATATTTCGATTTGTATTCCGTTAGTTGTATGAAATAACATAGGTAGATTAGTTACGTCAACAGGCATTTATTTGTGTGTTTATCACGGATATTTGTTCCTGAGTTATCGATGTTTTCTATGTACATATTTAAGTATTTATTTATATTTATGTATTATAAATATCGTTGCCTAGTAACCCACAACACAAGCCTTATTGAGCTTACCGTGGGACTAGGTTGATTTGTCTAAAATTGTCCTATAATATTTATTTTGGCGAATTTTATGTTGGTTAGCTGAAAAATCAAAGATTCGGAAGCGTTTTTATTGCTTTATTCCTTTGTTATTAAAAAACAAGCATAATTACATCCTCCTTTTTGAACATCAAATAAAATCCAGGTGTTCAAACTTCAAAGTAAGAAGAATTAATTAAACTTATTTCTAAAGATGTTTTGCCTTTTTGCTTCAGTACCCAATCAATCAGTATTGACGTAAAAGGGACCGTGATTGATCGTTTTTGATGTTAAATCTCATTTATTCAAGAAATTCAGGTCCGAGATTAAGTTTCTCATGTTTAAATATAAACAAACAAAACTGTGCGATTTGGTCATTTGGCCAGTGACGGTCAATATCAACAGAAAAGTAAAATTAAGTAAACAAATATGGCCGATTGACAACTGCATTTCTTGGCAAAAAAAACATTTGACACATGACAAAATATAAAAAAAATATTAAAGTTGATATGTTTTCATTTAAATATAACTAATTGTGATGTTTTCAAGTCAAAGGTACATAGGTAATTGTCGGGTGTCTATAAGGCGTTACTGCTATAAAATATAATTTGAAATAAACTTTATTAACAACCTTTTGTGTGCGATTATTTTCGAGCTTGAATTTTTTGAATTCGAGCGTCCGGCTGTCAAAAATCGGCCCCCAGTTCAGTGAAGCATTTTGCGCATCTCTAGTTTACCGTTTACGCTTCATATCTTCAATTTCCCTTCATTACCAAATCATACCTCTATATCGTCGTCATTATAGGATTAATCAAAACTGTGATTGAAAGTTTACAAGAGTTTCATTGCTCCAACCATGACCCTAAAATCATTGACCAAAATTGAACCTTATCTACTTATTATAGAGCTCACTAACAGTCAGTGAATTGTGTCCTCGATACATTGGAACCCCTGCACTGATAAATGGTCCTTATCTCCTTGTAATAGAGTTCACGAATTGTCAGTCAAAATCCATACAATTACATTAATCGCGGACAAAGTTGGTAGACAGCGAGTGATTACCGTTGCAATTAATTTACACCGATCAACGGAGACGGTTGAAGACCGCAAGAAATGTTCCGTCATGTATAGACAGACATATACAAGTAACTCCCAAAGTTTTTTTAGTACAGTCACCGGCAATACTATTTTCCTAAACGAAGGCAGCAAAATTATGTGACACGCTCTTATGGTCCAACAAATAAGAGCGTGTCACATATTTTTGCGGCCTTCATGTAGGAAGATACTATTGCCGGTGACTGTACACAGTTTTATTGTTGATTGTAAGTACCTAGCAGCGTTGATGTAACTACGGAAGTATACCAAATTACAGCTCAATCGGACACCGGGAAGTGGTTGAAATTTAACTTACAAGATTTGATGCGTATAATGTCACAAATAATCAAACAAATATACGGGGTCAAGCTAAATATGTACACAATAAAACTACAGAAACAATAAACCTATATAGGTATAGAAAAACCCAGTCTGCCAGTTCCTGCATGGCCGGAAGTGCCTGGCAGACTAGTTTAAAAGTAACGAATTTGACTCCAAATGTACGTCACTTTTGAACAATAAACCATCAGGCGGGCCGTATGCTTGTTTGCTGCCGTCGTAGTATAAAAAAAAAAAAAAATATAAAACTAAAATAAACTTATAAATAAAAGATGCTCCCCAAGTCGCCTTCGTGGGTTATGGTACCCAGAAGGCTGGCAGCGTTACCTCTTTGGATGGCCAGGCTTATCTTTTGGCCGAAATAGCTGCCAGCCTTCTGGTTACCTGAGGCATCGACAAGGCGCTTGGACAAGCTAAATAAAACTGTGTAAAAAATAAGAACGTGACCACGAAGACAAAATTGTGATTCCGTAGTAAGCCGCGGTCTCGTGCACACACATTAGTACGGGCGGCGGCCGTAGGATCTGCTACGTAACGTGATACAAAGATAAACCCCAAGGCACATATTCATAAGGTGCTGAGTTCCGGAAAAATAGTAAAAAAAATTGGTTCAAAAGTGACGTACATTTGGAGTCTAATTCGTTACTTTTAAACTAGTCTGCCAGGCACTTTCGGCCATGCATGAACTGGCAGACTGGGTTTTCCTTAGGGAATGCTTTTCATACTGAAAAAAACCGGGTTTCCGGGTACTACCCGGGTTTTTTCATACTAAAAAAACCCGGGTTGCATTCCCTAGTTTTTCTATACCTATAAATAAATTACTATTTGTTGCCACAATAATCATCTCAGTATCAAATACCGTAGGTAAATACCATCCATTTTTTAAACCGGAAGTGGTACTTTTTTGTGCTTTCGGCCAATTTTAATTTTTTTACTATATTTCCGGAACTCAGCATCACTTTTATGAACATGTGCCATAGGGCTTATCTTTGTATCACGCGTAGCAGTTCCTACGGCCGCCGCCCGTACTACATTCACTTTTGACGTTTGCACCAATTACCGCATTAAAATAAAATTATGTTTATTTATGCTCTAGATTTTTTATGCCATTTAACAACAAAAAAGTGCATTATAATGTCCCACTCTAAAAACATAAAAATAACTTTAAACATTTAAATAGTCACCAATTGGAGTACAAATATTCAACTACCCTCGATCGATAAACCTAATCTATTTGAACTAACATTGTTCGGAGAAGCGGTTTATAGATAAAGATCGTATCTTTGGTTGAATTTGAACTTACTTAAGACATTTTGGTTTTAAATTACTTATACGGCGTTAGAGGGTTTTAGGATTAGGGTCTTTAGATAGAATCTTCTTTTATAAAGGATCAGCAACGTGCATGTGATATCTCTAGATTTGCAGGCGTCTATAGGTTACGCTATAGTCTATAGGTTACGGTAGCTGATTACCATCAGGCCGTATTCTGATTGTTTGCCACGATCGTAGTATAAAAAAAATCGGCCAAGAGCATTGATTTATTATGTAGGTAGAACCTACTAGATGTGACATCTAGAATAAATTTTGTGCTGCATGTTTGGCCGTTGACAGCTGTCAGTTGCTTAGCATCATGTCAGTGTTTCAAGAGCGAATGTATGGACTTTAAGTGCCGATCACTTAAACTCATGGCTGAATTTTTTTGTTAGGGATGTCATCTCCTGTTACTCAATGGCCAAGAGCATGTCGGGCCATGCTCAGTGTAGGCTTCCGTAATTGCCGGCCTGTTACAATAACACATCATCAGTCGTTCCCTCAAAGCTGAGGATCGTGACATCATGCCCTTCTGTTGAAGATCAGATTCCTCCACAGGCTTTCTGTCCCTTGCTACGCACAATGGCTTCGTACAGTTTGCATGGGTGCAGTAATTTGGGCACACCATCTTGCAGGGGGAGGGCCTCTAAGTCTAGTGCCTTCAACTTTTCCCGTCATTATAATTATCTCCAAGCTATCCGCGGAGCGTCGTGAAAGGTGTCCGAAGTATTCGAGTATGTGGTCCTGGCACGTCGTCGACAACCGACGTTTTATGCGTATTGCGTACTGTTACAATACATCCATTCAAAAGGTCATTTATTAAGAGATATTTTGTGGCACTTGCGACATTTTACTATGCTACAAAATTTCAGTTGTCTTGTACTAACCATCACTGAGCCGCGGACAGACGCACAGACGGACGGACGGGCAGATGGGTTAACTACGGACACAACAATTTTTTTGTGACGGACCGGCAACTACGGAACCCTCATGGCACGAGTTAGGTGCCTGGAAATTATATTAGGCGAGCCCACAGGAATCGTGTTTTATGAACATCTAGTAGAATACATTGTAAATAAACGGTTTTACAGTAATTATACTAAAATACACGCAAACTAATAAAACTAGTAATTGCAAAGAAGCAATACTTAATTATAGTACCTATTCGAAGGTCGATTATAAACGGATATCTCATTTTTAGGGTTCCGTAGCCAAAATGGCAAAAACGGAACCCCTATAGTTTCGCCATGTCCGTCCGTGGTCTAGCTCAGTGACCGTTAGCACTAGAAAGCTGAAATTTGGTTTGAATATGTGCACTAACCAAGCCGACAAAACGGTAGAATAAAAACGCGAAAAATATATTTTGTTAGGGTATCTCCCGTACACGTGAAGTGGGGGGCGATTTTTTTTTTCGTTCCAACCAAGTTGTGTGGGGTATCGTTGGATAGGTCTTTTAAATAAAATTAGGGTCTTCTTTAACAGTTTTTGGATAAAACTAATACTCTCGGAAATAATAGCTCCGAAAGTTTAAAACAGGGCGTCGCCCCCATCTAACTTTTGAATCGTGGGTCCTAAAATTTTGAAAAAATTCATGAAACTGAGGCCTAATTAGTACCTACAATGAAAACTATATTGAAATAAATCGGTTGAGCCGTTTTTGAGTTATCATTCAACATTCATTCATTCAACCCATAGTGAAAGGACGTAAGTAAAAATGACGTAAGCGCCGCCAAATTTCCCGTAAGAAACCACCTTTTGAATTAATGGTCTCAGTCTACGGAACCCTACACTGAGCATGGCCCGACATGCTCTTGGCCGGTTTTAACACTAGTATCTGGTGTCATGAAAATTACAGTATTTTAGTAATTATATAAGTTACAAGGTCAACCTTGTATTAACACGTGCGTAAAATTATATCATTATACTAAGTAGTAACTAATTATATAGTATTATAGTATACTAGCTTTTGCCAGCGAATTCGTCTACGGAGAATTCGTAATCCCCTCTTAATAATGGTCTAAGAGCTGGCCACGTCAGATGTGACACAATAATGAGAGTTCTGTAACCAGTCCAGTTAGATTGCATAACCATCCCTATTGCTAGATCCGGGCATCTGGCAGCTTTTAATGGGTGGAGATCAGAGTGACAGACCAACAAAGTTTTTAAGTTGGAAAAAAGTAATAGCGAAATAGGTAAAAACTGCTGAAGTTGTGTCATTTATAGAGAACAGGGCCTATATTTTAACACTAGAACAAAAAACATTGTGTATTATTGCGAAAACAAAAACATTAGGCGAGTAACCAAAAATTACATTATACATCATTTGGCACTACTTCCCCCAACCGAAACTTTTGGATATTATATAATCTAATTAATGACATCATTTTTCATAATATTGGATCAAACCCAGAACTCTAGAATTTGTTTTCTTCAAGTTATTTGCATTCTTTGACCTCCACCACTTTACAGCTGCCAGATGTCCGGATCTAGAAATAAGCATAGTATAGCAAACTAACTAGAGGGGTTTCGTTGCTCTCATTATTGTGTCATATCTGACGTGGCCAGCTCTCCGTCTATAAGAGTCGCCAGGACGCTCGCGTGAATTCGCGTTCCCATACAAAGTATACAAACGTAGTCCAGCTCTCATTTTAAAACGACATTCTTTAGAACCATGAAATTTGGCAGGGGCATTCTATAGTAGTACAGATCTATACCTCGTTTTTTTTCAGATTAGAAAAATAACGGTCGATTTCGACACTTTAGCTGTATTTTTTTCAGCCATATCTGGGCAAAATATAAATGAAACTACTTTTTTCCACTATTAGTGATACGCTTAAGCCAATACGATGCAAAATGGCAAATTTTAAAATCGCTTTCCCAAAAATCGCATGACGACAATCGCGCGATTTTCTAATCTGAAAAAAAACGAAGTATCGGACATTCGTTTTCGTTGCTAAAAATTTTAATAAAAATAAAATATAGCAAAAATAATTTTTGTATGCAAATCTGTAACTGGCTGTATTTTCTTTATTATTTTTTGTATGTATGTTACACGATAACTCCGTGAATCATGAACCGATTTTCAGATTTTTTCCTTTAATCGAACGGGTATAGCCCCTAGATGGCCCCGTTGGCACCAAGTCGGGGTCTGATGATGGGATCCTGGAGAAATCGAGGGAACTCTTCAACTATTATAGGCACACCTATAGTGATTTCACTCTTTTTTACAGCAACTCGGCCACTTCCTCTTGGAATAGCCGATCCTAAGTGAAGTCGGTTCTTTTTTTGTTTAAAATTATTATCGATTCTAAGTATCCCCAGCTAACTTTTTTTAAATTATCTTCTATGTACAGACTTCCGACCCTTTTCAACTGTATTATGTGTAGCTGTAAAAAATAGTGATATCACTATAGATGTGCCTATAATAGGTGAAGAGTTCCCTCGATATCTCCAGGATCCCATCATCAGACCCCGACTTGGTGACAATGGGCCTAACTAGGGGTTATACCCGTTCGATTAAAAAAAATTGACAATCAGTTCACGATTCACGGAGATATCCAGTAACATACATCCAAAAAATAATAATGATAAAAAAACAGTGGAATTGTGAACTTCCTCCTTTTTTGAACTCGGTTAAAAAGAACCGACTTCACCTAGCCTCCCCCTTTCCAAAAGCAAACGCCCGGGGTACTATAAAAAATACTGAAATAACTATAGTTGTGCTTGCAAATATATGTGGAATGTAAATAAAGAAAGAGGCACTTGCCGGCCTAGGCTTACAATTTTGTATGAAATTCCATTAAATACCTCTCGTCTAGCCGCACCCGAAACGCGATACTTCGCGTAATATTTCATAGTATGTTTGAGGAAAATCGTTTTAGGTTAAAAACTGTGGAGCTTTGAAGGAACTTTGTTTCCACTATATCTCATTTCTTATAATTACGTAGTTGAATTGCAGCAAAAAATATTTATATGGGGCGCTATACATGTAACTAAATTCCAAAAAAAACTTTTAAACATATATAAACATGTTACACATCAATGGATAGGTCTTTAAAAGTAACATCGAGGTTTCTTTAAATAATTTGTGATTAATTGAATATTTTCAGAAAAAATCGCTTCGAAAGTCTATCCCCCACCCTGAAACTTTGGAACCGGAAGTCCAAAAAATATGTTTTTTTTAAAGATGGCCTTGTCGCAATACTTTCTACGAAAATTGTTTTATCGGTTCGGCCATTTTTGAGTTGTCTCTAAAAATCTTCTTTCACAGGCATCAGGCACCTATTAATATTACTGTGGTTCTTATTCCATTGAAGGTACGGAACCCTCTATTATGGGTGGTCCGACACGCACTTGGCTGGTATTATTTGTTTTGTACACTGAACTGTTTTTACCTTTTAACAAGCATTAATTCGTCATCATCATCTCAGCCATAAGACGTCCACTGCTAAACATAGGCCTCCCCTTTGGACCTCCATAAGTATCGGTCGGAAGCGACTTGCATCTGGCGTCTTCCGGCGACCTTTATAAGGTCCTCTGTCCATCTTGTGAGTGGACGTCCTACGTTGTGCTTGCAGATGGCCGATGGGGTCGAAAAGTGCTCGAGTGGAGACTACCACGGACTATAGTATCCTCAAACCAAACTGGCGACTGAGGTCATAGCGCTATCTCCTTCACTTTTGCTGCGGCTGTGCAAGTGTGAAAGAGAAGTTTTATGACCGCAGTCGTCCGTTTGGTTTGAGGATACTATAGCAAGCGCAGCGTAAGCATTAACTGCCACTAAATATATCGAGCCTGACGGTAAGACGTCCGACTCTCAATCCGGAGGTCTCGGGTTCAAATCCCGGCTCGTGCTGCTGAGTTTTATGGAAATTATGTACGGGATATCATTTGATATTTACCAGTCGCTTTTCAGTGAAGGAACCAAGGAAACCGGACCTAATCCTATGGGTGCGTCCCACGAGATATAACTACAAAATATATAATTTCATTTTAATAACGTTCACAAGATATAATGAACGTTTGCTATAACATCAACATCAATATTTTTATGAGGAATAACGATCAATTACCATAATACTTATATTATACTTAAACAACGTTATACTTAACAAAAATATATATTTTGATGTTATATCAAACGTTCATTATAGAACTTGAACGGTATACAAAACAAGCTTATACAATATGAGCGTATATGTATAATATGAATATTATACAACTAGTGGTTCTGTGACTGTGAACCGTAGACTTCGGATAACATAAATAACGCGACAGCAAACTTTCCCCCTTTTCCCCCTCATTTTCCCCCTAATCAAAAAAATGGCTCGACAATTTTTGGCAAATAGATCAAGGAACGTACATGCCAAGTTTCATCGAAATCGGATGAAAAATGCGACCTCTAGACCGACACTGACCAACCAACATACCAACCAACCAACCAATACACACACATCAAAATGCCAAATCGTCGTACCAGTGAAAACGGAGACGTTCGTCGCCTCGCTACGCTCGGCTCCTCAGTCAATAAGTTCTTATGTCTTATATTACTCACCCAAGCCTATACACAAAACTATAGTTAAATAAGAGCGTTACCACACTTGCGATTTACGAGCGAGTTTTGTTTGGGAGCGAAAACGCCGCGAGTTCGCCGCGTACCGCGTACGAGTTTTGTAAAGAACTCGCTTTCAAATCGCCCAAGTGTTTTTTTTTTTTTTTTTATTTATTTATGAATGTAAACTTACGCTAAACATTTTACAGTAAACCTCGCCAATCTGTAACGTTTGATGGCGAGATGCGCTCATTGTTTTAAACAGTGAGTGATAAGGCCCTAAAGGTTCCGTTTCGCCATTTTAGTTACGGAACCCTAAAAAGAATAACCCTGATATGTCTAACGGATCTAGATATTAAGATAGTACGTGCGATAACGTTAACATTTATTTGCATGAACGGATTATGACGATTAACATAATGTTTATGACCGAGCGAGTGCGAGTACAGTGTCCGCGAGGCAACCGGATGGCTCGCAGTATTTAAGGTCACTACGTGTGGTGGAACCACGCTGTGCAAACTGGACTGACACGTTGGATTTAGTTTTTCATCCTCCCCCCAATTTTCAATATTTGTATGTGAACAAGAACGAACATGTAAATTGCCATTCACACCGGCTAGTTATCGATCCGTCAGAGTTGGAAGCCGTCAGAAAAATGATGGGGGGATGAAAAACCAAGTCCAACGTGGGTCAATTCGGGTTGCACAGGGCGGAGCTTAAATACCGCGAGCCATCCGGTTGCCTCTCGGTCACTGTAAATACGCTTTAATTAGTATTCTACATCGAACTGAGAACTCGCGATTTACTTGCAAACAAGCTGACCAATATAACAAGACCCATGTCGTGATTTTTTGGCGTCTTCTAGCTACATAACCCCTTGATCGATCCTGCTCATATACGAACTCTCAAATTTTATGTATCTCTGCTACAACCTCAACAATTTTCATAAAGATCAAGAAAACGCTACTCAAGTTATCGTCGAACAAACTCTCAAAATCAAAAAGCCATCGAAATGCCGAAACGTCCCAGTAGCCAGTTGTTTGTAAGAACTCGCTTCGCTTGCGCTCCCGCTCGTTCCATAAAGAAAACATGGCAATTTATTGGAAAAAAATCCCAATCGTGAAAGGGGAGGATTCGATAAAATTATAATTTGTTAGCCTCTTATACATACATAGTGTCAAAATATCATGACATGACATATGGAAGGATTGTGTTATGAAGATTCAGAAAGTATCAGATGACTTTTTGATAAGGGTCCACCGGGGTGGATCCAATGTGAAAGAATCTTTTTTTAACCGACTTCAAAAAAGGAGGAGGTTCTCAATTCGACTGTTTTTTTTTTGTATGTATGTTACTCGATATCTCCGTGAATCGTGAACCGATTTTCAATTTTTTTTTAATCGAACGGGTATAACCCCTAGGTGGTCCCATAGTCACCAAGTTGGGGTCTGATGATGGGATCCTGGAGAAATCGAGGGAACTCTTCAACTATTATAGGTACACCTAAAGTGATTTCACTATTTTTTACAGCAACTCGGCCACTTCCTCTTGGAATAGCGGATCCAAAGTGAAGTCGGTACTTTTTTGTTTTGTGTGCCTATAATAGTTGAAGAGTTCCCTCGATTTCTCCAGGATCCCATTATCAGACCCCGACTTGGTGACAATGGGAGCATCTAGGGTAGGGTGGTCCAAAAATATTAAGTTTTGATTTTTTTATCTCCACCAGCTTCTTTTAGTTTCAATACTCCTAAAAGATATTTGCTTCTAATTTGAGAACAATTAAACTTTATTTTGGGGGTCGCTATGAATGACACAATTTTGCAATACAAAAATGTATGAAGAGAAATTATACAATCAATAATTCCTAATTGAAGATGTTTTTGATAGTGTTTATACACTATTTATATTAAGTTATAACTGAGTAACTAATAAAGCGCTTAAATTTTGAATTTTAGGATAATTTAGATTTTTCCATTTGTATGGGAATATTATAAATATTGAAATCATAGCGACCAGTAAATTATCATCAAATGAGCTCAAATTTTGGATATAGACTTCATTTTCTTAACAGAACAAAAGGAGCCTGGTGGAGATAAGATTTGTAATACTTTTTTCTTCTCCATACATTCATGGACCACCCTAATCTAGGGGTATACCCGTTCGGTTAATAAAAAAAGATTGAAAATCGGTTCACGATTCACGGAGATATGGAGTAACATACATACAAAAAAATAATAAAAATAATAATGATAAAAAAAAATCAACCGAATTGTGAACCACCTCCTTTATTGAAGTCGGTTAGCAAAACTGATTAAAATACTAAGGAGTTAAGATTGAAGGTAATTGGCGCCTGGGAGCCCCTTATAATGAATACTCGTAGTTCCTAAATTAATTACATTAATTTGATTATAGATCAATCATTCACGTTAATCATACATAAATAATTATTAATCTTGATTCAATTACGTCTAAATCAAAGTCAAATAATACTGAATGCTTCGTGATCGTGATTGAATTCAATTGATATAATATTGTAACAGAATCCATTGAAGTAGTTACAGTCGTAGTCAGATATATCGGAGCGGCCAAGGTGGCCACAACAATCTGAACAACACCTCTATTGTCAAAGTTATACAGTGCATGTTCAAATATTTTTGAGTGCCCTGGCCGCTCCGATATATTTGATGGCTACTGTACAGTCAGCCAAAAAAGTGGTCTACCACTTTTCTACTCTATTCGTCAAGTAATAGAGTCGAAAACTGGTAGACTTATTTCTTGGCTGACTGTACCTACAATACTTCCACGAGCACTTCGGATGCTAAATGCATTTTCATCATAAAGTGGCGATGAAAACTAGTTACGTACAAAGTATCTTAAAAACCGGCCAAGTGCGAGTCAGACACGCGCATGAAGGGTCCCGTGCCATTATTTATAAAAACCAGCCGTAGCTACTATCGAATAAATTATTATCGCATCGTCGTATCTGCCTAAGTACCTACTTACTTTTTTGGAGATAACCCAAAAACGCCTAAACCGATAATGTATGAAATCATTTTCGTTGAAAGAATATTTAAAGGTGTATCTTCTTGAATTTGGACTTACGGTTCAAACGTTACGAGGGGGGAGGACACAATTTTTCAGACCTTTGGAGTCATTATTTCTGAATACATGGATATATTAATCAATTTTTTTTTAAAAAACCTCTATCTGTTATTTTTAAAGACCTATCGATTGGTGTGCATCATGTTGATATTTAGTAAAAAAAAATTTATTTGACAATTACTTGCATGTATGGAGTGCCCCCCTAAAAATATTTTTTTCAGAAATTTCACTACATAACTAAGTAGCAGCACACACAATACACTTTATGTAAAAATTTGATAATGATACGTCTTATAGTTTCCGAGTGAAATGGCTGTGACATACGGACGGACAGACATGACGAATCTATAAGGGTTTTTTTGCCATTTGGCTACGGAACCCTAAAAATTTACTAAAAAGCTCTACTAAGATATTCTTTAAGAGTTAAGGAGGCAATGTAATAATACGCAGTACGAGACTAATGGCGGATAACTCGTTTTTACCCTCTTTTCCCCCCTTTTACTTTTCAATAGTGATGCGATAGCACATCTCTGTAAATATTACCAAGATCTAAACTTTAAAGATACTTATTTCAATATTACTAGTAGTCCGCCTCGAACTGAGAACCAGTTGACCAATATAATAAGACCCATGTGAAGATTTTTTTTTCACCTTCTAAGTCATAAATTAGTAGTCCGCCTCGAACTGAGAACTCGCGATTCACTTGCAAACGAGTTGACCAATATAACAAGACTCTAAGGAGGATTTTGTTTCTCCTTCTAGCTCCATAACCACTTGATCGATCCTGCTCATATACGAACTCTCAAATATTTTATGTATCTCAGCTACAACCTCAACAAATGTCATAAAGATCAGAAAACGTTACTAAAGTTATCGTCGGACTCTCACAACCCAAAAGCCATCGAAATGCCGAGATGTTCCAGTAGCCAGAAGTTGTTTATAACTTCTGACTACTGGGACGTCTCGGCATTGACTGGTTTTTTGATTTTGAGAGTTTGTTCGACGATAACTTTAGTAATGTTTTACTGATCCTCATGAGATGGGGTTTTAGCAGAGATACATATAACTTGAGAGTTCGTTTATGAGCTGGATCGATCAGGGGGTCATGGAGCTAGAAGGCGCGAAAAAATCATCATATGGGTCTTGTTATGGCCATCTCGTTTGTTAGTATTTATCAAAAAGGGCGGAACCATACATCTTTTCTGTTTCAACTATCCTCGCGAGGTCTACAGTTTACAGATCGACTAATAGTGAGGCAATATCTTTCGTTAAAAAATTGTTTAAAATTCGTTTTTATTTATTGCCAAAAATTCCCGAATATGGGATGTCACTACCCTTTTCCCGCGTTTCACGGCAGCCACTTTGTCACTGCGAGAATAGAATCAGACGCCATTTGCAATGTTAAACGTTGTGTAGGATATAAAAGGTATAACAATGCGATGATGGATGCTTTGAAGTTTTGATAAAGTGCTTGTTTGAAGGTAACTTTTGATAAATGACATGGAAACTCACAGATTAGACTCGTAAAGAGATGGCGGCGCAATAGCTATAAAAAAATAGTATTTTGTGCAACAGTTACATAATGAGGGTTCTTAAGATTCGAGGGTCGAAGTTACAAAATGAGGCGAAGCCGAATTTTGTAAGAACAGACCCGAGAATTTTAAGAACCCTTATTATGTACCGTTGCACACAATAGTTTTTATACGAGTGCTTAAGCAAGCCGGTAAGAATTGAGTTCGACGAAAGCCGTGCACAACCTACTGCTTCTATGTAATTGAGTAACTTCGATCTCCCGGTGGATTGTGCCGGCGGCGACACGCAGTGCGGGGCCCGATAACAGTTTCACAATATTGTATGGAAATCCTTTCTGTGATTGTTATGGATGCTACAATATGCGACCATACAAGCTCTATCAAAAAGTATGCGCTAGTAGTTCCGCCACCACAATCTCAATTCGAGTATTACAGTCGCCGAGTATAAAAATCACATTATCTAAACACTAGTGGCCCGTTTTTGTCACTGCGAGAATAGAATCAGACGCCATTTGCAAAGTTAAACGTTGTGTACGATATAAAAGGTATAACAATGCGATGATGGATGCGTTGAAGTTTTTATATGCTTAAGTAACGTTTGATAAATGGCAAACTCACAGATTAAACTCGTAAAGAGATGGCGGTGCAATAGCTAAGAAGACATCACATTATTGACTGAGGAGCCGAGCGTAGCGAGGCGACGAACGTCTCCGTTTTCACTGGTATGTACGACAATTTGGCAGATTGATGTGTGTATATTGGTTGGTTGGTCAGTGTCGGTCTAGAGGTCACATTTTTCATCCGATTTCGATGAAACTTGGCACGTGCGTTCCTTGATTTATTAGCCAAAAATTGTCGAGCCATTTTTTTGATTGAGGGAAAAATGAGGGGGAAAAGGGGGGAAGTTTGCTGTCGCGTTATTAATGTTCTCCGAAGTCTACGGTTCACAGAACCACTGGTCTATACACTAGTGGCCCGTTTTATAGCTACGAGTTACAATTTACAAGCAAAAGTATCTTGAATTGGATCGGAGCGTAAGCGAAGCGAATTCTTACAAACTACTTCTGGCTACTGGAACGTCTCGGCATTTCGATAGCTTTTTGACTTTGAGATGTTCGACGATATCTTGAGTAGTGTTTTCTTGATCTTTATGAAATTTGTTGAGGTTGTAGCGAAGCAAACTCGCGATTTCCTTGCAAACGTGATGAGTGTGATGACCAATGGGTCTTGACTCATATGATTTTTTCGCGCCTTCTAGCTCCATGACCCCTTGATTGGTCCAGCTCAACGAACTCTAAAAGTTTATGTATCTCTGCTACAGCCCCAACACATTTCATAAAGATCAGAAAAACGTTACTAAAGTTATCGTCGAACAAACTCTCAAAATCAAAAAGCCATCGAAATGCCGAGACGTCCCAGTACGCAGTTGTTTGTAGCACTCGCTTCGCTTACGCTCCCGCTCGTTCGAAAGCAAAACTCTGTAATGTATAAGAAGATTGTCAAGTTCTTTATCTTTCACAATTGAATGGCTACTCAATCAGTCCATCAAAATTTTATTTCCTCAGTCGAAGACATCATTCACACTGTCAACTGACAATTCGACAATGGACCTTATTGTAAAAAATACAAGGTCCATCGATGAACTGTTAGTCCCAAGGAGATTTAAAGCAACGGAGTTTGCATATAGAAGCAAGATTTGAAGCGCAAAATGCCCGATTTGATGACGTCACTTTGTAATTGCGATACATTTATCCAGGATCTTGAGAAATGAGTATTGGCATAAAAATATTGGCATCTCGCTAAATGTGGTAGGGCATCGCTCAGCGCATGTCATCTCGGTCAAATCTGGAGTAGAGTAGAGCCCGACTGGGAACGAATCTCAGAAATCTACAGCCAATGTTTAAAAAAATGCGTACGGGAGGCACGAAACTAACTTTTGATCCATGGGTCCATAAAATGTGGGCAAATTCATAAAAGTGAGGACTAATAAGTACCTAATTTCAATGAAAACTATACTGAATAAAATCGGACGGTCATTTTTAAGTAGTAATTTCATGGTAAAAGGACGCCAGTGTCGCAAAATATCCTATAGAAACAATTTTTTTTTGAATGGTGAGTTTTGTGACCCTACACTGAAACTGAGCATGGCCCGACATACTTTTAGCCGGTTTTTATTACTCTTGGTTCTGAGTAGAGTGAGCCAAGACAAATCCAGATCTGAAAAAAACAGATCGATTTTTTTTAAAGAAAAAGACCAAGCATTACTTGAATAAACTCTTCTTCAACCGACTGAAGGAAATACAAACTTCATAGATTACAATCTCCTTGGTTATTCCCCTCAGTAGAAACGCCGTAAATTCGACCAAATTAAGTTTTCGGGACCGTTAGATGGCTTTGATTATTAAACCAAGCGGATGCGACACGCGCTCTCATTTCTATCGGAAAAAGTCTGCCGTTTTTTGCGGGGGAGGGGAACGTCAAATGTATGCGAAACGTCAAAATAGCTACGTCAAATAAACGTCAGTCCATACAATGAGTATGGCCACTGGTCATACACTTTCGACAGAGGGGAACGCCTGTCAATGGCCACTCCGCTTGGTTTAAAGCTCTAAGGTTAGATGGGTTTCGCGTAGCCTACCGTTTTATTGTGCTTCAAAGTAATGAAACTTGAGATTCTGATAGAGTACACTAATAAAAATAACTCATAAAATAAAATTCCTACTTTACTTTACTTTTATTATTAATCAAATAAGGTATATTAAGGTCATTAAGGACGTTTCTGTGCGACCTGTCGACCCGTTTTTCATCGTCTTTGAGTGTATTTATTAAAATTTATTGTATTACTCAATAAATTTCAAGAGACAATTTTACATAAATCAATGTCCCACACTGAGAGAAACTTGCTTTGTGAGTCTAACAAATTCGACTTGTTGCGTGTTTATCAGTTTGAAACTAAAGTATTTTAGTAAACGGAATCGATCACCAATATTGATAATACAAGTCGAATTTGTACGAACAACAAGGTTAAACTTGTTAAAAGATATTGGATTGAATCAGCCAAATATATGTTTAAAACAATATGTGCCATGTTGGTTTTATATAATCGAGTTGTTGATTTAAATAACACTTAAACTAAAATGACAAATAACTTGAAGAATGAACTAATTAAACTTAACAAAATCGAACTTGTAGTTTTAACCAAAGAGCTTGTAGGCGTTTTTTTTGATGAGAGTTTGGTTGAACGAACGTGAATTCTGGTTGTTTTTTAAAAGGTTGTGTTGTAGGTATCAGGCGACAATATATATAAATAATTGATACATACATATAAATAGTTAGATACATATAAAACATCCATAACTTAACTTAAGAATAAGATAGGTATGGTTACTGCGAATGTCATCTCGCTATGTGTGGAAGAGCACAGCGGCAGCGCAGCGAATGTCATCTCGCTCAAATCTGGAGCAGAGCCCGACTGGGGAAGTACCTCCACCTTATAGAAAACCACAGCCAAATAGCACTAGACCCTACTCATGGTGTTATGTTCTTGCTGGTGAGTATGGTTGCCAAAGAGCTTAAAGTCGAGGGCCCAGTGTGTTGACGACGAAGGAGCCTCTTCTTCCTTTAGCCGTCAACACAGTGAAACCTTTTTTTAAAGGGTCGGCAACATGCATGTGACACCTCTGGAGCTGCGAGCTGTAGCTGCTTACTAGCAGGCGAGCCGAATGCTTGTTAAAAAAAACTCAGGAACAAATATCGGTGATAGACACACAAATAAATGTAATATATTTTTTTGGTATTTCGGGGTCGGATGGAAAAAGTTGTTTGGCCTACCTGATCACGTCGTTCAATTCAATATGGCTGCCCCGTGTATTATTTCAAACATCTGTCAATTGCCACTCGTGATACGTAAAAATTCTGTGGTTTAGGCCGGGGGTGCAACTCAGTGTAAATCTGTCAAAAAAATTGAGTTTGACACGACGTATCCGATACGTTTGCATAAGTGCGAAAGAGAACTTGTCATGCGTTAAGAAGGGACAACATGATTCGTAACGTTACAGAGGTTTCTCTGTATAGTACTATTTTACTCTGTAGTTTAGGCTATAAATCTCACTTCCTGCCCAGCCGTAACCACATTTTACAGCTGTCATCGCGTTTACAGCCTGCCCTTTCGTTAATTAAGCGAGTGACAGTCCGTTTTAGGACGTCGTTTGGTAGAATGACAGGATTATTGACAGCGTTGATAGCAGCATAGAGTAACTTATGTAGGTAGTAGAACAGCACAGCCTAAGAACTTTTTGAAGCTGAAGTCAATTGCGTCCTCTGTCCGAAAGCCCCCTAAAGATACCCAAAATGTAAGAGGAAATGTCACCTGCACTGCTACTCCACCTAGTAGCTACTAGTGTAATACTAGTACGCTATTGGTTACTAGGCGGAATAGCAGTGCAGGTGACATTTCCTCTTACATTTTCGGTATCTTTAGGGGGCTTTCGGACAGAGGGCGCAATTGACTTGAGCTTCAAAAAGTTCTTAGGCTGTGGCCGTCTATAGGTAACGCTATAGTCTCTGGTAGCAGGAAATCTATGTCGACGATTATTTAGGTCAGTCAAGTTTTACTGACGTTATTCTGACTATTAATATTATATCTTCATGAAATGTTACTCATATGAAATGCGTACAAAAAAAGCGAGGTTACAGTAGTTCACAGTTATTCACTGCTTTATCTACACAAGTACAATCACCGGCAATAGTATCTTCTGACACGAAGGCCGCAAGAATATATGACACGCTCCTATGGCCCTACAAATAAGAGCGTGGCACATATTTTTGCGGCGTTCGTGTAGGAAGATACTTGTGCCAGTGACTGTGTACACACATATTAATAATTCCTCATTAGCTGTGTCTACATCTGACACACCGCCTCGCGAGGAAATTGCCGCGCGCGGCAGCTCAGCTAGTGTGGCGTGCCTCGGCCGAGGCATTGCGGCCGCCATCGCCAGCGCGTTTGTCTCGGCCGAGGCACGCCACACTAGCCGAGCTGCCGCGCGCGGCAATTTCCTCGCGAGGCGGTGCTACTGGTGTGGACACTGCTATTGACGTGTTTGGGAATCATTAGAATGACCGATGTTACATTCCAATAATAGTGGTCATTAATATACGGTTACGCAGAATAGAATATTGTTAATATGGGTGTAGATAATAATGTTTTTAATTCGCAAAATATAGCATGAAGTGGTTGTAATAATGATAACTGTAAATATCTAGTATTAATAGTAGTAGTAGCAATCATTATTTTCTAATCCACAAAATCTTATTTTCTCACACCAATTTTGTTTCAAATGAATTAATTTCTTACACTAAAAAAATAATAATTCATCATCGAACTCGCGGAGCGTAAGCGAAGCGAGTTCTTACAAACAACTCCAGACCAAACTGTCACCTGGCTACTGGGACGTCTCGGCATTTGGATGGCTTTTTGATTTCGATAGTTTGTCCGACGATAACTTTAGTAACGTTTTTCTGATCTTTATGAAATTTCTTGGGGCTGTAGCAGAGATACATAAAATTTGTAAGTTCGTATATGAGCAGGATCGATTAAGTGGTTATGGAGCTAGAATGAGAAAAAAAAATCCTCCTTAGGGTCTTGTTATATTGGTCACCTCGTTTGCAAGTAAATCGCGAGTTCTCAGTTCGAGGCGGACTACTAGTTATACCCCAGTTTAGTAAAAAACTTTTAAGAGGATGATAAGAGCTAAATTCCCTCCCTATCGTTTTCAGCGCGAGTGAAAGAGAAACACTGCGTTACGATTAGTATGGGAGCTCATTGCAAATTTTGCAAATTGATGGAATAAAAAAAAACTATGCATTAATTGAGAAATGTAAGGCAACGAAGTTTTTAATATTAGTGTGGTGGAATGTTGTCCTTAATTACAGACATATAAGCCAAGAAACTAAAGACGTGCAATTGTTTTAAGCTAATTTTAGATGTAACTTTGGAATTATTTTCTATCGAGCCGATTTCGTCCAATCGTGTATTGGAATTAACCAAGTTCTTTTAAATATAATAAATATTAACATATATTTTTTTTTACTTTTCCAAAACAAGTAGTTATAGCTATATGACTGTTTAAGTAAAGTCAATTTGAAGGTCATCGGGTCTTGTCAGCCTCTTAATATCAGGCTCTAAGAGCTTGCGATTTGCGAGCGAATTTTGTATGGGAGCATTGGGAGCGAACACGCCGCGAATTCGGCGCATACGAGTTTTTGTATCGAAATTGCTTTCAAATTGCTCAAGAGTGATAAGGCCCTGAATAATAATAACTCACATTAACAACAAATCACGAGTACGCATATTTTGGTCTGGGATTTTCAAAGCGAACTCTTGTAACTTCCAACCTTGACGCTGGCAAAATTGTCCCAATGGACAGAAGCCACAAAGTTTCTTGAAGAACTTAACTTAGTAAAAAACCTATTCCCCTCCTAATCTTGAAACTTTAAATAGAATCAGTCGATATAGTTTTGGTCTATCTCTTCTATCCCTTAATTCGTTTTCGAAAGTCTGAAAAGTTTAACTTAGATAACTTACTCCTTAAATATTAACATCGACTTTTAAAAGGTGTTAAAAACCGACCAAGTGCGAGTCCGACTCACAACCCAAGCATATTCCATCGGTAAAAAAAAAACAAAATTCATTATTTGAGCTATGTTTTTTAAAGTTAAAAAAAAATCAAAGCGAAGCAAGTGTCAATAGAATTTGAGGATGTTTTATTAGGCATTAAACCACTTGTGTGATATTATTATGTGATTCACTTCATTCGTTTCATAAAACTTATAGCCCTTCAAACGAAGGAAAACTTAGGGGAAATAATTCGTGTATAGCTGAATTTTGGTATAGTTGTAGACAAAGGTGTCTTACACAACATACCAAAAGTACCCATGGATAGGGGTGCCGCTAACGGGGATAGGGGGGGTGTAAAGGTCCCCTTTTTTGGCTTTTCGTAAATAACTCAGTAGCGGTGGCTCATACGAAAAAATGTTCTTCTACTTAATTAATCCACAAATAATTTTCTACAAAAAAGGTTCTTTACACTTTTTTGCTGAGATCAATGTATAATGAGATTTCGAGGAAATACGATAATCACTTTTTGAAACTTTCGGAGCTATTCTTTACGAAACTATTAGTTTTGTCTAAAAGTTGTTTTTGAAAACCCATATTTATATTAAAAGACCTATCCAACGACACCCCAAACACTAGGGGTGGAGTAAAAAAAAGAATTTACCTCCCACTTCATGTGTTCGGGAGGTACCCCAAAAAATAATATTTTTCAGATTTTGTTTTAAAACTTTGTCTGCGTGTTCAAAACACATACTCATACGAAGTTTAACTATTCAAGTACTAACCATCACTGAGCAGGTTGAAGAGGGTATTTTTTTACTTTTTATTTTTTATGCCACGACGGTGGCAAACAAGCATACAACCCGTCTGATGGTAAGCAGTTCCCATAGCCTATGGACGCCTGCAATCAACTTCCTAACCTTATAGTTTCGCTGTCCGTTTGTGCCAGTCTGTCCGTTCACGGCTTTGCGCAGTGATGGATAGTACTAGAATAGTTAAACTGAAAAAATATTATTTTTTAGGGTAACTCCCGAACACAAGAAGTGGGGGGTAAATTATGTTTTTTAATTTACCCCTAATGTGTTGGGTGTCGTTGGATAGGTCTTTTAATATAAATATGGGTTTTCTAAGACAATTTTTAGACAAAACTAATAGTTTCGTAAATAAAAGCTCCGAAAGTTTCTAAAAGTGATTATCGTATTTCCTCGAAATCTCATTATACATTGATCTCAGCAAAAAAAAGTGTAAAGAACCTTTTTTGCGCAAAATCATTTGTGGATTAATTAAGTAGCAGAACATTTTTTCGTATGAGCCACCGCTACTGAGTTATATACGAAAAGCCAAAAAAGGGGACCTTTACACCCCCCTCTCCCCGTTAGCGGCACCCCTATCCATGAGTACTTTTAGTATGTTGTGTAAGACACCTTTATCTACAACTTCACCAAAATTCAGCTATACACGAATTATTTCTCCTATCGAGCAGTTAGTGGGCTTCCTTCGGTGAGCTATTACTCGTGTTTGATAAATTATAGGTTTTTTCAAACGCACTATTGACTAAACGGGAAAAGGACTGAATTTAATTTCGAATACTTATATATTATTAGACTATATACTCTTGTTTATGGCACAAGCCGAAACACGATTGCTGAAAGTTGCCTCGATAGAAAAAAAAACCAAAGTTGGGTCCTTTTCCCCTTATTTTTCTTAGCTTACTTAAACTATAAGAGATTAAGCAATATAACTAAGTAAAAAATATGGTATTCTGGTTTATCTAAAAAGTCACAGAAACAAAATTAGACAAAACTTTATAGAATCGCTTATTTATCGTAGTTTTGTCAAAAAGTCTGATCCTTAAGAGCACTGCATCTCTTTCTTTCGTGCACGGGAGCCATAAACGTGTATCTTACGGATGGGCGTGGCTTGTCCGAATCGAGGAACGGCCTTTTAGCAATCACTTAAACTGGGTATCTATCTACTAGTAGTCCGCCTCGAACTGAGAACTCGCGCTTTACTTGAAAACGAGTTGACCAATATAACAAGACCCTTATGATGATTTTTTCGCGCCTTCTAGCTCCATGACCCCTTGATCGATCCTGCTCATATACGAACTGGGAACATGCAAATTTCCCGAAAAACATTACCCCGATTTTTATAATCCCGAATTTTGACAAGTACGAATGTCAAAATTCCGAATTTTGAAATCACGAAAGTAGAAAATCCCGAATGCAATATTTCCGAATATTAGAAGTCCGATTGTTACTTGCTCGAATCCTAAAAATCCCGATTGTCAATTTCCCGAAAAATTAAATTCCGATTTTTTAATTCCGAAAAACTAATGACCGATCGGGTTTTTGGCTATTCGGTAATACGAATTTCGGTTTTTTGTATATTCGGATTAATGAAATTCGCGCTTGTGTTATTTGTTGATATCTTGGCGGGTAATTAGTTTAAAATGTTTACTTTGCAGAAAACCAATGATGCAGAAATTGCAATTAGCAGATTTATTGATTCTGCTGTAAAAAATGGGTTAATTTTGGTTAGAACTCACCTTAAACTAAATCAAATGGCTGTTCAAAAAGTGGGTTAGGTTAGGTTAGAACTGTGACCCTCAACCAACTCAAACGGCTGCAAAAAAAGTGGGTTAGGTTAGGTTAGAACTGTGACCCTCAACCAACCTAAACGGCTGCAAAAAAGTGGGTAAGGTTAGAACTGTGACCCTCAACCAACCTAACGGCTGCAAAAAAGTGGGTTAGGTTAGAACTGTGATCCTTAACCAACCCAAAACGGTTGCAAAAAAGTGGGTTAGGTTAGGTTAGAAGTGTGACCATACTGTGACCCTAAACAACCAACGAAAAAAAATCGGATTTTTAAAATTTCGGAATAATGTTGAATCGGAATTAATAATTTCGGGATTATGACAATCGGGATTCGTTGTTTTGAAATTCGGAAATATTGGTTTCGGACTTTTATTGCATCGGAATTTTTAAATTCGGTATTATATGGCTCGGGATTTTAAAAATCGGGTTTTTTACTATTCGGGAATTAAAATATTCGTACTTTAGTTATTCGTAATTTTAACTATCGGAATTTTAATGGGTCGGGCATTACAAAATCGGGATTTTAAAATTCGGGATTTTAAAAATCGGTATAAAGTTTTTCGGGATTGTGTAGTGTACCCCATACGAACTCTCAAATTATATGTATCTCTGATACAACCCCATCAAATTTCATAAAGATCAGAAAAACGTTACTAAAGTTATCTTCGAACAAACTCTCAAAATCAAAAAGCCATCGAAATGCCGAGACGTCCCAGTAGCCAGAAGTTGTTTGTAAGAACTCGCTTCGCTTACGCTCCGCTCTTTCGATTATTGTCACCCTTCCAGTACGGACCTCTAAAAGTTGCAAACTATGCGAATACCTAACCAAAATATCTACAAAGTAATTTGCCGCAAGATGGCGTTATGTTAAAAGAAAATATTTAAGAAAATAATATGCTTTGTAAGTCGACTCCAAGTTAGTGCAAAGATATTATTACGGTTGAAAGAATTGAATTTATAGGCTATTAGGTTTTAGGGAACGGCATCCATAAGTTTGTAGTGTAAATCTTGGCTGTTACTCACACCGAAAAAGTCCATAATAATAGAAAATGTGACATGATAATTAGAGCAACGAAAACCCTCTAGTTAGTTTGCTATACTATCTATTTCTTTATCAGGTATCTGGCAGCTGTTCATTGGTGGAAGTCGGAGAACGCAAATCACTTATGCAATGTCTCATAATATTTAATATAATTTAGTATCTATATATTATCGTTCATTATCCGTTGGGGAAGGTAATGTTATTCATATTCATTCTGTTTTTATTTCCGCAATTAATTGCAATGTTGTTTCTAATGCTAAAATTATTTGCCATGCCCATAGATAACTTCGGCAGCTTTTACAGATTTCAATTTCGCGTCAAACGTCACATTTGACAGGTCTAATCTGCGCAATCTATACATCTATATCTATACATATAATAAAGGTGAAGAGGGTCAAAAATCTGTACATTGGAGATATTAGTAAAAAAATGAGTTAGTAGCTCTTAGAATCGATAACAGAACACGTTTCGGCGATTTTTAGAATTTTTGTCTGTTTGTCTGTTTGGATGGGGAGAGTTGGCGTCAAAACGCCTGAACCGATTTCGATAAAAACTTCACTAGCAGTTTCAACAGACCTCTGGTCAGGACATAGGCTATAAAAAATACGAACTTTTTGGATTTAAGGGGGTTTAAGGGGGGTTTAAACTTTGTATGGGAAATGAATATGAGTGTTAAGCTCAAGCAGCAAATTGATATTTGTTTAACTACTTTCGGTTAGTTCATATTCATTCGTATAAATAAATAAATGTGTTAAATAATAATATACTGGTTAAATTAGTGGAAAAGTAAAAAATACGTACCATCAAAAGGGGTATCTAGACATGTCTTTGGCTATACGATTAGGTAACGCTATCTCTCGCAGAACTTTGTTACTACCGAGTCCTCTTTACGCAAAATCTGACCACTACATATGTAGTTTAGGTGCAAACTAAATGCAACACGAGTTCGCAGAGATATCCCTAGATGGCTATAGTAGGTAGGTCTATGCTATGAGTATAATGGGAACCTATGCCTTTAGCTCTTTTTAACCGACTTCAAAAAAGGAGGAGGTTCTCAATTCGACTGAATTTTTTTTTATCATTATGTTTTTTTTTGTATGTATGTTACTCCATATCTCCGTGAATCGTGAACCGATTTTCAAAATTTTTTTTTTAATCGAACAGGTATAACCCCTAGATGGTACCATTGTCACCAAGTCAGGGTCTGATGATGGGATCCTAGAGAAATCGAGGGAACTCTTCAACTATTATAGGCACACCTATAGTGATTTCACTATTTTTTACAGCAACTCGGCCACTTCCTCTTGGAATAGCGGATCCTAAGTGAAGTCGGTTCTTTTTTTGTTTTAAATTATTTCCTTCTTTCTGCTGAGGCCTGACGCGCCAGCACGAGGTTGCTTAGCAACGCCTATAAAAACACTGATGTTTGTGTTTGAAAAGACGACTGACTACGAATTTGTATATGTTTCCTTTTCATCGGAAAATTACTCGATCACCTACCACTACAAAACACACCGTACTACTGCTTATTATACCAAAAATTGTTAGGTCGAACATTTGAGATAGGAGAAAAAGAATTTTGATAGAGTTTACTGCGCGATGGGCTGTAAAAAAAGGAGGGCTCGGGGGGCGGAGCACCCCGCAAAAAGAAAAAAATACACCAAACTATAGATAATTATACCAAAAATAGTTACTTACGTTGAACATTTAAGATGGGAGAATAAGAGTTTTGATAGAGTCAACCACGTGATGGGCGGGGAAAAAAGGGGGGCTCGGGGGGCGGAGCCCCCCGCATTAAGAAAAACACACCGTAGTACTGCTTATTATACCAAAAATTGTTACGTCGAACATTTGAGATAAGAGAAAAATATTTTTGATAGAGTTTACCGCGCGATGGGCCGTAAAAGAAGGGGGGCTCGGGGGGCGGAGCCACCCGCAAAAAGAAAAAATACACCAAACTATAGATAATTATACCAAAAATAGTTACTTACGTTGAACATTTAAGATGGGAGAATAAGAGTCAACCACGTGATGGGCGGGGAAAAAAGGGGGGCTCGGGGGGCGGAGCCCCCCGTATTAAGAAAAAACACACCGTAGTACTGCTTATTATACCAAAAATTGTTACGTCAAACATTTGAGATAGGAGAAAAAGAATTTTGATAGAGTTTACCGCGCGATGGGCTGTAAAAAGAGCGGGGCTCAGGGGGGCAGAGCCCCCCGCAAAAAGAAAAAAATACACCATACTTTAGATAATTATACCAAAAATAGTTACGTTGAACATTTAAGATGGGAGAATAAGAGTTTTGATAGAGTCAACCACGTGATGGGCGGGGAAAAAAGGGGGGCTCGGGGGGCGGAGCCCCCAGCATTAAGAAAATATACACCGTAGTACTGCTTTTTATACCAAAAATTGCTACGCCGAACATTTGAGATAAGAGAAAAAGATTTTTGATAGAGTTTACCGCGCAATGGGTCGTAAAAGAAGGGGGGCTCGGGGGGCGGGGCCCCCCGCAAAAAGAAAAAAACACCATACTATAGATAATTATACCACAAATAGTTACGTTGAACATTTAAGATGGGAGAATAAGAGTTTTGATAGAGTCAACCACGTGATGGGCGGGGAAAAAGGGGGGCTCGGGGGGCGGAGCCCCCGCATTAAGAAAAACACACCGTAGTACTGCTTATTATACCAAAAATTGTTACGTCGAACATTTGAGATAAGAGAAAAAGATTTTTGATAGAGTTTACCGCGCGATGGGCTGTAAAATAAGGGGGGCTCGGGGGGCGGAGCCCCCCGCAAAAAGAAAAAATACAACAAACTATAGATAATTATACCAAAAATAGTTACTTACGTTGAACATTTAAGATGGGAGAATAAGAGTTTTGATAGAGTCAACCACGTGATGGGCGGGGAAAAAAGGGGGGCTCGGGGGGCGGAGCCCCCCGTATTAAGAAAAAACACACCGTAGTACTGCTTATTATACCAAAAATTGTTACGTCGAACATTTGAGATAGGAGAAAAAGAATTTTGATAGAGTTTACCGCGCGATGGGTTGGTAAAAAGAGGGGGGCTCGGGGGGCGGAGCCCCCCGCAAAAAGAAAAAAACACACCATACTATAGATAAATATACCAAAAATAGTTACGTTGAACATTTAAGATGGGAGTAAGAGTTTTGATAGAGTCAACCACGTGATGGGCGGGGAAAAAAGGCATTAAGAAAATATACACAGTAGTACTGCTTTTTATACCAAAAATTGCTACGCCGAACATTTGAGATAAGAGAAAAATATTTTTGATAGAGTTTACCGCGCGATGGGCCGTAAAAGAAGAGGGGCTCGGGGGTCGGGGCCCCCCGCAAAAAGGAAAAAACACTATACTATAGATAATTATATCACAAATAGTTACGTTGAACATTTAAGATGGGAGAAGAAGAGTTTTGATAGACGTAACCACGTGATGGGCGGGAAGAAAAGGGGGGCTCGGGGGGCGGAGCCCCCCGCATCAAGAAAAAACACACCGTACTACTGTTTAATTTACCAAAAATTGTTACGTCGAACATTTGATATAGGAGAAAAAGATTTTTGATAGGGTTTTCCGCGCGATGGGCCCCAAAAAAGGGGGGCTCGGGGGGCGGAGCCCCCCGCAAAAAGAAGAAAATACACCATACTATAGATAATTATACCAAAAATTGTTACGTCGAACATCTGAGATAGGAGAAAAAGATTTTTGATAGAGTTTACCGCGCGATGGGCTGCAAAAAAGGAGGGATTGGGGGGTGGAGCCCCCAGGCCAGGAGCCAAGAAATAAACACACCATACTATAGATAATTATACCAAAAATTGTTACGTTTAACATTTAAGATGGGAGAAGAAGAGTTTTGATAGAGGTAACCACGTGATGGGCGGTAAGAAAAGGGGGGCTCGGCGGGCCGAGCCCCCCGCATAAAGAAAAAACACACCGTACTACTGCTTATTATACCAAAAATTGTTACGTCGAACATTTGAGATGCGAGAAAAAGAGTTTTGATAAAGTTTACCAAGAAAAAGAGTTGTGACGGGCGCCAAAGAAAGGGAGGCTCAGGGGGCGGAGCTCCCCGCATAAGAAAACCCCGTTCTATTGCTTATGATACCAAAAATTGCTATGGTAAGGTTGAAAGTTCAAGATGGGAGCAAGAGTTTGACAGAGATTTGCACGTGGCAGGCGGTAAAAGGCGGCTCGGGGGGTGGAGCCCACGCAAATAGATAAACACACCGTACCATTGTTATTTTTACCAAAAAATGGTAAGGTTGAATATTTAAGATGTAGATAGAGTTGAGCACTATTAATACCAAAAATGATTAAGTTGCATATCCCAGCCATACAAATGAAAAATCGAAAACTTGCCACTGAAATTTAAACCAAGAACACAAAGAAACAGAGTCGATTTTATTTTGTTTCAAAATCGAACGCTACAAAACAAATGCAACTCTATGGAAATAGAATGGATGATTCAAATTTCATCGAAGACAATAAGTACTACAAGTAGGACCTTGGGCCTTACGAGGCTATGACGGAAGGAATAACAGTTTTGATAGAATTAACTATGTGAAAGGCGGCTCGGGGGCCATTTCGCGTACACTTTAACATCAAGTTGTGTTCGATATCTCCTTACATTGGTCTTTCCGCCCTCCGGTTTACTTTTAAGACTTAGTCATTAATTTGTGTTCGATCTCTGACCTCCTGCTGCATTTTCTACTGAGATGCTTCGG
Organism: Pammene fasciana; assembly: GCA_911728535.1. NCBI lineage: Eukaryota > Metazoa > Arthropoda > Insecta > Lepidoptera > Tortricidae > Pammene > Pammene fasciana. The sequence goes on along the minus strand of OU452294.1, from coordinate 9,906,831 downwards.
ACGTTCGACTCTACAGAGAGAGCTCTGCTTTTAGCTCTTCAGATCTTCCCGCTCACATGGTTCTCTGCCGCAGACGCTTTCGGTCGATCTTTTGGGATGTCGAAGTTATAACTGACTTTATGAAATTTGATATGTAGAAAGCGTTTAGCAGTGGACTGTTGAGGGATGAGTGTAACGAAAAGTGACAGATCCTACTGCAATGCACGCGGGCGAAGCCGCGCGGGTACAGCTAGTATCATATAAAAATGAAACCTAGAACCAACTACTTATACTCTTCAAATACGCTTCTAAGCCGACAGTGTAAGAGGCAGGCTTGCATTATCAAAGTATACATCAATTTCTTATCTAAATGCAATTTAATCCACCCCGGTCCCCTGTCTCATACCTGATTGGGTTAGACTACTACATTAAGCGTCAACTCCGGCTTAAACAGCTGCTTATTTGAGTCTTAAATTCTTTAAGATGAGACTTAGGAAGGTGTCGGTTGAGATGGTTTGGACACGTAAAAAGAAGACCACCTTACATCGGGAGGTTGCTCTAGATCTGATCATTGCTGGGTCTTAAAGAAGAGGTAAACCAAAGATGAGATGGACAGATACCATAGCAAAAGACATGAGAGCAAAGTTTCAGTAGACGACACGTCTAATCGCGCGAAGTGGAGAGAAAGAAAGAGAAAACACCCCACAATCAGATGGGAATAATCATGCTAAGGAGAGAGAGAAAGATGAGACTTAGGAAGGGTAGAAAACAGCCCAATGCGAGTCGGACTTGTGTCCCAAGAGTTTAACATCTAATTTTGATTTATCGAACTCACGGAGCGTAAGCGAAGTAAGTTCTTACAAACAACTCCAGACCGAACGGTCACCTGGCTACTGGGATGTCTCGGCATTTGGATGACTTTTTGATTTCAATAGTTTGTCCGACGATAACTTTAGCAACGTTATTCTGATCTTTATGAAATTTCTTGGGGCTGTAGCAGAGGTACATAAAATTTGAGAGTTCGTATATGAGCAGGATCGATCAAGTGGCTATGGAGCTAGAAGGAGAAACAAAATCCTCCTTAGAGTCTTGTTAACTCGTTTGCAAATGAAACTTGAGTAAAGTTTTCTTGATCTTTATGAAATTTACTGGGGTTACAGCAGAACTATATCTGCTAATTTCATAATTATATGTATCTCTATAGATACATATAATTTTAGAATTCGTATATGAGCAGGATCGATCAAGGGGTTATGGAGCTAGAAGGCGCGAAAATCATCACATGGGTCTTGTTGTACTGGTCAACTTGTTTACAAGTAAATCGCGAGTTCTCAGTTCGAGGGGGACTACTAGTTATTTTCCTGTCAAGATGAAAAAATCTTGCTATTCTGAGTGCACTGCCTGTGCTGTACACTGCAAATGCTTAGTTACACTGGTTACACTTAAGAGTCGCCAGGACGCTCGCGTGAACTCGCGTTCCCATACGAACGTAGTTCAGCTTTCATTTTAAAACGACATGCTTTAGAACCATGAAATTTGGCATGGGCATTCTAGTAGTACAGATATAGACCGGACATTAGTTTTCGTTGCTAAAAATTGTAATACAAAGAAAATACAGCCAGTTACAGATTTACATAAAAAACTTATTTTTGCTATATTTTCTTTGTATTACAATGTCCGACCTAGATCTGTACTACTAGAATGCCCATGCCAAAATTCATGGTAAAGCATGTCGTTTTAAAATGAGAGCTGAACTACGTTTGTATGGGAACGCGAGCGTCCTGGCGACTCTTAAAAACTTTATTCAAGTTATGTAAAGTCGATATTGTGGTTTTAATAACTAAGTAACTTAAGGAATTACTGGGACTCGGCAGGTGTGTGTCGAAACTTAGTTACAAATTGATTTCATTACTATAGACGGAGAGCTGGCCACGTCAGATATGACACAATAATGAGAGCAAACCTCTTTAGTTAGTTTACTCTATGCTTATTTCTAGATCTAGAGCATGGCAATTGGTGGAGGTAAAAAAATGCAAACCACTTCAAGAATTCTAATCCTAAAGTTGGTTTTGATGAAATATTATGAGAACTTATAGAAATTACCAGATTATCATTGTCAAAAGTTTCTGTTGGGGGAAAATAGTGCCAAACAACGTGTAGTATAGGTATAATTCCCAATAAAACGCTATATTTTTTGTTCTAATATTATACTAGTAGTCCGCCTCGAACTGAGAACTCACGATCTACTTGCAAACGAGTTGACCAATACAACAAGACCCTAAGGAGGATTTTTTTTCGCCTTCTAGCTCCATAACCACTCGATCGATCCTGCTCATATACGAACTTACAAATTTTATGTATCTCTGCTACAGCCCCAAGAAATTTCATAAAGATCAGAAAAACGTTACTAAAGTTATCGTCGGACAAACTATCGAAATCAAAAAGCCATCCAAATGCCGAGACGTCCCAGTAGCCAGGTGACAGTTCGGTCCGGAGTTGTTTGTAAGAACTCACTTCGCTTACGCTCCGCGAGTTCGAATATATTATGCCCGTTCTGTGTAAATAAGACAACTATTTTGGTATTACATTCTTTCAACTGAAAATGTTTGCTGGTCTCTCACTCCGACCATCACCCATTAAAAGCTACCAGATGCCCGGATCTAGCATTCAGGATAGTACAGCAACTAACTAACTAGTCGGGCTTTGTTACACTATTGTGTCATGTCTGACGAAGCTAGCTCTTAGTCTATTAATACTTATTAAATATATGCGTACATGCGTAAAATAGATTTAGCATAGGCTTTGCACTGTTCCTGTCATATATGCTAATACCATATTGATAAATATTCATATTCCCTTTGTTCCCATATCAAACTATTCGTCGGGTTACCGGTACAGTCAGATATATTGGATAGGAGCGGCCAAGGTGGTCACAAACATCTGAACATCGCCTATATTTTCAAGGCAATAAAGTGCATGTTCAGATATTTTTAAGTGCCTTGGCCGCTTCGATATATTTGATGGTGACTGTACATACACCGGCGTGTATGTATTGTATGTGTTGGGCTGTTGGAGCAATCAAAGTAGGTCAAATTGCATAGTTATCTACACTAGTGGTTATATTATATTCATTGTAAACCTCGCGATCCCCTTATACTGCATAATATGTAGGTAACTTAATCGATGTTGAGGAAAATAATTGTAAAAATAAAACAACATCAAAATAATAAAAAAATCGATTCTCTACATATCATAAATCCTCTATTCTGCGTTCGAAAACCTATGTATTTAAAGTGGGTGCTCACTCCATACAATTGGTTATTAGCTCGTTAGCTTGACATTTTGAAGGCTTGCCGACTATGGGGTTGATGGAGGAGCGGGCAGGGGGCGTGGATACCAAGGTTTTACAACGGGTGCCCTAATCACACCTCCTGCTCGCTCCTCCCTCAACCCCTTAGTCCTCTAGCCTTCAAAATGTCAAGCTTGCGGGCTAATAACCAGTTGTATGGAGTGAGCACTCTATAAGGCTTATTATTTCTCTATGGTATTTACCACAATTCAGATATCTATGCTACCACCGCGATATACATGCGTGCAAAATTCCAGCTCAATCGGAAACCGAGAAAATACTAAAATTTTACTTGCAACATTTGATTACAGAGTGCGGCAGGTCTAAATAAAAGCTTGTAAAAAGCGCACTTCAATTTTAATTTCAGTTAATTTCTTGTATACCGCGGTTGACTACCAGTCATGCCAACATGACATGAACCTTGTTGCTTATGAAATAAGCCTCACCTTATTATAAACGAAAATCTACGTTACAGCGTGTAACGCGACATGCAGAAGACAGGCTTTAAAATTTGAGGCGATGGAATAAAAGTTTCACTTTAAAAATTGTTTCTGCAGAAATATTTTAAATCATCCCCTTACTAGTATAACTCCACTTAGAAGGTAACTGAACCTAATATAAATCCAAACGAGAATTCTCACAACATTTTACTTCTTAATAAGACGTTTATAATTCTCGGCACAAAACTCAAACATATTTGTATGCACCTTATTCCATTGTAATAAAGTTGAATATCTACATAAAATCTATTTTTGCCACAGACCATCTCAACTAGACGAAGCCGCGGATAAGTAACAATCTGTATTAGAAATATTCACAAATAATACGTTAAAGTAAAACCTCAGTTGTTAGAGGTTTCACTGTTTTAACGGCCAAAGAGACGAGAGAACTTCCATCGTAAACACACTGCATCCTTGTAGAGTTCTCTAATGACTGGCCAGCAGGTACACAACACTATGAGTAGGTTCTAGTGCCATTTGTAAAAAATATGTAACCTACACTCAACATAGATGATCAAATTGTTCAATGGGATAACCCAGTTTGATTAATCATGGGCCATAAAATCATCCAATAACACTGATATGCATACCCCGGGGTTTTCGGTGCGGGAATGTTATACACTAGCCAAATAACAGTTAAAAACTGTAAAAAACGATACTAATTTAACATTTCTAAGAACATTTGGACCTTACTACCTACGTTTCATTTACTTTACAATAAACAAAGTTAGAAATACACGAAATCATTCCCGCACCGAAAACCCCGGGGTATGCAGTGATTAGTACATTACGTACCTAGGGCGGTAAAATAAAGAAGGTCTCAGATCGCTGGCATTTGTGGCCCGAACCGAAGGTAAGGGCCATAAACAAGCGATCTGAGGCCTTCTTTATTACCGCCCGTGGTGCGTACATAATTTTACGTCTGCTCCTGGGTGTGAAGTGAGATTTGCCGCTGCGCCCTAGGGCGGTAAATCTCACTTAGCGCCCAGAGCGACGTAAATGTAATTTAACTAATAAAGAAAGGGATACCTACACAACCAACTCAAAAAATGGCCCAACAATAGTGCTGTAAAAACTCGTATAGCACTTTCTCGGTCAGTTTTATTAGACTTTAGTCAGTGATAAGACTAGCCGGTTTCAACTTTTTTTGGTAATCTTTTATGAGGCTGTACCTCTGCTATATTCTAACTCAATGAATGCAACTAATATTTCGAGGGCTGAGCAATCAAAAGCCAATTTTTCATTGTTATACGAGCTTCACGTGAGTAACTTCATCATAAATTATTTAAGAGCTGGGCTCTTGTCGGTGGAGCATTTTCCATGTATATCTGTCCTTTGCCTTCTCCTTGATGGCCTGATACGACACGACGTTTATTTACTAACTATTTAACTTATATAGTTCCACACTGATTTAGACTTTCACGGTTTTTACTCATAATTATTTGTAATAAACGGGACTTAACCGCGTATATCATTTCTAAATTACAGTCTTTCTTCGCGACCACCACGGGGACAATGTCGTCCTCGAAACGTCGAAGGTAATTTAAAAATTATATACGCGGTTAATTCCCGTTTATTACAAATAATTGTATAGTTCTAATTTCAATTCATTCGGTAAATCTTGTTTGAAAATTCCTCTACTATACAAGGTGTAACAAAAATACTGGTGATCCGTTTAAGGGTATAATTGATATCGTATTGCGACTAAGAAAAAATAGGAAAAAAAATTTGGACGCAAAACAAAAAAATCTATGGGACAGATGGTCCCAGCCGGCCGACCCTCCATACTAAACCAAAAAAATTTTACGCGCGAAATATTTTTTTTCTTAGTTTTTCATAATTAGATTACGATACCAATTATGGCCTTGAAAGGATCACCAGCATTTTTGTTACACTTTGTATATTCTAACTCAATGCCAAATAACAATAACACCAACAGGGAATAAGGATAAAAGGTAGCTAAAATATATAATCACGTGATTTTTGTTAAATCCACAATGCGGTGTCTATCTCTCTGTTGTCTGTGGTTTAAATAGCCGCTTAGAGAGTAGTTATATGGAATTTATACGATAGTGCAAATTTATCTGTCTAGAGGCAGCTATTAGACTTCTGTTGGACTGAGGGTTATATTTATGAAAAACAAGCAGTTGCAATAAATTTTAACTACTGTAACAGAGCACTATTATCGAACTCGCGGAGCGTAAGCGAAGTGAGTTCTTACAAACAACTCCAGACCGAACTGTCACCTGGCTACTGGGACGTCTCGGCATTTGGATGACTTTTTGATTTCGAAAGTTTGTCTGACGATAACTTTAGTAACGTTTTTCTGATCATTATGAAATTTCTTGGGGCTGTAGTAGAGATACATAAAATTTGTAAGTTCGTATATGAGCAGGATCGATCAAGTGCTTATGGAGCTAGAAGGAGAAAAAAAATCCTCCTTGGGGTCTTGTTATATTGGTCAACTCGTTTGCAAGTAAATCGGGAGTTCTCAGTTCAAGGCGGACTACTAGTTATTTATTGGTTTATACTCGTCGACTGTAATACTTGAATTGAGATTGTGTAGACGGAACCACTAGCGCATACTTTTCGATAGAGCTTTTATGGTCACATATTGTGGCATCACCAGCGATAGTAGAAGGGATTTTCATACAATATTGTAGCACTGTTGCCGTAGCCCGCCCTGCGACGCCGCGGTCGCCAGGGGGGGAGCGGCACAATCCATTCCTACAGAACACACTTCACCATATGCTAGTATTTCAACCAATTGCAAATACAACCGTCTCAAATGCATTTGTATACCATAGCCACTGAACTGTGCACGAATGCAGCTCCTCTGGAGTGCAATCACGCTATGAATGCAACTAGGAATAGCCAATTTCATCTGCCAATCACGGCTCAACAGCCAATACCAAAGTTTGTGAAGCACAGGTATTGAACAGGAACGAACAAAACCAACTAGTAGTCCGCCTCGAACTGAGAACTCGCGATTTACTTGCAAACGAGATGACCAATAACAAGACCCCAAGGACGATTATTTTTCTCCTTGTAGCTCCATAACCACTTGATCGATCCAGGGGCCGTATTCTAACTTTAAAACACGCACAGACACGACCCAACTTCAATGCAAATCCAATGCAATAACAACACAATACACCTAACGCCTACTATACACTTCTGAATCAAAAATGACGGAATTTGTTTGAAAACTACTGCGATGCAACTACAATACAACTTCAATATTGGTTGATTATTGGTTGAGTGTTGAAGTTATATTTGAGATGTATTGTGTTTTTAATGTATTGTTTAAGTATTTTAAAATTAGAATACGGCACCTGCTCATATACGAACTTACAAATATTATATATCTCTGCTACAGCCCCAAGAAATTTCATAAAGATCAGAAAAACTTTACTAAAGTTATCGTCGGACAAACTATCGAAATCAAAAAGCCATCCAAATGCCGAGACGTCCCAGCAGCCAGGTGACAGTTCGGTTCGGGTGGAGTTGTTTGTAAGAACTCACCTCACTTACGCTCCGCGAGTTCGATAATGACGTAAATATTAATTTTGAATTGATTCGTTTATGTTAACTCGGATAAAATCATCTGTCAGATTATGCGATTTTGGTATTAATTAACAACGTAATAGGGTAGATATTTGCTGAAAGGGTCGAATAGATTTATCCGAGTTTGAAGTTAAGCGATGCAATTGAAGGGATGTTTACAAAAACAACATAACTGCTTAGAGTGGTTGACACTTTTTAAGAGCATTGTTAATCGTTTCAGGTGTCAACCAGTGTAGTCAGTCATATTGTTTTTGTAAACATCCCTTCAATTGAAGTTATATTTTGACATAAGTATGAACATTAACCTTTTAAACTCGAACACTGAAAAAATTAAACAGCTAGAAATAAATAAGTTTTTGCTATTTACAACCGAGTGATTCGCTTCGCATGGAGCCTGCAAAGTTCGTTGCTAAAATCACAGATGTCTACTTGGCTAACGTATGTGTTTAAAACTAAACCTGGCTTATACTTAGTAATGATTTTAAACAAAAAAAGAACCGACGTTATATAGGATCCGCTATTCCAAGAGGAAGTGGCCGAGTTGCTGTAAAAATAGTGAAATCACTATAGGTGTGCCTATAATAGTTAAAGAGTTCCCTCAATTTCTCCAGGATCCCATAATCAATTCTGGACCTGTTGACAATGGGACCAACTGTGAAGTACAATGTACTCTTTCAAACAAAAAAAGAGTTTTCTAAATCGATTCAGCCGTCTTCGAAATCGGTGAACATACAAAAAAAATAAAACAAAAATCCCGACGAATTGATAACCTCCTCCTTCGAAATCTTGGAGTCGGTTGAAAAATCGTTGTAGTCGATCATAACAACCAATAAATAATGTATCCACCCACAACCCACAAGTCAATACCATAGCCCAAATAAATAAGAAAAACTGTTTTTACGACACACCAACGTTTTACGGCCGTCGATAAAAAGGTGGATCGTGCTGATTTTACCGAACTAAGGTTTAGACCCAAATGGGGTCGTTTAAGGTGGTTTTATTAGCCTTTCTGGGATATCGAGATTAGAATTAGCAACATGCACGATTTTTTTTGAAGACGTCATTAGATTCTGTTTCCCGTTAGATTCAAATGTCTCTAATAAACCTACTATATATTGTCGCTCTGAAACGTTAAAAATGCAAAAATTCGTTAGGCGTCTGTGTCGCGCGTCAAAACGCCCCATACAAAAAGAGTGAGGTTTGTGATTGTGACGTCTCAAAGTTGCGGAGAACTGTTTGGAAGGAACACATGTTTAGAAGATGTTTTGTATTTTTAGGCATGAAAAAATGCGTTTACATATGTAATTGTTTTACTTTTTTTTCTTATTAGAACACAAGTAATAGAATAGAAGTTTTTACACCGCAGTATCTTAACAAAAATGTTAAAAATTATTACGGATTTCCACATTTTTATATTAATTTGGTGTTGTTGAACGTGTTTTGTCAACTTATTAAATTATAGGACCCCCTGGTGACCGCGGCGGCGCAGGGCGGGCTAAGGCAACAGTGCTACAATATTGTATGAAAATCCTTTCTGTCATCGCTGGCGATGACACAATATGCGACCATAAAAGCTCAATTCAAGTCGGCGAGTATAAAAAATTGATTTTTGAAATTAAAACTATATACTTAAGTTACTTACATTACGTGAAGTTCGTATAACAATGAACTTGAACAATTGTCTTTTAATCGCTCAGCCCTCGAAATATTAGTTGCGATTGGTTGCGATTTGCATTTCTAGTCTTAAACAAAACTACCGAGAACAAAAACCTCTTGAAAAGTTGTAATCGGCCAGTGTTATCATATCACTGACTAGTCTAAAAAAAAATTCAGTCGAATTGAGAACCTCCTCCTTTTTAGAAAGTCGGTTAAAAACTGATCACGACTGCTGCACGAATTGTGCTTACAGCACTATTGTAGGGCTATTTTTTTGGGGCTGACTGTGTATCCCATTCTTTATTTTATTACATATCCGTGGTTGCATTATTGCTTAATCATTAAATTCCCTAAATTGCAATTATTTCTCATTAACTAAGTACAGCTAGTCTAGTGAGATCAGAAATACTCTAAAAAGGCCTTTGAGAGATTGTATCAAAGATACATTAGCACTGGGTATGCCTTTTTGTGAATATGCTATTTACGCCGTAGGCCGTAGCGAGAACGTAGCAACCATTTACCGATACTGAAGCTAAATATCACATAGATTTGTAATTGAAATTATATTACATTACATTTACGCAAGTAAAATGGTAAGCAGGTACCGTACACTATGGACGCCTGCAACTCCAGAGGTGTCACATGCTCGTTACCGACCCTTTAAAAACAGGAGGATTCACTGTTTTGACGGCTAAAGGAACAAGAGAGGTCCCTCGTCGTCAACATATTGGGTCCTCTTTGAGCTCTTGATTGATGTCAATTTGAAAAGTTCAAATACCACTACAAATATGAGAATTCGAATAAACCCACATATTTTCAAATACTTATTAATAACGGTTCAAATTATAAACCATTTACTAAGAACTGACCTTGTTAGTAGAATCCATTTTGAATCCATTATAAACCACTGAACCAGTAACTCACAAGTTACAGCATTAATATTTCAAACAACACATTAAACTTTTAAAAAACACAACAAAATTACAGAAAAACTTGTCTTTATCAGTCATTTTCACTTCTAATATTTATGTATTTTTATTTACTTTTAAAAACGTTCGAAACCGTTAACATTTGTTTTTCGCTAAAACATCGTTCTATTTTCGAATTAAATTAAATTATTTAAAGTAAACTAAGTTAATTCTGTTTGAACTCCAACTTTGAGCTACCATTGTTTAACAGTAAATATTTAATCAAACTCTCTCTAATTAAGAGAACAAACTGGAAACTTCATAAACTAATACAAACTAATCTAAGTCTTCGTTAAAAAAAAACTTTTAATCGGCACTTTGCACGTGACCTTCGTCACGTCTATAAAATGGAAATTTTAAAAATCGAATTGTTTTTAATGGCGTCGAAACGGCCGAGCGCGGTGACTGGTCAGTTGGGTCTGTACCTATCACTCTTTTTGTTGTGGCCCGAAGTAAGGGTTGGAGCGGGAAGCGGTAGCGGATACAGGGGTGTTCAGCAAGTACCTAAGAGTCGCCAGGACGCTCGCGTCAACTCGCGTCCCCATACAAACGTAGTTCAGCTCTCATTTTAAAACGACATGCTTTAGAATCACGAAATTTGGCATAGGTGTTCTAGAGTACAGATCTATGTCGGTAATTCGTTTTCTTTGCTAAAAATTGTAATACAAAGAAAATACAGCCAGATACAGATTTACATATCTTTTTGTATTTTACTAATGTTTTAATGTTATACTTGTTTATGTGCAATAAAGTGATACATACATACATACATACATACAAAACTTATGTTTGCTATATTTTCTTTGTATTACAATTTTTAGCAACGAAAACGAATTACCGACAATACCGACATAGATCTGTACTCTAGAATGCCCATGCCAAATTTCGTGGTTCTAAAGCATGTCGTTTTAAAATGAGAGCTGAACTACGTTTGTATGGAAACGCGAGCGTCCTGGCGACTCTTAACCTGTAAATATTTTTTGGTACTTTTTTGCTGACTGTACCTTAGATTGGCATGTAAATGGGCATTTTCACTTAACTGTGTACCTATAACGGCCGGTTAGCAATCGTCACAAAACTGACAGTGTCAATAAAACTGTGTAAAAACGCCTTCTCTGCGTATAAATAATTAACATGAAAACGCAATTTTTTACCTACAGAATTACCTAAATACATTTTTCATAATGTAAATATTTAGGTGAAATTCCGTATGGCGATAATTTGAGCCCCGGAAACATAGAGACTAGTTCTTATCACAAAGATCATCTGAAGGGGTGAAAAAGGGGAGGAATTTAATGCACCCCATTTAAATATTTGCCAGTACATTTATTTTGGCACGTACAAGCAGCAAAAAACTCTTAACGGGTGATGTGTTTAAAATGACCTTAACGCGGTCTTATTCACAACACATTCACCGCTATGCTACGCGCGTAGCGCTACGCCGTAGCTTATAACATGGATTTCCCGCTATGTAGCGAAAATGCTTCGTAGAGCCGTGACGACAACGTGTCGTCATTAGCACTGAATGGGTTAAAAATAAAGTCGTGCCAAGCACATTTTGAAAATCTCACCCGCTTAGCTACTAGCTGAGTGTACGTAGGTAGTTGGGGGCGAAAAAAACGGGTAAGCGGGTTAAGTACGCTTCCGCTCGTGCCCTGGCCCTTACTAAGTGAACATGCGTCACTGACGGCGTTGACGTGTCGACCAACCTAATGATTATCTTTACGATATGTCTGTCCATAGTAGTCCATACGACATATGTCTATTATTTATGTATCACGTTTTGTATGGTAGACGTATAGGTAAGTTGAGGTAGGTAGATTTTATCACAGAATAATATACTAGTACATGTAGAAGTTTATCTTCCCTAAAAAAATCAGTGTTTGACAGAACTCTGACAGTTGAACGGTGACACATGACGTCTGCATACAATTTTGCCTTTTGACCACGAACCAAGAGAAAAACCGGACATTATACTTACCCTATTTCCCTAACCACATTTGATACATATTGACAGTTTTCTTGTCTGATGGCGTCATTACTCCTTAGTCAAAATGAGACAAAGTCCCCTAGATAACCTTTTATTTCGGCCTCACTTTCTGGCGGAAGTATATACTTACTCCAGTTTGAACTGTGAATTCGACGAAGCATGTTGTGGAAGTTATTATGTTGGGAATCTGGACGAAGCCTGCGATGTGGATTTAAATTATCAATGTTAATTTTATTCTGTCTAAATAAATGTGTTAAACCTATCTAGAAAGTTTGAAATAATAACTTCATGCTTACGACTTTCTAGGGCTGATATTAGTACGCGATTAGTTTGATTGCTGGACCTGCCCCAATCTACCTAATCCATCAGTAATTTTAAGACAAAACTAGATAAATGTCAGATTTATTCCCTAATTTGCCCAATCTAACTGTTATTTTAGAACAAAACCACTAGTATAAACTGCTTAAATATTTTATCTTGTCTGTGGTCATGCCGCAAATAACTTACTAGGTACTTACTTATTTGGCGCAACGACCCGAAATGAGTCATGGCCTCCGACACAAGAGCACGCCAATTTGCTCGGTCCTGCGCTATTTCACGCCAGGTTTTACCGGCACCGAGCTCATGAAGATCAGCTCCTACCCTGTCCTGTCTGCCCAGCGATACTTAGAATGACCGACAGGACGGCGTCCAGTCGGTCGACCCAAATATACTCTTTTTACTGAGCATTCTTCTCTCATCCTCCCGAGGTGGCCGAGCCAGCGGAGACGATGTGCTTTTGTCTCACCGATTATGTTAGGTTCGGCCACCAGTTCTTGGATTTCGGCATTTTTGCGGACCCCCAAGCTACCACCTGCTTTAATGGGTCCCAGAATCTTTAACACCTTACGTTCTGTGAAACTGCTTAAATATTTTATCTTGTCTGTGGTCATGCCGCAGATAATCGAAGGGGATTTTGCCAACCACGAAAATGTATCCGATACTAACCAAGGCGGTATATTGAACATTATCTCGCCGTGTTTGAGCTCGTTGCAGTCGCAAGACTACAGTTAGCTATAAAAGTTTCACACAAAAATGTTTTTTTTTTTTTTTTTTGACTCTAACTTTCTAACCGTCTACTGCTACAACTTTGTCTACGATGCACAACTTTGCCTGGCTTGAAAAACATGGTTTTCTCCACCAAAGAGCTATTTATATCTTATTATTTCTGAGATAGGAGAAAGGCGGTCATCTCAGCAATAAGATATAAAAGTTTGGTGAAGAAAACCATGTTTTTCAAGCCAGGCAAAGTCATAAAGTTATATAGATGTCATATACAAAGGAAAAAGTGATTTAGGCCTCCGATGCCCTAGGCTGGGATCAAACCAGCGTCTTCTGCATTCGCGGCAGACGCTTTAACCAAACTTCTTAAGGCTGGTTCGATCCCAGCCTTGGACACCGGAGGCCTAGGTCACTTTTTCCTTTGTATATGACATCTATATAAGTTTATAATTGACTGAGGAGCCGAGCGTAGCGAGGCGACGAACGTCTCCGTTTTCACTGGTACGACGATTTGGCAGATTGATGTGTGTGTATTGGTTGGTTGGTTGGTCAGTGTCGGTCTAGAGGTCGCAATTTTCATCCGATTTCGATGAAACTTGGCATGTACGTTCCTTGATTTATTTGCCAAAAATTGTCGAGCCATTTTTTTTATTGGGGGGAAATTGAGGGGGAAAAGGGGGGAAGTTTGCTGCGGCGTTATTTATCTTCTCCGAAGTCTACGGTTCACAGAACCACTAGTTTATATTATAATAGTGTGACTATTAAAATAAACAAATCAAAATATTTATTAAATATAATTTGATTTGTTCTCCAGGTAAAGTTGTGCACCGTAAGCAAAGTTGTAGCAGTTGACGGTACTGTCATACATGAACTATATATCACGGGATTTGTACGGCTCACGTAGCAGAACTATTGTCTCACGATCTTAATATGAGAGTAGGGTGTCCATTGGTCCAGGCCATAATGTAGGACTGTCTCAGGTTTTTCTATCTAGATTTATTTGTTAAATTAAATTCTAGTGGTTCAGCGAACTGTAGACTTTGCGAGCATAACTAAAACTGTACCACTGAGTTTTTCGGATTTTATATGATAATTTACCAGCTGTTTTTCGATGAAGGAAAACATCGTAGGAATCGCTTTCATAAAAACTAGTCCCTACGCTAATTCCCGGGCTTAAATTGCCGAGCGAACCTCGGGCTGTTTAATGCCTTGGCAAATAAAAGCTGGGAAAAACGCTTCAAATTCGATTTTCTTAAACAGTCATATAGCTATAACTACTTGTTTTGGGAAAGTAAAAAAATGGTAATATTCATTATATTTTGAAGAACTTTGTTAATTCCGAATATTCCGATACTCGATTGGACGAAATCAGCTCGACAGAAAATAATTCTAAAGTTACTTCTTAAAATAAGCTTTAAACAGTTGTATGTCTTTAGTTTCTTGTCTTATACGTTTGTAATTAAGGACAAAATTTCACCACACTAACACTAAAAACTTTATTGTCTTATTTTTCTCAATTAATGCGTAGTTTTTTTATTCATCATTTTGCAATATTTGCAATGAGCTCCCATACTAATCGTAACGCATTGTTTCTCTTTCATTCGCGCTGAAAAAGATAGGGCTGGAATTTAGATGTTGCCATCCTCTTAACTATAAAACCGGAAATGATAATACCAAGATTGAACGGGATGGTCTTATTACGCTTTCCATAGATATGACAGAAAAGGCGCTCGCTCGTTGGTCCTTATCATAGACTCACTCTTGTGATTATTGCTTACTTCCAAAAGGCCCCAAGTACAATAGAAACGTTAATCACCCTCCGCTCTTTGAAGGGTAACAATGGAACCGACTAAATTATGTAGGTTAGTTACGCTATGCTATCAGCCATCTTGAAACGTGTTTTAAAATTAGTCGCGTTGCGTGTATTCTGTCCTTTAGGGTGGGTCGCGTATGCGGTCTCTAGTTAAAACCTTGCTTTGAGATTTACCTAGACCCCGACAATACTCTCATATATAACCCAACTTAGTCTGTTATTGAAACACTGCCAGGTGGGGTAAACTGGGTCAATTTAACCCGTACCTTATTCACGGCGTACGTAATTTGCACCTAGCACAAGTATTGTTTCGTGAACGTTAGGGTGACATCACGTTTGGAGATTTTGAGGGATATTACGTATTTTCAATCGAATATTAGTTTTTACCTGATGTATTCTTAAAGGTTAAAAATGCTGGTTAAGTGAGTAAGTTATTGTATCAGTATTCGATTAGAATTTGTGCATTTTGGTAACAAAATGGAGTTAAACAAAATAGATATAATATGTATAAGATATAATATAATTTTAAATAAAAAAAGAACCGACTTTACTTAGGATCCACTTTTCCAAGAGGAAATGCCCGAATTTGTGTAAAAAATACTGAAATCACTATAGGTGGTTAATAAACAACTAATTTAGAGCCAAAACTAGAGATGCACCGAATATCCGGTTACTATCCGGTATCCGGCCCTTTCCGGTCCTTATTTTAGTATCCGGCCGGATACCGGATATCATCGTACTATCCGGCCGGATACCGGATGTAGTCAGAGTCACTCACTACTCACGATAACACTACAAACTTTTTTTTTACACAAAAATACCCGAGCGCGTGTGTACTTTTGAAAGAAGTTACTCCGTACTGATATAATAAAACTCGTTTTGTTGCCTAGAAATATATCCGCGCGAACGTTCACTACGAAACAGGGGCCGTATTCTGACTTTAAAACACGCACAGACACGATCCAACTTCAATGCAAATCCAATGCAATAACAACACAACACAGCTAACGCCTACACGTCTGAATCAAAAATGACGGAATTTGCTTGAAAATTACTGCGATGCAACTACAATACGACTTCAATATTGGTTGAGTGTTGGTTGAGTGTTGGAGTTATGTTTAAGACAGATTGTGTTGTTAATGTATTGTTTATACATTTTAAAATTAGAATACGGCACCAGGTCGAAACCTGCACGACGCGCACCTGCGAAACTCAAATTGTAGGTATAGTAACTTTTAGTAACTTAAAAAAGATTAGTGCTCATCCGGTTATGTCTCGGTGCTGTGTTTTGTATATATGTTTTTTCTTATGATTTGTATTTATTAACATTAGTTCTATAAGTAACTTTTATGTTTTTGTTTCAATACTAACACTTTTATGGGCTTTGCCTGAAATAAATGAATTGAATTGAATTGGATAGTACCGCCGGCCGAATATTCGGCGGCCGGATACCGATTATTCGGCGGAGGGTCAGGCCGAATATCCGGTATCCGGTATCCGGCCAAACTATCCGTTGCATCTCTAGCCAAAACCATCAAACTGAATGAAAAAAAAGTTAGTTAAGTGTGTTTTCGAAGTACGTTATTAATAGGTAACGGTAACTCACTATAAACTTTGATCGTGGTTTCATTATCAAAGACGCCATATAAAGTTATTCTAAGACGCCATAACTATATCAAGTTTTTGCCTTTGGGAGGTTCAAAGTTAGTTCGGAAGTTATATTCGTCTACAATATTGCTGAAAGGAAACCCCATAGGATACCCAGCAAACTTTTTAACCGACTTTCGTAGTCTTCTTTTTAGGGTTCCGTACTCAAAGGGTAAAAACGGGACCCTATTACCATAGACTTAAATATATAGACTTAAATAAATAAATCAGCGCCACCTATACACGAATAACGTACTAGTAGTCGTTACTAGGTGGCGCTGATTTTATCTCATACATATTGGCTCTGTTTAGGTGACTCTGATCTAGATGGCGCTAAATACTCAGAGCCTCAAAAAGTTCTTAGGCTATGGCCGTCTACTATATATTTAAGTCTATGCTATTACTAAGACCGTCCGTCTGTCTGTCCAGTTGAAATTTTCACAGATGATTTATTTATGGTGCTGCTATCCAGATTTTCTCAACCCATGTACCTACACCCTACAATCATTATGTCCCAGTCTCCTTGTTAATATCGCAGGCTTTACTTTCTTCTTAAATATCCCAAATAATCTCAACTCACGTACACCCTACAATCATTCCATCCTTGTCTCATAGTTAACATCGCAGGTGTTATTTACCTCTTCTTAAATATCCCAAATATTCTCAACTCGTGTACACCCTACAATCGTTCTGACTCAGTCGCCTTGTTAATATCACAGGCGTTATTTACCTCTTCTGAAATATCTCAAATATTCTCAACTCATGTACACGCTACAATCATTATGTCCCAGTCGCCTTGTTAATATCACAGGCGTTATTTACCTCTTCTTAAATATCCCAAATATTCTCAACTCGTGTACACCCTACAATCGTTCTGACTCAGTCGCCTTGTTAATATCACAGGCGTTATTTACCTCTTCTTAAATATCCCAAATATTCTCAACTCGTGTACACCCTACAATCGTTCTGACTCAGTCGCCTTGTTAATATCACAGGCGTTATTTACCTCTTCTGAAATATCTCAAATATTCTCAACTCATGTACACGCTACAATCATTATGTCCCAGTCGCCTTGTTAATATCACAGGCGTTATTTACCTCTTCTTAAATATCCCAAATATTCTCAACTCGTGTACACCCTACAATCGTTCTGACTCAGTCGCCTTGTTAATATCACAGGCGTTATTTACCTCTTCTTAAATATCCCAAATATTCTCAACTCGTGTACACCCTACAATCGTTCTGACTCAGTCGCCTTGTTAATATCACAGGCGTTATTTACCTCTTCTTAAATATCCCAAATATTCTCAACTCGTGTACACCCTACAATCGTTCTGACTCAGTCGCCTTGTTAATATCACAGGCGTTATTTACCTCTTCTTAAATATCTCAAATATTCTCAACTCACGTACACGCTACAATCATTATGTCCCAGTCGCCTTGTTAATATCACAGGCGTTATTTACCTCTTCTTAAATATCCCAAATATTCTCGACTCGTGTACACCCTACAATCGTTCTGTCTCAGTCGCCTTGTTAATATCGCACGCATTATTTACCTACTTTTTTTTAATATCCCATATTTTCTCAACTCATGTACACCCTACAATCATTCCATCCTTGTCTCATTGTTAATATCACAGGCGTTATTTACCTGTTCTTAAATATCCCAAATATTCTCAACTCACGTACATCCTACAATCATTCTGTCCCAGTCGCCTTGTTAATATCGCACGCATTATTTACCTACTTTTTTTTTATATCCCAGATTTGCTCAACTCGTGTACACCGTACAATCATTATGTCCCAGTCGCCTTGTTAATATCACAGGCGTTATTTACCGCTTCTTAAATATCTCAAATATTCTCAACTCTTGTACACCCTACAATCATTAAGTCCCAGTCGCCTCTTGTCAATATCACACGCATTATTTACCAACTTTTTTTTAAATATCCCAGATTTGCTCAACTCATGTACACCCTACAATCATTCCATCCTTGTCTCATTGTTCATATCGCACGCATTATTTACCTACTTTTTTTTAATATCCCGGATTTGCTCCAAGCGTGTACACCCTACAATCATTCTGTCCCTGTCTTTGTTAATATCGCAGCCTTTATTAAACTACGTGCACAGGTTAACTGTCAAATTCCTGGCACTTCCGGTTCACGGGGCCGGAAGTTGGTGCCGAGACGTCTCGAATGAGGGTGGTATTGCTAGCCCTATAATTTAACAAATCCCTACGTCCCTTCAAATATATTAAGGGGCTAATTTGAAAAATTATAGGTTTTTTCAAACGCTCTAGTGACTAAACGAGAAAAGGGAATGAATTTCTTTTCGAATATATATTACTAGACTATATACTCTTGTTTTTGGCACAAGCCGAAACACGATTGCTGAAAGTTGCCTTGATAGAAAAAAAATCCGAAGTTGGGTCCTTTTTCCCCTTATTTTCCTTTTTCTGTGACTTTTTAGATAAACCAGAATACCATATTTTTTACTTAGTTATATTGCTTAATCTTTTATAGTTTACATACGTCTAAAAAGTCACAGAAGCAAAATTAGACAAAACTTTATAAATTCGCTTATTTATCGTAGTTTGGACAAAAAGTCTGATCCTTAAGAGCGCTGCATCTCTTTCTTTCGTGCACGGGAGCCATAAACGTGTCTCTAACGGATGGGCGTGGCTTGTCCGAATCGAGGAATGGCCTTAATACAGTATATAAACCTACCAAAACAATTTATTTAAAGAAATCCGTAAATGTATTTTTGGAAATGAAACACTTCCAGATCAAACTTGGGTTCTACAATCAAAGGTTTTACAATGAAATCAAGGAATTAGCTCTAAATAACTAAATCAGAATATAAAACAATGTCCGACCAGCGTATCGGCGTCCAAGCAAGTGACAGTCTACCATTTCGCGCCTAAAATGACAGCTACTGTCATTACTGTCAATGTCATGCTTAAGGCGTTCCTATACACTCTAAACATAAAAATTTGTCTAGACGCTAATAGTATATCATCATCATCATCATCATCTCAGCCATAAGACGTCCACTGCTGAACATAGGCCTCCCCTTTGGACCTCCATAAGCAGCGCAGCGTAGGACGTCCACCCACAAGATGGACAGACGACCTTATAAAGGTCGCCGGAAGACGCTGGATGCAAGTCGCTTCCGACCGATACTTAATAGTATATATACATCTGAAATATGACTATTATACATATGATATGTATACGCTCACTTTTTAAATATAACCCTCTATCAAGCGCAGTGGGTGCTCACACCATACAACTGGTTATTAGCTCGTTAGCTGGACATTTTGAATTGAAGGCTAGACGACTAAGGGGTTGAGGGAGGAGCGGGCAGGAGGCGTGAATACCAAGTTTTTACAACCGGTGCCCTAATCACACCTCCTGCCCGCTCCTCCCTCAACCCCTTAGTCGTCTAGCCTTCAAAATGTCAAGCTTGCGGGCTAATAACCAGTTGTATGGAGTAAGCACTCTATAAGGCTTATTATTTCTCTATGAAGAGTGACCAGTACGCATTAAACTGTCACATATCAAATAGTACATTACGTACCTAGGGCGGTAAAATAAAGAACGGCTCAGATCGCGGGCATTTGTGGCCCGAGCCGAAGGTAAGGGCCATAAGCAAGTGATCTGAGGCCTTCTTTATTACCGCCCGTGGTGCTTACACAATTTTACGTATTCTCCTGGGTATGAAGCGAGATTTGCCGCTGCGCCCGTGGGCGCCAAATCTCACTTACCGCCCAGAGTGACGTAAAAATATAAACACGCTTTACAGAGTGTTACAAATTTGACTGCAATAATTTAAAACAAAAAAAGAACCGACTTCACTTAGGATCCGCTATTCCAAGAGGAAGTGGCCGAGTTGCTGTAAAAAATAGTGAAATCACTATAGGTGTGCCTATAATAGTTGAAGAGTTCCCTCGATTTCTCCAGGATCCCATCATCAGACGCTGACTTGGTGACAATGGGACCATCTAGGGGTTATACCTGTTCGATTAAAAAAAAAATTTGAAAATCGGTTCACGATTCAAGGAGATATGGAGTAACATACATACAAAAAAAAACATAATAATGATAAAAAAAAATAAAAAAAAAATTCAGTCGAATTGAGAACCTCCTCCTTTTTTGAAGTCGGTTAAAAAGAACCGACTTCACTTAGGATCCGCTCGCTATTCCAAGAGGAAATGACCAAGTTGCTGTAAAAAATAGTGGAATCACTATAGGTGTGCCTGTAATAGTTGAAGAATTCTGTCGATTTCTCCAGAATCCCATCATCAGATCCAGACCTAGTGACAATGGGACCAACTGTGAAATATACTCTTTGAAACAAAAAAGAATTTTCCAAATCGGTCCAGCCGTCGTCGAATAATCGGTGAACATATGTATATAAAAAAATAGCAAATAAAAACAAAAATCCCGACGAATTGAGAACCTCCTTCGAAATCTTGAAGTCGGTTGAAAACATGTAAAAAGATGTGGCGAGCCAGGAATTTTATTTTCAGCACACCTGCTCGTAAATGGTGTTATTTCCTGCCTGTATACAGAAGGACAATGACCTAAATTGTTCCCGAGGGAGTAATGGCGAGATATTATCCCCAAGGGAGTAATGACTCTCGTTTTAAATATTGCAACTGATTTCGTACATCATTTCAGAACTAAGGAGGTATGATGTTCAGCCAAAAATTCAAAAAGTTTAATTTCATCTTTAAAATTTAGCGTATTCTAAAATTACATCACACACAATCTATACGTTTCAATTTCTTCATTATTTTTAATATTTAAAGTATTTATCATTAATTTTGATAAATATTGTTATAATAATTTTGCAAAATCTGGTTGTTTAGCCATTGTAGTTCGAAAAATATGTCGTAATAACAAAACGCAAGGAATGTTTGTACCGCGTAGCTAAGCAACGGCGCATGCGCGGGGCTGAGCGCTGTCATGTACGTTATCAACGTTTGATGCCTAATTAACTTTCTTGAATTTATCTTTGCTTTTTTTCCTCGCAACTGTGATGAAAACCATTGTGTGTAACTCGGGGCGTAAGAATATTACGCCCCATGTTGCACAATGTACTATTTCGAGCTCAACATTCTCACTTAAAAACTTTCCTTTCATCATACCTTCAACAAAACATACTCACAGCCCCCCCCCCCCCCACTGCCAATATCTACGCTTAAAAAACAAAAGACGACTGAAAAAGTGAAAGGCAAAACGTCACAACTCAATCAACACTCATTCTAAAACCAACCTTAAGAAATAACCCTTGAGTTCACAACAAATAAACAAATTGAATACGTGTTAGGCTGTTCTATTCCAAGTTGATATGAAAAATGTGCGCTCTCCATACGAGATTGTCCGTGCGGCTATGTTAGTATGGAATGCGGGTATTCTGTAGATATTAACTAGGGATACACGCACAGATGTGCCCGCCGGAGCTGTCCGGCGGGCAGATCCATCCATGTATGGCGCTATTCAGATGTGTCCGCAGACAAATCCATGTCCAATTCGCACCATACATTGACGTATTTGTCCGCCGGGCATATCCGCAAGACAAATCCGGCAGGCATATCTGTGCATGTATCCCTAGCTATTGAAGCCTATACAGGGTTCCTGTAATAGGAGCAATAAAGTAAAACGTAGATTTTACTCTTCAAACGAAATTGTAAAAGACTTTCTTTAAGCATTAATAAACTCAGAGAGATATCATATATTTTCGTAATTATGAAATATAATGATACCAGAGGTATAGCAATAAAGAGAATGATTATTTTACCTCAAATTCAGCCTTAGGCAGAATATTCATTTAAATTAAAATTCGTCAGATTACACTCAAATTATTTTTATCGAAGTAACTTTTTTTTTCAGACTCCAAAATGGTTGCACACGGCTTGAACTTACTGATCTTCACCTTATTCAGCAACTTGGCTAATGGACAAATAAAATTCCCCCCTTTCCCGCCAGATGTCAACTACACACCAACATTT
Organism: Pammene fasciana; assembly: GCA_911728535.1. Lineage (NCBI taxonomy): Eukaryota > Metazoa > Arthropoda > Insecta > Lepidoptera > Tortricidae > Pammene > Pammene fasciana. The sequence continues at coordinate 9,884,300 of OU452294.1, read as the reverse complement.
ACCCAAATCGTGGGAAGCAATGGATACAAAGCGGAATCACATGAAGTAACAACTGAGGATGGCTATATTTTGACGCTCTTCAGAATCCCACGGGGCGCGAAATGTACGGGTCCCACAAGAAGACCACCCGTGTTAATCGTTCATGGTTTTTTAGAAAGCGCTGATTGCTTCATTGATGGGAACTCAGACACGGACCTTGGATATCTTATCCCCGACGAATGCTACGACACTTGGTTCGGAAACTATCGGGGAACATTCTACTCTAGAGCTCACGTGACTTTAAACCCTGATACAGATAGAGCATTCTGGCAGTTTTCCACTGACGAAATGGGTTTATACGATGTACCAGCGTTTGTAGATTATGTCTTAAACAAGACCGGATCGAGTCAGCTGAATTACATCGGATTTTCTCAGGGAGGAGGAGGATTTTTCATCATGTGCTCTGAAAGACCTGAATATTGCCAGAAAGCCAAGCTATTCATAGGTTTAGCACCAGCGACGAGACATTTGAATACAAGATCTCTACCATTTAGACTTGTCACGCAAGCTGTTAATGGGATTTTGGGAGAGCTTGAAGACGCCGGAATTTATGAAATACTAACCAAAGGCTATCCAATTCAAAAAATCATAAACTTCCTATGTCAGAACGACGTATTAGCCGGTATATTCTGTGAATTCTTGGACGCTGTTATAGACTCCCCAAATCCTGGTTCGAAAACTCCTGACACTTTAAGATTAGTCTACGAGCATACGCCAGCAGGGATTTCTACTAAGTTAGCTGCTAGATATGGTCAAGCTATGACTGAGGTTGAATTTTTAAAATTTGACTATGGGCCGGTGGGAAATTTAGAAGTTTATAGAAGACTAACTCCTCCAGCGTATAATTTATCAGCAGTAAATATTCCTGTAGTGGTTCTGCAGGGCATGAATGATGGTATCGTTGATATGAGAGATTCTCTATGGGCAGCAAATCAAATGCCCAACTTGCTTGAATATCATTCTGTTATCAATCCTCTTTGGACTCATTTTGATAATATTAGAAGCCAATTTATACCTAAATTTACTTTTCCAACTATAAAACGTTATTTAGATAAGTATAGTTCAGATGCTTCCTAATTCCTAAGTCTATAAAATTTGTAAATTGATTTTATTTGTGATACTTTTGGATATTTTTTTAGTTCCGTACCTAAAAGGAAAAATGGTACCCTTATAGGATCACTTTATTGTCTATCTGTCTGTCTGTCAACACCCTTTTTCTTAGGAACGTGGTCATGGTGAAGGTGTTCGTGGTGATAGTTAGGAACAGGTGGTGGTTACAATGTAAAAAAACGATCCGTCCTTTTCTGACTATACCAATTAAAAAGAGACGGGTAGTCTATGTCGCGCGCGAGATACTGTCTTGTCAATCTTGGGCTAACCGTGCAGGGCAGTGTGCAGATCTACTTAGCAAGCAAGGTTTCGGCATTCGCCTACTAGTCGTAAGATAGTATATTTAGTTTTTATGATGATTTAATTCGATTTTATTAATTTTATAGCTGTTGAATGTAATTTAATTTCAGTTCTTTGTAATGTATTTCGAATGGGTTTATACTTACCTACCTAAATACTGAAAAACGTGTACCTGTGTACACGGAATCTTAACTACATGCGGGTCGACCCATCCTTGACGTATAGCGAAGATTTGAGCCGTGCACTTTTAGAACTAAGTATAAGTAAAAATATGAATTTAGGGTATTCTGATCTTACGTATTCGCTCGTAGCTCATATTCACTACTAAAATCTCTGCTACACGGCTCTGAAGGCTCGGATCGAGGGTAACCAAGATACATTTCTTCGTGTACCCGTATAATCGTATACCCGTGTACCCGTGCACCCGTGTAAACATTTTCATATCTGTACGGGTTCATGTATTCCGTAGTTCGGGTTTTTAATACCGCCGGGTCTAAGCACATGCGGGAACATGTGTGTATGTATGTGTGTGTACACGTATTTCGGGATCTGTAATAGTGGCCCTGTCTGTCTACGAAACTGTAGGTCCTTGGTTCGAATCCTGGTTAGGGTAATTAATTATTTTGTATGTTTGTTACAGGTAATTGTGTTTTTTTTTATTAATGTATTTCATTCTACAACTACAACTATTACCTCCTGAAAGAAGAAATGCCTCTCTATTTCCAGTGATGTGGAGCCATACGATAAATAAATTGTACAACTTTGTACCTGTACATATATTTAAACTGTATAAGGTGTGCAATCACTACATAGTATAAAACAAAGTCGCTTCCTGCTGTCTGTCCCTATGTATGCTTAGATCTTTAAAACTACGCAACGGATTTTGATGAGGTTTTTTTTAAATAGATAGAGTGATTCAAGAGGAAGGTTTATATGTATAATTGCACCCGTGCGAAAGCCGGGCCAAGTCGCTAGTAAATAGTATTTATTATTTTATTTTTATTTGTTTCTAAGTTATGGACGTTTCTGTTATATAATATATGTAATAATAGGGGGTAGATTTAAGTTTATATGCACCGTTATGAGAGTGGTTAATTCTTGCATAGTCAGATCCACAATTAAATGTACACGTTGTTTTATTACCGCCCCTGAACATCCCTCAAGGAGCTTCACCACAGCTCCCAGTGGCGTATATAATAGTTCATATGTACAGTCACGCTCCGTGATTGTTGAGCCATTTAGGGTTCTAGCTAAATTGGACCTTCCATAGCGCAAGTATTGCACAACCAATTTAGCTAGAACCCTAAATGGCCCAATAATCACGGAGCGTGACCGTATAGAAGCATATATTTATGCATCTATTTACGTATCAGCTAATTTAAGTAACAGGAGATGATATTCCTAAGATTTTTTTTAGCCCTAAAAGTTGTAGTAAAAATCACTACAAGTCTATATAGTCCGTGATCTCTAAAAAGAACCTTCGGGTTTTAGAAAGAGACGTCGGGTATCAATCAACATTGACAAATGAAAAAGCAGAACAGCACACAGATAGAAAAGATATTTTAATTTAAGACTGAAAACTCTCTCAAACACTGTTTTTCAAATAGAATAATATAATTCTTCATCTAATAAAAATGTCTTAAGCTAAAGGGATATTACTTTTTCAAAGAAGAATCAAAATGTTTCAGTCTTAACTTTATATACATTAGGTGCAAATAGAACAGATTTGAGTTAAAGAGTATCGCCGATTCCTTCTTAAAGCTCACGGACTGTACATAATAGTAACAAACTAGCAAATAATTATTGTAAGATTTATTATTAAAGTAAAAAAAATAACTAAGCTTCCTACTCACAATAGTCATAATTTTTATCTAAATACATTAAAATAATTTTAAACAAAAATAACCGACTTCACTTAGGATCCGCTATTCCAAGAGGAAGTGGCCGAGTTGCTGTAAAAAATAGTGAAATCACTATAGGTGGGCGGGCCTATCATAGTTAAAGAGTTCCCTCGATTTCTCCGGGATCCCGTCATCAGACCCCGACTTGGTGACAATGGGATTTCCGATTTTCAAATATTTTTTTTATCGAAATGTTCGATAAAAAAGAATTTTGAAAATTGGTTCACGATTCAGGGAGATATCGAGTAACATACATACAAAAAAATAATAAATAAAACAATAATGATAAAAAAATCAATCGAATTGAAAACCTCCTCCTTTTTTGAAGTCGGTTAAAAAAGGCAAAATAGCAGAACTTAAATTTGAAAAAAATGTGCGCATCTAGAAAAATTTTGAGTATTCGACCATAGATATAAGAGTGCCCCACGATGAATATTTTTTTGTACTGGAGGTTCCTAAAATTTTTGGAGATTCCCTTCAAAATCAGGGGTCCCGTGGAATACGTTATTACTCTCTGGTTAAGGCTGCTAGGGGTCGTGCGCAATGCCGGCTTTACCATAAGGGCACACAGGGCCCATGCCCAGGGGGGCCCCGAAAGATCGTAGACGACGTTTTTTTACAGTCAACGTTGTCCCTAATTGAGCGCCTCCCCTGATTTCCAAGTGTCCAAGGCCCCCATATTCTTAAGTGCCCTAGGGCCCCATCACATATTAATACGGCCTTGGTCGTGCGGTATCATTTCCGATTAAAAAGCCATTAGTATTAAATAGTACATTACACAACTAGGGTGGTAAAACAAAGAAAGGCCGAGATCGCAGAAGTTTGCGGCCAGAGCTGCAAGCGAGGGACGTAAATATGCGATCGAGGGCTTTCTTTATTACCTCCCGTGTTGTGTACATCATTTATGTCTACACTTGGCCAGAAAGCGTCTTTTTCCGTACGCGCAGCGTGCGGAAAAAGCCACTTTATGGCCAGGTGTGGCATAAAAAATATATCACTTTTGTTCTGAGTGAAAACCATACTATAAGGGGAAAACCTAAAAGGGGAAAACTTATACATGAAAATGTGCGTTTATAAGCTTGAATTATATTAAATACAGGATGCGCGTATGTTAGCTTCAATTATATTATATACAGGATGCTCTCATCTTTATTTTGCGGGACAAAGCGCGACCCAGTTACCGCGATCGATCGGAGGTCATTGACCCGAGGATAAACCTGGTACTTGCATTTGTTATCCATCTGTTATATTAACGGCTCTTTTCCATTTATCGTGACATGGCTATTATCGAACGAGCGGAGCGAGTTCTTACATAAAACTTCTGGCTACTGGAACGTCTCGGCATTTCGATGGCTTTTTGACTTTGAAAGTTTGTTCGACGATAACTTGAGTAACGTGTTCTTGATCTTTATAAAATTTGTTGGGCTTGTAGCAGATATACATAAAATTTGATAGTTTGTATATGAGCAGGATCGATCAAGGGGTTATGGAGCTAGAAGGCGCGAAAACATCATCACATGGGTCTTGTTATATTGGTCAGCTTGTTTGCAAGTAAATCGCGAGTTCTCAGTTCGAGGCGGACTAAGAGTAATATATCTTATCAAGTTGGCTATCATACAGTCGATCAGCAGCAAAAGTAGCTGAGCGGCAATAGGCTAGATGAATTTTTTTTCATGCGTGGTATCATTCGATTCGTTTTGTTGTGAGGATCAAATGTCTATATGGGGCCAATTGCCTTAAATCAACATAAAAGACAGAAAAGAGACTTAAAGTCTGTGATTTGCTTTTGTTTCTCAAAACGCTCCTAACAAAATGATAAAAAGCCGTGACGTCATGGCTTCATAGTTGCCCTGTTTAAAGTATGGAAAAATTATGAAATTGCTATTTTTACAGTGAAATATTGCGTTTATGTATATGGTTGCTATACAATTTATTTCACAGTAAAATGTTAGAAATCGAATGGTATCATTGGCTTTTTTAAATTTTGTACTTTCAAAATTCGAAAAAAATTGAAATTTTGAAGCCTTATCTTTGCACCATTTCAATAGATTTTTTTAATGTTTACTTTATTTGTATATTTTGATCATTTTGCATCCTGTCAACTAAATTTCATTGCCTAATTCAACATGTGTCATCTTCCCTATAAAAAATTCTTAAGTAAGCCGGTGCTGAATTTGGCCTAAAATTCCTTCATGAGCTGTAGGAAAACTGATCAGGCGCCTGAAACTTAGGCAAGCCGACGGGAATCGTGTTCTATGAACGTGCCGCCGCTGAGCGGGTAGAGAATTCAAAATGAGCTGGACACGACTTTATTGTTCAGAGAATAAGAGCGTGTGTAGGTCATTTTGAACACCCTACCCGCTTAGCTACTTCTGCCGCTGACTGTACAAGGTGTAACAAAAATGGTGGTGATCCTTTTAAGGGCATTATTAGTATCGTATTCTAATTAAAAGAATTTCTAAGAAAAAATATTTTTGGCCAAGAAAAAAAATTGGCCTTGAATGAAGGGTTGGCTGGCTGTGGGACAATGAGTCCCATACAAAAAAAAAGGTTTCGCGTCCGAAAAAAAATCTTCTAATTTTTCTTAGTCGCAATACGATACCAATTATGCCCTTAAACGGGTCACCAGTATTTTTGTTACATCCTGTATATATGAAATGCAGTATTTGTAAACTGCACCTCGTTTTAGTGTAGGGCTGAAAAAAGAATTGAAAATCACGTTCTGATAAGTAATTTTAAACAAAGACGGTGGCAAATTGCATGTCTGATGGTAAGCAGCTACCGTAGCCTATGGAAGCCTGCAACTCGAGAGGTGTCACATTCGCGTTGCCGACCCTTTACAAAAAGGAGGATATCTGTGATATCCTCCTCCTTCTTCTTTTGGATTATTTTCTTCTGTGATGTGTGTGTGTGCGTGTGCGTGTGCGTGTGCGTGTGTGCGTGTGTGTGTCTGTATGTGTAAAGGAACAAGAGAGTCTCTCGTCGTCAGCACACTGGGTCCTCTTTGAGCTCTTTGGCAACCTTACTCAACAGCAGGAACACAACACTAGTGGTCTAGTGTTATTCGGCTGTGGTTTTCTATTAAAAAGTTGTTATTGATCTTTTTAATGACGATTTGATATTTTTATTGAATAAATACCTGATTTAAATATGGCAGAGAATTACCTGTGAACAAAACAAATCATATCATGAGTACATGTAAACAATTATATTGGTGACACGAAAACGGCAAAAAACGGAAAAAAATAACATAAGTACAGTCCGTGAGGTCTAAGAAGAACCTTCGGGTTTTAGAGAGAGACGTCGGGTATCAATCAACAGTGACACATGGAAAAGCAGAACAGCAATATTACCTTCGTGTGTCATCGCCGATTCCCGAAGGTCCTTCTTAAAGCTCACGGACTGTACACGATGTTTTCCTGCGTTCACACGTATATGGTTTCATGGTATGAGACAGATGCGTGTGCACCACCGAACGTGACCATACATGTGAACGCACCAGAATATCGTGATGGTAATTGGCTGTCAACGGCAAAATATATAAGTGATAATTGTACAGTCGCCATCAAATATATCGGAGCGGCCAGGGTACTCAAAAATATCTGACCATGCACTTTATCGCCTTAAATTAACAATGGTGTGAAGCGAATGCGCATGAAAAAAAAGCTTCCGGGATATTCTTAATCTAAGACATTATTATATTATGTTGGAAATATTTCCTCGTGACAATCATTTATTTCCTTTAACGAAAATAAATTAAAGTGTTAAATATAACGAAGCGAATATATTCTTACAGATTTTCTAGTTTTCTTTTACCTAAGATAATACTGTCTTGTTTGATTAAAGTACAATCTCTCCTAATTATTTACTCAATATGAAGGGTACTACACGGAAAGAACATGTCTAGTTACTTTGACAACATTTTGAGTTATAGCGGTTTTAAAGTTTGGAACTATTCAATTAACCATACTATTTTCGTAACTAGATGGTTTTTATGAATTAAAAAAAACCGGCCAAGTGCGAGTCGGACTCGCGCACCGAGGGTTCCGTAAAAACCTAAAACAATTGCTATTTCTTATGATTGCGTGGACGTGAAAGTTTCGTTTTGCTACAGCAGAAAGATATTATAGAGCTGAGTATATGATATAAATTTCAATTTAATACCTCTACGCGTTTACGAGGATACAGGTAGTAAGTTTAAAAGTAAAAAAAAAAATTTAAGTACTATTTTACTAAAAAATTCTACTTTTCGTAATTTTTCCTTTGTCTTTGCTATATGAAGTTTCATCGTGCCAAGTTTCAAGTTTCTGAGTTTACGGGAAATACCCTTTAGGTTTTGAGTTTCTTGCGAGTACTCGTCTCCAAAATATGCAACTTAAATTGCTATTTCTTTTGATTGCGTTGACATGAAAGTTTGTTTTTGCCACAGCTGAAAGATATAGTAGACCTGAGTATTTGATATAAATTTCAATTTAATACCTTTACGCGTTTACGAGGAAGAAAGTAGTAAGTTTAAAATTTAAAAAAATATTTTTTGTATGATTCTACTAAAAATGTCTACCTTTTATAATTTTTCCTTTGTCTGTGCTATATGACGTTGCTTCGTACCAAGTTTAAAGATTCTGAGCTTGCGGGAAGTACCCTTTAGGTTTTGAGTTTCTCGCGAGTACTCAGTTTCAAAATATGCAACTTAAATTGCTATTCCTTTTGATTGCGTTGACTTAAAGATTTGGTTTTGCTACATCTGAAAGGTACTATAGCCCTGAGTATTTGACATGAATTTCAATTTAATAACTTCACGCGTTTACGAGAAAAATGGTAGTAAGTTTAAAATTTAAAATATATTTTTTTGTATGATTTTACAAAAAAAATCTACTTTTCGTAATTTTTCCTTTGTCTGTGCTACATGAAGTTTCTTCGTGCCAAGTTTCAAGTTTCTGAGTTTACGGGAAGTACCCTTTAGGTTTTGAGTTTCTTGCGAGCACACAGTTTCAAAATATGCAACTTAAATTGCTATTTCTTTTGATTGCGTTGAAATAACAATTTGGTTTTGCTACATCTGAAAAGTCCTATAGCCCTGAGTATTTGACATGAATTTCAACTTAATAACTTCACGCGTTTACGAGGAAAAAGGTAGTACGTTTAAAATTTTAAATATATATTTTTGTATGATTTTAATAAAAATGTCTACTTTTTATAATTTTTCCTTTGTCTGTGCTATATGACGTTGTTTCGTGCCAAATTTCAAGTTTCTGAGTTCATGGGAAGTACCCCGTAGGTTTTGCGAGTGCCGAAAACTCTAAAATTTGCAGCATAAACGACTGTATCTTTTGATTGCGTTGGCTTTTAAGTTTGATTTTTTCACAGCTTCAAGGGACAATAGACCTAAGTATTTGGTATAAATTTCAGCTTGATACCTCCACGCGTTCCTGAGAAAAATGGTCTTGACAGACAGACAGACAGACAGACAGACAGACAGACAGACAGACAGACAGACAGACAGACGGACAACAAAGTGATCCTATAAGGGTTCCGTTTTTTTTCCTTTTGAGGTACGGAACCCTAAAAATGGATTTATGTTTAAAACTCCAGCTGGTACAGAAGTTGTTGCTAATAGCTCATTGCAAGCTCTACATTTTGATACTAAAATCTCATTTTACGAAAAAAGGGACTAGACATGTTCTTTCCATGTATGTACACAGACGGGGAAATTGATTCTTTAGCAGTTCGCGGTTCAAGGAAATTTGGTTTTGTCATACTTATGCTAGTAAATGTCCAATGTAAAGTGAACCGTAAACTGCTAAATAATATATACAATGCGGTTCACTTTACATTGGAGATTTACTAGCATAAGTATGACAAAACCAAATATCCTTGAACCGCAAACTGCTAAAGAATCAATTTACTCGACAGCACAATAAAACCTACCTTTTCTTATAAGCGAATATGAATTTTATTTCATAGATCACAAGGTAATATTTTCTATAACCGCTGAATGAGATAGTACTTTATGGAAGCCAATACAGGGTGGTATTTGGAACTGGGTCAAGATACGAGACTAACGAACTTTGACACAGTTGTATTATGATAGGTACTTGAATTACGAGGGTTCAAGGCATTATAGCATACAGGGTGGGAGGAAATTCGAGGTAATCCTGAATAGGGGTCACAGATAACCTCAACAATAGATAGATCATAAGTACAACTCGGGGTCACCACACTCACCACGCATCAGTGTTCCCGTACTAATTTTGTATGAGAGCGCGACCGCGTATTTCAATTGAGGTAACGTTTTTGATCATTACTCACGTGGATTAAAAATATCCACAAAAATCAAGTTACAGGAGTGAACCTGGATTGTTATACTACAAATTGGTGTAGAATACTATTGAGATGTGCTGTTCGAATCGTAGAAATTTACGAATAAAATAGCGCTGATGTGTGGTGACCTCGTGCTCCCTGTAAAAGTTTAATGATGGTGGTAGGTGTCTGTGTGGTGATGTAGTCTGTGATAGGGGTTCTATAAACTCATTTGTCATTGTGGCATTTTTTAGGAAAAGGTACCACTCTTAGTAGTAGTAAAACACTTTATTGCACTAAAACATAGTTCACTAAACAACTATGAAACTAATAAGGGATCTCTTCCAGCTAACCTTAGAGTAACTGAGAACACTCGTATTCGTATTTGCTGCATGGTACTAAAATCGGTCGTTGTACAGATGAGGTTCGTCAAAAAAGGAGTGCATAGGTTCTTAAAGGATAGGCAACGCGCATGTGAATCCTCTGGGGTTGCAGTCGTCCATAGGCTACGGTAACTTCTTAGCATCAGGCGGGCCGTATGCTTGTTTGCCGCCGTCGTGGTATTAAAAAAAAAGATTTAATATTGTATTTAAGCTATAAAAGTGTTAGCACCGGGCGCCAAATGGTAACACGACTAATCTGAAAACACGTTTCAATATGGCTGATCGCATACCGTAACTAGCCTACATAATTTAGTCGGTTTCATTGTTGCCCTCCAAAAGCGGTGGAGGGTAACAAATCTTAATATTGCACTGGCCTTTTTGTAAGCAATGCAATCTGAGACTGACAAGGATCAACGAAAATAACGCCTTCTCTGTCATGTCTATTGAAAGTTCTATAAGACCATCTCGCTTGCTCTTGGTATTCATAATAGGGCCCAGTCTATACCCATTGTCCTAAGTCTAGAATCAAGTATAACCTATCAAATATTAACAGGTATACTTACTCTTCAAAGGGCAATGGGCTTCAAAGCCCTTCAGCATAAAGTTCATTGATAATAGCCAAGCTTTTAATGTTAAATAACTTTACAGGGCTGAATACAGGGTGGAATCTGGGTCGTGATACTGAATCACATTTTTATAATCACTATTATCATATCTAGGCCAATAAAATTAGACTTTTTAGAAGAGTTAATTCCCTTGCTGGCTGGAAATTGGTTTAATACCTTCATTTGGTCCTAAATTCGTGACATCCGAATTTGCTAAATCCCAGGAGATGTGCATTATTTTTGGGAAATTATTGCTCCTATGTTGATCCTGAGGACCTCAGTTCAGCATGTCGGCAATTCCTGGCAGCCGTATATTCACCTAAGCCCAATGAGACCTCCCTAGACGAAATCCGCCACGAGATATTCTCAAAATTCCTCATAAAGCCGACTTTCAATTTGGTATCTCTACCCCCATAGACGGAGAGCTGGCCACGTCAGATATGACACAATAATGAGAGCAACGAAACCCCTCTAGTTAGTTTGCTATACTATGCTTATTTCTAGATCCGGACATCTGGCAGCTGTAAAGTGGTGGAGGTCAAAGAAAGCAAATAACTTGAAGAAAATAAATTCTAGAGTTCTGGTTTTGATCCAATATTATGAAAAATTATATAATTAATTAGATAATATAATATCCAAAAGTTTCGTTTAGGGGAAGTAGTGCCAAATGATGTATAATGTAATTTTTGGTTACTCGCCTACTGTTTTTGTTTGCGCAATAATACACAATGTTTTTTGTTCTAATGTTAAAATATAGGCCCTGTTCTCTATAAATGACACAACTTCAGCAGTTTTTACTCATTTCGGTATTACTTTTTTTCAACTTAAAAACTTTGTTGGTCTGTCACTCTGAGCTCCACCCATTAAAAGCTGCCAGATGCCCGGATCTAGCAATAAGGATGGTTATGCAATCTAACTGGACTGATTACAAACCTCTCATTATTGTGTCACATCTGACGTGGCCAGCTCTTAGACCACCAGCATGCAGCCGAATTAAACCCTCCTTAATTTTGAATGAAGCGACTTTTTCCGACAGACCTATCGTGTTTGATCTACAAGCAAACAACTGAAAAAAGAGCAAACATTTAGCAGCTATTTTGCTGCCAAAAGTTATGCACACCTCCTGGAGCTATGCAAACTCGGATGACATGCCTTTAGGACCACATGCAGGTATTAAGATTTCCAGCCTGCTGGGAATTAGGTAATTCTTCAAACGCTTTTTATTGATCTTATTTTCTTGGCTTAATACCCACACGTTAAAGGGTGAAAACTTTGGCCCTAATACTCTTGACAATATAACAACAATTTATCGCCCCAACTTCCCAAATCCCGAAAGCTCACTGAAACTTCCAACTGCTGAAACTTTTGAAAGCGCTTTACATGCGCTTGCATTTAATCAAACTGTAATATGAAAATTAGGGCGCTGTCGGTAATAACATCTGCTTTGAAATAGTTTACAACTTTGACATTTACGTAACGGTTATGTAAAACGTGGGGGTAATAGGGGGTATATGGGGGGGGGGGGGGTGGGTCACTAGCACAAACAAAGGGCCTACCGCGAAACACGAAAATAAAAATTTCGTTACCTGGTTCTCTGTTTAAGAGTCGCCAGGGCGCTCGCGTTCCCATACAAACGTAGTTTAGCTCTCATTTTAAAACGACATGCTTTAGAACCACGAAATTTGGCATGGGCATTCTAGTAGTACAGATCTATGTCGGTAATTCGTTTTCGTTGCAAAAAATTGTAATACAAAGAAAATACAGCCAGATTCAGATTTACATACAAAACTTATTTTTGCTATATTTTCTTTGTATTAAAATTTTTAGCAACGAAAACGAATTACCGACATAGATCTGTACTGCTAGAGTGCCCATGCCAAATTTCGTGGTTCTAAAGCATGTCGTTTTAAAATGAGAGCTGAACTACGTTTGTGTGGGGACGCGAGTTCACGCGAGCGTCCTGGCGACTCTTAAGGCCTAGTATGTATTAAGAACTCTATGGTTTGCCGATGTGCTAGTGCTGCACTCTGGCGGCAGAACATTGCAGTAATATACTCTATTGGGGTAAGATAAATATTGCAAATCAGTGTCTACTAAATAATAAAATCATCAACGATTCAATGAATGAATCATCGTGTATTGAATATCAACGATTTTCATGACGTTTTAAAGTCAAAGGTACATAATTGTTAATAGACTTTATTTCGAAATGTTTTTTATGGCAGTAGCGCCTTAATAACAACCGACAGTAATGTACCTTTGACATAAAAACATCACTTTTAGTTTCAGCTGTCCTATCTGTAACCAAATCAGATGACAATGCAATATTAGCTAGGGATACACGCATAGATGTGTCCGCCGGATATGCCCGGCGGACACATCCGTCCGTGTATGGCGCGAATTGGACAACGGACAGACAGCGGACATATCCGTGTCCAATTTGCGCCATACACGGACGGATCTGTCCGCCGGGCATATCCGTCGGACAAATCCGGCGGACACATGTGTGCGTGTATCCCTACACGGAAAAAAAAGCTTCCGGGATATTCTTAATCTAAGACATTATTTTATTATGTTGAACATATTTCCTCGTGACAAGTATTTATTTCCTTTAACGAAAATAAAATAAAGTTTTAAATATAACGAAGCGAATATATTCTTACAGATTTTCTAGTTTTCTTTTACCTAAGATAATACTTCTTTGATTAAAGTACAATCTCTCTTATTTACTCAATATACTCTTGACACAATACATTTTTGTAATTCTATTCTAAGAAAACGTGGTTTTATTAAGCGAAGAATCATATTTTTGGTAAAGGACATAAATACTTGTCACGAGGAAATATTTCCAAGATAATAATAATCTCTTGGATTGAGAATATCCCGGAAGCTTTTTTTTCCGTGTAGCTATTGTGATGACATGCTGATCTGATGAAGAGCTAGAAGGTGTCCAAACTCCTCAACTATTCAACACTATCCCGGCGTGTTTGGACTCTTTGCATCTCTTCATATTTCATAGAATATCGTACGGTCACGTCTGAAAATCATCATTCGCTTGCCCTTGTCCCATTTACTTGGGGTCGGCGCAGCATGCCTTTTTCTTCCACATATCTCTGTCACCCGTCATCTCATCACTCACCTCCTTTCTTTTCATGTCATCTCTCACACAATCCATCCACCTTTTCTTAGATTTTCCTCTTTTTCTTCATCCCTCCACATTCATTCCTAATACCTTTCTCGTAACATGACTTTCATCCCTCCGCATAACATGCCCGTACCACGCTAGGCGATTTGACCTTAATTTGTCGGTTATGGGTGCAACTTTCAGGCTTCCTCTTATATATTCATTCCTTATCCGATCCATTCTCGGGTATACACTCACTTGCCAGAATTTCATTTGCCAGAATTTCATTTGCCATAATATTCAACAGCCATTATATTGTTTCCCATACTTACATATACAATACTTATTTCTTACTATATTAGTCACATGCCAGAAACTTTGTTTCCCATAAAATCAATTTCAATAATATCATTTGACATAATCATTGTAAGCCATAATTATCACTAGACATAATATCATTTGCCATTCAAATTGCTTCCCAGAAAGTAGGTTAGGTTAGGTTAGAACTGTGACCTCCTACAAAATAAAACGGCTACCAGAAAGTAGGTTAGGTTAGGGTAGAACTGTGACCTCGTTTAAAATAAAACAGCTACCAGAAAGTAGGTTAGGTTAGGTTAGAACTGCGATCCCCCAAAAAGCAAACTGCTACCAGAAAGTAGGTTAGAACTGTGACCTCATATAAAATAAAACGGCTACCAGAAAGTGGTTAGGTTAGGTTAGAACTGCGATCCCCCTAAAAGCGAACGGCTGCCAGAAAGTAGGTTAGCTTAGGCTAACCTAAGCTAACCTACTTTCGGGCAGCCGTTCGCTTGGTAGCCGTTTTATTTTGTAGGAGGTCACAGTTCTAAAACTGTGACCTCCTACAAAATAAAACGGCTACCAGAAAGTAGGTCAGGTTAGAACTGTGACCTCGTATAAAATAAAATGACTACCAGAAAGTATGCATGGATTCGGAAAACCATTATTTAGTATGGCGTTTAAATATTCTATTAAATAATATTATTACATTTAATAATATGGACAACAATACGTATGGCACTCGTATGTTCTGAAATCTAATAATCGGGTAAACAAAGAGTATGTAACATCATTTTTATGGTAAACAAACCATTCGGGCAAATGAAATTCGGGCAAATAAAATTCGGGCATATGATTATTATTTTATATAATATTCGGGCAAACAATAGACAACCCCATTCTCGTCACCCCACACATCCATCTCAACATTGATCCATACATGACGACAGGTCTTATGATAGATTTGTACATTTTCCCCTTCAAGCGGAGGGGCATTCACGTCACGTCTGGAAATATGGATACATTTAATATGACAAAAACATGTATCCAATACTTTACGTTTTGGTACGTCGACCAAGAAACTGGTCCACCAGTTTTGACCAAAAGTTTCTGTGAGATCTAACGATCGCTAAGGTTGACATTTCTAAAGGACTTTAAAACATGCACGACCTTGTTGTCTCATGACGTTCAAACGAACCTCAACCGTAGGGTGGTAGACCACATTTTTGGTCGACTGTACCTAATAGAGTCATGGCTACATATTTTTGTCACATTAAATGTATCCATATCAGACCTGACTGTACAGTCCCCAGCAATAGTATCTTCCTACACGAAGGCCGAAAAATACGTGACACGCTTTTATTTCTTCTTCCTCTTTCCTCCTAGCGTTTATCCCGGCTTGGGGTCCGCTTGACAACCTAATCCCATAAATTAGCGTAGACACTAGTTTTTACGAAAGCGACTGCCATCTGACCTTACAACCCAGAGGGGAAACTAGACCTTTTTGGGATTAGGTCCGGTTTCCTAAAGATGTTTTCCTTCACCGAAAAGCGACTGGTAAATATCAAATGATATTCCGTACATAAGTTCCGAAAAACTCAGTGGTACGAGCCGGGGTTTGAACCCGAGAGCTTCGGATTGAAAGTCGGACGTCTTACCGCAAGGCTACCAGGCTACGTGACACGCTTTTATTTGTAGGGCCATAAGAGCGTGTCCCATATTTTCGCGGCCTTCATGTAGAAAGATACTATTGCCGGTGACTGTACAAAATTATCCCAGGCAATATAACGTATTTTTTAGTAATTGAAACTTAATGCTAAACGAAAACTGCTTCATTGAAGACAAAATCACGTACTAACCTAGTAAAATACGCATTTAAATTCAACCCAGTTCCCAGCCATTGATTCTGGCTGACTCACTCTTTTCATGGAGATTCTCGGGATCCGTAATTTCGAACCACTTAAAGCAAGATCATCATCATCATCTCAGCCATAAGACGTCCACTGCTGAACAGGCCTCCCCTTAAGGGGGGGTTTGCCATACGCGCCACGCTTGGCAGGCGGGATGGCGCGTGCAGTTTTTTTGTTTATTGTTGTTTAGGTTTTCGGAAGATGCTGCTGCCCATCTCCCGGTATATTCCCTTAGCAGACTCCTACTGCAACCACGGGACGATATGGTGGGGGACAATTCTAAGGCCGGGCACCCCATGGCGGATCAAGTTGAATTAAAAAAGTTTAAAAAACCCGAGTGATTTGATTTTTGGCGGAAAAATCTTACATTTGTTTTTTTCTCCAACCGGCTTCAAGATTTTGAAGGAGGAGGTTCTCAATTCGTCAGGATCTTTGTTTTTACTTTTTATATGTATGTTCACGGATTAATCGAAGACGGCTTGACCAATTTGGGAAATTCTTTTTTTGTTTGAAAGAGTATGCTTCACAGTCGGTGCCATTATCACCAGATCAGAATCTGATGACAGGATCTTGGAAAAATCGAGGGAAGGTGAAGCCGGTTCTTTTTTGTTTCAAATTATTAATTTACTTCCAAAACTGAGAGGAATCGAATGATACCTCACATATTGAAATGCGTCTAGGCTTCAGGGCGTACCAAAGAAATAGATATACACACCTACATACTATTGAAAACCATTACCCTCCACCGGCAATCGGGTAGTTACAGTTAGTTAAAGTTGCCACACGCTTGCGCCCAAGGATGGAACACACGCAACGCGACTAATTCCAAAACACGTTCCTAAATCGCTGGGGTTACGAATTAGTATAACATAAACGATCTACTTACGTAATTTCGTCAGGTTATCATTGCCCACCAAGATTGGTGGGGAATAAAAAAACTCTCGTACTACTTAGGTTTGTAACTTAAGTGTTACACAACAAGTTATTGCGTGCTGGATATCGGCAGATTGTGATGCACTTTTGTATATTTATCACCTTTTGTACCCACTCACTTTCATGCAATAAAGAATTATGAATTTTGGAAGTAAACAATCTTAAAGTGAGTAAGACAAAGGCAAACAATAATATCGCTTTCTTGGTCAGGTCTACTGAAACACCAATAAGACCATCCCGTTCTGTCATTGTATTATCATTACCTACTTTACCTAGTCCCGTCTATGCTTTCCATGCCTATGGTGCACCATAAACAAAAAGTTGTGACAGAATATCTGCCAAGGGTATTATTCAAAAAGTTACGAGCCCCGTGGGCCTATTGTACTTGAGTTTATTGTTGAAGAAATGATAAAGATTATTCTCTTTCTGACATGATTTATTAGTTACTCATTAAAAATGAAAATCCATTGTATTAGTCTCAAGTTCAAGATGCCGAAACTGTATTTCAAATTTGTTTTGGGTCTGCATCTCTCTTGTGAATTATCTAGCATTAGATTGATCAAGTATCAACCTTTTCCAGTAATTAGATCCACAATAGAATAACTTGTTATAAAAGATTTTCAAGAAATAATTAGGTGAGTTTTCTTCTGTAGAATCTTTGTGGAAAAGTACTTTGTTTTTAGGGTACGTTTCCACTGAGTCGAAGATCAGAGGAGACTTGTAGGAATCAATCATAGCATCATCTACCGCTAATCCTCGAACCCTGCCTTAGGGCCACCCCATACCAGCCCAGCGTCTTTCGAGCGTCGACGTCTAGCCAGCGCCCGCGCAGCGGCGACGCGGCGTCTTTCGAACGTCTTCAGCGTCTTGCCAGCGCCCGCACAGCAGCGACTCGGCGCTTTTAGAACGTCTTCAGCGTCTTGCCAGCGCCCACGCTGCGGCGATGCGGCGTCGACGCAACGCCGGCGCAACGCTCCGCTCAATATACGCCGCTAGCGTCGCGCTAACGTTGCGTCGACGTCTTGCCAGCGCCCGCGAAGCGGCAACGCGGCGTCGACGCAATCTTGGCACGAAACGAAAGACGCTAGTGTGGGGTGACCCTTAGTGAAAAGGCAGCCTATGGTAAAAAAATGTTTGAATGCAAGTTTTTAACGCTGGCTGTACAATTTTTACAATAGTGATCTAATGTTTTGTTTTATCATAGAGTTCTCATGATCACCTTTTTCATCATCAGACCAGCGCGATGGTACTAAAATATTGTATTTTCATCGAAGTTACGTAGGTACTTTTTTCAACTCAATCTAAAACAGGGAAGTGGGTCAAATTTAACTTGCAACATTTGATTACGGACAACGGCACTTGTGCAACTAAATAAAAGCTTCTAAAAATACGGAACCCAACTCTCAAGTTTCCAACTCAAACTTCATAAAAGAAAGCTTCCTTTATTTAACCGTTTTGCATAACTGCGTTCCCCGTCCCGTGGGTAATGTCGAGCCCCAGAATAGTATGCCGTAACCGCATCGAGAGTGCGCGTATGCGTAATACTGTAAGGTAATCTGAGTAATGCTAGGCGCTGTTTAGAAAGGACTGTAAGATGTCTGTGATCAGATATCAATGTTTTATCTTTTGTACTTATCTTATCTTATCTTATTAAGTTGTTTTATTTTTAGTATGTCAGAGCGGCAATAAAGAGGTTGTGGGTTCAGGCCCCACAGTCGCTATGGTGTGCCAATAGTGATTTCAGTATTCTCTGAAGAGTTCCCTCGATTACTCCAGGATCCCATCATCAGATCTGGACCTGGTGACAATGGGACCAACTGTGAAGTCTCTTTCAAATAAAAAAGAATTTTCGAAATCGGTCCAGCCGTCTTCAAACAATCGGTGAACACAATTGAGTTATAATATAATAGAGGCGCAGACACAAACAAGATTTTCCGAAAATATAGCACAAAAAAATGTGTAGCCGGCCAGTGCGAATTATTTAACATCGTTAAGGTTGTATTACAAATTAGAAGAAAGATATGATAAAATTTCACCTGTCATTCATCTGGCGTTCAAAAATCACATGGCACATAAGAGCAATGGAGTCGCTCTTGTATTAATTAATTTATTATTTATAATAAAAAAAATTATGAAACTTTTGTAATAAATATTGATAACTTCATAATTATACCTATTTCGCGTATTAGTTCGTTTTAATAGATTTGTATAGTGTGTATTGTATTATATTGCCTTCATATTGTTGATAAAAATAGGAAATTATTAACTATATATATATTTATGTATGTTTGTGCTTTCCAAAGCTAAGGGTTCATATATCTCCATAATAGTTATTTTCGCGTAGGTTGACAACATCAGCATAAAAATAAAACTATTTGTGATTATGTATTAGTGTTTAATTCTGAACAAATAATAATCGATTAAAGATCGACATAATATTTATAATAACATATTTAAAATGACGTATCGGACGGATTTTCTACCTAAGTTTGTGAGGCGAATGTTAAAAGTTGGAGGCAAACGTCAGGTACCTAGACCGGTTGCCTGATTCGACTCCAGAATGGAATGAAAACTGCACACGGTCGGTTATGTTTACTTGTTTGCATTCTGACCTAACGTATTCCTGACGGTGTAAACCGTACGGGCACAATGGGTGGCGGGTGAGGGTTGAGTTTTTTGGCCGCCGAGCGAGCAGAAAGGGAAGCAGGCATGCGGCCCATGCGGGGGCGAAGTACATGCTCAAGACAAATTTAGAATCAAAAGCAACACAATAGCTCGGTAAACATAGTATTTCATGCTTTCTTTTTAAATCTTTAATTCCAAAATTGATAGATCACACTTTGAAAAAATGAAAAAATAATAAACGAAAATATTTTATAATTGCTTTCTTGGGATTAGATATGAGGATATTACGGTATCATTTGAGGTATATTTTACAAAAACCGGCTAAAGTTCGTGTCGGACCACGCATAACAGACAATTATTTAAAAAAATCACAAGTCACAAGGTCGTATCTGCCTATGTACGTAGTTTTTTGGAGATCACTCGAAAACTCCTTAACCGATAATGTTCAAATATTTTTTTTAGCAATTTCACTAGTGGCGCATTAAATACACCTTGTGTTAAAATGTTATAAGGATACGTCTCAAAATGTCTGTGACATACTTACGGAGGGACGGAATATGACGAAACTATAAGGGTTCCGTTTTTGCCAATTGAGCCACGGAACCATAAAAAACTATTCAACATTATAAAATATAATATAATAATAAAATTTACTAAATAAGTTTTAATTATTTTCTGAGTTTCGTAATTTAAAAAAAACAACAACTACTCCACTAGCCTTATGCCTCAATGCTGTCAGTTCGGTTGAAATTTACGAAACCTTTACTTCCTATCGCCAATTGTGCCTATAGTACGTTGACCTTCATGCTGTAGCATTTAAGCTTAATCCCTAGTCTCACTTACACTGGTAATATTTTAACGAAACGTTTGTTAGTCCTTTGTAAATATACTCGTCGGGTCGATCGGGCTTCGCTCGGCTCGGGCTCGGCTCTCTTCGGCAAAATCTGTCGCGTTGCACCCGCTTTTACTGTGCCACATTTGGAGTGCTGATTTCTTATCTAGTATATATAAAATCATTGGTGAACACACATAAAAAAATAGCAAAAAAAAAAACAAAGATCCCAACGAATTGAGAACCTTCTCCTTCGAAATCTTGAAGTCGGTTGATAATAATTTTAAACAAAAAAAGAACCGACTTCACTTAGGCTTCGCTTTTCCAAGAGAAAATGCCCGCGAAATACTATAAATAAATAAATAAAAATTTGGGGACAATCTTACACAAATCAACCTAACCCAAAACTAAGTAAAGCTTGTACTATGGTTGCTAGGCGACGATATACATACTTAGATATATAAATACATACTTATATACATAGAAAACATCCATAATATGGTCCATAACTCAGGAACAAATAGTTGAAAAGTTCCCTCAATTTTTCCCGGATCCCATCATCAGACCCGGACTTGATGACAATTGGGACTAACTGCAAAGTATACATTCAAACAAAACAAAAGAATTTTCCAAATCGGTTCAGACGTCTTCGAATAATCGGTGAACATGCATAAAAAAACAAAGATCCCGACGAATTGAGAACCTCCTTCTTCGAAATCTTGAAGTCGGTTGAGAAATATATTTTTTTTAAGAAACTGCCCTAATTTATTCTAAGTTGCTTGCCCTCTATCTATATTGTGACGTTACATTTAATCTACACCCCAATCAATTGCAACCAATACTTGACCTTCCAAAGCCCTAAAGTTGCACCTGACCAGTCCTTGACATTTCCCATAATTGGGCATGTCTTATCTTAACGAAGGGTCCCAGGTTTATTTAGAAGAAAAGAGACTTAAACGCCTATGGGTATCGAAGGGATGTAGACTTTTTTTATGAAAAGAGGGTTGGAAATTAGGTCTGTGGCTTTTGGCCGGGGTTCTTTAAGTAGTGACCGGGCCTTAAGGGCTGTTCTGTTTGAAATGTCAGCTATTTTCGCTTTTTAACCGACTTCAAAAAAGAAGGAGGTTCTCAATTCGACAGATTTTTTTTTTATCATTTTTTTTTATTATCAATATTTTTTTTTGTATGTATATTACTCGATATCTCCGTGAATCGTGAACCGATTTTCAATTTTTTTTTAATCGAACGGGTATAACTCCTAGATGGTCCCATTGTCACCAAGTCGGGGTCTGATGATGGGATCTTGGAGAAATCGAGGGAACTCTTCAACTATTATAGGCACACCTATGGTGATTTCACTATTTTTTAAAGCAACTCGGCCACTTCCTCTTAGAATAGCGGATTCTAAGTGAAGTCGGTTCTTTTTTTGTTTCAAATTATTGTAAAGAAAAATATACCGCGACGGTATTTATGTATCGTATGGCTACACGTCATTGGATATATAGGCACTTCTTCTCTCAGATGGTAATAGTTGTGGGAAAGTAGATGGTGAAGAAAATCCAGTGAGTGCTGCGAGGTCCAGATGGGACAGTGCAGCTGCCAAGTTTGTTACTCTTTTAGCACCACCCATGGATCACGTGTAGGGTTGTCTAAGGTGTTACCGGATACAGAGTAACATTGATCCCCCGCGACGGTGGTAAACTATTATACGACCCTATGGTAAGCAGGTGCTGTAGGCTATGGACGCCTGCAAATCCAGAGGTATCACATCATCATCATCATCTCAGCCTTAAGACGTCCACTGCTGAACATAGGCCCCCCCTTTGGAATTAAGGGGGGGTTTGCTACATAACCCCTTAACAGACCTTTCTCATATACGAACTCTTCAATTATATATATCTCTGCTAAAGTTCCGACAAATTTCATAAAGATCAGAAAAGCGTTACTAAAGTTATCGTCGAACATACTCTCAAAATCAAAAAGCCATCGAAATGCCGAGACGTCCCAGTAGCGAGTTGTTTGTAAGAACTCGCTTCGCTTCCGCTCCGCTCGTTCGTTTATAATTTTTTCTTGGCTCTCTTGCTTTTATTTATTTTACCAAATTAAAAAGGCTAGTATTTATAGGCAGAACAAAAAAATATCATAATAAAAAACTTCAAATTCACATCAAAACATCGCTTTGATGTGCATCCAGATTTTTTGCAGATAACGTCAGTATTTTTTGCTCAAAGCAAGGATTTAACTAGAGACCGCATACGCGACACACCCTAAAGGACAGAGCATACGCAACGCGACTGATTTTAAAACACGTTTCAAGATGGCTGATAGCATACCGTAACTAACCTACATAATTTAGTCGGTTTCATTGTTACCCTTCAAAGAGCGGTGGAGGGTAATAAACGTTTCTATTGTACTTAGGTCCTTTTGGAAGTAAGCAATAATCACAAGGGTGAGTCTATGATAAGGATCAACGATATATATATATAGCGCCTTCTCTGTCATATCTATGGAACGTGTAATAAGACCATCCCGTTCAATCTTGGTATTGTTATTTCCGTGTCAGGTCTATGGGTGGTATGTCTATGATTTTTTGAAATTCGGAATATTATACCAAATTTAGGCTGCGTTTCCCCCAGAGATGAGTGAGGATGCGTTGCTAGGGATGTCTGTTAACAACCAATCCTAGAGGTGCACGGAAAAAAAGCTTCTGGGATATTCTCAATCTAAGACATTATTATATTATGTTGAAAATATTTCCTCGTGACAAGCATTTATTTCCTTTAACGAAAATAATTTAAAGTTTTAAATATAACGAAGCGAATATATTCTTGCAGATTTTCTAGTTTTCTTTTACCTAAGATAATATTTGTTTGATTAAAGTACAATCTCTCTTATTTACTCAATATACTCTTGAAACAATACATTTTGTATTTCTATTTTAAGAAAACGTGGTTTTATTAAGCGAAGAATCATATTTTTGGTAAAGGAAATAAATACTCGTCACGAGGAAATATTTTAATAAGAAAATAATAATGTCTTGGATTGAAAATATTAGAAGATAATAGAAGTGATATATAAAGTAAATGATATCTTCTACGGTTGCCGCGATAGTTATTCATGAAATAAAACAACTTTGAACGGATTATATCGCGTATACTGAATTTTAAATTACATCCCGACGTTTCGAACACTTTACAGCGTTCGTGGTCACGGGTCGACTGAGGAAAACATATTTACCCACATCTAAAATTACAATGTACAAAAGACTACCCACATGTATAACATTAAATGCAAACAAATAAAGGTGAGTGTACATGCCAGAAGGGCAAATAAAGCTAGTTCTACAATAGCTAATTATCGATCTACTACAAACTTTAATTAATTAATTTAAAAGGTAGCAAACAAACTGTTAAATTTAGAAATTAATAGGTCTACATTATTTTACAAAATAGAGCAATATATGTTAACACTATCCAACGCTATGGCCTCACAGTCGTGTGTCCTGCTTGCTCTTTGATCAAATGAACCACTGGATCCCAAGCCGGTGGTAAAGAAAAGCCCTCCTCCCTGTTGAAGTTTGGATATTTCTTTATCTCAATAGCCTCCCGCAGCATCCTGGGAATATATCGTTTCTCCTTGGCGAGGACTAGAGGCTTGTCAAACTTAATTGAGTGATTGGGCTTATCCATGACATGATCGCAGACTGCAGACCTAGGTCGACGGTGCTTAACATCGGCTACATGTTCCTTCACCCGAGTGGAGATGCTCCGTTTTGTTTGGCCCACATATGAGAGCCCACACTCACAATCCAGCCTGTAGACTCCTGCAGTTTGCAGAGGGGTGTTACTTTTCACGGGCCTCAGGAATTGTGACATCTTCTTCAACGGCTTGAAATAAGTTTTGATAGATGCCCGCTTCAGTATGTGGCTGATCTTATCGGTAACTCCTCTAACAAAAGGCAGGATTTCTAAATTTAACAGTTTGTTTGCTACCTTTTAAATTAATTAATTAAAGTTTGTAGTAGATCGATAATTAGCTATTGTAGAACTAGCTTTATTTGCCCTTCTGGCATGTACACTCACCTTTATTTGTTTGCATTTAATGTTATACATGTGGGTAGTCTTTTGTACATTGTAATTTTAGATGTGGGTAAATATGTTTTCCTCAGTCGACCCGTGACCACGAACGCTGTAAAGTGTTCGAAACGTCGGGATGTAATTTAAAATTCAGTATACGCGATATAATCCGTTCAAAGTTGTTTTATTTTATAAAGTAAATGATTAATAAAGTGGTAGATTTGATTCTGTTGTTTCTTACAAGTTTAAAAACACATTCCTTTTCCATTCCCACAAGCAGCCTTAATACCAAAATTATTACGAAAGCGTAGTACGCTTGTAAACATTTCAATATTGAATGTATTAAAAATGTCAAAATATCACAATCCACTCCCACAGCGAACTTATAAATATTCCATCATCCTAAAATAAATTTCCTTTTGATCGTCCGACGACAGAAAAAGCAAGTTTGTCTCAATTTGTCCCGACCGCTGTCAACGCCTGGTCACCCTAGCGTGAACCGCACAATTGAAGCAGAGACTATAGAGATATAGACGACCACAGCCTAAGAACTTTTTGAAGCTCATGTCGATTGCGCCATCTATGTCAAAGCCCCCTAAAGATACCGAATATGTATGAGAAATGTCACCTGCACTGCTACTCCCCCTAGTAACAAATAGCGTACTAGTAGTACACTAGTAGCTGACATTTCTCTTACATATTCGGTATCTTTAGGGGGCTTTGACATAGATGGCGCAATCGACATGAGCTTCAAAAAGTTCTTAGGAGGGTCGTCTATATCTCTATAGTCTCTGATTGAAGGGATGTTTACAATAACAGCATAACTGCTTAGAGCGGTTGACATCTTTTTAAGAACATTGTTAATCGTATCAGGTGTCAACCAGTGTAGTCAGTTATGTTGTTTTTAGAAACATCCCTTCAGTTATTTAAAATCTTATCTCAATACGCAACGTCATTCTAATTGAACCTTACTTTATTGAAATAAGGCTCAAATCTGTTTAGAAATTGTAACAAGATACGAGTTTGCGTCGATTAAGAGTCGGACGGAATTTTCTTTATGAATACTCGTGGCGTGATTTTTTTCGTGTGCGAGAAAAAGTTAAAAGGATATAAGCGCCATTATTGGTAAAGACGCATGATTCGTTTCAACATTTTTATACATATTATATTATAGAGTTTATATTTAAGTTTATTTTAGTTGGTTTATTTATTTTTATATCTAAGTTTGTTGTTGGTAGTTTGTATGTTCCTATTTTAGATACAGTCGACGCCAACAACATTATTACAATTATAAACTTATATAGATGTCATATACAAAGGAAAAAGTGACCTAGGCCTCCGGTGCCCAAGGCTGGGATCGAACCAGCGTCTTCTGCATTCGCGGCAGACGCCTAAACCACATGGCCACCTGGTCACAGAAGCACCGGTCGAATTTTCCCGTGTATATGCAATCCTCGTAAATGCTAAGGCGCATTTTGGCCAATCATCTAAGGTACAACATTATGAGTTACTAGCTGTACCCGCGCGGCTTCGCTCGCGTGCGTTGCAGTAGGTTCTGTCACTTTTCGTTACCCTCAACAGTCCATTGCTAAACGCTTTCTACATGTCATATTTCATACAGTATGTTTAGCAGTTTAGCCAAAATTGACTTCTTGCATGTGTACCTTTACTTAGTCCCAACTGTCCCAAAATTTACATACAAAAAATTCGTTACGTTCATAAAAAAAGTGTAACGAAACTGAGAAATTATCAGTTTCGTTACATTTTTTTATGAACGTAACGAATTTTTTGTATGTAAATTTTGGGACAGTTGGGTCATTTTTTTTATTCTATCAGACTCGATAGAGCTCATGATTCTGCATGCGATAGACTCAAAATATATATGAAATTAAAAAAAAAGTTAAGGTACATTTTTTCTGCAAATTACCCATATAACTTCGACATCCCAAAAGATCGACTGAAAGCGTCTGAGATTTGACTGTGTCAGCCATGGCAAATTAGCAATAGTACAGTGTGTTTTTTGTTTATGCGGGGAGCTCCGCCCCCCGAGCCCCCGTTTTTTGCCGCCCATCACGTGATTAACTCTAGCAAAACTCTTCTTCTCCCATTTCAAATATTCACCGTAACAATTTTTGGTATAATTAGCAATAGTACAGTGTGTTTTTTGTTTATGCGGGGGGCTCTGCCCCCCGAGCGCCCCTTTCTTTACAGCCCATCACGTGGTAAACTCTATCAAAACAATTTTTGGTATAATAAGCAATAGTACGGTGTGTTTCTTCTGTATGCGGGGGGAGGAGCCCCCTGAGCCCCCGTTTTTTGCCGCCCATCACGTGATTAACTCTAGCAAAACTCTTTTTCTCCCATCTCAAATGTTCGACGTAACAATTTTTGGTATAATAAGCAACAGTGCGGTGTGTTTTTTCTTTATGCGGGGGGCTCCGCCCCCCGAGCCCCCCTTTCTTTGCAGCCCATCACGTAGTAAACTCTATCAAACTCTTTTTCTCCCATCTCAAATGTTCGACGTAACAATTTTTGGTATAATAAGCAATAGTACAGTGTATTTTTTCTTTATGCGGGGGGCTCTGCCCCCCGAGCCCCCCTTTCTTTGCAGCCCATCACGTAGTAAACTCTATCAAACTCTTTTTCTCCCATCTCAAATGTTCGACGTAACAATTTTTGGTATAATAAGCAATAATACAGTGTGTTTCTTCTGTATGCGGGGGGAGGAGCCCCCTGAGCCCCCGTTTTTTGCCGCCCATCACGTGATTAACTCTAGCAAAACTCTTTTTCTCCCATCTCAAATGTTCGACGTAACAATTTTTGGTATAATAAGCAACAGTGCGGTGTGTTTTTTCTTTATGCGGGGGGCTCCGCCCCCCGAGCCCCCCTTTCTTTGCAGCCCATCACGTAGTAAACTCTATCAAACTCTTTTTCTCCCATCTCAAATGTTCGACGTAACAATTTTTGGTATAATAAGCAATAGTACAGTGTATTTTTTCTTTATGCGGGGGGCTCCGCCCCCCGAGCCCCCCTTTCTTTGCGGCCCATCACGTAGTAAACTCTATCAAACTCTTTTTCTCCCATCTCAAATGTTCGACGTAACAATTTTTGGTATAATAAGCAATAGTACAGTGTGTTTTTTCTTTATGCGGGGGGCTCCGCCCCCCGAGCCCCCCTTTCTTTGCGGCCCATCACGCGGCAAACTCTATCAAAACTCTTTTTCTCCCATCTCAAATGTTTGACGTAACAATTTTTGGTGTAATAAGCAATAGTACTGTGTGTTTTTTCTTTATGCGGGGGGGCTCCGCCCCCCGAGCCCCCCTTTTTTTGCGGCCCATCGCGTAGTAAACTCTATCAAACTCTTTTTCTCCCATCTCAAATGTTCGACGTAACAATTTTTGGTATAATAAGCAACAGTGCGGTATGTTTTTTCTTTATGCGGGGGGCTCCGCCCCCCGAGCCCCCCTTTCTTTGCTGCCCATCACGTAGTAAACTCTATCAAACTCTTTTTCTCCCATCTCAAATGTTCGACGTAACAATTTTTGGTATAATAAGCAATAATACAGTGTGTTTTTTCTTTATGCGGGGGGCTCCGCCCCCCGAGCCCCCCTTTCTTTGCGCCCCATCACGTAGTAAACTCTATCAAACTCTTTTTCTCCCATCTCAAATGTTCGACGTAACAATTTTTGGTATCATAAGCAATAGTGCAGTGTGTTTTTTCTTTATGCGGGGGGCTCCGCCCCCCGAGCCCCCCTTTCTTTGCGGCCCATCACGCGGCAAACTCTATCAAAACTCTTTTTCTCCCATCTCAAATGTTTGACGTAACAATTTTTGGTATAATAAGCAATAGTACAGTGTGTTTTTTCTTTATGCGGGGGGCTCCGCCCTCCGAGCCCCCTTTTCTTTGTGGCCCGTCACGCGGCAAACTCTATCAAAACTCTTTTTCTCCCATCTCAAATGTTTGACGTAACAATTTTTGGTGTAATAAGCAATAGTACTGTGTGTTTTTTCTTTATGCGGGGGGCTCCGCCCCCCGAGCCCCCCTTTTTTTGCGGCCCATCACGTAGTAAACTCTATCAAACTCTTTTTCTCCCATCTCAAATGTTTGACGTAACAATTTTTGGTATAATAAGCAATAGTACGGTGTGTTTTTTCTTTATGCGGGGGGCCCCACCCCCCGAGCCCCCCTTTCTTTGCGGCCCATCACGTAGTAAATTCTATCAAAACTCTTTTTCTCCCATCTCAAATGTTCAACGTAGCAGTTTTTGGTATAATTTGCAATATTACCGTTTTTTTTTAGGCGAGCCCCCCGTTCTTTACCGCCCGTCACGTAGTGAACTCTATCAAAACTCTTCTTTTCCCATCTCAAATGTTCAACGTAACAATTTTCGGTATATTTAGCTATAGTGTGGTGTCTTTTTTTCTTTTTGCGCCCCCCTCTCTTTGACGCCCATCACGCGGTGAACTCTATCTAAACTCTTTTTCGGTAGGGTGTGCCGGTACTTTTCGATTTCCGTGTTTCACTATGTTCCGTTTGTTTTTTTATAGTTAGTTAATTTAACTTTTATTCTTGCACCTTTTGTACATGTCTGTTGTATAGACCCAATGGTTGACTGGTGGAAAATACCATTTGGTATGATGTCCGCCGTTTGGTCTCACAGTTTTGTATTTCGTGCAATATAGTGTAAATAAAAAAAGATTCTTATAGGAAGGCAACGCGCACATAAAACCTCTGGATTTACAGGTGTCCATTGGCTACCCTAAGTGCTTACCATCAGGCGGGTCGTATGATTGTTTGCCATCGCCGTGGTTTAAAAAATATATAGTTGAAATACAAATGCATAAGTATTTATTAACATATAAAGGCATTTCCCATACAAAGTTTAAACCCCCCTTAAACCCCCTTAAATCCAAAAAGTTCGTATTTTTTATAGCCTATGTCCTGATCAGAGGTCTGTAGAACCTGCTCGTGAAGTTTTTATCGAAATCGGTTCAGGCGTTTTGACGCCAACTCTCCCCATCCAAACAGACAAACAGACAAACAGACAAACAGACAAAAATTCTAAAAATCGCCGAAACGTGTTCTGTTATCGATTATAAGAGCTACTAACTCATTTTTTTGCTATTATCTCCAATGTACAGATTTTTGACCCTCTTCACCTTTATTATATGTATAGATTACCTCCATTCTGATCTCTTAGGAGTTCATTGAATGCGAGAGAGATGGCGCTGCCCGTCAGAACAACTGAAGAACAAATCAAATTAGTTTAACAAATATTTTGATTTGTTTATTTTAAGTAGTCACACTACTATAATATAAATTATTACAAAGGAGTAAGGTGCAAAAGTGCAAAAGTGCAGCACTGTTAGTAACGAAAGTGGTTATGCAGACGAGACGTTCAAAAGTAGCTGGGCACGACATTATTGTCAAGAAAGCAAATCATGTCAAGATCATTTTGAACGTCTCGTCGTTCAGCCATATATGCTGCTGACTGTATGTGACTCCGCATCAAAATGGTTTAGCGGATCATTTTTTAAAACCCTCGCAACGCTCAGCTCATGATTTCACATTTCGAACCAACGCTTCTTTCAATAATCACCAAAAGTCGGAGCGCGCGCAAAAATGTAAATATTTACCAATGTTTTAATAAACGCTTTTAGCTCAATAATGGCGCAGTAATTACATGAACCAATCATGTTTTGACGAAGCCTTTTTCTATTTACTCGATTTTGACCTTTTACCGCAAACATAGGGGGTATAATGAAAGAAAGTCCACTTACAACATTATCAGCTGGCTTTAAGATTTCGAAGGAGATTTTAAATTAATCGGGAAATTTATTTGTTACTACAATTTTTATATGTATGTTCACTTTAAGACCACCATAAAATAGAATGTCTTATCTTATCTGTAACAATGTTATTATTGCTAAATAATATCATCGAAAAATAATTATGAAAATCCAGCCTACTCCCCGACCGCGGACATGTGAAGAAGGCGCCGTGGGAGGCCTAGACAGGCGTTTATGACTCAGGCTAAGGAAAAGGCTAAAGTCGTGTCTTATCAGGGGCTTAAAAAAATTGCGGAGAGGCGAAATGAATGGCGGTTACACCACCGACAAGAGCAAGGCTCTTAAATAAATGATGATGATTCCACGAGTGTTGTAAAATCGGCAGCAAAAGTAGTTAAGCGATAGGATGTTTAGAATAGAATAGAATAGAATAACTTTATTTGCTCTCACGTTGGTGTTACAGAATAACAATAAACATGATACCCTAATAGGGTATTGCAAATGTAAACTTAAACTATATTACAATAGGTACTTAAAACTACAGATATATCCTGGTAATGAGATCACAACCTAAATCTAATTATATTTTCATACACTGCATTACATTTTAAGATTCACTAGAGTCAAAGAACTCTAGCGTTGAATAGAAACATTTCTCTATTAAGTATTTCTTTAACTTGTAAACAAATTTTGTATATTTTTGCTCTTGGGTGATATCTTTTGGCAGGTGGTTAAAAATTCGTATGGTCATCATATGAGGGCTCTTATTGCTCATCTGCAAGTTACTTGACGGTAACGCCAGTTTGTCTCTGTGTCTTAGGTTTTGGGTACATTGCTGACGATCTTTGGCTTTAATATATAAGTATTGGTGTTTATGTACAGTAAAAAGAGTTAGACACGACTTTATTTTTAAGTGAATATGAGAGTGTATAGACTGTATAGGTCATTTTGAACACCCTACCCGCTTACCTACTTCTGCTGCTGGCTGTATAAAGTGGACCTTTTTGGACAGCGTTGTCTGCGACACAGCCCCGGAATCCTTATAAGAGTCGGCATTAATCTCCGGTCCCAGGAAGCCGGGAAATTCGGTTCAGTTTTCAAAACAAGGGCATGCGCCGCTGCGGCTTGCGGTTCTGAAGCAGAAGTAGCTGGGCGGGCGGGGTGGTCAAAATTAACTAAACGCTCTTGTCGAACGAGCGAGCGTAGTCCTGTTATATTGGTTTTTTTTTTTTGCCAACTCGTTAGCAAGTAAATCGCGGGTTCTCCGTTCGAGGCGGACTATTATGAGGATGATAAGAGCTAAATTCTCTCCCTATCTTTTTCCGCTCGAGTGAAAGAGAAACACTTCGTTACGATTAGTATGGGAGCTCATTGCAAATTTTGAAAAATGATGAATAAAAAAAATCTATGCTATTGGAGAGAAGCCTGACCTTATTTCTCCAAGACTAACTTTGAGCATAGTTGTTTCTCGCTAAACCAATAGATGGCGCTCAACTACCTACTGGTTCGCTGCAACTTCAGCCCGCAACAACTTCACGCCAATAAATGGCGCCATATTGCTTTCTGCTGGCTTGGGCCACTTTTGGCTCGACACTGGTGCGGTGCGGTTGTCCCGAAATTCGATTATTTATGTTCGCGGTTTATTTAGGTTGAATTTATTTTTGTAGCATTGATTTGTGCGTTTTCGTCAATAAATCGGAATTACTTTTGTAGTTTATGTGTTTTTCCTTATAAATTCTTATCTCCTTGCTAAAATCAGAAAGCGGGATTTTAAGAACTAACGCATAGCCTTACAGTTATATTGCTTAAGCCGTCTTGATTGTTACATTTTCAATTGTTGATTACACACTTGCTTCGATGCCGATTATTTTTCTTTGTGTATGGATTTATTGAAATCGGGCAATAGTTTTATTACCCTAGTTTTGGAAGTGATTGTTTTTGCTCATTTTGTGGGAAGTGTTGCTTAGCTCTTAGGTACAAATAACGTTTTGTGCATACATTTGTGTTTTGTTTTTTCTTTGTGGGTAACGTGTTCTTAAATCGTAGTAATTATTTAGTGCCTACCCGTATATCAAAAAAAAAAGGTAATTTAGTTCTGTGATTTTGATTTGAACTTCATATCAATAAAGTTTTAGCAATGACTGATCGGCGGTCACGTACACGAAGCAGGAGTCGTCATCGTAGTAGAAGTCGTCATCGTAGTGAAAGTCGGTACCATGACGACCGTAGACCTAAAAACGTTGATCTTCAAAAAGAAATGCGGAAAATTTTCGATCGTTTAAGTGCGTTAGAAAGGCAACCAGCTTCATCGCAATCAGTGTCGCTGCCAGCCATAGGTCATCGGGACTCCGGGGGCACGCCGCCGGGCACGCCGCCGGGCATGCCACCGCGTAGACGCAGCCGGTCTATGGTGCATGCGCCTGACCACGTGGCAGCTGGCGCCAGTCCACGGGCGCAGTCTGCAAGCAGCGCAGTGGCTTCGGAGCAAGCTACAACTGAAGCATTGGTGAACGCGATTCGATCCATCAATAACGCGGTGAGATCTAACCATTCTTATTATATCTCTAACTTTGACCCTAGCATACACGACATCGAAAGCTGGTGCGAGGAGGTAGATCGAGCTAAGGTAACAAACAACTGGACCGACAATGAATGTTTATCTCGTATTGGCAATTGTCTAAAAGGGGACGCACGAATTTGGCTCAACGAATGGGTTACGAACGACCGCAGTTGGAGCAATTTTAAAAGGGAATTTAAGCCTTTATGTCCGAAAAAGCCTAACGCTGCTAATATTTTGTTTGATGTAATGAAAACTGATTCTGACCAGTATGTTACATATGCTGACTATGCACGGCGATCGTTGCTCCGCCTGCGAGCGGTAGTTGGATTAAGCGACGAACTAACGTCTGCTATTGTGATTCGAGGTATAACGGACCCCCAAATTCGAGCGGCCGCTACAAATGCCAAGCTTTTGCCAAATGATTTAGTTGAATTTTTATCAATTTACGTCAAACCAAGTTCAACCAAATCTAGTAGTTCTTCTGTTTCCTCATTACGAGGTAATCGCGATGGTTCTAAAGGGCGGCGACATAATGACTTTGTACGCAAGCGTCGGTTTGAGAGTGGCAAATGTTTTTCGTGTGGTTTACCCGGTCATGCACAAGCTTCATGCAACAAAAAGGCTAAACTTGAGAACGTTAATACTTCAAGTTCTAATCAGGCTGCTGTCACGCCTGGTACCTCAGCAGCAGCTAAAACCATAGTGTGTTCATTTTGCAAGAAGCTTGGGCATAAGGTGGAAACCTGTTATGCTAAAATGAAATCAGAGTCTCGCAACCAGTCAAACGTAAATTTTTGCCGGGAAGTTGATAGTGTGCCGGTTGATGTTTTAATAGATAGCGGGTCGAAAGCTACACTTATTTCGTCAGACGTTTTAAAGCATCTTAACGTTCCGCGTAAGCCCGTGTTTCGCGTATTAAAGGGTATTGGTGGTGAAATAGTGGTTACTCAATACGTCACTTTGCCGATTGAATTCAATGATGTCACCTTAGAAATGGATTTGTCTGTTATGAATCCCAAGGATATGAGTACACCTGTAATAGTGGGAACTGATGTGCTTAACCGCGATGATATTTTGTACGTGCGTAGAGGTGTGAATCAAATTCTTACTCGTGTCACTAACGATCAAGAAACAGTGATGGTGGTTGAGTCTGATGGTCAGCTTCCGATAAATACAGAACTAACTGGAGACGATTTGAACAAACTCCTTGAGCTAATCTAAGAATTTTCGCCATTTTTTATAACTGGTACGGCGGTTTCAACTGTTAAGACTGGAAGCATGGCCATCAAGCTTACCAACAACACACCGGTGCATTATAGACCATATCGGCTCTCACAAGCTGAAACTTTACGCGTCCGGGAGATCATAAAAGACCTGTTAGAGAAGGGGATTATTCAAGAGTCCGAGTCCGAATACTCAAGCCCCATTCTTTTAGTTAAAAAGAAGGACGGCACAGATCGTATGTGTGTCGACTTCAGAAAATTGAATGAAGTCACAGTTAAGGATCGATCCCCGTTACCACTTATTGATGACCACATCGATCGCCTAGGCCGTGCTAAATATTTTAGTAGTCTCGATATGGCCACCGGATTTCACCAGATTCCAATGGACAAGGACTCCATACCGCTTACCGGTTTCGTAACGCCAGAGGGGCACTTTGAGTACCTAAAAATGCCATATGGTCTCGCTAATGCGCTGGTTGTATACCAGCGCATCATTACCAAAACCCTGCAGACCCTCATTGAATCTGGTAAAGTCCTGGTGTACATTGACGATGTGTTGATTATCAGTGAGACCATTGACGAAGGGATTGCTACTTTACGAGAGGTCCTTTCAACACTGACAAAAGCGGGGTTCTCTATTAACCTCAAAAAATGCTCATTTTTGTCGACGAAAGTGGAATATTTGGGCCGAACCATCAGTCAAGGTCAGGTACAGCCGAGCGCTCTTAAAGTGAAAGCCCTTGCCGAGTCTCCGGTGCCTGAAAATGTAAAGCAGGTTCGTCAATTTCTCGGACTGGCTGGGTATTTTCGTAGATACATCGAGAGTTTCTCTTCAAAGATAGCATGTATTGCCAGACTAACAAAAAAAGATGTTCCTTTCGTATGGGGTTCCGAACAAGAAACTGCACGAAGGGACATTATAGCGCATTTGACGAGCGAGCCTGTTCTTGTTATTTTTGATCCGAAACTACCCATCGAGGTTCACACGGATGCCAGTTCGATAGGTTATGGGGCGGTCTTAATTCAAACGCATGGCTCCGGTCACAAGCGTGTGGTTGAGTACTTTTCGAAATTGACCCAAGGCTCAGAACCAAACTATCATTCTTATGAGCTTGAGACTCTTGCGGTGGTCAAGGCCCTGCAACATTTCAGACACTACCTGGTGGGTACGCAGTTCAAGGTCGTTACCGATAGTAACGCCTTGAAACTGACGCAGAAAAAAAAAGATTTACTGCCGCGAGTTGCCAGATGGTGGATGTACTTGCAGGATTTTGACTTCTCGCTTGAGTACCGTAAAGGCACCGCTTTGCCTCATGCAGACTATTTAAGTCGCAATCCGGTTAATGTTGTTCGGGTTCAAAAGCCTCAAAATTGGGCCCAGATGGCCCAGGCAGCAGATGAAGAGTCTCAGTGCCTCTTACAAAAATTAAATGATGGCCAGCTAGATTGTAATCAATATGTCAGGAAAAATGATCTTCTGTACTATCGGTACTGTCCAACTGGAGAGCAAGCCCGTCTCTTATATTACATCCCGAAAGGCCACAGACTCAGTCTCCTTCGCGTCTTTCACGACGAACATGACCATATTGGTGCCGACAAAACATGTGACCTTCTTTTGAAACACTTTTGGTTTCCGGGTTTTCGTTCCTTTGTTCAAAAGTACGTATCACATTGTTTGGTATGCCTTTCTCAAAAAAAGTTGCCGCGTGCTCCCCATCAGCCTATACATTCGTATGAAAAACCCGATGTCCCCTTTGAAACCATTCATGCTGATGCACTGGGTCCTTTACCTGAATCAAATGGTCATCGTTATGTCCTCATTATTGTGGACAGTTTTTCGAAGTTTTGCCTCTTATACCCCATGACGCGGCAGGATGCCAGTGAACTAAAGCGATATTTCACAAATGCTGTGTCACTTTTTGGCACTCCTAAGCTTATTGTTGTGGATCGTGGCCGCATGTTCCAAAGTGCAGAGTTCACTAACTGGGTTTCTGAGTTGGGGAGTCAAATCCATTTAATAACTCCTGAGATGCACCAGTCGAATGGTCAAGTCGAACGATATTGTCGAACCCTGCTCAATATGATCAGGGTTGAGAGTAACTATCGTCAGAAAGAATGGTCATCTGTCATGTGGAAGTTGCAACTGGTTATTAATATGACGAAGCAAAAGACTACTCAGATGTCACCCCTTAATCTGTTAGTTGGAATCGACGCCATGACTCCCGTAATCCGCAACGTCGTGCGGGATGTTGCAGTTGAAGGAAGTCATCAAAATAGGGAAAGTCTACGAGAGATGGCGAGACAGCGAGTATCTGAACGTCTACAGCAAAACCGAGATCTACAAGATGCATCGGTTAATAAAAATAGGCGCGACCCTCGTATGTTCGAAGTGAACTCTATGGTTTTTGTTATTAAGAAGGCACAATCGACAGGGAAGCTGGACTCTGGAATGCGGGGCCCATATCGTGTAGTCAAGGCACTGCCTCATGGGCGGTACGAGCTGCGGCTGCTTGCAGGTTCCTACGGGAAGACCACCCAAGCTGCGGCCGAGTATATGGTTCCTTGGAAAGGCGAGTGGACTCCGGACACATGTGCTGCCTTTTTCGAGGGTGAGTTACTCCCCTATGTTGTTGATAAGTGAGCAGACCTCGCTTTGCAAGCAGACCTTGCATGATTGTAAATTTATGTAGTGAGCAGACCTCACTTTGCGAGCAGACCTTGCATGCTTGCAACTTTTTGTAGTGAGCAGACCTCACCTTGCAAGCAGACCTTGCATCTTTGTCCTTTTATTTAATGATAAAATCTTGTGTTGTGCTAGCAGACCTTACACGATACATGTCCCATGATCATTTTAATTATTTTGTGAGCAGACCCTCACCAATTTGTAAGCAGACCTTACACGATACACATCCCGTTATCATGAGCATTCCATTTTGTTTTTTTTTGACTACTGTGTTGTTTTTGTTATGCAGATGCAGACAATGTTGAACCGGAGTCTGTCGCCGCGGGTCCAATGCCTTCTGGGTCCACGACATTGGGTGATGGACTCGTTACCGAAAAGGGTACTTCCGGTTCCGCTACGACGAGTCAAGATTCATCTACCATGGAAGATTAAGAAATAGAGACCGAGACGTTCTCGCGTCAGGAAAGGCCGTATTGGAGAGAAGCCTGACCTTATTTCTCCAAGACTAACTTTGAGCATAGTTGTTTCTCGCTAAACCAATAGATGGCGCTCAACTACCTACTGGTTCGCTGCAACTTCAGCCCGCAACAACTTCACGCCAATAAATGGCGCCATATTGCTTTCTGCTGGCTTGGGCCACTTTTGGCTCGACACTGGTGCGGTGCGGTTGTCCCGAAATTCGATTATTTATGTTCGCGGTTTATTTAGGTTGAATTTATTTTTGTAGCATTGATTTGTGCGTTTTCGTCAATAAATCGGAATTACTTTTGTAGTTTATGTGTTTTTCCTTATAAATTCTTATCTCCTTGCTAAAAATGCATTAATTGAGAAATATAAGGCAACGAAGTTTTTAGTATTAGTGTGGTGGAATTTTGTCCTTAATTACAGACATATAAGTCAAGAAACTAAAGACGTGCAATTGTTTAAAGCTAATTTTAAGATGCAACTTTGGAATTTTTTTCTATCGAGCCGATTTCGTCCAATCGTGTATTAGAATTAACGAAGTTCCTTTAAATATAATGAATATTAACATATATTTTTTTTACTTCTCCAAAACAAGTAGTTATAGCTGTATGACTGTTTAAGTAAAGTCAATTTGAAGGTCATCGGGTGTTGTCAGCCTCTTAAATACTTTTAAAAAAATCGTGCCCACGCGGAAAAAAAGGATATCTTCAGCCAAGATTGGTACGGAAATATTATTGTTTAAACATAAGTAAATATTTTCTTGGACTAATTTTATATATTTAGCCCAAGAAATATTTTACTTCTATAAAGACATATCACTTGAATAAAGATTATTTCTAGGCAAATTGTTTTCGTTTTTTTTTTCCGTAGCCTATACTGTGTCCCACTGCTGGGCAAAGGCCTCCCCTCGCTTCCGCCACTCGTCACGGCCTATACAATATTTTGTTATATACTGTGTCTCTGTAATAGGAGCAATAAATTAAAACATAGATTCTACTCCTCAAACTACAAAACTTTTGTTCAACAACTTTAAAAAAATATGTATTTTGTAGATTGTCTCTTTTCATACAAACTAAATAGTATTTTCAATGAACGTTAAAATCCGTCTAATTGACATTGCTTGTCACCCTACAGACATAGTCAATTTCGGAATACATTGAGTGTTCGAAAAAACTTTAAAGTGTCCTAAAAATCAAACCATACGTTATTTTTAAAAGTCGCTGAACAAACGTTTCCTGGTTTGAGGAGTAGAATCTACGTTTTAATTTATTGCCCCTATTACAGAAACACACTGTAGATAAAATAATATTGTTTTCACGCCACCTGCTCGGAAATGTGGCAAAAGAAGATCAAAATCCAAGCTGGAAAGTAAGCAATTGCTGTAGCATCTGAACTACCACTACAAGAATTGCTATTTTGCAGCAATGAAATGTCATAGTAGAAAAGTAAAATCCAGTTATGTCATTGCATTCGACCCACCAATGAGAATCATTTAAAATATGAAAAGGTCTATTTTTGGCACCACTTTTTCATCCTTAAATAAAATAAGGTTGTTTATCGAACCAATTTACTTGTTTAAAAAAAGAAACGTCAAAACCCATTCAGATCACCCTTAAGGCGTTTTTACCTTTTTAACCTTTTGTGGTTTATTCTATCAAAAAGTGGGTAAGGAGTGAATCGGATTGAAGCAAACAACGTAAAAACGCTTCTTAAAAGTTGAAAAAAGTTAAAAAGGTGGAGCGGGAAAAATACATGAATTGGATAATGTTTGACTGAAAAACAAGAAAGTTGTATTTATGCAGTAAAAATTTGTTCAATGAGTGTAGAAAATGTTATTAATACGCTGGCGCCGACCGAAATTCAAGAAACAGGCGGTCGCTAGAAATTTGTTACCAGTGAAATCGCGTCCTAAATTAGAAGGCCCATGAACAATGATATTTTGTATACAATATAATATCCGACAAACAATTAATATTATGGAAGGATGGCGAAAAGAAGCATTTATTTGCAGAAAGTTACATGCTCGTTTACCTTATCGTGCTTGCGAAAAGCACATGAACCTTCAATATACCTATAGTATCTATTAAAGTGTTTGTATTGTTATGCCAATTATTTTTTTATTTTATTTCCTCACAGTAGTCGTGAAAAGCACTATGTAATGTCTCGGCCGAAAGCGCTACAGGTGGACTCGTATCTTCGAGGGCCTCCCCTGGCGGGTCGGCCCTCGAACTAACTCTATCCACCTATAGCTTACTTTCCAGCCTCTACAACAATGTACTATTTGACAAAGAGGATTTGTCAACGATGAAGATTATAAGCTTTTATTTACGACAAAGCCCGGTACACTTAACAATCTTAAAAAAACCTTACACGTCATGAGCCGGATCCGGAAATAGGCTTTGCAGGAAGCGACGCTACAGGAAGCCGGGAAGCTATTACCGATAATGAAATATACTGATGTCTGTTTATTTAGGTACAGTCAGCAGAAATAGCTAAGCGAGTGAGGTATTCAAAATTACCTGCACACGCTAAGGGGTTACACCATGCGCAATTAACGGACTCATCAACGTTAAATATGGCGACCTGTCATCCCATAGAAAACTGTCAAGCTTTTCATGCAAGCTTTATTTAACGATTACGTTGACGTTAACAGATGGTTTGGTGCAACTGGCCCTTATTCTCTTAGCGATAAAGTCGTGCCCAGCTCATTTTGAACACCTCTCCCGCTTAGCTATTTCTGCTGCTGACTGTACGTCATAAACAAAGAAGAACAGACCTACAGACTAACAAAAATCATCGAAAATATGGCATGATAAATATGATGAATATGATGAATTGATGGGAAAAGACCTCGTGGACGCAGTCCTATACCAGAGACTATAGAGATATAGACGACCACAGCCTAAGAACTTTTTGAAGCTCATGTCGATTGCGCCATCTATGTCAAAGCCCCCTAAAGATACCGAATATGTAAGAGAAATGTCACCTGCACAGCTACTCCACCTAGTAACAAATAGCGTACTAGTAGTACACTAGTAACTAAGGTGGAGTAGCAGTGCAGGTGAAATTTCTTTTACATATTCGGTATCTTTATGCTATGTTAATTTGTTACTCGATATCTCCGTGAATCGTGAACCGATTTTCAATTTTTTTTTAATCGAACGGATATAACCCCTAGATAGTCCCATTGTTACCGAGTCGGGGTCTGATGATGGGATCCTGGAGAAATCAAGGGAACTCTTCAACTATTATAGGCACACCTATAGTGGTTTCACTATTTTTTACAGCAACTCGGCCACTTCCTCTTGGAATAGCGGATCCTAAGTGAATAAGCTTAAGCGGTTTAAGTGTTAAGAGGTAATTACACACAGTTACGGTAACCACTCTGTGGAGGTATTACACAGATACTTAGGTATCTGACATTACGATATCCATCACACGACAACGTACTCGATTCAATTTCAATTACGTACAACTGAACACTCGCAACTCCAACGAGCTAAAATGATCTGAAAACACAGACTTACTCCCATAGACTCCGCATTATGAAGCGATAGTTGAACGAGCGGAGCGTAAGCGAAGCGTGTTCTTACAAACAACTCCTGGCTACTGGGACGTCTCGGTATTTCGATGACTATTTGATTTTGAGAGTTTGTGTCGATAATTTTGCTAACGTTTTTCTGATCTTTATGAAATTTGTTGGGACTTGGGATTATAGCAGAGATACATAAAATTTGAAACTTCGTTTATGAGCGAGAAGGCGAAAAAGAATCTTCATATGGGTTTTATTATTGTTATGGGTCAACTCATTTGCAAGTAAATTCAAAGTTGATTTTTTTTATATCAAATTTTGCTTGAGAATTATTCAGATGCAACTCCAATACAACTTCAATATTGTTTGATTATTTGTTGCGTTAGAGTCACGAGTATGTTTGAGTTAGATTGTGTTTTTAATGTATTTTAAAATTAGAATACGACACCTTTCTTCCTTTACAGCCGCCGTTTACACTAATATGTTACAAGCAAGATGCACAGATAGAACACTCGATACTCGTTCTCGAAAACGTCAATGTCAAACTCATGGTAAGCGTACTTGTCTTCCTTATTGTGCCCTGGTATATGTGCCATCTAATCTGCGTGATCACTGTCTAAATCTAACCAGCACTCAACTCATTATCGATATTGACGGGTGTGAGCGATCGGCCCAGAGCTCAACGTTTCCACTAGATGCATCAACTTGTTCCTAATGTTCCTATCAATCATATGTACAGAATGCTAAACTGCTACGAAATTAGGTCAATAATGATAAATATCTTTCTCCATGATAATGTTTAGGATAGGGTAGATGTCCTGGTTGTGGCCACTGTGCCAGTTTTGGCCATTTTCGACTTTATTAAATTGTAGTATAGTTTAACGGTCTCTTAGCTCAGTCGGTAGTGACCCTGCCTACGAAGCAAGTGGTCCCGGGTTAAAATCCGTGTGTGTTTTTATTACAAATATATATATTTTTTACTTTTTTTGCCTAGCTAGAAACAAAAGTATTATGCAAATAAATTTCAGAAAATACGAACTGTTACAATTTCTACATAAATAAAGGCTAAAAACCCATTCGACTGAATAAATAAAAATACATTCGTTCAATAAAAATACGAAGCTATTGAAATGTGTTTTAGTCACTGAATTCGGTTCAGAACAAAATTAATTTTGAATCATATTTTTAATTTAGAATAGTAATACGTTTACTTTATTACTTATTTAATCTAAACATCAGGCGAAGTAATTAATAGTAGTTTATGTAACTGTTACGTAATAGGGGTCCTTAAAATACGAGTGTGGTTTTATGAAACGAAGGAAGTGAGTTTCATAATAAGATCACACGAGTGTTTAAAGGCCTAATTACGTACAGTTGCATACGCTGCTTTATCTACACACATATTATAAACCCTAAATGATTAATGAATGACTGCCATTGCACGGATTGCACCGCCATCGCCATGGCCAACTCGATTGTGCCGGCGGTCGGCGGGGCGCGTGCCGGCGGTCGGGGAGCAGGCCGGATTTTCATAATGAAATCGAATTTTTGATTATTATTTGATAATAATAACATCGTTACAGATAAGACATTTGTTCTAACCTAACAAAACAGTCAATTTTTATGGTGGTCATAACGTGCGGTTTTTGAACGCATCATGAAGGGTTTATGATATGAGTGTAGATAAAATACATAAGTGTACGGGATTAAGTCCTTATTGACTGAAATAGTTATTTGTTATACAAGGGTGCAAAGTTGTATTTTAACCGCGAGTGTGGACTTGAAGCACGAGCTAGCGAATGGATTCTAGGGTTGAACTACGAGCTAGCGAATGGATTCTAGGTTTGAACCACGAGCGAAGCGAGTGGTTCGAAAATAGAATCCTGAGCGAAGCGAGTAGTTCAAAAATAGAATCCTGAGCGTAGTGAGTGTTGCAACACACGAGACGTAAAAATAACTTTGCAGCCGTGTGTAACACAAATCTTTTCACCTCACTAAAGCGAGGAAATT
Source organism: Pammene fasciana (assembly GCA_911728535.1). NCBI lineage: Eukaryota > Metazoa > Arthropoda > Insecta > Lepidoptera > Tortricidae > Pammene > Pammene fasciana. The sequence goes on along the minus strand of OU452294.1, from coordinate 9,841,602 downwards.
ACTACATGTTTGTCCTTTTTTGAGTTTTTTGAGTTTTTTTGATTTTTATGACTTTTTTGACGTTTTTGACTTTTTTTGACTTTTTTTATTTTTTACTTTTTTGTTTTTTGACTTTTTTTACTTCTCCGCCAACCGTCCGATAAGGAACTTCGTTCCAAAAAACCTAACTAATAACACTGTAGTAGATAGATAGAGTAAAGGTTACCTACCAGCAGTTGGACGGCAGGTTGTTAATTGAAGTTGAAGTAATAAATGCGCAGGCGGAGTATTTACAGTATATTTACACAAGATGGTTATATACAACACTAATAATTAGATTGGGAAAATCAGCAGAGTAATTCATATATAACGGTTAGGTAACGTAGTGTTGTGTGTCTCGTTGCTAGGCAACCGCGCGCTGCAACACGCTGGCGCGGGGACTTAGGTAGTGGCGGGCGAGCAGGCCGCCACAACACGTTCGAATTTCAAATATTCTTTGCTCCCTTGTGAATAAAATGCAGTTTTGCTATCTGTTTTTAAAGAATAAAAAAGGCCTTTCCGAGCTAGGGAGGTGAAAAAATATTTATAATTGCAAATCGTCAATTATAATTTATAAATTAATGTTTATACATCCTTATTGACAGTTATTAAAATGACAAGGAACAATTTGCATAAACTAAATTTTTACGAACCGAAATTTTGTACCAATTCGTTTTTAGGCGATCCTTATATTATAAAAACAACTATAGGTCTGCCTATAATAATTCAAGATATCCCTCGATTTCTCCAAGATCCCATCATCAGATCCGGACCGGTGACAATAGGACCAACTGTGAAGTACTCTAGAAACAAAAAAAAAATTTCGAAATTGGTCCAATCGTCTTCTAATCATCATTGAACAAAAAAACCCGACGAATTGATAACCTCCTCCTTCGAAATCTTGAAGTCGGTTGAAAACAGCTCGGTAGAAAATCGACAAATCGTCCTTGGAATATCTCGCCTTAAGTAATCGCACCTTATTAAAATAAGGGGCCTAAAAGATCCATTATTTCTACCAGACAATTAATTTGTCTTCTTTCTGCCCAAACTGTTTCAATTGTTGCCAAAACTTTGTCGACAAAGGACGGCCATCTTGGAAACTTTTAACAAACTTTCAAAGTATCCAAAAGGTCTTATGTCATCTCCATTATATATTAAAATTGATCTTAATTCAACTTGTATTAAGGTTCATTGTGAAATATGTTTTCAATAAACATAGATTTTTCTGGAATATAGTCTTCAGAACTCAGCGATTAACAGTTAATTGTATTTTTAATTACGCTTATAAATATATTATAAAGGAAAAGGAATTAAAAAAACAAAAAAGGATATAATATTTTAAAGTTTGGCTTTGAAAGAATTAGAATTAGGTACCTACGGCTTTTGAAAGCTAGTTATTAACTAGCTAAAGGTTCCTTCAAAGAAGAATAATTATAAAAAAATGTAATTGTTTCCTAATTTTGTTACCGTTTTTTTGTACAGTCGCCATCAAATATATGGGAGCGGCCAAGGTACTCAAAAATGTCTGAACATGCAATTTATCGCCTTGACAATAGAGGCGTTGTTCAGATATTTACCACCTTGCCCGCTTCGATATATCTAGTGGCGACTGTACTAAAAAAGTCTTATGGTACAGTCCCCGGCAATAGTATCTTCCTACACGAAGGCCGCAAAAGTATGTGACACGCTCCTATGGCGCTACTTATAAGAGCGTGTCACATATTTTTGCGGCCTTCGTGTAGGAAGATACTATTGCCGGGGACTGTACACCCTGTAATACAGTAAAATGCTATAGATACGAGCGAACGTAACTCAGATGATTATTTTGATCTTGGCTTTTTTATCCAACCTCGCCACAGACAGGTATAGCTCACTTTAGACATAAAGAGGGTTAGTGCTATTAAGAGCAGCCAAGACGCTCCAGCTTACATGTAATCTACAGAAAACAAACGCTTGCGCGATGTAGAAATCACGCCGCACGTGGCAGCGCCATCTAACGGCATATTCGGTAATCAACTGACCTTGGGTGGCGTATTAGTGTGGTGTCGGCCGACAGAGTGCGCCCGCCTGGTGGCCTTGTAGTGGAGACGCCGTAGGGCGCCGCCGAGGCGCTCCGGGGAGCCATCGCCGCGGGCCACTGTCATGCTCTCGTCGGCACCTAAGGACCAATAATAAAACATTATTCTTCATGATAATTTGATAAATTGTAAAAAAACGAATGTTATCAGCAATCCTACTAAAAAAATTTCTTCAGTCACTTATTTAAGAGCATTGCTCTTGTCGTGTGGAGTAACCGCCATTCATCTCGCCTCTCCGCAATAATTGTTTTAAGTACCTGATAAGACACTAAGATTTAGAGAAGGCCTTCGACAATGTCAACTGGAGGACAATGATGCACATTTTAAAAGAAGCAGGTCTAGACTATAGAGACAGAAGAGTAATTTACGAACTTTATAAGGAGCAAGAAGCGGTAATAAAAATGGGAGATGAAACTGGGAATGCGAGAATTAAGCAAGGCGTGCGGCAGGGGTGTCCACTTTCGCCTTTGATCTTTAATATATACATAGAACATGCTATAAGAAAGATTATTGAATTAGACAAGGGAGGGGTCAAGTTGAATGGACAGAAGATACATTTTATTCGCTTTGCAGACGACATTGCAGCATTTGCAGAATCTCCAGCGCAACTGCAGCAACTACTTATAGTAATGGACACAGTTTTTAAAGAATTAGGATTGAAAATTAATATTAAAAAGACAAAAACACTTACAACTTCAAAACGCAAAACCAAATATCCTCCAATAGTCCTGAATAATACACCAATGCAGCAGGTAGAAAGTTTTAAGTATTTAGGCAGTTTCATTACCAGGGACTCCAGATGTACACCAGATATTGTTGCACGGATTGCTATGGCTAAAAAAGCTTTTAATCAGAAGAAGCCACTATTAAGGTCACATATGTCAATCAAGAGCAAAAAACTAATGATTAAAGTGTTCATCTGGAGTATTGCCCTTTATGGTAGCGAAACGTGGACACTAACTAAAACAGACAGGAACAGAATGGAAGCTTTTGAAATGTGGTGTTGGAGACGCATGGAAGGCATAAGTTGGAGAGAAAGAGTAACGAATGAGGAGGTACTGCGAAGAGTAAATGAAAGAAGAGCGATCCTGAAAACCATCGAGGCTAGACGCGGAAAAATGATTGGCCATTTGATACGACACGACCAATTCTTCAAAACTATTTTGGAAGGAAGAATAGATCGCAAGAGAGGTCGAGGCAAACCCAGACGCAGTTACATGGACCAAGTGAAGGAAAAAGTAGGAGCCGCCTCGTATCAAAAGGTCAAGGAACTGGCGCAGGATAGAAGTAGATGGAATATACTCCACCGACAAGAGAATCCCTCTTAAGTTAATGATGATGATGAAGACACTACATTAGCCTTTTCCTTAGCCTGAGTTATAAACGCCCGTCTAGGCCTCCCACGGTGCCTTCCTTTAATTTTCCCTTCTATTATGGTTTTAATGTAATCGTCGTGTCGTATTAGGTGCCCTAACATATTGCCTCTCCTGTTCTCAATCGCTTCATAAGAAATCTCTTCGCTCCTATATCTATACTACTAAATCTACAACTTCTCTATCGTCCGTCGTTCTGTTAAGCAGATTTTTTACATTTTAACAGACTTCAAGAAATCAATAGGTTTCAAATTAAGGTTAGAGAGACCCCTCAAAGAGATAAATTCACTTTTGTAATTTCTTTAACCTTTTTGATGCTGTTATTTATTTAATTTGAAAGTATTTTAGTAGTAATTAGTAATTATGTTAGAGAAAATTAAATAGTGAAACTTGGATAGTTTGTACTCTCAAGAGCCCAGCAATTTTGTTTCAATTAAACATAATTTTGGATACAAATTAATGTCCCAATTATAGTCGATGGGGACCGGTTTTACAAATATATATTTTATAGAGATGCAAATAACTATTGCTATCCCTTTTAAAATATAGAAAATTTAATTGGTTATCGTTTGTTCCACAAGCTTTTATTCAATTTTCGTATACATATCAATTAATTTCGACTTTTATACCTCATAGTACCTTAGTAATTAGATTATTTTCTAAATAAGTTAAATGAAAATTTATCGAACGAGCAGAGCGTAAGAGAAGCCCGTTTTTTAAATAATACAACTCGCTACTGGGACGTCTCGGCATACTAATGGCTTTTTGATTTTGAGAGCTTGTTCGACGATAATTTTAGTAACCTTTTTCTGATCTTAATAAAATTTGTTGGACTTGCAGCATAGATACATATAATTTGAGAGTTCGTATATGAGAAAGATCTATCAAGGGGTTATGGAGCTAGAAGGCGTGAACAAATTATAAAAATGCTCTTGTTATATTGGTCATCTCGTTTGCAAGGAAATCGCGAGTTCTCAGTTCGAGGTGGACTATTCTACTTAGTATAAAAAAAGAGTCGTTCGCTTATCTGCGCGTTTATGACCCATGAATAAAAAAAAGCATTTTTAACGCTCAAATAAAAACTCCCCAAGTAAAAACAGGGCCAAGAATAAGTGGCGGAAACTTTTAATGAAATTAGAGTCCATCTCGGTCTGTCTTCCGTCTTACGTTTTTGTGTTAGCCCTGATCGTTCTGTCCGAGCTGGTTTAATTTGACAAGTAGCTTGGACACGGGCAGGAATTAAAAAAAAGAATCGTATATTATTCCTGAATTCAGTCAACAAGTAGGTATTTTTTACACAAAAAAAATTAAAAAAAAATATTATGTACAAACTGTGACGTGTGATAAATCAAATAATAGGGCAGATTGTGAGAATCTCTAATATTCACACTTAAAGGTACATTTTTATAATTTTAAGATACCTAAATAGTTATTTAGTTTCAAGAAAAAAGCTAAAGTTGACCATTTCAGACCCCCCCTTTTTATCTCGGAAATTGGTGGGCATACAATTTTGAAAAAAAAGCTTTACCTACAGATTGTACCAAAATTCATTACTAGTTAGCAGTCAAACACGACACAAACTTAAGAGACAAAACATTAATTGTGTGTCGTACGAAACTCCCAGGCCTTGCACTTGTGCGTCTTTTTAGCCTTAGGATTCAGAGTCAAAATATCCAAAATTTAAACATTTCAGAGAGAGAAACATAAATTCCATAACCATAACCATATTATTCCATTTTGGTGTAAACTTTTTAATTGTATGTCCTTGCTTTCGTTATATTATGTTACACCAAATAAACATTTTTCATTTCATTTCATTTCAAACACCTTTTCCCAAAAACCGCTTTATTTCAGATACGACGCCATGTTATGTCGCAGTCGGGTCGTATTATTACATCCGCCATTACGCAACCCTTTGCGGGTTTTGGGGCAATATTGTAAAATATAGGAAGTGTGCGATGACGCGGCGTCAATTGGTTACGATTTCAAAGTTCCCTGGTTTTAACTTTTGGGACAATATTTTCATGGTCATATTTATTCAATCTTTATCTCCGTATAGATATCTCTTATAGAGTGACCGCTATACTTTTGTTTGTCTCGAATTGGCGGGGTATCGACGTGGCTCCAGATTTTTTTTACTTAGAGAATCGTGTCGTTTTTAATTTAGAAAATATATGACCAGTGGTCATAGCATAGCATCGCATACAGCATCAATATTTGTATGTCCTTAATGTACGTTACTTTAAGCAATATGTACTTAGTCTTAAGCTTTTAGTGAATAAGATTATCATCGAACTCGCGAAGCGTAAGCGAAGAGAGTTCTTACAAACAACTCCAGACCGAATTGTCAACTGGCTACTGGGACGTCTCGGCATTTGGATGGCTTTTTGATTTCGATAGTTTGTCCGACGATAACTTTAGTAACGTTTTTCTGATCTTTGTGAAATTTCTTGGGGCTGTAGCAGAGATACATAAAATTTGTAAGTTCGTATATGAGCAGGATCCATCAAGTGGTTATGGAGCTAGAAGGAGAAAAAAAATCCTCCTTAGGGTCTTCTTATATTGGTTAACTCGTTTGCAAGTAAATCGCGAGTTCTCAGTTTGAGGCGGACTACTAGTTTATCTTAACTTATGTGGTGCTGTATCCGGATGGTCTGTGCAATAAATGTTTTTCTTTCTTTCTTTCTTCATACTTATTGTATGTATGTATGTAATTTATTTGCAAAGAATAAGTTGGTATGTACGTAACTAGTAGTCCGCCTCGAACTGAGAACTCGCGATTTACTTGCAAACGAGTTGACCAATATAATGAAACCCCAAGGAGGATTTTTTTTCTCCGTCTAGCTCCATAACCACTTGATGGATCCTGCTCATATACGAACTTACAAATTTTATGTATCTCTGCTACAGCCCCAAGAAATTTCATAAAGATCAGAAAAACGTTGCTAAAGTTATCGTCGGACAAACTATCGAAATCAAAAAGCCATCCAAATGCCGAGACGTCCCAGTAGCCAGGTGACAGTTCGGTATGGAGTTGTTTGTAAGAACTCACTTCGCTTACGCTCCGCGAGTTCGATAATATTAGTATGGACTGACATTTATCTGACTTGGCTATTTTGACGTTACGTATACCTACATTTGACGCTCTCCTCCCCCGCAAAAATCGCCAGACTTTTTTTGTATAGAAATGACAGACATAGTCACTCCGAAGATTTTTTTATGTGCAGTTAGCGAGAATCTCGTAATGTATCAAAGTTTCTTTATGCCAATCGATCCTGTCAAAATGGATCAAAATGCTCTCAACTCACTATAAACACTAGATTAAGACATCTAAGATGCTTGTTTACTAACACATGGTTACGTCGTGTCCGAAATAAAGAAATTTTATTTATTTATTTATTTTATTTATAAAAGCGACAAATAAATAACTAAGATTTCCATTCACCTCAACTTTACTAAAGCCAGTAACAATTTCAGCTATAAATAACCTAATCATTTTAAACACTAGTGGTTCTGGGAACCGTAGACTTCGGAGAAAAAAAATAACGCGAAAGCAAACTTTCCCCCTTTCCCCCCTCATTTGCCACCCAATCAAAAAAATGGCTCGACAATTTTTGGCAATTAAATCAGGAAACATACATGCCAAGTTTCATCGAAATCGGATGAAAAATGCGACCTGTAGACCGATACTGACCAACCAATCAACCAATACACACACATCAATCTGCCAAATCGTCGTACCAGTGAAAACGGAAACGTTCGTCGCCTCGCTACGCTCGGCTCCTCAGTCAAAAAAGGAACAGACTTCACTTAGGATCCGCTTTTCCAAGAGGAAATGCCTGAGTTGCTGTAAAAAAAACTGAAATCAAATCACCAATCACGTGTGCCTATAATAGTTGAAGAGTTCCCTCAATTTCTTCAGGCACCCACATCAAATCCGGACCTGATGACAATAGGACCAACTGTGAAGTATACTCTTTCAAACAAAAAATAATTCTCCAAATCGGTTCGGCCGTCTTCGAATAATCGATGAACATACATAAAAAAATAGCAAAAGAAAAAACAAAGATCCCGACGAATTGATAAACTCCTCCTTCGAAACCCTGAAGTCGGTTACTGTTCAAGCATGGAACATTTAAAGGTGATTCAAAGTTTAAAAATGGTAATAAAATCGGTGATTACCTGCGGCGCGGTCAGGGGAGGGTCGAGGCGGCTGGATTTTGGGAGATTGGTGACGCCCATCCGCCTGGAACAAAAAGAAACTGTTTATCTACACCCATATCATAAATCCTCTATTCTGCGGTCGAAAACCGCGTGTAATTACCACCATTATTGCAACCATTGTAACATCAGTGTATTATCTGTGACAGTGTGGTAAAAAGGTATTAAAATTCATTACCCAACGGCAACGTAATGAAAATCCGGCCTCCTGTCCTGGGAGTCGTGACCATTTCGTGGCGTATAAATGTGTTATGTCATGTTAGATTAGTGTTTGTTTGTTAGCTTGTTTTTTTTTCTTTTATTCTTTACCTGCTTTCTTTTATTTGTTAACAATACCTGTGTGCATACAAACACCATGTAACTGTTGTTCGCCACGAATGAATTATTTCTATTTCTCCCCGACCGCGGCCATGCGCCGTGTGTGTGTGTGTGTGTGTGTGTGTGTGTGTGTGTGTGTGTGTGTGTGTGTGTGTGTGTGTGTGTGTGTGTGTGTGTGTGTGTACGTACAGTTACATAAATATCACACTCACAATAGACTCAAAATATCTGTAAGTAAACGTAATTTTATGTTCACCTTAGCAGCTCGAACAAGCCTACTTCCCTGCGAAAAACAGTGACGAAAGTGCGACTTTCGTCACTCCAGGGAGTGAGACAAAGTAGCTTTTTAATTTAGTGAAGGCCAAAAACTGCCACTTCATACTTCGGGGTCTATTACAAATTCGAAATACATTAGAACTTCATTCGCTATCCCTTTCTTTTACTTGATGTTGAATTTTTTTTACCTTTAATATGTTCTAAAGTGAAAAGTTACATTATGTGTGTCACGCGAAAACAAAGTTATTTTACATCTCGTGTTTTTGAGTCCCTCGCTACGCTCAAGATTCTAACTTAGAATCACTCGTTCGATTACTCGGGAGTCAAAATCAACACTCGCAAGAAAAAACAACTTTCCTTTCTTTTTGCACAAATAACTATTTCAGCGACTAAGTTGATGCTTACCTGTATAACCTACACTTCTAAATCGTTTACACGTGAACCCGACCTCTGACTGCGTAGTAACGTGTTATCAAAAAATTGGAGATATTTAGTATTTGTTCAAGGAAATTACGCTAGATTGAGTTCAAATACGAGGTATAAGCGTTCCCTCTTGAGGGTATAAAATAATAAACTTGGTAAAAACAGTAAGACAACGCATACATATTATTTTGACAAAAACGAAACGCCAGTAGGGGATCATCCATTAATTACTTTTCACACCTCAAAGGGGGGGGGGGGGTCCACAAAATGTGACATATTGTGACAGGGGGAGGGAGGAGTTCCATGTTTGTGACCTCACAATCCTCACATACAATTTTTTCCCAAAATCTAAGTTAAAAAAAAAAAATTTCAATTGTTAACAAACATTGTACTAAACAAATTTTCTACATACTCGGATTTGTTTGAATAGGTACTTTAGTTCCCTATAAATTTGACACTATTTTTCTGGCCGAGTTTAACGATTTATTGTTTTCTGTATTACTAAGGCGATAAGGCTCATTTTACAATGCCTTCTTAAACTAAAAATATAAATGTGACACACAAGGGGGGAGGGTACAGTTAATTGTGACGAAGTGTGACAAGGGGGGAGGGAGGGGTCAAAAAATCATGAAATTGGTGTGACGTAATTAATGGATGTTCCCTAGTCCGCTTGTCCTTTTTTTCAGTGTGACCGTAAAAACTTGCTTTAGGCACTCCACGCACCTGATCTGAATTCAGTTTTGAAGATGGAAATTCATTAGCAAAATGCTTTGTCTATGTTTGCTTAAATTTGTCTATGGTAGCAGATTTTTTGTATGAAAGGCCATAGACAAATTTCCGCTACCATAGACAAATTCAAGCATTTGCGGCTGATTTTATCTATGAATTGCTGTAATCAGATCAGGGGGTGATTTTTGAGATTCGATCACTCGAAAGTGACATTTATAATTATAACTAAAACGATGAAATTATATTTTAAAGATAACAGCGATGGAATTTAAGTTTTTTAAACTATTAATTTCATGCGAAAAAATTGGCGACCAACTTTTGTGTGTGATAACTATCGAGCTTAATTTTTTGTAAATTCGAGCGTTCGGATGTCAAATATCGGCCCCCAGGTATGTGGCGTGCCTTAGGCCGCACACACGAAACACGCGACCAGCGGCCACTGCGAGCGGCGAGACGAGCGGCGGCGCGAGCGGCGAGATCAAAATGTTCGGCAATGTATGAAATTTTTACAAAGCGTTCACGAAAACAGCGGTGAGTCGCGCGCGCAGGCGGCGGTGCACGAGCGGCGAGCTCAGTCGGGCGGCGCACGTGCGCAGCGAGCTAGTGTTGTGACGTGCTGTTGTAGTGATTTTATATTTTATCGGCGTATTTAAGGCTGCACACACGAAACACGCGACCAGCCGCCGTTTCGTGTGTGCAGCCTTACTGTCACTATTGTGAGTACTGTGCTCCATCCCGCCGAGTAAACACAGCCACACCCTCACCCTGATTACGCGCGCTTGAGATTCAATGTATTCAAGTTTTAATGCTATTTAGATACGGGATACGAAGTTTGAGAGCCTTAGAACGGATTGTTGAGCGTAATGATTGGGTCTTCAGTTAGGGGCATAACACACCTGAGCTGAATGGAGGCAGTAATGTATTTTTTTATACCACAACGGCAGCGGACAAGCATACGGCCCGCCTGATGGTAAGCAGTTACCGTAGCCTATGGACGCCTGCAACTCCAGAGGATTCACATGCGCGTTGCCTACCCTTTAAGAACCTATACACTCCTTTTTTGAAGAACCTCATACTGTATGGAGCCCATAGACAAATTTAAGCTACCATCGACAAAGCCTGTGAATTTGCTTTATTCAGCTCAGGTGTTTTGGCCCTTAAGTGGAAGGACCGGTTTGATTTAAAAAAAAAGCGGGCAACTGCGAGTCGGACTCGCGGGCGAAGAGTTCCGTCTATGTATAAAAACGGCAAAATCATGTCTGTTGTATGGGAGCTTCCTTAAATATTTATTTTATTCTGGTTTTAAGTGATTGTTGTTATAGCGGCAACAGAAATACATCATCTGTGAAAATTTCAACTGTCTAACTATCACGGTTCATGAGACACAGAGTACAGCCTGGTGACAGACAAAAATTGCAAAAAAATCATGTCTGTTGTATGGGAGCACCCGTCAGGTATCTGTGTAAATTTCAAGTGTCTAACTATCACGGTTCATAAGATACAGCCCGGTGACAGACGGACAGACAGCAGCAGCAGGTCTTTCGTCAAACTCAATTCTTACCGGCTTGCCTATATTGAGCACTCTTAGAAAAAGTATTGTATACAATTGTGACATAATCAAGCTTTTCAATCTCATACCTTACTTAAGCAAGCTTCATGACCTAAAGACGACGGTAGGTACTCGACTGAAAAGCTCTGAATTATGTCACGATTGTATAAAATACTATTTCGCATAGAAGAACTCTGGTAGCTGCGCTCACTGACCCAAAAAGAAAATCCACCCTGTATACAATTCTAAATATCTACATTTAAAGCAATTACGTCTGTACACTCAAACAAACAAATGAATTCAGCAGAATTGTAATTAATTTAGCCTGATTTGGACATTGTGCGTGACGTTTTGACTTGCCGAGTTTAAATATTTAACATGGCGAAATTAGTAGAAATATTAGAATTACAAATATCAATGCAGGTTTTATTCACTTATTTATGTAGTACTAGCTTTTACCCGCGGCTTTGATTACGTAAAAGTCTTAAAATTGTCGAAGACTGGGTTTTCAGATAATATGTTCAAGAGCATATTATAGCGAGAGGTACACTGAGAAAAATTTGCTTTGTAAGTTTAACAAATTCGACTTGTTGCGTGTTTATCAGTTTGAAACTAAAGTATTTTAGTAAACGGAATCTATCACCAATATTGATAATACAAGTCGAATTTGTACGAAGAACAAGGTTAAACTTGTTAAAAGATATTGGATTGAATCAGCCAAATATATGTTTAAAACAATATGTGCCATGTTGGTTTTATATAATAGAGTTGTTGATTTAAATAACATTTAAACTAAAATGACAAGTAACTTGTAGAATGAAATTATTAAACTTAACAAAATGGAACTTGTAGTTTTAACCAAAGAGCTTGTAGGCGCTATTTTAAAATGAGAGTTTGGTTGAACGAACGTGAATTCTGGTTGTTTTTTCTCTCAGTGTATGTTTGTTAAGAGTCGCCAGGACGCTCGCGTTCCCATACAAACGTAGTTTAGCTCTCATTTTAAAACGACATGCTTTAGAACCACGAAATTTAGCATGGGCATTTTATTAGTACAGATCTATGTCGGTAATTCGTTTTCGTAGCAAAAAATTGTAATACAAAGAAAACTAGAATGCCTATGCCAAATTTCGTGGTTCTAAAGCATGTCGTTTTAAAATGAGAGCTGAACTACGTTTGTATGGGGACGCGAGTTCACGCGAGCGTCCTGGCGACTCTTAAGGACTACGAGTTTGCGGCGCTCGCAGTAGAGACACTGGGCCCCTGGTCGGCCGACATGAAGCACTTTATGAAGGCCCTGGCGGCCCGATTGGTCGAGACTACGGGGGAACATAGAGCTGGCGCGTACCTCTCCCAGCGGATATCCTTAGCTGTGCAGAGAGGTAACGCCGCCAGCGTAATGGGGACCATGCCGCAGGCGGACATTTTAGACGGGGTATTCTTTTTGTAGTTGGGATTTTTATACGTAGGTTTACTTTTATACATAATTTTAAATTAGTTGTTAGTATTGTTAATATTTGTTAAGTTTAGTTTTAGCTTTATTTTTTAGATAGTATGTAACTTTGTAGGTACATATATTAATATATATAAATCACTTTTTTTTTTTTAACTTGACTCAAATGATTTATTTAACGTAAAATAGTGTTACAATTTAAATCAATCATTAGCCAACAACAAGAACGTGGCATTAGTGCATAGCGATTGCAATCCGGATTATTCGAAGTTCGAAAATCCGGATTTTAGAGCGTTTGAACATCCGTTATTAAAACCGGATTGTGCAAAGAAAAAACCGGTTTTTCGGATTGTTTCCCGCCAGTACTAATTCACTTAAAGTCGTTCTCTTCTTTCATAGTCCCTTCTTGGGATTGGGATTATGAGTCGCCTTTCCATCCAATTAAGGATCCTTGGCGGTATCTGTACGCCGCCCGTAACTACGGGCGGGGCTTTCTTGCCTATGTAGGCGCGGCTTCTGGTGTCTTGACGTTTGATTGTCAGAGCTGAGTTCGGGTGGCCTCTCTGCGGCTTAGTGGCTTTGATGGCCTTTCAGCGGCGTTATGGTTCCTTGGGGTACCAGGGCGGGTTCATTGTTTACTCTTGCTGCTGTTGCGCCAGCTCCCTGGGGTGCTAGCGCGGCTTGCGGCTGTCTGGTGGGCTGCGCGTGTAGCGGCGCTATGCCCTGAAGATGCTGGTGTCGGGAGTGGTCGACGCGTTCGAACATGCAGTTCGAAAGGTGACTCACGAAGGCGTCCAGGCTCTGCCATTTGAGTCCGCGTTGGATATCTACGTTGCGCACGAAGCGGGGAGCTTTGAGGATGGCGCTGAGGGTTTGGTTCTCCTGCGCACGCAGTCTCTTCTTATGAGTTTCAGCCTTCATGGCGTACCAGGCGGGAGCTGCGTATGGCAGGCGGGACTTTATGTAGGTTTTGTAGATCCCCAGCTTTGTGTGGCGGGGGAGGCTGCTGCAGAGCACTGGGCGGAGTTAGTTGAGTACGCTCGAACTTGACGCGCAGAAACGTGACGCCCAGGTATTTCACCGAGTGAGACCATTCGATGGCTTGGCCGAGCATCTTTAGCGAAGGCGGAAGAAGAGTTCTACCGGTGATCACAGCCTGTGTCTTCGCCACGTTGACGGTGACGGTCAGACTCCACCTGGCCAGCCAGTCGGGGATGGCGTCAAGGGTCCTCTGGAGTTTCTTTGCAGCGTGCGGGGCGCTCGTTCGTGGACGTAGCAAAAAGTTTGACATCCCCGATGACTGGGAGGTCCTCCGTGTATAGGCAGTACAGGGCTGGAAAGAGTAAGCCGCTGCCTTGTGGTCGTTTGTTTCTTTTTAGGGTTCTGTAGCCAAATGACAAAAAACGGAATCCTTAGAGATTCGTCATGTCTGTCTGTCTGTCTGTCCGTCCGTACACTGCCATTTTACTCGGAAACTATAAGACGTATCATGATTGATGTGCATCATCGTATAACATGATGCACATCAATCTCTAGGTCTTTAAAAATAACATTGAAGTTTTTTTAAAAAACAAAAGTTGATATATTCAGAAATAATGACTCCGAAAGTGTAAAAAATTGTGTCCCCCCCCCCCCCGTAACTTTTGAACCGTAAGTCCAAAAATTATGGAAAAACTCAAGAAGATACCTTTAAATATTCTTTCAACGAAAATTATTTTGATCATTATCGGTTAAGGCGTTTTTGAGTTATCTCCAAAAAACAACGTACTTAGGCAGATACGACCTTGCGATAATAATTTATTCGATAGTAGCTACGGCTGGTTTTTATAAATAATGGTACGGAACCCTTCATGCGCGAGTCCGACTCGCACTTGGCCGGTTTTTTCTAGCACTGGATATGCCTTCCTAAAAACCGGATTGAATCCGAAGTTCGGATTTCGGTTGAACCAAAATCCGAAAATCCGGATTTGAGAAAATGTGTCCGGTTTTGCAATCACTAAGTGCAGGGCAGAGGTAGACGGGCTAGGTAGGGCAGCACCGTCGATGAAACTGAAGAAATGTTGGGTGGATTTGAATCTGTGCCGTGTCCCACGGATACACATGCTGGTGGCTCGGATTATCGAATACTACAATACTAAGGGGTCTCTGCCACCATCATGTCATCACTTAATTTGAGCGAGGATAAGTAAATGTAGTGATTCTAGTGGTGCCTACAAACAGGTGTCTAATATGTATGTGTCACCGTAAAATTATCAAAACCGTTAGTTTATAAATAATCTAACAGTACACGGGAAAGAAGCTTCCGAGATATTCTCAATCCACGGCATTATTATTTTCTTGAAAATATTTCCTCGTGACAAGTATTTATTTCCTCTACCAAAAATATGATTCTTCGCTTAATAAAACCACGTTTTCTTAAAATATAAATACAAAAGTGTATTGTTTCAAGAGTATATTGAGTAAATAAGAGAGATAGTACTTTAATCAAACAAGTATTATCTTAGGTAAACGAAAACTAGAAAATCTGTAAGAATATATTCGCTTCGTTTTATTTAAAACTTTAATTTATTTTCCTTAAAGGAAATAAATGCTTTTCACGAGGAAATATTTTCAACATAATATAATAATGTCTTAGATTGAGAATATCCCGGAAGCTTTTTTTTCCGTGTGGCGTCGCGTTCATAGAACACGATTCCCGTCGGCTTGCCTAAGTTTCAGGCGCGTGTGCAGTTCTCCTACAGCTCATGAAGAAATTTTAAGCCAGATCCAGCACCGGCTTACATAAGAAAAACTTTGACCCACCACCACTTGACTGTAATCTAACTAGCGAGATTGTAAACTATCGAAATATTGTAAACCGTAACGTACTGCTTACAATTTAACGGATTATTTTTCGTTAGATTATAAACTATCGACGAGGAACCGTCATATTGTCAAACGTAAAGCTTCTCGCGCTAAGTCGGTTGAAAACAAAGATCCCAACGAATGAGGACTAACGCGTATGAAATTTCCACTAGAGGCGCTAGTGTAGACGGTGGTCTTCGAAATGACAAATTCCATAGTAATCAGGTGGGGTTCGCCGAATTTATTCAAATTTCTCAATGTTGTAAATATTTTGCCATACCAGGATATTAATTATGGGAAATACGAGTAACGAGTCATTAAATAGGAATGTTTTAAAAGCGGAACTAAGAAAATTCTCTTTTTTTTTCAAATAAAGCGGCACTGCGCATAACTGCGGCATCGTCGATATTTTTATTCTAGGTCTTATTGTATTAAATATGATTTAAGCGTAAATTTGGTTTTTACAAACGTAATAAAAAAAACTACAGCTGTATTTCCAGACCTGCGTCTACAGTGGCGCCAACTGGTGAGTAAAAAAACGGTAGCTCTTATTGAAAACCTCCTCTTTCGAAATCTTGAAGTCGGTTGAAACCAAACACAGACCCTGCAAACGCCCATAAAAAACCGAGATATTTAGAAGTGAATGTAATTGTCTTTGATCTAAGTTTCTCATTAATGGCTAATTGTGCCATGAAAAAGTGTAGCCGGGGGTCCAAGTGAAGACTTTAACGCGATTATACACATACAACAACTGCTCAAAGGTTGACTGAAAGAGATCCCTTAAGAAATAATTCCGCCTTTGTATAAATATTTTGTATTCTTGCTGTTGTATTTTTCTTTATCGTACAATAAAGTGTTATATACAGGGTGGAAAGATAAGTCGGGCCCTGGAGGGAAACTACCTTAAAACGTTGAGATAGCTCAATTAACTGAAAGGACACATTCTTTTATTTTTAAAAAGAGACATATCTGCATTTACAAATTTTCGAGAAAATGTACAATTCACAAAAAAACTACTCATTTTGTAATTTTGGTCAAAACAATTTTTATGACAATTCATGACCAACGATCCTATTTCCAACAAGAATACAAACTTCTTAATACCAACCAAATTTACGGCACAAGAGAAGCCATAAATAATGAAAAAAAAAAAAGAAAAATCATACAATTTTAGTATCGAAAAAAGGGAAAATTAGAAAAAAATCTGTGAATGCAGTTTTACTTTTTAGGAAAAATAAAGGAATGTTTCCTTTCAGTGTATTGGGCTACCTCAACGTTTTAAGGTAGTTTCCCTCCAAGGCCCGACTTATCTTTCCACCCTGTATACTACACTACTACAGCTAGTATAGTCCAAATAAGAGTAGGGTGAGTGTTCAAAATGAGTTACACACGACCTATTGTTATCAACGAGGACTGAAAATAGACTTGGATTACTATTTCTTGGATTACGAAGTCGCAGGCAAAAAGTACAGTCAGCAGCAAAACTTGCTAAGCGGGTCTCTTCTTCTTCCTCCTAGCGTTTATCCCGGCTTGGGGTCCGCTTGACAACCTAATCCCATAAATTGGCGTAGACACTAGTTTTTACGAAAGCGACTGCCATCTGACATCTGACCTTCCAACCCAGAGGGGAAACTAGGCCTTTTTGGGATTAGGTCCGGTTTCCTTACGATGTTTTCCTTCATCGAAAAGCGACTGGTAAATATCAAATGATATTCCGTACATAAGTTCCGAAAAACTCAGTGGTACGAGCCGGGTTTTGAACCCGAGACCTCCGGATTGAAAATCGGACGTCTTTACCTTAAGGCTACCAGCGCTCAGCAGCAAAAGTTGCTAAGCGGGTAGGGTGTTCAAATTGAGCTGGACACGATTTTTTTGTTAAGAGAATAAGAGCGTGTGTAGGTCATTTTGAACATCGTACCAGCGTAGCTACATTTGCTGCTGACAGTACAGATATGTATATGTTGCTATCTACATGTGGCGCAGCATCAAAATAAATCTTAGGCAAGCCGAAGCTCATTTGGTATTCAATTTTGTCATAAGCTGTAGAAAAACATAAGCTTTCCGAAAATTAGGCAAACCGGTGGGAATCGAGTTTTATGGATACGCCGCCACTGGTACATACTTAGATACATACATAAATAGATACAAAGAAAACATCCATAACTCAGAAACAAAATATATATGACTAGCGGCCCGCCCCGGCTTTGCACGGGTGCAATTTTACATATAAACCTTCCTCTTGAATCACTCTATCTATTAAAAAAACCGCATCAACATCCGTTGCGTAGTTTTAAAGATTAAGCATACATAGGGACAGACAGCAGGTAGCGACTTTGTTTTATACTATGTAGTGATGATTAAACACAAATATTAGGTTTTTAACCGGGAGTCGAATCTAGGACTCCTGCTTTGTAGGCAGGGTCACTCTCACGACCAACTAAGCTACAGTAGCCATCGTAAGTATATTTTACAAAACACCCTATACAGGATATTTTTTCAATAACTAGCCATATTGTACGAGGTATTTGCTAAGCAATACTAAACAACATTTACTATGGAACCAAAACCAGCTATACCGGGTGTACAATCCAAATGGGTCAGTATGGAAAAGTCGGAAACTATGAGAGATAGCGAGATCTGTTCTTAGGAACCATGACGTCGATTTTAGATTTAATAATAATTACATTCAAACTTTTTTATTAACTCTCATACATAAGCGGGAATTGAACTTGGACAAAATCAATGTGTATAAATTCTGCAAGTCGCAAGAAGCACAACACTAATGGAATCTTGTTTAAATAATTGAAAGAAAATCCCACCAATAGCCATGTAGCCATTTGACTTGCAGAATTTATACACATTGATTTTGACCAGGTTCGATTCCCGGTTATGTATGAGAGTTAATAAAAAAGTTTGAATGTAATTATTATTAAATCTAAAATCGACGTCATGGTTCCTAAGAACAGATCTCGCTATCTCTCATAGTTTCCGACTTCTCCATACTGACCCATTTGGATTGTACACCCGGTATTGTAAGAGGTGATTAGATAAGTCAAACCGAACAACTTTTTCTATGGGACTAACCCCGAAATCCTAAATAATAATAATATATTATAAGTATGCCTTACCAAATCACCTCGTACGATATGGCTAGTTATTGAAAAAACACCCTGTATATACCTACCCTGTCACAGCCGCTCTTGCCCCTCTCTTGGACCCACACCCTCACCTAATCCTGGACTCTCTTAAGAGGGTCTGAGTGATTTAAATCGTATACCTTACGATTTAATGAGGCACCCTTAAGGCTCTAGTGTTTTTGGGTATTAGCAGAGACTAAAGAGATATAGACGGCCACAGCCTAAAAGCGGTATTACACATTGCAACCTGCAGGGCCCAATCTGTCAGGTTGGAAGGTGTAATTGAAGGTAGGGCCCGTAGGGAGCTGAAGGAGGGGTAGGAAGAGGCAGGGTACACAACAGATTGGGTCCTACAGGTTGCAATGTGTAATACCGCTTTAAGAACTTTTTGAAGCTCATGTCGATTGCGCCATCTATGTCAAAGCCGCCTAAAGATACCGAAAATGTAAGAGGAAATGTCACCTGCACTGCTACTCCACTAGGGCTTCCAAATACCGGACCTTCTGTGATGTCGGTATTAATACCGAAATTGATTTCTCCAAGACCGGGATCCCGGGATCCCGGGATTTTTCGGGAAAAAAATTGAAATGTATGAAAACATGAAAAAAATGCCTTGTTTCAATCAAATCCGTATTTATTGCGCAAACATATTACGTGTGTAGTTTGCAACTCCACAATAGAGAGTAAAGAGGCGATAGCTTCTCGACATGGATTTTTTGAAAAATAAGGACTGGTGTATATGGCATAACTTTAGGTAGCTCACAATTTTATGAACAAGTTGCAACCTGCACTTAACATTTTTGACAAAATATCCGGCGACCACATGTAAAAACATGTCTAAGACGTGTGTGATTTACGTAACCAACAGCCGGCGCGGTAGGTGGCGCCAGTGGCGCCAGTGCAGGGCAGAGAAAGAAATCATCACAATAGTTAAACTAGAGAGAGAAACAGACGTAAAACAGCCGCGCACATTAGCCGCTATTGCCAGTAAGCTGCGCAGCAATGCCTAAATTAAATATTTGGATGGGTAGTTTATGTTTGTTACACATATTTTGACAGTTTAACTAGTTTATAAAAATAGCGGGATCCCGGTATTGAATCAGAAAATACCAGGATTGAAAAACGTCCTTAAAAAGCCGGTATCCCGGGATTGGAAGCCCTATACTCCACCCAGTAACAAATAGCATACTAGTAGTACACTAGTAGCTACTAGGTGGAGTAGCAGTGCAGGTGACATTTCCTCTTACATTTTCGGTATCTTTAGGCGGCTTTTGGACAGAGGGCTCCAAAGGGGGTTGACTTGAGCTTCTAAAAGTTCTTAGGCTATGGCCGTCTATATCTCTATAGTCTCTGGTATTAAGAGCTTTAGATAACTTGGCATACCTGTACTTACCATGTTTTAAGCTAATAAAATTACCGAAATACTGAATTTCGGAATTTCTGAGAGGTTACGAGTTCGATTTTCGCTACAGGCAATTAATTTGTTTTCATCACACCTGCTCGTAAATGGTGTTATTTCATGCGGGTGTACTGAAGGACAAAGGCCTACTTTGATCCCGCGGGAGTTAGGAATTCTTATAACTCCACAGTGTGGAGTTATAGGTTTAGTTTTAAAAATGTTGACCCACTCGTACATTACTTCAGACTCAGGACATTTATATTCAGCCAGGGTTTTTTGTTATGTCACCCAAACTTGACTACAAGCAAATTTTAAAGTATATAAAACTAATACGGTATATTTCTTCATTATTTTTAATATTTAAAAGTATTTATCATTAATTTTGGTAAATATTGTTATAATAATTTTGCAAAATCTAGTTCGAAAACTATGTCGTAATAAAAAACGCACGGAATGTTTGTACCGCGTTGCTAAGCAACGGCGCAAGCAAAATGGCGATCGAATACCTATTTGAAACGTCACCGTATTTAAGAATTATTTCGCTTAAATTTTAGTTTTTTCCTCGCAAGTGTGATGAAAAACATTGTGTGTAACTCGGGGCGTAAGAATATTACAAACTCGAGTCTTTAAATCGCTCCGGCAAGCCGTCGCGATTTAACTAGACTCTCGTTAGTAATATTCCTCTTACCCCCCATGTTGCACAATGTACTATTGCTGAAGGCCGAAAAGTAATTGAGTGTGTTCGCGTAATTCCAAAATTCGCAGAATTTAGAAATACAATTAAAAAATCTGCTACTATGGAACGAGCTTTCTGCCGTGCTTTTTCTCAGTGGGCTACAGTATGAGGTTCCTCAAAAAAGCAGTATATAGGTTCCTAAAGGGTAGGCAACGCGCATGTGAATCCTCTGTGGTTGCAGGCGTTCGTTTTAAAGACGGCTGGGCCGATATGGAATTTTATTTTGTTGGGAAGAGACCTCACAGTTGGTCCCATTGTCATTAGATCAGGATCTAATGATGAAATCGAGGGAACTCTTCAAATATTATAGGCACACCTATACTTAGTGATTTCAATATTTTTGAAGTAGAAACTTCTTTAGCCTCGTTGGGCAATTTTTGGTAGGGGACAATGTTATGGGTTCGCGTCACCGACACCGAGATTTGAAATTTAATTTTGAGTATTTTGACCGTCTAAGATTGTTTCCTCACAAGCCATAAGATTGAGAAACATAAATGTGAAATAAAGTGAATTGAAGTGAAGTGAACAAAAGTCCAAAGTCAAAAATGAAAATTTGAATCATTTGTTTCCTAACACAAAAAGTTTATAACTTTTCACTTCTCACTTCCGGCAGTCCCAATAATTGCCATTTTTAGGGTTCCGTACCTCAAAAGGAAAAAAACGGAACCCTTATAGGATCACTTTGTTGTCCGTCCGTCCGTCTGTCTGTCTGTCTGTCTGTCTGTCTGTCTGTCTGTCTGTCTGTCTGTCTGTCTGTCTGTCAAGACCATTTTTTAGAGTAGCTCAGGCCTCTGCATTTGGAAAAGTGGAGGCTATAAGGTCATTTCTTTTTTGTTTAAATTTATTTAATCGAAATGATGTTACGGGGCCAGTTGGGGCCCATGCACCCGCTAACAGTCGGCCTATCGATATTGGCCTGTCCGTTGTTCGGAGCTGTCAATTTTTTGTTCTAAGGTTCTAACAGACAAGCCGATATCAGGGGGGTACAACTCAGTGTAAATCTGTCAAAAAATTCGAGTTTGACACGACGTATCCGATACGTTTGCATAAGTGCGAAAGAGAACTTGTCATGTGTTAAGAAGGGACAACATGATTCGTGACGTTACAGAGGTTTCTCTGTATTATACTATTATTTACTCTGTGCCGATATCGTCAGGCTTCGATTATTAAACCAACCGGATGCGAGACGCGCCCTCATTTCTATCGGAAAAAGTCTGCCGTTTTTTGCGGGGGAGGGGAACGTCAAATGTATGCGAAACGTCAAAACAGCCACGTCAAATTAACGTCAGTCCATACAACGAATATGACCACTGGTCATATTCATTCGGCAGAGGGGAACGCCTGTCAATGGCTACTCCGATTGGTTTAAAGCTGTAAGTCGTCAGGCGACTTTTAGTCGGTGGCCCCCCAGACTATATCCCGCGCCCACTGACCCGGCAAACCGCGTTAGCCGCCCGACCGACCACGGGTTCGAGTCCCGGCAAAGAAACTGCTTAAAGCGGATTCTTTAATAGAATATTGTTGGGTCAACTTTAATCTGCAGTTTACTTTATATTATACTAGCGACCCTTCCCGGCTTTCGCACGGGTGCAATTATACATATAAATCTTCCTCTTGAATCACTCTATCTATTAAAAACCGCATCAAAATCCGTTGCGTAGTTTTAAAGATCTAAGCATACATTGGGACAGACAGCAGGAAGCGACTTTGTTTTATACTATGTAGTGACACCGTTTTTTTTTTCATTTAAGCGCTAGGGTACACTGAGATTTGATTATATCTTGTATAATCTTTTCTTGGTGTTATTAACTAACTAGAAGATTGCATATACTTGAGAAAATTCGACCGGTACCACCGTGACCGGGCGGTCTAGTTGGTTAGGGCGTCAACCGCGAAAGCTGAAGACGCCAGTTCGAATCTGGCCTCGGGACACCGGAGGAATTGGCCACTCTTTCTGAAGTATGACATCTATTTCAGTTTACGGACCGGAACCGGTTACCAATGAAGGGTTATTTAATACGGTTGTTTTTACAAACCCTATCAACTCGGTAAGCACATGTCTTACCCAAAGGTAAGCGCTTACCCAGTCGAAAAATGAGCCCCAACCCAATGAGGTTACCCTATCAAGT
The DNA here is from genome assembly GCA_911728535.1 of Pammene fasciana. Taxonomy (NCBI): domain Eukaryota; kingdom Metazoa; phylum Arthropoda; class Insecta; order Lepidoptera; family Tortricidae; genus Pammene; species Pammene fasciana. The sequence goes on along the minus strand of OU452294.1, from coordinate 9,818,922 downwards.
GTTTTTAGAATGCGATCAAGCTATTGTAAACTCCATAGTTAAGACGTTTCGATAGTGAAACCACATTGAATATGGTTAACCCTAATTAGGGTTACCCTATCGATAGGGTAACCCTATCATTGCCGTGGGGTGCCCGGTTGCCGTGGGGTGCCCGGCCTTAGAATTGTCCCCCACCATATCGTCCCGTGGTTGCAACAGGAGTCTGCTAAGGGAATATACCGGGAGATGGGCAGCAGCATCTTCCGAAAGCCTACAATCAATAAACAAAAAAACCCGCCTGCCAAGCGTGGCGCGTATGGCAAACCCCCCCTTTACTAAGGGGAGGCCTATGTTCAGCAGTGGACGTCTTATGGCTGAGATGATGATGATGATGACCATTGGGTTACCCTATCAAAAATATTAATCAAATGAAGGGGTTTTTCGGTCTCTGTATACTAATCAAAACTTTATTTGACCAATTTTTATTGTACGGCAAACCATGACATTTTTAAGACAAGCCGGTGCTTTCAAGTTATGTAGACCGCCATAAATATTGCAAGAAATAACTTACGCAACTTAAATACTTCGTTTTTAATTTTCAAAAGCTAAGCCATCGAATGAAAAGCCAAGGAATGTTAAATGTCACTCCCACCATACATCAAAGAAAAATAGTCTTTAAGATCATATAAATACAGGCTTTATTGCTTCTAAACAATACCCTGCGTTCCATAATAAGCTTCAGAGAATTTTAAAATTAAAAACACTTCGAATAACTTGTGGTATAGTCGGAGAGCCAGCCGCGAAAAATGTTATGTTTTTTTCAGAGCGATCAAACTTCGGTACTGGATAAATAATCCCTATAATGGGTACTAATCATTATAAGTATGTTTGGTGCTACGTATTTTAATTAAATTACACATTTTATATTTTTCAATACTTTTAAAAATTCCTACAGTCCGACTAGTATGTACAATCACCTTTAGATATATCGGAGCGGCCAAGATGGTAACAAATATCTGTACAACGACTCTATTGTCAAGGCGATAAAGTGCATGTTCAGATATTTTTGAGTACCAAGGACGCTCCGATATTTTTGATAGCGACTTTACCTATGTATAAAATTTCAGGTAACTAGTATTTAACAATTTAAATAAGTACCTAAAAGTTAATTCCGTCGTCGAAATGAATCACTTTCCACGCGCTTCATTTAAAATAACGCTTTAAAAGCATGAGAGATGAAAAATACTTAGTTTAAAATATATAAAATTTTAATACCAAAACCTTAGAGGATCCAACACAGAGTAGCCATGTTTATCATTTTCTATACATAAAAAGATTGCAGATTTTTGCGGGGAGGGGATAGTAGTCACATAAACGTCAGTCCATACAAAAAACATGACCGCCGGTCATAAGTTTACGGCAAAGGGGTACGCCCTGTCAATGGCCACTCCGGGTGATTAAATGCTCTAAGACAAAAACAGTATGGACTAATGAATGCAGTTTATACCAAAACTTCCAAAGAATCAGCTTTTTTAATTAAGAATGTCCGGATATCCGGTGTTCTCAAATGGAAACGATCAAAGTTTCCGGACCGGCTATGAAGACTTTAATTGTTTATGAATATTATGAATATTTATAATCACTGGATTCATTCCAAAAAAATTGGTACATACCTAGATGGATTCAGACTAGGGAATGCAATCTCAAACCGAGATTGACAATTCGAGATCTCGTGCGGAAAATCGAAGTCGAGATTAGTCTACTCGAGATCTCGCCAATCAAACGGTCGAGATCGAGATTTGGTTAGAAATAAGTCATACCTATTGCCCAAAATTTGCTGAAAATTCTGCATCAACCACTTATTACGGATACTTTCTTTGATATTTACTAAAAAAAAACCGGCCTAGTGCGAGTCGGACTCGCGCACCGAGGGTTCCGTAAAAACCTAAAACAATTGCTATTTCTTATGATTGCGTGGACATGAAAGTTTCGTTTTGCTACAGCAGAAAGATATTATAGAGCTGAGTATATGATATGAATTTCAATTTAATACCTCTACGCGTTTACGAGGAAACAGGTAGAAAGTTTAAAATTTAAAAAAATATTTTAAGCACTATTTTACTAAAAATGTCTACTTTTCGTAATTTTTCCTTTGTCTTTGCTATATGAAGTTTCTTCGTGCCACGTTTCAAGTTTCTGAGTTTACGGGAAGTACCCTTTAGGTTTTGAGTTTCTTGCGAGTACTCATCTCCAAAATATGCAACTTAAATTGCTATTTCTTTTGATTGCGTTGTCATGAAAGTTTGTTTTTGCCACAGCTGAAAGGTATAATAGACCTGAATATTTGATATGAATTTCAATTTAATAACTTTACGCGTTTACGAGGAAGAAGGTAGTAAGTTTAAATTAAAAAAAAAAAAAATTGTATGATTCTACTAAAAATGTCTACTTTTTATAATTTTTCCTTTGTCTGTGCTATATATGACGTTGCTTCATGCCAAGTTTAAAGATTCTGAACTTGCGGGAAGTACCCTTTAGGTTTTGAGTTTCTCGCGAGTACTCAGTTTCAAAATATGCAACTTAAATTGCTATTCCTTTTGATTGTGTTGACATTTGGTTTTGCTACATCTGAAAGGTACTATAGCCCTGAGTATTTGACATGAATTTCAATTTAATAACTTCACGAGTTTACGAGGTAAATGGTAGTAAGTTTAAAATTTAAAATATATTTTTTTGTATGATTTTACAAAAAAAAATCTACTTTTCGTAATTTTTCCTTTGTCTGTGCTACATGAAGTTTCTTCGTGCCAAGTTTCAAGTTTCTGAGTTTACGGGAAGTACCCTTTAGGTTTTGAGTTTCTTGCGAGTACTCAGTTTCAAAATATGCAACTTAAATTGCTATTTCTTTTGATTGCGTTGACATAAAAGTTTGGTTTTGCTACATCTGAAAAGTCCTATAACCCTGAGTATTTGACATGAATTTCAACTTAATAACTTCACGCGTTTACGCGGAAAAAGGTAGTAAGTTTAAAATTTTAAATATATATTTTTGTATGATTTTACTAAAAATGTCTACTTTTTATAATTTTTCCTTTGTCTATGCTATATGACGTTGCTTCGTGCCAAATTTCAAGTTTCTGAGTTCACGGGAAGTACCCCGTAGGTTTTGCGAGTGCCGAAAACTCTAAAATTTGCAGCATAAACGACTGTATCTTTTGATTGCGTTGGCTTTTAAGTTTAATTTTTTTACAGCTTCAAGGGACATTAGACCTGAGTATTTGATATAAATTTCAGCTTGATACATCCACGCGTTCCTGAGAAAAATGGCCTTGACAGACAGACAGACAGACAGACAGACAGACAGACGGACAACAAAGTGATCCTATAAGGGTTCCGTTTTTTTCCTTTTGAGGTACGGAACCCTAAAAACACATATTAATCGAAATTTATTGATTATTTAACAAAATATCAACATAATTGTCAGTAGTATATACGTAAGTAGGTAATTCAAAATGATGATAAATATTCGTAAGACATGATTTTAAGCTAACATGGTCATTAACATTACAAAAACTATTTAAAACGGGATATAAAACTCACATGGTAAATATCCCGTTTTAAATAGTTTTTGTAATTCGTAAGACATATTCGCGATTTTTGAATACACCATGAAAAAAATGCACAAAATTCATTTTTTCTGATACAGTGATGTTGTAAGAAATTACAGGTAAGCCTTTAAATCTCGATCGAGGTCTTGAAAATATTAATCGAGATTTACAAAACCGAGATCTCGTGCCATCGAGATTAAATCTCGGAAATTCGCACAAGACCTCGCAGTTTCGGGATCCCGCGAGATCGGCATTCCCTAATTCAGACCACACGGTATCTCTCTGCACCTTTACAAAAGAAAACTTTAAGAAAAGTGCAGTCTAAAAAGGATTTTTTTTATTAAAACTTATTTTATTACACAGTTTTATTTAGCTTGGCCCCGTATATATCTTTGTTTATTTATTTATTTTGTTTATGTCATTATATGCATCAAATCTTGTAAGTTAAATTTCAACCACTTCCCGGTGCCTGATTGAGCTGAAATTTAATATACTTCCGTAGTTTACATGACAATGCTACTAGGTAAAGTCAGCAATAAAACTGTGTACCAACATTTTTTTTGGGAGTTGTTGTTTAGAATCATCTTCTTGAGCAGGGGGCCAATTTTTGACTTTCGAGCGCCCGAATTCAAAAAGTTTAAGCTCGAAAATAATCGCACACAAAAGCTTACCGCCAATTTTTCGCATGAAATTAATAGTTTAAATAATCATGATTTTAAATTCCTATCGCTGTTATTTTTAAATCATAATTTCATCGTTTTATTCTAAGTTGTAAATGTCACTTTCGAGTACTCGAATCTCAAAAATCACCCCCCAGTAGCTGACTTTTGCAAGAAACGTACAGTCGGCGTTAAAAGCTTCTATAAAAAGGACATTTTTGACAAAAGCTTATTTTATTTCTACCCAGTAATAATAAACCTAACATTTTTCATGAACCCCTATCCGAAGGTAGCCCAGGCCCCACACATTAAATATTTAACGGTGCCCCAATTAGCTTCATTAAAACTGCCCTTTGTAAAGTCAGCATCAATAATATGTATACGAATTTGAGTCTTATCCCACAGACATAAGTACCGAAATGTTAACATATTTTTGATGCTGACGGTACAGTCGACAACACAGATATGTAGGTATATGCTATTTCACCTTATTGCGTTGTAATAAGGTCCAAAAGTGGATACATTTGTTGTTGACTGTTCAAATTGCTTCACCAGTTCCAACAAGTAGAACGATAAAGCAAACTATCTCGTATTACACGGAAAGAAATAATTATAAACAAAAAAAGAATCGACTTCACTTAGGCTCTGCTTTTCCAAGAGGAAATGCCTGAGTTGCTGTAAAAAATACTAAAATCACTATTGGTATGCCTGTAATAGTTGAAGAGTTCCCTCAATTTCTCCAGGATACCATCATCAGATCTGGACCTGGTGACAATAAGGCCAACTGTGTACTCTTTCCATCAAAAAAAGAATTTACCAAATCGGTCCAGCCGTCTTCGAATAATCGGTAAACATACAGCCTTGGCCAGAAGTGTTGAGCATAGGTGTTTTTTGTTTACAATTTTGATGTTAAGCATTATTTCCCTATCCTAACAATGTACGGTAACGGTAAATGTTATATTTTATTTATAAATATAGAAAACTTCACTTAATAACACTTTCAAGGTACTTAAAAAATATGAAAACAGAAGGTACCAAAAATGTAAATTTAAGTCGGTGCGACATATTGCAAATATTCTATGTAGTTACTACTAACTTCAACAAAACATGCCTATTAGTTTAAATTAATTGACAAAATAACTTAAACAAAGATGGAAACGATGGACTAAACTTTCCAGTTTTGTATGAAAATCGCATTGGTGCTCAACACTTCTGGCCAAGGCTGTACATAACATTTATTTTGTTTCAGGCTCTAGACCCATAAGCACGTTGGTAATACAACTATCTAAATATATAAAAGAAGAAACTGACTGACTGACTGATTGACTGACTGACTGACTGACATATCAACGCACAGCCTAAACCGCTGGGTCTAGAGTTTCCAAATTTGGCATGTAGGTCCCTTATAAGGTCTAGGGGTGCACTAAGAAAGGATTTTTCAAAATTCACCCCGTAAGGGGGTGAAATGGGGGTCCAAAGTTTGTATGGGGAAACAAGATTTGTTAGACTATTTTATTTGAAACTTCACTGGAGTATTCCTAACAATAAATGAGTAAGCACTTGTTTCAGCTTTTTTGAAAATTTAACTCCTTAAAGGGGGAAATGGGGGTGAAAAAGTCTGAAAATCAATATGGGTATCGTTCCTATGGTTTATCGGGTCGCTGATTACGAAAACAACAACCATATTATCATACAACGTGGCAGGTGTAAAATATCATCCCCCAGGGGGTGAAATGGGGGTCCAAAGTTTGTGTAGGGAAACAAGATTAGTTAGACTATTTTATTTGAAACTTCACCGGAGTATTTCTAACAATAAATGAGTAAACACGTGTTTCAGCTTTTTTGATAATTCAACTCCTTAAAGGGGGAAATGGGGGTGAAAAAGTCTGAAAATCAATATGGGTATCGTTTCTATGGTTTATCGGGTCGCTGATTACGAAAACAACAACCATTTTATTATACAACGTGGCAGGTGTAAAATATCATCCCCCAGGGGGTGAAATGGGGGTCCAAAGTTTGTATAGGGAAACAAGATTAGTTAGACTGTTTTATTTGAAACTTCACAGGAGTAATCCTAACAATAAATATGTAAACACGTGTTTCAGGTTTTTTGAAAATTCAACTCCTTAAAGGGGGAAATGGGGGTGAAAAAGTCTGTAAACCAATATGGGTATCGTTTCTACGGTTTATCGGGTCACTGATTACGAAAACAACAACCATTTTATTATACAACGTGGCAGGTGTAAAATATTATCCTCCAGTGGGTGAAATGGGGGTCCAAAGTTTGTATAGGGAAACAAGATTAGTTAGACTGTTTTATTTGAAACTTCACAGGAGTATTCCTAACAATAAATGTGTAAACACGTGTTTCAGGTTTTTTGAAAATTCAACCCCATAAAGGGGGAAATGGGGGTGACAATGTCTGAAAATCAACATGGGTATCTTTTCTATGGTTTATCGGGTCGCTGATTACGAAAACACCAATGATTTTATGATACAACGTGGCGGGCGTGAAATATCATCCCCCTGTTGGGGTGCGATAGGGTTGAAATTACTAAATATCAATATGGGAGTCGATTTATGGTATTTTGGGACGTTAATTAAGTACGAAAATGGCATCAATTTCGAAATTTTTGTTAAAGAAATAATTTTACCTCCGGGAAAGGACATAGGGTAGTTTCTATACCGAAAATCAGCCCTTAAGGGGGTGAAAAGGGGATTGGAAGGTTGTATAGAGGATTTTTAACCGTTGAACCGATTTAAATGAAACTTGATATAATAGATAGTTTGAATCCCGGGAAACGACTAAGGGTTATTTTCATTGAAAAAATTAACCCGTAAAGGGGTGAAAAGAGGGTTGGTAGTTGATATAGGATTTTTTCACAGCTGAACCAATTTAGATGAAACTTGGTATACAGATAGTTTGAGGCCCGGGGAGGGAAAAAAATAGTTTTTTTCGCGAAGGTAAAAAAGTTAAAGGTGAAACGGGGGTTGCAGGTTTTTATAGGGAATTTTAAACCGTTGAACCGATTTAGACGAAACTTGGTACATAGTAAGTGTGAATCCCTGCAAATGACTAAGGGTTGTTTTCGTTCCGAAAATCATCCCTTGAAGAAAAAAGGGATTGGAATTTTGATCAGGAAATTTTTAACACCTGGACCGATTTAGATGAAACTTAATGCTAATTAGCATACAGATAGTTTGAGTCCCGAGAAGGAACATAAAATTGTTTTTACCTCGAAAATCAGCCCTAAAGGTTAAGGGTGAAACGGGCGTTGCAAATTTGCATGGGGAATTTTTAAACGTGAACGATTTAGATGAACCTTTGTATAGAGATAATTTAAGTCCCGAGAACGGACATATAAATAGTTTTTATTTCGAAAATTAACCCTAAGGTTAAGGGGATGAAATGGCGTTGGAGGTTTGAATGGGGAATTTTTAACAGCTGAACCGATTTTGATAAAACTTAGTATAGAGAGTCCCGGGAAGCGAAAAGGATGTTTTAGGGTTTCGTACCAAAATGGTAGAAAAGGAACCCTTATGGTGCGACTTTGTTTGTAAGTCAGTGACCCAAAGGCAGGCATGTAACGCCAATTTATGAATTTTAAACATTAAGGGGGGGGGGGGGGGGGGGGATTTGTGGGTAGGTAAATGAGAAATCAAAAAACAAATAACTTTATTGTGTGGCGTATCAAATAAAAGGGCTTAATGTGAGGATCTCTAATTAGTATAATTTTAACATACATAACTTTGAAGTTATTACAAAAAAGGTGTAAATTAATCAATATCGGAAACTGTTCGACAGAAAAATTTGCAAAAATTATAGATATAACAGTTATTTACGTATAAATTACAAGAAAACTAATAAGAGTGCAGTCAAGCACCAGTCCGACTTAAGACAAAAAAAAATCGGGGTACGTGTCCGATTCGCACTCAGCCGCCCTATTAATTCTCATGAAATCATGCTGAAAGCGTCTTTTTTCAAAAATTTAATAAAAAAGTTGTTCGTACGAAACCTTTGAGACGCAACTAAGACCCGTACTTGCGTGTTTTTTTTTTAATTTCCTAAAATCGTTACTTAAAGTGGTGAAATGGGGGTTAAAAGTTTGTATGGGGCATTTTTAAATGTTGAACCGATTTAGATGAAACTTGGTATGGAGATAGTTTGGGTCCCGGGAAGGGGCAAAATTGTATTTATCTCGAAAAACAAAGCTTACGGGGGTGCATAGCAAAGGGGTTGGAAGTTTTATAGAGAATTATTTTCAGTTGAACCGATTTAGATGAAACTTGGTATAGAGATAGTATGAGTCTCGGAAAACGACATGGGATAGTTTTATCCCGAAAATCAACCCTTTAAGAGGTGAAAAGGGGGTTGAAAGTTTATATGGGGAATTGATAACCGCTGAACCTATTTAGATGATTTGTTATAGAGATAGTTTGAGTTTTGGGGATGGATACATAATAGTTATCCCAGAAGTCATTCCCTGAGAGGGTAAAAAGGGGGGTCAATTACTAATTCTACACAAAGGAAGTCGCGGGGAAAAACTTTTATTCAAGAGTAGAAATCTGCATTAATCATAATGTACGCGGGCGAAGCCGCGGGCAACTGCTAGTTCCTTATATGAAGGGTACACGGGAAGAACATGTCTAGTCACTTTGACAACATTTCGAGTTATAGCGGTTTTAAAGTTTGGAACGATTCAATTAACCATACCTACTATTTTCGTAACTAGATGGTTTTTATGAATTAAAAAGTGGATTTATGTTAAAAATTCCAGCTGTTACAGAAGTTGTTGCTAATAGTTCATTGCAAGCTCTACATTTTGATACAAAAATCTCATTTTACGAAAAACGGGACTAGACATGTTCTTTTCGTGTACCCTTCATTTCTAGTTGTTAGTATAATTATCTAATTCAAATTGTCCAAATTCGATTTTAAATAATTAACAACTAAAAATTAAAATCAAAACAAGTAGATAACAATCTTTATTTAAAATAAAGAACCCGGGATAATCAGAAAGTGGTACAAACAGATTGTAAATTAATTCCCTGCGTTTCCTGGGAAGAGAATTTCCCATTTCCCCGATTTTCCCTGTGGGGACTATCGGGTACAAGGAAAACCGCACAAATCGTACCGCCATATTTTAGGCGTTTCTTATACCGCGTGTATATTTGATATTACCACAAAAGGAAACCAGAAGCAGGTTTTGATGTTTTAAATCGACATTGCAATAAATATTTAGTTAATTGTTAATTAACACCGAGTAATTAATTTTTTAATTTATTTCACTCAGCAATGTACTGCGTATACAGTACAATGTGGTGACTAGGGCTTCCAATCCCGGATTCCCGGGATCCCGGGATACCGGCTTTTTAAGGACGTTTTTCAATCCCGGTATTTTCTGATTCAATACCGGGATCCCGGTATTTTTATAAAGTAGTTAAACTGTCAAAATATGTGTAACAAACATAAACTACCCATCCAAATATTTAAATTAGGCATCGCTGCGCAGCTTACTGGCAATACCGGCTAATGTGCGCGGCTGTTTTACGTCTGTTTCTCTCTCTAGTTTAACTATTCTGATGATTTCTTTCTCTGCCCTGCACTGGCGCCACTGGCTCTACCTACCGCGCCGGCTGTTGGTTACGTAAATCACACACGTCTTAGACATGTTTTTACATGTTGTCGCCGGATATTTTGTCAAAAATGTTAAGCTAATTCGAGCAAGCAAGTGGCTTGGCCACGGCACCAGTGCAGGTTGCAACTTGTTCTTAAAATTGTGAGCTACCTAAAGTTATGCCATATACACCAGTCCTTATTTTTCAAAAAATCCATGTCGAGAAGCAATCGATATTACTTTTAGATAACTAAACTTTTTACCCTATTGACACCCTGTTGTATTGTATCCGAATTGCCGGTTTCCTTCAATACATATGACTGGAAGTGAGGTATTCAAGACGGCGGCCAAAAAACGTCCCATTTTTTAGATTTTCTTAAATATCCTTAAACAGTGGCCTCTACCAACAAATGTTCTACTACTTAAGTAATTCACATAAAATTCTCTATAAAAAAGGTTATATACAGTTTTTTGCTGGGATCAATGTTTAATGAGATATTGAGGGTTATAAGATAGAGCTAAGAAAAAGCTAACAAGACAATAAACATATTGACTTGTTAGCTTTTTCCTGCGACTTCGTCTGCGTGGGATTAACATTCACCACAATAAATTTATGAATCGTCGTTTTATCTTGCCGCCGCCCGCCATCATGAATATCTCACTTTCGGTCATATATTATTTGAAGGCAACCGGCAATTCGGATACAACAGGGTCTCAATACTCTCAATACTCTCAATAGGGTAAATAGTCTGGTTACCTAAAAGTAATATGATTTGCTTGTCGACATGGATTTTTTGAAAAATACGACTTGTCTAATCGCCTCTTTTCTCTCTACTGTGGAGTTGCAAACTACACACGTAATATGTTTGCGCAATAAATACGGATTTGATGATACAAGGCATTTTTTTCATGTTTTCATACATTTAAATTTTTTTCCCGAAAAATCCCGGGATCCCGGGATCCCGGTCTTGGAGAATTCAATTTCGGTATTAATACCGGCATCACAGAAGTACCGGTATTTGGAAGCCCTAGTGGTGACACATATCAATTGTGACGTTTTAAAGGCAAAGTAATCAGGTAGGAGCAATACATTGCGTGCTGAAATATTTTATATGGAAAAATAAAAGTCGTAAAATTTTAATAAAACATATGGAAGTATGTTTATTATAGTCGACCCTGCACGAGTCTAATTTTACAGAGATACCGCAAATCGATGTACAGTTTAGCCGTTTGGCACACACATACTAGAGGTCAAAACAAAATTTTTGATCCGCAGTTCTTTAAAAAATTTCCCTTAGGAGGGGGGTGCTGATTCATCATTTTTTTGTATGAGAAAAAAAATTTTTTTTTTCAAAAACCTATCGTGTGTGGTGTCATATGAAAGGGCTAATAGAGGCGGTTCTAAAAATATACCACATCATTACATTTCAGCCATTATTTTTTTATTAAAACAAAAATAATTTTCAAAACATACCAAGTTTGGGCTCCTCCAGATACGATATAGCTGAGTATTTTTTTGTACAATATATCACAAATGATACTTGATACCCTCATATCTAACCCCAAGAAAGCAATTTTGAAAATAATTCCATTAAGTATTTATTTTTTATTTTTCAATATTACAAAATAACGCAGTACAAAATGTACTGAAGTGGAGTTCTACGGGAGTTCTACTCCAGTACATTTTGTACTGCGTTACTTGATAATTTTGAAAATTTTTAAAAAAATACGAAAAGAAATTATTTTCAAAATTGCTTTCTTGGGGTTAGATATGAGGGTATAAAGTATCATTTGTGATATATTGTACAAAAAAATAATCAGCCATATCGTATCTGGAGGAGCCCAAACTTGGTATGTTTTGAAAATTATTTTTGTTTTAATAAAAAAATAATGGCTGAAATGTAATGATGTGGTATATTTTTAGAACCGCCTCTATTAGCCCTTTCATATGATAACACACACGATAGGTTTTTGAAAAAAAAAATTTTTTTTTCTCATACAAAAAAAAATATGAATCAGCACCCCCCTCCTAAGGGAAATTTTTTAAAGAACTGCGGATCAAAAATTTTGTTATGACCTCTAGTATGTGTGTGCCAAACGGCTAAACTGTACATCGATTTGCGGCTTTATTTTGTATACAAGGGGCACTATTAGGGTCTATACTAACTACCCATAGCTTATGTGGTAATATCAAAAATACACGCTATAGAAAATGGCGGCGAATATTGAATATCAGATATTGTGTTGTAATGTAACGAATGTCGTTGTTCCCATATTCGCAAATGCGATAATTCAGGATGCGAATGTTACTAAGTGACTTCAAAAAATTCAAATTTAATCAACATTTTCAGTTTTCCGTGGTTCGAAAATTACATACATACATACATACAATCACGCCTATATCCCAAAAAGGGTAGGCAGAGATCACGGATTTCCATTTGCTACAATCGATGCAGCAAAACGGCTCTCCGTGAGCCACTTCTCAACCCCGTGAATTCATAAAATAATATTTGTGTTGTTGAGTCTACGGTATGTTCTTTTCTCGTCCTGTACTAATAAAATATGGAGTTAGTAATGTATGGCAAATGATCACTTGCATATCAATTTTTCCCATAGTTTCATTTGGCAGCGGCTTAAGGCCATTCCTCGATTCGGACAAGCCACGCCCACCCGTTAGAGACACGTTTATGGCTCCCGTGCACGAAAGAAAGAGATGCAGCGCTCTTAAGGATCAGACTTTTTGACCAAACTACGATAAATAAGCGAATCTATAAAGTTTTGTCTAATTTTGCTTCTGTGACTTTTTAGATAAACCAGAATACCATTTTTTTACTTAGTTATATTGCTTAATCTCTTATAGTTTACGTAAGCTAAGAAAAATAAGGGGGAAAAGGACCCAACTTCGGATTTTTTTTCTATCGAGGCAACTTTCAACAATCGTGTTTCGGTTTGTGCCAAAAACTAGAGTATATAGTCTAATAACATATATATTCGAAAATAAATTCAGTCCCTTTTCCCGTTTAGTCACTAGAGCGTTTGAAATAACCCATCATTTTTCAAAGTAGCCCCTTAATGGTGCTTCTGTCAACCAGATGGCCAAGTTGGTTAAGGCGTCTGCCGTGAATGCAGAAGACGCTGGTTCGATCCCAGCCTTGGGCACCGGAGGCCTAGGTCACTTCTTCCTTTGTATATGACATCTATATAAGTTTATAATATTCATATTGTTTTACAGTGAACGACCAAATTATACCAATAAAATCTATCCCACTATACCGTTTTCAATAAATGCTAATTCTATTACCGAAATTGGATGTTTCAATTTAGCTAACAGCCAAATCAACGTCAATGCACAAGTTAATGGGTGTGTAACGCGTCGGCAATTTAAATTACATGTCAATTAGATAAAGTTGGTGCGTTAACTGGCAAAGTTTGGAAACGAAATTAACGTATTTAATTATTTCAATCTAAAGTTAGGTTTCACAAAATGTACCATTTATACAGGATGTTTTTTCAATAACTAGCCATATTGTGAGTGGTGATTAGGTAAGTTGTACTGAACAACTTTTTGTATGGGTCCAAGTGGTCCAACCCCGAAATCGCAAACTTTTTGGCTTCCCCATAGAAAACGTCAAATTTTTTAAAAGTAAATACTGCCGAAGTGGTCTCATAGTATAGAGGACAGGGTCTATATTTTTAGCATAATCTCCTGCAATATTGCATCAAACCCCAAACTCTAGGAGTTGTATTCTTGATGCAGTTTGCATTTTTTAATCTCCACCAATAAACAACTGCCAGATGTCACACCCTGTGTAAACCGAACTGAGCCAGGTAGAACTTGGCTTTTCATCCCTTCTCAATTTCCAGTATATGTATATGAAGAAGAACGAGCATATTAACTGCCATTCACACCGGCTAGTCGGCTATCGATCCTTCAGAGTTGGAAGCCGTCAGAAAAATGAGGGGGGGATGAAAAACCAAGTCCAACGTGGGTCAATTCGGGTTGTACAGGGCGGTTCCACAACACGTAGGGAGCTAAACACCGCGAGCCATCCGGTTGCCTCTCGATCACTGTAACTACGCACCATTGCTTTAAAAAGATACTCATAGATAATATAGACATCCACAGAGTAAAAACTTTTTGACGCTCATGTCTGAAAGCGCCATCTACTCCAGAGCCATTTAAAGGTAGCTCGTAAGTAGGAAAAAAGCTAGCTTAAGGTACGATACTCGTTACCAGATCTCGCTGCGACGCAATGTAATTTTTTCTTCCTTTTTTTTAAATTTCGTTGCAGCGACATCTAGGAACGAGTAGCGTACCATAGCAAAGTAAGCTTTTTTTTCTACTTACGAGCTACCTTTAAGTGGCTCTGGAGTAGATGGCGCTTTCAGAAATGAGCTTCAAAAAATCCGGCCCCGCAAGGGGAACGCATAGGTAGATTTCGCATCTTGTCCTTGTGGATGAATGGATAAGGGCGCTGCATGGTACCGCATGGGATACCAGTTCAAAGTTTTTTTTTACAATTTTTTTTAGTACGACCTATGTGATATTTAACATGAATTTAACAGTAAAAGTCGGGCACAAGAATTTTGACCTGCTAAACGAGGCCAAAATCCGCACTTTCAGATTTTTTTTCGAAAACCATGCATTTTTCCGACAGACATAGTTTTTGAATATTTTAGAGAAAAAAATAACCTTTCGATAAAAAATATTGCTGACATAAAATTATTCACCGTTTAGTTATGAATTTTCTCCAGAAAAATTTAGGTGTTTTTTAAATTTCGACTAAAATTAACGATATTTTCTTAAAGATATGATTTAGGGAGTTATAGATATTCAGGTCCCACGCCAAATAAAAGAAAAACGGATGGTATATTTTCCATAGGAAAAAGATATTTCCGAAAAACTGATTTCATAAAAAGTGAGGCCCTAGCCGTCCCTTTGGCCCTATTCCGCCCGTTCACGAACTTGTCCTAGGTATCAACCAGTGCGATTTTTGTACCAAGTTTGAAAGCAATCGGAGCAAAGAAGCGACCGCTATCTTGATGACAAAATCGGGCTGCGGATATCTACATACATACATATACACATACATACATACAATCACGCCTATATCCCAAAAGGGGTAGGCAGAGATCACGGATTTCCATTTGCTACGATCAATGCAGCAAAACGGCTCTCCGTGAGCCACTTCTCGCCCCCGTGAAGAACGAGACGTGATGGGTGGCGAACCGCAACGCCGCCATGCGGATGACCATTAATTTAAAAAATATATAAACTTTTTATATATATAAACTTTTGAACCAGTGGTCATTTTGGAATCTGGGGGTCATAACTCATAACTAGACCTTCTGTAAAGATTTTTTTACAAAATTCGATTGTGTCGAAGAAATGAATAGGTAGACTCGATTTTCGAAATCTACCTAAAAGCCCTTAGACTGTACTAGGGAATGCAAACCGGTTATTTTTTGTATGTAAATAACCGGTTATTAACCGAAAAACCGGTTATTTTCATACAAAAAATAACCGGTTTGCATTCCCTAGACTGTACTACTCAATTATATATGTTACTCTATGCTTTAACTTTTAGAAGGTGCAAAGGTAGACAATAGAATTCAATAAAAAATTGGTTTGGTGAAGTGTAATACCTGAATTGATTTCAGGATTCCGAACCGGATCCACAAACCTTTTAGGATTATTCAGGTGTGTTATCGCTGGTTTTGTGGCCCAACGGCTCGAAATAATTGAATTATTGGAGGTTTATCGTAATCCGGTTCCTTTTAACGGAATTTTTTATACGAAATGACCAGATTTTACTGCCTTAAGTATAGTTAACTCAACAATTGAGAAAGATTTTACAAACAAGTGGAGAAATTATTTTCTTACTAAATATTTTTATTTTTTGTTCTGTCACAACACGGAAACAAGTAACATATGTGACATTTTCAAGTAAAAGGTACATCATTGTTGGTTGTTAATAGATCTTATTTCTAAATGAATTATAATGGCAGTAATGCCTTATTCACCACCGACAATGATGTAACTTTTACTTGTAAACGGCACATATATTGTACAACATAGGAAGTAAGCAATATATGACACTTTTATGGAAAATATAAAAGGTACCATTTAGAAGAAAGCGCTTACGTCGCACCTTGTATTGTATATATTCAACATTCCTTCAACACCTTCAACAACCTTTACAAGCAACTCATCACAATACTGATTCCGCTGACTCTTGGCTAGACGTAATACTTACGTCTTCTTCGGATAACATCGTCAAGTCGGGTCAAATGTTAGCATCGGGGTTTTCGCATCATGACCTAATTTTTGTGACATATAAGGTTAAACCTCCTAAACTTAAACCAGTGGTGTTACATTTGCGGAGCTTTGCCCGACTTGATCTGGACTCTTTGAAGCGGGATGCTGCTGCTGCTGACTGGAATGCTACGTATGATGCATCATCAATGGATGAAAAAGTAGCCAACTTTAACTCTACTCTGTTAAAACTATTTGATGCTCATGCGCCGGTTCGTTCGGTAAGGTTAAAGCGGCCACCTGCCCCGTGGATCACCAGAGGTGTTAGAATGGCCATGTCAAGGCGAAATAAGGCTTTCCGCGCTTTCAAGCGTGACCGGTGTGAGGCAAACTGGTGTCTGTTTAAAATTGCTAGAAACCGTTGTAACCAAATGGTAAGAGCTGCGAAGCGCCGTTACATCCATGAGAACATTGTAAACTCATCTCTTGCAGACACGTGGAAGTTCCTAAGATCGCTTGGCATTGGTAAATGCAAAGTAGATCAGGATATCTCTTCTTTTACATTAGACCAACTAAACTCGCACTTCTCGAAGAATACCACCCTCAACTCGTTGGTAAAATTCCGAACAATATCTTACATTGCCTCTCTCTCTTTTCCTGATATTGTTTCATTCACCTTCAGCCCTGTGTCCGATGAAGAGATCCGTAAAATTATCACCTCCGTTAAGTCTAAGGCTGTTGGCCATGACAATGTAAGTAGAGTTATGATCACCCTAATTTTGGAAATTGTCTTACCTGTGATTTCCCATATAATAAATACATCATTACTTACTGGGGTTTTTCCTTCATGTTGGCAAAAGGCTTTTGTTCTCCCACTTCCTAAAATCAACAACCCCAGTTCCCTCAATCATTTTCGGCCTATCTCTGTTCTTCCTTTTCTATCGAAAATACTCGAGGCTGCAGCCCACAAACAAATTTCTCAATTCATTCACTTTAACAATCTCCTGTCACCACTTCAATCTGGCTTTCGCTCCGGTCACAGCACCACCACCGCACTTCTTAAAGTTACTGAGGACATTCGTCTTGGAATGGAAGCATCCAAAATTACGGTGATGGTGCTGATAGACTTTTCGAATGCTTTTAATGTGGTTGACCATGACCTACTTCTTGCTATTCTAACTCATTTGCAGGTCTCTTCTAAGGCGACTGAGTGGTTTGCGTCATATTTATCTGACCGTGTCCAGGCGGTCCGGGCCAGACATTCTTTGTCTGATTGGTGCCCTTTGCACACCGGTGTACCTCAGGGTGGTATTCTTTCTCCTTTTCTGTTTTCCGTGTTTATTAACTTGATTACCGCCAATATTCGCAGTTCTTACCATTTGTATGCAGACGATCTGCAGCTGTATACTCAGTCTGATGGGTACGACATCAACAGTACCATTGCGTTGTTGAATGCTGACCTGGACCACATTGCAGAATGGTCTTCTAGTTTTGGGATCAGTGTCAATCCTGCTAAGTGTCAGGCCATTATTTTGGGAAGCCAGCGACAAATTTCAAAGCTTAGTATAGAATCCATTACGCCGATCCTGTTCGAAGAAGCTGTCATCCCCGTGTGCACTAAGGTTAAAAATCTCGGGCTGATTCTGGACTCTAATCTTTCGTGGAATGGGCATATAGCGGATATAAGTCGGAAGGTAACGGGAACTCTAAGAAATCTCTACAAGTTAAAGAATTTTCTCCCAGTAAGTACAAAAAAGATGTTAGTGCAAGCTCTAGTTTTACCAATTATTGATTATGGTGATGTGTGCACAACGAATGTCACGCAAGAGTCCCTTAATAAACTTGAACGCCTTCTCAACAATGGCATCCGATTTATCTTCGGCCTTCGTAAATTTGATAGAATTTCTTATTACCGCCGTCAGCTCAACTGGCTTTCCATTCGTCGCCGGAGATCCCTTAGGATTCTCTGTACTCTATTTTCTATCTTATTTGAGCCTTCTGCTCCTGGATATTTAAAAAGTAAATTTGTGTTTGACACCCCTCGTCCTGGTCGTGTGCTGCGTAACTCCCGAGTTCTTAAACTCTTGATTCCTTCTCATCACTCCGGCTTCACGACTAACTCCTTCGCCGTTCAGGCAAGTCGTCTCTGGAATTCTCTCCCTCTTAACATCAGGCAAGCTCCTAGCAAATCTATTTTCAAGCGGATGCTACGCAAGCACTTGCTGAAACATGAATAGGATTAGCATCCATCATAATAATTATATATAGTATTTATGAAATATGTAGTAGTATATTATATGTATGTATATGTAGTTTTTATACCTGTATTATTTGTGTACATTTATTTGTAGTTTATCTATATTATATATATTATATTATATGTTAGTGTCATGAAAGTTTAAAATTAATAGATTCTTACTTTTCTCTTTGCACCTCATTTACCTTTCTCTGTTTAGCCCTGTGGTTGACTGGTAGAGAATGCCTTTAGGCATTAAGTCCGCCATTTGTACTTAATTCACATTGTATTTTGTGCAATAAAGTTTAAATAAATAAAATAAATAAAACATTGTATTAGAGCAATAAAAGAGTAAGCACCAATGGGTAAATGGTCCCTTTTGATGTAGACTATCACATATTGTGAATAAGAATCATATTCAGGCGACAGTCAATTGAAGGACTTTTATCATTCGAGTTTTGCACAACTATTATGACTCGAGTTTCGCACAAATTTTAGGACTCGAGTTTCGCACTCTTATGATTTGAGTTTCGCACAACTTTTAATATTCAAGTTCCGCCCAACTTTTATAACTAGAGTTTACAAAACCTTTATGACATGAGTTTACACAACTTTTATAACTCGAGTTTCACACAACTTTTATGATTCGAGTTCGCACAACTTTAATGACTCTAGTTTCGCACAACTTTTGTGATTCGAGTTTGCATAATTTTTGTAATTCCAGTTCCAGTTTACACAACTTATATGACTCGAGTTTCGCACAACTTTTATGATTCGTATTTACACAAATTTTATGACTAGACTTTCACAAACCTTTTATGACTAGCGTTTCATACAACTTGTATAACTCCAGTTTCGCACAACTTTTATGACTAGCGTTTCATACAACTTGTATAACTCCAGTTTCGCACAACTTTTATGACTCGCGTTTCGCATCACTTTTGTATAAAAAAATAAGACAACAACAAGGTATATACAGTAAATAACTCTCAAGGGGATAAGCTATTACCACTATTACCCTAACTCCCGCTAAGCTTGCATGCAATGCCAGGTTTTATGAGAACTCTCTCATGATGAAAAATAAATTAAGAACCAGGAACTAACGTCTTACTGACCTAATTATTTTCCAATAGATAATTAACCTGAATGTAAAAGGCGATGTCCTCATTTAATCATTTCTGAGTGCAATGAATCTGATTCAATTAAAACTGATTCCCAGCGATATTGCAAAGGACTTTTACTTGAAGTGCATTATAATGGCATTTTATTTAGTGTCGCTTGAAGTGAAGAACAAATGCTCCAAGTTTGGCTCAGACTACCAGGTACTAAAATAAATAATTTTTACCGTGCTCAATGAGGTTGGGCTGCCCACGGCCTCTCTACGACTATTTTTTAGAAAATAAGTAGAACAATTTGGTCATGCAACCGGACCGGCCATGTCTGTCATTTTCTATACAAAAAAAGTCTGCCGATTTTTGCGGGGGACGGGAACGTCAAATGTATGCGTAACGTCAAAATAGCCACGTCAGATAATCGTCAGTCCATACAATGGACCTTATGATGGCCGACTCCTACGCCTTTAGGTATTACTTGAAAATTACATTGAATCTGTACAAGGACTGCACCGGCCGAAATAAGGGCCCCTTCAATATGGCCTTCTCAAACGGTTTTGTATCACGATCCAAAAATCATCCTGTATAGTAATTACGTAGCCCATTATATTAATCAGGTAAGGTAGACATGAAATATCCGATCAAAGATACAAATAGGGTAAGTTTTGACAGGGGTCCGCCCTGACTAATTTAAACTACAGACCCTATTAGTATAGACTGGGAGACGACGGCAAGGGTACATGTTTGGTCCCAAGGTGTAAAATTATATCGGGGGTCAATAGAAATTACAATGATGTAAATAATCCATTTACTTGTATTGTTAATTAATCATATAATTTTAAGGAAAAATAAATAATAAATTAACAAATATTATGGGACAATTATTAAATTTAAACTTTCGTGAGACATATTAACATTAAAAAGTTAAAGTGCCGTGAGTGTAATCGTGTTATTTTATAATATTATGGGACAATCTTACACAAATCAACCTAGTTCCACAGTAAGCTCAACATGGCTTGTGTTGTAATACTGGACGACGATATATATAATATATACATATATAAATAAAATAAATAAAAAACATCCATAACACAGGCACAAATATTTTTAATAAACATACAATGCCCTGCCCAGGATTCGAACCCGGGACTGTAGAGAAGAACATCCGACTGTCGGTCATACGAAAGCATTTCTTCACAAGCTGAAACGAGACTCTTCGCTGGTCCGCTCGCTCGGTCAAGACGCCTAAAATGATCAATCAAGTTGTAAGTACCTGCATGAAGCATTCGATCAAAGATATACAGGATAAGTTTTGACAGGGGTCCACTTGCTAAATTAAACTACGGGTCCTAATAATGTAGCAACGCTAACTACGCTACTTATAATTAGTAGTAGAGATGGGCCGACTAGTCGCCGACTAGTCGCGAAAGCCGACAATTCGGCATCATTTGTAGTCGGTGATTAGTCGGCGACTAGTCGGCAAAAAATGCCGAATATTCGGCACTTTAATACCAACAGAAAAATAAGAACTTGGCAGAAGTTTAACCCCTTTTTTTAGTTATTTATGTTAATATTTCTATTTTGAACGTCTTATTAGTAGTGCTTGTTTTCTTTTTTCCATCAAACACGCCAGCGCCGGTTATTAAACAAAACAGGTCAAAACATGAACGCGTGATAAAAAAAATGGCACGGTGGACGATGCGAAACGAGCGTTTCCAATTGCACCCGACCTTTGCCAAAACCTACGATCGGCATTGCCGACTAGTCGGCCGATTAATCGGCAATTTGAAAACCGATTAGTCGGCCGATCGTGTAGTCGCAAAAACCCTAGTCGGCCCATCTCTAATTAGTAGACATCGTCTCGGATGCGGCAAGGTTATTTTTATACTCGGCGACTGTAATACTCGAATTGAGATTGTGGTGGCGGAACTACTAGCGCATACTTTTTGATAGAGCTTCTATGGTCGCATATTGTAGCATCCATAACAATCACAGAAAGGATTTCCATACAATATTGTGAAACTGTTGTCGGGCCCCGCATTGCGTGTCGCCGCCGGCACAATCCACCGGGAGATCGAACGTTACGAGATTACATAGAAGCAGTAGGTTGTGCACGGCTTTCGTCGAACTCAATTCTTACCGGCTTGCTTAAGCACTCCTATAAAAACTATTGTGTGCAACGGTACATAATAAGGGTTCTTAAAATTCTCGGGTCTGTTTTTACAAAATTCGGCTTCGCCTCATTTTGTAACTTCGACCCTCGAATCTTAAGAACCCTCATTATGTAACTGTTGCACAAAATACTATTGGTCCCAAAGTTTTAAAATTAAGGTTCGAAGCCCGTATCCATTTCACCCAGTTATGGTCCAAACACTCCCAATTATTGTCAAAAACTAATTTATTTACCGTATGGCTAGTAGCCATTGGCTACACGTCACTGGATATAGATAGGCATTTCTTCTCTCAGGTGGTAATAGTAGTGGGAAAGTAGATGGTGAAGAAAATCCAGTGAGTGCTGCGAGGTCCAGATGGGACAGTGCAGCTGCCAAGTTTGTTACTCTTTTAGCACCACCCAGGGATCGCGTGTAGGGCTATCTAAGGTGTTTCCTACGGACGCAGAGTAACATGCCCAAAAAAACTAACTGAAATAAGTTTTTTTCAGAAAAAAAATACAACTTTTTAACGCCGACTGCACTTTTCTTGCAAAAGTTATCTACTGCCCACCGTGATAATTCTAAACCCAAATAAAATGAGCTTGCTATGTTTTATTACAGAGTTCCTATCCACCTTCAGTCTCCATCATCAGACCAGCTCCATATCATCATAATATTACATTGTCACGCGATACAATGCGTGCAAAACTTCAGCTCAATCGGAAACCGGGAAGTGAATCAAATTTAACTTGCAAGATTTGATTACAGACAGGTAAAACTTAATAAAAGCTTAGTATCAAGTTTTTTTAAATAAAAAAATCTTTTTTTGCTATGAGCTTTTTTGCTAACTGCAATCTTCTTTATACTTTTATAACTGCTCACCGAGACAAATACAACGAGTGTGCATGCCGGGATAATGTTGAGTAGTTGAAGAGTTCCTATTCCTATAGCCACCTTCCAGCTTCATCATCAGACCAGCTCCATATCATCATAATATTGCATTGTCACGCGATACATATGCGTGCAAAATTTCAGCTCAATCGGAAACCGAAAAGTGGGTAAAATTTAACTTGATTTCATTACAATCATTACACGCAACGCAGTAAGAAATAAATAAAAGCTTACGTTCCTGATCCATCATCAGATCGGCTCTATGTCATCATAATATTGCATTGTCACGCGATACACATATGCGTGCAAAATTTCAGTTCAATAGGAAACCTGGAAGTGTGTCTAACTTGCAAAATTTGATTACAGAACCCTTAGTGTCGTAGTTATCATATCGAAAACTTAATCACCGAGTAGACATACTTCATATAGACGGAGAGCTGGCCACGTCAGATATGACACAATAATGAGAGCAACAAAACCCCTCTAGTTAGTTTGCTATACTATGCTTTTTTCTAGATCCGGACATCTGGCAGCTGTAAAGTGGTGGAGGTAAAAGAAAGCTAATAACTTGAAGAAAATAAATTCTAGAGTTCTGGTTTTGATCCAATATTATGAAAAATTATGTAATTAATTAGATTGTAGATAGATAATTGTGTAGACACGCTAGCTCCTTCTTGTGTAGACACGCTAGCCCCTTCTCATCTCCACGGAACATCCGCCAGAGCCGGCGCGGCTGCAGATGCTGCCGAAAAATCAAAAATAAACAAATATAGGGGCCTCGGCGTCGAATATAACTTCGTTCCGTTCGGCGTCGAGACCCTTGGCCCGTGGGGTCCCAGTGCACATGCTCTCTTCAGAGACCTTTCTAAGAGGTTAGTGGATGCCACTGGTGACCGTAGAGCTGGCAGCTTCCTTGCCCAACGTATTGGTATTGCCATACAAAGGGGAAATGCTGCCAGTATCTACGGTACCATGCCGCGGGGGGATTTTTTAGTTTAGTGTTTTGACTTAAGATAGCTTTTAATTTATATTTAAGTTTTTGTTTATTATTGTACCTACTTACAACGCTTATTATTATTAATTAGATTATATAATATCCAAAAGTTTCGATTGGCGGAAGTAGTGCCAAATGATGTATAATGTAATTTTTGGTTACTCGCCTACTGTTCTTGTTTGCGCAATAATACACAATGTTTTTTGTTCTAATGTTAAAATATAGGCCCTGTTCTCTATAAATGACACAACTTCAGCAGTTTTTACCTATTGCGGTATTACTTTTTTTCAACTTAAAAACTTTGTTGGTCTGTCACTCTGATCTCCACCCATTAAAAGCTGCCAGATGCCCGGATCTAGCAATAAGGATGGTTATGCAATCTAACTGGACTGATTACAAACCTCTCATTATTGTGTCACATCTGACGTGGCCAGCTCTTAGACCAATACTCGTAGATACTCGGTAGTTGGTTAATACATTTATTTACATACCTAATTAAATATACAGAGGCATTACAGTACAAACATTAAACTAAATTAATAAATAGCTCAAATCTAAACTAGGCCCTTGCGGCATTGTACCAAGGATGCTGGCGGCATTTCCTCGTTGTATCGCAATGCTGATACGTTGTGCGAGGAAACCGCCAGCTCTTCGGTCACCAGTTACGTCAACCAGACGCTTCGCGATTTCTGCAAAAAACTTGTGTGCGCTTGGACCCCATGGACCTCGGTAGTTTAGTTTTCGATACGTTCCGCTTGGTGTGCTGTGTTCAATATCCCATACAAATTAAGACTTAAAGCAAACGCAATCGTTACGTTACTTTAGTGAATCGATAACACTAAGGGTTCGGAAAACAGGACTGATGAAACTAAATAAAAGTTTGTAAAAACAGACAACGCAGAATCAGTTTTTCGGCTAAACCTTGAATGCATAGGTGATAGCGGTCTGCTATCAGCTCGGTTAGTAGGCCAACAGAGCAAGGCCACGGCAAGCAACCCTTATCGCCCCCATTACTAGACTTGCGGGGGTTGTTTGGCGGGGCATGTTTAGTGTTTTATTATGCAACAGTCTTAAAAAAAACGACTATCATATAGTGCGTTAGCGTAGGTTATTTGGAGGCCATATTAAACAACTTTTACTATGGGTCCGACTCCGAAATCACAAATTTTTTTGGCTGCTTCATACATTTGGGCCGATCAGAGGTCGACGTTCTTGGATGGATGGATTGATGGTACCGTAGAAAAAGTTTTTCGTTATGACTTACCTAATAGTAATTAGGTTAGGTTAGGGTTAGGTTAGGTAAGCAGTAGCTCGCGATAGTTTTATAAAAAAAACCTGTACGTAGCCGAACTGTGCATTAAAACCTAAAATTTGGTAACCTATTTTTAACCGACTTCAAAAAAGAAGGAGGTTCTCATTTCGACTGTTTTTTTATTATTATGTCTCTTTATTTGTTTTTTCTCTTAAGTCAGGTTTTTTACAATATTTTATTAGTATGCTCTTTATTTATTTTTCGTCTTAGTGGTAGGTTTTTTACAATATTTTTATAAAAGTAAAATACAAAAATAGTACATCAAAAACACACAAAAGCAATAAAAACATTATAAAAAACCTAACCTAGGGTGCCGCCGGCAACGGAGCAAGGCCCAGGCTGCCGGTGGTTAGAGCCGCAGAGTGAGGAACCAGGTTATTATTATCATTATTATTTTTTGTATGTATGTGACTCGATATCTCCGTGAATCGTGAACCGATTTTCAAAATATTTTTTTAATCGAACGGGTATAACCCCTAGATGGTCCCATTGTCACCAAATCGGGGTCTGATGATGGGATCCTGGAGAAATCGAGGGAACTCTTCAACTATTATAGGCACACCTATAGTGATTTCACTATTTTTTACAGCAACTCGGCCACTTCCTCTTGGAACAGCGGATTCTAATAGAAGTCGGTTCCGTTTTTGTTTAAAATTGTTTATACTACGACGGTAGCAAACAAGCATACGAGCAGTCTATACCTCGTTTTTTTCAGATTATAAAAATAACGGTCGATTTCGACACTAGCTGTATTTTTTTCAGCCATATCTGGGCAAAATATAAATGAAACTATTTTTTTCCACTATTAGTGATACGCTTAAGCCAATACGATGCAAAATGGCAAATTTTAAAATCGTTTTCCCAAAAATCGCATGACGACAATCGCACGATTTTTCTAATCTGAAAAAAAAAACGAAGTATAATGGTAAGCAATCTGCCGACGTGCTATGGCTAAGGATAGTTAGGTAATTGGAGAGATAACTTTGACCCAAACGCGATCCCTTTTCCATTAAGGGTTCAATTA
This sequence comes from Pammene fasciana, assembly GCA_911728535.1. Classification (NCBI taxonomy): domain Eukaryota; kingdom Metazoa; phylum Arthropoda; class Insecta; order Lepidoptera; family Tortricidae; genus Pammene; species Pammene fasciana. Next base: position 9,793,080 of record OU452294.1, on the reverse strand, counting down.
TACGAGGGGTTTGTTAGCGACACAAATTGCTGACGTCACTCGCGGTTAACTTTATGTCAAAGTCTAGACTTTATTAGACCGAGTCAAATGAGCGTAGCGTTTCCGTATTAGCTTGGACAAACAGGCTTCTTCTTTACAGATCACCTTTCTCAACCATAAATGTTCGATATTTTATACATTATCATCATCATCATCATCTCAGCCATAAGACGTCCACTGCTAAACACAGGCCTCCCCTTTATATTTAAAGGGGAGTTTGCCATACGCGCCACGCTTGGCAGGCGGGTAGGCGCGCGCAGTTTTTATTGTTGTTTAGGCTTTCAGAAGATGCTGCTGCCCATCTCTCTACTGCAACCACGGGACGATATGGTGGGGGATAATTGAAGGGATGTTTATAAAAACAACATAACTGACTACACTGGTTGACACCTGAAACGATTAACAATGTTCTTAAAAAAGTGCCAACCGCTCTAAGCAGTTAAGTTGTTTTTGTAAACATCCCTTCAATTCTAAGGCCGGGCACCTCACGGCTTAATACATTACATTATATACTTTTGTGAATGTTTAGGGTTCTGTAGTCAACCAGGAACCCTTATAGTTTCGCCATGTCTGTCTGTCCCTCCGTCCGTCTGGCCGCAGCTTTGCTCAGTAATTATTACTAGGTACAGTCAGCAGCAGAAGTAGCTAAGCGGGTAGGGTGTTCAAACTGGACACGACTTTATTGTTAAGAGAATAAGAGCGTGTGTAGGTGATTTTGAACACCCTACCCGCTTAGCTACTTCAACTGCTGACTGTACTCTTGTTCTTCTAAACGTTTTTGTGATCTTCATGACATTTGTTGGGGTTGCAGCATAGATAAATATAATAATTTGAGAGTTCTTATATGAGCAGGATTAACAAAGGAGGTTCTGGAATCAAAAGGCCTAAAAGAGTTTTGTTAGGGGTCTTGATATAGTGGTCAACTCGGTTACAAGAATCGCGAGTTCTTAGTTCGCGGACTACTAGTGTATCTGAAACTGTGACTTCACGATATATTATGGGGCCCACCCGCTATCAGTCGGCCTGACGATATTGGCCTGTCAGTTGTTCGGAGCTGTCAATTTTTTGTTTTTACTGACAGGCCGATATCGTCAGGCGGCGTGATAGTCGGTGGGCCCTCTTACGATGCACGCAATTTTTAATTGCTGGTTTTAACATCATTAAAGCGATTTACTACGATACAATTAAATTTGACTTATAGCAAATTGTAAATAGTATATTTCTTGATGGAAATAGTAGTTCTGACAGGCGAGCTGTCAAATTGCGGTAAGTTTGTGGCCCGCGGGCGCCGGGCAGAAATGACCTGTCTACCTGTCAAAACCACCGTGACATTTTAGAGTAAGGGTCAGTCGCACCGATCACTTTTGATGGACTCGTCAGCGGGTCTCGGAGGGTTACTATGAAAATTTCCATTCAATAAGATTTAGCAAACGTTTTAACGATGACAGACGCTTTGTTGCCCGGCCCTAAGGGTACGACCAACTAACTATATCTATAGGGCTGCGTTTATTGCACACCTCAAAAATTACAACGCAGTAGAAAAAAATACACTGAACAAAAAAACAAGCGATCTTATCGCTAATAAGCGATCTCTTCCATACAACCGTTTCTTCTTCGTTTATCACACACACACACACAATGTCACAATGTTTTTAAAACGTGTATATGCTAGTATAGTGTGTGCTTGGCGTATTGTAGCAAGGTGGGGCGATGTTCGTAAAGTGGCGGGTACAGGTGGAGGAGAGCTGATCGAGCTCAGTGGCGTGCCATGGGAGAGGCCTATGTCTAGCAGTGGACTGATACAGGCTGATGATGATGAAGCTAGTATACCAGGCGTTTCCAGTAACACGAGCTAATAAATAAAACTTCTACTAAATAAAAAACTTTTAAAAAAATCTTTAGATTGTCTCTTTTTCGTACAAAGTAAATAGTATTTTCGGTGTACCTTAAAATCCGTCTAATTGACATTGCTTGTTAGTCTTGTGATCCTACAGACATTATCAATTTCGCAATACATTGCGTGTTCGAATAAACATTAAGTTCGAGTGTACTAAAAATCCAACCAAAAATTATTTTTAAAAGTCGCTGTAAAAAAAACGTCTGTACAATCTACATTTTAATTTTTTGCTCGTGTTACAGAAGACATCCGGTATTAATAATATGTATTTCATTTCGGTAAAGAAGTTGCAAGGTAATTTTTCGAACAGAATGTAGCTTAGTTTAGCAAATTGCAAGCAAATATTGAGTTTAAAGTTGCACTTGGCGCGCGGCCCGTGCCATTTGCCAAGCTTCGTTGTGCCAAATTCTAGTGCCAAGATCAAGCTCTAAGCTCCTTATTGGGCTTTATCTAGCTAGTTAATGTACCTAATACAGGTCTAGTAAAAAGCGTTTCATACATGCCTAATGAAATTCGACCTTATGCGTAGACACTTAGAGCGTTTAACCAACCGGAGCGGCCATTGACAGGCGTTCCTCTCTGCCGACAATATATAACCAGTCATACTTATTGTATGGACTGACGTTTATCTGACGTGGCTATTTTGACGTTACGCATACATTTGACGTTCCCTGGTGTGACGAACTATTTGATCACTTTGGCTGTTACAATATATTTGACGCTGACTGTACCACTGAGTTTTTCGGAACTTATGTACGGAATATCATATGAATACCAGTCGCTTTTCGGTGAAGGAAACCGGACCTAATCCCAAAAAGGCCTAGTTCCCCCCAGGGTTGGAAATTCAGATGGCAGTCGCTTTCGTAAAAACTAGTGTCTACGCCAATTAGGGATTATGTTGTCAAGCGGACCTCAAGCCGGGATATACGCTAGGAGGAAGAAGAGATTGATCATTATCCATGCATTTCTATCTCAATTTCGTTACAAAACTAAACATGCCAGCATCCCTATTCCTGAATGTATTTCAAATCGAAATCCTCCTTTTTTATCGCATTTGAATTTTCAATCCGTTCGCTAACGGATGAAATATGGATCGTATTTTTTCAGGCAGAAATAAAAAAGCAATTCTGTTCGTTATCTATTGATGTTTTGAAAACAAAGTTGGTGCCATCAACGGCTCGTTGGTAACTTTGAAATGCTTTCATGATGCCTAAATGCACCGATCCTGGGTCATTACTAGTTTATGCAACTGATACATAATGAGGGGTCTTAAAATACGAGTGGGGTTTAGGCCTGGTTTCATTATAAATTAAAATACACCTCACCATTTTTAGGGTTCCGTAGCCAAATGGCAAAAAACGTAACCCTTATAGATTCGTCATGTCTGTCTGTCTGTCTGTCCGTCTGTATGTCACAGTCATTTTACTCGGAAACTAGTTATAAGTAGGTACTTTCAATGAAAACTATATTGAATAAAATTCGGTTGAATTGCAACGACGAACGGAACTGCTCAGAGGGCGACCTTCAATCGCTGCAGCAACCACCTTCTCCACTGTTTGGGAAATGCAGCAGTGGTTTTTCTTACACAAAAATTAATTATCTTTCTGATGAGCATTGGTTTCTAGAGGAGACTGATCATACTAGACACCTAATAAAACCGATCCCTTATAATTCTGCAGCAACTGACAAGGCCAGTCACCGGGGCTTGCAGCACCGCATTATCGTATAGTCCTAACTCTCCTCTGCTTCGAGGAACAAAGGAAACCTGGGGGACTTATCCTACTAGAAACCGATTTATTTGTTATTTAAAAAAAATATGCCGCCACTTTTTTTGCATTGCAGCATCGGCATTTCGTGTCTCCCATTAAAGACGTGACTAATGATATACTTATAAGTATAATTATCATCTATATTTCGTTTTTTTTGATATTAGAAACTCAGTAAACATAGAAACAGAAGTTGCAAACCTGTTCTAACCTGTTCTGTTTGAATGTTCAATTTAAACACACTGCAAGCACACCAACAAACGATTAGTTAACATGATGAAGAGTTCACATTTGTAAATAAATAATGACAATTTGCAGATTATAATCCATAACAGCAATAAAAAAACAATTTCGTTTTGATTATCATGTTAGAGATACATAACAATTGAAAAACTGACAGTGACACACGCATACTTTATAAATCGAAAACCATATGTTTCGAACCTCTTTTTCTCCAGGTTTTTTATTGTGCAACATTCACTAAAACATTAACAATGATAAGAATAAATTATTTCGTAATAATGACTACTATTACAATACTGTAAAATAATTAATATTATTCAATTTAACATTTACAAATACCTACGCATGGCTTTATTATAAATACAAATATATTTAAATATTTTTTATTGGCCGCATTGGCACTTTGACACTTGTGACATGTACAGCCTTGGCCAGAAGTATTGAGCACCAATGCGATTTTCATACAAAACTGGAAAGTTTAGTCCATCGTTTCCATCTTTGTTTAAGTTATTTTGTCAATTAATTTAAACTAATAGGCATGTTTTGTTGAAGTTAGTAGTAACGGCATAGAATATTTGCAATATGTCGCACCGACTTAAATGTACATTTTTGGTACCTTCTGTTTTCATATTTTTTAAGTACCTTGAAAGTGTTATTAAGTGAAGTTTTCTATATTTATAAATAAAATATAACATTTACCGTTACCGTACATTGTTAGGATAGGGAAATAATGCTTAACATCAAAATTGTAAACAAAAAACACCTATGCTCAATACTTCTGGCCAAGGCTGTATCATGCCGTATCGTGCTTGATAAAGAACCCTGTACTTACATGCGCCTTTCAACTTTTTTCTAATCTAAAAAAACGAACTACGGAGACTTATCGAAATAGGTTCAGTGTCGTGGACTCTTCTACTACTAGTCCCAATGACTGTCGGAGTCAACCAGGGTATGGTAATTACAGGATTAGCAAGCTGAAGTGGCAATGGGCAGGCCACATTGCACGCACAGCAGATGGCCGATGGGGTCGAAAAGTGCTCGAGTGGAGACCACGGACTAGCAAGCGCAGCGTAGGACGTCCACTCACAAGATGGACAGACGACCTTATAAAGGTCGCCGGAAGACGCTGGATGCAAGTCGCTTCCGACCGATACTTATGGAAGTCCAAAGGGGAGGCCTATGTTCAGCAGTGGACGTCTTATGGCTGAGATGATGATGATGGTAATTACAGTAATTCAACGTGAACCCGTGGGCGGAAGCTTTTTAATAACAATATCCGAACTTTGGTGCTCATAATGGAAAGCTTCTAAAACAAACTTCGGGCCTAATAGTAAAAAGCTCGAGTTTGATTAAATGAGTTTTCCAATACCCCGTAGACAAGATACAATACAGTGGCTTGACTTTCCAGGAGTAGCGATAATATCTTAATATTTCAGTTAAATAAAAAATACCGAGTGTTTCCTACTGATTCCTCAAAGATTAATATTTATAAAATTGATTGATAATTCTCTTGTGGTCGCTAACGACCTTGATGTTGAAAAACGACCTTAAATAAATCAATAAAAAAAACATAAAAAGCAAATTTTCGGTTCGCGGGTCGCCCGCTGCCCGCCGCGGTGACGTCGCGTTTTGCCTGCATCTATAGCATTGGGATAGCTTTTAAGACTGTATCGAGGAGGGTAAATTTTCAGAATCTGTCAAATTACCCCGATACACACATTTCCAGACTTCACGCACACTACCACACTTTTGGGGGGACAGGTCATTCACCTCTATTTTTTTAAGTTGCCATAATAAGTTTGACTACACCTCCTTTGAGAAACTGAACCCGTAGGTTGCATTGCAAGAAGACAGAGAAATAATCAATTTTATCTTGCTTTCCTTGTTTGTCCTGTTTATGTCACATATGACGTATTGAAATGTGATTTGATTAAATGATTTTGATTAGTAACTTTTGTATTTAGGTTTTGAGATACGAGTTTTGTAAAGCTACCTATAGAAGTCACTTAATCAGATTGGCAATGCCAATAAGCACTCTATACAGCTCTCTATAAGGCGTAAAATCAAATGACCTGTATACTTGTAATATGAATAGGACGGATTGTACAGTCGCCATGTCGGATATATCGGAGCAGCCAAGGTGGTCACAAGTATCTGAACAAAGCCTCTATTATCAAGGCAATAAAATGCACGTTCAGATATTTTGAATACGTTGATCGCTCGGATATATTTGACGGCGATTGTACGTATTATCTACAGCTACGGTTTTTAATTTTCTATGCAATATTTTCAAAATGTTTATTTTAATTTATAAATAATTCTACTTTCAATAAATTCAAATTTTATTTTTAACTAACGTTTCGCATACCGCCAACAGTTACAAGTTTGCCTACGATGCACAGCTTTGCCTGGCTTGAAAAATATGGTTTTCTTCACCAAACAGATTTATATTTTTGTCACCTCAGCAGTTCGAACAAGCCTACTTTCCTCACTCCCTGGAGTGAGGAAAGTGCGGCTTTCATCACTCCAGGGAGTGAAATTTTGTTTCTAGAAACTTTTCGTCATGATGATGATGCCTTTCATTCAGGAATGTAAATAAATTTGTTTTTTTAACTTTAATATGTTCTCACTACTGAGGTGAAAAGTTGTATGTGTCACACGATAGGAAAGTTTTTTTACATCTCGTGTTCTTGACATACCTCGCTACGCTCAAGATTCAAACTTAGAATCACTCGCTTCGCTCGTGATTTAATTATAGAATCTTTCGCTTACTCGGGACTCAAAATCAACACTCGCAAGAAAAACCAACTTTCCTATCTTGTTGCACAAATAACTAATTCCTGAGATGGTCTTCTCTCTCCCATCTCTATTTGGTGAAGACAACCGTGTTTTCAAGCCAGGAAAAGTTGTGCATCGTAGCCAAAGTTGTAGCGGTTGACGGTTTTTCGTACAGTCGACTACAAATAGATGTATCTAATTTTTCAACTTCATGCGCTGTAATAAGGTCCAAAAGTGGATACATCTCTTTGTAGTCGACTGTACACTTAGGTACAGTCAGCGTCAAATATATTGTAACAGCTAGAGTAGCCAAATAGTTCGTCACACCATACAAAATATACTTATGGTTCCGTTCCGAAAGCGAAGTTACTTTCTCGCTCATAGCTATAAACTAAATTGTCCCGTAGAGTCTGTCCGGAAGTGGTCCGGAAAGAAATGTGTTGTAGAATGTATGAGCTTCCATATAAACCACGACACTTCTGTTTCCTGACAAACTCTATAAACTGTGTGTAAGTTCAGAAAACAACAATGTTTATTGTTTTATTTTTTATAAATAGGTACATTTGTATAAAGGTAATAGTTTTCAGATAGTTCAGTTAAGGCACACAATCCGCCGGGATGAAAACTATCACGTACACTGCACTGCTCTCAACTGTGTCCTACCAGAGGCCAGTTTTATAAAGCTACAAGTTACAATTTACAAGCGGAACTCTTCCGCTTGTAAATTGTAACTTGTAGCTTTATAAAACTGGCCTCAGGAGACGAACGTAGATCCCGTCTTCCGAGGCACTGTGTTAAGAATAAACTATTCAGACGACCTGGAGTTCGATTTTTGAATCTCACCGGGTGACTTATTTCATACTAAATAGTCATCAGCTGCATACAAAAAAAGTCACCGGTGAGATTCAAAAATCGAACTCCTGGAGTGATGTTATGAGCGCTCCTGATGATCGAGAGGCATGGCGTAACTGGCGTGAGCTCATCAAGTCCCTCTGTCCATAAGGAACGACGACCGATTCACGTGTCTCTCGATTTGTTTGTGCAACAGACAGAGACGTTCTTCATCACGCATGTGGTGTACATAAACTCGGTAGATCTGCTGGCTTTGTCATTATTTTCATTTCTTGATCTTATTTATCTCATCACATGTGCACTCAATCTTTTATATTCTTACAGCAAATTTAGCAAAAAATAAGTCGGTAAAACGGCCAATAAATAATAGGTAACACAATTTTCATATATTGCGGAAATATTATACACCTACCTACATATAATTATTTCGCGTATACTAAGTAAATGAATTAAAATTGTTAATAAAAATACAAAATTTGAGTCATAAGAAAATTGACAATCAAGTTTATTGACATGCTTACATTTTTTAACGTCGTAATATTATGACCAGCATAATAAACATAAACTCCAGTAATTAAAAGGTAATCCTAAAACTCTTTTCGCATTAAATAGCTGGCGACGAAACGAATTATGTGGATTTGGTAGAAAAGTTTATTTTATTCAATCGTTAGTTATATTTTTCTAGTAATACGACGTGTAAACATCAAAAAATATAATTTAATATGACACACGGTCTCTATTTGTTTTCCCTATTCATATTGGATACATTCTGGCTACTGGTATCCCTTTTCGTGTACATATATGATTTTCTGTCACAATAATTGTCAAAATGAAATGTCACAGGACGGAATTTGACGACACGTGTGCTTCCAATGAGGCCCATCGGCCATCTGAGTCAAAAACACAATTTGACTGATGTGGCGAATGTATGGGAATTTCACGAAAGTTTATATTTATGATTGAATTTCTTCGTCGTATTTTATAAGGAAAAATATGAATTACACTTTATTCTCTAGTCCATTTATCTGGCTTTCAAAATATCATTACTATTAAATAAGAATATGCATTTTTAATTCATGTTTTTCCTAAACCGCAAAAACGTATTTTTCAGTTTTTGTACAACTTTACGCCGTTGTATTGAGGAAACTACAAATGGTAATCGAGTACTTATTACTTTACATTGTAGACACACTCTTTGTTAAAACAATGGTATAAATCATATAGATTTTTGTAAAGAATTGTGAACTCAGGAACCTAAACGGCGACTGCTGTTTTTGCTGATTTTGGACGACGCCCTCTTAACTAAAAAAAAAAAAAAAAGATAAAAGATATTTATTCTTCAATTTAGGCACATTACAATGCACTTATGAACGTCAGAGAGAAAAGAAACTACCACCGGTTCTAACCCTACACCTCTGACCCGAGAAGTATTACTTATTACCGGCAAGAAACTCGGCGGGACTTATTTTTTCAAAACAGTACTACAAATACATTAAAGATACTATATACAATAATGCGTAGTTCTTCAAGAAGGCATATCAAAACAGCTTGAGAGACAGACATGTACCTGCCTATTGTGTAATTAAAATGAAAAATAAAAATAAAATCCAAATCTGACTGCTTCGCAATACGTTTGATATTCTTTCTTACTTGAACTGTGTCCTCTAAATGTTAGATGATTTTATAGATTCTGGTTTGGGCCATGCATATATGTCTGTCATATAGTCCTCGACCCTGTAATAACCCTTTGACATTAAAGTTTTTTTCAAGTATTTCTTAAGAGCGGGAAATGATAGATTCAAAACATCGACGGGTAACTTGTTATAAATATGAATACCCTGGCCAAAAAATGACTTATATGCTTTGCGGACACGACATCGTCTGGTAGCAAGCTTGTTTTTATTTCTAGTGTTATAGCTGTGGATGTCAGAATTCTTCTTGAATGTGTGTATATTCTTTACAACAAAAATAATATTATCATAGATATATTGGGACGCAAGAGTTAAAATATTAATTTTTTTAAATAATTCTCTAATTGATGTACCTGCCTTTAAGTTATACATAAAGCGAATGGCTCTTTTCTGTAAAACAAAAATAGTCTGTATGTCAGCTGCTTTGCCCCAAACCAGAATTCCATATGACATTACACTATGAAAATAACTATAATAAACTAAGCGAGCTGTCTCAATATTAGTCAGTTGTCTAATTTTTCTAACGGCATGAGCGGCTGAACTTAGTCTAAGAGCGAGTTTTTTTATATGAGGACTCCATTGTAAATTTTTGTCCAACGTTGAACCAAGGAACACAGTTTTATCTACTATATCTAAACATTCACCATTTATAACTATATTAGTGTCCATTGGTGCCACGTTTGGCAAAACAAATCGAATACATTTAGTTTTCTTAGCATTAAGTAACAGATTGTTAGTAGTAAACCAGTTTAGTACGCCAGCTAGTGTATTGTTAATTACAGATAAATCATTGGATTGCCGTTCAACTTTGAAAATTAAAGATGTATCATCGGCAAACAAAATCATACCACAAAGGTTTTGTACTACACAAGGTAAATCATTTATATAAACCAAAAACAGGAATGGGCCCAGAATGGAACCCTGTGGCACTCCTAATTTTACTAAAGTCCCTTTAGACTGGGTTTTATTTACAACAACTGTTTGTGTTCTATTGCTAAGGTAAGAAGACATGAGACTCAGGGCATTTTCTGAAAGACCATAGTGTTCTAATTTAAGAATGAGCGTTCTATGATCTACACAATCAAAAGCTTTTGAAAGGTCACAGAATATACCAATTGCATCATAACGTTTGTCTCGCCAAGCATTGAAAATATGTTTAATGAGTTCTGCAGCAGCGTCGGTTGTGGAACGTCCCTTTGTGAAACCAAACTGATTGCTTGTAAGCAGTCCATGTCTGTTGAAGTGCCCCAGTAGATCATTTAACATTATCTTTTCAAAGACTTTACTTAGTACAGGAAGTATCGATATCGGTCGGAAATTATTTAGATCACTAGAATCACCCGATTTAAATAGAGGTATGACTTTACTACATTTCATTAGATCTGGAAAAACACCTTGTGAAACTGAATTGTTATAAATGATGGCTAAGTAAGGCGCTATGTCGTCTATGATATGAATGGGAACTGAATGGGTAGTCTTTTTAACCGACTTCAAAAAAGGAGGAGGTTCTAAATTGTACTGTTTTTTTTTTATCATTATTATTTTTTTGTAAATATGTTACTCGATATCTCTGTGAATCCTGAACAGGATTTAAATTTTTTTTTTATCGAACGGGTATAACCCCTAAATGGTCCAGTTGGCATCAAGTCGGGGTGTGATGATGGGATGCTGGAGAAATCGAGGGAACTCTTCAACTATTATAGGCACACCTATAGTGATTTCACTATTTTTTACAGCAACTCGGCCACTTCCTCTTGGAATAGCGGATCCTAAGTGAAGTCGGTTCTTTTTTGTTTAAAATTATATAACAAGAGTACGGCAATGTAAATTTATCAAACCAGTTGCACACCATTACAGTAAAAACCAGTGCACTACGAACTACAAAATAAACTTCGTAAAATAACTAAATACCAGTACGATATCAAATAAATCGGTATTGACGGGAGATGGTATAGTCAGCGATGAGAAAACCCATACGATAATTCTATTCAAAACCCTTAGTAAGGTATAACGGGCCGGTCCCTGGTTAATACCACATTAAGAGTCAAAGTTCTTCCATTCTATTATCTGTGCCTAATACCTGATCAAATTAAAATTATAAAAGTTGTTTTTATCCAGTTTCAGTAAGAAAGCTCATTTTCAATAATAAAAAGTTCGTTAATTCGGCGAAGAAAAACACTCCGAATTTAATAATGTAAATATTCTGCCATCAAAACTAATTAATACTCCATAGACATATAAAATAAGAAGACGTGGTGCCGTGAAGACCAAATTGTCATTCCATAATAAGCCGATTTCCTCGTGTTTGCGCGACACGCACACATATACAGCTCGTGAACGAGCGGTGATTGGTTCTAACGTCAAAAGTGAGTGTGTGTGCACGAGACCGCGGCTTACTATGGAATCACAGTTTTATTTTATCTTCATCGGATCACGTCTACTTATTTTATATGGATTTTATCCACATATGGGGAATAATTTGGTACAAGTTTTGATTTGTTTCGTCACGTTGTTTTGCAGGATGGACTTCAGAGAAATGTGTTGGAAATATATCCCACCGCCGTCTCCTACTCACTCATTTTGAGTCCCAGACTTATCCCAACGACTCTTGCACTTCCATAGTACACGTTCATCTTATTTTTCCAATATTTTACTGGTTATTCTGCGGCGATAAAATCAAAAAATCTAACATCATTAAAATCGGTTCAGCCGCTCTTGAGTTTCTGTTTGGCCCGACGGTTAACTGGTAGAGAATGCCTTTTGGCATTAAGTTCGCCGTTTGTACTCCCTTTATTGTGCAATAAAGTTTAAATAAATAAATAAATGTTGTAATCTAACACAACTTTGTTTTATAATAGATAACATAATCAAAGATTTAGACTTAACAGTATAAATTACGTCCTAAAAATCCTGAAACGCTTTTCAATTCTTCATTATAACAATTTCGCGGGAATGTGTATTGACTCACCAAAATCCTCCAATCATCAAAATCCAAGTGTTTACATGGAGTATTTACCAAAATCCCTTCCAAGCCACGTCGAATTGAATTGACCTGTAAATGTAATCCGTTCTGAAGAACATAAGACCTTACAATTGAGACTGTTTTGTTTGACTCGAGACTCGATTGCGGAACGCAAAAAATGGAGAATTTGATTGTATTGGTCACGGGAAAAAGTCCCACTTCCGATCATCATCATCAGCCCTTTACCACCCACTGCTGAGTATAGGCCTCTATCCAGAGCCAGAGGAATTCAAAGCACTAACCCTTGAGCTCCATTATCCAACACATTTTTATTTTATTTTATTTTATTGATACATTTTAATTACACAGCATGACAGTTATTGTACTAAATCACTGTGAAATTACAATTGAAGACTAAATAACGAAATAAATTTATAACAAAAATAACACATAATACACAATATGTCAAACAGTCACAGTGGAGGGCCGAACATCCATCATCTCACATCACATGGAGATGGTTGAAAAGCTCTAAGTGTACAGAGCAATGACACAAAAGATCCCTCTGGGTCGAAGTGTATTCATATGAGCCCCAAATCCAATAAGATAAGATAAGATATGCCTCTCTTCGTGTACGCCACTTGTCCCGGTAATGAGCCAACTTCATGCAGAACCTGGATGTCTAGTCTACCCAACAAGCCAACGGACGCCAGGCTTTTCATCTGGAAGTGGCCACCACTGAAAATTTGATAAATGATAAATGACGACTGTAAATCATATACAGGGTGGAAAGATAAGTCGGGCCCTGGAAGGAAACTACCTTAAAACGTTGAGATAGCTCAGTTCACTGAAAGGAAACATTCTTTTATTTTGCCTAAAAAGTAAAACTACATTCACATTTTTTTTCTAATTTTCTCTTTTTTCGATACTAAAATTGTATGACTTTTTTTTTCATTATTTATGGCTTCTCTTGTGGCGTAAATTTGGTTGGTATTAAGAAGTTTGTATTCTTGTTGGAAATAGGATCGATTCCCATCAATTGTCATAAAAATTGTTTTTGACAAAAATTACAAAAGGCTTAGTTTTTTTTTGTGAACTGTACATTTTCTCGAAAATTTGTAAATGCAGATTGCAGATATGTCTCTTTTTAAAAATAAAATAATGTTTCCTTTCAGTTAATTGAGCTATCTCAACGTTTTAGGGTAGTTTCCCTCCAGGGCCCGACTTATCTTTCCACCCTGTATAGTTATTCGAACTATGAATATGGGTCACTTGTAGGTCTTTCAGTCCCGGGTTCAATTATGTAAGCAAATAGGTCCCGGTACCGAGTACCGGTATTTGCATTAAAAAAATCTCGTGATTCAAACCCCGATTCCCGATTCTCGAGATTGTACAGTCGACGTCAAAGATACGTGTTATATGTTTACACTTTTGCACCTTATTACAGTGGCGTAAGGTGAAACAGTGTAAACATGTCTTTGACGTCGACTGTACAGTAGAAGTTTAAATATAAGATGATCTGTTTCATTGTCCTTGTTTGTATTAGATATGAACGACATGAAACTCTCAGCGCATTTTCATAAATTTATTTTCAGGGTGATATTTTTATGTAGGTATACAAATGTAGTTTAATTTCTATTGGTTTACGTACCTACCCCCATAAGTTAACGTTCTCACTTATTAAATATTAAACATTAAATAGATTGCAATTATATTTCTAATGCTGAATACAGGCCTACGTTTATTTAACTTGGACAATTGGACACAAAAGCAAACCTCAGAAGGTCGGAGTCCTAGAAAAACATGTTTTTCGCGATTGTGAGTGCTGAAGTGAAAAATGACGTAACAGCCGTATATCTTTCTACAAAAGCGTATTTTCTAAACGCAACAACATGACTTCATTTTGAATTTATTATTATTAATATTTACTTTTAATTTTTAATTAAAAATTAAACCAAGGGTTCCGGTTCGCAATATTTCCTTTTTTATCATCATCATATATTTAAGAGCTAGGCTCTTGTCGGTGGAGCAATTTCCATGCCTGTCTGTCATTTGCCTTCTCCTTTACAGCCTGATAGGACACGACGTTTATTTTTTCCTTTACTTGATCCATGTATCCAGTCATCATGTTTCAGTGATCATGTGTATTGTTGTTGTGTATGTGTGTGATTTCCTTTTTATCTGTGCTCTAAGACGTTGCTTCGTACCAAATTTCAAGTTTCTGAATTCACGGCAAGTACCCCCGTAGGTTTTGCGAGTGCAGAAAAAGTCTAAAATTTGCAGCATAAACGACTGTATCTTTTGATTACGTTGGCTTTTAAGCTTTAAGTTTGTTTTTCGTCACAGCTCTAAGGGACAACAGACCTGAAAGAATTTGATATAAATTTCAGCTTGATACCTTCACGCGTTCCTGAGAAAAATGGTCTTGACAGACAGACAGACAGACAGACGGACAACAAAGTGATCCTATAAGGGTTTAGTTTTTTCCTTTCGAGGTACGGAACCCTAAAAAGGAAAGCGCACAAAAATATTATTCGAAGAGCCATATATTATAACTACTCCGGTAGACGTCGCTAGGCGTCCCCCTGTGACGCATATAAAATAAAGGATTTGGTGGAAAAATTCGCAGCCGTCAGGTAAGTCTCAGTAGCTCAGTTGGTCAGAGCGACAGGCATGTATCCCGGAGTCAAGAGTTCGAGACTCGCCTGAGGCAGCGGATTTATTTCTAAATATTGTGGTATCGATAGCAGACGTTCTCATCATCATCATAATCACTACATAGTATAAAACAAAGTCGCTTCCTGCTGTCTGTCCCTATGTATGATCTTTAAAATAATGTATGATCTTTACAAGATCTTTAAAAGTACGCAACGGATTTTGATGCGGTTTTCTTTAATATATAGAGTGATTCAAGAGGAAGGTTTATATGTATAATTGAACCCGTGCGAAAGCCGGGGCAGGTCGCTAGTATTAATACAAAATTATTTGTCACATAGGGCAGATGTTCCGGTTTTGGCCACTTTAAGGAGAGTTTGTCTGTTGAGACGTCCGTCATTTTGTGTCAACAAGGAATTATGACACTCTTTTTGTACTAAGTCGGTGAAAATATATTACTATATTTATATTATATGAATCTCCGCTGTTAAGATTCTGACGATAGATCTATTTTTTTTCTTTAATGAAATGTCAGAAACGGGTCCAGGAGCCAGTTTTGGCCACTTTTTTCCATAGCCCCTGACAGCTAAATGACAACTTATACATGACAAATGACAGTGCCATCTGTATTGCCATATTGTACTCTTATATTAACCATAAACCATAGACTTGTAAATTGGTCTATAGCTTAATAAATTTGAAAATGGCCAAAACCGGCACAGTGGCCACAACCGGGGCATCAGCCCTATATGAGCTTGACACATATTTTTGATTTATTTTCACATTAATTATTCTTTCCCTGCTGTATCGCAAAACTCATGCGCAAAGAAGCCGACAACTCTTCGGTCACCCGTGACGTCGACAAGCCTTTTGGCGTCATCTCACAGTCCTGACTCCGAATGTAATATTCATAAAATAAAATGGTACATTTTATAAAGGATTGTAAAAATATAAGCCCCTCATTTCTTTGTGTCACACACGATTGCCTTGCCACTTTAACAGAACGCCTGCAGCTTTTCGAATAGCACAAGATTAAATGACGAGCGTGCCATATTGCCGCGACATTGTACACAGGCGTTTTAATTTCCGCATTGCTTCACGCTAGGGTTTGTTTCCCGGGTACTCGGAACCGGAATTTCCCGGGAATTTTAGGAAATTCTGGGAATCTATGATTTTATTAGGTCTCAAAATATCAATGGGTGCAATTTGACGGCAAAAACATCTGATCGGCCGACAAGATCAAAATAACAATTGTGACGTCAATAAGGCTTTACTGCCATTATAATTTATTTCGAAATAAACTCTATTAACAACCGACAATGATGTACCTTTTGCTTATGCATAATTAATGTTACACAAAGATTTAGCAAGTTTTTTGTAATTGTTGGATGGTTGCAAAAGCCGCTCGGCGTGAAAGGTGGTCAAGTAAAATTATTATGACATATTTTAGCATTTTGGTTACGGAACCCTAAAATTATTCTTATATTTGGTTACGGAACCCTAAAATTATTATCATTTTCATTATTTGTACAATCGGTAATCGGATTGATATAAGATGATCTCCGAGACCCAGGAATTTTATTTGGGCATATAAGTAATGTACTTACAGAAATCCCGGGTAGGTACCCAGGAATTAAAAAGTCCGGGGTTTCGGAATCCCTGCTTCAGACGGAAGGCTTATAAAATCGTATATCCGTCGCATCATATGACGCTCGAAGAAGAGATAGGTAAATATTATGACAATATGAATTCATAATGGTTATCAATTTTAAAAAATGCTAAAAACATTAAAACCGTAAAGTGCTTTGTATATTAGAAGTGAAGCGTACGGAAAGTTCGATTTAGCGCACTAGTGCTTTTTACTTTTTCAGCGTGTAAATTTAGTTGTAGATTAGCTATGAAAGAATTAAGTATCTATAGATAGTAGTCTTTTTTAGGGTTCCGTAGCCAAAATGGCCAGTAGAATAAAAACGCGAAAAATATATTTTGTTAGGGTACCTCCCGTACACGTGAAGTGGGAGGCGAATTCTTTTTCGTTCCAACCAAGTTGTGTGGGATATCGTTGGATAGGTCTTTTAAAAAGAATTATTATCTTTTAAAACAGTTTTTTGATAAAACTAATACTCTCGGAAATAATAGCTCCGAAAGTTTAAAACAGGGTGTCGTCGTCCCCCCCCCATCTAACTTTTGAATCGTGGGTCCTAAAATTTTGAAAAAATTCAAGCAACTGAGGCCTAATGAGTACCTTCAATGAAAACTATATTTAAATAAATCGGTTGAGCCGTTTTTGAGTTATCATTCAAAAACCCATAGTGAAAGGACGTAAGTAAAAATGACGTAACCGCCGCCAAATTTCCCGTAAGAAACGACTTTTTGAATGAATGGTCTCAGTTTACGGAACCCTACACTGAGCATGGCCCGACATGCTCTTCGCCGGTTTTTTTATATTTCAAACAGCCTAAATTAAGTGCTAGAAGATTAACTTAACCCCTTACTGAGCAAATGAAACAAATATTTAATATTTGTTCAAATGTGAACTTTGACTCATATCAACAGAGTTGAAAATGTTAACGGTCATATACAGGATGAAACGAAAATACTGGTGATCCGTTTAAGGGCATAATTAGTATTGTATTGCGAGTATTGCGACTAAGAAAAATTAAGAGAAAAAAATTTTAGGCGCGAAATTCGTCACATTTGGCCAAATAAACCCTCCCTACAACCAATTTTTTTTCGCGAAATTATTATTCTCTACTTTTTCATAATTAGAATACCATACCAATCATGCTCTTAAAAGGATCACCAGTATTTTTTAACCGACTTCAAAAAAGGAGGAGGCTCTCAATTCGACTGAATTTTTTTTTTATCATTTTTTTTTGTATGTATGTTACTCCATATCTCCGTGAATCGTGAACCGATTTTCATTTTTTTTTTAATCGAACAGGTATAACGCCTAGATGGTCCCATTGTCACCAAGTCGGGATCTGATGATGGGATCCTGGAGAAATAGGGGGAACTCTTCAACTATTATAGGCACACCTATAGTGATTTCACTATTTTTTACAGCAACTCGGCCACTTCCTCTTGGAATAGCGGATCCTAAGTGAAGTCGTTTCTTTTTTTGTTCAAAATTATTGTTACAAAGGGTTAAAAAACTGTTTTTTGAATACTTACGGTACGTGCGGGGTTAGGGGACGGGTGGGGGTGAGGGGTGCGACGCAGGCGGGCCAGGGCGCTGAGCAACCCGTCCGTGGTCACGGCGCCCTCATCTGCCAACAGAAAAACTACTTTAAGTGCCGGTGATAGAGTTAAAATATTACTAACAAGATTGGTGGTACATATGTCGTTATTTTTCACTAATGTTTGGAAAATAATCTGTAGAAATTAGACGCATATTTTTTTACCACGAGGGCGGCAAACAAGCATACTGTCCGCCTGATGGTAAGCAGCTATCGTAGACTATGGGAGCCTGCAATATCAGTGTGACATGCTCGTTTTTCTGATCTTAATGAAATTTGTTGGGGTTGTAGCAAAGATACATAGGTATAATATAATTTGAGAGTTTTAGACGGAGAGCTGGCCACGTCAGATATGACACAATAATGAGAGCAACGAAACCCCTCTAGTTAGTTTGCTATACTATGCTTATTTCTAGATCCGGACATCTGGCAGCTGTAAAGTGGTGGAGGTAAAAGAAAGCAAATAACTTGAAGAAAATAAATTCTAGAGTTCTGGTTTTGATCCAATATTATGAAAAATTATGTAATTAATTAGATTATATAATATCTAAAGGTTTCGATTGGCGGAAGTAGTGCCAAATGATGTATAATGTAATTTTTGGTTACTCGCCTACTGTTCTTGTTTGCGCAATAATACACAATGTTTTTTGTTCTAATGTTAAAATATAGGCCCTGTTCTCTATAAATGACACAACTTTAGCAGTTTTTACCTATTGCGTCATTACTTTTTTTCAACTTAAAAACTTTGTTGGTCTGTCACTCTGATCTCCACCCATTAAAAGCTGCCAGATGCCCGGATCTAGCAATAAGGATGGTTATGCAATCTAACTGGACTGATTACAAACCTCTCATTATTGTGTCACATCTGACGTGGCCAGCTCTTAGACCATTTGTTTATGAGCAGGATCGATCGAGGGGTCATGGAGCTAGAAGGCGCGAAAAAATCATTTTTACTACAGTTGCTCAAAAAAGTGCTTTTCTTGTAGTGGTTTAGCGTGCGGAAAGTTTGATATCGCGCACTAGTGCTTTTTACTTTTCCAGCCAATCACAGCTAATGACAGTGACAGACAGCCAATCACAGCGCCGCACCGCACCGCGCGGAGCGTTCGGATACATGTACTAAAGTAACCTCAAAGTGAATAATTGACAATTTTATATTTTTTTCGCAACTGTATTAAAAAACGTCGTTCGATACTCGTGCGTAAATGTCATTCTTCACTCGTCCCGAGTCTTGCTCGTGGCAAGATATCTCGGTACTCGTGAAGTAATGACATACTTTCCGCACTAATATCGAAATGTACTATTATATTGGTCATCTCGTTTGCAAGTAAATCGCAAGTTCTCAGTTCGAGGCGGACTACTAGTCATATTATATTATATTTAAACGTATGCTTTAAATTCTTTCGGCATTCTTCACTAAAAACGACAAGTCCAATTTGTCAGCTTTTTACAAGCGAAATACACCCTACTCCTGTAACAATAGAGATTACTTTTGACTGTTATTTCTTAGAAAATATGCCGTTTTAACTTTAAAATGTATTTATTTGTAAATCAAACATACAGGTCTATTCACGAGAGTTGGCGCGAGATTTGACAGAATTTCTATGAAAATGCCTGTCACTCAGTAGAAATCTCGCGCCAACTTTCGTGAATATACCGATAATGAAGAGCACGGTTCATTTAATGAGCTCTCCAATGACACAAATGTTAATTAATTAATTTAATTACTTCGATCATTGTCGTAAAAACATGTATCGTTTTACTTGTTCATTAATCATTATTGTTTATTTCCAATTTGTATTTTTCTGTTTCAGGAATACATTACATTGATACTTAATTAACATTTTGACTGCCGCCGTTTGATATATCAGACGAAGTGACAACGTGAATGATCATCATCAACATCATCATCTCAGCCATAAGACGACCACTGCTGCTGAACATAGGCTCGCGTGAACTCGCGTTCGCATACAAACGTAGTTCAGCTCTCATTTTAAAACGACATGCTTTAGAACCATGAAATTGGCATGGGCATTCTAGTAATACAGATCTAGGTCGGACATTCATTTTCGTTGCTAAAAATTGTAATACAAAGAAACTATAGCAAAAATAAGTTTTGTATGTAAATCTGTAACTGGCTGTATTTTCTTTGTATTACAATTTTTAGCAACGAAAACGAATGTCCGACCTAGATCTGACTAGAATACCCATGCCCAATTTCGATGAGAAAATGAGAGCTGAACTACGTTTGTATGGGAACGCGAGCGTCCTGGCGACTCTTAATGTGACAAAAATATGTAGCCACAACCACAACTCTATAAACAAGGCATGAAGTCTTGGATACATGTTTTCGTCAAATTATATGTATCCATATTTCCAGACGTGGCCTTACCTAATCTAATACCTACTAATTTTAGTCTAGATCATGCTTCTCATAAATAATATATAAAGAGAATTAATAAGAAAACAATACCTAGAATCTAATACACATTATTCCCTGTTATGTATATCAAAACACCGAGCAAGCGATAATCAATTTCTCAATATTGATACAAAAATAACTTAAATAACTTTGGATAAAATCGGCTCGATGGAAGATAATTTCGAAATTACGTCTTAAAATTAGCTTTAAATAGTTTTATTTCTTTAGTTTCTTGATCTATAAGTCTGTAATTAACTACAAAATTCCAACACATTAATACTAAAAACTTAATAATTTTATATTTTATGCCACACCTGGCCATAAAGTGGCTTTTTTCGCACGCTGCGCGTACGGAAAAAGACGCTTTCTGGCCAATTGTAGACATAAAATGATGTACACAACACGGGAGGTAATAAAGAAAGCCCTCGATCGCATTTTACCACCCTAGTTGTGTAATGTACTATTACAATGAATGCGTAGTGTTTTTATTTCATATTTTCTCTGAATTTTCAATGAGCTCCCATACTAATCGTGACACAGTGTTTCTCTTTCACTCGTGCTTAAAAAGATAGAGACGGAATTTATGAACGCTCTTCGTACAGCGCAGGTGTAAATCCGTTAAAACCTGACGCGCAAACATTGTTGTTCAATAAAATTACGTTTTAAAGCAAATAACGTTGCTACCTCGCTCTTTATTTAGAAATAACATTGGAAAACATTGGAAACTCGAGACATTTCTACAATTTAATTAATAAACCGTTAGGAGGATAGTTACAGTCACAACTGATAATATGGATATGACACCGTAAAATTGTAAATAACGTTAGTTTATAATCTAACTAGCGAGATTGTAAACTAACGAAAAATTGTGAACCGTAACGCACTGCTTACAATTTAACGGATTATATTTCGTTAGATTATAAACTATCGACGAGGAATCGTCATATTGTCAAACGTAAAACCCCTCGCACGTTGATTGGTCGGTTTCCAGAGTCTAGATAGGTGCGACGACGAGCGAAGCGAGGAGGAGTGTGTTATGGCTCCTCTACATGATGGGCCATCATAGGGACGCAGCTATGCGTTAGAGGGAGCTAATGATATTGCGATCTCGTTCCGTCGTATAGCTGCGTGCCTATGATGGCCCATCATGTAGAGCCAGCCTTAGGTTAACTGCGATCAAGCAACGCGCCAGAATCGACTTTTTTTTAATGGCACTTTATTAGTTTCTCGCTGACACCTGTGTTTGATTGCTAAGTTTATGAACACTTAATGACCTACTGTAAGACCGACCAATAAGCGCGAGAAGCTTTACGTTTGAGAATATGACGGTTCCTCGTCGATAGTTTATAATCTAACGAAATATAATCCGTTAAATTGTAAACAGTGCGTTACGGTTCACAATCTTTCGATAGTTTACAATCTCGCTAGTTAGATTATAAACTAACGGTTTTGACAATTTTACGGTGACAGATACATTTAATGTGAGAAAAACATAGATCCAAGATTACGCCTTCGTGAGTCGTGGTTACATATTTTTAACCGACTTCAAAAAAGGAGGAGGTTCTCAATTCGACTGAATTATTTTTATTATTTTTTTGTATGTATGTTACCCTATATCTCGGTGAATCGTGAACCGATTTTCAAAAAATTTTTTTTAATCGAACAGGTATAACCCCTAGATGGTCAAGTTGGCACGAAGTCGGGGTCTGATGATGGGATCCTGGAGAAATCCCACACCTATAGTGCTTTCACTATTTTTTACAGAAACTCGGCCACTTCCTCTTGGAATAGCGGATCCTAAGTGAATTCGGTTCTTTTTTTGTTTAAAATTATATGTATAGTGATGTCATAGTTACGTAGGTAATATGAGACGGCTTATTGTATTGTGTATATTTAGGTACGGTCACGTACTTTAATCGTTGAGCCATTTAGGGCTCACTTTACATTGGACATTTCATAGAATGAGTACTAAACAAAAGAAAGTAGCTTGAACCGTAAATGGCTCAACAATTAAAATACGTGACTGTACATACATATAATCCTTTGGCACGCCCTACATCGTTTACCATCATATTTTTTATACAAAAATTACGAATTGATACAGTAGCTAAGGAAGTGGATTTTTCTTAGACTATTCAATCAACCGGACTGGCCATGCCTGTCATTTTCTATACAAAATAAGTCTGAAGATTTTTGCGGGGGAGGGGAACGTCAAATGTATGCGTAACGTCAAAATAGCCACGTCAGATAAACGTCAGTCCATACAAAGAGTACCACTGGTCATTTATTTTCGGAACGCTTGTCAATAGCCGCTCCAGTTGGTTAAATGCTCTAAGCCTAAAACTAAGCAAAACCCATTGTTTTGTGTCTCTTTCAAACCGCTTTTCATTTCCTGTACAGTCAACGCCTTAAATATGTATACACTTATGAGCCTTATTACAATGGAGTAAGGTGCAACAGTGTATACATATTTATGGCGTATTGGGTTTGCGCGGTGCACTTACGTTGCGTCACTACTGTTTCCCAAATTAAGGAAAAAGACCAACACTATTGTTTGGAAAAAAGAAAAAATCAAACCACGAAGTGAAAGGGAAAATGCCAATAATAAATATCAAGCTTGTTAGAAATGCTGTTGTTAATAGATAAGGTTAGATGTAAGACATTCATTTTTTGTTGTTTTTATGGAGCGACATGTTCACTTCGGTGACAAGCTCTTAAGAGGCTGAGAAACCCGATGACCTTCATATTGACTTTACTTAAACAGTCATATAGCTATAACTACTTGTTTTGGAAAAGTAAAAAAAATATATGTTAATATTCATTATATTTAAAAGAACTTGGTTAATTCCAATACACGATTGGACGAAATCGGCTCGATAGAAAATAATTCCAAAGTTACATCTAAAATTAGCTTAAAACAATTGCACGTCTTTAGTTTCTTGGCTTATATTTCTGTAATTAAGGACAACATTCCACCACACTAATACTAAAAACTTCGTTGCCTTAAATTTCTCAATTAATGCATAGTTTTTTTTAATCCATACTAATCGTAACGCAGTGTTTCTCTTTCACTCGCGTTGAAAACGATAGGGAGGGAATTTAGCTCTTATCATCCTCTTAAATAAAGAGAAAAAAAATCAAAATGTCAAAACGAAGAATACAGACGAACAGATTAAATATACCTTGTGCAATCTAAGAAGCGGTTTTTGACAGCTGTCATCTCAGTACATTTTATAACCTAAAATGGATTTTAGGCTATAAAATGTACTGAGATGACAGGTGTCAAAAACCGCTTCTTAGATTGCACAAGCTTTAATAGTACTTACGATTTCCGTCCGAGACGTAGGGTAGTGCGGACGTCTTGAGAACAGTTTTTTTGTATTTTGCTCATTTTAGTAGTTCAGTGTGTAATATTGATAGCTATATTGTGCGGTGATCTATAAACAAATCTGCAGCTTATGAAGAATTAGGCGAATAACGCGTGTAGCCACTCTTTAGTTAGACGGACGGTTATCCTGGCTGGCCGCCACGTGTTTGTAAAGAATAGCTATCACTTTACAAATAACAAGGCCTCTACCGAACAACGTTGCCTATATTTTATTAAAAGTAATAAAAGTGAGATTAACGTATATACTCGACATTGGCAAAATTCCCATTGCTTTAGACAATGAAGGGAGAAAGCCATTATATTAAAAAAAAAAAAACAAAAAAGAAAATAATACTTACTAAATATACAGTCTTACGTGACATCACGAGTCGTGTTGTCCCTTCTTAGCGCATGACAAGTTCTCTTTTTAACCGACTTCAAACAAAAAGGAGGACGTTCTCAATTCGACAGATTTTTTTTTATCATCATTATTATTATTTTTTTGTATGTATGTTACTCGATATCTCCGTGAATCGTGAACCGAGTTTCAAATTTGTTTTAATAATCGAACGGGTATAACCTTTAGATGGTCCCATTGTCACCAAGTCGGGGTCTGATGATGGGATCCTGGAGAAATCGAGGGAACTCTTCAACTATTATAGGCACACCATAGTGATTTCACTATTTTTTACAGCAACTCGGCCACTTCCTCTTGAAATAGCGGATCCTAAGTGAAGTCGGTTCTTTTTTTGTTTAAAATTATTCACTTATGGAAACGTATCGGATACATCCTGTCAAACTCAATTTTTTGACAGAGCTACACACCTTTGACGAAACGATTGTCAATGGCATATATGTTTGATTGACATTTATCAATAACGGTAAAACTCATCGCTTCCATTCACCATAAACATGTACACATTTTAATTACATCGATTGATAATATCAGGCCCCTGACATCCTCCCACTTTTTGACATGTCATTTGATATGTCATATTTAAACACATGCCGAAAACAGGTCGTGTAATTTTCAGTGTGCTAAAGAGTCGATTTTTTGGACAAACCAGCGTTACAGTCCGTGAGCTCTCAGAAGAACCTTCGGGTTTTAGAAAGAGACGTCGGGTATCAATCAACAGTGACGCGTGAAAAAGCAGAATAGCAATATTACCTTCGTGTGTCATCGCCGATTCCCGAAGGTTTTTCTTAAAGCTCACGAACTGTACATAACCTTCGGGGTTCATAATTTTGGAACTGGTTTGAAAAAAACTTTGGCAGGGAGTTCATTCCACAGCAGGAGCGTTCGCAGGAGGAAATTCCTCTACGATCAGTACAATCGCACAGTGAGCGACCCTTTTTTAGGGTTTCGTACCCAAACAGACCCTATTACTAGGACTTCGCTGTCCGTCCGTCTGTCTATCTCTCGGTCTGTCTGTCTGTCCGTCTGTCACTAGATGATAGTAGTACAGTCATTTTATTTTCACTTGTATGGGAAAAATGACAAATTTGGAAGTAATTCATAATAGCAGAAGTATTTAGTTGTATGGCTTAAAAGTCGTGTTAATCATTGCGTAGACAGAAAATCCTACAACAATTTGAACATGAAAAAATCTTCATTTAATTAATTTCTAGAAAATCGCCAAAATAAATATATACATATTCTATTATTTATTACGGTTCCTTAAGGCACGTTATTTATGGATGACGGAAAATCAGACAAAAAAAGAAACGCTTCATATATATTTTGATGAATATTTACTTCCCGATGGAAAGTTTGTAGGATTTTTCTAGCAGTCATCTTAGAATGAACAAAAAAATCGCTATTACAAATTCATGTTTTGAAAAAAACGTATCTTTACTGGAGTATGATGTATTTATTTATATTGCGTCTTTAACAACAAATACTAAAAACCAGAACAAAATAAATGACTTTTTTGCCGTTTTAGTCTGTCACCAGGCTGTATCTCATGAACCGTGATAGTTAGACAGTTGAAATTGTTTACAGATGATGTATTTCTGTTGCCACTATAACAACACATATTAAAAACCAGAATAAAATAAATATTTAAGGGGGCTCCCATACAACAAACAAGATTTTTTGCCATTTTTAGACATAATGGTACGGAATCCTTCGTGCGCGAGTTCTACTCGCACTTGGCCGGTTTTTTACGAACTCTAACTTCACAGATAACCTCAACCACTAGATAGATCATAAGTACAACTCGGGGTCACCACGCATCTGTGCTCCCGTACTAATTTTGTATGAGAGCGCAACCACTTATTTCAATTGAGTTAACGTTTCTGATCATTACTTATGTCAATTAAAAATATCCACAAAAATCAAGTTACAGGGGTGAACCTGGATTATTATGCTACAAATTGGTGTAGAATACTATTGAGACGTGCTGTTCAAATCGTAGAAATTTACGAATAAAATTGCACATAGGTATGTATGTGTGGTGACCTCGTGCTCCCTGTAAAAGCTTAATGATGAGGTGTCTGTGTCGTGTGTCTAACTCATACTACATAATATATGCTATACTTATAGTTCCTCTAAAACATACTTAAAATATCGGCAGAGAACTTATTCCACTTAGCTTCGACTCTTCGCTTTAGGAATGTCCAAACTTTATTTTCTAACAATCAAATTAAATTTACGAAAACAAGCAAATGTATCATTAAAACACTCGATACTGTTCATAAGGTCTATATTAGCGTAGCGAGGAAGTATAATCTGATACAATAGAATTGCGATGCGTCACCAATCAAGGCCGTACTGATTTGAATACATCATTAAAATAATTGTTTATCGTGAATCGTTAATGCCTAACAACAGTGAGGCTCGTAGAGAAATATTGGCGGACGGAATAAAAGTATATATTGATTTAATCAATAATAGGCAACTCTGTTAAATACAACTAGATTAAATACTATTTATTACTCATATGTATAGTATCTTTAAGATTTAATGTATTTCTGTTTTGAAAAAATAAGTCCCGTCTAGTTTCTTGCCGGTAATAAGTAATATTTCTCGAGTCAGAAGTGTAGGGTTAGAACCGGTGGTAGTTTCATTTTTCCCTCTGACGTTCATAAGTGCATTGTAGTGTGCCGAAATTGAAGAATTATTTAAAATTATATATATAATTATAAATCTAAATCTGTCGCCGCGCGACCGCAACGACCACTGTGGTTTTCCGTCAGCAGTGATAAAATATAAGCCCGCATACATTAAACATAAATTATATAACAAGTATTTGACGTACAGTCAGCAACAAACGGTTACAGTACGAAATAAAATTATAAAAGTAACTTAGACACATATATAAATACAAAGGATACATATATAAATAGCGCCTCAACACGACGCGGCGGTATTTTTGAGGCGTTGTTCAATTACTTAGCTTATATTTAAGAGTCGCCAGGACGCTCGCGTTTCCATACAAACGTAGATTAGCTCTCATTTTAAAACGACATGCTTTAGAACCACGAAATTTGGCATGGGCATTCTAGTAGTACAGATCTATGTCGGTAATTTGTTTTCGTTGCTAAAAATTGTAATACAAAGAAAATACAACCAGATACAGATTTACATACAAAACTTATTTTTGCTATATTTTCTTTGTACTACAATTTTTAGCAACGAAAACGAATTACCGACATATATCTGTACTGCTAGAATGCCCATGCCAAATTTCGTGGTTCTAAAGTAGGGATGTTACGGAGGTGGTATAACGAAACCGGAGTCGGAACCGAAAGTTAAAAATTATTTTTAACGGAACCGAAACCGAAGTCGGAACCGGAACCGAAGATAATAAACTTTCCGTATTGAATAGTATTTTTACCATTAAGTTTTTGCACAGTTAACATTTTGCCAGTTTAGCGTCGATTCTGCTTCTAATTTACGTGCATTATTGTCACTTTTACTTGACTCTTTTGAAAAACAGATTATTAAATTCAGATGAAGCTAAAATAGATAGTTTAGACATAACTGTGATTTGATTTTGGAGGTGAACTATACATTTCGACTTTCGCTATGACATTCGTTCTAAATAATCGGAACCGAAACCGGAATCGGAGGTGTAAAACAAATCGGAAGTTTCTATACTTCGGAACCGAAGACGGAGCTTCGTAACATCCCTATTCTAAAGCATGTCGTTTTAAAATGAGAGCTGAACTACGTTTGTATGGGGACGCGAGTTCACGCGAGCGTCCTGGCGACTCTTAAGTGTCTAGATACTCGTAGTTACTTTGTAATCTTATTTCGTAAGCTGTATATAGGTTGAAAGTATTTTTTTTTCTTCCTTCACGCACAGTTAAAGTTCGTAATGACACGCAGATAATACCAAGTAGCTAGTAGGCATAAACCTGAGCAATGTCGGTTCTGGGGATACTAATCACCGAAACATCATTAGCCATCACGGTATGCGCGCGCAGTACTGGTCCGTGCGCCGGCGCAGATGTTGTTTTATTGCAATACTTTATGGAAACAACAAGTTTTATACACGACAAGTAGTGGAAAAAAGTGAAGCAATTAATAGCGAGACTGTGAAACTAGTTTCAGTGCTAAAAATACATTAAAATGATAAATGTACTAATGTATAAGTGAATCAAAAGGTTTAAAAAAGTGGTTAACTTTTAATAGAGAGACTTTTAGACGTCAAAAAAACGTTATGAGAACTATGTGATTGAAGAAATAACTATGTACTTTGTCATTTTAATTGTGCTAGTGTGCGTTCTTGCAAGAGGTACTTCCCAAATTCACAATAACGAGCCCCGACATGAAAGATATGAAAGACCATTCGTCAATCCACCTACAGATACAATCCATCGAAATAGACATGGCGATATTAACTCTAACGGCCAAAATAGGCACATTAATTTAAACCACCATGAATTACATGGTGACAGCAATGAGAGGGGATGGACCGCAAATCCAAATGAATATCACCCTAATGAGAATTTGTATAATCGTGGGCAAGAACCAAATAATAGGGAATTAAGTTCTAGAGACAGAGGTGACAGGAATAGAAACGAAAATTTAAATCAAGGTTTCCTTAATGGACCATCTTATGAACCAAATAATAGACAGTTCATTCCTAGCGACAGAAATAGCCGGAATCGAAATGAAGGTCCCAATCATGGGCAATTTGGAGAACTAAATAATAGAGAATTGATTTCTAGAGACAGAGATGACAGGACTAGAAACGAAAATCCAAATCAAGGTTTTCTTAATGGACAATCTTATGGAACAAATGATAGGGAATTCATTCCTAGCGACATAAATGACAGGAATCGGGAAGAAAATCCAAATCAAGGTCCCAACCATGGGCGATTTCAAGAACTAAATAATAGAGAATTCATTCCTAGCGACATAAATGACAGAAATCGATACGAAAATCCAAATCAAGGTCCTCGTGGACGATTATATGAACCAAATAATAGACAGTTCATTTCTAGTGAGAGAAATGGCAACGAAAATTCAAATCAAGGTCCTCATGGACCACATAACAGAGAATTTGTGCCTCGTGACAATGACAGAGATTGGAATGCCCATGGAAATTCAGGCCACATTAGAGAAAATACAAACAACCAGGAACAATTAAATCTGCATAATAATAGAGATTCAAGTGCTAATGACAACAATAATAGGAATCACAATACTCAAGGACGTTCCCACGATAATACAGGAAGCATGGACATCAACATGGCTTTTAACAGACGAGAAAATCACAATATACGTGAACAAAGCAATTTAAATATACCACGACAAAGTTTTAACATTAACAATGAATACTCTAATAGAGATATTATAGATAATAGTACCAGTAGAAATAATAATAGAAATGATAGGTACAATCAAAACATTCTAAACGCGCGTAGACGTCAAGATGAAATGACTTTGGAAGATTATAACAGAGGCAATGATAATCAAAGGAATCCGCCTGAAAACCCAAGCAATGTCAACATGGTTACATTACTAAACAAATTAAATAATAATACAAATCAAAATCCAAACACCAGAAACAGAAATTCAGGATTCAGGCAAACAGATCAAAGAACGAAAGCTGTAATCGAAAACGAAGTTCCAGTAAACCCTCTAGAAAAAGAAGATAAAGAAAACGGGACTCTTGATAATGACGAGTGGGTGTGGGGTATGGAGGAAACTACCACTTTATCTCCAGTGACTTTAGATGATAGGGCAGCCTTCACTGGGGACCAATGTCCGACAGGGTATGCTAGATTTCGTGGGATGTGTGTTCAGAAAGATTAACGAGGAGACTTTTGTAAATATGTTGCGCAGAGATTTCATTTTTTTACCGTTTTAGGGGCATTCTAAAAATATATAGCTTAGACTCATATTTCTCTTGGATTGCTCCAATAAAGACATAAAGACAAAGGTCCCATAAAGACATTTGATCCACATAAGAAATATGTAGTACAGATACCATAAAAAAAGATAAGTCTGTATTCGTATTTTTGTATACAAAAATCACTATTTATAGAAGAGCCAGTGCCCCAAAGGTCCATAGCCAAAAAATCTCGCCTGGACAATGAATTTTCCAAAATGTTATTGTTTTAATCGCAAGTTATAAGTGTACAAATTAATTAAGAATACGGTTCGAATGTGTATGATTATTTGATATTAGTGCAAATGTATAATACTTAGGTAGGTTGATTTTTATATTTGCATGAAAGATAAATTTTGAACGAAGTCTTTGTACGAAGAGTCTTCTGTATTCCCTTGAAAAAGATGGTTGAAATTGCTATTATTATATATCTTTATTTCAAGCAAACATGGCTCATAAAAAAAATGGCTATCCTTTTTTGCATGAATATTTATATTATTGATTAAATTGTTGAATTATTTAAATCACAAATTCCGGAAAACCCCGAAGCCCCCGATACAAATGATTTCTAAGATCACTCGCTAGATAAACCAGCTTTCAAATAATAAACAATCATTTAAGGACATTTTATTATGTACTAGCGACCCGCCCCGGCTTTCGCACGGGTGCAATTATACATATAAACCTTCCTCTTGAATCACTCTATCTTTTAAAAAAACCGCATCAAAATCCGTTGCGTATTTTTAAAGATCTAAGCATACATACAGACAGACGGCAGGAAGCGACTTTGTTTTATACTATGTAGTGATAATGTACGTTTTATATTTTTGCTTGTATTTATAGGCCACACACTGTAGATTGACATAAATATAATGGGGCAGATGCCCCGATTGCGGGCAGTGTACCGGTTTTGGCCATTCTCACCTTTACTAAGTACTCTATAGTTTATAGTTGATATAAGAGTAAATTATGACAGCATAGATGACACTGTGATCTGCCATGAATCAGTTGGCAGAAGCAATAGAAAAGAGTGGCCAAAAGTGGCTCATGGGCTCTCTGACATTACATTAAAGAAAAAAAAGATCTAATGTCAGAATCTTAACAGCAGAATTTCATATAAATATATATGATTAATGCCTCAGTACAAAAAGAGTCCTTATTCACACAAAATGATGAATTTCTGAAAAGACAAACTCGTCTTAAAGATGTTAAGAGCGTTATCACACTTGCGATTTGCGAGCGAGTTTTGTACGGGAGCGAACACGCCGCGAGTTCGCCGCGTACGAGTTTTGTATAGAAATCATTTCGATTTCAAACCGCTCAAGTGTGATAGATAAAGCCCTAATATCGGGGCATCTGCCCTTATTAGTCTACAGACTGACGTAGCCACCCAAATGCTGTCGTAAATATTTGTATTGTGAATCAACCGGTGTAGACATTAAAACTATAAAAGGTCAGTAAGGAAGGTGACACTAAATATACACGCAAACATTATAAAAATATTTTTAAAATGAAACTTTTATTCCATCACCTCAAAAATTTAGGCCTGTCTTCCGCGCGTCATGCTTTACAAGCTGTAACGCTGATAACCGCGGTATACAAATCTATATTTCGCGTCTTAGCGCAACTGCAGCGGTGACGCTGTGGTATGGCATGAGACTTACGATCGAATGGGCGAGGGTTCAAACCCCGTGGGACGAATTATTTTTTTCTAAATTTTAGAAACATATTTCGATTATGTTTAATGAATTAATTACATGTGGCAAGTCATTCCAGCACTGTACCAATTGGGCACCAATTTCTAAGCGCCATGCTTACATAGTAAAGTTTCACTTGCATCGTGGTTTCATAAAACCACACAATGTTTTTTAGAATCTTGTACCTACCATACAGTGGCGGCGCGTCCCTAGAACGCGATTCCCTTTGACTGGCCTAATTTTAAGGCACCTGAGCAGTTTTCCTAGAGCCCATGTAGAAATTTTAAGCCAAATTAAGCTCCGGCTTGCCTATGAAATTTTTTGACCCACCGCCACTGCTACCTATTTAGGAACTAGTGGAACTTATTTTATTGTAATGCTAAGGATTTCTGTTTGTATCATTATTTTGGAAAGGTTAACGTATGACGTAAGCGCTGGCCGCTAAATGGTACCTTTCTCAAAATAATGTCACATCTTGTTAAGACCATGTATAGACATTTTGTGAAATAAATATTGTTATGTAATGTTAAATATAGTTTTTTTTATTACCATAGTAGGTTCTACCTCTATACCTAGTAATCAACTCTCATTTTCATCACAATTAAAATTACATTACATTGTACTAAGGTACTTATACTAATTGCGCAGTTAGCGGCTGTATATTTACGTTCTTTGATTAAAAATCATCAGATCAGCGCTGACAACCGCCAGCATCATGCTGAGATGAGACCATTTCGTGGCACTTTCTTGTTTTATGTCTTCTTTCCTTTTATTTCTGTTATGTGTATGTGTTTACGAATAAACTATTTCTATTCTATTCTATTCTATTCTATTCTATTCTATTATACTCTATTCTATTCTATTCTATTCTAAAAAGTTTCTAGTGAAATAACAAGAACACGACATATCAAACGCTTTAGATGATTCTAAGTTAAAATTGAGATTTTTACGAAGGAGTCACAAAAACACATCTATGATCAGGTATGGGCCAAAATCTAGCTTATTTCTTTTAAGTAATCATTTTGATGATATTTCAAAATATTTCGCAAAAAATTGGACTTAGTTTAGCTTTTCTCTTCCTCCTTCTTCGCGAGTTGCAGGTGCCTAAGTACATTTTTAACATAATCTGTAAAAATTAGGCAAGCAGGAGTTAATCCAGTTCTATAAAAGCCCCGCCATTGACATTCATATTCATATAGGTCCCACATAAATGTGAGTAGATCATGATAATGCCTTGCGTGACATAATTAAAATTCAAGTAGCGCCTGTTTGACGTCACATGCGAGTAAAGTTGGGGGTGTCCCGCAGGGAAGGATATTAGGTGCCTTAGTCTTCCCAGAATAGAATTCCGAAAAAAAAGAGTTTTACGGAAGGAGTATTTTTTTAAATACTTAGGTACTGAAATTCTACTATGAAGCAACTCCGAAATCTGCCAAAAAAAATGTTATCATTGTATCAACTAGTCATGCAACAGAAAAATAGATAATTTTAAAGTATTTGCTAAAACGTTACTATGTATATCTGTAACTAGAAAAGGCAATAAGGACCCTTTAAGGAATGCTCTATTGTGTATTATTGTTAGAAGCGAAATATGAATCATATTTAATTTATTAAAGACTTAAGTTAGTCTTGAGTTAAGAGACTTAAGTTAGTCTTGAGTTAAGAGTTTTTGTTTGGTATATGTACTTTTTAACCGACTTCAAAAAAGGAGGAGGTTCTCAATTCGACTGATTTTTTTTTATCATTATTATGTTTTTTTTTTGTATGTATGTTACTCCATATCTCCGTGAATCGTGAACCGATTTTCAAAATTTTTTTTTTAATCGAACAGGTATAACCCCTAGATGGTCCCATTGTCACCAAGTCAGGGCCTGATGATGGGATCCTGGAGAAATCGAGGGAACTCTTCAACTATTATAGGCACACCTATAGTGATTTCACTATTTTTTACAGCAACTCGGCCACTTCCTCTTGGAATAGCGGATCCTAAGTGAAGTCGGTTCTTTTTTTGTTTTAAATTATATTAAATAAAGTTATAGACCTGAATAAAAAGAAATTTACATATGCAAAGTTGTGTTGATATCTATATAGTTACATAAGTTTATTATTTGTTGTTATTCTTGACTAGTTTAGCCGATTAAATATATTAATATTCATTACTTAACTTTGCACATTAGGTACTTATTATAACACAGCAAACTCTCATTAACATATTAATTGTTTAACTACATTCATTAATTAATTAAAATTTATCATTTTCTACTAATATTTACATGTAATTCGATTTACGATTATTAAGAGTATATAAAACTTAAATTGAAGCGTAAAATTAAGTGTTTTGCGAACTTAAGGTAAAAAGTTGTTTTTTCCTCACAAAAAACCTGTTATTGCAAGTATTGCAACTTGTGCATGCTTTTTTAGTGTCTAGTTACGCTCATAATTCTCGCAATGCTCGAGATTATTATTATGTTAAGCTATTTATCTACACCCATATCATAAACCCTCCATGATGCGTTCAAAAACCGCACCATAAAAATATACTGTTTCGTTAGAAGTTAGAAGAATTTTTAGAGATTTCAGAGTTGGTCCCATAATAAAAGTTGTTTAGTTTGGCCTGCTAAATCACCTCGCACAATATGGCTAGTTATTGAAAAAACATCCTGTATTATGAAAAAATACTAAGACAAGACAAACTCAATGCATCTCCTGTGACAAAAATAAACTATAATACAGTTCGTGAGCTTTAAGAAGAACCTTCGGGAATCGGCGATGACGCACGAAGGTAATATTGCTGTTCTGCTTTTTCAAGTGTCACTGTTTATTGATACCCAACGTCTCTTTCTAAAACCCGAAGGTTCTTCTGAGAGCTCACCGACTCACAGTGTGTTAGAAACCCTCATTTTGTCTCATTCAGTTTTTATTTGAAAAATGCATAGTTCTAATCGTAATAAGCAGCTCACAAAAACTCCGGCTTGCCAAAACTTTCTAGTTTTTATGTTATTTGATGTCAAAGTTGACCCGGGTATAGGTGAAGAAAATTGAAAAATAATTTATTGTCATAAAACTCAGCGTTCTATTTTATTTTTGTTAATATGCAAGTATTGCAAATGAAATGCCTAACATTTGTAAAAATTTTTGTTATTATGCCGTGAATAGTTTAAAAGATAAATTGATTTTCATGATCTTTGGTTTTATTTTTTTTACTCCTAGATTCCGCCGTATTAGATCGCGATTCCCACACAAAACGGTTGATTAAATATGTATTTATTTATAGAATTAAAATCACGATCTAATTCCGTGGAATCTAGAAAAAATAAGTATTTTAATTTTTATCCGGGTTTTCGGACCCTAGGGTTGTCACGTTTTAAAATCGACCCGGTGTATATATGAAATACTAATGTTACTTTTTGTGACAACAGCGTAATATACATATATTCAGGTCTCGTAAAATACGTTTACATTCAAAGTGTCAAAAAATATGTAAAAGATGGACAAAGCCTTTTGAAGATTTCATCATTGGGATCAGGCACGTGATGAAACTTGTAGCTGCGGCAGGATTATATCGTATGTTTTTTTTTTGTATCCGGACTAATATTTGACTTATTATAAAAACGTAATTCAGTGGTGAAATAACATAGGTTATTAACTATATTATTATATATTATATAGTTTTTAACAATTTTAAAAAACGTAATAAATCGAATAAATTCATTTAATTCATTATTATCGTACCAATTTTATAAAGGAGTGGCCAAAAAGTGTGTTGAAGAGTATGGGTGGCTTAATATGACTGTCACTAAGAATTCATGGAGTAAAGATAATAGCCTTATCGCATGTACAACAATTTTCTCCGAACAAGCAGCAAAGTCGCGAAACAAATACTGGCGATCTGATAGAGAGCATCACTGCCGCAAAACAAATCGGTTGTCAAACATAAGTGATCTGTTCCACAGAGCTCTAGCTAGCTTCATGTGATCAGGTCATTTCAAATTACACTATGGCTGAATGGAACCGCAAGACTAAAAAAAACTTCTTCCAGCTGCTGTGTTGGTGAAAGCCATCAACGTGAACGAGAAACAGTGCAGCTTCGTAAAACCTGGAGTCTGCGGAATACTAAAAAATTAATAAGAAAAGTAAAAAATAAATAGTATTAAATATAACACTTTGCATACAACTTTCATGTTTTGCCTCTGTTAATTGCATTTAGATATCAGTTAAAACTTAGTTACGAATTTTGCTTAATACGTTAGTGTCATTTTGTATACAGTCCGATATATTAATCACCGTTCATATTGAGCGAGGTGATTAGGAAGGCCATACTGAACAACTTTTACAATGGGACCAACTCCGAGATCAACATCGAGAAAAATGATGGCTTCCCCATAGAAAACGACAACATCTGATGATAATCCGATTAAAATATAACGGGCACCCGGATATACGTAAGTGACAACCCTGAAAGAATTTTTTAAATTGTAATATCTTCTGGATTCCACGGAATTAGATCGTGATTTTAATTCTATACCTAAATAAAGGCATATTTAATCAATCGTTTTGTGTAGGTATCGCGATCTAATACGGCGGAATTAAGGAGTAAAAAAAATTAAAGTAAAGATCATGAAAATCAATTTATCTTCTAAACTATTCACGGTATAGTAATATTTTTTTTTTACAAATGTTAGGCATTTCATTTGCAATACTTGCATATTAACAAAAATAAAATAGGACGCTTAGTTTTATGACAATAAATTATTTTTCAATTTTCTTCACCTATACCCGGGTCAACTTTGACATCAAATAACATAAAAACTAGAAAGTTTTGGCAAGCCGGAGTTTTTGTGAGCTGCTTATTACGATTAGAACTATACATTTTTCAAATAAAATCTGAATGAGACAAAATGAGGGTTTCTAACACACTGTGCGACTGTAGTCGGAAGAGATGGTTCATGAGCACGGCCCCACCACGCAAAAACGTCGTTAGTACTATCAAATCAATTTAAATTTAGACCTTATTGTGCCACAGTACGGTACTAAATTGAATGAGCTTTTCAATGGATGTTAAGGCATAGTGAGGCAGGTCATGTATTAGAGGTCATCTGGTATCCGACCATAACAAACAAGGCGCGGATTTAGGATTTTATTCAGGGGGGGGGTCTTTCCTACTCAAAAAAATTTACGGTCCGCACCTATGGCCCCCGTAGTATATAAAAGTTGCGTAGCAGGAGGGGGGGGCAATTGCCCCTGTTGCCTCCCCTTTATCCGCGCCTGTACCAAAACATAGAGTAACTTATATAGTAGAGCAGCACAACTTTTTGAAGCTCAATACAATCGCGCCATCTATGTCAAAGCCACCTAAAGATGCCCAAAATGTAAGAGGAAATGTCACCTGCACTGCTACTCCACCTAGTAACAAATAGCGTACTAGTAGTACACTAGTAGCTACTAGGTGGAGTAGCAGTGCAGGTGACATTTCCTCTTACATTTTGGGCATCTTTAGGTGGCTTTGACATAGATGGCGCGATTGTATTGAGCTTCAAAAAGTTGTGCTGCTGTACTATATAAGTTACTCTATGACCGAACTAAGTAGCTCGGGCCATCGCAAAGATAATAATACCATCCCAGGGATCGTATACCGACATTATTTTCTCACGAATCTCTATTCTATTTCGGTATCCCTTGTTAATTTTGCTGAAATTGATAATTTATTGATTTTACCTAGATTACATTTGAAATTATCGGGTAAATTTTGAGATGGAGCGGCAGGAGCAATAGAAAAGTAAAGGCAATATAGCTAAATAAAAAAAGCATTTATGATTGAATCACGCATTTTTAAAGCACAGCTGTAGTTCCAGTTCCAGTATCACTACATAGTATAGATGAATTATCGAGAGCGTGGAATTGCATATGTAGTAGTATTGTTTGTGTACAGGCATTCTATATTTGAATCCGCACACAAAGAGGCACAACACGGTACAACCACTACATATGCAATTCCACGCTCTCGATAATTCAACTATACTAGTGGTTCTGTGAACCGTAGACTTCGGAGAACATAAATAACGCGACAGCAAACTTCCCCCTTTTCCCCCTCATTTTCCCTCCAATCAAAAAAATGGCTCGACAATTTTTGGCAACTAAATCAAGGAACGTACATGCCAAGTTTCATCGAAATCGGATGAAAAATGCGACCTCTAGACCGACACTGACCAACCAACCAACCAATACACACACATCAATTTGCCAAATCGTCGTACCAGTGAAAACGGAGACGTTCGTCGCCTCGCTACGCTCGGCTCCTCAGTCAATAAAACAAAGTCGCTTCCTGCTGTCTGTCCCTATGTATGCTTAGATCTTTAAAACAAGTAAAACTACGCAACGGATTTTGATGCGGTTTTTTTAATAGATAGAGTGATTCAAGAGGAAGGTTTATATGTATAATTGCACCCGTCCAAAGCCGGGGCGGGTCGCTAGTCAATTTATAAGTACACATAAACTTGCTATTTACAGGCGCAGATACGGCAAGGGCCGCTGCCAATAATGGCCATGTATAATGGCGTCGCTTGCGACTTCTTTTCCAGAAGTGATGTCAAATTAAATGTTATGAATTGTACCAAATTGAACCTGATTGCAGTTGAGATAGAATAGGATTGCTTTTTGTATGTTTTACCGCTAAATCTTGAAAACAACCACAGAGTAAATAATAGTACTACCAGAGACTATAGAGATATAGACGACCACAGCCTAAGAACTTTTTGAAGCTGGAGTAGCAGTGCGGGTGACATTTCTTCTTACAATTTCGGTATCTTTAGGCGGCTTTCGGACAGAGGGCGCAATCGACTTGAGCTTCAAAAAGTTCTTAGGCTGTGGTCGTCTATATCTCTATAGTCTCTGGTACTACACAGAGAGACCACGGTAACGTCACGAATTTATGTTGTCCCTTCTTAACGCACGACAAGTTCTCTTTCGCACTTATGCAATGCAAACGTATCGGATACGTCGTGTCAAACTTAATTTTTTGACAGATTTACACTGAGTTGAACCTCCCTGAAACAACAACGAAATTAACATGCCATATTTTTGTTTTTTTTTAGACTTTTGATCTTTTATTTTGTATACCAATGTCCTTGGGCCATCATTATGTTTTTATCGGCCAAATCCATACCTAATGGAAATATACGATGGTACGAGTATCTTCACAAAAAACAGATGTTTTTGCGGTCCAGCGTCGACCGAGGTGTGTTTTATCTCACAAACAAAAGAATGAGTTGCTTTTTAGGGTTCCGTAAAAACGGGACCCTATTACTAAGACTCCGCTGTCCGTCTGTCTGTCTATCTGTCTGTCCGTCTGTCCGTCCGTCCGTCCGTCCGTCCGTCTGTCTGTCTGTCTGTCTGTCTGTCTGTCTGTCCGTCTGTCACCAGGCTGCATCTCATGAACCGTGATAGTTAGACAATTGAAATTTTCACAGATGATGTATTTTCTGTTGGCGCTATAACAACACATACTAAAAACAGAATAAATTAACTAGTATCGAACTGATACTCGCGATTTACTTGCAAACAAGTAGACCCATATAACAAGACCCTAAGGATTTTTTTCTACTTCTAGCTCCATAACCACTTGATCGATCCTGCTCATATACGAACTTACAAATTTTATGTATCTCTGCTACAGCCCCAAGAAATTTCATAAAGATCATAAAAACATTACTGAAGTTATCGTCGGACAAACTATTTAAATCAAAGAGCCATCCAAATGCCGAGACGTCCCAGTAGCCAGGTGACAGTTGGGTCTGAACTCTGAAGTTGTTTGTAAGAACGAGCTTCGCTTACGCTCCGCTCGTTCGAATATTTGTATGCACTAACATGTAGCTTAAGGATACTAACAATGTTTATGGAAACGCAATGTTCTGAAATAAAATTTTTTTTTTTTTTATTTAAGGGGGTTCCCACAGTCAGTTTCAGTGGTGGCGGGTCAAACAATTTCTTAAGCAAGCCAGAGCTTAATATGGCCTAAAATTTCTTCATCAGCTGAAGGAAAACTGCACAGGTGCCTGAAAATTAGGCAAGCCGATAGGAATCGAGTTCTATGAACGCGCCGCCACTGGCTCCCATACAACAGACATGATTTTTTGCCCTTTTTGTCCATCGCCAAACTGTATCTCATGAAACGTGATAGTTAGTTGAAATTTTCACAGATGATGTATTTCTGTTTCCGCTATAACAGAAAAAAGCATTTTTTTACAGTTTTTATTGATAATGGTACGGAACCCTCAGTGCGCGAGTCCGACTCGCACTTGGCCGGGTTTTTGCTACTTTGAGTTAAAACCGTAATCGTGTACAGTTAGTAGCTACCAGTCATTCCAAATCAGGGATCGAATACCGGTATTATTTTTGACTGAGGAGCCGAGCGTAGCGAGGCGACGAATGTCTCCGTTTTAACTCACTAGGAGAGGCCCACAAAGAGGCACAACACGGTACAACCACTACATATGCAATTCCACGCTCTCGATAATTCAACTATACGACGATTTGGCAGATTGATGTGTGTGGATTGGTTGGCCAGTGTCGGTCTAGAGGTCGCATTTTTCATCCGATTCCGAAGAAACTTGGCATGTACGTTCCTTGATTTATTTGCCAAAAAATTTGAGCCATTTTTTTGATTGGGGGGAAAATGAGGGAGAAAAGGGGGGAAGTTTGCTGTCGCGTTATTTATGGACAGATTTCAATCGTTTTCGGGTAAAAGGACCACACTTCCTTATAGGTTGTTGTAAAAAAAAGTTTCGAGGGAGGGGGAAAGGGGGGAAAAAGGGGGGAAATGCTCCGAAGTCTACGGTTCACAGAACTAGTAGTCATATACAGTGTGTATTCGGGCAATCTGGACGCACCTTAAAACATTACAATGGAGTTTGAACTGTCGGTTCTCAAACTGTATTATTTCACCGACAACCGACAGTCGTAAATGGAATCCGACAATGTTTCTCGGAACTTGGGGTTTATTACAACCAGCAACTATGTTATAATTTCAGACAGGTAAGGCAGGGGCTATAATGTTAACGGAAGCGGATAGAAACGCGCTATTCAATATTCTAACT
The DNA here is from genome assembly GCA_911728535.1 of Pammene fasciana. Lineage (NCBI taxonomy): Eukaryota > Metazoa > Arthropoda > Insecta > Lepidoptera > Tortricidae > Pammene > Pammene fasciana. Next base: position 9,752,036 of record OU452294.1, on the reverse strand, counting down.
CTACGAGTAAGCGAAGTGAGTACAAACAACTCCAGACCGAATTGTACTGGGACGTCTCGGCATTTGGATGGCTTTTTGATTTCGATAGTTTGTCGGACGATAACTTTAGTACCTAACGTTTTTCTGATCTTATGAAATTTGTTGGGGCTGTAGCAGAGATACATAAAATTTGTAAGTTCGGATATGAGCAGGATCGATCAAGTGGTTATGGAGCTAGAAGGAGAAAAAAAATCCTCCGAAGGGTCATGTTATATTGGTCAACTCGTTTGCAAGTAAATCGCGATTTCTCAGTTCGAGGCGGACTACTAGTTATTAATGCATTCAGTGGCCATAATAGCAACTTGTTTTTGCCCCAGTAGAGCAGCTTGCAAGTTCTTTATACCCCTATTGTGTGCAAACAAGCGCACAGCCCGCCTGATAGTAAGCACCTACAGAAGCCTATAGGCATCTGTAACTCCAGAGGTGTCACATGCGCGTTGCTGACCCTAAATCAAAAATTGACAAAAATAGGAATAACCAAAAATTTCTCCAAATCTAGGACAATACTTGAACTCACAAAACAATTAGAAACATCAACTATATCTACAGTCACCAGCAGAAGTAACTAAGCGGGTAGGGTGTTCAAAATTACCTACACACGCTCTTATTCTCTAAGGCCGCTTACAGCGTCTGCGTTACGATGCTTACTATAGAGATGTACTGTTGTGGTCTGTTTCAGACGTCGATGTTGGCGTCTTTTTTGTATAGGAACGTTGACGCTGACGTCAGACGTCGCGTATAGCATAAAATAGGAGACCACGGCCTTAACAATAAAGTCAAATCCAGCTTATCCAGCTCATTTTGAACACCCTATCCGCTTAGCTACATATGCTGCTGACTATACTAGTCGGCCCTTTGTCTCTGGAATAATTTGAGATAACGCCATTGAGTAAGACAAAAGAAAAAGATTGTTGTAACTTTTATTTATTTGCACTCAAAAATATAACGAATACAAAAATAAACGACATCTGTTGGTTGTTAGCATAGAATGCAATACGGATATTTTTTTTACTGGCTTCACCACTATTCCCAGGCTACCGGTATTAGATCATATAATAAATACCGGTAGGCATTGCATTCCCGAATTGTAAACTAAAATCCACAAACCTACGGACCAAATTGACAACTAAGTATGAACAAGTGTTGCCACAGTTTGGCCAGTGTCGTTCTCATCGATATTAAAATTATTGTTAAATCGTAGGTTAAGGGTCCACCAGACGGGACAATAAAACGGGCAATTTGATCGGCTAATCTATATACCAACTTTTTTCAGTGATTTCGACAGATCAAAAGATCTGTAGACCCCTAATTAAAGATAAAATTTTAATTTCAAACCAACAATAATTTTAAAATTAGTTTATTGAATACATACATTAAATTAAATTAATTAATAAAGTTGTTGTTCTTTCACATTCCCAACAAATCCATCTTATTACGTAGGCAGCGCCGGCCCGAGCCCTCGATCAGGGTAGAGCGAAATCGGGTTTTGGCGCCCTTCGTTGAATCTTTTTACCCAAAGCGTTAGAGAAATAGGGTAAAGTCATAAATGAACTTAATTTAATATTTTTTTATGTATACATGTTATAATACTTATAATTATAACCAATTTTAAACAAGTTTTTAATATGATTTGGGATATAATCTAGTTTAGAATAAGCTATTCCAAACCTTCTTAGAACTGTACAGTATTCTTTTAAGAATGTTTGTGCCAAAATAGGCCAATTCGCCCAGAAGATGAACAAAGTGCCCTGATTATGAACGGTTTGATTCAAAAGATGAACCAGTATAAAAGCAAAATCAAGTACCCAAAAACGAATGATTTGACGCACAAGCAAAATTAGGAAATGCGGGTTGATTTAGCTTTGTGCAATAATTGAAGTAAATAAAGGTATTTCAACTGTTTCAATTTAAAATGGTTTCAACTTTTTCGAATTTAATAAACAATTAATTTAGTTAGATCAAGCTTTCAGCACGATATTCATGATTTTAAGTTGAAAAAAAACATGCAAAATTCATGTTTTGGAATGCAGCCTAAAAGATGAACTAGTAAATTCTCGTTGTTGTTAGGTGAACAGTCCAGTTTCCATATTAAAGTAAACCCCGTGATAATATCACAGTGGTATAAAAAAGGTTTTTTCATCTTTTAGTCATAAAATCAAGGAACAAAACCGGCTAAGTGTGAGTCGAACTCGCGCATGAAGGGTTCCGTACCATTATTTATGAAAACCAGCCGTAGCTACTATGATATTATCAAATAAATTATTATCGCAAGGTCGTATCTGCCTAAGTACGTAGTTTTTGGAGATAACTCAAAAACGCCTAAACCGATAATGTTCAAAATAATTTTCGTTGAAAGAATATTTAAAGGTGCATCTTCTTTATTTTTTTCATAATTGTTTAGACTTTCGGAGCGATTATTTCTGAAAGTATCCATTTCATCAAAAAATGCTCAAAGAAACCTCAATGTGATTTTGAAAGACCTATCGATTGATGTGCAACAGGTTGATATTTGGTAAAAAAAACTTTTTTGACAATTACTTGCATGTATGGAGTGCCCCCCTAAAAATATTTTTTTCAGAAAATCACTACATAACTAAGTAGCGGCACACAATACACTTTATGTAAAATATTAATAATGATACCTACGTCTTATACTTTCCGAGTAAAATGGCTGTGACATACGGACGGACAGACAGACATGAAGAATCTATAAGGGTTCCGTTTTTTGCCATTTAGCTACGGAACCCTAAAAAGCAATTAACACATAAATGGTGTATCTTTTTAAGAGAATTTATAAAAGTGTTTGAAAATACTAACCCAGGCCCAAAAGTTCAACGCCACTCATCTATTGCAAAAATCACACAATATTGGAACAATGACTTGAACAATAAATATTTCATAAAATTTTATTTGGTAAATATAAGCGTTAAAACTAGGTACAATAATAAATAAAAACTTAAATATAAATTAAAAGCTATCTTAAATCAAAAAACACTAAACTAAAAAATCCCCCCGCGGCATGGTACCGTAGATACTGGCAGCATTTCCCCTTTGTATGGCAATACTAATTCGTTGGGCAAGGAAGCTGCCAGCTCTACGGTCACCAGTGGCATCCACTAACCTCTTAGAAAGATCTCTGAAGAGAGCATGTGCGCTGGGACCCCACGGGCCAAGGGTCTCGACGCCGAACGGAACGAACAGGGCCGGACCTAGGGTAGAGCGAGTGGAGCGGGAGCTCTAGGCGCCGGATGGCAGGGGGGCGCCAAAATGGCCAAAGAGAAAAAAAAGTTTTAAAGCAAATGTGGCGCAGGCGCAAAATATGTACATTTGGAGTGGAGCGGCGCGACGGCGGATAGTAACTTTACCTTTTGGTATATATTTTATTGGTATTTTTGTTATTTCAACTTATTTTATCAGGCGTGACTTGCTACTTTTAATCATGAAGGGCGCGAATAAAGGCGCCAAAAAGATACGTTCTTTATATTTTTCTAAGCGATTGGGTTTATCAGGATTGCATTCATTCAGACGTCTCGCCTCCAAAATTGCAGTTAGGTATGTACTCTCCAAATTAAAACCCCTTTTCGAACCTGTCCAGCTCGGTTTCGGCGTTAAAGGAGGTTGTGAGGCAGCCGTCCATGCCTTACGCACTTACCTCTTAAATTCACCATGTGATGTGCTGGTCAAAATTGATGTTCGGAACGCCTTCAATTCAGTCAATAGGGACACCTTGCTTACAGAAATTAAAACCAACACACCAGAAATATATAACTACCTCTTAAATTGCTATGCTGACCCTACCAAATTAGTGTACCGCGAAAATGTTCTATCTTCCGAAGTAGGATGTCAGCAAGGTGATCCTCTTGGGCCGGCAATATTTAGTTTGGCAATTAACCCAATCATTCAAAATTTAAAGTCTAAATTTAATGTGTGGTATTTAGACGATGGAACCCTGGGAGGCGACTTAGAGTCCGTGCTGTCAGATCTCTCGACCATCCAGTCTGAATTCCGTTCCATTGGTCTGGACTTAAACTATGCAAAATGTGAACTTTATATTCATAACACGTCTTTGAACTTTATTGATGTGAAACAAAAATTCGATTCTTTGACGCCTAATATAAAAATCGTAAACAAAACCTCTCTGTGCCTCCTAGGGTCCCCCATCTTTGATGAATCCTTTTCGAATTACATTTCAGATTCTATTACAAAATTCCAAAATTTCGAAAGTCGTCTACTGGAAATTAGTCCCCATTTTGCTTTGACTGTTCTAAAATTCTGCCTTTTTGTACCAAAATTAACATACGTACTTCGCTGCTGTCCCTTTTCAAAATTTCAAAATTTATTAATACCAATAGATAACTTGATCAAAGCTAACGTGGAATCTATTTTAAATTTACAGTTAAGCGAAGAGTCCTGGACCCAAGCCTCCCTTCCTATCCGTTATGGTGGGATAGGGATACGCAAAATTTCAAGTGTTTCTGCACCGGCGTTCTTGTCTTCCGTTCATAGCTCGGCAAGCCTCGTAGGAAAAATTTTAAGGGCCTGCCCTTTAAACTATGAGATTGCCGGCTTGACGGAGGCCAAAAACGCCTGGTCTATTGCCTGCCCGGGTAAGGATTTTCCCGATAATTTGACATCCCAAAGGACCTGGGACGACATCCCATGCAAAATTATTTACGACACTCTCCTAAGCCAAAGTACAGGCTCCGAGCGTGCCAGACTCCTGGCTGTGGGTACCAAAGAAGCCGGTGCCTGGCTGCACGCTTTCCCATCCGTGCATACTGGCACATTTTTGGAACCCCACACTCTGCGCGTTGCGGCCTGTCTGCGGCTCGGCGTCCGGGTATGCGCACCGCATAGATGCCCCTGCGGCACTGACGTAGATGTCCTCGGACACCACGGGCTGTCTTGCCAAAGAAGCGCAGGGCGCTTCTCCAGGCACGCCGCGCTTAATGACATCCTGCGCCGGTCTCTTGCCAGCGTTAATGTTCCGGCTCTTTTGGAGCCCGCCGGCATTCTCAGGGACGATGACAAGAGACCGGATGGGATGTCGTTGGTTCCGTGGAAGATGGGTCGGGTGCTGGTGTGGGACGCCACATGTGTAGACACGCTAGCCCCTTCTCATCTCCACGGAACTTCCGCCAGAGCCGGCGCGGCTGCAGATGCTGCCGAAAAATCAAAAATAAACAAATATAGGGGCCTCGGCGTCGAATATAACTTCGTTCCGTTCGGCGTCGAGACCCTTGGCCCGTGGGGTCCCAGCGCACATGCTCTCTTCAGAGATCTTTCTAAGAGGTTAGTGGATGCCACTGGTGACCGTAGAGCTGGCAGCTTCCTTGCCCAACGAATTAGTATTGCCATACAAAGGGGAAATGCTGCCAGTATCTACGGTACCATGCCGCGGGGGGATTTTTTAGTTTAGTGTTTTTTGATTTAAGATAGCTTTTAATTTATATTTAAGTTTTTATTTATTATTGTACCTAGTTTTAACGCTTATATTTACCAAATAAAATTTTATGAAATATTTATTGTTCAAGTCATTGTTCCAATATTGTGTGATTTTTGCAATAGATGAGTGGCGTTGAACTTTTGGGCCTGGGTTAGTATTTTCAAACACTTTTATAAATTCTCTTAAAAAGATACACCATTTATGTGTTAATTGCTTTTTAGGGTTCCGTAGCTAAATGGCAAAAAACGGAACCCTTATAGATTCTTCATGTCTGTCTGTCCGTCCGTATGTCACAGCCATTTTACTCGGAAAGTATAAGACGTATCATTATTAATATTTTACATAAAGTGTATTGTGTGCCGCTACTTAGTTATGTAGTGATTTTCTGAAAAAAATATTTTTAGGGGGGCACTCCATACATGCAAGTAATTGTCAAAAAAGTTTTTTTTACCAAATATCAACCTGTTGCACATCAATCGATAGGTCTTTCAAAATCACATTGAGGTTTCTTTGAGCATTTTTTGATGAAATGGATACTTTCAGAAATAATCGCTCCGAAAGTCTAAACAATTATGAAAAAAATAAAGAAGATGCACCTTTAAATATTCTTTCAACGAAAATTATTTTGAACATTATCGGTTTAGGCGTTTTTGAGTTATCTCCAAAAACTACGTACTTAGGCAGATACGACCTTGCGATAATAATTTATTTGATAATATCATAGTAGCTACGGCTGGTTTTCATAAATAATGGTACGGAACCCTTCATGCGCGAGTTCGACTCACACTTAGCCGGTTTTGTTCCTTGATTTTATGACTAAAAGATGAAAAAACCTTTTTTATACCACTGTGATATTATCACGGGGTTTACTTTAATATGGAAACTGGACTGTTCACCTAACAACAACGAGAATTTACTAGTTCATCTTTTAGGCTGCATTCCAAAACATGAATTTTGCATGTTTTTTTTCAACTTAAAATCATGAATATCGTGCTGAAAGCTTGATCTAACTAAATTAATTGTTTATTAAATTCGAAAAAGTTGAAACCATTTTAAATTGAAACAGTTGAAATACCTTTATTTACTTCAATTATTGCACAAAGCTAAATCAACCCGCATTTCCTAATTTTGCTTGTGCGTCAAATCATTCGTTTTTGGGTACTTGATTTTGCTTTTATACTGGTTCATCTTTTGAATCAAACCGTTCATAATCAGGGCACTTTGTTCATCTTCTGGGCGAATTGGCCTATTTTGGCACAAACATTCTTAAAAGAATACTGTACAGTTCTAAGAAGGTTTGGAATAGCTTATTCTAAACTAGATTATATCCCAAATCATATTAAAAACTTGTTTAAAATTGGTTATAATTATAAGTATTATAACATGTATACATAAAAAAATATTAAATTAAGTTCATTTATGACTTTACCCTATTTCTCTAACGCTTTGGGTAAAAAGATTCAACGAAGGGCGCCAAAACCCGATTTCGCTCTACCCTGATCGAGGGCTCGGGCCGGCGCTGGGAACGAAGTTATATTCGACGCCGAGGCCCCTATATTTGTTTATTTTTGATTTTTCGGCAGCATCTGCAGCCGCGCCGGCTCTGGCGGAAGTTCCGTGGAGATGAGAAGGGGCTAGCGTGTCTACACATGTGGCGTCCCACACCAGCACCCGACCCATCTTCCACGGAACCAACGACATCCCATCCGGTCTCTTGTCATCGTCCCTGAGAATGCCGGCGGGCTCCAAAAGAGCCGGAACATTAACGCTGGCAAGAGACCGGCGCAGGATGTCATTAAGCGCGGCGTGCCTGGAGAAGCGCCCTGCGCTTCTTTGGCAAGACAGCCCGTGGTGTCCGAGGACATCTACGTCAGTGCCGCAGGGGCATCTATGCGGTGCGCATACCCGGACGCCGAGCCGCAGACAGGCCGCAACGCGCAGAGTGTGGGGTTCCAAAAATGTGCCAGTATGCACGGATGGGAAAGCGTGCAGCCAGGCACCGGCTTCTTTGGTACCCACAGCCAGGAGTCTGGCACGCTCGGAGCCTGTACTTTGGCTTAGGAGAGTGTCGTAAATAATTTTGCATGGGATGTCGTCCCAGGTCCTTTGGGATGTCAAATTATCGGGAAAATCCTTACCCGGGCAGGCAATAGACCAGGCGTTTTTGGCCTCCGTCAAGCCGGCAATCTCATAGTTTAAAGGGCAGGCCCTTAAAATTTTTCCTACGAGGCTTGCCGAGCTATGAACGGAAGACAAGAACGCCGGTGCAGAAACACTTGAAATTTTGCGTATCCCTATCCCACCATAACGGATAGGAAGGGAGGCTTGGGTCCAGGACTCTTCGCTTAACTGTAAATTTAAAATAGATTCCACGTTAGCTTTGATCAAGTTATCTATTGGTATTAATAAATTTTGAAATTTTGAAAAGGGACAGCAGCGAAGTACGTATGTTAATTTTGGTACAAAAAGGCAGAATTTTAGAACAGTCAAAGCAAAATGGGGACTAATTTCCAGTAGACGACTTTCGAAATTTTGGAATTTTGTAATAGAATCTGAAATGTAATTCGAAAAGGATTCATCAAAGATGGGGGACCCTAGGAGGCACAGAGAGGTTTTGTTTACGATTTTTATATTAGGCGTCAAAGAATCGAATTTTTGTTTCACATCAATAAAGTTCAAAGACGTGTTATGAATATAAAGTTCACATTTTGCATAGTTTAAGTCCAGACCAATGGAACGGAATTCAGACTGGATGGTCGAGAGATCTGACAGCACGGACTCTAAGTCGCCTCCCAGGGTTCCATCGTCTAAATACCACACATTAAATTTAGACTTTAAATTTTGAATGATTGGGTTAATTGCCAAACTAAATATTGCCGGCCCAAGAGGATCACCTTGCTGACATCCTACTTCGGAAGATAGAACATTTTCGCGGTACACTAATTTGGTAGGGTCAGCATAGCAATTTAAGAGGTAGTTATATATTTCTGGTGTGTTGGTTTTAATTTCTGTAAGCAAGGTGTCCCTATTGACTGAATTGAAGGCGTTCCGAACATCAATTTTGACCAGCACATCACATGGTGAATTTAAGAGGTAAGTGCGTAAGGCATGGACGGCTGCCTCACAACCTCCTTTAACGCCGAAACCGAGCTGGACAGGTTCGAAAAGGGGTTTTAATTTGGAGAGTACATACCTAACTGCAATTTTGGAGGCGAGACGTCTGAATGAATGCAATCCTGATAAACCCAATCGCTTAGAAAAATATAAAGAACGTATCTTTTTGGCGCCTTTATTCGCGCCCTTCATGATTAAAAGTAGCAAGTCACGCCTGATAAAATAAGTTGAAATAACAAAAATACCAATAAAATATATACCAAAAGGTAAAGTTACTATCCGCCGTCGCGCCGCTCCACTCCAAATGTACATATTTTGCGCCTGCGCCACATTTGCTTTAAAACTTTTTTTTCTCTTTGGCCATTTTGGCGCCCCCCTGCCATCCGGCGCCTAGAGCTCCCGCTCCACTCGCTCTACCCTAGGTCCGGCCCTGTACGTAGGTAATCCATATTGTTACGTTATGTTGGCATTACTGTTTTCTATGGTAAAATATATCATTTAAGATTAAGGAGTTCTGCCAACAATTATAGTTCAGCTGAACTGGCTAGATAACAATCTAATATGAAATTACCTGTAGCTACAATCAAAATAAAAACAAGATGTCATGTAATTCAATAATATTTTATTTATCAAATAATATATATTAAAGCATCATTTAAACAAAAAAAAGTGGGTATATTCAGAAATAGTTGACCGCTGTTAACAAACTACCTTTAATCTAACGATATACGTTGTCATTGCTATTACGAGTGTTTATTGAAATTATTACGTGTTATTATGGATTCACAAGATTCGGAACCAGAGCCATGTTCATCAAAATGTTCGCCTCCGACAAAAAGGAGAAAAAAATCAATTAGTGTAACTGAAAAAGAGATGATTCATCGAGTTTTCACTTATATTTATTTTTATTTATTTTTTTTTTTTTTTTTTTTTGGGGCATCAACAGCAATACAACAAATAATACAAAACTTAAATAACAGAGAGAAAGCCAATAAAAGATGACCACAAAAATATAGCTAACATGCAATAACTAAGTGGATACATATAAGCAAATGAAAGATTGAACTACTTATACAAAATATAAAACTAGCTTATCTGTACGTAAGTGCACTTTGATGTGTGTTAGTGTGTATGTGTGTGTATGTGTGTGTGTGAGAGAGAGGGTATGTACTTGTAATAAGAAAACAATGTGTTTAATACAAACATGCTTGTTTGTCGCTCTGTCTTGACTTGAATATTAAATTCCGTACTCGATTTTTCAGAGTTTCTTTTGTGCAGTCAAACAAATCAATACAGTTAAATTGCTTGTTATAAAGATTTAAAATACGGTAGATTGTCGAGTTTTGGGCATAATTAGGGCATATTTATAATGAGATGGTAGACAGATTACAGGACGAACGAGTTTTATTTTTACCTACAGGCTCGGAAACCTTTTTATGCTTTAAAACTAGTGTGGGTAAAAACGCATGTTATCCATACACTACCTCGAAAATCGAACAAATCAAGATTTGTACCTCTTATTTGAAACTAATATACATATTTTTGATTTAAACTAGTCTGTTATTTGTGCTTTATAACTTGTCGATATATTGTTATCGACATATACCCTCCACTATTTTTATTTTGCTGTTTCTGGTATCATTTTACCTGTCAGTCATTTGTCAATTTAGTCCGTAGGTTTGTGAATTTTAGTTTAGGAGCGGTCAAGGACTTCAATTGTTTAGGGTTCATTTTACAGTGGACATTTCATAGAGTAAGTAAACAAAAGAAGATAGCTTGAACCGTTAAAGTCAACAATTAAAGTCCGTGACTGTACCTGTCTTTCTAAACAGCGTTTTAAAACGTCACACGCTCCGCTCAACGCTCCACTTATCGCTCCGCTTATGCTCCCAGACCAAAGCCTCCACAAGTATGTTTTACAATCGCGCAGAAACTTAAACTTAGTTACGTTTTAAGTTGCAGCAGTAATAAAATAAGATAAGTTATAGCTTGACCACAACCGCTTTACCGCTCGCGCCATACGCGAGCGTACTGTTACAGGGGTACAGCGGTTGTGGTCAAGCTATTCGCTGTGTGCATGATTGTGGCGCCATCTCTTGGGCAGGTGGTCAATCTCTTTTTTTCCCGTTTTATAAATAGGTTGTATTCCTTGCTTATATGAAATGTCACTGGCTGATTCACTATTTTGACAGCAGACAGGGGATTTGCAGTTTCATTTCTTGTCACATTGAGCACTGCGATCGTTCTCGTTGCCCCCACCATGCACTTCGCACATAGCGAATAGTAGAAGGTATGCCACCGGCGCACAGATAAAGGTTGATTTGCGTAAGATTGTTCCATAATATTTATTTATTATTATATTATTTATATATATGTAATATAGGCTTTTCCCTCACCCTCAGTACAAAAATGTCTCCCAATAATTTTAAACAAAAAAAGAACCGATTTCACTTAGGATCCGCTATTCCAAGAGAAAGTGCCCGAGTTGCTGTAAAAAATAGTGAAATCACTATAAGTAGGTGTGCCAATAATAGTTGAAGAGTTCCCTCGATTTCTTCAGGATCCCATCATCAGATCTGGACCTGGTGATTTCACTATTTTTTACAGCGACTCGGCCACTTCCTCTTGGAATAGCGGATCCTACGACAAGTCGGTCCTTTTTTTTGTTTAAATTTATTGTCTAAATAATGAATGTCGATGCTACTTTCCCATCCTCAATACATAAAATATGTACTATTTCTACATAAAGATTTCGATAAAGCCGTTAAGGTTGCCTGAAGGACCTTCAAAGAGAAAGGCGTTAAATATTAGATTCATGAAGGCAAATCTCTACGGATTTTATGTATTTGACGAATGTTCGACACAAAGGCTAAACCGGCCTAAGGAAATCTGTAGAGAATTGCACCTTTTTTTACTAGCTTTTATTTTATAATACAAGCCTTTATTTCCTTAACCTATTCCATTGTCTGTATAGGCCAGTCGGATAAGATCTAAAATAATTTTAAACAAAAAAAGAACCGACTTCACTTAGGATCCGCTATTCCAAGAGGAAATGGCAGAGTTGCTGTAAAAAAATAGTGAAATCACTATAGGTGTGCCTATAATAGTTGAAGAGTTCCCTCGATTTCTCCAGGATCCCATCATCAGACCCCGACTTGGTGACAATGGGACCATCTACGGGTTATACCCGTTCGATTAAAAAAAATATTTGAAAATCGGTTCACGATTCACGGAGATATCGAGTAACATACATACAAAAAAAACTAATAAAAAAAAATTCAGTCGAATTGAGAACTTCCTCCTTTTTTGAACTCGATTAAAAAGAACCAACTTCACTTAGGATCCGCTATTCCAAGATAAAGTGGCCGAGTTGCTGTAAAAAATAGTGAAATCACTATAGGGGTGCCTATAATAATTAAAGAATTCCCTCGATTTCTCCAACATCCCATCATCAGATCTGGACTTGGTGGCAATAGGACCCAACTGTGAAGTATACTCTTTCAAACAAAACAGAATTTTTCAAATCGGTCCAGCCGAATCTGATTACAATGCCATATTATTATGACATGGAGCTGATCTGATGATGATCTGAAGATGGCTAGGACTCCTCAACTACTCAAATGTATCCCGTTGTGTTTGGGCTCGTTGCATTTGTCTTGTGAGCAGTTAGAGATTTGCCTTGAGATTTTGCTTGTCACAAAAATGTAAATGTGGAAAAGAAACCATGTACAGTCGCCATCAAATATATCGGCGCAGCCAAGGTACTCAACAATATCTGATCATGCAGTTTATCGCCTTGACAAAAGAAGCGTTGTTCAGATATTTATGACCAGTTGGTCATTTTACATGTTTCTCAATCACGGTGAGCGTTTCTCAAAATTTTTGCCACTTTTGTTGACTCAATTTTTTTTGGTAAGTTTATGTTTTTCCTGATCAGAATAACGAGCTGATCCGATTTATGTAATAAAAAAAGATGCCCCATAAAACTCCATACATTTTTTTGATTTTTTTTTACTTTTCCTATTGTGTTACCTCCGTAGAAAACATATGGCAAAGGGTAACACAGAAAAAAAATTTTTGGGACACATTTTTTTCTGGCATAAATCGAATCAGCTCGCGATTCTGACTAGAAAAAACATAAAACTTACCAAAAAATAAAAAGTCGAGAAAAGTGGCAAAAATAAAAAGAAGTTAAGAAGTGTAAGACTTCGTCGGCAGATGTCGCTAGGCGTCACCCTAAGGCGCGAATATAAATAAAGGATATGGTAGGGCATTATTTTGACAAAACACGGGACTTAATCGCGTACACTTACTTTTAATTTTCCTGACGTTTCGAGCGTGTCATAACGCTCGTGGTCGCAGGCAGACTCACGAAAATTAGACGTCAGGAAAATTAAAAGTAAGTGTACGCGATTAAGTCCCGTGTTTTGTCAAAATAATGAGTGAAAATCGTGTGAGTTTAAATCAGTATATGGTAGGGCAGTTCGCAGCCATCAGGTATAGTCTCAGTAGCTCAGTTGGTCAGAGCGATGGGCATGTTTCCCGCGCACACTTTTTCGTGCATGCTACCGGTGTTCATCGATTTATAAGACGTTTTCAGGTCTAAAACTATTCTCGACACAACCGTCATATTTGAGTGTCAAGCCGGAAGTTACACGTTCAATTCAAAGTTCCGAAACAAGGATTTCCTGACACCCCATTAGGAACATTCAGTTAGTGAATCCCCTTAGTAAGTTGTCACAACTAATTGAGGGAAACTAACTCTGACAGTTGCGAAGACATCGCTCTGTTACGCTATAGAATATAATAGCATAGAGTAACTTATACTAGTAGTCCGCCTCGAACTGAGAACTCGCGATTTACTTGCAAACGAGTTGACCAATATAACAAAACCCCAAGGAGGATTTTTCTTCTCCGTCTAGCTCCATAACCACTTGATGGATCCTGCTCATATACGAACTTATAAATTTTATGTATCTCTGCTACAGCCCCAAGAAATTTCATAAAGATTAGAAAAACGTTGCTAAAGTTATAGTCGGACAAACTATCGAAATCAAAAAGCCATCCAAATACCGAGACGTCCCAGTAGCCAGGTGACAGTTCGGTGTGGAGTTGTTTGTAAGAACTCACTTCGCTTACGCTCCGCGAGTTCGACTATTATATGTATTATTCCTGAGATAGCTGTTTGGTGAAGAAAACCATGTTTTTGAAGCCAGGCAAAGTTAAGCATGGTAAGCAAAGTTGTAGCAGTTGACGGTAAAGATTTACCTTCCTGAACTTGATATTTAGCTACAGAGAAGAAAATGCGCTTAGGACTAGACCTCCATGAAATTGTGTAGAGAAAAACACACAGGACAGGACAGGAGCACAGGCACAGGCACAGGGCAGGAGTGTACAGGAAAAAGTTGCATCGAATAAGTATTCATACATAACCATTATGTCACTATTGTATAAAATATTACACGGAGAGAAAATTACAATTAAAAAATATTAATAGTTAGTAAACTTTAGTGAATTCCAGGACAAGAAGAGATTATACTAACGGTTATAAACGTTTTGTATTTCCTATACTACTATAATAAAACTTCCTTAATATTTTCTATTGCCTAGATTTTTTTTTGATTAATATAGTTTGATGTTCCCGTCATTTATATATCAGGTTTTTAATTCGAACAATCTTGTTTTTCTTCGTGTATAAGAGAAACAGTGTGTGAAGATCATTTTAAATACCTTGGATGCTCAGGTACACGGAAAAAAAGCTTCCGGAATATTCTCAATCTAAGACATTATTATATTATGTTGAAAATATTTCCTCGTGACAAGTATTTATTTCCTATAACGAAAATAAAGTTTAGTATAAATATAACGAAGCGAATATACTATTTTTCTTTTTTTTCTAGTTTTCTTTTACCTAAGATAATACTTGTTTGATTAAAGTACAATCTCTCTTATATACTCAATATTACTCTTGAAACAATACATTTTTGTATTTCTATTTTAAGCCAACGTGGTTTTATTAAGCGAAGAATCATATTTTTGGTAAAGGAAATAAATACTTGTCACGAGGAAATATTATCAAGATAAAAATAATGTCTTGGATTGAGAATATCCCGGAAGCTTTTTTTTCCGTGTACTCGCTGTATACTTGGATATCTTTCTTGCTATTTTCTTGTGCAAAACTTACGTAATTGTACACAGCGATATTGGCAAGCTTCCAAGACACAACTGCGCCAAAAACGCAGCTTTTAGCCCGCTAGATATATAATAGAACCTGTAACATGAAGGCAGTCGGCCATCAAATACATCGGAGCGGCCAAGGCACTCAAATATATCAGAACATGCAGTTTATCGCCTTGTTTCCCTATTGTACGAGTATATATGTCACGTCCCACGGGTGAAAGTACCTTATGGCGGGAAGTATATAGGACCAAATACCTAGGGACCCCAGGCACCTTGCGCGAGGCGGCAGGCAACCTGAAAGCTCTGCTGGGCTTCGTCGAGGAGCTGGGGTGGTTGGAATAGTGCTACCCCCGTTTCACGCAAAATAGGCACACTGGATGTAGACTTGCGGAAAAGCGCCCAGTATAACTAACTAACCTTATGGCGGTTGGCGTTTACGTTGCGAAGCATCGCATTAGTATTGCAGCGTCGTTAGAAATAGCGTAAACCCCAACCGCCATAAGGTACCTTTTCTCGTGGAATATCACATTACCTATTATACGAGTCAGCTACATCAAATTTTTATTAATTATAGTCTGGCAGCTACAACGACATCGCTACATAAAAAAATATCTTCTACTTATACGATTTTCAACCATATTGGATGTTGCTGACTTTGCTTATATTACTCACCGCCGCGCCCCCGCTAAATGGCCATACAAAAATCCAAAAATCAAATCGATCTGAGAGATTCCAAAACCATCTAGGGAGGATTGGTAGCGTCCCAAAACCTTACAGCCAACGGGAATTGGTTCTTTTTTGGCCACTGTGTATGACACATATTTCACTTGTTTTTAGGGTTCCGAACCTCAAAAGGAAAAAACGGAACCCTTATAGGATCACTTTGTTGTCCGTCTGTCTGTCTGTCTGTCTGTCTGTCTGTCTGTCTGTCTGTCTGTCTGTCTGTCAAGACCATTTTTCTCAGGAACGCGTGAAGGTATCAAGCTGAAATTTATATCAAATACTCAGGTCTATTGTCCCTTGAAGCTGTGAAAAAATCAAACTTAGAATCCAACGTTATCAAAAGATACAGTCGTTTAATGCTGCAAATTTTAGAGTTTTCGGCACTCGCAAAACCTACGGGGTACTTCCCGTGAACTCAGAAACTTGAAATTTGGCACGAAGCAACGTCATATAGCATAGACAAAGGAAAAATTATAAAAAGTAGGCATCTTTAGTAAAGTCATACAAAAAATATATATTTAAAATTTTAAACCTACTACCTTTTTTCTCGTAAACGCGTGTAGTTATTAAGTTGAAATTCATGTCAAATACTCAGGGCTATAGTACCTTTCAGATGTAGCAAAACCAAACTTTTATGTCAACGCAATCGCAAGAAATAGCAATTTAAGTTGCATATTTTGAAACTGAGTACTAGCAAGAAACTCAAAACCTAAAGGATACTTCCCGTAAACTCAGAAACTTGAAACTTGGCACGAAGAAGCTTCATATAGCACAGACAAAGGAAAAATTACGAAAAGTAGAAATTTTGAGTAAAATCATACAAAAAAATATATTTTAAATTTCAAAATTACTACCATTTTCCTCGTAAACGCGTAAAGTTAGTTATTAAATTGAAATTCATGTCAAATACTCAGGGCTATAGTACCTTTCAGATGTAGCAAAACCAAATCTTTATGTCAACGCAATCAAAAGAAATAGCAATTTAAGTTGCATATTTTGAAACTGAGTACTCGCGAGAAACTCAAAACCTAAAGGATACTTCCCGTAAGCTCAGAATCTTGAAACTTGGCACGAAGAAGCTTCATATAGCACAGATAAGGGAAAAATTATAAAAAGTAGACATTTTTAGTAGAATCATACATAAAATATTTTCTTAACTTTTAAGAGTCCGGTAAACTTTTTTTTTGATTTTGCTCAACTTTTGGATGCTATTTTGTAGTAACTAACATAACTTCTATAATTCTGTATACATATTATGAAAGATAGTTTCTTTTTGGACGGAATAAGTACGACGATTTTATAATTTTATGCTTCATTTATAAATAATTCACCCTAATCTAACACCTGTTTCGCGATTTTTGCTTGGAGAGGTGAATAGAGTAACGTTTTTATTGATTAAAATTAAGTTATACAAGCAAGTAAAATATATAAATACATTGGAAAATGAGTCGCCTGAGGAATAAGTGTAATAGTTTTTTTCATTTTCATATATATTTTTTTAGGGAGGGTATGTTATGCTAGAGCAATTTCGCAAAAAAATGCCATAGTTTAGGTGACATTTTTGGGAAGATGTTAAAGTATTTTACAAATATAAAAATACAAAAATAAACTTCATTTCATCCTTTATTCGGTCAGGCTAAAACATATTAGGGTCCATAACAAATAATAATTAAAAATCATACCACAAAATTGCATGATTCAACGTCCTCACTAAATAAGCTCTGTAAGAATTGAGTTTTAAGGTATTAAATATTAATATATATACACTTAAAGTACTTTCTTGCAATAACAAGACTTCAAGCTATCTTACCAAATGCAATTCATGAGCATAATGTCTTTATTAGTGATTTACGTTTTCAAATCGTTACCGGACTCTTAAGCTTACTACCTGTTTCCTCGTAAACGCGTAGAGATATTAAATTGAAATTCATATCTCATCCTCAGGTCTATAATACCTTTCTGTGGTAGCAAAACGACACTTTCATGTCCACGCTATCATAAGAAATAGCAATTGTTATAGGTTTGTACGGAACCCTCGGTGCGCGAGTCCGACTCGCACTTGGCCGGTTTTTTTTTTTCTGAAACAATGAACTGTTTCCTTTACCCTACCTGGCCTTCGAAAGCGGAAACAAGGAAAGTCCTTTAGCCTGCATGTAGCTAGAAAAAAAGTCCCAGAAAAAACGAAAGATTTTTTGGTGGCAAGCATTTGACCATTAATTTAGACATCCCACATTAAGACTAGGCCCCTATAGAATTTACAACTTTATACGTTTATAGATCTTATTAATAATAAAATAAAGGCTAAAATAGTAAACACCTGCCAATGTCCTTAAGACATTTTAGTTGTTCGTCGTCTGAGAACAACCGTTTGGCATCGTAAATTTACCCCCTAAATTGCAAAAGGAGGGGTAAGAATTAAATTAGTTTTGGACTTAGGTTATGTAATGTTGTCGTAAATTAGGGGAATTTATTTGCTCAGATCAACGGAATGAGTAGATTTATTATTATTTAATTAATGCTCTATTGAAGACATCAAAATATAATGATTATATTTTCTTCGTAATTAATCTAATAATTCATACCTCTGAACATTACAAATAATACTCAAAAATATCGGAAAACGCAGGCGTAGTTCCGATATTTATTTATTTATTAGTATTGAGAAAAAAAAGTAATTTAATTAAAACTGCATTGCCATGCATAAATGGCGTTCTGGAAAATTCATGAAATATTTCGGGACTCAATTTTCATTACCAGAATAGTTTTCACAATTCAGATTCCTAATAAAAAATATTTTTAATAACAAAACCCCAAGAAAAAAATCATTTTAAAAATGTTTTATTCCGTCATTTATTTATAACTTTATTACACAAACATACATAAAAAAAAACACCAAACCGAATGCAGAACCTCCTTCCTCAATGGAATTGAAGTCGGTTAAAAAGTACAAAAGGCTTAGTTGAAGAGCTCTTTTATTTTTTTACAAATAATTCTGACAACTATTCTTTTATAACTAAGCCGTAGACATAGGAACACATACGCCTCCAACTAACGCTTCATTCTTCTGGCACTTTCTCCGAGCGCATTTCCCGTTATACTTCTTAAAGCCATCCGGACACTCTGGAGTCTCCGGATTATCCTTTAAATTCACGTAATCAACATACCACCAGTCGTATTCTTCAGTGGTAGTGGTTGTAGGCTTCGGTCTCGGCTTCTTCTTTCTCTGGTCAGAATCTTTCTTGTGGTGGCTTTCATCTTCAAAAACTAAACCGTCTTCATTGAAATTTATGTATATATTTACCGTGTAGACGTTATCAGGGTCGTTCCCGCGTAGTAATGATTTCTTTTCATCTTTCAGGGTTAGTGGTGGGATAGTGCTTGAGGCTTGAGGCCATCCTATATTAACTGGAGGCAAGCTTATAGCGTGAGGAGTAAATTCTTGAGCTCCATCTAATGACGATAGCGTGCTACTTACGACATTAATTTGTTCGAATATCGCCCTAGCCTCTTCAGGTTTTTCCTTATTTTCTAAAACCTCCTCTTTGATAGGTTCAATTTTTTCTTCAATTTTTCTAGGTTGGTTTCTTCTGAATGTTCTCGCTGGCGAGGCAGTTACTGCCATAAGGCATAATGCCAAGTACAAAATGCGCATTGTCCTGGTCTTGCGATTATAATGTGTGGTCGGTCGTTGGGAGTCGATATATATACGGGGAATGGGTAGAGCGGCCTTCCGATCCAGTTTTTGTAAAAAATTGCTGGACGCGCATGTTCAATGCATTTATGTTAAACTAGTGTATTAAGTTTTATAGGCTCGTTATGAGAGATAAAGAACAATGCTAATGATCCTCTTTTAATGACACATGAAACATGAGATATGAAAATAAACCAAAATGAGTTATTACTACCTATTAAACAGTAGTTAGCTCTCGGTAAGCGTGGGACTTCCATTTTTTTATAGTTATGTACGAAATATTATTTTATTTAAAACAGACCAAGTTTCTACTCTGAGTTAGATGGTCTGCTAGTAATGAAGCTTTTCCTAGATCAGTTATTGATGCTAGGTTGCCCTGGAGTTATCCGCATCAATTGACTACAGTTACCGCTTACCATTAGGCGCTTTGTATGCTTATTATCCACTAATATTAATAATACAAAAAATAGACTGTAAAACTGAAACATTTGTTCCAAACGACATAAAAGGTACAGTCGTCACCAGATATACCAGAGTGGCCAAGGTGGTCACAAATATCTAAACAACGCCTTTATTGTCAAGGCGATAAGGTGCTTGTACAGTTTAAGTGTGGCCGCTCCGATATATTTGATGGCGACTGTACAATTAAACCCCCCATTAAAAAGTAGGTGGTAAATTTGAACAGTTTAAAAACTTACTCCGTCTTTCATACCTTGACATAGTTCTATTTAACCGTAAACCGTAACACTGAAGTACCTTTTCACACTAAATAGGTTCTTTCAGGCCAAATAAACAAAGTTTGATGCAAAAACTGTTAAAAGTTCGGTAATGACGGTCCGTGAATGTGACGTGGCGTATTATGTAGTCACAATCGAAACTCGCTCGGGCAGGAATAGTTTTTATATTGCTTTGCCATCCTTATTGCTAGATTCAGGCGTCTGGCGGCTTTTAATAAGTGGAGGTCAGACTAGCAAAGGTTTTGGATTGGAAAATTGTATTACCAAAATAGGTAAAAACTGCCGAAGTTGTGTCGGAGGACCTACATTTTAATATTAGAACAAGAGACATTGTGTATAATTGCACAAACAAAAACAGTAGGCGACTAACTATAAATTGCATCATTTTGGGCCTACTTTCCCCCAACAGAAACTTCTGGCTATGATATTTGCATCAAATCACTTTCCATAATATTGCATCAAACCCATCACTCTACACGGAAAAAAAAGCTTCCGGGATATCCTCAATCCAAGACATTATTATTTTCTTGAAAATATTTCCTCGTGACAAGTATTTATTTCTTTTACCAAAAATTGATTCTTCGCTTAGTAAAACCACGTTTTCTTAAAATAGAAATACAAAAATGTATTGTTTCAAGAGTATATTGAGTAAATAAGAGATATTGTACTTTAATCAAACAATTATTATCTTAGGTAAAAGAAAACTAGAAAATCTGTAAGAATATATTAGCTTCGTTATATTTAAAACTTTAATTTATTTTCGTTAAAGGAAATAAATGCTTGTCACGAGGAAATGTTTTCAACATAATATAATAATGTCTTAGATTGAGAATATCTCGGAAGCTTCTTTTTCCGTGTAGAATTTGCTTTCTTCAAATTATTTGCATTCTTTGACCTCCACTATTTTATAGCTGCCAGATATCCGCGGATCTAGAACTAAGCATAGTATAGCAAACTAATAAGACGAGTTTTGTTGCTCTCTTCATTCCGTCTGTATTAATGAACATTTTTTTTACGCGCGTCAGTTTTATCTAAAAAAAACTAAACACTTTTTCTTCCCATTCTGGACTTCCCTGGGCTCAAAATGCTACTCAGAAATCTCCCGTGCGTGAAAGAAAGAGTTGCAGGGGGCCGATTTTTGACGTTCGAGCGGTCGAATTCAAAGAATTTAAGCTCGAATATGATTCGCACACAAAAGTTCTTGGTCATTATTTACCCATGAAATTAATAGTATAAATAATGATGATTTTATATTGCTATCTCTGTTATTTTTAAAATATCATTTCTTCGTTTTATTCAGAGTTTTAAATGTCAGATTTGAGCGAACGAATCACAAAAATCACCCCCGCAGCTCTATTTACGATCGGGTTTTGTGAACATTTACGAAAAATATTCGAATGTATGTATAGTTTCGTATAGTTTTGCTTCTGTAGGTTTGAGATAAACCAGAATGCCATATTTTTAAGGAAATAAGGGGGAAAAGGACCCAAATTCGATTCAGGATGCGAATGTTCGAATGCAAATGCGAATGCGAAAGTTACGGAGCAGTTTTATAAAATTTCAAACTTTGTCATCATTATGTTTCCTTTTTTCTTTGTTCGAAAATAAATAAAAAATAATACGTGATGAATTGATGATACTGATGATCTATATTATTGATCAAAATGAGTCAAGTGATACTGTAGTTTTGTTGTCCTGGGTATTCGCAAACATGCGTGGTCAAAACACGACGCATTCTGGAAACATTCGCATTCGGATAATATTCGCAACATTTGATGCAAATGCGAATATTGACACGAATGCCAAAAATTATGCGAATATTCGCATTATACGAATTCGAATACAAATATTCATGACATCCCTAATAAAAATAAAAAAGGCACTTTAATTTTATTCTTTCTATGCAGAGCTATTTCTGCTCCTTTTCTGTAAGATAATAGTTTTTGTTAACAAACATAAACATACCTTAATTGTAACTTGAGCACTATTAAGGAGCCCATTAAAAACAACGATCATTACTAGCATTTAGTTACCATCTTCAAAATAAAAATACAAACACTTTATGATATAAAACCACTTCTACGCCATTATACTGGTAATTCACATGAATTAAATATATCTACAAAAAAATGTCTGCCCATCTTTAGATTAACCAGTCTGAACTAAAAAAAATAAGTGACCTTTAATCGGCCTTATTACCCTAAGAATAAGAGCTAAGAAAGATCAGTAAACCATCAATGATGATACCATAGACTTAAAGATATAGACGGCCATAGTCAAAGCTTGAATGCACTTCTAGCATCAGCTCCAGAATGCGACGTGTTTGCAAGTACGAGTAGATGGGTGGTTGTGCGTGACGAATATCTGAGGTTAAGCGAGATGATGGATGTTCGGCCCTCTACTGTGACTGTTTGACATATTGTGTCATGTGTCTTATGTGTTATTTTTGTTATAAATTTATTTCGTTATTTAGTCTTAAATTGTAATTTCACAGTCATCATCATCCTAGCGTTTATCCCGGTTTGGGGTCCGCTTGACAACCTAATCCCATGAATTGGCGTAGACACTAGTTTTTACGAAAGCGATTGCCATCTGACCTTCCAACCCAGAGGGGAAACTAGGCCTTTTTTTGGGATTAGATCCGGTTTCCTTACGATATTTTCCTTCACCGAAAAGCGACTGGTAAATATCAAATGATATTCCGTATAATATGTTCCGAAAAACTCAGTGGTACGAGCCGGGGTTTGAACCCGAGACCTCCGGATTGAAAGTCGGACGTCTTACCGCAAGGCTACCAGCGCCCGCAAAATGTAATTTCACAGTGATTTAGTATAATAACTGTCATGCTGTGTAATTAAACTGTATCAATAAAATAAATAAATAAATAAATAATAACTAATAGTCTAAGAAGTTTTTGAGGCTCCAAGTCTTTAGCGCCATCTAGTTGAGAGCGACCTAAAGATAGCCAAAATGTAAGAGGAAATCTCACCTGCTCTAGTCCTGTACGCTAGTCGTTACTAGGTGGAGTAGCAGAGCAGGTGACATTTCCTCTTGCATTTTGGCTATCTTTAGATCGCAATCAACTAGATGGCGCTAAAGACTTGGAGCCTCAAAAAGTGTTACACTATGGCCGTCTATTATATCTTTAAGTCTATGATTATACCAACTATACGCAAAAGGAGTCCATTTTGTACTCGTTTAAAAAAAAGTCAGTACCATTAGCAAAAACCACTTAAAATGGCGTAAGTCTAACAACTTTCATACGATTTTAGTGCTTATTGCTAATAGTTAAGGGTTAGATTGGCATGAAGACAGTAAATAAATGTATGGTAGCTTTGCCTGGTCCCACCCTTTAATTGTACATTTATTTATAACTTAGGTCGTTGACTGTGACTCAATATAATAAGCACAGTGTAGGTTGTACTCAGTATTTTACTTTCCAATAATATTTAATTGATTAAGAACTGTCCCCGGCAGATATGACAACAACGAGAGAAACGACACCCTTCTAGTTTGCTATACCATCCGTATCACAAGATCCGGGAATCTGGCAGCTGTTCATCGGTGGAGTTCAGAGAGTGACGGGCCACCAAAACTTTTGAGTTACGAAATAAATATAATACAAATACGTAAAAAAAATTAAGGTGCTATAATTAATTTAGGTATATGTTGTATATGTTAGCGCTGGTATACCCTTGCGGTAAGACGTCCGACTTTCAATCCGGAGGTCTCGGGTTCAAACCCCGGCTCGTACCACTGAGTTTTTCGGAACTTATGTACGGAATATCATTTGATATTTACCAGTCGCTTTTCGGTGAAGGAAAACATCGTAAGGAAACCGGATCTAATCCCAAAAAGACCTAGTTTCCCCTCTGGGTTGGAAGGTCAGATGGCAGTCGCTTTCGTAAAAACCAGTGTCTACGCCAATTCATGGGATTAGGTTGTCAAGCGGACCCCAAACCGGGATAAACGCTAGGATGATGATGATATGTTGTATATGTTGCCTAGGAGTAATAAGAGCTGAGTATATATCGTCAGGTGATAAGCAAAACTCACTAAGTACTACCACAAGTTCATAGCCATAATGAACTATACTGGCAACATAAAAAATTTCGTTTAATCATTTTTTTTTTGTAATTAGTGCGTTTTGCTTGTCTATTGAAGATATAATACATATTATGGACATAAGATTTTTACTAAAGTTATGTTATAATACTTATAATAAAATTACACTTCAAAAAGGAAAGGTGAAGTGACCTTATTTTATGCCGGTCTGACATTAAACAACTAAAAGTACACGATAGTGGTGTTATTATCAAGCGACTTTTTGGTAGCATTGATAGAAGTAGCGCCTTATCGACTGACAACCATCTTTTTAACTGAAAAAAAAAACCGGCCAAGTGCGAGTCGGACTCGCGCATGAAGGGTTCCGTACCATTTTTTATAAAAAACAGCCGTAGTAGCTACTATCGAATAAATTATTATCGCAAGGTCGTATCTGCCTAAGGGCGTAGTTTTTTGGAGATAACTCAAAAATACCTAAACCGATAATGTTCAAAATAATTTTCGTTGAAAGAATATTTAAAGGTATATCTTCTTGATTTTTTTCATAATTTTTGGACTTACGGTTCAAAAGTTACAGGGGGGACACACAATTTTTATGACTTTCGGAGTGATTATTTCTGAAAATATCCACTTAATCAAAAAATGTTCAAAGAAACCTCAATATTTTTTTTGAGACCTATCTATTGATGTGCATCATGTTTATATTTGGCAAAAACAGTTAGTTACATGTATGGAGTGCCCCCCCTAAAATTTTTTTTTAGCATGTTCTCTACAAAACTAAGTAGTGGCACACAGAATACACTTTATGTAAAAATTTGATAATGATACGTCTTATAGTTTCCGAGTAAAATGGCTGTGACACGGAAGGACAGACAGACATGACGAATCTATAAGGGTTCCGTTTTTTGCCATTTGGCTACGGAACCCTAAAAAGCGCATGTTGTTTTAACAAGATATGATACTGGTTTTTACCTACACTGTGCAGAAGTCAATATAAAAGGCTTACTAGGCAGATGCCTCACATACAATAACCAAGACCCTTGATATAGCATCACAATGCGTCGTCTAGTTATACTAGCGTGCGTATTTCTACACGCTACAGCGTCACCTACAACGGAATTAAAAAAAGAAATAGAAAATCTGAAAACAGAAGAAAAAACCAGCGACATAGTTCTTGATATACATGAAGATACTGAAGAAAACGAAGAAGGAAGAGATATAACGGAGAAAGGACGTAAAACCATCCACATACATTCACCAAACACTCCAAACATCAATATAATGCCGACCAAATATCAAATATCAGCTAACAACGTACCTCCACTATACGCAAATGCAAATGGACCAGGAATCCAAGATAGATTAAAAACGAGAAGAGATGGTGAGGCTAAAGGATCAAGATCAAGCAATCCGAAGAACCAAGTTAACATCTACGTGTACTTCCCAAATAATACGGAGGAATCGATGATGGAGATGCCAATGGCTAAGAATAGATCAGAGATAAAGAAACCAGGATTCGAACCTATTAAACTGAACATCAAAGAAGAAATAGGCGCGAAACCTGATGATCCAAGTGAAATAGCGCATAAGACAACTAAAAAGCCTACATATGTGTTAGCGTGTCCAAAAGGCCATGTGAAGGTATTAGGAGCTTGTGTAGAATATGATCAAGATCGAAAAAAATGATAGTTTTGTCACAAGTTTTACTATCAGAATATGTCATTAGGAATAATTGTTCTAGATTTGTAAGCGTCCAATAAATCATCTGAAACGGTTTTCATTATTTTATTACAAAATATGCTGGTAAAATTTCTGCATTTTTAGACACTCTTAAGAGTCGCCAGGACGCTGGCGTGAACTCGCGTTCCTATACAAACGTAGTCAAACGTAGTTTAGCTCTAATTTTAAAACAACATGCTTTAGAACCATGAAATTTGGCATGGGCATTTAAGTAGTACAGATCTAGGTCGGACATTCATTTTTGTTGCTAAAAATTGTAATACAAAGAAATTATAGCAAAATTAAGTTTTGTATGTAAATCTGTAACTGGCTGTATTTTCTTTGTATTACATTTTTAGCAACGAAAACGAATGTCCGACCTAGATCTGTACTACTAGAATGACCATGCCAAATTTCATGGTTCTAAAGCATGTCGTTTTAAAATGAGAGCTGAACTACGTTTGTATGGGAACGCGTCCACCATCCAGTGGCGCCCGCATTGGGCGGATTGTATTTCCTAATAAACGAATCAATTTATGTATAATCCCTCATGTTAAGTTGTAGTCATACTAATTCCGTAACTTTCGGTCTTACTTGCGTATTTTTTTAACCGACTTCAAAAAAGGAGGAGGTTCTCAATTCGACTGATTTTTTTTTTTTTTTATCATTTTTTTTTTTTGTATGTATGTTACTCCATATCTCCGTGAATCGTGAACCGATTTTCAAAATTTTTTTTTGAATCGAACAGGTATAACCCCTAGATGGTCCCATTGTCACCAAGTCGGGATCTGATGATGGGATCCTGGAGAAATCGAGGGAACTCTTCAACTATTATAGGCACACCTATAGTGATTTCACTATTTTTTACAGCAACTCGGCCACTTCCTCTTGGAATAGCGGATCCTAAGTGAAGTCGGTTCTTTTTTTGTTTAAAATTATTTGTACTTTTTTCCGTTTATGTGATGAAGCCAAAAGTAAGTAATCGAACTCGCGGAGCGTAAGCGAAGTGAGTTCTTACAAACAACTCCAGACCGAACTGTCACCTGGCTACTGGGACGTCTCGGCATTTGGATGGCTTTTTGATTTCGATAGTTTGTCTGACGATAACTTTAGTAACGTTTTTCTGATCTTTATGAAATTTCTTGGGGCTGTAGCAGAGATACATAAAAGTGAGTTCATATATTGAGCAGGATCGATCAAGTGGTTATGGAGCTAGAAGGAGGAAAAAAATCCTCCTTAAGGTCTTGTTATATCAACTCTTTTAAAAGTAATTCGCGAGTTCTCAGTTCGAGGCGGACTACTAGTATAATTATAACTATATCACATAGATCATAGGTTGCGGAAGTAGTAGGACTACAATTCAACATGAGGGATTATACAGAAATTGATTACTTGCTTAGGAAACACAATCTCCCTAATGAGGTCGCCACTGGACGGTCGACGCAGTCTTAATTAACTTAGAGTGAAGTTTTAGTAGTGTTTGTGACTGCTTCATAATGAAAGGTATTCATTAAAACACGAGTCTGTGTTTATGAAACGAGCCAGTATAGTAAGCGAGTTTCATAACCCATCACGACTGTTTTAATACCTAATTGTAATTATAATCACAATCACATACACTGTCTATAAATATAATTTATATTTCACACGAAATTAGTGCGATATTTAGTTTACTTATAAACAACATAACAATACAAACTAATTTTTTTTCGAAAAAAATGGGTGATACAGTTCGCTTAGTATGCGTCTTTTCTGTGAAGGTTATAAAATTAATGGACTTTAAAAGCCTAATTGGGTAATTTCATAAAAAAAGTGTAACGAAACTGAGAAATTATCAGTTTCGTTACATTTTTTTTATGAACGTAACGAATTTTTTTGTATTAAAATTTTGGGACAGTTGGGACATTTTTTTTATTCTATCAGACTCGATAGAGCTCATGATTCTGCATGCGATAGACTCAAAATATACATCAAATAAAATAAAAAATAAAGGTACATTTTTTCTGCAAATTACCCAATTATCTTGTCCATCAGGTTGGCATTAGTAGTTATAAATTATTATGTACCCATACGTTAACTGAAATGAAATAACTCTCATACAAAATTAGTACGGGAGCACAGATGCGTGGTGACCCCGAGTTGTACTTATGATCTGTCTATTCTATCTAGTGGTTGAGGTTACCTGTAAATAGCTAGGGATACACGCACAGATGTGTCCGCCGGATTTGTCCGACGGATATACCCGGCGGACAGATCTGTTCGTATATGGCGCTATTCAGACGAGTCCGCAGACAAATCCGTGTCCAATTCACGCCATACACGCACGGATTTGTCCGCCGCGCACATCCGTCGGACAAAACATCTGGCTCGGCATATTTTTTTCTTGTTAGTGGTAATTTTCGTAGACTCCGAGGATATACTTTGGGCGTTTTAAATTCAGAGCAATTATATTGATTGACGGCTAAAGAAATTTGAATTTATCATGCACAGGTAGGATGTTACATTTTTTTAATAGTTTGTCGTATCGTTTATTACATATTTCTTTGTTTCTTTTCTTAACTAATGTTTTTACTAACCGAAGCTGTATTTGGCATTAGTAGTTATAAATAATAATGTACCCAAATCGTTAACTTTTCTATTCACAGAAAAGTAGCCAGTTTTCCTAAATTTGTTTGACCCAAATAACTGAATGTATTTTTTATTCAGAAAGAGAGAGTACAAAAAAAGGGCGAATAAAATAAAGTACCTACATACACTACCCGAAACAGTATCTATTATGTTCCCTTACCCCGTACATGAAGTTGGTAAAAGTTCAATAACTTGCCAATCAATACAACACAATATGAAGCCTTTTGTTGAACACTTCGCATAAATAAGCCTCGAAATAACTACACCTAGGGGCAAAGCAAATGGCAATTTTGTTCTGAATCTCTATAGAAAGAGACCTGTTTTGTTACTCGTGAGTGTAGACAAATGACCTGTTACATATACGGGGAACTTAAAATTACACTCAGTGAAAACAGGTCATACAGAAATCATGTGATTATAATGGTTCTCTGCCTTTTCGCCGAAAATCATATTGCCAAATTTCACTTGCCAACCAACTTTTCGCAGAAGTTTCATTTGGCCGAATTTCATTTCCCAACTTTACATAATCCAACCTAACCTAACCCAACCTAGTAGGCAATTTTCATTTCCCAACTATGGGGCTGGGAAATGAAATGGTTGCGAAATAATTATTTGGTAAAAGTTATTCGGCCAAATGAAACTTCTGCGAAAAGTTGGCTGGCAAATGAAATTCGGCAATACAATTTTCAGCGAAAAGGCAGGATACCGATTATAATTTGCCTACTTTTTACGCACTTTTTATTTCATTGCGACCTCCTCAGACTCGATCAAGTGTACTTTTCGTGGTAAAAATATCAAACAATATTGACTGAAAATAGTGCACCCATAACTAACGTTTGATACTAAATATGTGCCGTGCCATGCCTAAGGCTGTGTTTCCGTCAGAGATGAGCTAGGATGCCTTGCGAGGAATTTGTATGTATATGTATGTATGTATGTATAAACTCTTTATTGTACAAAAAACACGTAAAAACAACACAATAAAACAAAAGTAGTACAAAGGCGAACTTATCCCTTTAAGGGATCTCTTCCAGCTAACCTTTGAGTAGTTGAGAAGTGAAAGCGAATGGCAGACAAATACAGCACTATGTACAACAGACTACAGGCGGGTCAATATTTAAATAAATAAATACATGATAATAAACAATAAATAGCTGAAAGAACAGTTGAAATCAATAATAAATTAATTTAATTTAATAAATACTGCAACAAACAAGTAATGTACCAAATGAATTTACTTGTAATGTAAATATTTATTTACAAACAAGTTAATCTCCACCAGATAACCATAACTTCTTCAATTTTTCCCATAGAGATGCAACAGATTGCGATTGCTTTTAATTTGTTTGTTAAGAACTAATCATAGAGCTGCGTTGTGCGAGGATAAACCAATGGAGTGATTCTATAATTGTTGCTTAAGAAACACATCCCTGGCAACACATCCTGGCTCATCTCTGGTGGAAACGTAACCTAAAGGTGGTCCAATGCTCCATTTTGAGTTAAGCATGAATCATAAATCTACGTTAGTACAACAAACACAACAAAAAACGCTACCTAACACAACAAAAAAAAAACAACCAAATATGAGCATAAGGGCCCTTCAGGAATAGAATGCAACAGATTTGTATGAGTAAATGGTATTTCACCTAATTTTTAATTTCAAGCTGTGTACGAAAATAGGTAAGGTCTGATATTTTTTCGAAGCCCCTCCCTCTCCATCTTCATCAATCGTGATTATTTTTGTGTACAGATTTCTAAAAGTTCGGCAACACGCATGTGACACCTCAGGAGTTACAGGCGTCTATAGGCTACGCTAGCTGCTTACCATTGGGCGGGCCGTATGCTTGTTTGCCATCGTCGTGGTATGGATGGAAAAAGATGCATTTGATATTCTCCTAGCCGGATAATTCGAGAAATTGTCCCTTGATACATTCCTGGTCCTTATAAGTTCACAATATCAGCTAATTTATCTGCATAAGTCGCACATGCGCGTTGTCTACCTGTTACACAAATCGACCTACTCCCACAGTAAGCTCTATAAGGCTTGTGTTGTGGGTACTACGGTGGTACTATTAAGCGACGATATATATAATAGATATATACATATAAATACTTAAATACATAGAAAACATCCATGACTCAGGAAAAAATATCCGTGATAATGATAAACACATAAATAAATGCATTCACCAGGATTCGAACCCGGGAACTCACTACTAGGCTAGGAGGCCGCTAAAATAATACATATCATTTTAATGCAAGCTTCTTCCATAATATGGAAAAAAACTATTTCATTTACGAGCATATTCATTAGTTTTATCGACAAGTCATGCTTTCAAAATAAATAAAATAAAATAGAATATAAAGTAATGTTTACTCATCGCAATTATACGAGCGCTACCACAAAAAACTGGTTTTGAAATGCAGTTGCAACTATGGTCAGCGTATATGGATGGCCTATTAAAATACAAGTCCTTGCAGTTTATTTTTAAACTGACAGGCTTAGCGAAGCGAGCTTTATAAAGGGCATTCTGGATACGCCTTCCACATTTGAACAGCTTTGCCTGGCCTAGTCCAACAATGAAAATACTATTAAGTTGTCTTTTAATAGCTACTTATGTAGCTACGACGCCAATAAATGGAAAAGATGACAAAATTAAAGCTGATAATATTGGTCAAGATACTAAGGAAGAAATACCTAAGCACGATTTACAAAGAAGTGAGACGGAAGATGTCAATGAAGAAACAAAAGATGATATAGTAATTGATGCAAAGATAAATGAACAAGCAAAGGATGTCTCTGGAGAAATAATTAATAATACTCCCGCAAACATAGAAGCCGAAAGACGAAGCACTATTCATGTCTATCCAGCTAAGCCTAACATTGATTTCATGCCAACTAAATATCAAATCACCAACGATGGCCGACCAGTTGAACCTCTATTAAACCCGAAACCAAATCCCCAAATCCCAGGATACGGCATATGGCCTTTTATATCAGAACAAAACCAAGCACCGAAAGATTACTATTATTACGACGATGATTATTGGGACCCTAAAAATGAAGTTAAAGTTCATCTTTACATTCCTAGTCAGGATGGTAGTAACCAGTTTTCGGTGAATACTTATACGAACTCTTAAACTAGTTCCAGTATTTATAAACTGGCCTTGGTACAGGACAGGCTTTATAATAAGAGGCATACTGGACGATTCTCGCACTATATTTAGTTCCATCGCTTTGGAAGCAGGTTCAGAAATGAAGCGCTTTGCATTTACTTGTTTTTTGATATATATCGCAGCGTCAACTAAAGGAATCAATTCACATGGACGCATCGGAGACACAGAATCTAATACTGAAATAAAAGATTCAAGTAAAATATACCTTACTGGTCAAGAGAATAAAACGCAAAATACAGAAACTTTGCAAGCAAGTAAGGAGATTTTAGAGGAATCATTAAATGCTACAAAAGATGTTTTAGAAGATACGATCAAAGCTACTAAAGAAGCTATAAAAACGTCGAAAGATGTGCAAAAGGAAGTAGCAAAGATCAGAGAAGAACTACAGAGTGCTGGTAAAAAGCATGAGAAATTAACAGATATAATAGAAGGAAAAAATAGTAACATCAATTCTCCAACAGCTCAAAAAATCAATACTAATGCGCCATCGAAACATGTTAAGAATGATAGAAAACCAGCTCCAAGGGTAAAGACAATAGATGACCCTAGATCCGATAAAGAACAAGAAATACAAGAAAAAAGCAGAGATGATGATCGCCACTCTGTCGTCAATTTATACGTGTATTTTCCGGCCTCAAAAGAAGAAAATTTGACAATTGACATGAATACTAATCAATATAGTAGCAATAACTAATCGTGACGCTAATTCGGAATTATAAAATGAAATACCAATTTGATTAAGATACTATTTCATTGCGGAATTATCTATTTTGAATATCTCCTGATAAATATAAATGTGGTTTTGTCCAGTAGCGTTTTTTGCCGAAGTACAGTCAAGTGCAAAAATAAAAAATCGAAACAATCGTTGTTAAATATGTCCGACGGCCTTATTACGCCAGTGTGAGAGCGTTAGGACATATTTTTGAGTAATATCACTAGAACTATATTTTTACAGTTGACTATACGTATTTGTAATGTTTATTTTCGTACTATTTTACTTTTATGTAGAGAAAAACTAATAAAATTGTAAGAAGTCAGATAATCCGTGTTTTCACTGTTATACCTACCCATACCCATGTAATCCAGAATCCAGTAAGCTTTACATATTTTCTGATTTGGAATATATCTGTATAGGTATTAGTCTTTTCATCTATATGTAAAGACTAATACCTGATTAATCTATACTAGTAGTTCTGTGAACCGTAGACTTCGGAGCATTTCTCCCCTTTTCCCCCCCCTTTCACCCTCCTTCGAAACTTTTTTTTACAACAACCTCTGAGGAAGTGTGGGCTTGACCTTTTACCCGAAAATGATTGAAATCCGTCCATAAATAACGCGACAACAAACTTCCCCCCTTTTCCCCCTCATTTTCCCCCAATCAAAAAAATGTCTCGACAATTTTTGGCAAGTAAATCAAGGAACGTACATGCCATGTTTCATCGAAATCGGATGATAAATGCGACCTCTAGACCGACACTGACCAACCAACCAACCAATACACACACATCAATATGCCAAATCGTCGTACCAGTGAAAACGGAGACGTTCGTCGCCTCGCTACGCTCGGCTCCTCAGTCAATTAACAGCCAATTACAAACGTAACTCGTTATTATGACAGTTATAATTTTCAACTCTATTGATAACTTGTCAGAGTTTAAATTTAAACAAATATTTTTTTGTCGGCTGTGAAAGGGTTACCTAGTCTAGCCATAAGTTCTGTTACTTGTGAAAATAATCATATTTCTTTGACGGTTCAACTAATTTACAAAAATGGTATATCTATTTATAGATAAATTAATTTAGTTTTTAAATGATATATTTTTATCTAGAAATGTCCACATATGGCTTTAACATTTGCTTTTTAACGATTTGTTTCGTACCTGTTAATTCACGCACCTTCTTTATTGGAAAAAAATCTACCCTGCCGTCAAGGTTGTTTTTAGAGAATCAATATTTATGTGGTGTTTAGAACAGACCATGTCCTCTAACACCGACCACAATTAATTGTCCAGGGAATTTAGGTAAGTGCTGGAAAGGGGCCAATCAGCATACTGAGAAGAACAAAGAAAATTACTTTTCAGGTAAGACTGGGTGGAGTGAGCTATTTGAAGTGAGGCCGAATTCTCCTGAAAAGCCTAAAGCATATTTTTGTATATTGTCCTGTTAACAGGTTTTACCATAGTATTTTAAAGCTCATTTTGATACAGTTTGACTGAAATTTTCAGTCGCTAAACAAGCCTGTACGGAAAAATGGATTTTAGAGACACCTTGATATGACGCATCTTACTAAATCATGAGCTATGCTGGATAATGACGTTGCTGAAGCGTGTATACTATAGTTTAAGCTTCTCGAGTGTTGTGTGCTTACATTTATATATTTCGTTTGTTGTATTGCTGTATGACATTTAAAATATTTAAAGGCAACTGTAGTAAATTCCCCCATAAAAACGGTGCGTGAATTTTACCATTGAAAAGCTGATGATTAAAGGCTTGTATTAAAACCAACATTGGAAGTTTCGGACAAAGGATATATTACTTAAGAGCTTTATTTTATTACCTATTCATAAATATATGATTATTATGATCAAATTACATTACATTGAAAATTATTTACGTTTTTGTTTGTAACAGAACTTATGGCTAGACTATGTAATAAACCCAAAAGAAGTCTTATCACTACCGGCGGCTGTACGGCCGCGTGAGTACAGCCGCGTGTAGTTGACTGAGGAGCCGAGCGTAGCGAGGCGACGAACGTCTCCGTTTTAACTAACAAGGAGAGGCCGCACGGGCGCGCGGGTGCGTGTTGGGTCTGGGGTCTCTCACTGGTACGACGATTTGGCAGATTGATGTGTGTGTATTGGTTGGTTGGTTGGTTGGTCAGTGTCGGTCTAGAGGTCGCATTTTTCATCCGATTTCGATGAAACTTAGCTTGTACGTTCCTTGATTTATTTGCCAAAAATTGTCGAGCCATTTTTTTGACTGGGGAGAAAATGAGGGGGAAAAGGGGGGAAATTTGATGTCGCTTTATTTATGGACGGATTTCAATCATTTTCGGGTAAAAGGTCAAGCCCACACTTCCTTAGAGGTTGTTGTAAAAAAAAAGTTTCGAGGGAGGGGAAAGGGGGGAAAAAGGGAGAAGTGCTCCAAAGTCTACGGTTCACAGAACTA
Organism: Pammene fasciana; assembly: GCA_911728535.1. Taxonomy (NCBI): domain Eukaryota; kingdom Metazoa; phylum Arthropoda; class Insecta; order Lepidoptera; family Tortricidae; genus Pammene; species Pammene fasciana. The sequence continues at coordinate 9,717,349 of OU452294.1, read as the reverse complement.
CTAGTGATAATAGTGTTGATATGTCTCACGATAGTTTAGTCCCTTCGATCAAAAGTGAGTCGGACGTAAAAAAAAATGTTTTTGTGTACACTTTTATTGCTGACTGTACCTAGACCTAGTAGATAGCATGTTCATGTAAATTAAGGAAGTAGGTATACCAAATTTCAGATCAATCAGACACCGGGAAACAAGTACCTATGTAGTTAAGTGCGGAAGTGACGCTTGACGCGATAGGCGATAAAATGACAACCTGGCCAAAATGGCCTTCTGTAGTTACAGGGTAAATGGTTGTGACCAGTTGTGACTAATACTAGTGGTTCTGTGAACCGTAGACTTCGGAAAACATAAATAACGCGACAGCAAACTTCCCCCCTTCATTTTCCCCTCAATCAAAAAAATGGCTCGACAATTTTTGGCTAATAAATCAAGGAACATACATGCCAAGTTTCATCGAAATCGACATTGACCAACCAACCAACCAACAATACACACACATCAATCTGCCAAATCGTCGTACCAGTGAAAACGGAGACGGACGGACAAACAGATACGGGTTCATGTAGTTCTGTTTTTCCTGTGATGTACGGATCCCTAAAAACGAATTATGACATCAGTTTTCAAACAGTCATTAGTAGCATTATAATTTCACGCAAATGAGATGAAACCACAGAAATAATGGGAAACCAAATGTCGGTTTAAAACGAAAATCCACGTTAGCAATGTTTTGAATAAATTATTAGACAAAATTAATCTATTCAGGTATTCATTGCCTTTGAACGGTTAAATGGAATGGTGCAGACGAAATCAAATAATATGAATGCTTGTTTTTTGGTAAAATATTCCGGATCAAATGATGCGAATATTATTCGAATGCGAATGTTGGTGGAAACATCCTGTTTTGACCGCACTGACCTGGCCCATGGCCATACGCTTGCTCATACACAGGAAGTGAAAACGACGGTATCACTTGACTCCTTTTGATCATTAATATAGGACTCCATCACATGTCATGTTCTGTATTTTTGAACTATGGAAGCATAAAAATGATAAGCAAGATTAAGTTTTTTGAATCTACTCCGTAACATTCGTATTCGCATTCGGACATTCGCATCCTGAATATTCGCATTCGCGAATGTGAGAAAAACGACATTCGTGACATCCCTGTTTTGGACGCACAAGACAGGCGAAAGTCCTCATTGACTAGAAAACCTGGACCTAAAAAATTGGAGTTATAAATAGTACAATTTTATACAGGGTATATTATTTATTACTTAATATAATATAATTTAAAACAAAAAAAGAACCGACTTCACTTAGGATCTGCTATTCCAAGAGGAAGTGGCCGAGTTGCTGTAAAAAATAGTGAAATCACTATAGGTGTGCCTATAATAGTTGAAGAGTTCCCTCGATTTCTCCTTGATCCCATCATCAGACCCTGACTTGGTGACAATGGGACCATCTAGGGGTTATACCTGTTCGATTAAAAAAAAAATTTTGAAAATCGGTTCACGATTCACGGAGATATGGAGTAACATACATACAAAAAAAAATAATGATGATTATTTTTCCGACCCAAATATCGACCAATAGAATTGCACCATTCGACGTCACGTGGTACAACCTACATGGTATTATACTGATAATTTTTTGAATATTTTCTCTGGTAGTCACACGTCAAACTGACAGGTTGAATTCAATTGTGAAAATTGGAGATTTTGCATGAAAATGAGTCGATTTGGAGTTTGTTCTCTGTCCACCATCGATAAAAAAGTCAAAGGAAATGTTTATTTGTTAACTGTTCATTTCATCTCATGGTGCAATTCTATTGGCCGACATTTGGGACGGAAAAATAATCACTTATAATACCACACGAGCTTCAAAATTATCGGGTATTTCCCGATAGGTTCGTTGCAAACAAATGAAGGAGTCAAGTTTTTCAGGTTAAAAAATCACGAGCGCGAAGCGCCATCAGATATATCGGAGCGGCCAAGGTGGTGATACAAATCTGAACTACGCCTCTTTTGTCAAGGCGATAAAGTGTATGTTCAGATATTTTTGAGCACCTTGGCCACTCCGATATATTTGATGTCGACCGTACAATATTATACAAGTGTATGATGTGGGATTCTAGGTTTAACCTAACCCCAATCTTGCTAATTAATTCTAAGTAGGTAATGTATATGGCCATAACTTAGTACAAAATGTTCACTAGCTCTAATTAAAACGCATGTATATTCGTCACTACAATTCAATATAAAAATAAAAAATTAAATAAATATTTATGGACAAATACACAAATCTACCTAGTCTCAAACTAAGCAAAGCTTGTACTATGGGAACTAAGCAACGATATGTCTACTTATATAGATAAATATATACATAGATACTTAGAAAACACCCATAACTCAGGAACAAACATTCATGATAAACACACAAATAAATACCCTTACCAGGATTCAAACCCGGGACCTCCTGCTTAGCTGGGATAGGAGGCCGTTAATCATATAATTCACTACAATTCATTAGTCACTTAAAGTCATGAAGCTGATCATTTTTAATGAATTATCTTATCTTATCTTGGTGTTTAAAATTAGTAGTGGTGTGGTGAATTAAATTATCTTTATTTATACCCAACTGCCGAAGGAGGGTTATGTTGTTAAGATAATTTAATGCGCGCAAATTTAATTTTAACGGCCTCCTAGCCTAGTTGGTAGTGACCCTGCCCATGAAGCAGGAGGTCCCGGGTTCGAATCCTGGTCAGGGCATTTATTTGTGTGTTTATCACAGATATTTGTTCCTGAGTTATGGATGTTTTCTATGTATTTATCTATATCTATCTATTATATTTATCGTCGCCTAGTACCCACAACACAAGCCTTATTGAGCTCACTGGGACTAGGTTGATTTGTGTAAGATTGTCCTAATATTTATTTTATTTTATTTATTTTATTTTGTAATCCTCACCCGCTCAACTATAATCTGCCGCTTAGGCACAGTCGAGTTCTCCAATATCTGTACATATATTAGTAGAAAAAACCACAGTCTCAGATGAGACTCGAACTCGTGACTCTGGGATACATGGGTGTCCAGTAAATAATGGATAACCTTCTAACCACCAATAGGCCACCTTAGGCTGGTCCAGAAAATCCACTTTAGGGTTTAGTAAAAGTACCCTGGTTTTCGAGATTTTCACACTTTTCATAATTTTAAGTTAGACTAACATTTTGTTCAAGTGTGAAAATCTCGAAAACCAGGGGACTTTTACTAAACCCTAAAGTGGATTTTCTGGGCCAGCCTAAGGTGGCCTATTGGTGGTTAGAAGGTTATCCATTATTTACTGGACACCCTGTATACCCATCAGTCTCACCAACTGAGCTAGTGAGACTTACCTGGCTAACGCATATAAATATAAAGGATAGTGTGGAGAAATTCACAGCCACCAGTTAATTCTCAGTAGCTCAGTTGGTGAGAGCTGTGTTTTTTTGTGCTTTTCCTTTATTTTTAAAGGCCTCTACAAACGTAAGCGACTAGTCACTTGCGATTTTGAATACATTTCGATTTCGTTGCACCTAACTAGACGCGCGAGTTTTATGTCAAAATTGCGGCAATTGTAGACTCCATAAACATTGTAGCAGGCGTTCTGCTTAATAAAAAATTAAGCACATAATCACGTCGAAATTGTACTCCAAGCGTTATTCGCAAAACGCACTAGCTGTTTACTAATCTGTAGTCAGTCCAGGTACAAGCACGCAATCCTGACGTAACATTAATATATCATACCTATATTATATTAATACGTTAACCTTAAATCTGAACTAAGTAATGAGGGGGAAAGCAAAGGCGAAGGTAATAGGTTGGATATACAGGTGTCCCTAAAACCACCGTCAACTTAAGAGTCGCCAGGACGCTCGCGTTCCCATACAAACGTAGTTCAGCTCTCATTTTAAAACGACATGCTTTAGAACCATGAAATTTGGCATGGGCGTTCTAGTAGTACAGATCTAGGTCGGACATTCGTTTTCATTGCTAAAAATTTTAATACAAAGAAACTATAGCAAAAATAAGTTTTGTATGTAAATTTGTAACTGGCTGTATTTTCTTTGTATTACAATTTTTAGCAACGAAAATGAATGTCCGACCTAGATCTGTACTACTAGAATGCCCATGCCAAATTTCATGGTTATAAAACATGTCGTTTTAAAATGAGAGCTGAACTACGTTTGTATGGGAACGCGAGCGTCCTGGCGACTCTTACTTAAAGGGTAGATTGAACGGTAGGTTTTCATTGTGGTTACGCCATAGATAATATGTGGGCGAGTTTAGTGCAAGGGGTCACTTTGTCGATTTAGAAGGACGCTTCATCTTTTCACTAATAGATAGTGCGTACTTTTAGAAAGTAATAGTAACTTATTTCTAAATAAAAACTACATATAAACTAATACTAAAACCTAAATCATACTTACAAATAAAAAATGGGCTCCAGATCGGTACCACTCGGTAGGGTGCCCAGAAGGCTGGCGGCATTGCCGCGTTGGACGGCAATACCGATGCGCTGGGCAAAGTATGCCCCAGCCTTCTGGTCACCCGTCGCATTAATAAGGCGCTTGGCTAGCTCCCTGTACATTTTGTGAGCTCCTGGAGTTCGATTTTTGAATCTCACCGGGTGACTTATTTCGTACTAAATAGTCATCGGCTGCATACAAAAAAAGGCACCGGTGAGATTCAAAAATCGAACTCCTGGTCCCCACGGCCGATAGTAACTTCATATCGACAAAGTGGTCCCTTTTTTCCTGGATTGACACACATATACATTCAGAAAGGAAGCCAGGAAAGCCAAGGAGAGCATACATGGATCAAGTAAAGGAAAAAATAAACGTCGTGTCCTATCAGGCTGTAAAGGAGAAGGCAAATGACAGACAGGCATGGAAATTGCTCCACCGACAAGAGCCTGGCTCTTAAATATATGATGATGATACATTCTGCTAGGAAGCCACAAATGCTCGTACTCAACGTGTTTTTCAACCGGATTCAAGATTTCGAACGAGAAGGTTCTCATTTCGTCGGGATCTTTGTATTTGCAAATAAAATATGCATGTTCACCGATTACAAGAAGACGCCTGGGGGCCGATTTTTGACAGCCGGACGATCGAATTCAAAAAATTCAAGCTCGAAAGAAAATAATCGCACACAAAAGTTTGTAGCCAATTTTTTCGCATGGAATTAATAGTTTAAATTATCATTATTTTAAATTTCTATCGCTTTTATTTTTAAAACATAATTTCATTGTTTTATTCGGAGTTTTAAATGTCACTTTCGAGTGCTCGAATCTCAAAAATCACCCCCCTGGGCCGATTTGGAAAATTATTTTTTGTTTGAAAGAGTATATTTCACAGTTGATCCCATTGTCACCAGGTTAGTATCTGATGATGGGATCCTGTAGGAATCGAGGGAACTCTTCAACTATTATATGCACACCTATTAATAGGGATTTCAATATTTTTTACAACAACTCTTGGGAAAGCGGAATCTAAGTAAAGTCGGTTTTTTTGTTTAAATAAATCTTCAAATACACTCGAGAGCAAAAATTTATATCTTTAAAATTAATATCTTTTGAGATATTTAAGAAAATGCTAGTGACCCGAAACTTTTGCTCCCGAGTGTACAATACGTTGAATATTATACATATGTAAACGAGAAGACTCGGTATTAAACTAAGACCCTTCAGGGGAAAATACAGTAAGCCGGTTGCTGATTATTCCGAGCGAGGGTTGGACTAAAGAATAACATAGCAAATTGACGGTAAAGTTTTACCAAAAAATAACATTTATCTATTTTTTTATTGGTGAGTAAAAATTGGTTTATTTACGCTCTATGGCAGATTTTAATTTTCACTATTGGCCCATATTATTATATGCCCAGTGGGTCGTTTTCGACTCTGGTATATTGAGGTTTAGGCCCTCTCTAAATCGCATTTAAATGAGTATATAGGAGCGATTTAAATTTTCACTATTAGCCCATATTATTATATGCCCAGTGGGTCGTTTTCGACTCTGGTATATTGAGGTTTAGGCCCTCTCTAAATCGCATTTAGATGAGTGTATAGGACCGATTTCATACGGTTAGAGGTGAAAATACGGTTCAAAATTAAATAAATCATACGAGATAGGATTCGTTTTTTAATAAGATTTATGCTTAGTTTTTTAGGGTTTTTTCACTGGAAGTTTAAAAAGCAATTGCGCTAAGTCACCCCCGTAATACAAAACAGCTAATACTACATACACTGAAAGCTACAAAGCAAGATCCTCGTTTTGAAATGAAAAGTAGTGTGTTTACATCAGGTAACACACATAACAGTAAACACCGATTTCACTTCGTTAAACATGCCAGTATGTTATCGAGGAATTTTTGACTTTGAAAAATGGGATATAAAAGTAAGTATGTTAATTAACACATATATTAGGTATAACACAATAATTATAAGGAAGCATAAGCACGTAAAGTATAAACTAGGGTACCAGGGTCGAAAACGACCCACTGGGCATACATGTTCATACAAGTTATTAAAATATTCATATTTTATTTATTTACACTAAATTACAAATTGAAATTCAACAGCCTCCATATTTTCATTATTAATTCCTTTAAATTACATTACATTACTCAATCGGTTTTCAGTTATTTTCAGTCCAGACTCATTGTCTTATGACTCAACGTACTCAATCCATGCTGTCATTATTATACGTACAATACTATTTATTTATACTAAAGGAGAGGCCCATAATAACCTCCATATGCAAATATAAACTAAGCTGCTTACACGCATGCATCTTACCTTAAAAATCACAGGAAAAATCCACACTTTAATATTATTGGTCACACGGCACTCACGATCCGGCACAGCGCGACACAACCGCCTGCGGTGACAGGCTCGCGACTACTGGCCGTAATACGGTGTTTACGCCGCTCCGCGCATGCGCCTACCCTCCGTATCGGACAAAATGGCTACTAGAAGCTACTCTACACAATCCATTTACAACCTTAATACATTGATTTTGAGGTTAGATTTAGAATCGGTGTTTGACGTGTAGTGAAACGGTTTCTAAACGGTCTATATTTACCAAGTGCGCTTTGCGCTTGTGTTGAACGAATTTAGACTTTCTTAATACTGCAAAAGGTTAAATTAACAGCAATTGTAAACTTGTTTTTTGTTCACGTGAAATTCATTGGTGATGTGGGAAAATGTGCTTTTAATTGGTTGAACACAGCTTTGAAGTAAGCTTCAATGCATACAACATTATGCATCTGGACGACTGCCCTTCATTATATAAGCCTAGATGATGGATCTATAATTTCAGTTGGAGAATAACTATTAAAGGCTTTGGCATACAAGACAACGCGAACATATTTTTAATAACGTATTAAAACGATTTGAGTTCATCATCATCATCATCTCAGCCATAAGACGTCCACTGCTAAACATAGGCCTCCCCTTTAAGGGGCGGGTTGGCGCGCGCAGTTTTTTTTTTGTTTATTGTTGTTTAGGCTTTCGGAAGATGCTGCTGCCCATCTCCCGGTATATTCCCTTAGCAGACTCTTACTGCAACCACGGGACTATATGGTGGGGGACAATTCTAAGGCCGGGCACCCCACGGCGATTTGAGTTACAAAACAATTATTAAATTAGAAGAACAAAGCCAGATAGTATAAAATAGTACGAATGGTATGAAACCGCGCGAGCCGAAATCTTCATATTTGATAGGTATTTTATAGCAAAATGATTAGGAAAACTCGCCATTTCATCATCATCATGAACTTAAGAGCTGAGCTCTTGTCGGTGAAGCAATCTCCATGTACTCCTTTCTCCATTGAAGCATTGTCCACGTTTCGCAACCGTATAAGGCTATGCTCCAAATGTACCCTTTTATCAGCTTTTTCTTGACAAGACCAGATATTCTAGCTTTGAATAGATATTTCTTTTCCTCGCCATTTACTCTGACAAAATTTTTGGATGAACAATTACAATTTTTTCACCGTAATAGACCATATTCTATTGTAGAGTTCTATACCTGACAGTTGGAATATCACGAGTTCATGATTCGGATATGTGATATTTGGCGCAACAGAAAAACCGTCGTGTCGCCAAAACAATAGTTTTAGTTTATAATATATATTATGTATGCTAGTCTTTAAGGTATTTGTCTATGGGCCACTAAGTTGCCTGAAAATAAAAGTATTTTCTCAAACATGCAATGAAATGTCTTCGTTATGTGCGCCATAATAGGCTTCATAGTATCACGTTTAGGGCGGATCAACTCCAGAGAACAGGTAACGATTTTCATATAAAATTGAAGGCCTAGGCCGGGAAGTAATTTTTTTTTTAATTTCCATTCCACATATGTTTGTGGCACAGGATCATGGCATTCAGCCATTTAAGGTTATAAGCGATATTTACTTTTTGGTTCATTTGACATTCTGCCACTATTTATGTATATAAAAAAAAAACAATAATCATCATTATCTTTTTTTTTGTTTTTATTTTTGTTTTTGTTTTAGTTTTAGTTTTTGTTTTTGTTGTTGTTTTTGTTGTTGTTGTTGTTATTGTTTTTTTTTTTTGAAAATTTGTTTGAAACGTTCTGAATTTATTCAGTCACCATATACATTATTAATACAAGTTTACGAGTAGACTTTTGCCTTACGTATATCGGAAAAAAATTGGATAATTTTCATATTTATTTCATTGCATGTTTGAGAAAAGCACTATACATACCTCGGCGTGAAAAGGGGTTGCCAGCCTCGTAACTATCCTATATAACTCAGCCGGAAACCCCCTACTTCCCGGCCTCTGTAGTAATGTATTCATTTCATTTAATAAATAACACAGAAATAAAATAAGGGTAGTTGCTCTCGTTATTGTGTCATATCGTATCTGCTGCGGCCAGCTCTTAGTCTAAAAATTCGAATACCTATCAATTTCAACTACAGTAAAGTTGTGTGATTATCGCTACACATAGAAACTGCTACGGCCCTACGGGCTACGGCGTAGCGCTACGAGATTAGATGTCAGATTTGTTTAATATACAGGGTGTAACAAAAATACTGGTGATCCGTTTAAGAACATAATTGGTATCGTATTGCAAGTAGGAAAAAGTAGGAGAAAAATTTTTTGGACGCGAAAAAAAAATTTTTTGTATTGGGCGAGTCGTCCCAGCTGGCCAACCCTCCATACAAAACCAAAAATTGTTTTCGTTAGAAAAAAATATTTTTCTTAGTTTTTCACAATAAGAATACGATACCAATTATGCCCTTAAAAGGATCACCAGTATTTTTGTTACACTTTGTATGTATCATTTTAACCCACTCCTTACAAATAATAGAATAGGCGAAATCAACTATACTCCAAATAAAGACATGAGACGCTGGCCTCGGGGCGCGGCGGCTCCCCGTCCCCTCAGAATTAAATAAATGTAATGTAAAATACATAATATTAACATCCATAATAATTGTGACATAACACCTTCAGCTTACACAGTTCTTTTAGACACAAGTTAGCTGACACAATCCTACGGGAACGCAAGGATGTAACAATTAATAGGTAATAAACAAATCTCATTCTCATTCATTCTATGTATCATTTTCAAGTAAAAGGTACTTATTAAATAAATCACGGGTTACTCACACTCACGTCTTTTAAGTCGAATATTGCTCGACATGTTCATATTCGACTTAAAAGACGTGAGTAACCCGTGATTTATTTAATATGTCTGATTCTCACCGAAGTTTTGTGTTTAAAAGGTACTTACATGATTGTCTTTTAAGTCGAATATTGCTCGACATGTTCATATTCGACTTAAAAGACGTGAGTAACCCGTGATTTATTTTATCTGTCGGATTCTCACGGAAGTTTTGTGTTTAAAAGGTGCTTACATGATTGTCTTTTAAGTCGAATATTGCTCGACATGTTCATATTCGACTTAAAAGACGTGAGTAACCCGTGATTTATTTAATCTGTCTGATTCTCACCGAAGTTTTGTGTTTCAAAGGTACTTACATGATTGTCGGTTGTCAATATAATAAGGCCCTTGGTGTGGCAAGCGGTCGGCTGCCGACCGTCATGTCATTTAAATTTGAATTTTGATTAATTGAAATTAAATCAAAATTCCAACAACTTATAAATGACTTATGCCACTTGAAGATCGTTTAGAACCGTGGGTTCAAAAAAAATTGGAAAATTCACAAAAGTGAGGACTAGTAAGTACTTTCAATTAAAACTATATTGAATATAATTTAAAAAGAACCGACTTCACTTAGGATCCGCTATTCTAAGAGGAAGTGGCCAAGTTGCTGTAAAAAATAGTGAAATCACTATAGATGTGCCTATAATAGTTGAAGAGTTCCCTAGATTTCTCCAGGATCCCATCATCAGACCCCGACTTGGTGACAATGGGACCATCTAGGGGTTATACCCGTTCGATTAAAAAAAAATTGAAAATCGGTTCATGATTCACGGAGATATATCGAATAGCATACATACAAAAAAAAATCAGTCGAATAAGGAACCTCCTCCTTTTTTGAAGTCGGTTAAAAATCGGTTAAGTCGTTTTTGAGTTAATAACTCCAACCTAACCTAACGCAACCTAGTAGGTAATTCTCATTTCCCATCTATTGGGGTTGGGAAATAAAATGGTTGCGAAATAATTATTTGGTAAAAGCGATGAGTAAAAGTTGGTAAAAGTTATTCGGTCAAATGAAACTTCTGCGAAAAGTTGGTTGGGAAGTGAAATTCGGCAGTACAATAATGCCGGACCGCAAGATTTTCTGGGAAGCAAAGTGCTGTTCCAAATCCTGGATCCTCGCCTGTCACCCGCTTAGCTACTTCTGCTGCTTAAATACTGTACCTACATACTCATATTGTATGTATGTATGTATGATACATACAATCACGCCTATATCCCAAAAGGGGTAGCAGAGATCACGGATTACCATTTGCTACGATCAATGCAGCAAAACGGCTCTCCGTGAGCCACTTCTCGCGCCCGTGAAGAATGAGACGTGATGGGTGGCGAACCGCATCGCCGCCATGCGGATGACCATTAATTAAATAAATCACCACAGCGTTCTCACGAGCAGTAGGGATCAGAGGTTCCCTTATCCCTTAGTCGCCTCGCCTCTTACGACACCCGCGGGAAGAGACGGGGTGGTACTATTCTAAAGCTGGGGCCACGCAGCAACCTACATACTCGTGGCACTTAAATCTAGTCTATGACATGAGTATTGTTCAGGAAAAGTTTTGAGCAATTGCACCTCCGAAATACGTCGCGTAGTGTCAAAATACAAGTGAGTACAGACGCATGTAGTGATAATCGTACCTACAGTTGTATCGACCGGTGTATTTTTATCCCAAGCGGCGCGAAGGATGGGTTGGTACGGTACGGTTACAAGACTACAAGAACGAACTTAGTGTACCTAAGCTAGTGCCTAGATTTATACGGATACATTATTTGTCTCCACTGCATAGGTAAATATGGCCGCGCTGATTTTTGATGTTGAATCAGCAGCTTTAAAGTTCCATATAGTAAGATTTTTTTTAAGAAGAATTGTAGAAGAAGTCCAAAGTAAGATTCGGGCATCTTAAAAAATTACTACCATGACCATAATGGAGATTTGTGTAGAGATGTCAGATGATATATCTCTTCTTCTTCTTCTTAGTCGTTCCCTCGTGCCTGAGGATCGTGACCATATGCAATCGCCCTCCATGCAGTCCGGTTTTTGGCTAATTTTACTGCCTTGCAGAGGCTTCCATTACCAGCCCTCTTTATAGCGTCGCTCCATTTACTACACTCGCCCTCCACGTGTCCATGAATAATTTGTTTCTCCACAGTGTCTAGGTGACCTCATAATGTGTCCGAAGAAATGGATATCCGCAAGTCGCTTTGTGATGCCGAGTTCCTCTAATTTGGATTTATTTGTCCTTCTGGCCGTCCATGGGATCTCTAATAGTCTCCTCCAGCGCCACATCTCGAAAGCGTTTATTCTGCTGTACTCTTGGCTCTTGATGGAGAACACAAGTAGGTACATGATATATCTAAGTAGATACATATCACTGGCCCATTATTACAGGGTTCTATTTTAGCTAAGCGCCTGCAGCATTTGAATAGCGTCATACACAAACGGATCTGTCTTCCGGGCATATCCGTCGGACAAATCCGGCGGGCACATCTGTGCGTGTATCCCGAGCTATTACAAACCATCAGTACCATTTCGTTCGTTCATGAAATATTATTGTTATGGAGATTTTTATAGTACCTCTACCCTGCCGGGACCCTGTCTGTCAAAAATAGTTGTTGCAACTGGCCCTTACTGACAAAATAGAAAACCCTGTAACATTGGGCCAGCGATGTCTCAAATCGCAAAAAAGACTTGTAATTTCTAATGGCTTCTTCAAATATCCCTATAACTTTTCAATTAGGTAGCTAAAGATTCTAATGGTAACCCGCGTTCCCAGGAAAACTTCTAATTGCTCAGCCGCTACTTAAAAGGGTTTTCCTGAATTGAAGAATGGAGTCTTAGCGGTAAAACACTTAAACCACAATGGCCATTATGGTACATTATCAAAAATTTGCCAACTTTTTGACTCCCCCTGGGTGATATTTTGTGATTCAAAATTCAAATAAAAATACCAGTTTTCTTTTCGAAATAATTTAGAACCATTGAATCGAATGAGCGCAGCGACGCGAAGTTCTTCAGACTTCGGACACAACAGAACTGTCAACCAGTAGGTCACCTTGTTTGTAAGAATCGCGAGTTCTTAGTTCAGAGCGGATTACTGGCGTAGCTACCAAAGGGCTAGACGGGGCACTGCCCCGGGGCAAGGGGGTGTAACTCAGTGTAAATCTGTAAAAAAAATTGAGTTTGACACAACGTATCCGATACGTTTGCATGCATAAGTGCGAAAGAGAACTTGTCATGCGTTAAGAAGGGACAACATAATTCGTGACGTTACAGTCTCTCTGTATAGTACTATTATTTACTCGGTGCCCGGGGCCCCTAAGCTTAGGGGGGCCCCCAAAACCTGATTAGCAAACCATCGAATATAAAGCTGTGTGTGTGTGTGTGTAAAGTTTTTTTGCCCCAGGGCCCTTGGTCACCTAGCTACACCATTGGGCGGACTAGTAGTTTATTTTAGTTTTGAATAAAATCTTATGTTTTCGTTAGGTGCATTTATTGTTTCGTTAGGTGCTTATAACTTAATAAATACAAGCTCTGATATTTGTAGTAGACATACGTGTAAACAATGCCACCATATTGTTTTGTTTACACATTAAATACGGTATTTCAGGCATCATCTATGAAAAGGGACCTTATTTCTGATAGCGCTTACGTCGTCGCGCGGCGTCGTAAACGTATAGCGTTGTCGTTAACAATGTCGTAAGCGCCGTCGACAATAAGGTATTTCATAGATAACGTCACATTTGTACCCTTGGCGTGTGTGGAGGCAAACCGAAGCACGCAACAGACAGCTTATTTACTCGTTATGACAATAATACACTGTTAACACTGTAAATTAAGTGTTCTTGAATCTTCACTTAGGACGAGGATAAATACGGAAAGCTTTGCGCAGAGGGCGCCGCAATCGCAAAACAAAGTATTGTTGTCTACGGTTTTTAAATGTCAAATCACTACATTCTCTAGACCCAAAAGGAATAATATGGAAAAGGTATATCTACGAAAAACGCGTGCCGATTATGAAATACTCGAGCGCACAACATGGCGGTGATAGTTATATACAGGGGGCCAATTTTTGACTTTCGAGCACCCGAATTCAAAAAGTTTAAGCTCGAAAAGAATCGCACACAAAGGCTTACCGCCAATTTTTTCGCATGAAATTAATACTTTAAATACTCGTGATTTTAAATTCCTATCGCTGTTATTTTTAAAACATAATTTCATCGTTTTATTCTGGGTTGTAAATGTCACTTTCGAGTACTCGAATCTCAAAAATCACCCCCCAGATCTGTGTCTAGACAACAAGTAAGATTTTTTTACATCTATAACCTACATAGGACCGCAAGCATAAGTATTTCAACGCGTTCCTGAGAAGAAGAGTCTTGGCAGACAGGCGGACAGATTCTATGAAGCGGATATGTATATCTATATAGCGGATATGTACATGACGATATTACATCGGGTTCAGAATTAATATATTATAATATATGTTAGCCTCTATACGTCCCACTGCTGGGCACAGGCCTCCTCTCATGCACGAGAGGGATCAGGCTATAGTCCCCACGCTGGCCCAAAGCGGGTTGGGAACTTCACATACACCTTTGAATTTCTCCGGGGATGTATGCAGGTTTCCTCACGATGTTTTCCTTCACCGTATAGCGATTGGTAAATATCAAATTATATTTCGTACATAAGTTCCGAAAAACTCATTGGTACGAGCCGGGGTTTGAACCCGGGACATTCGGATTGAAAGTCAGACGTCGTTACCGTCAGGCTACCAACGCTTATTTGTATTTCAGAATTGCATTACCAATTTATGAATGGATCCATTGATAAATTGGTCATGCAATTCTGAAACTGATAGTACAGTCACAATCAGATATATCGGAGCGGCCAAGGTGGTCACAAATATCTGACCCTGAACCACTTTATTGTTAAGGCGATAAGGTGCTTGTTCAGATATTTTTGAGTGCCATGGCCGCTCCGATGTATCTGATGGCGGCTGTACCTAAGCGTAATTCCAATCGTCGTCTAAGAGTATAAGGCTGCGCTTCCACCAGAAATAAGCGAGAGTGCGTTTCGAGACTTTCGAGTAATGTTTCTTAGGCGATTATCACACTGGCGACGGATCCGCATCGGGCGCCGGTGCGCGAGCGAGATAGCGCTATACACATGCAGAGCGCTGTCTCGCTCGCGCACCGGCGCCGCATGCGAATCCGCACCAGTGTGATAACCGCCTTAAGCACCAATAGAATCACTTCATTTGTTTATCTTCGCGCAACGCAGTTCTAATATTCGTTCTTAAATAATAATTTTACGAAAAAGAGAACCGACTTCACTTCAGATCCGATTTCCAAGAGGAAATGCCCGAGTTGCTGTAAAAAATACTGAAATCACTAGGTATAGGTGTGACTATAATAGTTGAACAGTTCCCTCGATTTCTCCAGGTTCCCATCATCAGATCCGGACCTGGTGACAATGGGACCAACTGTGGTAAAAGTCTTAAAACGAGTCGCCTTAATTGGAGAGTGGGAGGGTTGTGGGGGGTAGAGGGGAGGGTGAGGGATCCTCTACAGTCATCCCCACCCCGTGGAATCGCTTGGTGTCGGAAATATTTATGATTAAAGATTTGGGATATAGTACCCCATACAGCCATTTTAGTCGCATTTACCACATTTTGTCCACACTTTGTGTAAACACAAAAATATTTGTTACCATTTTTGGTCGCCGTTACGAAATAGTTCGGTTGAGGCGACTAAATTATTGTAGGAGTTTTAAAAAGTGGGGACGAGTCGACACAGTCGCATTTTGGTTACTTTGTTACGTCGCCGTGTCGTAACATTGTTACCAGTTTGCAACCACTTATAGCGCAAATCATTCATTCATTCGTTCACTCATTTGCTGTCACTGCTATCAGTCCACAAAGTTGACGTAAGTAAAATTGTTAAATATATTTGTGAACGCCATTGCTGTTATGGACGAAAATATTTATTTTAAGTTTTCGGACGTTTTTCGTGTTTCCAGGATGTTAACATTATTGCGCAAAAAAGTACGCTGTGTTATTTTATTTTAAAATTTCAAATTTGCCAACGCGCCACTAAAATAATTGGAATTTAACGATTGTAAACAAATGTAATATTGATTTTACTAAACTTATTTTTACATTTTCAGACTTAAAAAGCCTCTCATAAGATAGAGCAACGATTGCTAATAACAAAAAAAGCTATTGTGGTATTAAAAAACCATTTTACTATAAAATATTTAAAAAAGAAACTATTTTTAAGAACATACATAATTCAGTTACAATCGGTCACAAAGTTACCACATTATGTCGACACAGTGTCGACTTAAAATTCCAACATTATCAAATTTATAAAATGGTGGACCGTCCTTTTATGTTTCCAGCGATTCCCAAACTTCGGGAAGATATGGAAATACCATTTTGAATAGTTTCGACGATGGAAGGCACTTCTTGACACACGTATGATATCGCTTGTTTAAAGCAAGTGGGTTGTTGATAATAATTTTAGTTATCTTTTTTTTACCAATGGCTACAAAACAGCGAACTCAATTTTTATTTCATGTACACGATTCTCATAATCTACCCTAAGGTTATTGAATTTAAACTTTCGTGGGGACATATTAACATCCTACCAGTAATAAGTATAAGAGCCCATGACACTGACTGAACCTAGTTAGATAAGTCTCCCAGATGAGATATATATAATTAGTCACGTCAATGCCTATGCTGCAATGCAAAAAAGTGGCGGCACAATACTTTTTTTGAAAATTAAATAAAAATCGGTTTCTAGTACGATAAGTCTCCCAGGTTTCCTTTGTACCTCGAAGCAGAGGAGAGTTAGGACTATTCGATAATGCGGTGCTGCAGCAGTGGTTTTTTGTACACAAAAATTTATGATCTTTCTGATGAGCATTGGTTTCTAGAGGAGACTGATCATACTAGACACCAAATAAAACCGATCCCTTATAATGCTGCAGCAACTGACAAGGCCAGTCACCGGGGCTTGCAGCACCGCATTATCGTATAGTCCTAACTCTCCTCTGCTTCGAGGAACAAAGGAAACCTGGGGGACTTATCCTACTAGAAACCGATTCATTTGTTATTTAAAAAAATATATTATGCCGCCACTTTTTTTGCATTGCAGCATAGGCATTTCGTGTTCTCCTATTAAATACGTATGATATATATATAATTAGTCAATTATATATATATCATCTGGGAGACTTATCGAACTAGGTTCAGTGTCATGGGCTCTTCTACTATAAAACTTTATGTTTTTGGACCACCTACTGTGCAATAAATATTATTAATCTAATCTCATGATTTATGTAGCAGAGTGAGATGCTGATATGTGAACTGACAACAAAGTTTGGGAGACTTTGGAGTTTTTAGTGACGTTTACAATTTATTTTAGTAACAAAGTGTAGGAACATTCACGTAACTTTACCACACACTGTGTCGACTTTTAGTAACAAAGTGTCTACACAGTTACTAAACATTGTTTCTAAAGTGTACACTAGTCGCAATATACACGCAATGTGTATAAAATGTTTCGACGCAAAGTTACAGTAATGAGTGGACACAAAGACCACACTTAATTACTAAAAATCACTCGGTCACATTGTGTGTACACTGCTACCACACATTGAAACCAAACCAAACACAGTTACATTGTGTCGTAACAGTTACGAAATATTTTGTACTTGCAACTACTTTCACAAATCTGCTACCGAAAATGGCTGTCTGGGACAGTCACCGGCAATAGTATTTTCCTATACGAAGGCCTCGAAAATATGTGACACGCTCTTATGGCCCTACATATAAGAGCGTGTCACATATTTTTGCGGCCTTCGTGTAGGAAGATACTATTGCCGGTGACTGTACTACCAAATATCGGTTCGCAGCGAACTAGGGCTTCTTTCCCTTATCGTATGCCAAAAGTCGGTTCTGGCGCGCTGTTTGTTTGCGGTTCACCTAACACACTCCTCCTCGCTTCGCTCGTCGTCGCACCTATCTTGACTCTGTCAAATGGAAGAAGAAGAAATTGAAGTTATTTAACAAAATAACTGTTTATTTTTAATGAAAGCTGACGTGACGAAGATATATGCTGACGTTAGAGTGGTGTTTCTTCTGTATGTATGCAAAAATTACCAAAAATGGAAGTCGTCGTGTTAATTGTATTGGTATTAATTAACTAAGAGTACTGGTGGCGATCCTCTAGTAACAATGCCAAGTGCCGTGAAATCCAAAAAAGACTTTGCTTAAAGTTGTCGTAACATACAAAAATTGTGATAATTAATTACATACGGTTTTCGAACGTAGAATAGAGGATTCATGATATGGGTGTAGATAAATAAACGTTGTTTACTAAACCTTGCTACGTCACGTTACACCTGGATTAAACCCGATTTAAATATATATCCCACTACCTATAATCCCACGTCCAACTATTTCAACTATATAGACCAGATAAGCCCCCGTTTCAAGTTTCAAGCAGTTAGTACTTGGATTACTCAACTTTGGCGTTCGAGAGAGTAGTTATGTTCCCGGGGCGCTGCAGAAATGAGATCATTATCTTGCTATCGTTTCTCCCGGCAGTTTACTATGGCTCAGTAGTCTGGGGTCCGCTCGGCAACCTTATCTTCAGTATTAGCGTAGACATCACTCTTTGCAAGTATTCTAAAGTCAGTTTGAACTTGAGAGGTAGTTTTTCTTCATTTTAATATTAAGTACCTATACTTTCGCTATACGCAGAGAAAATAAAGTGAACATTCAAATTATGGCACCAAATGTACTTGTGATGTTTATTATAACTTAATGATTATAATAGGAAGTTAGAAATTAAAATAAAACATAGGTATAAAATTCAATATTAATATCAATGGGTTCAAGTCCAAGCTGAAAATGCACCTCTTAGCTGAACAAGGTGTTGTTGTCTGAGGGCATAATTCTCTAAAACGCCGGTATTAGTATTACTCCAGTTCCTTAATTTATTTACTTTTAGCTCCGAAGTTGACCGCTGAATAATATAACCTACCTTTATACCTTTATTGTTGTAATATATAAGTACTTATACTACCTATTGATAACATACTATATTTTTGTATATCTATTGATAACACACTATACAATTTTGTAACACCTAAGTCGCGCAGTATGCTATCCCGCACACCACACTGGCTCCACAGAAAACCAGCGCCGTTGACATCGCCAAGTTGCCAACTGCATTGCTGAGTGGAGACCATTTCAGCCTCACAATATTTGTTATGTAACATTTTTGTAAATTTGCTCTGTAATGATGTGTTGTCTGAATACATTTTATTCTATTCTATTCTATAATTGCCAATCGCAAACAAAATATCTATATTTGAAATACCTGTAGGTACGAAAGTATATGATGATAGGGTTTATGAACATTCTGTATAAATACTTGTTGAAAATTTTAATATTTTCTCCAGATTAATAGAATATAATCGCCATCAAATATATAGGAGCGGCCAAGGTGGTCACAAATATCTGAACAACGCCTCTATTGTCAAGTTAATAAAGTGCATGTTCAGATATTTTTGAGTACCCTGGCCGCTCCTATATATTTGATGGCGACTGTACCTTTTGGCGACTTTTATATACTTACACCAACAGTCGCCATCAAATACATTGGAGCGGCCAGGGTACTCAAAAACATCTGAACATGCACTTTATCGCCTTGACAATAGAGGCGCTGTTCAGATATTTGTGACCACCATGGCCGCTCTGATATATATGATGGCGACTGTACGTCATGACTCATGATTCATGATCACTTCATGATAGTGAAGTACTAACGCTTAATGGCCTCTACAATCGGCGCAATTTTGCCACAAAACTCGCGCGCGATTTCGAGACGTTGCCGTCTAGGGGACTATTCATAAATTACGTCATTTCAAAATAGGGGGGGGGGGGGGGTCTGGACATCGGATGATGGTTGCATGACGTAGGAGGAAACGGGGCCATTCGAAGCATAATCTTTGGATGATTTTAGGGGGGGGGGTCAAAAATTGACAAAAATCGATGACGTAATTTATGGACAGCTCCTAGGTAGGTGCAACGAAATCAATCGATGGATCAAAAACCGCAATGTATTAAAAATTGCAGGTCGCTTACGTCTGTAGAGTCTAAACCAAGGGAAGGATACAAAATGAAAGACAAGATTGCTTTTCCTCTTCATACTCACTGTATGTATTTATTTTATTTTTTTGTATTTTTTTCTAAATTTATTTTTTAAAACGTTTTCTTTGAATCAAATTTATATTATTATTAAATATATATCTCTAGTTTATTTACAGGCTATGTACAATTATTGTATGTACAAGTCTTAGCTGTATTATGTACACTAGTGTATATAAGTCAACGTCTAACACTGTCGGTACATAGATATACAAAAAAAACTATTATACATACCTTAAATAACTTATATCTACTAATAAAGTAACTTTTAGTTGCACTCTTAATAATATCATAAGTTAGTTTTATCTTTTTTTTTTAATGGCATCATTTTGTTATTGCGGAAAATGTACCATTATTTTGTACAGCTAATGAAAACATACTAAGTATACGTAGTCAAGTCCAATTTCTTAAAATTACTAGGTATTTCTAAGCCACAATTATTGTGGCCAAGAGTAGAAAAACAATTTTTTTTTTTACTACTACCCCACTTTTTATATACATTCGCTTATATTTGGATAACGCTAACTGCATGAAATATACAGCGTCAAAATATCATACTGACACCTTAAAATGTTACACTTATAAACAGTAATCGGCGTTTTGGATCCGCGGGATCACAAGGAGAAATGGTAATATGGATACGCCACTAACCCCGCGATACTAAAACTGTTCGAAAAATGCTATTAATCCAAAAAAAAAGTTATTTTATGTAATATGTTGCCGTTTTGTATTTTACATTGCTAATAAATAATATTTACAGATATCTTTATGAAAATCGAATGTTAAACCATTTCAGGAGAATTCGTTCAATAGTAAACAATTATATTTAAAACATTGACCCATAATAGCAATATCAGAAGATTGCAACGAATCTAAGTGAATATTGTCTTACTTTTCCCATGTTTAAGCCTACGATTGACTGGTAGAGAATACCATTAGGCATTAAATCCGCCATTTGTTATTTGTTTTGTGGGACAACGTTTAAATAAATTAATAAATATAAATAAATAAATAGCAATTGATTTTAACTAATAAATAAGTTAACTAACTATCCTTACCGCGGCATATCCATATTAGGGATATTAGCATAGTTATTGAGGTCACCCCCAGGCCTGGATCCAGGATTTTGTTCAGGGGGGGCGGGGGGGGGGGGGGCACTTCCTTCACAAAAAATCTTGCGGTCCGCCCGTTTGTCCCCCATAGTATGCAAAACTTGCGTGGCAGGGGGGGGCAATTGCCCTGTTGCCCCCCCCCCCCCCACCTGGATCCGCCCCTGGTCACCCCGAGTGGCATCCAAAACGCCACTGCTTATAAATTAGGTCCTGAGTTAACGTGGCCGACTATAGTACATTTCGGAAAACGTAAAAATTAAAAGTCTTAGGGAGTATTTAACCCATACATTTGATGATAACCATACTTGAGTCAACATGCGGTTCATGTTTTTCACAATGACTCTTATTTTTATTGAGTCAAAGTCCAATTTAGATTGACCTGTAGGATATGAAATCCTTGCCCGGTATTTTTAACAAAAATTTTATTGATCCGACTGGTCAATTCTTTACTTTTTTACAACGATTTTTTTTTCGTAGTCATCAAATCAAATCGAAAATACGATATACAAAAACCCACAGATTATATTATGTTCAAACACATCCAACAGTCTTTAATAGTATTTTGTGCAACAGTTACATAATGAGGGTTCCTAAGATTCGAGGGTCGAAGTTACAAAATGAGGCGAAGCCGAATTTTGTAAAAACAGACCCGAGAATTTTAAGAACCCTTATTATGTACCGTTGCACACATTAGTTTTTATACGAGTGCTTAAGCAAGCCGGTAAGAATTGAGTTCGACGAAAGCCGTGCACAACCTACTGCTTCTATGCAATCTCGTAACGTTCGATCTCCCGGTGGATTGTGCCGGCGGCGACACGCAATGCGGGGCCCGAGAACAGTTTCACAATATTGTATGGAAATCCTTTCTGTCATTGTTATGGATGCTACAATATGCGACAATAGAAGCTCTATCAAAAAGTATGCGCTAGTAGTTCCGCCACCACAATCTCAATTCGAGTATTACAGTCGCCGAGTATAAAAACAATACAAAAGTATATGTATCATTTTCAAATAAAAGGTACATTATTATCGGACGCCAATAAGGTGTAACTCCGATATAAATTCATTTAGAAATAAACTCTATTAACATCAACAACCGACAATGATGTACCTTTTACTTGAAAATGCCACATATTATGTAAATTTTGATTTACTATATCCAATGACATGTTTAAAAAGATCGCAACCCCATCTACTTACCTTTTATTTTATCCTAATGGCGCCGTAATAAAGCATAATTTTTTAGCCCTTCTAGCAAAATCCCATAGACTGTCCGGAAAGAGAAGCGTCGTGGTTTATATGAAAATTCATACATTCAACGACACTTCTTTTCCCGGACAGACTAGAAACAAGTCTAAACTATGCCATCTGGCAAAAACTTTTGACCGTTGCCTTCGCCACGATGGCATTAAAAACATAAAATAAAAACAAAATGGCGTCACGTCTAAGCGCTGCGTAAAGCGAAGTGCATTTTTATAACTGATGCGCTGAAGGCAGTAAAAATGAAATGTCAAGGCCTGTTCGTGTGATAAAAGATGCATTTTATCGTTTGTCGGCATCGGTTAATGCATTAACGGTTTATTATACAGTTAAAACTGAAATGGCGCTTGCTAGCCTGCGCCCACGGTCGTATCTATTGGCTCCTCTACATAATGGGCCACCATAGGGACGCAGCTATGAGTTAGAGGGAGCTAACGATATTGCGATCTCTTTCCGTCGTATAGCTGCGTCCCTATGATGATGATGGCCCATCATGTAGAGCCAGCCTACAGTGTTTTTTTTAAGTGGGCCACTATGGGGAAATCCTAAAATATAGGAGATACAGGGAAACTGTCTTAGGAAACATTAGGTATTTTTTTGGGATTTTTTTTTTGATATAGTCAAATTTTTGGTCAAGTGTGAGTTGTCCCTAAAAATTAATAATTTTGATGATTTGATCTGCGTCAAAAAAAATCATCAAAATTATTAATTTTTAGGGACAACTCACACTTAACCAAAAATTTGACTATATCAAAAATTTTTTCTCAAAAAAATACCTAATGTTTCCTAAGACAGTTTCCCTGTATCTCCTATACTTTAGGATTTCCCCATAGTGGCCCACTTAAAAAAAACACACTGTATAGTACAGTCGCCATCAAATATATCGGAGCGGTCAAGGTGGTCACAAATATCGGAAAAACGCCTCTATTGTCAAGGCGATAAAGTGCGATATTTTTGAGTAGCCTGGCCGCTCCGATATATTTGATGACGACTGTACATTCATTGACGAAGACATCACTATGACCTCAGTTTTGCGGCTATTAAGTAACGTGGTTTCATTTGTTTACGAAGTGTTTGTTTTAAGATTCAGTTCCCAATATTTTATCAAAACACCTATATCATCTTACCCCAATATTCCTATTGTTCGTACACCAAAGTTTACTGGCCCAATTCTCACCTGGATTCTCTATACATAAACCCAAAATCCCCAATATAACCTGACCTGCATCTTCGTGCCAATTATTCGTAATCAGGGTTTAAATTAAACCTGGCCATGTATAATTGTATAGATCTAATTAGTAGTAACGACCTTTGAAAAGTTTATTCAACTTAAACCTTAATGTCGAGCAATAAGTCCCAAATTCATTGTTTTTCCAAACACGCGGAGTTTTGAAGTCATTAGCGATGATAAATGGTGTTGCTAAACCGTTTTGTTGGGCGCCATATTGGATTACAATGGACGTAAACGATGTCGTCCGGATCCGGACAAACGGGAGAGTCACGCTAATCGATAGTCGCTAACATGGATCTATATAATTATGGATACCGCACCGGGGGTGCGCGATATATTTAGGACTATAGCCAACGGAGATGCGGGAACAGGCGCGGTCCCAGAGGGGGGGGGTCACATGGGACATGACCCCCCCCCCCAAAATCGTACATTTCAAATGGAAAAAAAAATTTACTGACCCCCTCAAAAATTGGAAAAAAAATTTTGCATTAGTGTCCCCCCCCCCCCCCAAAATTTCAGGCTACGACCGCGCCTGTGCGGGAATCCGTAAACTCTACAACAGATGATGTGGCCAATGATGATGAGACAAAACTGTAATAATTTTACACAAAAAAGAACCGACTTCACTTAGGATCCGCTTTTCCAAGTGGAAATGCGCGAGTTGCTGTAAAAATACTGAAATTACTATAGGTGTGCTTATAATAGTTGAAGAGTTCCCTCGATTTCTCCAGGATCCCATCATCAGATCCGGACCTGGTGACAATGGGACCAACTGTGAAGTATACTCTTTCAAACAAAAAAAGAATTTTCCAAATCGGTCCAACCGTCTCCGAATAATCGGTGAACATACATAAAAAAAGCAACAAGCAAAAATCCCGACGAATTGGTAACCTCCTCGTTCGAAATCTTGAAGTCGGTTGAAAAAAGCATAAGCTGATTTTTCTCATGTTTACGCGCGCACACATTCCTAAGCGCTGAGCAGCGATTAGCTGAATACCAATTAGTGAGTACGTGCGAAATCGGCCGATCATGAAATCATAATTAATCTCAACGGCGCGGTATCTGTAATTATTTCATAAATCCATGATAACCACGCAGATCAGTATAACCTAATAGGTTTGACCTATATCATCTTCCTTACTTTGTCATGGCCTATGAAGCCTAGTCCGCTCGGTAACCTATACGCACTAGTTTGCCAGCCTGAGGGAAAACTAGGTCATAGGTCTTCACTTTTCTTCTTTTTTTGCACTTTTACATAATATCCAAGAAAATTAATAGTATGAGCGGAACTTCGATTCGAACCCTTCGAGACTTTCAGCTTGGAAGCCTTATTGTGATTTGCGCTTGTATTTCAGTCGCCATCAAATATATCGGAGCGGCCACGGTACTCAAAAAATCTGAACAAGCACCTTATCGTCTTGACAATAGAGGCGTTGTTCAGATATTTATCTTGGCCGCTCCGATATATCTGATGGCGACTGTACCTATTTACTTGTATAATATAACCCGAAGTTGCAAATATTGTTGTTTTCCTACATGGAACAGTCAGAAGCAGAAATATCTAAGCCGGCAAGGTGTTCATAATGATCTAGGCACGCCCTTATCATTAAGATAACTAGAGGTAATCTAGTTATTTTGAAGACCTACCCGCTTATTCATAAACGTATTTCAAACCCGATTTAACTAAATCATTTTTTGTCATGGTTTGTTGTGACAAAACATAATTAACTAAATGAGGTTTGAAACACGTTTATGAATAATATGCTTCATCGAATTTGTCAACTAATTTTTTTTAGTTAAAACCATAACAAAATGATGCCAACTGCTATTTTAGATCTAAATACATTTCATTGTTTTGATAGCAAGCTACAAATCTAGGTAACTTCAAATCTACTGATTTCAGACAAACTTAAAAAAAATTGTCAAAATAGATTATTATGATTACAAATGTAATTTGTCATATTTAGTCACCATTTAACTGGAGTTCTTTATACCCTGTCCATCCTTATTTGTCTTATCATGTAAACAACAACTTTTCAAAGAGATTATCGCTCTTCTCTGGGATTATGAGTTAAAATGTTGTTATATACTTAAAGAAACTCACAATAGTTATTTGTGCAACAAGAGAGGAAAGTTGGTTTTTCTTGCGAGTGTTGATTTTGAGTCCCGAGCAAGCGAAAGATTCTATAATTGAATCACGAGCGAAGCGAGTGATTCTAAGTTTGAATCTTGAGCGTAGCGAGGGATCTCAAGAACACGAGATGTAAAAAACTTTCCTCTCGAGTGACACATACAACTTTTCACCTTAGTAATGAGAACATATTAAAGTTAAAAAAAAACACATTTATTTACATTCCTGAATGAAAGGCATCATCATTATGACGAAAACCTTCTAGAAACAAAATTTCACTCCCTGGACTGAGGTAAGTCGCGCTTTCGTCACCCCAGGGAGTGAGGAAAGTAGGCTTGTTCGAACTGCCAAGGTGAAAAATATTGAATTCAACCAAGTAACCACTGAAAAAAATAATTATTAATATAATTTTCTTCGATATACCTACGAAGTAACAGACGAACCACCCGAAAAATAAATGACATTAAGATGTCTAGATTGACACATGTTTGTTTACACGATAAGACAAATAATGATGGATAGGGTATAATTGAGTGGATTATTTGACAGCACTTTACATACATTTACGTCACTCTGGGCGGTAAGTGAGATTTGCCGCCCACGGGCGCAGCGGCATATCTCACTTCACACCCAGGAGAAGACGTCAAATTGTCTACGCACCACGGGCGGTTATAAAGCAGGCCTCAGATCGCTTGTTTATGGGCCTTACCTTCGGTTCGGGCCACAAATGCCCGCGATCTGAGCCGTTCTTTATTTTACCGCCCTAGGTGCGTAATGTACTATTACAAACAGCTTTGTGTGCCAGTAGCTGTCATATTACACTCAATTATGAAATCCATCTTGTATTTCAAATCTCACAGAAATAATGTAAACAAATTTGACACAAGCTTTTTTTGCAATCCTTGACATCAATGACAATATGACAGTAAGGGGATTTCGATAATAAACTTGTGTCAAATATGTTTATGACATTTGGCAGATGTGCAATTGGCGGATAATTCACGAAAAGTTGAAAAAAAAACCCGAAACTTTCTGGATACTTTTACAAGAAATAAACGAAATTAAAATTTAAAAAATGCTAAGTTACAATCCCCATGCAGTATTGAGAATTTTCCAAAATTTTCAAACGAGCAAAATTTTTTTAAAGATTCCGTCGGCACATCAGTAAATGACAGTAGTTGCATATGTCAATCAAGTTTTTTTTACGTGATTTAACACGTTTTGTCAAGATAGTATAGTAGTTACATTCCTTCGTGATCTTTTAGGGATTAGCGTCTTATAGCCGTTCGCAAACTCCGAACTGGCGGCGCCATAAAGGTTTCAGAGCGATAATTATTGTTAATGAATTATCAACTCTATAGCTTTAGACTTTAGACGCCAAATGAATAAAGAAATGTAAAGCATCCTACGCGGGTGGCCAGCACGTGCTAAAACGCGTGCCGTCCCAGGAAGTAGTTAATTTTGCACGTACTGGCCGCAGTCATAGAGTTTATAATTCATTAACAATAATTAGCGCCCTGCACCTTTTTTTATGGCGCCTCCAGTTTGAAGTCTGCCAGCAGCGATAAGACGTTAATTCCTAAAAGACCACGAAGGAACGTAACTACTATACCCTAATTATACGCATTAATAAAACAATAACAATTCATACAATAAATTAATTAAGTCTAATACTTCATGGCCATGAGTATACGATTTCATGTCACGATCTATATCAGGCCCCTTAATTTTGACATATGTCATATTGACAGCATTGATTAAGTGGGAAAACACTTAACGATACTAATTTCCATTTTTTTGTTTGTACAAATAATTAATAATCGGCATGGAGCATAAAAAAAGACTTGCAATGTCTATAGAGAATCGCGTTGATTCCCAAATTCAAACTAAACCTCTATTATCGATATTAGGTGCCGCAGCGCCATCTATTGAACGAAAGTTGACTTATTTTGACAACGTCAAATCGCCAAACGTATAGAACTGAAACGTGCGTTTACGACGTGATAGATGGCGCTAGTGCGCTCGCCTGAATTACCGAAACCCAATTTTATATATACATTGTTAGTCTAGGTAATATTTAGTCCATGATTTATTTAACAAAATAAAGTGGCAAAGTTAAATCGAAATGGGCAAAGATGCAAGATAGCTAATGGCGGACATTTATACAAAATGCAAAAAGGGTTTAAATTTATACACAAACTAATACTCTAATAGTATAGTACAATACATGAAGGGTACACGGAAAGAACATGTCTTGTCACTTTGACAACATTTTGAGTTATAGCGGTTTTAAAGTTTGGAACGATTCAATTAACCGTACTATTTTCGTAACTAGATGTTTTTTTTGAATTAAAAAGTGGATTTATGTTAAAAATCCCAGCTGTTACAGAAGTTGTTGCTAATAGTTTATTGAAAGCTCTACATTTTGATACAAAAATCTCATTTTACAAAAAAAGGGACTAGACATGTTCTTTCCGTGTACCCTTCACATTCTCTATTTAGTATTTATTGCGTATTTAAATATGATACCGAATGAGGCAGTCTTAAGGGACTAAATGCATTTAATCCTTTGACCGCCAAAGCCGTCACGCGGAAAGTCGTGCCCTGAGCGCCAGGACGTGATATCACGTCCAAAATATAACCGGTTTGCTGGCGCTCAGGGCACGATTTTTCCGTCCGACGCTTGGCGTTCAAAAGATTAACCAATTCGTGTTCTAATGTCGCACGGGACTCGAACCCCGGCCTTGTCACAATAGAGGCAGTGATATTTCACGTCATACATTTCAATGGCGATTTCGGCGATCGAGTTTTTCACGGCAGCATCGTGGCGAGAGGTTTTTGACAGCAGCTGTCAAAATCCACCGATCAAAAAAATTGTAAACATGATGCGAATATTTTCCGAATGAGAATGTGGGCAGAACGCATCATGTCTTGACCGCGCCGACCCGGCCGATGGTCATATGCTTGCTCATACACAGGAACTGAAAACGACGGTATCACTTGTCTCCTTTTGATCAATAATATAGGACTCCATCACATATCATGTTCTGTATTTATGAACTATGAAAGCATAAAAATGATAAGCAAGATTAACTTTTTTGAATCTACTCCGTTACATTCGTATTCGCATTCGCATTCGGACATTCGCACCCTGAATATTCGCATTCGCATTCGCGAATGTGAGAAAGACGACATACGTGACATCCCTGATTATGACAGCTAGACCTCTCACGGTGCTGCTATCTAGTGAAAAACTCAATCGCGGAAACCTTCATTTAACCCAATCAAAGAGGACAATTTTTACGTCAATGATTCCCTCGTTTTTATTTAGGTTAGATATAATATTATCTAGCATACATAAGTTGCGATATGATTCAGAAACAGGACTCCTAAGGTCTAAAAGCTTGAAAATCCATGTTTTTGGTTACTGTACTAACCATCCCTTTTTTTATTTAAAATCGCAACTTTTTAATGATGTTTACTCTGTCCCCGTTGTCCGAGGGACATCCTCATACTATTTCATAGAAAATCTTTGGTTGTCCAAGGGACGTAACCATAGCAACCAGGCGCTTTAAAAAGTTGATTGACTCATATAATTCTAACACGGTGCGTATAGTTATATCGAACTATACATTATAATGAACCTAAGGAGCTTATATACTTACGGAATTTGCTCGTAAAGCAAATTTTAATTATAACTCTCCTAAAAATCGTCATTGTTATCACTATTGCCAATTTTCAAGCGAGTTACCCTTAAAAAGGGACAGAGGATGTACCATCGGATTCATAATTGCATACCCAATTTATCAATGAATCACTACATAGTATAAAACAAAGTGGCTTCCCTCTGTCTGTATGTAGGCTTAGATCTTTAAAACTACGCAACGGATTTTGATGCGTTTTTTTTTAATAGATAGAGTGATTCAAGAGGAAGGTTTATATGTATAATTGCACCCGTGCGAAGCCGGGGCGGGTCGCTATTTCATTCATAAATTAGGTATGTAATTATGAACCGGATGGTACATGACGTCAATTCCGCTCCACAAGTTTGCGCTCAAAGTCCATTAGTATAAGTTACATGAACACTGAACTAACGTTTTAAATCTAAAACAACTACTTAAGGCATTACATTTGTCTCTGGCTTATAGTTATGTCAGTAGAACCAAATAACCGTTATACAAACATATCATAGTGGTAGATTTTTAATCGTAAGTTATTTAAAAAATATTTTTACATGAAGTAGAAGATGCGCTTAAGTTTTGAAGGAAAAAAATGTTGTTTTTTTTATGATATAGGAGGCAAACGAGCAGACGAATCGCCTACCGGCCTGAAGCATTTACGACTAGGGTTTGCAACTCCGGAATTATTTGTATAGGCTAATTCCGGAATTCCGAAATTGACCAAACAATCTAATTCCGGAGTTGCAAGCCCTAATTACGGCATTATTTTATATATAATTGATCTATTAAATTTAGGCTAAAATGTAACTACCATGTCCAGATTACTTAAAATAACCAAAAAGGAGTCTAAAACTTTTATGTTTTTGAAATCCCATATTTCTGTAAGATAAGCATTAATAAATATACTTATAAAATTTTGTATATTCCACAAATCATATAATGATATACATATTTTTATGATAAATTGATATAGGTAGACCATGAGGTTTTATTTTACTAAAAGATCGATATTATAGTACACATATAATATATGTGTACTACCCCAACTTTGCCCACTGTAAAATTTACATATTATGTAAATTTTACAGTGGGCAAAGTTGGGCAAGGTAAATTATATGATACGTAAAACGGTTATGAGGCCCGACTGACAGAATTAATCTCTTTCGCACCTAAAATACTAGTGGCTAGTGAGATATTGCTTTACATTTTAAATTGGAGCTTAGAACCTTCATATTGCAAACCATTTTATTAAGTAAAAATAGGTCATTGATTTTACTTCAAGCTATTTAGCTGCTAATGTACAGTCGACCAAAAATGTGGTCTACCACTACCACCCTACGGTTGAGGTTCGTTTGAACGTCATGAGACAACAAGGTCGTGCATGTTTTAAAGCCGCTAGAAATGTCAACCTTAGCGTTAGATCTCGCAGAAACTTTTGTCAAAACTGATAGACCACATTCTTGGTCGACTGTAAATTTCCCACCGAAAGGGCGGAGTCTGCGGCGTTTTACTAGAACCAAAGGAAAGAGTTACGTTCCATGTTTGAATGACAGCTCCGCGCCAAGCGACGCGCTCGCGCATGCTCGCGGCCATTACTGCTGCCATTGGAATATGAAACGTAACTGTTGCATAAAAGGTTCAAATTCCTTTACCGCTATTAAAACGCGCGCTGACTCGCGGTGGGAAAAATACATACACGTACAAGCTCCATCAAATATATCGGAGCCGCCAAGGTACTCAAAAATATCTGAACATGCTCTTTATCGCCGTGACAATAGAGGCGTTGTTCAGATATCTGTAACCACCTTGGCCGCTCAGTTGTATCTGACTGCGACTGTACCACAATTACGTTTAAAAAACAGCACGGCATATCTACATATGTATATACTAAACTATTACTAGAGTCACAGCGCTATAACTTTACATTTGTTTAAATATAGAATCGCACTTGTAATGAAGCGTATTATAGTGGTGATGTCAGCGATGTGTCGCCAAAGATAATGTACAGGGTGTAACAAAAATACTGGTGATCCTAGGGCATAATTGTAGGAAAAGTTATTTTGAACCCGAAAAAAAATTGTATAAATAGACAGGGTCTAAGAAAGAAAGTTCCAAGTTTGATATGATAACTTTACAAGATGGTGCTGTATAGTTACACATTATGGTACACCGGTGTATTTTTTTTTCTCTCTTTTATCTATAATATCTGACGTGTAAAAGTGCCCTTGTGGCCTACTTACTGAATAAATGTTTGGAGTTTGAGTTTGAGAGCTCTGCTCGTACCAGAGCAAATCAGTTAACCATAATGTATGCTACAGAGCCATCTAGTAATGCTATCAAGAATGAGGCGATGTAAGCAATTCGTTTAACTTTGCCCGGTTTCAGAAATCGCAAACGTTGGAGTTGTTTATGGTTTTTAGTATCAAAGAAAAGAGTTGATGTTCCTTGCAATAACAATTATAATGACGTGTTTTTACAAATGATTGTCTATATTTTGTAATGATATATAGAAGTATTATAATTTATTATTAATGAGGCTATTTAAAAGTTTACAATTTATTAACAGTGTACTGAAAAAAAAAACAAATTTAATTTCGAACAAATTTCATTTAAAGAAATAATAATCAATTTGAACTCATTTGGCGACGATAGCAAAATACATCATTAGCCAGGGAAAAGTTGTCATGAAAACTTGTCCCAACACTAAATTGCATGCAGTACTTGATTCTCACTATTTGGTTATTGTTATTGCTAATTGAGACGAGATTGCCCCACTGTACTTTAGTAATGCAACATTGCCCACTTTGTCCGACAATATAGCTTTGCTCCTCTTATAACCTTATCTGGGTTATAATACGAAGAGATCGACTATATAAATTGCAGAATTTTTAGTGAGTCATAAAACTGTCCCGATTAAACAATGATATTTTATTGTTAATCCTAGCGTTGCCGAAGTTCGATAAGTCGCTAACTAAGTACTTTGACAAGTACCATCTTTACACTGTACAATTTTACTATACGCCGCATTTTTGACCGGAATAGCGAATCGGGGCTCAAACTAAGGACGCCTTAGTCGAACTATTTTGAAATCTGCAAATTTTAATGTCAGCGCCAAGACCTCCCTCCTATCCCTATCCAGCCTTAAGGGCGCACAAATTAACCGCAATTTATTGAGATTATTGTTTGCAAACAGATTAGTGGTCGTAGTTTATAAGTGACGCTCAGTTCCACTCCCATCCCAGCATCTCCACCAACCTACACGCCAGGCGCATGATAATATCGTATACAAAAGTAAGAGCTCTTGTATAATATACTTATCAAAGGCAGACATAGGTACATACGCTGATATTTTATACACGTCCGTCACACCAGCCTTCTGCTTAATCGCTGAGGTGGGCGGGAATTAAGAATGATTTCTACTGCGACGAGTAGTGAGTGAGTGAGTTCTGATGTATTATGTGACGAGTGTTTGATGGTGAGAGCTTTTGTATATTATATTATATTAAATTGAGGTGATAACTGATTAAGGGCGACAGAATTAGACTTTAATAAGCTTATATTTCTACACTTTTGTTTGACCAGCCTACACGAAGTGAGAATTCAATGCCGGTTTTTAACGGCCTTATATCGGTATCCTTGGATTACCTATACAATAAAATACCGGTATTACATTCCATAGACGGGCGGGACTTAAGAACGATTTCTACTGCCACGAGCGTCTGATGTGTATAATCATTTATCATGATATAATATACAAAAGTAACGGCTTTTGTATATTATATAGTGGATGATAGACCGAATTATTATAGATGGTGCTTTTTGGCCGCCATTTTGAAACCGTTTCTAACATTTTTTTGCCTAGACTGTACTGCAGGGATTTAACATTTCCAAACCATAACCAACGAGATGTTTCTTTGCGATCGCGACGACATCTGCGCACATATTTACACCTTTATCTTCATTAGACTTAGATAGGCTGATATCATCGCTGTGAGGTGGCCGGGAATTAACAACGACTTCTACTGTCATACGTCTGACTGAATTTATGTTAATAAAGTAAGTATACGAAGGAAATATATTATACTTATGTGATGAGTGGCCATGATGACCGACCGAATGAGAATAAAACCTAAAGATAAATGGTGGCTTTTTAGCCGCCATTTTGGAACCTTTTCTAATATATTTTTGCGTAGACTCTGCATGGATTTAGGCGGCTTTCACACTGCTGCGGTTCCTGCATGCGGCGCCGGTGCGCGAGCGGGATAGTTCTGCATGTGTATAGCGCTGTCACGCTCGCACACCGTCGCCGCTTGTGGTTGTGGCGCCAGTGTAATAATCGTCTTAACATTTTCAAACGATAACCAACTAGATTTCGCGATCGCGACGCCCTCTGCGCACATATTTACACTTTTTTAGACTTAGAGAGGCTGATAGTCACGTCCGTCTCAGCTTATAGCGTCATATATCATCACTGTGAGGTGGCTGGGAATTAACAACGACTTCTACTTAGATAGGCTGAAAGCAACGTCCGTGTCAGCCTACACTTGAGCCATACAAGGTGTAACAAAAATGCTGGTGATCCTTTTAAGGGCATAATTACTATCGTATTCTAATTACGAAATACTAAGAAAAATAAAATTGGTTTAGTATGGAGGGTCGGCCGGCTAGGACCACTTGTCCCATAGAAAAAACATTTTTTTTTCGCGTCCAAAAATTTTTTCTCCTACTTTGTCTTAGTCGCAATACGATACCAATTATGCCCTTAAAAGGATCACCAGCATTTTTGTTACACCCTGTAAATCATCGCTGTGAGGTGGCCGGGAATTAACAACGACTTCTACTTGGCTGATATCGACGTCCGTGTCCGCCTAGACCCTCGCCTTGGCCGTATATCATCGCTGCGGGTGCGGCGCGAAGTGGCGGCGCTTCTTGCTGCCGCGCGCGTCGGCGCGGCGCGGGGGCGGCGCGTGCGCGGCGGCGGCGGCGGCGGGGGGCGGGGACGAGTAGCGCCGCTGTTTGGACGAGAACGAGCGGTTGCGGTTCTTGGGCGGGCCGTCGGAGTAGCGCTGCTGCATTACTCCTGCGAAGGGAAACATATGATTGTAGACTAAAGATAAAGTTAGCCTTATTTAAATACTAGCTAGTTTCTTCGCTCAGGTTCTATAGTTCTTTAACTAAGTTCTTTGAAAATAACAATAACCCCCTTATTTATGAACGTCTTACAAGCTTCATATAACTAATAATCATTTGTTCTTACCTGTCACATTAACAGCTGTGTTTGTTAGAAAGAAACATATAACACATACATTAACTAAATGAGGCTTGTAAGACATGAACAAGGTGGATAAAATCGTACCTACAGATATTGGCTATGTGCGAAGTGCATGGTGGGGGTAACGTGAACGATCGCAGCGCACAATGTAACAATAAATTGGGCTCTTGTCAATATCACATTTCAAAATATTTGACATCACCCGTAAGGTCAACTGTCAAAATAGTGAATCAGCCAGTGACATTTCATATAAGCAAGGAGTATATGCCATTAATAAAAAAGAAAAAAACCCTTTCACCCCCTGCTCAAGAGATGGCGCCACACTCATGCACACAGCCAATACAGACACTGCATTATGAAGCTTTTACGAGGAACACGACGTCACCCCATATTATGCTCAATTTTATTAGTCAAATTCTACGATTCAAACAGCGCACCTCAATAGTATTCTACACCATGTTGTATTATAACAAGTTTCACCCCTATAACTCGATTTTTACACAGTTTTATTTAGATTGGCCCCGTATATTTGTTTATATCATTATACGCATCAAATTTTTACCACAAGTAACATAATTGTAAGTTAAATGTCTACCACTTCCCGGTGTCTGATTGAGCTGAAATTTGATATACTTCCGTAGTTTACATGATAATGCTACTGGGTTCAGTCACCCACAAAACTGTCTACCAAAAAAAAATTTGAGTTACTTGTTTTACATATTTTTTTATTTATTTACGTGAATAATAATCTATGATTTCTATGATAGTTGAGGTGATCTGTTCACGTACCTGAGGGTATATTGTTGAAGTCCGAGTTGCTGGTGATGTGATGTATGATGAGACTCTGGTGCGCCGACACGCGGCGCGGCGTGGGCGACGAGCACTGCAGCGCCGACAGCGGCGGCGGCGACGTGCGGCCTCCCGCCACTGGTGACGCTCGCGCTGAACTGTCCGACCACTCCTGTGGACAAAATCATTGATTTAACAGAGGGAAACAAACTTAATATACTTATTCCCTTATTCATAAACCACTAAAGTTAATATAATAACCACGCTCTTAATCGTTTGTCCGTTTTCCTCATATAGGTTGGACGGAAAGGGACAAAAGATTATCAGAGACCTCTTAACTTTAGTAGACGTTTATGTATAAGGGGGTTAGGGTCTAGAGTTATGCCGTTTAGTATGAAAAATATTATCGTCCGAGAACATTTCCAATACAAAAAGGCGAACGTTCTCGAGAACGGCACTCCAGGATCTACACACAAAATAAATTTGGGTGTCTTTCGCGCCAGATCTGCACGCTTCACCGTACGCAAATATACAGTTTAACTTTACACGTTTTTCTTAGATATAGCCGGGAGTGCCCAGCAAAATTCTGCAGCAGTGTGAAATAAACAAATCCCTTTCTGTCAAAGCGCTCCCTGGCTCGCTACTACTTAGTGGAGGCGAAAGTTCTCTTAAGAGTCGCCAGGACGCTCGCGTGAACTCGCGTCCCCATACAAACGTAGTTTAGCTCTCATTTTAAAACGACATGCTTTAGAACCACGAAATTTGGCATGGGCATTCTAGCAGTACAGATCTATGTCATTTTCGTTGCTAAAAATTGTAATACAAAGAAAATATAGCAAAAATAAGTTTTGTATGTAAATCTGGCTGTATTATCTTTGTATTACAATTTTTTGCAACGAAAACGAATTACCGACATAGATCTGTACTACTAGAACGCCCATGCCAAATTTCGTGCTTCTAAAGCATGTCGTTTTAAAATGAGAGCTAAACTATGTTTGTATGGGAACGCGAGCGTCCTGGCGACTCTTAAGCAACTCACGACACACGATAAGGGAAGAATGGCTCGAACATGTCCGTCCCCCACCCATCTCGGGTATTGCAGCACATAATCTGTGACGACTGCACTAACAAAGTGTCTTCCGTTATGTTATAACACTAACCGGCTCGCTATCGCTCGGCGGAGGCGAAGGCTCGCTAGACACCGCAGCCGGCAGGGCCCGGTGAGGGAAGAAGAACGGCTCGAACGTGTCGCGCACCCATCTCCGGTACTGTAGCACGTGGTCTGTGACGCGTACTATGCGCCCGAGCGCGCTGTGCCGTGCTAGGAGAACGTTGTGTGGGGCGACGGCTTGTTGGAGGATTATGTAGCCGTAGTCGAAAGCCTAAAAAAATAATTAATACTTGATATGTTTTTAACTGAAATGCAGTGGCGGCACGTCCATAGAACCCGATTTCCGGTGGCTTGCCTAATTTTCGGGCACCCAAGCAATTTTCCTACTGCTCATGAAGAAATGTTGAGCCTATACTTCGTTTTTTTTTTCAGATTAGAAAAATCGTGCGATTGTCGCCGTGCGATTTTTGGGAAAACGATTTTGAAATTAGCCATTTTGCATCTTATTGGATTAAGCGTATCACCAATAGTGGAAAAAAATAGTCTTATTTTAATTTTGCCCAGATATGGCTGAAAAAAATAAAGATAAAGTGTCGAAATCGACCGATATTTTTCTAATCTGAAAAAAAAAACGAGGTATAATTAAGCTCCGGCATTTCTAAGAAAATATTTGACCCGCCACCACTGCTGAAATATCCAATTCATTATAAATAAACAAGATATCCCGCGACTAATCCTGCGCTTACCGTTTTTGTCTGTTTAAAGTGTTTTTTTTTATACAAC
Source organism: Pammene fasciana (assembly GCA_911728535.1). NCBI lineage: Eukaryota > Metazoa > Arthropoda > Insecta > Lepidoptera > Tortricidae > Pammene > Pammene fasciana. Next base: position 9,680,029 of record OU452294.1, on the reverse strand, counting down.
GACGGTGGTAAACAAGCATTGATTGAGGTACAATGGTTTCAAATGTTTTCAAGTAATTTGATTAGCGAGACAGTTGCTTGATTCAAAAACATACATTCGGTAGTAGCGAAAACTTAAATTACAAATTTCAACGGTATGTGACACCATGATAATTACAATTGTAACATGATCAAAAAGGGGAACATTCTATACGAGGTTTAAGACAATAGGGGATATTACTGCAATGTTCTGCCGCCAGAGTGCAGCACTAGCACATCGGTAAACCATAGAGTTCTTAATACATACTAGGCCTTAAACAGTTTTTTACAAGTTTATATAGATAATTTATAACGAATAAATATGTCATTAGTGCACCAAGGCGGTTTGTTTACAGAGGGCCTATCGTGAATCGAGAAAATTTTGACATCTGCCTCTCTATCGCTCGAATATGTAAGACTGACAGAGAAACGGGTAACGAAATTTTTATTTTCGTGTTTCGCGGTAGGCCCTTCGTTTGGGCTAGTGCCGCGCCCTACGCAGAGTTTTGCGTAATATTCCCTATTGTAGATGAGTGTGTAAGGTTTAATATATATTCGAAGCATTTTTGTACAGTACAGAACTATGTGCTAAGAACTCACCTGTTTAACCTGTATCGCGCCATAGCTCGACCTCCCAATATCGTTCCCAGGCGTCAACGGATCCTCTATACACAACAACGACGGCCTATGCCCATCATTCATATCCTTCTGAATCTCATCCTTCGACACATAACTCCCCCCATTTTTCACCCTTATAGCCGTTTTCACGTAGTTAAACTTTCTCCCGTACAACTCGAAGAACTCTATAAGCAGGACGCCTAGGTTATGCTGTTGTCTCAGTCTCTCGGGGCGCGGGTGGAGCTGGAGGAAGCTGATGCACATGAGTATGAGGGAGTAGGAAGATATGCCGCCGGTGAAGACTTCGTTGAGATCGCGTTGGAGGAGGAACTGCTTTAGGACCATTACGAGGCGCGTTAGGACTGGGTACTTTTCCTGGAAAGAGAAAAATAAGTAACACTTTATTGTACATAACACAGTAGATAAATACAGTAAAAAAAGATGTAAAGTGCAAAGGCGAACTTATCCCTTTAAGGGATCTCTTCCAGTTAACCTTTGAGTGAATGAGAGTGAAATTGAAATTAGGTAGACATTCAAAGCAACATGTACAACAAGGTACACAATATAAAATAGAAAAGTTAGCATGATAGAAATACTATAATTTTAAACTGATTTCCAGTATTTTGAGACGCATTTATTATCAGAGAGAATGATAAAATGGGTCTCATTATAATTGCCAATCAATCTTGTCCGAAAAAAATATATTAGCCCATCACCGTAAAATGCGTAATTGAAACGGTCCCACTAAAAATATTGAGACAAAGTTGAGAAGCCATATTTGTTTCTTTTTCTTATTGTTATGAGCGTACTTCTTGACATGGAAACGTAAACTTTTGGTAATTAAACAATAACCGATGGAGATATAGCCCGTTAAGTTCCGCATGACGTCACGCTGTTCTACACTTTTTACAACGGCGTGACGTCACATCCTCTCCCAAACTTTGACGTAACCTTTCTTTGTAACTTTTTAATTGACAAAAGTAAAAATACCGGTCAAGTAACTTGGAAAACTCATATATTTGTTTAGATTACAAAACTAACTTTTACTGTAGCACACTACGTAAATCAAAGTAACGTAGAGATTCAAAACTTCTTCTGTTCCTAAAAGGTGGCACTCTGACAGTAGCTCATATCAGTTAAGGTTTCCACTTCCCAAAGGTTCTCTGGAAGAGATCGCTTTTTAGCGATAAGACCGCCATCTGTTTTACCTCTACTTTTCTGTTTGTAGCTTGCGTATACTCTGTTTCTTTAATTTGAGGTGTGCTACAAAGAATATTTATGTTATGTTGTTATGTTATGTTATATGCTCCAAACAAACCCCTTACATAGTATTTATTGTTAGTTATTCATAACTTTTCAAAAAATGAAAAATAAATAAGTCATCATCATCCTCATCCTAGCGTTTATCCCGGTTGGGGGTCCGCTTGACAACCTAATCCCATGAATTGGCGTAGACACTAGTTTTTACGAAAGCGACTGCCATCTGACCTTCCAACCCAGAGGAGAAACTAGGCCTTTTTGGGATTAGATCCGGTTTCCTTGCGATGTTTTCCTTCACCGAAAAGCGACTGGTAAATATCAAATGATATTCCGTACATAAGTTTCGAAAAACTCAGTGGTACGAGCCGGGGTTTGAACCCGAGACCGCCGGATTGAAAGTCGGACATCTTACCACAAGGCTACCAGCGCTCTGCGAAAAATAAATAAGTAACTACTTTAATAAATAACTACTTTTATTTATGAAGTTATTTTTATCAAACAATGCAAACAAGTCACAACAACAAGAATAATTAATATATTACGAATGCAACAATTTATTTTGCGTAAATAGCGTAACGATTTCAAGGGCAACAGATGTAAACACAAAACATCTGTACATGTGACAATTGAGACAATTCTTTACTCAGTAGATGCACTTATCGAACTCGCGGAGCGTAAGCGAAGTGAGTTCTTACAAACAACTCCAGACCGAACTGTCACCTGGCTACTGGGACGTCTCGGCATTTGGATGGCTTTTTGATTTCGATAGTTTGTCTGACGATAACTTTAGTAAAGTTTTTCTGATCTTTATGAAATTTCTTGGGGCTGTAGCAGAGATACATAACATTTGTAAGTTCGTATATGAGCAGGATCGATCAAGTGGTTATGGAGCTAGAAGGAGGAAAAAAAAATCCTCCTTAGGGTATTGTTATATTGGTCAACTCGTTTGCAAGTAAATCGCGAGTTCTCAGTTCGAGCCGGACTACTAGTCCTATAATTTTACAAAAGCCACATTGATTCTTAAAATATCAGTGTGTCAATACAAGTAGTTCAATTATTTGGCACTGAGAAATTGCAACCGGTTTTATAGTGCAATGTTTTCTTTTTCACTTCTCATGCTCAAAAAGTTTGTCGCATTAGGCTTACGTAGGCGGACTAAAGTAGTACATTTAACCCCTAGGGCTAATATGTATACATAATTTCGCTTCTCATAGTTCTTATTGTTATGTGCTTAAAGCCTAATTTCGTGTCGCCTGGCTCGCGGCGCTGGGCTGGGCTGGGTGCGCGGCGGGGCCCGCGGGGATGGGCCGGGCGCCGTGCAGAGCAGACGACACGAAATTCGGTGAAGTTCAACCAAATTTTCACCTTAGATTAGTTATTGTGCGTAAATAATCATTATTTTATTTTATTTCATTATTTTCTCGCAATCGAAGTGAAAAATAGTATGTATGACTTGGGTCTAAAAGCCCTATTACCACTCGAACAATTTTCCCTCACTTCGTTCGGGAAAATAATCACCTCGTGGTAACATGGCTTACTTTAGACCCTTGTCAAACAATCTACTATTGAATCGACTTCAAGATTTCGAAGGAGGAGGTTAGGTTATCAATTCGTCGGGGTCTTTGTTTTTTTTATGTATGTTCACCGATAGTTCGAAGACGGCTGGGCCGATTTGGAAAATTCTTTTTTTGTTTGAAAGTGTGACTCTTCACAGGTGGTCCCATTGTCACCAGGTCCGGATCCGATGATGGGATCCTGGAGAAACTAAGGAACTCACTATTTTTACAGCAACTCTGCCATTTCCTCTTGCGGATCCTAAGACAAGTCGGTTCTTTTTTTTGTAGATTTTTTTTTAGTGAATTTAATTTCGATGTCGTATATTTTTACTACCTAGTTGTAAAGATACTACTCCTCCGAAGTTCAAGCCAAGATCCGTATAATATTGACCCTGTCTGGTCTCTATCTGGAATCTCTATACAAAATTGGGCGTCAAAGCATCAAACAAAATGTATGGAACTGAAACTTGAGTTATTGACCTTTGTTACTATTTTTGAATTATAGAAACGCGAAAATATTGTATTGCAGTGTTTGGTCCAACCTTGCGATAAAGATATAATAGGTTTTTGTAATGCCGAAAGAGAAATCCTCACAATTAAGATTCAGCACTCTCCACATCTCAAAATCTAATTTTGAACATTATTATATTAAATTAGAATAAATTTTGGTACAGTCGACGTCAAAGATATGTTTAAACTTTTTCACCTTACTCCATTGTAATAAGGTGCAAAAGTGTAAACATATCTTTGACGTCGACTGTACAACTTCAAATCGCTATAAGTGGCGCTCGAGCGCTATCAAATTTGCCTATAACCATAGCTCATTGCCATCCAATTTTAAACCTTAACATAATGGTATAGAGTAATTTTTCGTTTTCGCTGGAATGGTCACCTTTGACCTTACTGACCTTAAACTGCTTGATAAGCTCTGCACTCTTCACCCCGCTGCTCATGTTAAACGATATGTCCACCTGATGGAGAAAATACTTCATTACTGTATTACACTTATTTATACTTATGTTTATTACACTTAGGATTATGGGGATCGATGTTACAATGCGTCCGTAGGAAACACCTTAGACAAACCTACACGTGATCCCTGGGTGGTGCTAAAAGAGTAACAAACTTGGCAGCTGCACTGTCCCATCTGGACCTCGCAGCACTCACTGGATTTTCTTCATCGTCTGCTTTCTCACAACTTTTTAACGGCCTCCTACCCTAGTTGGTATTGACTTTGCCTATGAAGCAGGAGGTCCCGGGTTCGAATCCTGGTCAGGTCATTTATTTGTGTACTAATCACAGATATTTGTTCCTGAGTTATGGATTATTCTATGTATTTAAGTATTTATCTATATCTATCTATTATATATATCGTCGCCTAGTACTCACAACACAAGCCTTATTGAGCTTATCGTGGGACTAGGTTGATTTGTGTAAGATTGTCCCATAATATTTATTTATTTATAACTACTACTCCAGAGAAGAAATGCCTATCTATATCCAGTGACATGTAGCCATACGATGAACTAATGATTATATTTTTAGGGTAGAGATATTGAACCTGAAATTGATTTGTTACCTAGACACATTGCAGTGTGTCAGGCAAGTTCGCAGAGAAAAGAGGCGATAGACCAGCCGTATACTCACACGAACCATTTGGGCCACTTTAGACCAAACTTTGAAAAGGGACCTTATCGTCGATAGCGCTTACGTTTCTCGGCGACTTAATCGTATTGCGTTGTCGTTAACAATGGCGTAAGCGCCGTCGACAATGAGGTCCTTCATAGATAACTTCACATATTTTGCTAGATTTGTGCCGAAAGACAAGTCCCGTATACTTCCGACTTGACAGATATCCGCAAGTCACCTTACTACACACATGGTCTTGTCTGTGGTGTTTTTGTACGAGGCGCGAAGGGAGAGCTCACAGCTTTTTTGTAAAGGTACTAATAGTTAGTAGTTATACAAGGGAGTAAAGTTGAGTTTTAACCGCGAGCGTGGAATTGAAACAGGAGCTAGCGAATCTTAGAGCTTTTAACCAACCGGAGTGGCCATTGACAGGCGTTCCCCTCTGCCGAAAATGTATGACCAGTGGTCATACTCATTGTAAAGAGTGACGTTTATCTGACGTGGCTATTTTGACGTTCCCCTCCCCCGCAAAAATCGGCAGACTTTTTTTAGTTTTTTTGCATAGAAAATTACAGTCATGGCCGGTCCCGTTGGTTGAATAGTCTAAGTAGCGAATGGATTCTAGAGTTGAACTACGAGCTGAAGACGAGCGAGGGTGACCATGCCTTGATACCCTGGGGCTTTTCCAGCAGCGTCGGATTCAGTTCCTTCAGTATGTTTTTTGTACCTTAACGTCGGAGTATTTGTCAGTCATCTTCACGATGGGCACCGTGGCCTTCTCCAGCACCTTGATGCTCTCCTTCTCCGCTATGTCCTGCGTCACCAGCTCGCGCTCCAGGGTCCACAGCGGCAGCTTCTCCCATTGACCTGGAAACAGATTTCATTGGCATTAAAATAACAACAATTGAACTGTTTATAAGAGTATAAATACAGTAATTTATACAATCATGACATAAAAAAGAGCTTTTCAGTACCCTACGAGATTAAAAAGCTCAATTATGTCACTATTGTATACAATACTTTTTCTACGAGTGCTCAAGATAGCCTTCTTTCCACGTAGGCCTCCCCGATCGTTCAAAAAACTCCATTTCAGAATAGTAGACGATGTTGAAATTGAAATATGCGACCATAAAAACTACATCGAAAAGTATACGCCGGTAGTTCGGTCTACAAAGTCTTAATTCAAGCGTTATAGTCGAAGAGTAGAAAACATATGTATTTTTCGACATTTAAGATAAAATATATTTTCTTTTTTAATTTAGGCACATTATAATGCATCTATGAACCTCAGAGAAAAAGCTACCACCGATTCTAACCTACACCTCTGACCCGAAAAGTATTATGACCGGCAAGAATCTCGGCGTCTTTTTTTTAAAAACAGTAATTACATTAAATCTTAAAATACACAATAATGCGTAGTTCTTCCAGAAAACAGACTATTAAATACGCCAACAATCAACAATACAAATATGATATTTATAACTTTCACATTCATGAAACAAATACTGTAAGTACTCCTGACGTCATTTCACGCGTAATGCGCTTATGAAAAATTCCTTTGATATATTCTCATAAAAAACCTATACATCAAAATACACCTGGCAACCTGACTCGCAAACATTAACCCCGTCTCCCTTTTTATTTATGTATCCGAAAGAGACAGGAATGCGGTCCCCCCATAGCTATGAGAATTAGGTAACTAGAGTGGAAAATTACTTTTTCCGGTTATAAGAATTCGTTACACGGAAATATAGATCGAATGGAGTTTTTAGTTCCTATGCCCGGTTGAAGAAAGTTTATTAAGTGTGTCTAAAATGACGAACTCGATTAAAATGCTACAGCTCATGAAGAAATTTTAAAGCAAATTAGATCCGGCTTGCCCGAGAACTAATTTGATTGAACCTTGATTGAAGGACTTTATTTAGTAGTTTGGTAGTAATAAAAAGAATGACGATCGGGTAACTGTGTCAAAAACTGTAATTAAAGATACAGCGGGGCAATCCCGACTGACGGAAACTTCAACTAAATCGAAATATCTTTAGTGTTTTATTAACCGACTTAAAAAAAGGAGGTTCTCAGTTTGACCCGTATGTTTGTGTGTGTGTGTGTTGTTCGCGACAATCGCGACTATCTCGCGTTGGCTGAACCGATTTTGATGCGGTTTTCGAAAAGTATTTTACATCATTAAATGTTATAGTACTATCAGAAAGTATTATTTAATAGAGCGGCACAGTCTAAAAACTTTTTGAGCGCCAACTCCAAGTCTGAAGCGCCATCTCAACAGGAGCAACCTAAAGTTACTGTAGTACCGCAATAATAGTGACAGTATCAATTATTAGATGGCGCTGAGGGGCACCAGCCCACTGCGGGGCGACCCGTCCAATGCACGCCACATGCTGTGGCAGACCCGCTGCCCCCCACCAGACCAGTATGTGCCTGCCCTCGAGCAACTACCGCCAGGCTACCAAGAGCCTTGGCCAATTTGGAAATCCTTGAACAGGCTCAGGTCCCAAGTTGGCCGCTGTAAGGAGAACATGGCCCGATGGGGACTTCTTCGTGGCCCTTCGACCCAGTGCGGTTGCGGCAGCGCATTGCAAACCATGGCGCACCTACTTGCTTGCCCCGCCTGCCCATATTATTGTTCGGAGCTCGACCTGATGGACGCAACGCCTAGGGCGGTCAACACCGCCGCCTACTGGGCATCTCAAGTATGAAACATAAACGGAACCTCGACACGAAAAGAAGAAGGGGCAGAGAGGACTCTGCCGGACTTTAGACGGTAGGTTTGGTTGGTCTCGTTCAGATGGCGCTTCAGACTTGGAGCCTCAAAAAGTTCTTAGACTGTGGCTGTCTATATCTGGTACCAGAGATAATATAGAGAGCCAGTCTAAAAACGTTTGTATGAAAGCGCTTTTCCGCTATCCAGACATAGATGCCCTACAGAAGATATTTCGATTTAGTTTAAATTTTCACGCAGTCGAGAATGCCCCGCTCCACCTTACTATAACAAAAAACATCTGACTGCAAACTTAAGGTCGTCGACCTCAAACAAACCAATCCGCCAAACAATGATCGTCGATTCGATATAGAAGAGCGAGGTCGCGCGCGCCGACAAAAATAGACTAACTATACTATGTAATTTCTCATGACACTTAAGGTTCTGGGGATAAGGTATATAATACACACAGATAAATGTACTGTTAGTTCGCCAAAAGAGACGTTTGCGAAGTTTGAGATTGGAAGATGGTATGGGCGTAATATGCTTATTCCGAATGACACTAGAACTTAAAAACCCCTATTCATGACTAAGCATCTTATTCATAAGCGTCTCTAAGTCCTCAATTAGTTAATTGATGTTTTGTCTGCCTCTAACAAATACAATCTTCACTACCGTCAGACGATTATCACACGGAAACCGCAGCAGTGTGAAAGCCGCCTCAAAGTGACAGATAAGGACAAAACATAAATTAACTAATTGAGGCCTGAGAGATGTTTATGATTAAGGGGGTAAGTATATATTTTGCAATGTACAGCAGAAGAATTTATACAAGAGTTTAACGCCGACTGTTATTTTCTTGCAAAATTTACCAATTTATTTATTTAAACTTTATTTCACATAACAAAAAAAAATTACAAATGGCGGACTTAATGCCTAAAGGCATTCTCTACCAGTCAACCATTGGGCTAAACAGATACATAATAAATAATAAATAAATAAATAAATAAATATTACGGGACAATAGTACACAAATCAACCTAGTCCCACGATAAGCTCAATAAGGCTTGTGTTGTGGGTACTGGGCGACGATATATATAATAGATAGATTTAGATAAATACTTAAATACATAGAAAACATCCATAACTCAGGATCAAATATCTGTGATTAGCACACAAATAAATGCCCTGACCAGGATTCGAACCCGGGACCTCCTGCTTCATAGGCAGAGTCACTACCAACTAGGCTAGGAGGCCGTTAAAATGACATACATGACAAAAAGGTGCAGAAAAAAAAGTAAGAGATTAATCAATTAAATTCATCGCAAACTTAGCTACATAATTACCAACCACCAACCACCAATACCAATTCGTAATGAGACGATTTTAAAATACCCAAAAACAATGAGTCTTCATAGTTTTATCACAATTCTTAAGAGCACCTTAGGTCTCCATCATTAGACCAGCTCGATGGTACCAAAATACAAAAAAAAAGATATTTCATTTCACTTCAATTTCAGCTCAATCGGACATCAGAAACTAGTTCAAATCTGGTTTGCAAAAAAAAAAACTAAACAACAAAGTTATCATACTAACTGATAACCGTAATGAGTTAAATAAAAGCTTATTGAAAAAAGGTAAATGATTATGGCACGATGTTATTATTAAGAGAAAAAGCTAGCGTGCACATAATTTTGAACACTTAATCCACTATAGTATTTTGTGCAACAGTTACATAATAAGGGTTCTTAAGAATCGAGAATTTTAAGATAAAAAAGATAAAAGATATTAAGAACCCTTATTATGTACCGTTGCACACAATAGTTTTTCTACGAGTGCTTAAGAGTCGCCAGGACGCTCGCGTGAACTCGCGTCCCCATACAAACGTAGTTTAGCTCTCATTTTAAAACAACATGCTTTGGAACCACGAAATTTGGCATGGGCATTCTAGCAGTACAGATCTATGTCGGTAATTCGTTTTTGTTGCTAAAAATTGTAATACAAACAAAATATAGCAATAATAAGTTTTGTATGTAAATCTGTAACTGGCTGTATTTTCTGAGACCCTAGGTCTCCATCTTCAAGCACTAGGAGTGCTACTTGAACCGGTCCGTGGCGATGGAAACATAGGCTCTCCGAAACATGTCGCGCGAAGTGACTAAAGTGACATGCGTGTAACCGTTTTTAACCGACTTCAAAAACGAGGAGGTTCTCAATTCGACGGATTTTTTTATCGTTATTATTTTTTTGTATGTATGTTACTCGATATCTCTGTGAATGCTGAACCGATTTTCAATTTTTTTTCTTTAATCGAACGGGTATAACCCCTAGATGGTCCCGTTGCCACCAAGTCGGGGTCTGATGATGGGATCCTGGAGAAATCGAGGGAACTCTTCAACTATTATAGGCACACCTAGTGATTTCACTATTTTTTACAGCAACTCGGCCACTTCGACACGACACGATGTCTGGCCTGAGCATTAGTCATCTACGGACCAGACTTGACACACTTGGTAATAGGATGACTGGACACTTAGCAATTCGCACTTGTAGCAGTAAATTTTAATGAGATCTTCATGTAATTTCAAACAAGCTTGCTATCAGACGATGTCGTGTCCGCAAAGCATATAAGTCTTTTTTTGGCCAGGGTATTCATATTTATAACAAGTTACCCGTCGATGTTTTGAATCTATCATTTCCCGCTCTTAAGAAATACTTGAAAAAAACTTTAATGTCAAAGGGTTATTACAGGGTCGAGGACTATATGACAGACATATGTGCATGGCCCAAACCAGAATCTATAAAATCATCTAACATTTAGAGGACACAGTTCAAGTAAGAAAGAATATCAAACGTATTGCGAAGCAGTCAGATTTGGATTTTATTTTTATTTTTCATTTTAATTACACAATAGGCAGGTACATTGTCTGTCTCTCAAGCTGTTTTGATATGCCTTCTTGAAGAACTACGCATTATTGTATATAGTATCTTTAATGTATTAGTAGTACTGTTTTGAAAAAATAAGTCCCGCCGAGTTTCTTGCCGGTAATAAGTAATACTTCTCGGGTCAGAGGTGTAGGGTTAGAACCGGTGGTAGTTTCTTTTCTCTCTGACGTTCATAAGTGCATTGTAATGTGCCTAAATTGAAGAATAAATATCTTTTATCTTTTTTTTAAATCTTTTTTATCAAAAAAGGAATTTTCCGAATCGCCCCAGCTGTCTTAGAATAGTTTTTATTAAGCAAGTCGGAACTTATATTGGCTTAAAATTAGTTAACCTGTAGGAAAACTGCTCAGGTGCCTGAAAATTAGGCAAGCCGACGGGAATATTTGTTCTATGGACGCACTGCCACTGCAACGCATTAAGCTTAGGTATATCACAAATATATATGAATCGAATCTAATCTAATGGTATTGTTTATGGTATTCACCGAGGTGGGTCATATTTTTTCTTAGGAAAGCTGGTGCTGAATTTTGGCTTAATATTCCAGACGCCTGAAAATTAGGCAAGCCGACGGGAATCGTGTTCTATGGACGCGCCGCCACTGGTATTCATTATCAGTATTTATCACTTTTGCGGAATCACATGGTTTTATTATTTTTATTTATTTCATCCAGGAAGACAATAAAACAATTGCGCAATTTATTGTGTACAGTTCAACGAAAAGGTTACCTATAATCAGTGATTTTGTAATAATTACACGTGAAAGTGACCGAAAACTACGCAGTTGTGGGAGATAAAGCGAAAATAAACGGTAAGTAAGATAGTACAGCACAGATATTCTTATCAAATTGTATTATCGTAAGAACTATTATAAGTATCATCTGTGTTATTACTATACTCTGTACTTTTAGGTATTTAAAAAAACGTAAACAAACAGCAGCTGTCAAAAATGACAGATTCAGGGGTTTAGAACCTTTTTCGAGTGATATAATTATTACCTATGTTAATAACCTTAAATATTATAATTACGTATATTATTTAAAGTAATTAATGTACTATTGAAAGACATCTTACCCATAAGCACTGGTAGCCTGGTGGTAACTGTGGTAAGATGTCTTTCAATCCGGAAGATTCGAACCCCGACCGTACCACTGAGTTTATCAGTCGGTCTTTGACTTTGATGAAAGAAAACACCCAACAAAACAACTTCATAATACACCCATTCTATCTAAGGAAGGGTCCACGTATCATATGTGGACTTCATCATTAGGTCCTCTCTATCAAATTGGTGGTTTTCAAGAGGGAATGCTCGAGTTGCTTAAGAAAGCACCCAAATCACCATACATGTGCCTTTAAAAATTGAGGAGTTCCCTCAATTCCTCATGGATCCCATCATCAGAACAGCACCATATTAATATGGGACCACCTTGGATGTAGATCCTTTCAAACAAAAAAGAATTACTCAAATCGGACCACGGGTCTCGGAGTAATCGGTGAACATACATAAAAAAAACACCAAACCGAATGCAGAACCTCCTTCCTCAATGGAATTGAAGTCGGTTAAAAAGTGACACAAGGTACGTGTTGCTACACTAAAAACGGTACTCTGTAATCTAGTCGTATTTTATCCTCATAACTATAACCTTGCGTTTTGCACATCTGCAAAATTGGGTGTTTTTTATGAGGCAATTTACTATAAAAAAATATTAATCATTTAATGTGATATAAATAATTGGGTAAATTTATATATGTGTATATGTTACTGTAAAAGCCCGAAGTGCTGTTAAACCTAGGTTTTACCGGTAACACCTAGGTTTTACCAACTTGATTCGGTAAAAGCCCGAAATGTTGAGATAACTTCTTTAATTTCGGACTTTTACCACCGTCGAGTCGGTAAAACCTAGGTTTGACAAAAGCGACCGGTAAATGTTGACAAAATATTTTAGTCCTTGCCTCGTTCTTGTGGAATTCGCCGAAAGTTTGTGTCACAGTGTAAAGACGCTAAATTTGCATCCAGGACCCGCGAGGAACGGCAAATACCTATAGATCAAGCGTCGTATCATCTCATTTTTCTAGGTCTGTAAAGCTGATCTGTTTGAAGGGCAATAACAGTCCCCGAGTAATGCGCTTTATTGGGGATTGTGTTGCAATTCTAAGTGACTAGATTTACCTGCCTGTGTTTGTCCTGCGAAATCGAACGCCGTTAAGGGGACCTTTTTTTTGACGGAGTGGGGAATGCCTTCACGCATCGTCTCCTAGGCCCCGGGAAGGCCTAGTTGGGAGGTATGTGGGACTCGCCGCTCATGACCCCTCTCCTAACGAGAGGGGAAGAGTTGGCCCTACCCACTAAACCCCACTCGTTCGTTCGGCGTTTCACCCTCTTTGCTGTTAACAAGGGCGCCATGGGTTCGAATAACATGCTACCTTGGCGCCCTAGCTCTAGCACGAGAGGAGGGGGTAATCAGAAACTCTTGATCACCCCCAGATCAAGTACTAGGGGCCGTACAATGCGGGTCCCGAACCCGCTGGTCCCACGCCTCAATTAGGGGTCTTGTCTATTAAAGACATGTCGCCTTCGACCTTGCTGTCTGCGCCGGAGAGGCAGCGCATCCGGATTATCTTCCCGTTCCCTCTTCGCCGCCTCCTTCTGTTTCATTACCTGTTCACAGAAGGAGGCCACCGCGTCCCATTTTCTCTCGCTGCCCAGCATAGTTGCTATTAAGCAGTGCAGCGAGAGGTCCGCTATCCTTGTTGCCGCCACAAGGGCCGCTCGTTCTACGGCGCAGCGATTATACCCCTCAAGTGTGTGCTGGGCCGTGTCACCCGCCCCGCCATATTCGGGTTATTGAGGCCCTGGTTCCCTCCCTATTCAATGCAGGTAGTGTCCGAAGCAGCCGTGCCCGGACACCACCTGCGTCATTCTGAACGTCAGGGTCCCCTTCCGCCTGTCTAACCACTCGTCTATTACCGGTAAGGTAGCCCCTATGGTCCGCGTGCCATAGCGGCTAACCTCCAGCACATCCGAAGGCGTTCTGCAGCCCTCCGTGCCACCGTCTCAGCCTCCTTCACGTCTAGGGGCTCCCCTCTCCTTTTCGCCTCCACCTTCTGCTGGTATCTCCCCGCTAATACAACCACGTCTTACTCCCAGGGCGGGGTGCCAGCAAGCAGGCACGCCGCACCTTGAGAGGTAGTGCGGTCCCTAACTATTCTTTGGGTCACCACCCTCTACGGCAGACGGAGCAACGCTCTCGTTCGCTCCGGCAATCTGCCAGCCCAAATTGGTGCTCCGTAGAGCGCCATGCTTCTAACCACTCCCGCATAGAGCCGCCTGCATGGGGCATTAGGCCCACCCATATTGGGTAGTAGGCGGCCTAGTGCAGAGGCTGCACCCACGAGACGGGGAGCCACTCTCGTGAAGTGCTCCTCAAATGTCCACCAGGCGCGGTCCCAGGGGGGGGGGGGGGGGTCACATGGGACATGACTTTGGATGCGGTTGGCCAGGATTTGCTTCATCCAGTAGCACTATGCGGGCGGTATCCTACAGGGGAGCCAGGCGGGCGCCGCTCCTTCCGAACTAGACACAATCGTCCCTCCTTCCAACATTCCGGGAACCTCCCCGTCTCCAGGCATTCATCCATTAGGGGCCTGAGTCTGTTCCCGAGATGCTTGAGTGCAAGGAAAATCACTTTCCCCGGCACACCGTCCGGCCCTGGCGCTTTGCGTGTGGCTCTCAGCCGCTCTGACGCCCACTCCATTTCGTCGTCGGTGACAGGGGGAACGACGGACCTCCGGGTCCACCGTTGGGGGAGCCATCACCGGTGCATCATAGTCTGGTGCTTCTGGGAACAGGCCTTCCACAACTCTCGGGAGGAGTACTGGCTCCATGGAGTCCATGGGGGGAGCGCACATTTCTTACGCACCATCTTGTATGGCCGCCCCCATGGATCCCTATTGAGGGTTTTCAGAAACTCCTCCCAACCCTCATTCTTCGCCTCTTGGATAGCTTGCTGGAGAGCCCTCTTCTTCTCGGCCATAGAGGTGTGGAGAAGTTCTTCCTCCGCCGCTGTGTGCGTTCTCCTCATCTTGCACCGAGTGTAGGCACGCCGAGCATCATTGCAGGTCTTGCGGAGGATGGCAATCTCCTGGTTCCACCTTCCTTGGCCTTCTGTTCGCCTTCTGTTGCAACTGCCCAGGTGCCGCAGATGTGCTTGCGGCGCGTTCCGCTTTTATTCGCCTCTAGTGGTGGGCGGGACGATCGGCTCTGGGGAGAGGCGGCTCTCGATTCTCTCCAACCTGGTGTTCACCATGTTCCCAATAGAGGAGAACAATTCTCCCGAGAGCTCCTCTTTAAAACTGGCAAAGAGTGTCACCATTTCTGACGTAAGGCGATCAAAATCCGACCCGCTGGGGTCAGCCGCAGGAGTCACCTTCTGCTTTTCAGAGGAAGCCCTTCTGAGAGCCTTCGTCTCCGACCTCATGATCTCCAGCTCCTCCCGCATTATCTTGTTGTCCGCCTTGAGGGAGCGAATCTCATCATTCTCCTGCCCCGATTGTAGTTGCTCCATAGCAGACACGATTGCACGGCAGGCGTCGTTAATGGTGCCCCTCACACACCCATGATCCCCGACTTGGCCGTCTGCTGCAGCACCGTCTGAGCAGCCGAGCGTGCCACCTCTATGGGGTGCTCGCCTTCCCTCAGGGATATCTGGTCATTCCAGGGGTCCTCGTCCTCCGTCTCCTTCTCTTCGGAGTCTTGCCCCACGCTCTTTAATTAGCCTTTTTTTTGGCTCCTCGAGCAGGCAGAATCCTCAGCTTCAGTCGAGGAGCCAATCGTGCTGCGGAAGGCTTCCTTCCCCTACGCGCCGAGTTGATTTTCGGTCCGTTGTCCGGCACCGCATCATCTTTTGCATAAAGGTGAACCCTTTTGCTCCCTGTCGTGAGACCCCTGTGTCCGTCGCGCCCATGGGAGATAATATCCCCTTTCGTGGAAGGCCTCAGTACCGTTTTCTCGACCACGCCCGAAAACATAACGTTTTCCCGCTCAAACAAACCGTCCTTTTGAGACATGCTACCTCCGGGAGGGGGGGAGTAACCTCCCCCCATCGATTCACCAGGCGAAACCACCCCCTCACCGGACAAAATCCCACGAAAAGGCAACCCAAAAATTCTCGTATGAAAAATGGTCAAGAGTGAGTCGGGCCAAATCCGACAAAGTTAAGAAAACGCCGGTTTTCGGCCCTCCACCCTTTTCTCTCTTAGTTTAAAATTCAGCGCAAGGCGTCGAACGATAGAGGAAACTGCCCTATATACGATGATATAAAGCGCGAATTTTTATTTCCCCCCTCTCAAAAGTAACGGCAATTACAAACTTAATTCAAAAGCTAGATTCCCCTCATAAACAGGAATAGCAATCTACGTTCCTTCGAATAACTTCGGAAATATGCATCCTAAAATTATGCAGTAAACGCCGACTGCTAGACCTTGTCAAAACACAATTTAAACGCTATAGAAATAAAAGATAAGATAAGAAAAGAAAAAGATATGAATTTTTTAGAGATCATAATAGAAGTATGCAAAATTTCAAAACAAACTCTATTGTCCCCAATAACTTTTGAACGCTAAGTCCGAATAAATTTCAAAAAGGTGAAAGATAGTTAACTATAATAGTCTTTACACTGTGACACAAAATTTCGACGAATTCTACAAGAACGTGGCAAGGACAAATATTTTGTCAACATTTACCGGTCGCTTTTGTAAAACCTAGGTTTTACCGACTCGACGGTGGTAAAAGTCCGAAATTAAAGAAGATATCTCAACATTTCGGGCTTTTACCGAATCAAGTTGCTAAAACCCAGGTGTTACCGGTAAAACCTAGGTTTAACAGCACTTCGGGCTTTTACAGAAACATATATATATCATAAAATCCAGCGTAACTACAGGTTGCTGAAATAGGATGGAACGAATCTGTAACCTGTTATTTTTTAAAATTGAAAATTTAACAGGAACCAAAACCTGCCCAATAAATTACCCTTTTAATGGTTTGTTTACGTTTTTTTAAATACCTAAAAGTACAGAGTATAGAGCAGGCTCTGCCGTACAACGTCGTATGAATAATTATTAGACCGCAGTTTGACTTGTGATCCTTGTAGTACTACTCCTGGGCTTCAAGAAAGTCCATGTTGCCAGGCTGGAAAGTGGTGCCGTTTCCCCCACCACCCCCCCTGAACATCCCCACCCCACATTATCAAAAACCTATCGTGTGTGGTCTCATATGAAAGGGCTAATAGAGGCGGTTCTAAAAATATACCACATCATTACATTTCAGCCATTTTTTTTAAATTAATCCAAAAATAATTTTCAAAACATACCAAGTTTGGGCTCCTCCAGATACGACATGGCTGATAATTTTTTTGTACAATATATCACAAATGATACTTGATACCCTCATATGTAACCCCAAGAAAGCAATTTTGAAAATAATTTCATTAAGTATTTATTTTTTAATTTTCAATATTACAAAATAACGCAGTACAAAATGTACTGAAGTAGAGTTCTACTAGAGTTCTACTCCAGTACATTTTGAAAAATTTAAAAAAAATGCTAAATGAAGTTATTTTCAAAATTGCTTTCTTGGGGTTAGATATGAGGGTATCAAGTATAATTTGTGATATATTGTACAAAAAAATTATCAGCCATATCGTATCTGGAGGAGCCCAAACTTGGTATGTTTTGAAAATTATTTTTGTTTTAATTTAAAAAAAATGGCTGAAACGTAATGATGTGGTATATTTTTAGAACCGCCTCTATTAGCCCTTTCATATGATACCACACACGATAGGTTTTTGAAAATGTGGGGTGGGGATGTTCAGGGGGGGTGGTGGGGGAAACGGCACCACTTTCCAGCCTGGCAACATGGACTTTCTTGAAGCCCAGGAGTAGTACTACAAGTATCACAAGTCAAACTGCGGTCTAATAATTATTCATACGACGTTGTACGGCAGAGCCCGCTCTATACAGCACACGTTTACGTTGCAAATTAACTGATTGAGTTTCAGGATTTAGTATCAAAAAAATTATCGAACGAGCGGAGCGTAAGCGAAGTGAAGTTCTTACAGACAATTTCGGACACAATGGAACTGCAGCTGGCTACCTAAGTAGATGTCTGTGCATTTCGATAGCTTTTTGATTTTGAATAGTTGTTTCGCGATAACTTTAGTATCGCTATTCTGATCTTTATGAAATTTGTTGGGGTTGTAGCAGAGATACATATAATTTAAGAATGGCCAGGACGCTCGCGTGAACTCGCGTCCCCATACAAACGTAGTTCAGCTCTCATTTTAAAACGACACGCTTTAGAACGACGAAATTTGGCATGGGCATTCTAGCAGTACAGATCTATGTCGGTAATTCGTTTTTGTTGCTAAAAATTGTAATACAAAGAAAATATAGCAAAAATAAGTTTTGTATCTGTATCTGGCTGTATTTTCTTTGTATTACAATGTTTTGCAACGAAAACGAATTACCGACATAGATCTGTACTACTAGAATGCCCATGCCAAATTTGGTGGTTCTAAAGCATGTCGTTTTGAAATGAGAGCTAAACTACGTTTGTATGGGAACGCGAGCGTCCTGGCGACTCTTAAGAGTTCGTATATGAGTAGGATTGATCAGGGGATTGTGGAGCGACGAGGCGAAAAGAATTTTTGATAAGGGTCTATATTAGTCAACTCGTTTGCAAGTAAATCGGGAGTTCTCAGCTCGAGGTGGACTACTAGTAAGATATTTTTTTTTTTTTTTTTCGTTAGCCTATTTGGTGTCCCACTGCTGGGCAAAGGCCTCCCCTCTCTTTCCCCATTCGACCCTGTTGGATGAAATTATAAATTTATTTGTAAGATATTATAAATTTTATAATCTTTACACGGGGTAGTGACACAAGATAACTAGTTGTAGTGACACACGAGGTCAAAAGATCAACCCAGTCTTAATATCAATGTCGTGGTTAAAGATTAATGAAACGCAAAATGTACAGAAATCTCACTGCCTAAGAAATCCGAGGTTTGAGAGCGATAGGCCACGAATCATGTTGTCCCTCTTACGCATGCCACGTTCTATTACTCGCTCGCTAGCGATGGCTTCAATGCTACTCAGGCCAATGCTGTACCATGGACAAGGAACGTAAGATACTGGTTGAAAGCTTGGAAGTGGATAGTACCATCGCCAACACTATTTACTGACCATTTGTAATCCCTATTGCAACGGCATAAGGTCTATCGATGGCCAGTTAAGTGTGTTGCTGTTTGTACAGAGAAACTATGTAATTCGCATGACTTCAGATAGAATGGCATATTATTATAAGGTCGCCAACCTCGAATGGAGAAGGCACTTGATGAAGAGTTGTCGGAAGTCGGAAACTTTTGTAGGTAGCCGTGGCGGAGCGGCCATAGAACTCGATTCCCATCGGATTGCCTAATTTTCAAGCAGTTGAGTTTACATTTCCATCGCCTCACCAAAAAAACACAAGCCAAAAAAGCTCCGGCTTCTAATACTGTCGTTACTATCAAAATTACTAAACCTAAATTATTTTAAATAATATTACCTAAATACAACATCAAAATATCATGTTTATTCAAATGATAATAGTTCCAATACAAATATTGTTGGAAAATCATTTGCCTATACAATACATATATGAATATTTAATATCCTCAAGTGACGCATTATTGTAAGATAAAATTAGCTATTACACAGATCAAAGTGCAAATGGCATTTAGTAGAATCAGAGACTATAGAGATATAGACGACCACAGCCTAAGAACTTTTTGAAGCTCATGTCGATTGCGCCATCTATGTCAAAGCCCCCTAAAGATACCGAAAATATAAGAGAAATGTCACCTGCACTGCTAATCCACCTAGTAGCTACTAGTGTACTACTAGTACGCTATTTGTTACTAGGTGCAGCAGTGCAGCTGACATTTCTCTTACATATTCGGTATCTTTAGGGGGCTTTGACATAGATGGCGCAATCGACATGAGCTTCAAAAAGTTCTTAGGCTGTGGTCGTCTATATCTCTATAGTCTCTGGTAGAATCAATTATTGATAACCATTAACCACTTATCATTAAAAACATATGTCACATTTGAATTGTGGGATCTGTTTTTCGGGTTCCGTAGCCAAAACAGCGAGAACGGAACCATTATACATTTATCATATCCAAAATAAGTTCGAATTTGTCTGTCTCTCGCAGCAGTGGCATTTTCGACATTTACGAGCAGATTAAATTTTAAAGTAACTTAATAATAATAACTCTTGGTCTCGACATCTTGAGAGACTTTCGCTACGGGGTTGTTGTTGGATCAAGGGTCAGATTCAGAAGGCGGTAATCCTGGACACGACGCGCATAGTCCGCAGGTTCCTCTCTCTGCGGCCCTAACCACCGGCAGCCTGGGCCTTGCTCCGTTGCCGGCGGCACCCTAGGTTATGTTTTTTATAATGTTTTTATTGTTTTTGTATATTTTAGATGTATTTTTATATTTTACTTTTGTAAAAATGTTATAAAATCCTAGCCTAAGAAGAAAAAGAAATAAAGAAAATAACTCTTGCTAGAGTACCTAGACTTGGCTAAAATATCTAGACTTGGCTTACGAGGTAACCCAACTATGGGGTTGGGAAATGAAATGGTTGCGAAATAATGATTTGGTAGAAGTTATTCGGCCAAATGAAACGTCTGCTAAAATTTGGTTGGCAAGTGAAATTCGGCACTACAATTTTTTGCGAAAAGGCAGGATACCAAGAAAATCATGGTAATTGTGTACAGTCAGCATACAATATATTTAATGTTTACTGTACTGGAGAAGTTAATTTTTTTGTCCATGGAAGAGAAATTGATAAGAAAATGTGCTTAGCCCAAATATCAACGACATCGAAATGCTGCTACCCCAAGGACATCCATCATTATATCATCTCATTCATCCTAAAGACGAACCGACACAAGCAAAAAACGGGTAACTACACTATGAAACACAGCTCGAAATCAAATGGCAATAAGCTTGTATTACGTAACCAGTTTTTCTGGATTTGACCGTTCATATTTGCAGGTCCTATGACCGTTACATACAGTCGCCATCAAATATATCGGAGCGGCCAAGGTACTCAATATCTGAACATGCACTTTATCGACTTGACAATAGAGGCGTTGTTCTGATATTTGTACCACCTTGGCCGCTCCGATATATTATCTGATGGCGACTGTACAGTGTAGAGTGTGCTCACGAGAATCCTAAAAAGGTCACAGGACACTATCAGTAATAATTACATTATTTCTGTACCCGTCCTTTTCTATGTATATGAAGGGTGAGAAGGACGAGTAGAGAAATAATGTTATTATTACTGACAGTGTCTGGTGGCCGAAAGCTTTTAATTACGCTTTCCTAATACCAAAAGAAGGAAAACCCATTTTCGCCAGAAAAGGTTAATTATTGAATTTTTCTTAATTTTTGAATGTGTTTGTACATAAAAATAAATGATTTTGGAAAAACTATCGCGTAAATTGAATTAGTATTTTTTTCATTAACCAGTTTGCGTACTGTACCTGCGTAGTGTTCCTTATCACTTTGATATATTATATATCAATAAGGATGTCTAGACTAAGCCCCATAGCGGCGACATTCCCAAAAATAAGTTTTGCGCTAAAAATAAGTGTTGTCTAAGTTAAATAATTGAATTAAAGATTTTTTTTATTAACCCTTTGACCGCCAAAGCCGTCAAATCACGTGCACGGAATGTTGTGCCCTCAGCGCCAGGACGTGGTATCACGTCCTAAATATTACCGGTTTGCCTTGCGCGCTCGCCCGCGCTGGTGCTGAGAACACGATTTTGTCGTTCGATGCTTGGCGTCTTAGAGCTTTAAACCAAGGGGAGTAGCCATTGACAGGCGTTCTCCTCTGCCGAATGAGTATGACCAGTGGTCATACTCATTGTATGGACTGACGTTTATTTGACGTGGCTATTTTGACGTTTCGCATACATTTGACGTTCCCCTCCCCCGCAAAAAACGGCAGACTTTTTCCGATAGAAATGAGAGCGCGTCTCGCATCCGGTTGGTTTAATAATCAAAGCTTGGCGTTCAAAAAGTTAAACAAAACTCTCATCCCATCACCGTCTAACACTGCCCTCTAGACTACCCTAACAACCATCTTCAAACCCATTCAAATGTATACCCTATTCCCTAGCAACAGAATCCAAATTCAATTCGCTCTAATGACTTACTGCCCTTATGTGTGGAAAGGCAAAATACGGGTTATTATGTTAATCGTATCACGATTCGCTAGTAATCTTATCAGAAGATAACACGTCGCTGGGCGATGTTTTAAAGCGGAAGTTTATATTATGAATTCTATTGAGGCCAAATGTAGCTAAAGATTAGAATTTCATATCATCATCAT
The DNA here is from genome assembly GCA_911728535.1 of Pammene fasciana. Lineage (NCBI taxonomy): Eukaryota > Metazoa > Arthropoda > Insecta > Lepidoptera > Tortricidae > Pammene > Pammene fasciana. The sequence continues at coordinate 9,657,848 of OU452294.1, read as the reverse complement.
CATCATCATCATCATCATCATCATCATCATCATCATCATCATCATCATCATCATCATCATCATCAGCCCTTTATCGCCCACTGCTGAGCATAGGCCTCTCTTCGTGTACGCCACTTGTCCCGGTCCTGTGCCAATTTCATCCAGAAGTGACCCGCAACCTTCCGAATGTCGTCTACCCAACGAGCCAACGGACGCCAGGGGCTTCTTTCATCTGAAAGCGGCCACCACTCCGTCAACATTTTGGTCCACATGCCGTCACTCTGCCTGGGAACGTGTCCTGCCCAGAATTTCATACAAGTCATGGGGATCAATGTTACTCTGCGTCCGTAGGAAACACCTCAGACAACCCTGATCCCTGAGTGCTAAAAGAGTAACAAACTTGGCAGCTGCACTGTCCCATCTGGACCTCGCAGCACTCACTGGATTTTCTTCATCATCTGCTTTCCCATTACTACCCCAGAGAAAGAATGCTATCTATATCAGTGATATGTAGCTATACTAGTAGTCCGCCTCGAACTGAGAACTCGCGATTTACTTGCAAACGAGTGACCAATATAACAAGACCCCAAGGAGGATTTTTTTTCTCCTTCTAGCTCCATAACCACTTGTTCGATCCTGCTCATATACGAACTTACAAATTTTATGTATCTCAGCTACAGCCCCAAGAAATTTCATAAAGATCAGAAAAACGTTACTAAAGTTATCGTAGGACAAACAATCGAAATCTAAAAGCCATCCAAATGCCGAGACGTCCCAGTAGCCAGGTGACAGTTCGGTCTGGAGTTGTTTGTAAGAACTCACTTCGCTTACGCTCCGCGAGTTCGACAATACAAAAAAATGTCAAAGGCGTTGAAATTAAGAGAATATTTAAATAATTTAAAACAAAAAAAGAACCGACTTCACTTAGGATCCGCTATTCCAAGAGGAAGTGGCCGAGTTGCTGTAAAAAATAGTGAAATCACTATAGGTGTGCCTATAATAGTTGAAGAGTTCCCTCGATTTCTCCAGGATCCCATCATCAGACCCCGACTTGGTGACAATGGGACCATCTAGGGGTTATACCTGTTCGATTAAAAAAAAATTTTGAAAATCGGTTCACGATTCACGGAGATATGGAGTAACATACATACAAAAAAAGAAGATAAAAAAAACATAAAAAATTCAGTCGAATTGAGAACCTCCTCCTTTTTTGAAGTCGGTTACAAAGTGGGGTATCTATCCGGGTTTCACCCTGCCCGCGATTACATGGAATTTTCTTATTTACAAGTTCACCCGCTTAGTATTCAGATTACGTCCCTCCGGGGCTTTGGGGCCTTACATTTTATTTACCATATTTTCGTTAGCACTAAAGGCGATAAAATATTGTACATGTTTTAAACATCCAGCCATACCTCAGGAAGAGAAAATTATGAAAGAAATATCATGATATTCATGATCTTATGGTATGGAACACAGATGTAAGTTGCACCTCGAATTCAATTAATATTTCGCTAAACTTGTTACGCTCAAACACTAAATTAGAATCCCTACCATCTTTATATTTCGCTTATTCGCGAATTTAAACTTAATTAACTACTTAGTACTTAGTCCGCCTCGAACTGAGAACTCGCGATTTACTTGCAAACGAGTTAACCAATATAACAAGACCCATGTAATGATTTTTTCGCGCCTTCAAGCTCTATAACCCCTTGATCGATCCAGCTCATATACGAACTTTCAAATTATATCTATCTCTGCTCAGGAAAACGATAATAAAGTTATTGTCGAACAAACTCTCAAAATCAAAAATCCATCGAAATGCCGAGATGTCCCAGCCCAGTAGCCAGACGTTGTTTACATTACCTGCAATAGTATTATCCCCAACGAAGGTCGCAAAAAATCTGACGCAATCTTATTTATAGGGCGTGTTACATATTTTTGCGTTGAAGAAGCTGGAAGATACTGTTTCAGGTGACTGTACCAATTAATTCTGTGTCGAAATCTATCAATAGTATCTTCCTACACGAAGGCCGCAAAAATATGTGACACGCTCTTATTTGTAGAGCCATGGGAGCGTGTCACATATTTTTGCGGCCTTCGTGTAGGATACTATTAATGCTGGACTGTACTACAGTCTGATTCCAACCATCTATCGTCAGCAAGCGTCGTTAAGACCGTATCGTAAAAACCCGAAACTAATGACGTACGATGACATCACCGCTCGGAAAACCGTGATTGTGATATCAGAGTTTTCTTCACTCATTCTGATGATGAATCATCTAATCGACTGATGTTTTTATGAATGTTTTTAAGTCTGCGGTCAATGTTTGCATTAGTCATTCGTGTATTTGGACTATTCGCTTTTCGAACAAGCGGAGCGTAAGCGAAGCGAGTTCTTACAAACAACTTCTGGCTCAGTAGCCAGACGTCCCAGTGGACGTCTCGGCATTTCGATGGATTTTTGACTTAGAGAGTTTGTTCGACGATAACTTGAGTAGCGTTTTCTTGATGTTTATGAAATTTGTTGAGGTTGTAGTAGAGATACATATAATTTGAGAATTTGTATATAAGCAGGTTCGATCAAGGGGTTATGGAGCTATTGGAGCTAGAAGGCGCGAAAAAATTACAAACTTTTAACGCCGGCGGTAGTTCTCTTGCAAAGCTGCTGTTCAATGAAATTAGGGCGGCCACTAATAATGACATTATCTCTCTATTTATCAATACAATATTATTTTGGTACCATCTGATGATGGAGACCCAAGGTGGTCATGAGAACTCATAAAACTATGGAAGCTCACTACGGCTTTGTTAGGGGGTTACCCACTATCAGTCCGCCGGACGATATCGGCCTGTCAGTTGTTCGGAACTGTCAATTTTTTGTTCTAACAGACAGGCCGATATCGCCCGGCAGACTGATAGTGGGTAACCGTCCTAACAAAGCCAAGCACAGTGAGCTTCCATAGTATCATGAATTCTTGTGACTTGGCTCTCCAGCGTCAGATCAGCTCAATGGTACCAAAATAATATTATATTGATGAATAGAGAAATAATGTCATTATTACGGAGTGCCTGGAGACCTTATTTAAGTCCCCGAGCGATAAAGATAAGCGAAGCGAAACAATGTCGCTGATCGCCGTCGCTCACATTTCATATTCCGGTTTTTTTTTTTCAATTTTAAAGACGATACTTTTTATCGATATTAATCGAAAAGGTAAGAAACGTATTCTAATGAAAGATGCGAAAGAAATTCACGTGATAATTTCCTTACATTTAATATATGAATTTTATACTTCTACTAACTATACAATACCTCCATTATTTTTCCATTACATAACATTGTTTAAGCCTTAGTTTAAATAAGTGATAAGTGATAATGATAACGGCAGTATATACGTCATAACAACGATAATTGGGCTAAGCGTTGCTAGTTCAACAAAACATGACGCAGTATGACCCAGCTTCCAAAATAATGACGTACGCAATGAGTCTCTAAGTTTTGTCATACCATAAACTTAAAAGATATAATAGACGGCGATAGTCCTGAGAACTTTTTGAGGCTCCAAGTCTTTAGCGCCATCTAGTCGAGAGCGATCTAAAGATAGCCAAAATGTAAGAGGAAATTTCGCCTGCTCTGCTACTTCAACTAGTAGCGACTAGCGTACTAGAGCAGGTGACATTTCCTCTTACATTTTCGCTACCTTTAGGTCGCTCTCATAGAGATAAAATGGCGCTCGCTGGCGCTCGCTTAAAGAGACAGGAAGTGCGCAATAGCGCATATGAACATTCCACTAGTGCGAAAGAGATACACAAGTGTTCCAACTTTTGACTTTCAGAAAACACCACAAACACCACCGTCGCGACAGCTCATATTTTATCGCGTAAAATATCAAACAATCCAGAACAAAATCACTTGAAATAAAAAAGTAGAGACGTGGTATCGTATTGCGTACCTGATTCCAACATTAAACACAAGAAAAACCTAGGAAATTACTCATTTCACAGGCAAATATGATATTCCGATCGATGTCTTTGAAACCATATTTTACCGAATTAGCAAAATAAATCTTAAAAGTAAGCACTAGATACAATAGAATATTAGTGTTTCTTTCTTTGTGTGGTAATATTTTATCATCAAAGTTAATATTCAAGATTATTTTGTGTAAAAATTGAAACTGTTATTCTACGCTAGGGATTGACAAAACGTCATAGGATCTTATATCGATATCTGTTCTATAAAAAATACTGCCGATATCCACGTTGAAGTTCCAAAGCGACAAATTGCACCTGTTGCAATGGACAATCAACGGTATTTTAGACGCTAGGCCGTTAGTTGGGGTTTAAAGTGGTTAATGCGTCAAACTCAGACTTAATTATATAATAAGTCATCAAATTAAGTATTGAACATTTTATAACTTCAACAAAAAAAAATACATTATTATTTGACTAATTCTAACACGACGTTTAGCGTAAAATATGAATATAAATGTGGGTGCATCTTATCGATAAAAAGTCAAATGTCGATAGATAATTAACCTGTTGTACTTGGCTGCACTATTTTTACACTCACATAGACAATTTACCCACACACTTGCATTTCTTTTTTTGTTACACTTTTGATCATTGTCAATGGATCTATACTATACTAGATCTGTGGTCGCTCTCGACTAGATGGAACTAAAGACTTGGAGCCTCAAAAAGTTCTTAGACTATGGCCGTCTATTATATAAGTCTATGGTCATACTAATGATTGGAAATTGCTCGACCATTTAGGTTACAGTTGGTGTAAGTAGTAGAATGCGGCATAATCTCAAACAGCCTCTTCTCGTCATTTTCTCTTATGGAATCACTGCATTTTCCCATTGGCATGCATGAATGCCGGCCAGTTACGTCAAGTTGGACTTCCGGCGTTTACGACAACTTCCGGTGCGCGTGAGTCACAGTAAGATGGCGTGCGCCTGTACTGAGCAAAAGCGGTGTTCCAACTTGAAAAGTTGATCTAAGAATTGATACTTGACCACTCAGTCCAGCTTGCACCGATACTGGTATATGAGACAAAGCATTGCGGCGGACATCAAAATGAAGATCGGATTTTTAAGGTTGGAATGTCGGACCTAAGAATGGTCTAGGAAATCTTAGAAATCTACTTGTATAAACTCTCAAGGTATACCACCTGAGGCCAGTTTTATAAAGCTACAAGTTACAATTTACAAGCGGAAGTCTCTTTCTAACACCTAGGGTTAGAAAGAGAGTTCCGCTTGTAAATTGTAACTTGTAGCTTTATAAAACTGGCCTCTGGGCTCACTGAGGATACAGTCACCTGCAATCATATCTTCCTCAATTAGGTCGCAAAAATATGTGACATGCTCTTAAGGTCTTACAAATAAGATTATGTCAGATATTTTTGCGGACTTCGTTGAGGTAGATACTTAAATATTGCAAGTGACTGTATCCCACCCAGGTGATTAAAGTACAGTACACTGTCATTAGCCAAATCTGCCTTCAGATATTTTGATAGGTACCAAATGTATGATTATGTCATGTCCATGTGACATTTGCCGGTCCGGTTGCCTCTCGGTCACTGTAACTGCGCGCCATTGCTTTAATTAAACGTAAGAAAGATACCGTGTGATTTTCTCTTACTTGAGTCTAGTAACTTTTGGAAGTTGGTAGTAATCTACTATAAGCAGAAGAATCCAAGTAAGTACACTAAAGTAAAGAATATAAGACCTTTGGCAATTGAATTAAACAAACGTAGATATGACGCAGTTAGAGTTGATTTGTCCAGTTTCATTCATGGTATTTCTGCGTAGCACGGAAACATTCTGATAACATTTTACGTTTGCAATGAAACCGATCGAGTGAATGGTGGACCACGTTCAACCAATTCACAATGTTTTTTATCAAGATGCGGACAAGCGTAACGGTTTTTTTTTTGGTGACCAAACATCATTTACAGTCAGTCAGAGTCATTCAGAACACCTCGCTCGCTGAGTTACTTGTCCTGCTGGTTGTATGTGTAGAAGATTTTAATGTTTTCTTATTCGCTATGTGCGAAGTGCATGGTGGGGGTAACGAGAACGATCGCAGTGCTCAATGTGACAAGAAATGAAACTGCGAATCCCCTGTCTGCTGTCAAAATAGTAAATCAGCCAGTTACATTTCATATAAGCAAGGAATACAACCTATTTATAAAAAAGGAAAAAAAAGAGATTGACCACCTGCCCAAGAGATGGCGCCACAATCATGCACACAGCAAATAGCCTCTTTTGTTGGACATCAAGATGAGCTAAGTGAGCAAAAGCATCAGAACTAGGGATGTCACGAATATTCGCATTCGCATTCGTATAATGCAAGTATTCGCATCTATTTTGACAATCGTATCAATATTCGCATTCGCATGAAATGATGCGAATATTTTCCGAATGCGAATGTGGTCAGAACACATCCTGTTTTGACCGCGCCGACCCGGCCGATGGTCATATGCTTGCTCATAAACAGGAAGTGAAAACGACGGTATCACTTGCCTCCATTAGATCAATAATATAGGACTCCATCACATATCATGTTCTGTATTTATGAACTATGGAAGAATAAAAATGATAAGCAAGATTAACTCGCATTCGAACATTCGCATCCTGAATATTCGCATTCGCATTCGCGAATGTGAGAAAAACGACATTCGTGACATCCCTGATCAGAACGTGCCACAGATCCTGTTCACGAATGTAGAGCTTCCAAAGAGCCTGGTCTCCGACATGTAGAAGTGGAATCTGACTTATCTATAACCACCAGATCGATGTCGCTAGTCGGCAGATACAGTCCAGTTCGGAAGGAGCCGAACACTTCAACTCTTGCCTGAGGCCAGAGTGTGAGGATAGCCCTACGAACCCTGTTCACGATCGTAGAGCTTCGGAGACTCGGTCGTTGACAACATGTATAGAAATATAGTCTGTCTCACCTATAACCACCAGGTCGATGTCGATGTCGCTAGTCGGCAGATACAGACCAATTCGGAAAGAGCCGAACACTTCAACTCTCGCCTGGGGCCAGAGTGTGAGGATAGCGCCACGGATCCTGTTCACGACCGTAGACCGTCCATTATAGAAGTGTAGTCCGACTCACCTATAACCACCAGGTCGATGTCGCTAGTCGGCAGATACAGTCACTGTTCGGAAGGAGCCGAACACTTCCACTCTCGCCTGAGGCCAGAGTGTGAGGATAGCGCCACGGATCCTGTTCACGACCGTAGACCGTCCATTATAGAAGTGTAGTCCGACTCACCTATAACCACCAGGTCGATGTCGCTAGTCGGCAGATACAGTCCTGTTCGGAAGGAGCCGAACACTTCGACTCTCGCCTGAGGCCAGAGTGTGAGGATAGCGCCACGGATCCTGTTCACGACCGTAGACCGGACGAGATGCTCAGTCTTCGTTGGAGACATGTATGTGTAGAAGTGCTCGATTTCTTCGTGTAACCTGTGGAGAGAATTTAATTAATCAAAACGTTTATAATGGTGAACAAGACAATGTTTCTGTAAAAGACGGACTTGCCTAATAAGCAGTTTACAGACCGCTGAAAACCTTGAAAGTATTATTCATATTTAAAATTAAAAATATAGTATTTCATTTTCAAACCTATTACCATTTTTTGAGAACCGATGCCAATAAGATCACGTGGAGTAAGAGGACCCGAGCAAAACACCTAAATAGAGTATTCATACAGTTCTGGGGGGTGATTTTTGAGAATCAAGCACTCGAAAGTGACATTTGAAACTCTGAATAAAACGATGAAATTATGTTTTAAAAATAACAGCGATAGAAATTTACAATCATGATTATCTAAACTATTAATTCCATGCGAATAAATTCGCAACACACTTTTGTGTGCGATTATTTTCGAGCCTGAATTTTTTGAATTCGAGCGTCCGGCTGTCAAAAATCGGCCCCCTGTTTTAAAAATAAAGGAAAAGTAGAAAAATCCACTTCCTCAGGCGAGACTCGAACTCGCGACTCTGGGAAACATGCCCATCGCTCTGAGCAACTGAGCTACTGAGACTTACTTGAAGGCTGCGAATTTATACACCATATCCTTTATTTCATACAGTTCTTTCCTAGAGCAGATCGAGAAGGGAGAAACTATATTCCTCTTGCGTTACCTGGCCTTACGCGCTATTTAAAATTACGCTACGCATACGACGCTATCAGCCCTAACTGTTTAGTCACGACGTTTTAGCGTGACGCTAATAATAGTAATTATACAGCCAAACGGTTATAAATACTCAGGTGGTTTTCAGCGGTACTAACTGATATACGTAAGAAATGAAATTGCGTCCGGTTTAAGACGAGACATTATGACTTATCGCATCGTAAGAAGCCAAGCACTAGAAAATTTCATTATTGATACTAGTCCGCTTCGAACTGAGAACTCGCGATTTACATGCAAACGAGTTGATTTATAAAAAGACCCATATGAAGATATTTTTCGCTATCTACATCCACAACCCCGTGATCGATCCAGCTCATAAACGAACTCTCAAATTGTATGTATCTATGCTAATTGGAACTTAATGATGAGAAGAATTCTTACTCATACTATTTTTTTTACTATGTTGTAGTATTTCATTCATACATCACTATTTTATTGAGTACCCTGACTGCTCCGATATATTTAAAGGCGACTGCATGAGACATCCCCGCTGGTGGTGTATCTACGTGGTAAGGTCTTGCCCTATTGAAACCCTTTTTGACCATATTCCTTAAAACAAAAGAAAACCGTCTGTTTTCTTCTCTATCACTCCAACACGCCAAGAGCCTATAAAGCTGGCGTTAGACGATCTTCGAATTTCAGTAACCCAAATTTAATTCGTTTTTTCATCATTTAAAAAGTCAAACTAGGCTGCGCAGACGCAAACCCAAATGCCAACAGGTGATATATGCATGCAAATTTATTTTTTATCTCATCAATCAGGAAGCTCTCAAAGTTCAAGGTCACAGCTATCATACCGTTCGTCGTTTGTTTACAGTGCGTGCCTTACGCAATTCGCGTGCGCCTGCGCCGGTCTGTTATTCAACCTATTGCCGTCTTTATTTATATAGTAACAAAGTCCATATTGTCGTGTAGTAACCGTTCTAATGCTAAAAATATGCAAGGACAGCTACAGATGCGATTTTAGAAGATAAGACGATCGTAACTAGGTTTATAATGGCATGGTTAGTAGTGCTATAAATATTCAACCACAGTAATGGACTGGCTTTAAATACATATAGTACGCTATATGTAAGGTTGCCAACCGTACTATAATATATAGTATCGTACTATATTTTGGCTTGGCGTACTGTTGAAAATATGCAAAAAAGACGAAAATACTATATTTTTGGAACGTTTCATGAGGTAACAACAAGGTGTACTATATTTTTTTGATGTAGGTTTGGATAATACTATATTTCTCTCAAAAAAAGTTGGCAACCCTAGCTATATGTGTCGTTTAGATCTGAGATTGAGAAACTATAGGCTTTCTTGTTGACTAACCATTTTAAACTTTATTTCAACTAAATTAAGTTTAAGTTAGGTATTATAGTTTTTGACGTCGTCGTTTAAATAGATGACAAGGGCTACAATTTGCGTGTGCATGTTTTTTCTCTTTCGTTACGGAACAGAAAGAGACGCTTTACCGATCTCGGCAGCCTGCGAGGCTGACCTTATTACTACCCCAGCCCAGACTCGTAACTGGCCCTTAAGGTAGCCAAACAAGTTTCACATGTCCAAAAAAATATTTAAAAAAAAGAACCGAATTCACTTAGCAAACACCTTTTAAAACTAAAATGTTCGACCTACTGTAAAATATACTGAAATCACTTACTAATCATCTTAGGTAAGCCTATAATATTTGAAGAGTTCCTTCGATTTCTACATGATCCCATCATAACTTGACCTGGTGATAATGAGACCAATTGTAAAGTCAGTACTCATTCAAACAAAAAAATAATTTTCGAAATCGGTGAACATATATATAAAAAAATCAAAAACAAAGATCCCGACGAATTGACAACCTCCTCCTTCGAAATCTTGAAGTCGGTTGAAAAGGGGCTTAACGAGGTTATTTAGCCAGACTTGTCATTAGTATATTACTCATAACAAATTTAACCCGCGGGAGTAAAATGGTCCTTACCTCCCGCTTCACTTACGTGAAATAGCAGGCTTCATGAGCAAATATGAGAAAATTTTTTGTATAACCTAGTAATGGACTGCATTGAAACCAAACGTAGGTAATAAATATCAAACTGGGCCCAGTTATCATTCACAATCATGTTTGCCTTCATAACTCAAATGCCAGCCAATACATCGGAATTCATGTATTAATTTTAAAACAACTTAAGTAGACATGTAAGGCGTTTAGAGTGACCAGATCCGATTCCCGGTTTTACGGGACAACTGCGTTGAAAATACGGGACTCGAGGTTAAAATACGGGACAGAGGGCAATGTACTGTCCGGACTTTCTCGTATTGGTTTCGCCAAAATACGGGACAATGAAAAATTCGACGCTCGAAAGACGCTAGTGTGGGGTTAGCCTAAGTTTTTCCTTTTTTCCTGGGCTGAATGAACGCGAACAGCGATCGACAGCCCGCCTGATTCCGGCCGGGCGTCCCTACACTACATCTAGCCTAAGTTTCAAGTAGGCTGTTAAGCCGTGGGGTGTCCGGCCTTAGAAGTGTCCCCCACCATATCGTCCCCGTGGTTGCAGTAGGAGTCTGCTAAGGGAATATTCCGGGAGATGGGCAGCATCTACCCAAAGCCTAAACAACAATAAACAAAAAAAAACTGCGCGCGCCAACCCGCCTGCCAAGCGTGGTGCGTATGGCGAACCCCCCCTTTAATGATCACTTATGGAGGTCCAAAGGGGAGGCCTATGTTCAGCAGTGGACGTGTTTAATGGCTGAGATGATGATGATGATGATGATGAGGCTGTTAAGACTTTATTCTATTGAACATCGGTGTCAGCGAACGGCCTTAACAAGGACGCCTTTCACTGAAAGATCTACACCTATATTTAATATGTATAGGTAATTTCACGAGTGCACGCTATACAAAATAGGACTTTATAGGTTAATGAATAATGAGTAATGACACATTTTGGGTGAACATGAACAATAAAAATTGCATGGTGAATAAATAGAACGCTATAATAAAGGATTAAGGGTACATTTTGGCACAAAGTGCGTACAGTTGGGGAAATTTCAAGTAACTTGACTGAGGAAATCGTCGGGTGACTACCCAAACTCACTAAGTAACACCACTATTGAAGCTAGGAAGAGGAAACGCAGCCTAAGAGGTAAAAATAATTTTAACTAGGCTTCGTTTCCACCAGAGATGAGCGAGAATGTGTTGCGAGTAATATGTTTGTAAGGACCAATCCTAGACCTGTGCTGTGCGAGGATAAACAAATGAAGATATTATATTGGTTCTTAACAAACACAGTCCTCCCAACGCATCCTCGCTCATCTCTGGTGGAAACGCAGCCTTGTTGTCTTACGCATGTTATTTATTAATCCTATCCATAATAATGGAAAGGTAATGGACCATCTTCTGAAAGCCTACAAACAATGAACAAAAAAAAACTGCGCGCGCCAAGCCGCCTGCCAAGCGTGGCGCGTATGGCAAACCCCCCCCCCTCCCCCCCCCTTAATGGGGAGGCCTATGTTCAGCAGTGGACGTCTCATGGCTGAGATGATGATGATGAATGGACCATATATAGCCATAAAAACAAGTAGTCTCATTTAATCTTTTCCCTGATATGGCTGAAAAGAAAACATGATTCGTGAGCGTACTTGGATGCAACTGATGTAAGACATCCCATTATACTTTATATCTGTGTATCATTGTTACCTGCCAGTGCGCTCAGGCATCGATCCTACCCCGAGTGGAGTACGCATATCTACCAGCGTTGTGAAAAATGCAGCACAAAATATTATTGTTATGTTTTACTGCTTACCCTGTAAATATTTATTTTAAGTTATGTAAGTTTCTCATACAGGGTGTCCCAGAAATCACGCCCTGGTCTCTTAACTTCTAGTAAATTTTTAAAGTGACAATAATTTTTGAAGAACATGTGATAGATTTTTTTTTGTATTTTTCTGATAACTGTTATAACTTAGCCTATCATCCATTCACGGCTTGACGTAGATTTCTGGGACACCCTGTATAAGTGAATTGTAAAATTCTTTTGAGAAATAAAGATCTTTAAACTGATGATTCATGGGTGAAATTGATCCTCATTTTTCTAATCCTAAACAAGTAACTCACAAAAATGTTTTTGGTACACATTGTCATGTAAACTACGGAAGTATACCAAATTTCAGCTCAATCAGACACCGGGAACTGGTTGAAATTTAACTTACAAGATTTGATGCACATAAATAAACAAACAAACAAATATATGGGGTCAAGCTAAATAAAACTGTGTAAAAAGGCCCAGCAGTGGGACACAGTATAGACTACGGAAAAAAAAAAGGTCTAATGCTACCCCCTGCTTCCGCTGGGCACCTTAAACAATTTATTTTGTAGGAGTAAGTATTTCAGTTTCCTTATAAAATAAAAACAACTGGTAAATACCAAATTTAACGATGTAAAGAAAGAAAAAAAATCAAGTCATAAAGTAAATCATAAAATCAATAGCATGCATATAAATCATGTAAAAAAAATATGCTTTACAGTATTATCATGCAATAATTATAAAAGAATGCAAGATATTGCTTGGCATGTGTTTCGCATGTGAATAATAAACAAAGCATGCATGTTTTACCTCAATAAAGGATATTATTTTAGTAGCAAACTATTATTATCTGTAAAGAATGATCCTTCCCCTTTGCAGAAGAATGGTGCTGTATTTTTTAGTCGAGAGTATATTCGGAAAGAAAAGTGTTGCTGATTATTATTATTATTTGCCATTCGGTATAAACGTAATGCTGCATAAGATTAAAATTATTAAAGGCATAATAAAATATTTAAATCGTTTATTATCTTGATTTTTAACAAATATCCTAAATACTGTTTTGTCAAACTTATTTTCCACATACATATTTATATTTTTCACAATGTATGCTACCTAGTGCTCAAAATTGGTGATAAATATACAATTAGGATAAAGTTAAGTCAGAATTAACTTTCCAACCGTTAAAAAATATTCATATTGAATTAACATTCGGAAAGTCGTAGTACAGATACTAGCAAAAACAGGAAAAATATAATGTGTTACTATAATTCAAATGGATAAACACATATAAAAGCATAACATAACATAATTAAAACTGCAAGAAGCCATGCACTTAGCGAGGGATAGAAGCCTATGGAGGAACCTGATTTTCAACAGAAGGACATGATGTCACAATCCTCAGCTCTGAGGGAACAACTAATGATGATGATGATGAACATAACATAAATATTCTTTATTGCACACACTAAATAAAAGTTACAAAAATGTCTTATCACTAAAAAGCGATCTCTTCCAAACAAACAAGCATAATAAGCTGCACTAAACAAATTGCACAATGTTTATATTTTATCAGTGTAGTTTCTGGGTCACAGTTGCAGAATTTTCTGGTGTTAAATCCAGACTAGGTCATGTAGCAACACTGGCTGGGTTGTCATTATCAGACAAAAACGAATGACAGGGACGTCTGCAGGTTAACCTCAAGCATCAGGTCTTCAGAAAGAGGTGAAGAGCAACGTGCTGGCACGGTGACAGCGTGTAAGATACATCATAACCGCTTATATACCTATCACTATCAGTTAATAACCAAAAATGATTTACTTACCCCAATATTCCGGGCTTGTATTTGTAATTGGGTATCCGCCACGGACACCCACCGTATTCACCTATTAGAGCATCGTGGTTTTTGTTCAGGTTAAAAGTCGATGCGCGGTTATCATTCACTTTCCTCCGCGCGGGGTTAAAATAATTATTATTTCTACTTTCACCGTTCACATCATTTATTGGTATAAAGTCTTGCGCTTTATTCACATTAGGATTAGAGTTTTCTAAGTTTTTCAAATTCATTTTGTCTATTTCACTTTGAGTTTCCCAGATACGAAGCCACAGGCGCTTCGCGGGTCCTTCCTGCTCGGGCTGATACCACGCGACGGCGGGATCCATTCAGCCGGAGCAAGGTTCCACTATATGGGATGACACATGCCGTTGCATTTCACATTTATTACAGGGCATTGAAAATTAACACAAAATAAAAATAAGCCACACCACACTCGAAACATGGACGACACGCGTTAGGTTGACAGCTCAACTACTAGAGGGCGCCATCTTACCAAAATAAGTCCTTCTCTTAATCATCACAAGTAATGATTTTATACAATATTGTCATAATGAAAAGTACAACCATTACTGTTATAATAAATTAATAATAATAGTTTTATAACTTGATTACGGCGTCTTTTTGTTCCTTATGCAGAGGTTTTTGATTTAAAAAGTTGACTACTTGTTTAACAGGAAATGTCAACTTGTGTTGCCAGCCTCTACAAAGTATTGCCATATAAAAAACCTCAGGGTTACAAGCTAAAAAAAATTAAATCCCATTTTTTTTCATGTAAAGCATAGACAGGGAGAATCATACTGTCTTTTTCTAATACTAGTACACTCACTTCTAAAAACGGGATGGGTATAGCATGTTACTCTGACTGTTACTGCGCTCTTTGGTTTGCCAGATTATAGCTCCTATTTTGAGGGGTGTTTATACGAATACAATACTTTGACAATACTCCTACAAATTCAAGCAGCACTGTATTTATTAACAAACATTATAAAAATTAACAAGATTCTTATGAAGATCTCTTTTTGATATTTCTTTTTTACAATTTAGACTGTAATAAATTTTGAATGATTTTTTTTTTAACAAAAGTGGCTTGCTGCACCCATAAAACTATATGCTCTAAGGCTGCACCTTATAGTTATGCAAGTTTCTTACCGCAATCATCCGCAATAAATGCAATCATATAATCGATTCCAATCGACTTCCTATTATTCGTCTAAACTCCGCTTTATTTATTTGATCGCGCGTCGTATTCGAATGCGTGTATTCGATTTCGCGCCCTTTGTTTCTGTCAGTTAAACGTCATTACAAGGCCAAAGCAAATTTACTCTTATCACAAGGAATTAAAACATTAGTTAGCGAATTAAGATTTTGTGATATTGTTTACATTTTGACAATTAAAAGTTAGGTTATAGTGGGAAAATTGGTAGAATTCGTTACGAATTTTATCGTTTCCTAACGTGAATAATGCATTTAAATAATACTTTAGTGCAATATTAACGTATGAATTGCTTGAATAAACTATTTTTACCCTGTAGATTAGTCATAACCGGTGCTAATAGATTCGTAAACCCATCAGTTAGATCTCTTAAGAGTTTCAAGCATACAAGCCTTTCATTCCCCTGTTTAGAGTCTTTTCAAGTGAGAACCATGTCTCAGAAGAGTATTACATCGTTTTTTAAAATCACACCGAAGAAGGACGCTGAAGTTAAAAAGGAAAAGCCTGAAAATGTGGGTATAAACTTTCTTATTGTTTTCTATTTCACATCATCTATAGCCTGGTAGTGTTACAGCTTTCTATATATTGATAAAGCTAGTCAGAGATTTGACAAAGATGTGTTAACAAAAACATCATTTTAGTTACTATGGTTAGAAATACAGATTTTGTTTCGCATAACATAAACTCGGTATGTTTTAACCCCTAAAACTGAATTTTAGTTGTTTACCAAAGTTTATCTCTCAAAATAAAGGTCTTTCAGAATGCTTTGCTACCTTTATACTTTCCTTTTTGATCCAGCTGCTCCCGACTATCTCAAATCTAAATTTCACTTCATAGCGCCGCGTCCCGGTTGCGTGTTGCGCACCTCCCGTAGTCTTATACTTTCTATCCCTCTTCACCGCACCGGCTTTATATCCAACTCCTTCCGTCTTTGGAACGATCTCCCACTCCCCTTAAGACAAGCACAGAGCAAATTTTCGTTTAAACGTATGTTGCGTAAGCACCTTTCAAATTAGCCTAACTCGTTTCAGGTTTAGTTATCTGCATATTACTTATATACATGGGTACTATATATTTATTTATGTATCTGTATATGTATGTATATGTTATGTTCTTATTTGTGTATGTTTATTTTAAATAAATAGTAATGTTGATTTGTGTTTCTAAATATCTCTCGATTTCTATGATCCTGCACTAATTCAAGTTTTCGGTTTGATCCAAAGGTTGACTGGTAGAGAATGCCTTAAGGCATTAAGTCCGCCTCTTGTACACTTTTTGTTTGTGCAATAAAGTTTAAATAAATAAATATTATTCCACAAAAAACAATATGTTAAAAACAATACATAAAAATGTACTTAAAATCACCATTAAACTAAATACAAAAATCCTTAAACATAACAGAACATATCAATACTAAACAAAATCTAAAAAATACCTTTGTGGCATGGTACCAAAGGTGCTGACTGCGTTACCCCGATCTACTGCGAGAATAATATGTTGAGCGAGGTAACTACTACTACTACTAACGAGCCAGCACTCCGATACCCCTTTACGTCTCTTCATTTTAGTTGTTGTTTGAAATTTATATAAACAAAGTTTGGAAATTTGGAAGTAACTTAACAATTGCACTCTAATACTATTACCTATCTCACCATCACTTCACAGGATGCATCATTTGAAGACACAGAAATGCAAGAACCGTTGCCAGTCCAGAATGGAAAGGCTAAACGGTCATCAAAAAGGCAGCGGCTAGATAGCAGTAGCAGCGAGTCTCAGTCTCCTAAGAAGGAGAGTCCGCCTACTTCAGTATCGGTACTTTTTATTATTTCTGTATAACCTGACCTTGATTAATTTGCCAAACATGGATAATTGTATTAATTTTATTTAATTTGGTTCCGACTCGCAAAGTGTTTGGCTTTTAGTGTGTTACCCGCGCCTGCGTTTGGCCTTGCACAGGGCATGAAAGTTATTTTTTCTTTGGATATTTTTGAGCCTGATGCACTAACTTAGTCTTATCTGGCAGCACCTTCCAAAACAATCCAGTTTTGTCATTATCCCATGGATAGAAATTCTATCTAAGTAATTTTAAAAATTTAATTTAAAATAAAAAAAATTTAAGCTATACAAATCCCTAACATGTAATATTTTGACTCTAAATATTTCTATTATGTTCTAGAAAAAAAAAGTAAAAAGACAGCGAATAGAAAGCTCCGAAAGTGAATCTGAACCCATAAAGTCACCAGAAAAGTCACCTAAGAAGTCCTCTGTCAAATCTCCTGAAAAATCACCAGTCAAGTCATCGGAACCGTCTCCAGTGCAGTCACCGGTGAAAGAGATAAAAGTTGAGAAGAGTGAGAATGTCAAAACTTATCAGTCGCCTAAGAGTAAGAAGGCTAAAGGAAAGAAAGAGAGCAAAAGTGGTGCGTTTATGCCAGTTTTAGGGATCTGCAGCAGTAGCGGTGGGTGAAAAATTTTCTTAGGCAAGTCGGTGCTGAATTTGGTTATGTTTTCATCTCAGGCGCCTGAAACTTAGGTAAGCCGATGGGAGTCGTGTTCTATGGACGCGCCGCCACTGGTCTGCAGTCAACTATACTTTTATTTAACTCACAGTGTTTGTTAACAATCAAACTGCTTCATGGAATGAAAAACGCGCCGACGACGCGCGTTCCGACAACGCGCGTCGACGGCGCGTTTAAAAAACGCAGTTTGCATAGGTCCTTAAGTCTAACCTAAGCATAGGTCCTTAAGTCTAATCTAAGCATAGGTCCTTAAGTCTAACCTAAGCATAGGTCCTTAAGTCTAACCTAAGCATAGGTCCTTAAGTCTAACCTAAGCATAGGTCCTTAAGTCTAATCTAAGCATAGGTCCTTAAGTCTAACCTAAGCATAGGTCCTTAAGTCTAACCTAAGCATAGGTCCTTAAGTCTAACCTAAGCATAGGTCCTTAAGTCTGACCTAAGCATAGGTCCTTAAGTCTAACCTAAGCATAGGTCCTTAAGTCTGACCTAAGCATAGGTCCTTAGGTCTAACCTACTGTTTGCTGACAAACATTTTTTTTGCCGATCAGTTGATTACTTTTTTAATTTTGCGTTGGATCAATGAGTCACTTTTATTTGCCATAATAACGAAAGAGATGGAAACCCAACAATTAAACACAAACTTGAGCTATCCCTCTTTTTACAGAAAATATTTCTAAGAAAGTAATAAAAAAAGAAAAATCTCCATCGCCTAAGAGCCAGTCTATAAAAAAAGAGAAGTCTCCGCTCAAAGAGAATGGAAAGGACAAGACTCCAGAGGAGACCAAAGAGATTAAGAAGGAAGTCAGCGTCAAGAAGGAAAATGACGCTGGTCTGGTCCCAGGTAAGAAATCAATCAATCAATAAAGACATTTTGTCAGGTGACAACCAAAACTTAAGATTGCATCGACCGGCCAGTGGCGTCCTCATTTGGGGGATTGTGTTTCCTAATAAACGAATTCAATTTCAATTTTTAATTCGTCGGGTGAGGCATGGACTCATTAGCTCAGTTGGTAGAGTGCCGATACACTGAACTAAACTTACCTTGCCATCGGTGGTCGGAGGTCCGAATCATTCACGAGTCAGGGTTTTTTTAACTTACAATGTCGTGATATATGCTTGTATCGACAAACAGTTCCCGCCTTATTTCATCAAAATTAGGTTGACAATTCTCAAACACACAAAATACAGCTATGAAAATGAGCTAAATTGAACCTAAAATTTCGCTTAATACCAGACTCGGGCATCTGGCAGCTATTTAGCGGTGGACTTCACAGTGACAGGCCAGCAAAAGTTTTAACTTGGCAAAAAATGCGACAGGACATAAAAAGTGCGGAAGCCTTTATCATAGACTTGAAGATATAATAGACGGCCTTAGTCTAAGAACTCTTTGAGGCTCCAAGTATTTAGCGCCATCTAATTGAGAGCGATCTAAAGATAGCCAAAATGTAAGAGGAAATATCAGCCCCATCTAGCAACGACTAGTGTACTACTAGTACGCTATTCGTTACTAGATGGAGGTGACATTTCCTCTTACATTTTGGGTATTTATAAGTGACTCTCGGATATATGGCGTGATAGACTTAAGTTCTTAGGCTGTGCTGCTCTATTATCATAAGTATAAGTTACTATATGCCTTATGACTGCAGATAGAGTGGCATATAGGCATAAGGTCGCCAGCCTCCGGAAAGGAGAAGGCACTTGAAGAAGAAGAATGCCTTATAGAAAGATATATTTACTTAACTTTAATTCAATTTTCTCTTTACAGAAACGGAATACGACCCCACGAAGTCGAAGTACCACCCCATCAAGGATGCCTGCTGGGCGGCGAAGCAACCAGTCCCATACTTAGCACTAGCCAAAACTCTGGAGGCCATAGAGGCTATTTCAGCTAGACTTAAGATCGTTGAGATACTGAGCAACTACTTCAGGTCAGTCATCATCATTATAAACTTATATAGATGTCACATACACGGGAAAAAGTGACCTAGGCCTCCGGTGCCCAAGGCTGGGGTCGAACCAGTGTCTTCTGCATTCGCGGCAGATGCCTTAACCACTTGGCCACCTGGGTCACAGAAGCTCTGGTTGAATTTCCCCGTGTATATGCAATCCTTATAAATGCTAAGGCGCATTTTGGCCAATCATCTAAGGTACAGCGTTAGTCTCGGTCTTGCCACGGCTCAATTGAGCCTGGGGTCCGCTTGGCAACATAACCCCATATTGACGTAAGCACTAGTTTTTACGAAAGTAGCTTTCGTGTATTTTTTTATACCACGGCCACCGTGCCAACAAGCATACGGCCCGCCTGATGGTAAGCAGTTACCGTAGCCTATGGACGCCTGGAACTTAAAAGTATTTACATGCCGGTTTGTTACACGCTGTATATCTAGTTAGTATATTTGTAAACCCAGTATATGAGGCAATATCTATGAAAAGGGACCTTGTCGATGGCGCTTACATCGCCCGGCGTCGTAATCGTATTGAGTTGTTAACAATGGCGTAAGCGCCATCTACAATAAGGTCCTTTTTGACCGAGGAGCTGAGCGTAGCGAGGCGACGAACGTCTCCGTTTTTACTCTCACTGGTACGACGATTTGGCAGATTGATGTGTGTGTATTGGTTGGTTGGTTGGTCAGTGTCGGTCTAGAGGTCGCATTTTTCATCCGATTTCGATGAAACTTGGCATGTACGTTCCTTGATTTATTTGCCAAAAATTGTCGAGCTATTTTTTTGATTGGGGGTAAAATGAGGGGGGAAAGGCGGAAAATTTGCTGTCGCGTTATTTATGTTTTCCGAAGTCTACGGTTCACAGAACCACTAGTCATAGATAACTTCACATATCTAACTTGGGTATTTATTTTGTTTAGGTCTGTTATAGTACTGACTCCTGAGGATTTGCTGCCGAGTGTGTACCTGTGTTTGAATCAGCTTGCACCGGCCTATCATAGCTTAGAGCTCGGTAAGTCACAAATTATTTTATTTTTCAATGATTTTTCATAACAATCATAACCTATAAAAAAAATTATTTAACACTTTCACAACCAGGAACCCGCTAGGCGGGCTCTCTGTTCGTAGGCGCTTTCCGCTTCAAAGCGGGAAAACCCTAGGATCGGCTGCGAGCGTAGTGCGTAGAGAACTACGGTACGGAAAGTGTTAAAATAATATTAAGGTGTCCGAAAATTTTATAAAAACTCGACCAATTAAAAGTGCCAAATGATTGTATTATCTTCTGTATCCTACTTACAAAATAATTTGCCGTTAGTACAGTCAACGCCCAAAACATGTTTACACTTTTGCACCTTTCTCCTCCGTAATAAGGTACAGTCACCGGCAATGGTATCTTCCTACAAGAAAGTCGCAAAAATATGTGACACACTCTTATGACCCTACAAATAAGAGCGTGTCACATAACTTTGCGGCCTTCATGTAAGAAGATACCATTGCCGGTGACTGTACATATATTTTGACGTTGGCTGTATCTACAACACACATAAAGCTCTATACATGGAGTAAGCTTAGGTACAGTCAGCGTCAAAAGTAACTACGCAAATGAAGGCGTCAAAAGTCTTTATTTAAAGGCAATAAGGACTTTTGACACCTTCATTTGCGTAGTTACTTTTGACGCTGACTGTACATTTCCCCTCTGTCAACGTTATTAGCAGGAAAATCTAATAGGTTTATAAAAACTATTTCAAAAATCGATTACACGCATTCAGTTCATCGTTTTCAGTGAGTAAAGAGCTCCGTGAAAATGCCTTTATGTATTGTTTTTAGGTGTAAAAAATGTTCTATTATGTCTAGTTTACAAAAATATGAAATATAATTTCACATGTAATTATAGTTTTACTTTTTTATCATCTCTTCTTATTTCATTTCTTTCTTAGATTATGATTAAAAAATTAATCCATATCGAAAATCCAGCGTCGTTTACTGAATCGATTCAAAGATAATCGTTTATTTTCTGACGGGCAGTAACTATTTTGACGTTTGACACTTATGCATATTTAACGCCCCTAAGGATTACTGCCTTCTATATTTTGTTTGAAAATACAAGCAAAAATGATCCTTGGCTTTTTTGTTTGACATTTGCAAGGACTGCATCCAATAATGAACCATATTTCAACATATGTAAAATCAACTATTTGTTGCTCCATTTAGTGTCGTGACTTACTGTCAAATATGCGTGATATTTTCAAGTGAAAGGTACATCATTGTCCTTTATCAATAAGGCGATGCTGCTATAAAAATTCATTTAGAAATAAACTTTATTAACAACCGACAATGATGTACCTTTAAATTGAAAACGCCATACGTATGCTACCTCGCCCCCCTCAGATTTTGGCAGACTTTTTTGTTTGGAAAGATGAGGCGATGGCTCCTCCAGGTATAGAGCTTTATGACAACACAAGCCTACATCTATTTATGTAAAAATACCCCTATTTATTAATCTACAATTTTTCACTAAACATTTTAGGCATCGCAGAGACCTACCTAATGAAGGCAATAGGCCAATGTACCGGCCGCACGTTAGCCCAAATGAAAGCGGCGGCCCAAAAGACTGGGGACCTCGGGGCGGTCGCGGAACAAGCTAGGTCCACGCAGAGAACTATGTTTACCCCACCTCCCCTCAAAACAAGGGCTGTTTTTAATGCTCTGAAGGAAATTGCCGGAATGACGGGTAAGAATTAATTTTTTTAATAGCATCCTGTTAATTTGTGGTCACAGTGTGCTGATCAATTGTACACCTTGCAGCGAGATATAGGCGTTATCTAATCCATATAGTAACTTACATATATATTAGAGCAGCACAGCCTAAGAACTTTTTGAAGCTCAAGTCAATCGCCATCTGCGTGAAAGCGACCTAAAGATACCCAAAATGCAAGAGGAAATGTCACCTGCACTGCTACTCCATCTAGTAACGAATAGTGTACTAGTAGTACACTAGTAGCTACAAGATGGAGTGGACATTTCCTCTTACATTTTGGGTATCTTTAGGTCGCTTTCACGCAGATGGCGCTTGACTTGAGCTTCAAAAAGTTCTTAGGCTGTCCTGCTCTACTATATAAGTTACTCTATGTCTAATCTAACCTAACCCTAGCGCCGACGGTTAGTGTGTTGTCAGGTACACATCAATAACCAAGATGAGAGCAATTGCTCAAAATATGGACAACGGCACTTAGAATTTTGTATTCCACAGGTCAAGCGTCAGTGAATAAGAAAATAGGCAAAATTCAGTCGCTGTACGTCGCCTGCCGCTTTTCAGAATCCCGATACTTGATACGGTAATAAATTATTTTTATACCTCTAACCCTGAATTACTGCAATTATTTCAATATCACGAAACTTTTCACATGTATTTTTCTAATTATTTCCTTGTGGCAGGACTTTTCATATTAGCCTGGTAAATGAATGCTCAAAAAGAGGTCCAGCTGGAAAAGTGGAAAGAAGAACTTTTGACTTTGGAACTTTGTAAAGACTAATTAGGAGACTCACATACTAAAAGTCCTCCACAGGTTTTTTGGTTACTTGCTTACATCTTGAAAACCATGCGTCATAGACAATTTATTGTAGTACATAATTGAAGCTGATAAAATTCTCTACAACTTTTGTGAATTCACTTTTTACCTAATACTAATAGTTGTCCAGATATGAGCTCCGAAAAACGGACGGTTTTGAAAAGTGGGGGGTATTCTCCGCAATTCTTGTCATACTAATTGGCAAAAGTTAATCTGGATTAAAAGCCACTCTAGAAGTCTTATAAAGAATCATGTTTAGATCGTTGGAGGGTAAGCTGCGAATCGGCCTGGCCGAGCAGTCGGTGTTGCAGGCGCTCGCGCAGGCCGCCGCCATGACTCCGCCCGGATCCGAC
The DNA here is from genome assembly GCA_911728535.1 of Pammene fasciana. Taxonomy (NCBI): domain Eukaryota; kingdom Metazoa; phylum Arthropoda; class Insecta; order Lepidoptera; family Tortricidae; genus Pammene; species Pammene fasciana. The sequence goes on along the minus strand of OU452294.1, from coordinate 9,634,448 downwards.
ACCTTAGATGCTAGCAAGGGATTGTCTGCTGCGGAGTTTAAGGTACCTACTAATACTAGTGGTTCTGTGAACCGTAGACTTCGGAGGATATAAATAATGCGACAGCAAACTTCCCCTTTTCCCCCCAATCAAACAAATGGCTCGACAATTTATGGTAAATAAATCAATGAACGTACATGGCAAGTTTCATCGAAATCGGATGAAAAATTGGACCTCTAGACCGACACTGACCAACCAACCAATACACACACATCAATCTGCCAAATCGTCGTACCAGTGAAAACGGAGACGTTCGTCGCCTCGCTACGCTCGGCTCCTCAGTCAAATATGTAGAGTTACAGCCACGAAGGTATATCAAGTGGATCTAGTGCAGTCGACGTCAAAGATATGTTTACACGGCCTGGCCGAGCAGTCGGTGCTGCAGGCGCTCGCGCAAGCCGCCGCCATGACTCCGCCCGGATCCGACACCTTAGATGCTAGAAAGGGATTGTCTGCTGCGGAGTTTAAGGTACAACCACAGAATAAGGGCCCGTTGCACCAAACCGTCTGTTAAAGTCAACGTCATCGTTAAAAAAAATCTTGTATGAAAAGTTTGATAGTTTTCTATGGGATGACAGCTCCGTCGCCATATTTAACGTTGTGAGTCCATTAATTGTGCGTGGTGCAACCCACCCTAAGGGAACGTACCCAAACTACGTGACCAGTTTAGGGGGGGGAGGGGGTCGTCAAAATACTACTCTAGGTCACAGGGGGGAGGGGGGAGTCTTAGGTTCTGTCACGTAGTCAATAATTATGCTCAAATATCGCGCTTCTAATTATAGGTTTCCATGCACTTTTGGCGTCACGCGGCCAGTGTCGAGTAAATAAAAGGCAATAAGTAGGCAAAATTATGTTTTTTTGCTTTCTATGACCAAAACATCATTCTAAACTATATGTGCGAGTTTTACTACGTGACAACTAGGGGGGAGGGGAGGGGGTCTTAGCAATTACTACGGATGGTCACCGAGGGGGGGGGGAGGGGGGTCAAAAACTGAAAGAAATGGGTCACGTAGTTTGGGTACGTTCCCTACTTGTTATACTTGTTGACCACCTTGGTGACCACCTTAGCCGCTCCGATATATCTGATGGCGACTGTAATCGCAACTATTCCACTATTTCCAGGCTATCGTAGACGAGCAGGCCCTAATAATCAAGACCACGTACTGTGAATGCCCCAACTACGAAATGATCATCCCGGTACTACTGGAGCATGGGGTAAAGGCGCTCCCACACCACTGCAAGTTGACTCCGGGCATACCGCTTAAACCCATGCTGGCTCATCCTACTAAAGGCGTCCATGAGGTGCTTAATAGGTAAGATATATTTTCACCTCAGCAGTTCGAACAAGCCTACTATCCTCACTCCCTGGATTGACGAAAGCGCGACTTTCATCACTCCAGGGAGTGACGTAAGTGGCGACTTTCCTCACTCCAGGGAGTGAAATTTTGTTTCCAGAAGCTTTTCGTCATAATGATGATGCCTGTCATTCAGGAATGTAAATAAATGTGTTTTTTTAACTTTAATACGTTCTCACTACTGAGGTGAAAAGTTGTATGTGTCACACGAGAGGAAAGTTTTTTACATCTCGTGTTCTTGAGATCCCTCGCTACGCTCAAGATTCAAACTTAGAATCACTAGCTTCGCTCGTGATTCAATTATAGAATCTTTCGCTGCTCGGGACTCAACACGCACACTCGCAAGAAAAACCAACTTTCCTCTCTTGTTGCACAAATAACTATTATGTTATGGGCTGTCTTGTTTTGACAGAAACAGTAATCGCTTTCTCATCAAGTTTTACTACTCTCACGCCCGCTGAAGTTTTAATGTTAGACCGAGTTGCTGTAAAAATAGTGAAATCACTATAGGTGTGCCTGTAATAGTTGAAGAATTCCCTCGATTTCTCCAGGATCCTATCATCAGATCTTGACCTGGTGACAATGGGACCAACTGTGAAATTATACCCTTTAAAACAAAAAAGGATTTTCCAAATCGGTCCACAATACCATCATACCAAATACTTCACAATTAGTCCCATTGTCATCAGGTCCGGATCTGATAATGGGATCCTGGAGAAATCGAGGGAACTAGAAAACGAGGGAAATTATACCCTTTAAAACAAAAAAGGATTTTCCAAATCGGTCCACAATACCATCATACCAAATACTTCACAATTAGTCCCATTGTCATCAGGTCCGGATCTGATGATGGGATCCTGGAGAAATCGAGGGAACTCTTCTACTATCATAGGCACACCTATAGTGATTTCATTATTTTTTACAGCATCTCAGCCACTTCCTCTTGGAATAGCGGATCCTAAGCGAAACCGGTTCTTTTTTGCTTAAATTATTTATTTACTACAGTAGTTAGCCTACTACTACTACCTAAATTATTACAGTAGTTAGCCTAAGTGAAGTTGGTCCTTATTTTAAATAATTTTTATTATATTTTTCTCAGGTTTGAAGGCACGCGGTTCACCTGCGAGTACAAATACGACGGGGAGCGCGCTCAGATACACGTGCCGAAGGCCGAGGGCGATGGTAAAGATGCCGCCGACCTCACCCACGCGGCCATCTTCAGCAGGAACCAGGAGAACAACACTACGTACGTACACGCTGATAATTTTAAACAATAAAGAACCGACTTCACTTAGGCTCCGCTTTTCCACGAGGAAATGCTCGAGTTGCTGTAAAAAATAGTGAAATCACTATAGGTGTGCCTATAATAGTTGAAGAGTTCCCTCGATTTCTCCAGGATCCCATCATCAGATCTAGACCTGGTGACAATGGGACCATCTGTGAAGTATACTCTTTCAAACAAAAAAAGGATTTTCCAAATCTATCTAGCCGTATTCGAATAATGAGTGAACATACATAAAAAAAAAACATCCCGACGGATTGAGAACCTCCTTCGAAATTTTGAAGTCGGTTGATGGGCAATAGGTGGTATTACTGCAATGTTCTGCCGCCAGAGTGCAGCACTAGCACATACTGTCAGAGAGTATCTGTTAATAGAGGCGCACAGTCTAAGACCAAAGTTATCTTAACGAGAGCCACCCAAAAGTTACCAAAAATGTAGAGGAACCGTAGTAACGCTACTCGTTACTAGATTGCGATATCGTATGAAATTATTTATGATGATTTTCAGGAAATACCCAGACATCTTACAACGGCTACCTGCCCTGCTGAAGGCGGAGGTGGCGAGCTGCGTGCTGGACTGCGAGGCCGTCGCCTACGACACCGAGAACAAGCAGATCCTGCCTTTCCAGGTACACTCAACCAAGAAAGTGGTCTACCAGTTTTGACAAAAGTTTCTGTGAGACCTAACGATCGCTAAGGTTGACTTTTCTAACGGAGTTTAAAACATGCACGACCTTGTTGTCTCATGACGTTCAAACGAACCTCAACCGTAGGGTGGTAGACCACATTTTTGGCTGACTGTACAATCAGATTTATCAGAGTGGCCAAGGTGGTCACAAATATTCTGAACAACGCTATTTTCGAGGCCAAAATGTGCATATTGAGGTATTGTTGAGTACCCTGGCCGCTTCGATATATAAGCGAAATAAAGGTATACAAATGTACCAAAATGTGGAATTAATATTAAATATATTCCATAATGAAGGTTTAAAATCTGTCTTATATGTACTCGTACCTAAAACCAATAAATTTACAGAAATCTTGCAGTCTTATAGCCAGTGATCGTAATTTTTTCAGCAAAACCAGTGCAAAGACCTTTTTTAGTGAAATTGTTATTTAATTACCATCTCTAAATTACTACTTGATTTTATTTCATTCTTGGTTAAACAATTTAATAGCCTCAAAATAATAACGGCACCAAACATTCTGGAAAATCTATTACTGCTTATAACAAACCAAAAACTCCACAGATCCTCTCCACCAGAAAACGCAAAGACGCCTCGACGGCCGACATCAAAGTGCAAGTGTGCGTGTTCGTGTTCGACTTGCTGTACCTAAACGGGAGAGGTCTGGTCAGAGAGCCTCTGGAGGAACGCAGGAGACTGCTCAGAGAGAACTTCAATGAGGTCGAAGGTCAGTAAATATAATACTCATACTTATTATAATAGAGCAGCATAGATTAAGAACTTTTTGAAGCTTAAGTCTATCACGCCATCTAGTTGAAAGCCCAAAATGTAAGAGGAAATGTCACCTCTATCTAGTACCGAATAGCGTACACTAGTAGCTACTAGGTGGAGTAGCAGTGCAGGTGACATTTCCTCTTACATTTTCGGTATCTTTAGGGGGATTTCGCGCAGATGGCGCGATTGACTTAAGCTTCAAATAGTTCTTAGGCTGTGCTGCTCTATAAGTTACTCTATGCCATTACCATAAGATTATGTTTTAATAAAATAAGATACGTAAATAATTTTAAACAAAAAACAACCGACTTCACTTAGGATCCGCTATTCCAAGAGGAAGTGGCCGAGTTGCTGTAAAAAATAGTGAAATCACTATAGGCGTGCCTATAATAGTTGAAGAGTTCCCTCGATTTCTCCAGGTTCCCATCATCGGACCCCGACTTGGTGACAATGGGACCATCTAGGGGTTATACCTGTTCGATTAAAAAAAAAATTGAAAATCGGTTCACGATTCACGGAGATATCGAGTAACATACAAAAAAAAATATTAAAAAAAAATCTGTCGAATTGAGAACCTCCTCCTTTTTTGAAGTCCGTTAAAAATAAGTTTTTAATTATTTATGCTTTTAGGTGAATGGCAATTCGCGACGGCCAAAGACTGCAGCTCCATGGACGAAGTCCAGCAGTTCTTGGACGACGCAGTCAAGGGAAGCTGCGAGGGTCTCATGGTGAAGACCCTGGAGGGAGACCACGCCAGATACGACATCGCCAGGAGAAGCCACAACTGGCTCAAGGTAACTTTCTACACTTAAGGCGAACTGTGGACTGAAGTAACTAAACAATCACAAAAGCAACAACTACTAACGCCATCTAGTGACAAGTAGCAGAAAATAAACTAGTTCAAACCAAAGATCATAGATAGCGCTAGTAGTCCTGACAGAAATTGCATTATTTTTGGCACTATGAGCGGGATAGGACGTTTTCAACCGACTTCAAGGTTTCGAAGGTCTTCGTACTTTTTTGTTGAATAACTTTACTATTTTCAGCTCAAGAAAGACTACCTAGAAGGCGTAGGCGACACTATCGACGTGGTGGTCATCGGGGGCTACCACGGGCGCGGCAAGCGGCGCGGCGTCTACGGGGGCTTCCTGCTGGCCTGCTACGATACCAGCAGCGAAGAGTACCAGGCGCTCTGCAAGATCGGCACCGGCTTCTCCGACGAGGATCTGCAGACGCTCACGAAGACCCTGGAGGAGCATGTTATTGAGACGCCGAGGAATTATTATAGGTGAGTAGCTGGTCAGTGTACTATTATAGTTAGATTACAATAACACTACGCCCATTTTGCAGTGTGTTAAGCCAGCGCTAACGTCTAATTTAAAGGAAAACAATATGTTGCCATCGCAAAGGCCATATACAGTTTTGTGGCACTAGCGTGAAAGGTACCAAAGTCTATAATTAATAGAAAGGAAAAAAGAAAGGGGCTTAGATAATAGTAGCGAGGAGTACCAGGCGCTCTGCAAGATCGGCATGCCTAATTTGTGTTCTAAAATGTGCTGCACGCGTTCAATCGAAACATTTACAATGTCGACAATTTCTCTAAGTTTTATTCGGCGATCGCTTTATACAATATTCTCATTTTTTTTTACCATATCATCTGTGGTCACCTCAACAGGACGTCCTGGGCGATCTTCATCAAAGATGGACGTTGTGCCTCGTTTAAATTCATTGTACCAATATCTAATGGTAGTCATAGAAGGAGTATAATCATTGTAAACAGCTTGCATGCGTACTTTTATTTCATCACAAGAATTTCCTTCTAAAAACAGAAAACGAATTACAGAACGAAACTGCTCTTTCTCCATTATTGCAATAACAACGCGAACTCCGTCGTAAAAAGCCGTTAAAAGAAAAAAAAAACAAACTACGCTGTAATTTTTTTTCATTTTCTAGTCCATAAAGGATGCCTAAAAAGTTCATATACATATTTTCAGCCAGTAACAAGAATAACTTTTTAAAACGTGTATTTATCAAACAACCCTCGTATTAGTACGCTATTTGTTGCGGATATTCGGTGCATTTCTAGTGGTAATATGGCTTACTTTAGACCCTTGTCAAACAATCTACTATTTCTCCAACGTGCTCGGAAATTTTCAGCTTACTGTAGCATAATGAGTACGTGAAGTTCTTCATTTTTTACCAAAACGAATTAAAAAAAATAAAAATCATTATTTACCTGTTTTAGCGGCCGTGAAGTAATTTGTCAACGCCATAAATATGTATACACTTTTGCACCTTACTCCATTGTAATAAGGTTCAAAGTGTATACATATTTTAGGCGTTGACTAGTAAAATCCATTACTGTATTGTTTTTTACCTTTTAAACTTTTCATCCGACTAACAAATATCATTTCAAACAGCCAATACTTAAGCGACGTCTATACACCGTCTGAACGGCAATCCCTTCAAACTGTAGGATAGAGCGAGATAGTTAGATCAAAAACCTTGGTTGTCTCGTTCTTTGTCATAGCACCGCGTCTGATCGTGCGAATGAGGCTTAATACAATCATAGACAAAACAACTATTTTTAAGGTTTAATCTTGTATCTGTTGCATAAAAGGAGCATATTTAATACTGTCTTAAATAGCTTTTGACGAAAATTTCTTTTTAAATATTATTTGAATGAAAATTGGCAGTATACATAGTTCTTAATACTATAAAAAAATTATAGAGGGAAGCTAATTCATGACATTGAACGCTAATAACGTAACCAAAATCTGTAATTTATTTCATTTACTTTACTTTATTTCCTCGCACTTTTAGAGAAAAGCACTATATATGCCTCGGCGGGAATAGAAATTCGTGGACTCGTCTTATTTTTTCGGACTCAGCTGCGCTTCGTCCGAAAAAATCGCTCATCCACGAATTTCCCTTTCCCGTCCTCTGCAATAATGTACTATTTCTCAAACATGCGCGGAAATGTTGTCGTTACGATCGTGAAAATAGACTCGAAAGTATCACGTTTCGGGCGCCGTAGTGACACTTGATATGAAAAGGATTTTCACAGTGCTTTGCAGGCCTAGGCCTGCAAAGTAGCCGGAGCCCGCCACGCGCTCGCCCCCGCGGGCGGGCTGGGCGCGGCCGGTCACTGTCGGGCGGGCGCGGCTCCGCATTATACCGAGAGATACCGAGTGCGATAGACTTTTAGGCTTTAAATATTAGGTTTTAGGTCTTATTTCCACGCATTTTTTTGAGAAAAGCACTATACGATGATTCTGTGCTACTAGTTTACTAATATCTGTAACGGAATGTTAACATTGTATTCCAGATATGACTCGTCGCATGCGGCGGACGCGTGGTTCTCGCCGGCGTGCGTGTGGGAGGTGCGCTGCGCCGACCTGTCGCTGTCGCCCGCGCACCGCGCCGCCGTGGGGCTCGTGGACCCCGAGAGAGGCGTGTCGCTACGGTTCCCCAGGTTCATCTTATTAAATAACTAGCGACCCGCCCCGGCTTCGCACGGGTGCAATTATACATATAAAACCTTCCTCTTGAATCACTCTATCTATTAAAAAAACCCGCATTAAAATCCGTTGCGTAGTTTTAAAGATCTAAGCATACATAGGGACAGTCAGCAGGAAGGGACCTTGTTTTTTATTATGTAGTGATTATTTAACCCTTTGACCGCCGACGTCAAATCACGCACACGAAAATTCATGGCCTCAGGGCCATGACGTGATATCATGTCCAAAATATAAGCATGCACGCTGGCGTACGATTTTTCCGTCCGATACTTGTCGGTCAAAGGGGTAATTCATTTTTCATTTATTTTTATTGCATGCATAATATAGGAAAGTACAAACGGCGGACTTAATGCCTTAAGCACTCTCTACCTGTCAACCATGCTTATTCCTGCTATGTCTAGTTTCAATGGGGTTGACTAGTCCAGTGTTTACAAATATGGCGCTGGCATAGTATATTAATATCAGCCCTAGCAACACTGTCAAAATTCTCGTTCATATTTTTTTTCTGACGAGGATTCTACCTTATTAAGCCAAATGCCATAGAACTAGTGCCAGGTACAACTTATGCTGGCGCTATCTGGTCAAACCTTTGACAATAGGGGTGATGACACATGTTGAATTATGCAATAAAATTTAGTTAATAGGATGCAAAATGATCAAAATATCCAAATAAAGTAAACATTAAAGAAATCTATTGAAATGGTTCAAAAATATCGGGCTTCAAAGTTTCAAATTTTTTCGATTTTTGAAAGTACGAAATTTAAAAAACCAGTGATACCATTCGATTTCTAACATTTTATTGTGAAATAAATTGTATAGCAACCATATACATAAACGCAACATTTCACTGTAAAAATAGCAATTTCATAATTTTTCCATACTTTAAACAGGGCAAATATGAAGCTGTGACGTCAAGGCTTTATATCATTTTGTTAGGAGCGTTTTGAGAAACAAATGCAAATCTCAGACTTTAAGTCTTTTTCCTTGTCTTTTATGTTGATTTAAGGCAATTGGCCCCATATAGACATTTGATCCTCATAACAAAACAAATCGATTGATACCATGCATGAAAAACATTCATCTAGCCTATTGCCTTCCCTATTGCACTTGATATAAAAAAGATAACTACCTAACTATATTACGGATTACTAACTACTATTTATTCAGATGTATAAAATGCCTTAGTTCACAATCGTACTAATTACGGCGAAAACTTTGTTTGAAATTAGACTTTAAATTTGTACACTTTGGTACAAATTACAGTTTTTTTGCCAAATTAGTACGATTGTGAACTAGGGCATCGATATTATCGTCCCAATATAAAAGCGAAGACTAATGCTATACTTACGCCACAGGTTCATCCGAGTACGCGACGACAAGACCCCGGAGCAAGCGACGTCAGCGCAGCAGATCGCAGAGATGTACCTCTCTCAAGACCAAGTCAAGAACTCCACCAGCAAACCCGTCAACTTTGATGACTTCTATTAACTCTAAGGGCCTTAGGGCCTACCGCGAAGTTCGAAAATCGACAAAACGATGGTCCCGTCTCTATCGCCCTTGCATATACGAAAGAGAGTGATGCAAATAGACGATTCGATGAACGAAGTGCTTCGCGGTTATAGGCCTTATCATATTTGAGCGATTTCTATACAAAACTCGTACGCGGCGAACTCGCAGCGTGTTCGCGCCCGTACAAAACTCGCTCGCAAATCGCAAGTGTGATAACGCTCTTTCCCAACCTTGACACAAGAATTCTATTAACTTATATAACTGTCACACACTGAGATTTTTAGAATTGATTTACAGAATATCATTTGATATTTACAGTCGCCTTTCGGTGAAGGACACCGGAAATTATCCCAAAAAGGCCTAGTTTCCCCTCTGGGTTGGAAGGTCAGATGGCAGTCGCTTTCGTAAAAACTAGTGTCTACGCCAATTCATGGGATTAGGTTGTCAAGCGGACCCCAAGCCGGGATAAACGCTAGGAAGAAGAATATAACTGTCACACACTGGACCAACATTGGCCAACCTAAGGGACGCAGTTATGCGTTAGGGAGCAAGCGGTATCGCGATCGCGTTCCATCGTATAGCTGTTTTATTTAAAATGTTAACTTGATTTTCGTAAAATTCTTAAAAACGTACACATGCAATTTACTTATGCATTAAATTAGGTATTTACTGTAAAATAATTTTGATTAAATACAGCCTTGGCCAGAAGTGTTGAGCATAGGTGTTTTTTGTTTACAATTTTGATGTTAAGCATTATTTCCCTATCCTGACAATGTACGGTAACGGTAAATGTTATATTTTATTCATAAATATAGAAAACTTCACTTAATAACACTTTCAAGGTACTTAAAAAATATGAAAACAGAAGGTACCTACCAAAAATGAAAATTTTAGTCGGTGCGACATATTGCAATTATTCTATGCAGTTACTACTAACTTCAACAAAACATGCCTATAAGTTTAAATTAATTGACAAAATAACTTAAACAAATATATTCGAGAAAAATGGTTAACAAAATTAAAAACTTAAACAAAGATGGAAACGATGGACTAAACTTTCCAGTTTTGTATGAAAATCGCATTGGTGCTCAACACTTCTGGCCAAGGCTGTATGTTGACTCTAAGCAAGATTCCATACTTTACGACGATAAAACTAAGTCTAAGTTGATATGTATTTTTTACTATAATATGACGGTTCGCTGCGCGCACCAGATAATATTTATAAGGATGTAAAAAAATAAAACAATTCATCGTCAATTATCTTTTATTTCTTCAATAATTCTATAATAAGTGCTTACGATAACTTATTTATTTAAAAATATAAGTTTTGGCCATGTCGAGTCGAATTAGAGTATTTATTAAACTAACCTATTGGGGCTTAGTCAGTCAAGCTACAACTGAAAAAAATCTATGTATTGTGTAACTACAAAAACGTGAGTCCTAACTCCTTAGGTACCTATGTAAATTGTTTGATACTTAGCGAACGAAGTAGCCAGAAGTTGTTTGTAAGAACTCACTTCGCTTACGCACCGCTTGTTCGATAATATATTGCATTAAAACCCATTCAAATAAAGAAATAGTAGTAAATAAGTTCGATTTATCAAACAGAAGCTAGGATTAATAATAGCATCTATGAAATCCAAAAAGGAGAAATTTTATTATATTTTACACACGTCTAAGAGCTAAGGAAACCTCTGATCCCGACTCCTCGTGAGAACGCTGTGGTGATTTATTTAATTAATAGGGAATATTACGCAAAACTCTGCGTAGGGGGCGGCACTGGCACATCCAGAGGGCCTACCACGAAACACGAAAATAAGAATTTCGTTACCTGGTTCTCTGTCACTCTTTCATATTCGAGCGATAGAGAGGCACATGTCAAAATTTCGATTCTCTCGTTTCACGATAGGCCCTTTGTAAACAAACCGCCTTGGTGCGCAAATGACATTTATTCGTTATAAATTATCTGTGAAAACTTGTAAAAAAACTGTTTAAGGCCTAGTATGTATTAAAAACTCTATGGTTTACCGGTGTGCTAGTGCTGCACTCTGGTGGCAGAATATTGCAGTAATATCCCCTATTGTCATCCGCATGGCGATGGCGGCGATGCGGTTCGCCACCCATCACGTCTCGTTCTTCACGGGGGCGAGAAGTGGCTCACGGAGAGCCGTTCTGCTGCATTGATCGTAGCAAATGGAAATCCGTGATCTCTGCCTACCCCTTTTGGGATATATGCGTGATTGTATGTATGTATGTTTAAACACGTCTCGGTAAAGGAGATTCCCAAATGAAAAAACATGTTTTTGGAGTTACACAACAACATAAGTTTGAAACAGACTTATTAAAATCTGTTTCCTTACGAATCTGACATACAACTAACATACAATAAGCTCATTTGCGCGTGATGCAGGATCAACGGTTAGCTGCTACTTATCACAAACCGTCACCTAACCCTTTCACTGCTGAATATTCTCTCTTTATTGAGGCCTAGCAACAAGATACTAGACGTGTTAGGCGCAGCACGTACTTTGCGGAATTCAGTTCTTATAATTCACCCGTTGGGTTTTCCCGGTTGATTTTTGGCTATGGTCAACTGAATTCCGGTCAGGTGTGTGATGAGCCTTATAAGCCTCACATACATATGAGTTCATCATCTGATTGTCTATGACTCATGAATATTTCATCTGTGGCCAGCGAAATATATAAGTGATCAGGCCTATAACCGCGAACCACTTTGTTCATCGATTCTTCTATTTGCATCACTCTTTCGTATATGCAAGAGCGATAGAGACGGGACCAACGTTTAGTCGATTCTTCGCGGTAGGCCCTCAGACATTAATAGAATCCATGCTATTAGATAATCATGTTTAGAAATTTTAACAATGAAACAGTGAATGATCATTGAAAATAATCAGAATCCATGGTAATAGAGCATTCTAATAGTACATTACGTCTAGGCGGTAAAATAAAGAACGGCTCAGATCGCGGGCATTTGTGGCCCGAACCGAAGGTAAGGGCCATAAACAAGTGATCTGAGGGCTTTTCTTTATTATCGCCCGTGATGCGTACACAATTTTACGTCTTCTCCTGGGTGTGAAGTGAGATTTGCCGCTGCGCCCGTGGGCGGCAAATCTCACTTACCGCCCAGAGTGACGTAAAATCGAGTTATTGCATTTTAAGTATGAAACATATAAGACATTCAGATTATAAATTCATGTGTGTCTTATTTGCATGGCATTAAATAGGGTTAAGTAATAGATTTAAAAATATAGGATATTCTGCCAACAATTTGGCTACAGTACCAATTTTTCATTTAATGATAAAACAAATTGTTTTAAACTAAAACGAATTGAATATGAATACATCAAAAAAGGTTGTCAATTTATTTAGATCTATGAGGCTTCATACTAAATTAATAACAACAATTGCATTTTGTACTGGCCTTTAAAAAAATACAGAATAAAAAAAAATAGGTCAAAAATATGTTTGTATAACGAAGAAATTGATATTAATTTGATATGGCACGATGTACTTAACCTTAATTGCATTCTTAAAAATAGATTTGTTCGATTTATGAATGTCGCCGTGTTAATAAAAAATATGTAGATAGCAAAAAAGAAAATATATGTAAAGTCAGCAGCAGAAGTAGCTAAGCGGGTAGGGTGTTCAAAATGATCTACACACGCTCTTATTCTCTTCACAATAAAGTCGTTTCATCATTGAGTCGTGTCGTCATTTTGAGCACCCTACCCGCTTAGCTACTTTCGCTGCTGACTGTATTAAAGAAACAAGATTAAATAAATATTTGAACACCAATAAAGTGAAAAATACAGATTATCGGCTCCTCACATTAATATCACATATATAATTGATTAAAATCGCTGCAGATACGCGTCAAAAATTACAAGTATAAATATAAAACCCATGAGATTCTCGTATTTAAGGGTCTTATTGAAGAGATCTTTTATAAACTAATATAAATAGGACGAATATATAACGATTAGGATGTATCATTTCATTGTACGAATCTGAGTATTATCTAAACATAAAGCTAACTTTAGTTATAGGTGTTTAATCATAACTATTTGAAATAAACGGGACTTAACCAGCTTTGTCGTCCTCGAAACGTCGAAGGTAATTTTAAAAATTATATAGGTTGGCGGCCGATCGTAAAATCAGGCAGATCGTAATGTACCTGTGTAATGTTTTAACGATAGTCACATTAAACCAATGTATAGGTAGGTTAGGTTCGTTAGGTTGCTTCAGATGCCTGAAGGGCAAACTGTCCAGAAATAGGAGCCCCGCTTAACGGGCCTCCGTCGACTCAGGGAACGAGTCAAAGATTTTCACGTTTCACGATATGCCTAGGAATTTCACGATATGACCGATCTTACGATCGGCCGCCGACATATACACGGTTAAGTCCCGATTATTTCAAATAGTTATGAGTAAAAACCGTGAAAGTCTAAATCGAGGTTTTTAATCAATTCTAAATAATTTTACTTACAACCCATAGTATTTGATTAACGAGTACATTCAGTAGAAAGAAATACAATGTATGAAAAATGAGAATAATGTTTAAAACCGGTTAATTAGACTTGGTATTTTTTATCTTAAATTAACCAAGAAAACCGGATTGCTTATTATTACATTAAATCAAATGGGGTTGGCCGGTCGAAAGTTTTTACAGATGGCGCCAGCATAGTTGGTACCTGTCAGTCCTACCAATTGTGTCAAATTCTTGTTTTTTTGTTGGAATTTTCTGACCTGGATGGGCTAGCCTTTAAGCCAAATCCCATACAACAATACTAGTGACAGGTACCAGCTATGCTGGCGCCATCTGGCCAAACCGTTGACAGTTGCCAACCCCATTAAAATCTAGAATATGTAATTTATAATTTAAATTGCTTTTTAACATTTCTTTTGCCTGCCAAACTGTGAACGTACAGTCAGCATCAAATATAACAACATAATAATGTTGTGTACGACAAAAATTGTGAGAGTCTCGATCAAAAGGTACCATTTGGACTAACATCTACGCTTCTATTGCTCAAATACAATATTGTATCAGCATAAGCATCCGCCAAATGGTACCTTTCCCAAAAGTGTGACATGTAGACACTATTTGTTGCAGACCGTTCACTGGCTAATTAATCTTAGAAACTACAATTGTACTAAAAAAGGGCAAGAGAGGGATATGTACAACTATCAATACATCACATCCATCAACTTAAATTTACACCTCACTAACCAGGATGTTATAATTATATGTGAATTTATTTTAAATAAAACAGACGGTTATATAATAAAGACTTCAGATATATCGGAGCGGTCAAGGTGGTCACAATTATCTGAATAACGCCTCTCTTGCCAAGGCGATAAAATGCATGTTCAGATATTTTTGAGTACCCTGGCCGCTCTGATATATTTGATGGCGACTGTACCTACGGTAAAAGATTAACAATCCTTTTATCTGTGTTACTTTTAAATATATAAATATCATCACAATATTGTTTGTCCCATATATTTTGTTTGGAAATGGAATCTATTTTATACTAAAGCGCCATCTAGTATACATTTGAGAACTTACTTGACGACGTTGTGATATAAGATAAAAAATTCTATGAAACTGTGCCTTCAAATTACAGAAAAGTTCTAAATTATCGATCAAAAATAGCATAGGTACCTATTTAGAAAAAAAAATTTGGACAAAAGTAACCTTGTGCGTGTTTGACTGTACGATTAAAAAAAACTAGTTTAGGTCTATATTATTTACCCGTCTCAGATTAAGGTCCCCTAATTTTAAAAAAATCCTTTGAACATTCCCAAATTACAAGATTTCGATAACCACAGACTAAAAAGATTTAAGATTACTCAAGGAACTAATTTAATTTGGACAATGTAGTTTTTAGAAATTGTCATAGAATGGGAATCTAGAAAAGCGAAAATCTGGTACCTACTTTCTGCATATTATGCGTGCATACTAAAGTCGGGTGAAAATGCTACATTCGTTATCTAAATTGTCTATTTGGTCATATTACAATCCAATCAAACTTTGGTTTGTGCTTTGACAAAATAACAGTAGTTATTTCAAAAGTCGGGACCGGTTTTCAGTTTTTGAAATATCTCCCTTAGTATCAAGTTATCTGTTACATCACAAAACTTTCGTGAGACAGACATATTAAATAAATAATCACGGGTAACTCACGTCTTTTAAGTCGAATATTGCTCGACATGTGTCTGCGTCGTTAGTCAACGCGAATGGTTCATGAATAAGCTCCTCGTTATGGAGCGATACATGTCGAGCAAAATTCGACTTAAAAGACGTGAGTTATGTTGGAACCTATGTAAACTGTATGTTCAGTATTCTAATAGGTTTACGTGTTGACTGGTTTGTATAGCAACGAATTCAAATACTTTGACGTTCCTAACAATGTTGTACCTTACATAACTCGAGCGTCACGGAATAAACACGCTTTTACTTAATTCAAGTTTGTTTTCCTCTAACATGGTAGCAGAGCTTATGGAAGCAGTCGCTTAAAGTGTAGCGAGCGTCTGCTGTGTGTGTTATTCTTTTTATTGCGAAAGTTGTGCGCACGAAATTCCTGAATCGAAATGGCGACGTCCAGCTCAGGGGCGGTCATTGTTCCTGCTATTGAAAAATTAAATGGCATGGGGAACTACGGATCATGGAAATTCATGATTAAGATGATCTTGATCCAAGAAGATTTGTGGGAGTGCGTGGAAAGCAACGACGGTGTGTTACCGATTTGTGAAGATAAAAAGAAGCAACAGAAAGCTCTGGCTCGAATTTGTCTGAGCATAAACCCTGTGGCCATCACGCACGTGCGTAACGCAACTACCGCACGAGAGGCGTGGACGAGTCTTCAGGCTGCGTATGAAGACAGGGGTCTTTGCCGAAGACTGGGTTTAATGCGGCAGTTGTTTGGGATGAAGCTCCATGAGTGTTCCAATATGGAATTATATCTGACGAAGATATGTGATGTCGCACAACAATTAACCGACATCGAAGCTCCGCTGAATGACGAGTTTCTAGCTGTGATAATGTTAAGTGGGCTCACAACCGACTACGACCCACTGATAATGGCGCTAGAAAACTGTAGTGTGAAATTGTCAAGCGAGCTGGTAAAGCAAAAGTTATTACAAGAACATCAGCGCCGGGCTAACGGAACGGACACGAGCAGTGGTTCCGTGATGATGGCGAAACGACGTGACGAAAAGCCTGTGAAATGCTTCCGTTGCAGAAGGCCAGGCCACGTTTCCAAGAACTGTCCAGAGAATAAGAAGAAGAAGGATCCTGTTGCCAAAGAAATGGCAAGTATGCTGAGCGCACTGTCGGTGGATGTGCAGGAGGACTCCTGGTACGTCGATTCGGGTGCATCGAGGCATTTCTGCAACAGAAAGGACATCCTCGACGACTTCGTGGTGGACACGAGCTTGGAAGTCACGGTGGCGAACGGCGTAAGACTTCGTAGTGCGGGTCGTGGCAGTACGGAACTGCATGTTAAAGACGGTATAAAAACTCTATGCGATGTAGTTAATATTCCGAACTTGTCATGTAATTTGATGTCTGTCAGCGCTTTAGCGTCAAAAGGTTTTAAAATCGTTTTTTATTCTGATGTTTGTAATATTTATTTTGGAAATGTTTTGATTGCTATTGCAAAGTGTGAGAATGGTCTTTATAAACTACAAACCATCTCGAAAACGCGTAATAGTGTACCGAAACCGTCCGAAAAGTCTGCGTCCGCTGAACGTGCCGCGGCGAACGTGGGGGCTGGGCGTGTTGTCTCTCAAGACTTGTGGCACGAGCGCTTATGTCATCTCAACTCAAGGAGCATGAACCTACTGAAATCAGGTATGGCCGACGGCATAGATTTTGATAAGTCCGAGTTTAAACAGTGTATTTCTTGCATTGAAGGGAAAACGCCCAAGTTACCTTTTCCGAAGAAATCGTTTACTAGAGCGACTGAAATCTTAGGGCTTGTACATACTGACGTTTGCGGGCCTATGCCGCAAACATCGCATGGTGGTTCGCGATATATGCTACTTTTTATAGATGATTTTTCTCGGAAAACTTTTTTTATTTTATTAAAACAAAGGATGAAGTTTTTGAGAAGTTTAAACAATTTAAGTCCCTTGTCGAGAATCAAACGAACAAAACTATTAAGATTCTTCGAAGTGACCGGGGAGGTGAGTTTGTGAATAAAAAGTTCGATGAATTTCTGAAGCAGCATGGCATCAGGCATCAACTGACCGTTCCGCACTGCCCTCAGCAGAATTCAGTGGCGGAAAGGGCGAATCGAACGATTGCTGAAGCAGCTAGGTGTATGTTGCAGGGAGCTGGCATGGATCAGAAATACTGGGCAGAAGCAATGTGTACTGCAGTTTACGTGAAGAATAGATCGCCAACCAAGGCCGTGCTGGGCGCGACTCCTGAGGAGAAGTGGTCGGGATCTAAGGTAAACTTGAACCATTTACGAATTTTTGGTTGTGTTGCTTACTCTGTCGTGGAGGATCGAAAGAAATTGGATCCGAAATGCAAGCCGTACATTTTTATTGGTTACTGCGAGGATACGAAGGGATATAGGCTTGTAGATCCCGCTTATCCTACGAAATGTATTGTTTCGCGTAATGTCGTGTTTGTAGAGGACAAATTCTACAAAGACCAGGTTCAGCAACCTGTGGTCAACGAGCCGACTCCGTACATGGTTATTAATGAAACTGATAATGTAGGAGTGCAGACGGCGGAAGGCGTTGACGTCACGGTAGAACCCGAACCTGAAGCAGCGAGAGAAGACCAGCTTCATGAAGCGGAAGACAGCGAAAGCGAAGAGACCAGTACCTCGGATGATGGTTCGTTATACGCTCCTGGGTCGTCATCTTGGGATTCTGAGGAATCGAGAGGACGGAGCGAATTCGAGGATACGTTTACGTCGGCTTTCACCGCTGAAGCGAGTTGCGGCGCGGAAACACCTACTACCGTGCGCGAGGCACTCGATGGTCCTGAGTCTACGCAATGGAAGGCAGCGATGCAAGATGAGTATCAGTCTTTCGTAGACAATAAATGTTTGGAACTTGTGGACTTGCCGAAAGGAAAGAAACCTGTCAAGTGCAAGTGGATATTTAAGAAAAAGAGAGGACTGAATGGAGAACTCCTGCAATACAAGGCTCGGCTGGTTGCGAAGGGATTTACGCAAAAATATGGAGTAGATTACTTCGAGACTTTCTCACCCGTCGTGAGATACTCGACAATAAGACTACTCTTGGCACTGGCGGCGGAATATGATATGGAAGTGGATCATATGGACGTCAAGACAGCTTTTCTTAACGGAGACTTGAAAGAAGAGGTTTATATGGAAATTCCTGAAGGCTTTGGAGTAGAGAGCGGCAAAGGAAAAGCGTTTCGTTTGCTGAAGGCTGTCTATGGATTGAAACAAGCCAGTAGATCATGGAATGAGAAGATAAACGACGTACTTATCAAGAAGTTGAAGTTCAAAAGGCTAGCGTCCGAGCCGTGTGTCTATGTGAGATCAAATAACAATGGAACTGTCATTCTCGGCCTGTATGTTGATGATATTCTGGTATTCAGCAATAGTCAAACTGAGAAAAAGGCGGTAAAAGAGGAGATGATGAAACAGTTTGTTATGAAGGATCTTGGGCCCGCTAAATGTGTATTGGGAATACACGTCAGCCGTAAAGATGGCAAAATAATTCTGGATCAGTCTGGGTATATCAGCAAAGTTTTAGAAAGGTTTAAGATGACTGAATGTAAACCTGCGAAAACACCGATGGAAGTTGGTTTGAAACTTGAGAAGGCTGAGAAGACTGGTGATTATGAATATAGGAACTTGACCGGTTGCCTTATGTATATAGCGGTCTGTACACGTCCTGACATCGCACATGCTGTGAGTATGTTGAGTCAGTTTAACGATTGCTACTCGGAAGCTCATTGGAAGGCTGCGAAGCGCGTGCTTCGGTACTTGAAGGGTACGATGGACTACAGCATCAAGTATGAGAAGAGTGGGTTGAACGTGACAGGGTCAGCGGACGCGGACTGGGCGGCTAGTGTAGTCGATCGTCGCTCTTACACTGGTTACGTGTTTAAGTTAGGCAATTCCTTAATTTCTTGGGAGAGTCGTAAACAACGTACCGTTGCGCTCAGTAGTACAGAGAGCGAATATATGTCGATATCCGATGCGTGCAAAGAGGCATTGTTTATAAAGGCATTCATGTCGGAATGTATGAAGTTAGATGTCAAGGTAGTGGTTTACAATGACAACCAATCTGCGATTAAATTGTCTGAAAACCACATGTTTCACGCAAGGACTAAGCATATTGATGTTAGACATCATTTTATCCGCGAGATAGTTGAGAACGGTATAGTAACTTTAAAGTATATGTGTACTAACGATATGCTGGCGGATGCTTTAACGAAACCCTTATGTATTGAAAGGTTTCAGCGTTTTGTTAAAGATTTTTATATGCTTAGTGCTTAGTAGTTTGTAGTAGTTGTTATATGGTTTGTACTACGAACATATAGTTTAAGGGGTGGTGTTGGAACCTATGTAAACTGTATGTTCAGTATTCTAATAGGTTTACGTGTTGACTGGTTTGTATAGCAACGAATTCAAATACTTTGACGTTCCTAACAATGTTGTACCTTACATAACTCGAGCGTCACGGAATAAACACGCTTTTACTTAATTCAAGTTTGTTTTCCTCTAACAAGTTACCCGTGATTATTTATCGAATATATCTGTTATATACATCAATGATATAAAACATAAAATCATAAACCCGCAACACCGGTTGAATAAAAAAGGTTACCGGTCCCGACCTTTGTCATGCACATTCAAAAAAGTTGTGCAATGCTTGTACTTGGGGTCCTAAAAGGTCGAGTATTAAGAACGTCCTCTATTTTACTTATAACAGTGCTGCCCGCTCAACAGGCGAGCTGTCAGACGCGTAGATTGTGTTCCTAGTCTTGCGGTACGCTTGTACTTGGGGTTAAAAAGGGTCGAATGTTAAGAGCGTCCTCTATTTTACTTATAACAGTGCTGCTCGCTCAAAAGGCGAGCTGTCAGACGCGTAGATTCTGTTTCTAGGGTTGCGATACGCTTGTACTTGGGGTTTAAAAGGGTCGAGTGTTAAGAACGTCCTCTATTTTTCTTATAAAAGTGCTCCTCGCTCAGCAGGCGAGCTATCAGACGCGTCGGCGAGTAGGTTCTGTTCCTCGGGTTGTGGTACGCTTATACTCTGGGTTAAAATGGTCGAGTGTTAAGAACGTCCTCTATTCTACTTATAACAGTGCTGCTCGCTCAGCGGGAGAGCTGTCAGACGCGCAGATTCTGTTTCTAGTCTTGCGATACGCTTGTACTTGGGGTTAAAAAAGGGTCGAGTATTAGGAACGTCCTCTATTTTACTTATAACAGTGCTGCTCGCTCAGCGGGCGAGCTGTCAGATGCGTCGGCGAGTAGATTCTGTTCTTCGGGTTGTGGTACGCTCGGTGCGTACATACTCTCGTACACGGGATTGGCGAAGTGGTTCCCGCCATTCTGTTGACAAATAACTTTGATTATTAAACCAACCGGATGCGAGACGCGCTCTCATTTCTATCGGAAAAAGTCTGCCGTTTTTTGCGGGGTATGGGAACGTCAAATGTATGCGAAAAGTCAAAATAGCCACGTCAAATAAACGTCAGTCCATACAATGAGTATGACCACTGGTCATACATTTTCGGCAGAGGGGAACGCCTGTCAATGGCCACTCCGCTTAGTAGCTCTAAGACAAATAAAGTAATATTATAACTAGGTTATGGTTGCACATTTTCCCTCGATTTTCACTCGATATGAAAGAAACAAGTTAGCCTCTATATTTTCGCTAGCAATTAATACTATTATCAACTAGAAAACAAATCAAATTATTTTATTATCAACTGCCGCTAATGCAGACGATACTGGTTCGATTCCAGGCCTGGGTCCGGAGGCCTTGGACATTTTTTCTGTCGTATATCACATCTATTGAGATCATAAATTCTTACTACTGTTTATAAAACACTATGCAACTTTTTAACGCTTGAATTTCAAAATCACTATTTTTTTGTTACACATCGCCGATCAAATAATTCCAGAGATACACAATCAGCCCAAAAAAATTGCCCCACAATAGTACCGCGAGAACGACTCGTGCAGCATTTTCTCTGACAGCCTTATTACGGTATAAGACTGACCGGTTACAAAGGGTCTAGCAGGCTAAGCTAACAAGATTGGCCCCCGCAAGCGATTTGGTTGTAATTTGAGGTGCAGTAGTGGCAGGTCCTAAGAACACTGTATGCATAATATCAGCCTTCGATCTTCTTTTGTTTTAGACTTATTTACGAAAATGTCAAAAAATCATGGTAATTTTTAAACTGTGATATTAGCTAAACCAAGTAAGCGAGAGTAACCAAATAAATTCAGAATTATAGAGCATGAAATGTGGTTCATAATGCATATTTTTAAAGACATTCATATCCTTCAACTTGGATGAAAAAAAAAATAGTTTTTTTTTTTCGCTTATATTTTTTGCCACTTCTCGCGGAGGCACAACTACCAAAAAAATTGCTTAATAAGCCACAACTGGCAACTACGTAAACATTTAAAAAGATTTTGTAAAATCATGGTGCGTCATGTCAAAAAAAAACATTTACGAACGTATGTTTACTATAAAATATCATATCAATAGAGTAGTAGCGGCAAATGAGTCTTTAGTAGATTATAAAGTCAAAAATATTTGGGCTCAACATACCAGTACAAATGTGCAAGGAGCTTTTTGTAAAATCCTTGCCTAACATTGAGATTTCCCTTTCGGATGAAAATATTGCCCTTAAAAAAAATGTGAATATTGTGGAATCGAATATAGTCATACTTGGGACGATGAAGAATATAATTTTGTAAATATGGAAGAGTTGTTCTGATTGCTCTACTGAGTTATTTGTTGAAATTGAATGGTAATAAAAAATGATTTATCAATGATTGTCGTATTCTTGTACATATAGTACGAATAAAAGCTAAGTCTGTATACGTCAACCTCTATCTAATGTGTCCATCAACCCTCTTTCCGTGGTGTGACAACTAGATTTACCTTTAGAAGGCCTCTACTACTCATTGTCACTACAATATAGTAAAGATACATTCGTAAATGTTTTTTTTTGACATGACGCACCATGATTTTTCAAAATCTTTTTAAATGTTTACGTAGTTGCCAGTTGTGGCTTATTAAGTAATTTTTTTGGTAGTTGTGCCTCCGCGAGAAGTGGCAAAAAATATAAGCGAAAAAAAAAACTATTTTTTTTTCATCCAAGTTGAAGGATATGAATGTCTTTAAAAATATGCATTATGAACCCCATTTCATGCTCTTTAATTCTGAATTTATTTGGTTACTCTCGCTTACTTGGTTTAGCTAATATCACAGTTTAAAAATTACCATGATTTTTTGACATTTTCGTAAATAAGTCTAAAACAAAAGAAGATCGAAGGCTGATATTATGCATACAGTGTTCTTAGGACCTGCCACTACTGCACCTCAAATTACAACCAAATCGCTTGCGGGGGCCAATCTTGTTAGCTTAGCCTGCTAGACCCTTTTCAGTAAATCTTGTTTGAGTCTGTACATCCTTTTTTAGCGCATATAAAATTTTATTACTTTACATTTTTCCTCGAAGTTTCGCATGTTTCAAGTGCTGCAATACTAACCTCTCTTGGCGGCGGGAGCAGATCTCTCCTAGGCGGCTCGTCATCCGCCAAGTACATCGGGTTGTTGATCTCCACGTTATCAGCTAGCCGGGCGTGGACAAACGCGCCACTGAAAAAAAAATTAATGACATATAATAAAAATATATATGGACGATATAAAATAGAAGGTCAAGATACTTTTTTTTGGTTTTGATGTGCAATTGTATTTTTGCTAAGCAACTTGAAAATATCCCATTTTTTCCCAAGATGCAGGCTCAGCTTAGTTTGGGATCCTCCAGACATTTCATTTATGTTGAATTTACTGTTTAAGAATTTTTTTTTTTGTATAAGCATGCAATCAACTTTCGATTTATAGTGACTGTTAGCGCCATCTATGATCCAGTAGCGTAACTTACTGCCTCCTCCTATGCAACACGTATGTGGCGGCGGCCACAGCGACTAGTAACAGCAGTAGCGCGACCCCGGCGCCCGCCCAGGCGCCCCCCGAGCTGGGCGCCGCCTCGGAGACGACGTCGCGGGGCGGTGTGCAGCTGGCGCCCTCTATGCAAGCGCAGAACGCTTGTCCGGGCAGCTGCGGGTCGTCTGTAAACCAAGGATCTATATTATTACGATATTCAAGTAAAAGTCATGATTAGAGGTAATAGATCATTTTCTGAAGCGAAAAAATAATCACTCATATTAAACGATAATCACCGACAGCGTTCCAAACACAGAGCGAGGTGGTCTATCATTATCCGTGGCACAAGCGTACCCATGAGCGACAGAAGGGTCTAATATTAAAGTAAAATTCACCGACAGGAGTCCACACGCAGAGCGAAAGTGGTCTACAATTACCCGTGGTATAATCCTGCCCGTGTCCCACAGACGGGTCTGTAGGGTCTAATATGAACTCACCGACAGGGGTCCACACGCAGACCGAGGGTGGTCTACAGTTAGCCGTGGTGCAAGCGTGCCCGTGGCCCACATAATGACCGCAGAAGGGTCCCCCCCAGGTCCCTTTGCACTCGCACCGCATGCCGGCCGAGGTGGCGGCACATCGCCCGCCATTTTCGCAGTCTCGATGAGTACAGTATGGGGACTTCGGGTGTTCTGAAGAAAAAAAGACGGTTATGGCCGGCTGTACGTTAAACGCTCATAAACTTTTACAAGCGTCATTTCGATAAATGTGACGTTTTCAAGTCAAAGGGACACTTTTTCACGTTTCAAAGGCTTACCGAACAACGTTGCCTATATTTTATTTTATATAAAAAAAAAGTGTGAAACGTCGTCATTGGCAGAATTCCCATTGCTATGTAGGACGGGAGAATGCCATTTAATATTAAAAAAATGTGACGTTTTCAAGTAGTGCTTATAAGTGTCATACTTTATAATAACGAATAATACATTCTTTTATTTACACTTTTATTCTTAATAACATCACGATGGCGGAAGTCGATCAACCGCAGGCATTTTAACGCCATTATAGGAATAATCAAGATGTCATTAGATAACACATTAAAGTTTCTTAACCATAATGACTTTAAAATGGCCTAAGGTCATATACAATCTAAACTACTAGGTAAGACAAAGATAAAAGACGAAAAATAGGATATACTAGTATTTATTTATGTATTTTATTCAAACATAATTGCAATATTTGTATTAAAAATAGAAAACAGTTTTTTTTAGATCCAACAGCTGTGACATAAAGCCAATTATAGGAACTCACAGTTAGTGACAATATACTTAACTAATAGGTACTAGGCTACGCACTATCGCAACCACATATGCGAACAAACGAATACAAATTATACATAAATTGAAAATTTTCACTGAAACTGAAGTTGATATAAACTATCAGAACACAAATTAATTACTTACACATTGAAGTATGTAATAAGAATAATTTGGCACTAATAATACATGTAATGAGGACCGGTAAAAATATGTATAGACGAGTTTACAATCCCCGACGCCCTCGAAATAAAAGTTTGCCCAATTTGCCGAGAGATGGCGCTGTACTGTCGGAGAGATTGTTTAGAACACGCGAACGATGTGTCATCGTAGATTTCATAAGCAGTTTGAACGAGTTTGTGCTAGCAGGAAAACATCGTGAGTGAAACTCACGTCTTTTTGGACAACGTTATCCCGCTAATGAGGGACTTCGTTGTAATTTAATTAACTAAATAAATAGGTTTATAATAATTATAAACTAATTATTTTGATACAGTTAATATTGGTTCAGACACGAATTATTTGTGTTAATCATTATTTTAGTACAGTAACCACCAAGAGTGTCTTCCTGAAAGTCAAAATCGGGTGCAGCCATTAGGGGACTTTTTCAAGATGTTTAATTTATAACAATTTTACAGTATTAGGCTACCTGAAATAGATAACAATTTTACAGAGACAAAGTTACGTGTAGAAACTAGTCTGTCAATAGTTTGACCATTATTTAGAAACCTCTGAATAATGAGAAAAAGTGGGTCGTGAAAACAAAAATTGTTATAGCGGCAACAAAAATACATCATCTGTGGAAATTTCAACTGTAGAACTAACACGGTTCATGGGATACAGCCTGGTGACAGACGGAGAGACAGACCGACAGACAGACGGACGGACAGCGGAGTTTTAGTAATAGGATACGGATTGGGTACGGACCCCTAAAAACGAGGAAAATCACTCCCACGGCCGAGAGTCTAATGACGTCCCACACGCCGTAATCCGTCAAACAATGTAGGCCAGAGCATGCCAAAGAAATTGACATACATACTCTCTTCTTAGGCAGTCAGGTGAAAGGAAAATTTTACTGTTTTAAACATGATTTTGATTTCCAAAATAATATAAGCTTATAAAGCAACCATGAACTGGGTAAATTTAACACTTCAAAACAACTCCATGAATGAACTCAGTTTTCGCGTCACACGATATTGTTTCTTATTTCCAAAACCTTATGTTATAGAATGGCACAAATATTCTAACGCACTTAAGCCACTTTGCCATGCGGAGAGTTAATTATGAATATGTATTAACATATTTAGTTTATGGTCTATTCGATTGCAACTTTAGCTATAATTATTGAATGAGTAGTAAAATGTTGACCTTTTGGGGATTGATGCAACTGCTAAATGTTATGTTATATAATATGTTTTCAACCGACTTCAAGATTTCGAAGGAGGAGGTTATCAATTCTTTTTTGTTTGAAAGAGTATACTTCACTGTTGGTTGGTTCCATTGTCACCAGGTCCGGATCTGATGATGGGATCCTGGAGAAATCGAGGGAACTCTTCAACTATCAAACGCACACCTATAGTGATTTCAGTATTTTTACAGCAACTCGGGCATTTTCCTCTTGGTTTTGCCTAAGTGAAGTCGGTTCTTTTTTTTGTTAAAATTATTACTTAGCTCACCGAAGGAAGCCCACTAACTGCTCGATAGGAGAAATAATTCGTGTATAGCTGAATTTTGGTGAAGTTGTAGATAAAGGTGTCTTACACAACATACTAAAAGTACTCATGGATAGGGGTGCCGCTAACGGGGAGAGGGGGGTGTAAAGGTCCCCTTTTTTGGCTTTTCGTAAATAACTCAGTAGCGGTGGCTCATACGAAAAAATTTTCTTCTACTTAATTAATCCACAAATGATTTTGTACAAAAAAGGTTCTTTACACTTTTTTGCTGAGATCAATGTATAATGAGATTTCGAAGAAATACGATAATCACTTTCAGAAACTTTCGGAGCTTTTATTTACGAAACTATTAGTTTTGTCTAAAAATTGTTTTAGAAAACCCATATTTATATTAAAAGACCTATCCAACGACACCCCACACATTAGGGGGGATTTAAAAAACATAATTTACCCCCCACTTCATGTGTTCGGGAGCTACCCTAAAAAAATATATTTTTTTAGATTTTGTTTTAAAACTTTGTCTGCGTGTTCAAAACACATACTCATACGAAGTTTAACTATTCTAGTACTAACCATCACTGCGCAAAGCCGTGAACGGATAGACTGGGACAAACGGACAGCGAAACTATAAGGTTAGGAAATTGATTGCAGGCGTCCATAGGCTATGGGAACTGCTTACCATCAGACGGGTCGTATGCTTGTTTGCCACCGTCGTGGCATAAAAAATAAAAAGTAAAAAAATACCCTCTTCAACCTGCTCAGTGATGGTTAGTACTTGAATAGTTAAACTTCGTATGAGTATGTGTTTTGAACACGCAGACAAAGTTTTAAAACAAAATCTGAAAAAATATTATTTTTTAGGGTACCTCCCGAACACATGAAGTGGGGGGTAAATTCTGTTTTTTAATCCACCCCTAATGTGTGGGATATCGTTGGATAGGTATTTTAATATAAATATGGGTTTTCTACAACAATTTTTAGACAAAACTAATAGTTTCGTAAATAATAGCTCCGAAAGTGATTATCGTATTTCCTCGAAATCTCATTATACATTGATCCCAGCAAAAAAGTGTAAAGAACCTTTTTTGTAGAAAATTATTTGTGGATTATTTAAGTAGAAGAACATTTTTTCATATGAGCCACCGCTACTGAGTTATTTACGAAAAGCCAAAAAAGGGGACCTTTACACCCCCTTCTCCCCGTTAGCGGCACCCCTATCCATGAGTACTTTTAGTATGTTGTGTAAGACACCTTTATCTACAACTTCACCAAAATTCAGCTATACACGAATTATTTCCCCTAAGTTTTCCTTCGTTTGGAGGGCTAACTCGTCGACTTTAATACTTGAATTAAGACTTTATACACGTATACCAAACTTATAGCGCATACTTTTAGATAGAGCTATCATAGTATTCAATAAGACCATCGCTGACTATTGTCTAATGGATTTTCATACAATATTATATCACGGACGTGGAGGACACTAGTTTTTACGAAAGTGACTCTTGGGTCGGAACCCAGAGGAGAAACAATCCCTTGTTGGGATTAGGTCCGGTTTCCTCACTATGTTTTCCTTCACTGAAAAGCGACTGGTATACTTATTCTGTTGGAAGTTGAGCTTGTTCGGATTATCTATTCACTATTGTATTCAAAATCTAAAGCCGGGAAGGTGCCATAAAAAAAGGTTCACGGCACTAATTACTGTTAAAAATGTTAATGAATTTTTAACTCTATGACTCTAGTCAGTAAATGAAAAATATGTTCAACTAGGGATACGTTTACCTGATGTTATGGCACGCGCCCTTCTGGCACGTGCTGGCCCCACGCAAAGCATGCTTTAACTTGCTCTGTTTATTTTGCATCTAATGTCCTTAGTCGTAAAGTTGTTAATACATTAGCAATAATTAGCACTCTGAATCTTTTTTATGGCACCTTCCCGGCTTGAGATTTTGAATACAATAGTGAATAGATAATCCGAACAAGCTCAACTTCCAACAGAATAAGTATAAATATCAAGTTATCCACTAAGTACTTAGTTATATGCACTAACCATTATCCCGCCGTGTTCGTCGTCCACCCATATTTTTAGCCGGTAAACTACACTCAACTTTTCACTATGTCATACAAAATCAACACTTCACTTCACAGTCAACATTTTAAGTAAACATAAAGATTTTTTAGAGTATTTTCCTTGTTTTATCTTGCATCTCATACTCGTTCTAAAACTTTGAACATAATAAAAAATATATTGAAAGGTCAATAATACATCCTTGATAATCTTCGCGAAATTATAAAAACTCAATCGCATAGATATAGTCTGGCAAACCAAAAAGCGCAGTTACAGTCAGAGTAACATGCTATACCCATCCCATTTTTAGTAGTAAGAGTACTAGTAGGTATTAGAAAAAGACAGTATGATTCTCCCTGTCTATGCTTGAAGTGAAACAAACTCTGGTCAAACTATAGTTTTAAGATTGCAAGTCACTGGACAAATATATACTTAATTTAAAGTTATTTTATTTATTCGGAGCACCTAAATTCAGTTAAACACTGGCTAATAAGAATCGAACGATTAAAAATTACTTTTTGAATTTCGCGCGTATTTTTTCTTTTTTCTTATATTACGTGCGCGCGGTCAGAGTAGATACGCGAACTGCCGAGAGATTTACATATTCTGTGATTAATCTTGTCAGCATGTTGGCGCCGGTCAAATAAATAAGTATGGTATTAGATTGAATACTTAAGTTTGCGGTTTTTCGCGAAACAACGGGTCCTTATAGTTGCGCAAGTCATCTAACGAATGCCAATTAGTGTTTTGTTACTACGCATGTAATGCAATGTATTCCGTATACCTAAATTAACACATTATAGTTATTTGTGCAACTAGAGACAAAAGTTGGATTTTCTTGCGAGTGTTGATTTTGAGTCCCGAGTAAGCGAAAGATTCCATAATTGAATCACGAGCGAAGCGAGTGATTCTAAGTTAAAATCTTGAGCGTAGCGAGGGACTCAAAAACACGAGATGTAAAATAATTTTGCTCTCGTGTGTAACGTGAACTTTTCACCTCAGTAGTGAGAACATATTAAAGGTTAAAAAAATTCAACATCAAGTTAACTACATTTTTTTTACTTCAGCAGCTCGTACAAGCATCCTTCCCTTCGAAAGTGCGTACTTTCCTCATTCCTCCTCCATTCCGTTCGCTCCGTGTGCGTTCTTTTCTCCTTCTAGCTCCATAACCACTTGATCGATCCTGCTCATATACGAACTTACAAATTTTATGTATCTCCGCTACAGCCCCAAGAAATTTCATAAAGATCGGAAAAACGTTACTAAAGTTATCGTCGGACAAACTATCGAAATCAAAAAGCAATCCAAATGCCGAGACGTCCCAGTAGCCAGGTGACAGTGGGGCTGGAGTTGTTTGTAAGAACTCACTTCGCTTACGCTCCGCGAGTTCGATTATATACCGAAACGATTGCGTCTATCTAAATACCACTTTAGGTGAAGATGACATTGGTTAGTCAAGGACGTCTGGCCAGTGTCCTATAAATGTTATAGTGTCTATCAAAGTATACGCAAAGGTCATAGAAGTATAGGAGTGGAAGGAAGGTTATTGTAGACTGAGGGGACTACATTATTGACCAAGCGATTGAAACGAGCAAAGCGTCAGCTTGTACATGACACCGTAAAATTGTCAATACCTTTAGTTTATAATCTAACTAGCGTGATTGTAAACTATCAAAAAATTGTGAACCGTAACGTACTGCTTACAATTTAACGGATTATTTTTTGTTAGATTATAAAATAAAAGAAAAAAGATAAAAGATATTTATTCTTCAATTTAGGCACATTACAATGCACTTATGAACGTCAGAGAGAAAAGAAACTACTTGTTACCGGCAAGAAACTCGGCGGGACTTATTTTTTCAAAACAGTACTACAAATACATTAAAGATCCTATATACAATAATGCGTAGTTCTTCAAGAAGGCATATCAAAACAGCTTGAGAGACAGACATGTACCTGCCTATTGTGTAATTAAAATGAAAAAAAAAATAATAAATAAAAAAAAATAAAAATAAAACTATCGACTAGGAACTAGGAACCGTTATATTGTCGAACGTAAAGCCTCTCGCACGCTGATTGGTCGGTTTCCAGAGCTAAGATAGGTGCGACGACGAGCGAAGCGAGGAGGAGTGTGTTAGGTCAACTGCGACAAAACAACGCGCGACGCCGAGCGAGCGAAGCGAGTATGCATGGAAAAAGTTTCTTCAATTTGTGGCTGTTTGGTACATTACTGTAAGTGGAAACTATTGATACTGAATAGGATTGGAATCCACTGGTATAAAAAAATTGCATGTGAAAAATAAAAGTTTTCATTTTCATACAAAATGTATGGGAAAATGTTTCCTCAATTTGTGGCTTTTCTAGCCGGATTTTTTTTGTCTGTAT
Source organism: Pammene fasciana (assembly GCA_911728535.1). NCBI lineage: Eukaryota > Metazoa > Arthropoda > Insecta > Lepidoptera > Tortricidae > Pammene > Pammene fasciana. The sequence goes on along the minus strand of OU452294.1, from coordinate 9,603,690 downwards.
GTTTTTCCAAAATCTGTAAATGCGATCCTTCATTAATTTGAAATCGAGGGAAGGTCTACTAAGACCATTTTCTCGTAGCAGCACGGGATCTGGTAGCTGCCCTCACTGACCCAAAAAGAAAATCCACCCTGTATGCTTTATATAATAATGTGTTTTAATTTAAACATACGAACTTACGCATTTATTTAGTAGGTAGATGTTTAAGCAATTTTAGTTCATAACTGTCTAGCATAGCTGGGCATTAACTCGTTAATTCGTTAATCGTTAATTAACGAAGTTAACATTTTGATTAACGGATTAACTTTATAATGTTAACGGCCACGTTAACTTCCGTTAATATGAAGAAGTCCGTTAATCGTTAATCCAATGCCTAATAGTTACCGCACGGCACCGCGCCGCGGCGCGAAAAACAGGTTCAGACAAGTGCCGGGCGGCGCCTGGCAGTGAGTGAAACAAAAACAAAACTAAAAACTAGCCGGCGCGTGCCAGTGAGAAAGAAAACTGCGAAGTGATTTTTTTCGTTTGATCATCATGAAGGGGAATATGCACCTTATGCCCGACGATTTTACACATATTAACGGAATAACGATTAACGTTAACTTGCGTTAATTCTTCCGAAATGTAACGGTTTAACGTTTGACGAAGCTATTTTTTAACGTTTAACGGTGCCCAGCTATGCTGTCTAGCGAATAGAAGCAATATCGCTACAACTGAAGTATTGACTCATCAGGTCTAAAAATACGGATTTGACTTTAAAACCGACGCGGTGTTGCGATGCGCATTTTTTGCAACAGCAAGGTTAAACAGATGCTAACGTATAGTCGCCATCAAATATGTTGAAGCGTGTAAAGCAATTTATATATGGTAAATAGGTAATTAATTATCAGTAGCAAAAAAACTGGTGACCCTTTTAAGAGCATAATTGGTATCGTATTCTAATTAAGAAAAAGTAGGGAATAAAAATATTCACGAAAATTTTTTTTGTCTTGTTTTGGCAGTCGCCTCCCATACAAAAAAATATTTTTTCACTTCTCATGCTCGTAAAGTACGACTTTAAGTCGTGCGTAGACGACATAAAATTGCTCTTTGTGCTCTAGTGCATAAAGTAAAATTTTCTTCTAAAACTAAGACAATGAGGCTCAACAGCCAAGCACAGTCAAAATATATTGCACGATTAAAATTGCGTAGACTACTGAAACTTGTTGTTTTATTTTTTTATTCTTGCTATTATTATTTGAATTCCGTGTTTTCTATGATGAAATTAATTAAATTAGATAAAATAGGAGTTGATTATTGTTAAAAAATGCCCTGTTGTTATTTTTAAAACAATTACATCGTTTTAGACAGAGTTTTAAATGTCAAAATCCAGCGCTCTAATCTCGAAAAAACAAACTCTAAATTCGATTTAACACCAAAGTATCGTTCGGATATTTCTAACTATGAACAACCAGTTCGTTCTGATTCATCTAATAGCGACCGTCAACAGATCGCTAAGGTCAACAATTACTTATTTTATGAGCCTTTGTTTAATTATACCTTTACGATATTTCCAGCTAACGTTTATGCAATATTTTTGTAATCTATTAGCAATAAGCCTTAGGAATTCCCGGCTTGGAAACCATAGGTTCGACGTAACAAATAATTTCAATGCAGTGTTTTCCTCAGCGCGGGGATTCCTTACCAAAACTTGTAAAACCTGATTGAAAAGTATATAATGACTCAGCTTGAAATTGATAAAGGTTGTATCTAAAACACTTATATGCAACCAAGCGGACCAGCCATGTCTGTCATTTTCTATACAAAAAAAGTCTGCCGATTTATGCGGGGAGGGGAACGTCATATCAAAATAGCCACGTCAGATAAACGTCAGTAGACGTCACAAACGTCAAAGACCGTAATTAATAATTTTAAACAAAAAATAACCGACTTCACTTAGGATCCGCTATTCCAAGAGGAAGTGGCCGAGTTGCTGTAAAAAAATAGTGAAATCACTATAGGTGTGCCTATAATAGTTGAAGAGTTCCCTCGATTTCTCCAGGATCCCATCATCAGACCCCGACTTGGTGACAATGGGACCATATAAAAGATTTTGGAAATAGGTTCACGATTCACGGAGATATGGAGTAACATACATACAAAAAAATAATAATGATAAAAAAATCAGTCGAATTGAGTCCTCCTTTTTTGAAGTCGGTTAAAAAGTTGCGTAATCAGTAGGACTACAACTTAACACTGAGGGATTATACAGAAATTGTTTCGGTTATTAGGAAATACAATCCCCCAATGAGGCCGCCACTGGATGGTCGACAGTCTTAACTATAAGTTACATATGACTAGTTACGTGTAACCACGTAATGATGACAGTACGGTTCAAGGGCGAGTGGTTGCAACCTTCGCGACCGGTTCCCAGCGTCTGTTCTAGTTTTACGTCAGTAATGTCACTCAAGGGACGAGTTTGTTGTTCTATAATGTTTAATGTGTTAGCCAAATGCCTATTCTTTATGATTACAATGAATAATCCTGATAAAAACACTCGAAGTACAAAAATTTGTCAAAGAAATCGTTCTACCGCAAAAAGTGAGATTTAATGTAAACCCGGTGTCCATACAAGTAAATTCCCACTGGAGTTAAAAATAACGTCGTTGTAACTACAAATTTTAATATTAGTATCATATACGTATTCACAAAATTCGTCTACTTATTAAAAAAAGTATGGTCTATATTTTTTTTATAAATAGGCGAAGTTTGTGAACAGACACAAAATTTGCATAAAAGCGTGCCAATTTAAAAGTTACACACTAATCATACTCAGATAAATATTTGGGTTCAAAGAAGGCCTCTCATTTTCCTTAACCTATTACGATCGACGATATACATATTTACATTTTTTTTTACATGTCTGAACGGTACCGAGCGCTTTAATTGTGACTGTCCCAAGGGTGAAAGTACCTTATGGCGGTTGGCGCTTACGTTGCGAAGCATCGCATTAGTATTGTAGCGTCGTTAGAAATAGCGTAAGCCCCAACCGCCATAAGGTACCTTTTCTCGTGGAATATCACAATTTAGCAACATTCTGACATAAAAAAGTGATTTTTTAGCGGCGTGTAGGTTTTTAAAGAACCAAATTGGAGGCACATAACATATAATTCATCTGTTCAAATACATATTTAATTGCAAGGTCAATAAACCTGTCATCCGTAATGTAATGTTCGTGACGAGTTGAAGTACAATTTACATCAACCAGTGCCTTACTAGAGTCAAAGGAAATTTAATCTTATATGTATAAAGCATTTACATTTCAGGATTAAATGAATACCCCGAGCCGCATTATTCGCTCGCGACCATTACTGCTGTCATTCAAACTAGGAATATAACAGCTACAAATAAGGTTCAAATCACATTGTCTTTAAGAATGTCTAGCAAGTTATATGTGAAGCGTACAGTCGACCAAAAATGTGGTCTACCACCCTACGGTTGAGGTTCGTTTGAACGTCATGACACAACAAGGTCGTGCATGTTTTAAACTCCGTTAGAAATGTCAACCTTAAAGATCGTTAACTTAAACTTTTGTCAAAACTGGTAGACCACTTTCTTGGTCGACTGTACCCACATAAGACGCCGGGATCCCCGACCTCACTGGTTTTTTCGGAGATAATTGGCCTTTTCCTTATACATATTTAATAAGTTCCTTGTGTTGAACGGGTGATTCTACAGAGTTTTTGGTCTAGATTTATTATGCTCGAAGATTAATCGTGGCTAATAAGCACGCGGCCACGTTGATGTTTAGTGGTCTCCGTAGCCTATAGCCGTAGGCGTTTGCCAATCCAGTCACTAAGAATTAGAGTTGCACCACTTGCACCGTATGTGCCGTTCTCGAGAACGTTCTCCGCTTATTATGGGAAATATTCTCGAGGGTTTCCTGAATCGAATTTTTCATCAGGTGGCAGCACCGTGCCGAGAGGTCCGGCTGTCATAATCCACCAATCATGTTTAAACTCATTTTTTTTACCACCATCAAAATCCACCACCACCACCACGCTGCTGGAGACCATCGAGAGCGTGAGCTTCTGGCCGAAGGGTGTAGTGTTTCGGCGGTTCCGGGGGACGCAGCCAAATATTACACCAGAGCAGGTGGCACAACAGAAAACCGTCGTGTCACCAAAATAATAGTTTTAGTTTATAATGTAATATGTATGCTAGTCTTTAAGGTATTTATCTATGGGCCACTAGTTGCCTGAAAATAAACGTTTTTCATTTCATTTCATTTCATTTCATTTCATTTCATTTATTGGTGGATTTTGACAGCTGCTGTCAAAGACTGCTCGTCACAGTGCCGCCTGGATTTCAGGAAACCCACATTCAATGAATACTTTGCACAACAACACGCTGAATTTGTAGAATCACCCAATCAAACATCAACCGACGACTGACGATAGACAAACCATAAGACTATTTGAATAGTTCTTGACGTTTTTGTGATTTCAGAGAAGCAAATGTAAATTTACTTTTTATGACAAGGTATATAAATCTGTGACTAATGCAGTTTTTGTTTAAAATTTCAATTGTGAACGACCGGAGCGTAAGAGAAGCGAGTTCTTACAAACAACTTCCGGCTACTGGGACGTCTCGGCATTCCGATGGCGTTTTGATTTTGAGGGTTTGTTCGACGATAACTTTAGTAACGTTTTTCTGATTTTTATGAAATTTGTTGGGGTTGTAGCAGAGATACATATACAGCCTTGGCCAGAAGTGTTGAGCATAGGTGTTTTTTGTTTACAATTTTGATGTTAAGCATTATTTCCCTATCCTAACAATGTACGGTAACGGTAAATGTTATATTTTATTTATAAATATATAAAACTTCACTTAATAACACTTTCAAGGTACTTAAAAAATATGAAAACAGAAGGTACCAAAAATGTAAATTTAAGTCGGTGCGACATATTGCAAATATTCTATGCAGTTACTACTAACTTCAACAAAACATGCCTATTAGTTTAAATTAATTGACAAAATAACTTGAACAAAGATGGAAACGACGGACTAAACTTTCCAGTTTTGTATGAAAATCGCAATGGTGCTCAACACTTCTGGCCAAGGCTGTATATGAGAAAGATCTATCAAGGGGTTGTGGAGCTAGAAGGCGTGACAAAAATCATCAAAAGGATCTTGTTATATTGGTCAACTCGTTTACGTTTAATATAATCAACTGTAATTTCTATGAAGCCTTGTGTTTCGAAATAATCATATTTTATTTTATTCAATAAGAGTAAGATTGCTATATTTAATACTAGCGACCCGCCCCGGCTTCGCACGGGTGCAATTATACCTACATATAAACCTTCCTCTCGAATCACTCTATCTACTAGTAGTTCTGTGAACCGTAGACTTCGGAGCATTTCCCCCCTTTCCCCCTCCCTCGAAACTTTTTTTTACAACAACCTCTAAGGAAGTGTGAGCTTCACCTTGCACCCGAAAATGATTGAAATCCGTCCATAAATAACGCGACAGCATACTTCCCCCTATTCCCCCCAAACAAAAAAAAATGGCTCGACAATTTTTGGCAAATAAATCAAGGAACGTACATGCCAAGTTTCATCGAAATCGGATGAAAAATGCGACCTCTAGACCGACACTGATCAACCAAGCAATACACACACATCAATCTGCCAAATCGTCGTACCAGTGAAAACGGAGACGTTCGTCGCCTCGCTACGCTCGGCTCCTCAGTCAATTAAAAAAAACCGCACCAAAATCCGTTGCGTAGTTTTAAAGATCTAAACATACATAGGGACAGATAGCAGTGGCCTAATTAATAAAACTACAATTGACAATTTACAAGCGGTAGTCTCTTTCTAATACATAGGGTTAGAAAGAGACTTCCGCTTGTAAATTGTCACTTGTAGTTTTACTAAATAGGCCCCAGGAAACGACTTTGTTTAATACTATGTAGGGATTTATAGACAGCACTTGAATGCGGAGAGCTCTGGTAGCCTTGCGGTAAGACGTCCGACTTTCAATCCGGAGGTCTCGGGTTCACACCCCGGCTCGTACCACTGAGTTTTTCGAAACTTATGTACGGAATATCGTTTGATATTTACCAGTCGCTTTTCGGTGAAGGAAAACATCGTAAGGAAACCGGATCCAATCCCAAAAAAGGCCTAGTTCCCCTCTGGGTTGGAAGGTCAGATGGCAGTCGCTTTCGTAAAAACTAGTGTTTACGCCAATTCATGGGATTAGGTTGTCAAGCGGACCCCACACCGGGATAAACGCTAGGATGATGATGATGACTTACTTGAATGCGGCTTGTAGTCGTGATCATCTCCGCCGAACTCCTTGAACCGGTCCTGCACGTCATTGGCGGCGTGCGCGCCGTGCGCGTCGTGTGACTCGTGCGCGTCGTGCGTGGTGCACGCCGCGTCTACACATGCGCGTCGCTCGCAGCGGTCGCCGGACCATTGCGAGGGGCAGGCGCAGGATACGCGGCCGGTGGTGGAGACCACGCAGGTTCCCTGGCGGAAATATCGGGATCAATAATCACAGTAGCACTTTCGGTTGTTAAAAATTCAAATTTAATTTTTATATCAGTATAATTTCAAAAGATTGAGGTTCCCGATGGACGTACATAGTCAGGGTGTTGGCCTAATAAGCCATTAAGTTATTTGATGTATATAAAATTCGTTGGGGTTGTAATATTATTTGAGAGTTCATATATGAGCAAGATAGAGAGGTTATTTATAGAACCAGAAGGTGCAAAAGCGATATAAATAAGGGTCAACTTGTGTCCCCGTCGGTTTTATTCGCCGACCCCACCTAGGACGCTGCGTGTACGAAGTCGTACCTGATTCTGACAGAGCCCCTGACACAAGTAGGGGGTGCATTTGGGCCCGGTGGGGGTCAGCTCGCACACGCTCCCGGGGCCGCAGACTCTATTCATATTACTGTCCCATCGCATTGAATTCACGTGTCACCGCATCGGATTCGCAGAAGTGTTCGGTTATTCGTTGGCCTAGGACGCTTGTCTACAAATTAAGTCGTACCTGATTCTGACAGAGCCCCTGACACAAGTAGGGGGTGCATTTGGGCCCGGTGGGGGTGAGCTCGCACACGCTCCCGGGGCCGCAGACTCCATTCATGTCACCATCACATCGCATTGAATTCACGTTTCACCGCATCGGATTCGCAGAAGTGTTCGGTTATTCGCCGACCTAGGACGCTGCGTGTACGAAGTCGTACCTGATTCTGACAGAGCCCCTGACACAAGTAGGGGGTGCATTTGGGCCCGGTGGGGGTGAGCTCGCACACGCTCCCGGGGCCGCAGACTCCGTTCATGTCGCCGTCGCAACGCTCGCAGTGGGTCCCTTTAACAAAACATTTTGTTAATACTAATCCCTAGGAAATATTTCAATGTATTTATGACCTACATATGTAATCAAAAAGTTTGCACATAAATATGTAAATAGGCTTTTGATTTTTGACCTGGAAATTTGATTTATGCTTGAGATTACAATGCAATCTAGAGCTAGACTCTTACACAGCGACCCTGCCAATATGTACAAGGTATACCATACAGTGCCACGTGGCACAGGGCGGCACTGCATCACTACACTCACATGGCGACCGTGCCACGTCACGTACCTGTATAGCCAGCCGCGCACGCACACCGCGCCAGGCCCCTGGTCTCGCGATACGTGCCGCCGTTGTCGCACTGCCACGTGGCGCAGGGCGACACGGCATCACTACACTCACATGGCGACCGTGCCACGTCACGTACCTGTATAGCCAGCCACGCACGCACACCGCGCCAGGCCCCTGGTCTCGCGATACGTGCCGCCGTTGTCGCACTGCCACGTGGCGCAGGGCGACACGGCATCACTACACTCACATGGCGACCGTGCCCCGTCACGTACCTGTATAGCCAGCCGCGCACGCACACCGCGCCAGGCCCCTGGTCTCGCGACACGTGCCGCCGTTGTCGCACTGCCACGTGGCACAGGGCGACACGGCGGGCATCACTTCGGTTTCACAGCGGTCCCCGGTGTAGCCGAAGAAGCATTGGCACTGTGGGGAATAAATAAAGACCATACAAGCTTCAAAATCTGAGCGACGGAATGCAGAGTGTAGATAGTAACTATACTAGTAGTTCTGTGAACCGTAGACTTCGGAGCATTTCCCTCCTTTCCCCCTCCCTCGAAACTTTTTTTTACAACAACCTATAAGGAAGTGTGGGCTTGACCTTTTACCCGAAAATTATTGAAATCCGTCCATAAATAACGCGACAGCAAACTTCCCCCCTTTTCCCCCTCATTTTCCCCTCAATCAAAAAAATGGCTCGACAATTTTTGGCAAATAAATCAAGGAACGTACATGCCAAGTTTCATTGAAATCGGATGAAAAATGCGACCTCTAGACTGACACTGACCAACCAACCAACCAACCAATACACACACATCAATATGCCAAATCGTCGTACCAGTGAAAACGGAGACGTTCGTCGCCTCGCTACGCTCGGCTCCTCAGTCAATAATGTCAGAATCTTAACCTTCTTATTCTGTAGCTTACTGTATCTGGCTTATATACTCGAATGAAAGATGCAAATGTCTATTTTAGTATGTGTGAAGATTTTAATCTAATTTCTGGATTTGTCGAAATAAATCGCTTTTTAGTGATAAGACTGCCAATTGTTTTACGTCTACTCTCTCTATTTTGCATTTATTGTCTCTTTATCGAACTCGCGGAGCGTAAGCGAAGTGAGTTCTTACAAACAACTCCAGACCGAACTGTCACCTGGCTACTGGGACGTCTCGGCATTTGGATGGCTTTTTGATTTCGATAGTTTGTCGGACGATAACTTTAGTTACGTTTTTCTGATCTATATGAAATTTCTTGGGGCTGTAGCAGAGATACATAAAATTTGTAAGTTCGTATATGAGCAGGATCGATCAAGTGGTTATGGAGCTAGAAGGACAAAGAAAATCCTCCTTGGGGTCTTGTTATATTAGTCAACTCGTTTGCAAGAAAATCGCGAGTTCTCAGTTCGAGGCGGACTACTAGTTTTCTTCTTCTTGTGGTGCCATCTCCTACCGGAGGTCGGCTATCATTAGGGCAATACGCACTTTCGACACGGCTGCGCGGAATAATGACCGTGTGCTCCGATTAAACCACGTCCGCAGGTTCTTGAGCCAGGAGTTACGTCTGGGTCCGGATGATCTATTCCCTTGAATCTTCCCCTGGATTATTAGTTGAAGAAATTCATATTTGTCGTTACGCATGATATGACCAAAGTATTGTAGTTTGCGCTTCTTTACTAGTTTTAAGAGTGTAATAAAGAGTATGCATGTTTATAGTTAGTTATATTTATTGTGAAGATATCATTTCCGTTGGTTACCTTAAGTGTGCTTCCATCCTTATCCACCAAGCACTTTCCTCTTCTATTACAATGTGCCCCGCACCTATAAATAAAATATATAGAAATATTATCGACTTCTTACAAACAACTTCTGGCTCCCAGTGGACGTCTCGGCATTTCGATGGCTTTTTTAACTTGAGAGTTTGTTCGACGATAACTTTAGTAACGTTTTTCTGATCTTTATGAAATTTGTTGGGATTCTAGCAAAGATACATATAAATTGAGAGTTCGTATATGAGAAATATCTATACAAGGATTGTAGAGCAAGAAGACGTGAAAAAAATGATCACATGGGTTTTGTTATATTGGTCAGCTTGTTTGCGAGTAAATCGCGAGATCTCAGTTCGAGGCGGACTACTAGTAATGCCCACCTATAATGTTGTCACCTAGTCCCGCTGTAGAGCGGGCCGCACTGGCAGTACGGGGCGCCCGCGCCGCAGTCCAGCGGGCACGGGGGCGCCGGGGCGGCCAGGGGGGTGCTAATGCACTCGAGGTTCTGTGCGACAACCTTAAGGCTTGTGCTGTGACTAGACGACGGTATATACCCACCTATAATGCTGGCACCTGGTCCCGCTGTAGAGCGGGCCGCACTGGCAGTACGGGGCGCCCGCGGCGGGGACGGTGCACGCGCCCGCGCCGCAGTCCAGCGGGCACGGGGGCGCCGGGGCGGCCAAGGGGGTGATGATGCATTCAAGGTCCTTCTGTATGACAAAACAACATGTTGCAAAAAAATCCGAAACTATATTAGTTATTTTCACCTATAATAGATACAATAGTTGCTGCCGACAGGAACAATATAAGCTATAAAATATATTAAATCAAAGCCAAGTGAATGTTTCCAAATTTATATAATTCAATATTCTTCTCTTTAAAGTCCAGCTTGCCAATTAACGTCAAAAAACAAGTCAAAACTTGTACCAAATTACTTTCCCCACATCTGGATAAAATGCGTTTTCCTCACCGCTTTCAAGGGATAAAGAGCTCGTTTCCGAGGTGGAATGGTAAAATAATAATTCCTTTTTGGATTGACACACTCCTAGACTGTGTGGCAACGCGCAAGTGTCCACTACTGGGCGGGGCGGGAAGGAGAGTTTTACATAATAAACTTACGGGTTGTGAAGTAGTGTTGGCGGCAGTGAGCCCGTCGGGGCACAAGCAGGCGAAGTCAGCGCTCGCGCTGCGGACACACAGCGCGCTGGAGTGACACGCTCCTAGGCCGTGTGGCGACGCGCAGGTGTCCACTACTGGCCGGGGATGGGAGGGGAGGAGAGTTGTACATAATAAACTTACGGGTTGTGAAGTAGTGTTGGCGGCAGTGAGCCCGTCGGGGCACAAGCAGGCGAAGTCAGCGCTCGCGCTGCGGACACACAGCGCGCTGGAGTGACACGCTCCTAGGCCGTGTGGCGACGCGCAGGTGTCCACTGCTGGCCGGGGATGGGAGGGGAGGAGAGTTGTACATAATAAACTTACGGGTTGTGAAGTAGTGTTGGCGGCAGTGAGCCCGTCGGGGCACAAGCAGGCGAAGTCAGCGCTCGCGCTGCGGACACACAGCGCGCTGGAGTGACACGCTCCTAGGCCGTTTGGAAGCACACAAGGGTCCACTGTTGGGAAGAGAAAGAATTGCAAATAAGTGACACTGCCACTATAAGTCAACTAACGCTTCGGCCAGCACGAAAATCCTTGAAACAAATGTATGGCCATCAACGGGCCCAAAGTTCGGAAGAATCAATGATAGTTATCTTGACAATTATCGTGATTATAGTCTGACAATTATCGATTTTATAATAATCTAAAATTTGTAAAGGCGGAATGCACAAAAAAATCGCGCGTGAATTGGAACGTTAATAGTATTTAGAACTATATAATTTTAAACAAAAAAAGAACCGACTTCACTTAGGATCCGCTATTCCAAGAGGAAGTGGCCGAGTTGCTGTAAAAAATAGTGAAATCACTATAGGTGTGCCTATAATAGTTGAAGAGTTCCCTCGATTTCTCCAGGATCCCATCATCAGATCCCGACTTGGTGACAATGGGATCATCTAGGGGTTATACCTGTTCGATTCAAAAAAAAATTTTGAAAATCGGTTCACGATTCACGGAGATATGGAGTAACATACATACAAAAAAAAAAAAATTATGATAAAAAAAAAAAAAAAATTCAGTCGAATTGAGAACCTCCTCCTTTTTTGAAGTCGGTTAAAAAGAAAAAAAATCGAAAGCGGCTAGCGGGAGCCTTGACTCGTCGATTCCAAATTCATGTCATTGCATTATTTCAAATTCACTGTAACATTATTTCAAATACTCTACTCACCAGTAGATCTACAAAGTTGGGGATGCACGACAGCTAGAGCGGAGACCGGCAGCAGCGCCCGGGGCGCCACGGCAGGGGCCGCGGGGCGCCGCGGCAAGCGCGCTAACCCGCGGCGACCTGCACACCACAACCAGTCTTCCCAGGCTGCGAGGCGAGCGCAAGATTCCGTTGGTACGGAGTATGGTGTGTAGGATGAGTTGGATCCTGAGAATAAGAAAATTATATATTACCTCAGTTAGAGTGTTTAGTATAACTTACCTTTAAAAAAAACTAAACACAGGCACAGTCGGCAGAAATGGGGAAGGCAACTGTCAATTTGTTTGTCTATGTCAAATCCCATACACGATGGCGTACGCAGCACGATCTAGAACTCATTGAACCAGCTGTAAAATCCCATATAAAAAAGGACCATCGTACGCAGCGCCATCTATGATGACTTTTAACCGGCCTTTCCCATTGGATTGCATTATTCCATTAGGATTATCGGAAAATTTAAGTAAACTAAACCAAGAGATTTGCGAGAGAGAGCTACGAAATGTAACGCCAAATTTGCCGAACGGTTTCGTGACAGGGTTTAATATTTTTACATTATTCTAAAATTCAAATTAAATGGAAACAAAATCAATAAAATGCTTACAAATACATTATTATTTTTACGTGTTTTTAAAGTGGTGCATTCCACTCAAACAATAGTTTGTTATTAAATCAAACACAAACTTTGAAAACATTGAAAAAATAATCAACCCAGTGGGACTCGAACCCTACATCGATGCGTCTAGTAGCACCTAGATGTCGCTAACGGCTACTGTAAAGCCGAAAGTAAATAAATACAAAAAGATGTTTGAAGGCATTGAAAATTTCGTCAACTTAGTAACTGAACCCATAGCTTATTTGGTAAAGCGATCAAGCCCCGGCAAGGCTTATCGATGAAGGGTTCGAGTCCCACTGGGTTGATTATTTTTTTAATGTTTTCAAAGTTTGTATTTGATTTAATAACAAACTATGCTTACAAATATTTTTCTATCCCTTTCCCAGTACTGTCAAAGTAGCTAGGTTAGACCAGAAATCGAATGGCGAATTTACAATAATCTTAGCACTTTCTTCCGCGTGGTTTGATGCGATAGGCCTCTAAGCTTTCACTATCTCACTGGCTACCGACATCTCCTGTAGGTACTTGTTTGTAGACTGTTCACTGATTGTTTGTAGTACTTGTCACTGACCTGACTGACTGCTATCGTGGGCGGGATGCGCTGGCGCCCCTACAGTTCTTTTAGCGAACGTCGCGAGCACAACCCTAGCGCTGCCATCGAACGCCACGCTCTCTAACGTATCATAATACGCGTCCACGAAGTACAGTCTATCAGTAGAGAGAGCTAGGGCTGTCACATACCTATACTTGTGGCATGAGCGGGATGCGGTGGCGCCCCTACAGGTCGTTTAGCGAACGTCGCGAGCACAACCCTAGCGCTGCCATCGAACGCCACACTCTCTAACGTATCATAATACGCGTCCACGAAGTACAGTCTATCGGTGGAGAGAGCTAGGGCTGTCACGCGCCGGACGCGGCGCTTGACGAGCCAGCGAGGGTTGCCGCCGTCCAGGCTGGCGGCCATGATGCCGGGGGTCGAGCCGCGGTCCGACCAGAATATTTGTCTGTAAACAATAATAATATAAATCATTTGGAGCGCCATAGATAGCACCATAACTGGTTCTCGATTAATATTCCCTATCGAGTCATGTTATCCTGGTACCTTTGATATCGTCTTTGTAGTTTATACATCAGAAATTTTGACAACTAAATGCAATGTTTGAAAATAAGCCGCCGCATCCTATAGACACTTCGTGATTTTTTTGATACTACAAAAAAATCTTACTGAAGAAAGTTACTCTTTCTTTGTATGTATGTATATGTGTGTATGTTGTAGAGGACGAATGACTAATATCGTCTCTTTTGCACAGATAGAACTAACATTCTCCTATTACAACCACCTATTGTGTCATGTTATCCTGGTACTTTAGTGTAGTGATATAGTCGGATATTACTGTCTTGTGGGTATATGGTATATAATGTTTCTATCTCTGTGTATGTGTGTGTATGAACAAACCTGGTGGTGTTGTGTATGACTATATCGTCCGGTTCCGCGTTTTTGCGTCGCATGAGAGTAACTCGTCGCCTGCCGTCCGGAGCGCACACGTAAACCGCACCATAACTGATTCTCAAATAATCTCCTACCGAGTCATGTCATCCTGGTACTTCAGTGTCTTGTCTTGTGGGTAAAATGTGTTTATCTGAGTATGTGTGTATGAGTGTGTATGTTATGAACAAACCTATAAATCTCCTAACGAGTCATGTCATCCTAGTACTTTAGTGTCGTGACACTCGTGACTATAGTGGTGAATGTGTTTAACTTGTGTGTGTGTGTGCGTGTGTGTGTGTGTGTGTGTGTGTGTGTGTGTGTCATGAACAAACCTGGTAGCGTTGTGTATGACTATATCGTCCGGTTCTGCGTTTTTACGTCGCATGAGAGTCACTCGTCGCCTGCCGTCCGGAGCGCACACGTAGACGGCACCGTAACTGATTTTCAAATAATCTCCTAACGAGTCATGTCATCCTAGTACTTTAGTGTCGTGACACTCGTGACTATAGTGGTGAATCTGTTTAGCTTGTGTGTGTGTGTGTGGGTGTGTGTGTGTGTGGGTGTGTGTGTGTGTGTGTGTGTGTGTGTGTGTGTGTGTGTGTGTGTGTGTGTGTGTGTGTGTGTGTGTGTGTGTGTGTGTGTGTCATGAACAAACCTGGTGGCGTTGTGTATGACTATATCGTCCGGTTCTGCGTTCTTGCGTCGCATGAGAGTCACTCGTCGCCTGCCGTCCGGAGCGCACACGTAGACGGCTCCGTGACTGGCTCTCGAGTATCCTTCCTCGTCGCCACCTTTGACAAAATTATTCATAAAATTAGAAAAATAAATCTGTATATAATTTTAAACAAAAAAAGAACCGACTTCACTTAGGATCCGCTATGCCAAGAGGAAGTGGCCGAGTTACTGTAATAAATAATGAAACCACCTACAGAGGTGGGCCTATAATAGTTGAAGAGTTCCCACGATTTCTCCAGGACCCCCTGTGTACTGTAGTATACTCTTTCAAACAAAAAAAGAATTTTCCAAATCGGTCCAGCCTCTTCCAGAAATCGGTGAACATACATAAAGAAAAATAGCAAAAAATGGTTGGTAGGCCCCCTACAAGGTGGACTGATGACCTGGTGAAGGTCGCTGGAGTCCGCTGGATGCGGGTGGCACAGGACCGGTCATTGTGGCGTTCAGTGGGGGAGGCCTATGTCCAGCAGTGGACGTCTTTCGGCTGAAATGATGATGATGATGATGATAGTAAAATTCTCGAAAGGGGCTCTGCATTTTGGACCTTTATCCCCACACAATCTTATTAAAATACCGGGGTGGATAGACCCGTGGATGAGGATAAAATTCCACAGATTATAAATGATGCTTATTAACCGCCATTCTGGAACCATTTCTGAGGTTTTAAGACTCTCTACCATAGACTGAGAAACTATAGCCAACAAGATGTTTGTTTCTTTGCGATTGCGACGCCATCTGCGCATATGTTTGCGCCTTTATTCCTTAACCTTTTGACCGCTGTCGTCTGATATATGAGACAAAGTGATAACGTGAATGACACCTTCATAAATTACGACAGAGTTCAAAATTGAAAGTTACATTTTTGACGTATGGCAGTCGAAAGGTTAAGGAGAGACAAATCAGTATGTACCATCGGGTTCACAATTGCATGGCCAATTTTTTTTTTATATTTCAATGATTTCATTCATAAATTGCTCATGCATTTTTGAACCCAATGGTAACGTCCTATTGATTTACCTTTAGTAACTGCCGTGTAGTACAGACGCCCAGACACCCAGTCGAATGCCACGCCTCGTATGATAGCTGTGTCTTGCACCTAAAAACAACCCTTTGTCTTTATTGTGAATTAATTTACGCCAACTAGCTGTACCCGCGCGGCTTCGCCCACGTGCATTGCAGTAGGCTCTGTCACTTTTCGTTACACTCATCCCTCAACAGTCCACTGCTAAACGCTTTCTACATATCAAATTTCATAAAGTCAGTTATAACTTCGACATCCCAAAAGATCGACCGAAAGCGTCTGCGGCAGAGAACCATGTGAGCGGGAAGATCTGAAGAGCTAAAAGTAGAGCTCTCTCTGTAGAGTCGAACGTCCGAAGCATCTCAGTAGAAAATGCAGCAGGAGGTCAGAGATCGAACACAAATTAATGACTAAGTCTAAAAAGTAAACCGGAGGGCGGAAAGACCAATGTAAGGAGATATCGAACACAACTTGATGTTAAAGTGTACGCGAAATGGCCCTCGAGCCGCCTTTCACATAGTTAATTCTATCAAAACTGTTATTGCTTCCGTCTTAAATATGCAACTTAATCATTTTTGGTATTAATAGTGGTCAACTCTATCTACATCTTAAATATTCAACCTCACCATTTTTTGGTAAAAATAGCAATGGTACGGTGTGTTTATCTTTTTGCGTGGGCTCCACCCCCCGAGCCGCCTTTTACCGCCTGCCACGTGCAAATCTATGTCAAACTCTTGCTCCCATCTTGAACTTTCAACCTTACCATGGCAATTTTTGGTATCATAAGCAATAGAACGGGGTTTTTTTTATGCGGGGAGCTCCGCCCCCTGAGCCTCCCTTTCTTTGGCGCCCGTCACAACTCTTTTTCTTGGTAAACTTTATTAAAACTCTTTTTCTCCCATCTCAAATGTTCGACGTAACAATTTTTGGTATAATAAGCAGTACTATGGTGTGTTTTTTCTTTATGCGGGGGGCTCCGCCCCCGAGCCCCCCTTTTTTCCCCGCCCATCACGTGATTGACTCTATCAAAACTCTTATTCTTCCATCTTAAATGTTCAACGTAACTATTTTTGGTATAATTATCTATAGTATGGTGTATTTTTTTCTTTTTGCGGGGGGCTCCGCCCCTAGAGCCCCCCTTTTTTCCCGCCCGTCACGTGGTTAACTCTATCAAAACTTTTCTTCTCACATCTCAAATGTTCAACGTAACAATTTTTGGTATAATTATCTATACTCGTAGTATGGTGTGTTCAATCCCCCCTTTTTTGCAGCCCATCGCGCGTAAAACTCTATCAAAAATCTTTTTCTCCTATCTCAGATGTTCGACGTCACAATTTTGGTATAATTATCTATAGTATGGTGTATTTTCTTCTTTTTGCGGGGGGCTCCGCCCCCCGAGCCCCCCTTCTTTAGGGGCCCATCACGCGGTAAACCCTATCAAAAATCTTTTTCTCCTATATCAAATGTTCGACGTAACAATTTTTGGTATAATAAACGGTGTGTTTTTTCTTTATGCAGGGGGCTCCGCCCCCCGAGCCCCCCTTTTCTTCCCGCCCATCACGTGGTTACGTCTATCGAAACTCTTCTTCTCCCATCTTAAATGTTCAACGTAACTATTTTTGGTATAATTATCTATAGTATGGTATTTTTTCCTTTTTGCGGGGGGCTCCGCCCCCCGAGCCCCCCTTCTTTTACGGCCCATCGCGCGGTAAACTCTATCAAAAATCTTTTTCTCTTATAAAAAATGTTCGGCGTAGCAATTTTTGGTATTAAAAGCAGTACTACGGTGTATTTTTTCTTAATGCGGGGGGCTCCGCCCCCCGAGCCCCCCTTTTTCCCCGCCCATCACGTGGTTGACTCTATCAAAACTCTTATTCTCCCATCTTAAATGTTCAACGTGACTATTTTTGGTATAATTATCTATAGTATGGTGTATTTTTTTCTTTTTGCGGGCGGCTCCGCCCCCCGAGCCCCTCTCTTTTTACAACCTATGGCGCGGTAAACTCTATCAAAATTCTTTTTCTCCTATCTCAAATGTTCGACGTAACAATTTTTGGTATAATAAGCAGTACTACTAGTACGGTGTGTTTTTCTTAATGCGGGGGGCTCCGCCCCCCGAGGCCCATTTTTTCCCCGCCCATCATGTGGTTGACTCTATCAAAACTCTTATTCTCCCATCTTAAATGTTTAACGTAACTATTTTTGGTATAATTATCTATACTATGGTGTGTTTTTTTCTTTTTGCGGGGGGCTCCGCCCCCCGAGCCCCCCGTCTTTTACGGCCCATCGCGCGGTAAATTCTATCAAACATCTTTTTCTCTTATCTCAAATGTTCGGCGTAGCAATTTTTGGTATAAAAAGCAGTACTACGGTGTATTTTTTCTTAATGCGGGGGGCTCCGCCCCCCGAGCCCCCCTTTTTCCCCGCCCATCACGTGGTTGACTCTATCAAAACTCTTATTTTCCCATTTTAAATGTTCAACGTAACTATTTTTGGTATAATTATCTATACTATGGTGTATTTTTTCTTTTTGCCCCCCTCTTTTTACAGCCTGTGGCGCGGTAAACTCTATCAAAATTCTTTTTCTCCTATCTCAAATGTTCGACGTAACAATTTTTGGTATAATAAGCAGTACTGCGGTGTGTTTTTCTTAATGCGGGGGGCTCCGCCCCCCGAGCCCCCCTTTTTCCCCGCCCATCACGTGGTTGACTCTATCATAACTCTTATTCTCCCATCTTAAATGTTTAACGTAACTATTTTTGGTATAATTATCTATTGTTTGGTGTATTTTTTTCTTTTTCGGCCCCCCGAGCCCTCCTTTTTTTTACAGCCCATCTCGCTGTAAACTCTATCAAAATTCTTTTTCTCCTATCTCAAATGTTCGACCTAACAAAGAACTAAAAAAGAGGTAAAGGCATAGGTTCCCATTATACTCATAGCATAGATAGTACCTACCTACTATAGCCATCTAGGGATATCTCTGCGAACTCGTGTTGCATTTAGTTTGCACCTAAACTACATATGTAGTGGTCAGATTTTGCGCAAAGAGGACTCGGTAGTAACAAAGTTCTGCGAGAGATAGCGTTACCTAATCGTATAGCCAAAGACATGTCTAGATACCCGTTTTGATGGTACGTATTTTTTACTTTTCCACTATATTTAACCAGTATATTATTATTTAACACATTTATTTATTTATACGAATGAATATGAACTAACCGAAAGTAGTTAAACAAATATCAATTTGCTGCTTGAGCTTAACACCCATATTCATTTCACATACAAAGTTTAAA
The DNA here is from genome assembly GCA_911728535.1 of Pammene fasciana. Classification (NCBI taxonomy): domain Eukaryota; kingdom Metazoa; phylum Arthropoda; class Insecta; order Lepidoptera; family Tortricidae; genus Pammene; species Pammene fasciana. The sequence continues at coordinate 9,584,783 of OU452294.1, read as the reverse complement.
CCCCCCTTAAACCCCCTTAAATCCAAAAAGTTCGTATTTTTATAGCCTATGTCCTGACCAGAGGTCTGTTGAACCTGCTAGCGAAGTTTTTATCGAAATCGGTTCAGGCGTTTTGACGCCAACTCTCCCCATCCAAACAGACAAACAGACAAACAGACAAAAATTCTAAAAATCGTCGAAACGTGTTCTGTTATCGATTCTAAGACCTACTAACTTATTTTTTTACTAATATCTCCAATGTACAGATTTTCGACCCTCTTCAGCTTTATTATATGTATAGATAATTTCAAAATATTCAAAGCCACAGACTACACAGACACCTCATCATTAAGCTTTTACAGGGAGCACGAGGTTACTACACATAAGCGTAATTTTATTCGTAAATTTCCACGATTCGAACAGCACATCTCAACAGTATTCTACACCAATTTGTAGTATAACAATCCAAGTTCGTAAAACGGCCTCCTAGCGTAGTTGGTAGTGACCCTGCCTATGAAGCAGGAGGTCCCGGGTTCGAATCCTGGTCAGGGCATTTATTTGTGTGTTTATCACGGATATTTGTTCCTGAGTTATGTATGTTTTCTATGTATTTAAGTATTTATCTATATCTATCTATTATATATATCGTCGCCTAGTACCCACAACACAAGCCTTATTGAGCTTACTGTGGGACTGGGTTGATTTGTGTAAGATTGTCCCATAATATTTATTTATTTATTTATTTATTAAATTCACCCCTGTAACTTGATATTTGTGGATATTTTTAATTCACACGAGTAATGATCGAAAACGTTAACTCAACTGAAATAAACGCTCGATGTGTGGTGATCCCGAGTTGTACTTATGATCTATCTAGTGGTTGAGATTATCTGTGTTCAAAGCATAATTCTAAAACTTTATGAAATGAAATACGTTTATTTTCAGGCAACTAGTGGACCATACACAAAAAAAAATTGTGAAGAAAATAAGAGTGGATGGTGGACAGGCGTCCTGATGTGTCCGCCACACCGCGAGTTGTACTAGCGTGGTGATTGTATTGTTGTCGGGGAAAGGAAAGGATGGATCCAGGTCTTCATCGGACATAATTAAATGTCAAAGCTTGAGAACACACTTTGTAGTTTAGTTTTCAGATAAGGTTAAATCAAACTTAATTTTAATCACAGAACAAATGAGTAGGTTCTAATGAAACGAGATACAGTTCCCAAGAGACTAGCGCACTCTACGACTGCTCGAAACAGAATGACCACCTGCCATTCTCGTGCCGCCGCTCGTAGACTCCGTACAGCGCCACAGAGGGCGCTTGCGTTCCGCAGCAACTTCCGGCGAGTCATGAGTACGGACTCATGACCATTTGATCATCCGTAATCATGACCAGGATGCGACATATAGTATTGTACTCACTATGACGCGTGAGGGCGGGCGCACGACGCCGGCGTCCGCCTGCAGCGCGTGGGTCACGTCTATAGTGGACAGGCGTCCTGATGTGTCCGCCCACCAGACAAGCCACGAGTTGTTGACTTGGGCAGTTGTGATCGCAGTTATTTCAGCACTGGAATACATCCATTTCATATATTGACAATGAACAAGTAAATCGCATTTTTTTGTTTATACATTTATTGTTGACCCTACCCTACCTACCCTAGTAGATAGCATTGTCATTTTAATTACGGAAGTACGAGTATACCAAATTTTAGTCCAATCAGACACCGGGAAGTGGTTGAAATTTTACTTATAAGATTTGAAACACAAATATTCGATGTCAAGCTAAACAAAAAGTGTGCCATTTTTTTTTTCAAATCAAAAAATCAAATCAAAATCATTTATTAAAAGACAACATGGTCCACACATTACATAATAAGATACAATTAGATATAAATATAAATATGTCAACTTAAATTAAATTAAAAATTAATTCTGTTAAGTTTTGACAACAGTTTTTTTAAATACATAATACACAGAGCTGACCTGTCAAAAATGACGCAAGTTTTTTTCTTAGACATCGTAAGAGATCAAAAAACTCTGGTTACATAATAATTAGAAAGCAAGCCAATATAGCCACTACAACAGTAGTAATAAAGTGTACAATGGCCTACCTCTCGTCACCGGCTATATACAAAATCCTGGAGTCCTTTTCCCTCTTAGTGAGCTCCCACGCGCGGAGCGACCCGTTCACGGCGACGATCGCTTGTGCTTTTTCACCTAAAATAAAACAATTATGTAAAAACTAAACGTCTGTGGTTCTTTAAAAAAAAATTTAAAGTTTTTTTTAGGTTTCTGCGTTTATTTAGGTTTCTTAGGTTGGCAGTAATTGATTTTCTTCTTAAGTCGTGATAGCAAGCGATTCTTTTTTGGCAATTTTATAGAACAAGTGCTATTTTGGGGAATAGACTAGATATACATTTCTTCGAATGTATTATCTATGTTCTTATGATGACGAATGTATGAATGATAGATAAGTACGGGAGTAGAAAAAATACTATTACGTTTTCCATTCGTTTGTGGGGGCAAACTGCAAACTGATTTGATAATTGATAAGAGGGTTAATGCTTACCAATGGCTTCACAAGTCCACGTGTTGTCCGGCAATTGACGATGCTTGTAGCCTTCCAAACATCTGTTATAAAAACACGTGAGATTCCGGTCAAAAAGGAAACAAAATTGTAACACAAGGCACTGGTCCTACCGCGAGCTAGTAAGATATGAGCTATCGGCTATAAACACGAACAAAAGATAAGCACTCCCGTTTAAATAAAAGAGACACGGCGATATTTATAGTTACTCGCCCAGCGGTGAGCTATAAATATCGCCGTGTATCTTTTATTTACACGGGAGTACTTATCTTTTGTTCGTGTTTATAGCCGATACCTCATATCTTACTAGCTCGCGGTGGGACCAGTGCCTTAAAGATGATATTTATAATAGTGAGTAGGAGTTGTGAAACTTCGTTAAAATATTACTTATATACAGCAAGATAAATAAAATAAAATAAATAAATAAATAAATATTTTGGGGACAATCTTACACAAATCAACCTAACCCCAAACTAAGCAAAGCTGTACTATGGGTGCTAGGCGACGATATACATACTTAGATATATAAATACATACTTATATACATAGAAAACATCCATAACTCAGGAACAAATATTTGAGATTAGCACACAAATAAATGCCCTTACCAGGATTCGAACCCGGGATAGAGATATCGAGATATTTGTACCATCGTGGCCATTGACAGCCAATACCAGTCGCGGACCCCAGAGAGGGCAATTTCCTTCACAAAAAATCTTGCGGCACGCACCTATGGCCCCCGTATTATACCATAACTTGCAATTGCCTCTGTTAAACGCTGTAATGTTTCGTTTCATAGTTGCCCGATATGCCAGTAGATGGAGCTGAACTATCGGCTACAACGCGCTATCGAGATTTCTGTACGCCACATACATATCTTTAAGTCTATGTACATAGGTTCAATGTTTGTGATGGTTCGGAGTAATAGGGCCTTGGAAGATTAGACCGGCTCCTTTATGCTAAGTAAAAAAAAAAAAACATAGGTTCAATATGATAGTGAGACGTTTCATTATAAGTAAGTGCAGTATAATGAGTGAACAGCCCCTGTTGCCCCCCCCCCCCCCCCCTCTCTGTATCCGCGCCAGACCAATACTTACTTGCAAGTGAAGTTGTGTGCGTGCTTCGGTATGCACACTTGTGAACAAGAGCGCCAAGTGCACGGACCCTCCTCGCCTGAGTGAAAAAACAACACTTTTAATACAGTTGCTTAAAAAGTGGCCTTTTTCTTAGTGGTTTAGCGTGCGAAAAGTTCAACACCTCGCAGTGCTTTTTACTTTTCCAGCGTTTATTCGAGTGTTTTATATGAAATGAATATGTTCTGATTAATTTTTTGTGTGTAGTAAGATTTTCAATATCGCAATATGATATTGTCAAGCATAAGACGCACGCACACATTGAAGCGTGTACATATGTGCCGTGCACACAAAGGCACTCAAACGAGTTTTCTAGTATGACGTGTCCGCCCTGAGCTAAAGCCCTACCAGAAATATATGAGCACGCGCCATATTGCGGAACTTCATTGGAACTAAATTTCTCATACTAAACTGAACTGTCACCATATACATTGAGAAAAAAGCGCCCTCCTGACATTACTTATATATTTCTGGTAGGGCTATAAATAAAGATTGAAAATTTTCATTTTACAGCACAGATATAAGACTTAAAATTGTAATAGATGGCTATAGACTAACCCGCTTATTCATAAACGTGTTACAAACTTCATTTAGTTAAATTATGTTATGTGCGTGTCTAACAAACACAACTGTCAAAGTGACAGACAAGGACAAAAGATGATTTAGTTAAATGAGGTTTGAAATACGTTTATGAATAAGCGGGTAAGAATTTTTTAAGGCTTCTAAGACCTAAAGATAGCCAAAATAAAAGGGGAAATATCAGCTCCACCTAGTAACGACTAGTGTACTACTAGTCATCATCTCATGTTCATCATCATCATCCTAGCCGATACGTCTACGGCGACTGCTGCTGGTATCTTGGGCTCCTCAGATGCCTCGCTTAAGTGGTAACTATTTTACAATTATTGCCTAAAGTTTTCAACTAAGTTACAACTATACCGGGTGTTTCCTGAAACAGGAGCAATAAATTAAAACGTAGATTCTACTCCTCAAACCAGACATCGTTTGTTCAGCAACTTTTAAAAATTACAATACACAATACAATACAAATACTCTTTATTGAACACCTCAAAAACAAAACCAGACCAAACAAATCAAACCAATTACTTATGGTTTGATTTTTATTTCACTTTAAAGATTATTCGAACACGCAATGTATTCCGAAATTGATTATGTCTGTAGGGTGACAAGGCTGACAAGCAATGTCAATTGGGCGGATTTTAACGTACATTGAAAATACTATTTAGTTTGTATGAAAAAAAGACTATCTAAGAAATACATATTTTTTAAAAGTTATTGAACAAAAAATAAAACAACTTTGAACGGATTATATCGCGTATACTGAATTTTAAATTACATCCCGACGTTTCGAACACTTTACAGCGTTCGTGGTCACGGGTCGACTGAGGAAAACATATTTACCCACATCTAAAATTACAATGTACAAAAGACTACCCACATATATAACATTAAATGCAAACAAATAAAGGTGAGTGTACATGCCAGAAGGGCAAATAAAGCTAGTTCTACAATAGCTAATTATCGATCTACTACAAACTTTAATTAATTAATTTAAAAGGTAGCAAACAAACTGTTAAATTTAGAAATTAATAGGTCTACATTATTTTACAAAGATATTATTGAACAAAAGCTTTATTGTTTGAGGAGTAGAATCTACGTTTTAATTTATTGCTCATGTTACAGGAAACACTCTGTATAGCCTTAGCAAAGGAGCTTAGTATGTCCAATACTGACCGGTCTCGCACGACGCTTGCGCCGGCACGCAGCGCCCGTCGCCGCACATGCGCTCGTCCTCGTCGCACTCCGACTCCGACGAACGTTTGCTGCCTGCACACGATTTACACTAATATAACTACACGTTCCTTGTGGAATAAGGGTCAATTTCGATTACAGGTGAATTTTAAACACATTCGGCTTTTCGGCTTCTTAACTAATTGAAAGTTTGTAGAATAGGCTATTTGCCTATGAAGTCAAATCTGATCAGCTACTCTTCAACGTCAAAACGATTTGTTATATGAAGTTTATACGGGAGACTAATATTGTGACGTCATAATTCTATATGATGAATACATCTCCTTTATATAAGTTTTAACCATTATAAAATAATTTAAAATGCAAACACATGTTACACCTGGATTTTCCCGTGTATTTATGAAAATTAGATTTTATGAATGCAGCGAAACAATTAATTATCTACTGGAAAGTACCCTATTCAAGAGAGACACAAAGAAAATGTCACCGAAAATATAGAATGACTATTCCGGTTATACTCACAAAACTTATATATTCTATCGCTAGTCAGTGACTACTACAACTTGACCATATTCTTAAGGCCTGGTTACACCTAACGAGTACAGTGGCGAGACAGCAAAATGCCACTCGACCGAGAGAGTAAAATGGCCCGGCCCAGTACTCGACGATGTGTTTACACCTTGCGAGTACTCGGTCGAGAGTACTGACTCGCCACTGTACTCGGTAGGTGTAACCAGGGCAATATCATCACGCTTGTCTGTATTCTTGCTAACCCACATTTCGGAGCAGTTCGAGACAAATCAACTATTTATTTTCGCGAAAATATATAAAAACTACTTCGCGCCATACAAATTTAATGTTAGAGATGTCACTTTGACAGTTGCCTGCTCCATTATACGCAGACCGCGAGTTAATCTAGTAATATATAAAACCTTACGTACACATGATAGAGTTTTCGTCAGATCTGTCGGGGCAGTCGACGTAGCCGTCGCAAACCAGGTTGGATGGCAGGCACGAATCATTGCCGCATCTGTGGAAGATCACATATATTAGGTTGCGTGTTCACCAGTAGTGGTAGAGGTACAAAATAATTTTAAACAAAAAAAGAACCGACTTCACTTAGGATCCGCTATTCCAAGAGGAAGTGGCCGAGTTGCTGTAAAAAATAGTGAAATCACTATAGGTGTGCCAAATCTTGTAAGTTAAATTTCAACCAATTCCCGGTGTCTGATTGAGCTGAAATTTAGTATACTTCCGTAGTTTACATGACAATGCTACTAGATACAGTCAGCAATGAAACTGTGTACCAAAAAATTTTGGGAGTTACTTGTTTCAGAAACCAATCGTGTTTAAAGACTGTATACGTTAAAATCCGGCCACGCATGGTATGGTACATATTTTTATTGAATGTGCATATTCAACCAACACTTCTAATTAATAATTTGGGGTTATCAAGCTACATAATAAAATTGAAAACATAATATAAACGTTACGTTGTCTATGAGTTTGATCACTATATATTCCACAGTGCCTATATTTTTTTGTCCACAGTGTTCTGACAGTGTTTACCAAATTTTCCTGTTAAAAATAGTTTTTTAATATAAATAAGATAAATCAAATTATACCTTATTAAATTCTCTTTTCACCATAGCTAACATTTTTCTAAGTGTATTTAGATTGAAATAGTTCGGAGGTGTTCTAACTTTGGTGAGTTTGACTTTTTGACAAAAAAATGGCTGCCATATAAAAATTACTTTCAGTGCTTGGAGTAGAAAGTTTTCCTGACTACCTCAAGTAGAATAGAGTTTCAAAACATTTTTTTTTTGTAAGATGACATTCTATTGACCATAAAACCGGTTGTGAAAATATAAATACAATTGTGGTATTGTAGCAGGAAGTGAGTGAAGATTATCAAAAAACGCTGGACAAAACATTAAAGATATGATGGAATACCTTCAGTATAAACTGAGACAAGCCCATACAATTGTAATATGATTCTATTTTCATTATATATTACTATGATTACAGATTATTTATAAAAAAGATCTGCTTGAAAATGTGAATCCGAAAGGGAGATGTACCAGATCATGCGTGGCCGGATTTTAACGTATACAGTCTTTAGTATCATATGATAGAAAAAATTTAAAACCAAAATAATTTTTAAAGTTAAGTTTAAGTCCAGAAGGCCATCCATGGTTGCCATTTTATCACTTATCGCGCTATGCGTCACTTTCAGACTTACATACTTGTTAGAACGTGACAGCTATGGTGACAGGCGATAAAAACCCGACCATAGTAGGCTAGCAGATTCGATATGACGATATACGATATAAAATTAGGCAAGCTGGTAGGAATGGAGGTCTATGTCCATCCCGTTCTTAGCTCACAAATCAGTGAGGTACCTGAACATGGGCGGTGCGCAGGCGTGCTGGTCGCACCGGCGCTCGTCCTCGCCCGCCACGCAGTCGCGGCGCCCGTCGCAGCGCCACGCGGCCGGCGCGCACACCCCGCCCGCGCCCGCGCCCGCACCCGCGCCCGCACCCGTACCTGAACATGGGCGGTGCGCAGGCGTGCTGGTCGCACCGGCGCTCGTCCTCGCCCGCCACGCAGTCGCGGCGCCCGTCGCAGCGCCACGCGGCCGGCGCGCACACCCCGCCCGCGCCCGCGCCCGCACCCGCGCCCGCACCCGTACCTGAACATGGGCGGTGCGCAGGCGTGCTGGTCGCACCGGCGCTCGTCCTCGCCCGCCACGCAGTCGCGGCGCCCGTCGCAGCGCCACGCGGCCGGCGCGCACACCCCGCCCGCGCCCGCGCCCGCACCCGCGCCCGCACCCGTACCTGAACATGGGCGGTGCGCAGGCGTGCTGGTCGCACCGGCGCTCGTCCTCGCCCGCCACGCAGTCGCGGCGCCCGTCGCAGCGCCACGCGGCCGGCGCGCACACCCCGCCCGCGCCCGCGCCCGCACCCGCGCCCGCACCCGTACCTGAACATGGGCGGTGCGCAGGCGTGCTGGTCGCACCGGCGCTCGTCCTCGCCCGCCACGCAGTCGCGGCGCCCGTCGCAGCGCCACGCGGCCGGCGCGCACACCCCGCCCGCGCCCGCGCCCGCACCCGCGCCCGCACCCGTACCTGAACATGGGCGGTGCGCAGGCGTGCTGGTCGCACCGGCGCTCGTCCTCGCCCGCCACGCAGTCGCGGCGCCCGTCGCAGCGCCACGCGGCCGGCGCGCACACCCCGCCCGCGCCCGCGCCCGCACCCGCGCCCGCACCCGTACCTGAACATGGGCGGTGCGCAGGCGTGCTGGTCGCACCGGCGCTCGTCCTCGCCCGCCACGCAGTCGCGGCGCCCGTCGCAGCGCCACGCGGCCGGCGCGCACACCCCGCCCGCGCCCGCGCCCGCACCCGCGCCCGCACCCGTACCTGAACATGGGCGGTGCGCAGGCGTGCTGGTCGCACCGGCGCTCGTCCTCGCCCGCCACGCAGTCGCGGCGCCCGTCGCAGCGCCACGCGGCCGGCGCGCACACCCCGCCCGCGCCCGCGCCCGCACCCGCGCCCGCACCCGTACCTGAACATGGGCGGTGCGCAGGCGTGCTGGTCGCACCGGCGCTCGTCCTCGCCCGCCACGCAGTCGCGGCGCCCGTCGCAGCGCCACGCGGCCGGCGCGCACACCCCGCCCGCGCCCGCGCCCGCACCCGCGCCCGCACCCGTACCTGAACATGGGCGGTGCGCAGGCGTGCTGGTCGCACCGGCGCTCGTCCTCGCCCGCCACGCAGTCGCGGCGCCCGTCGCAGCGCCACGCGGCCGGCGCGCACACCCCGCCCGCGCCCGCGCCCGCACCCGCGCCCGCACCCGTACCTGAACATGGGCGGTGCGCAGGCGTGCTGGTCGCACCGGCGCTCGTCCTCGCCCGCCACGCAGTCGCGGCGCCCGTCGCAGCGCCACGCGGCCGGCGCGCACACCCCGCCCGCGCCCGCGCCCGCACCCGCGCCCGCACCCGTACCTGAACATGGGCGGTGCGCAGGCGTGCTGGTCGCACCGGCGCTCGTCCTCGCCCGCCACGCAGTCGCGGCGCCCGTCGCAGCGCCACGCGGCCGGCGCGCACACCCCGCCCGCGCCCGCGCCCGCACCCGCGCCCGCACCCGTACCTGAACATGGGCGGTGCGCAGGCGTGCTGGTCGCACCGGCGCTCGTCCTCGCCCGCCACGCAGTCGCGGCGCCCGTCGCAGCGCCACGCGGCCGGCGCGCACACCCCGCCCGCGCCCGCGCCCGCACCCGCGCCCGCACCCGTACCTGAACATGGGCGGTGCGCAGGCGTGCTGGTCGCACCGGCGCTCGTCCTCGCCCGCCACGCAGTCGCGGCGCCCGTCGCAGCGCCACGCGGCCGGCGCGCACACCCCGCCCGCGCCCGCGCCCGCACCCGCGCCCGCACCCGTACCTGAACATGGGCGGTGCGCAGGCGTGCTGGTCGCACCGGCGCTCGTCCTCGCCCGCCACGCAGTCGCGGCGCCCGTCGCAGCGCCACGCGGCCGGCGCGCACACCCCGCCCGCGCCCGCGCCCGCACCCGCGCCCGCACCCGTACCTGAACATGGGCGGTGCGCAGGCGTGCTGGTCGCACCGGCGCTCGTCCTCGCCCGCCACGCAGTCGCGGCGCCCGTCGCAGCGCCACGCGGCCGGCGCGCACACCCCGCCCGCGCCCGCGCCCGCACCCGCGCCCGCACCCGTACCTGAACATGGGCGGTGCGCAGGCGTGCTGGTCGCACCGGCGCTCGTCCTCGCCCGCCACGCAGTCGCGGCGCCCGTCGCAGCGCCACGCGGCCGGCGCGCACACCGCGCCCGCGCCCGCGCCCGCGCACGACAGCCGCGCGCCGCACGACGCCAAGGCTGTGACGGCGCACGACTCTTCGTCGGAGCCGTCCGAGCAGTCCACGGACCCGTCGCACCACCATTCGCTAGAATTCAAACGTTCAATTCATATATCCAGAAAAAAAAATTAACTTAGTTTTTAATCGATAGATTTCATTAAGAAAGTCCAGTAGTCTTATGATAAGTGTCTCTAAATTCTCGTGTTTGTGTGTGTTCTAAGTCCTTAATCGAGCCGTCCGCGCACTCTATCGTAGAGCACCACGTGTGCACTGAGAGTGTGAGTATATAGATGGCGTCACGTACCGCAGCACACAGTCCTTGTGCTTGCCGCACGGCCGCGCCCTGGCGGCACACAGGGGAGCGCAGCCTTGCTCGTCCGAGCCGTCCGCGCACTCTATCGTAGAGCACCACGTGTGCACTGTGAGTGTGAGTATATAGATGGCGTCACGTACCGCAGCACACAGTCCTTGTGCTTGCCGCACGGCCGCGCCCTGGCGGCACACAGGGGAGCGCAGCCTTGCTCGTCCGAGCCGTCCGCGCACTCTATCGTAGAGCACCACGTGTGCACTGTGAGTGTGAGTATATAGATGGCGTCACGTACCGCAGCACACAGTCCTTGTGCTTGCCGCACGGCCGCGCCCTGGCGGCACACAGGGGAGCGCAGCCTTGCTCGTCCGAGCCGTCCGCGCACTCTATCGTAGAGCACCACGTGTGCACTGTGAGTGTGAGTATATAGATGGCGTCACGTACCGCAGCACACAGTCCTTGTGCTTGCCGCACGGCCGCGCCCTGGCGGCACACAGGGGAGCGCAGCCTTGCTCGTCCGAGCCGTCCGCGCACTCTATCGTAGAGCACCACGTGTGCACTGTGAGTGTGAGTATATAGATGGCGTCACGTACCGCAGCACACAGTCCTTGTGCTTGCCGCACGGCCGCGCCCTGGCGGCACACAGGGGAGCGCAGCCTTGCTCGTCCGAGCCGTCCGCGCACTCTATCGTAGAGCACCACGTGTGCACTGTGAGTGTGAGTATATAGATGGCGTCACGTACCGCAGCACACAGTCCTTGTGCTTGCCGCACGGCCGCGCCCTGGCGGCACACAGGGGAGCGCAGCCTTGCTCGTCCGAGCCGTCCGCGCACTCTATCGTGCCGGAGCAACGTAGGGCGCCGCGGATACACTGCCCGTTGCTACATCTGAAAACGTACATATGCATTAACAGAAATATCAATAAAAAAGCCAATGTTGTCAGAGATCCTCGTTCACGTTATCACAGTCTACTTCAAATCAAATCGGTCCAAAAAGTAAAAAGTTCAAAATGGCGGCCGGTTTCAACAGTTTTTCTACCTAAACTCGGTCTCGGAGCAGTTCCTGGGCTCGCAGTTGAGCTCGTCGCTGAAGTCGCCGCAGTCGTCCTCGAAGTCGCAGCGCCAGCGGCCCGGGATGCAGCGGCCGTCTGCGCAGCGGAAGTAGGTGGCGTCGCAGCCGGGGCGGGTGTTTGAGCCGCAGTCGGCTTCGTCCTCGCGGTGGGGACAGTCCGCCTGTAACATGATTATTGTGAGCTTATTGTGGGACCTGCAGGGTAAAGGTCGCCACACATGCACTGGTAATGAACAAGGGACCCACCTCCGCGTCGCACTGCCAGTCGCGCGGTATGCAGCGGCCGGAGGAGCAGCGGAAGTGCCTGGGCGGGCAGGAGCGCGCGCCGCAGTGCGCGCCCTCGTCCGAGCCGTCCGCGCAGTCCGCGTCCGCGTCGCACACCCACACGCCGGGCACGCACGAGCCGTCGCCGCACATGAACTGAAAAAAAAATGCAAATTAAAAATAGAAATCCTAAAATCGCTAAACCTGCAGCTTCTCCGTGTCTCGCTTAGTTCCGCTGTCATTAAACCATCATATCTGATTTAAAAAAATAGAAATAGCTAAACCTGCCGCTACCCCGGACTTCACGCTTAGTTCTGTAGTTAATGATGACAGGACTCGTTGTTAATACTCGTACTTCGAATAATAAGAATCTTATTTATAAAAACAAAAGTATATTAATTAATTATGCGGTACACTGAAGGAACACTTTCAATTCGAAAAGAAACGAAGGTTCTTTGATACCTCAAAACAATGAGCAAAACTCAATTTCGCAGCGAGCGTGAGACAAAATGACCTTGAAGTGACCTTAACATTACAATGTCAATTCTGCGCGCGAGGTCTAATACAAATTTGATATGCTCGGAGTCACTGAATAGAGGGAGACAAATATTTATGACCGCCTTCCTCCCATCAGAATAAGATATAAATAGCTGTTTAGTGAAGGAAACCATGTTTTTCAAGCCACGCAAAGTTGTATCAGTTACTACTTAGAACTAACATTTAAATAATTTACTTACTTTCATTCTAAATAAGACGCATATAAACGGAAAAATTACAAGATTATCACGTGAAATATATTATCGAACTCGCGTAGCGTAAGCGAAGTGAGTTCTTACAAACAACTTCAGACCGAACTGTCAACTGGCTACTGGGACGTCTCGGCATTTGGATGGCTTTTTGATTTCGATTAGTTTGTCTGACGATAACTTTAGTAACGTTTTTCTGATCTTCATGAAATTTCTTGGGGCTGTAGCAGAGATAAGTACATAAAATTTGTAAGGTCGTATATGAGCAAGATCGATCAAGTGGTTATGGAGCTAGAATCTCACGTATTTGGATCAAACAGTAGTAACCGAAAGCAAATAAAAAAGTTAGCTAGTTAGGAGTTATCAAATTTCAAAAGATATTTAATTAAGTGATGCAACGAATACAAATATCACTTTCGTCATTTTACAAATAATAATATCACTTTTTTCATTTTACGAATACGAATACTGATATCTTTGCCGTTGTCCCCAAACACATCATAGGTCACCAACTGCAAATATAAGTTTGTCACTCAAATAATTATGTTCCTAAGTAACAGTAAGTCAACATGAATTTATAGTTTTATTGTAAGTTTACGGTTCATTGGGTGGTAAATAAAATTAAACTTAGTGTTTTTTCTTGGGTGTATAGCGCGATGTACAAGTTGTACAACATATAGCGCCATCTAGTCGAGTTTGAATGAACTAGTAACTCACGTGGTCGGGCTTGCACTCTCTCGGCGGGCAGTCGCGTTGTCCGTCGCACCGCGCGGCTATACCCACGATGTTAAACCAGCAGCGCCATCTAGTCGATCTCTGATGAACTAACAGGCTCATAGCGCGATGTTCCACGTTTAGCGCCATCTAGTCGACTTTTAATGAACTAGTAACTCACGTGGTCCGGCTTGCACTCTCTCGGCGGGCAGTTGAGCTCGTCGTCGCCGGCGGGGCAGTCGCGTTGTCCGTCGCAACGCGCGGAACCGCCTACGCACCGCGCGGGTATACCCGCTGTGGCGTTGCCTTGGCATTTGAATTGTGAAGACAGGCAGGTGAACTGAAAAGAGCGGGCAGATGAGCACACAAACAGTAGTACACTAAGGCACTGGTCCCACCGCGAGCGTCCGTCCGATCGCCCATCAGCGATGAACTATACTCGCCCAGCTATGATATTTGTATCTCTTTTGTTTACACGGGAGCGAGTATCTTTTCTTTTGAAATAGCCGATAACTCATAGTTTACTCGCTCGCGGTGGGACCAGTGCCTAAACGTCCTACACGATCCTCTTTGCGAAGAGAGTAGCCGATCGTTCTAAGGACATTGCTAGTCTTGCGCTTTGTTAAAATAAAATTAAACCAGTGTAAGTAGGACTACCGAACAAACGTGAATAAAACCGTATTGACTGAGCCATATTTTTGATGAATTTTGTGGGTCCGTTCGTCTATTACTTTCTATGTAGGTATCTACAAATCTCCGCCTAATTAAAATAACATATCTTTATTCCGACATTAAACCTTTAATACAGCTTTTATAACCATTATAACTAGTACATCACACTAGTCTTATGCGTTGGGAACTCAGTGTGGTAATCGTACCTAAAAACGTTAGCGCGATGTAGAAAACAACTGCCGTAGCAGCGCCATCTAATGAACATTTGACAAACTATTACGATACTTACCGTGTCGCAGTCTTTCTCATCGCTCCCGTCAGCGCAGTGTGGCGTGCCGTCGCATATTAGAGCGGGATGGAGACATCTTCCGCCATTGCCGCACTGGAACTGTCCGGGCGAACAGCGGAATGACGGGCAGGAGGCAGGCTCGTCGGATCCGTCATCGCAATCATCCTGGTCATCATGAAATGGAAACGAACTCTCTAATTGTATGTAACTCTACTACAACCGCAACAAACTTCGAAATAAAGATACTAAATTTAAGAGTCGCCAGGACGCTCGCGTTCCCATACAAACGTATGTGATAGGCAGATGCGCATATCTACACGTAGTCGACGTAAGGCGCGTAAACCACGTAGTACAGATAAAGCACCTCTCCATACGAGAAGGGATTTCCTCTCATGAGCACGTATAGGGAGTAATATATATTGTGATGTATTGCTAGAAGGGGGATGGTCTGGAGTGCAGTAGTGAATAGTATAGTACATAAACTATGGCTTTATAACCTGTGTTTGGTGATTGAACCCCTCTTCATCCCAACCCGGCGCTGTGCCTATTTCATGGCGACCGTGACAGGACCCTGAGGAATATTCGACAGGGCGCCGGGGACCGTGACAGGACAGCGTGGATCCGAAGATTGCAGGACAGCGTGACAGCGTGACAGCGTGACACCGTGACAGCGTGACGTCGTGACACCATGACATCGTGACACCGTGACATTAAAGGATATTGCTGTGTGTTGTGTGTGGACATGAGGAAGGCGGCAGGAAGATCGAGCGAACTACACGAGTAACTATAGTATAACCAACATGGGTGACGACGGCGGTGAAGGGGACTGTGAAGAGGACGAGCCGGTGGCGTCGGATCACAACTAATGGCGCGGCTAACTAAACTGCTTCATCGACTGCTGTGTAATCGACGGAGGTCCAGATGGCTACGGGCTTCAGCTACACGTCCGGCGTGGCGGCCGGGTGATGGGAGCGTTCGAGGAGGTGAAGTTTTTTTTTTAGTGTATTTCGTGTGTTATGAAAAAGTTTTTTTGTTATGTGAGTTATTTTATATAATTTTATACTTGGTTGACTTTATGGATTTATTAAAAGTAGGTATTATGTGTTGTAAGAATATAGATAAATTGTTAACAGGAGTTAGTGTAGGCATTTAGGAGTTTAAGATGTGTGTAAAGAAGTCGCAGCTGTAGAACTTAAAAGTAACGTTAAAAACAGCAAAACGGTTGAATATTCTAGGGATTAGAAAACTTTGATATGGTATCGAAAATGGCTCATTTTACTTTTAATTTTATTTTTTATTTTTATGGCTGTGAGGAAGTTTTGTAGTAGGCATGGGAAACTAGGGATAGTGATTAGGGCGACAGTTTCATTCTCAAAATGACGATAATGAATACGAATTTTGCTTACGGCAACTATAACAATAATGTGAGTCAACAAGGTCAGCAGCGTACAGCGACAGCGATTTCGCGAGTAGGCAGAAAAGCGCAATGTCAATGTTAATGCGAGGTAACAGATGTGATGGATAAGAGTTTTTTATATAATGAAGAGTAAGTGAGGGTTCGAGTGGAACGGTAGGGTACTGTCCAACAATGTTGGTTATGTTGTGGAAAATGTTAATTTGATGTGAATCAAGATTCTCCATGGACGAAGGCACGCTTAGACGTATCGTTCCGAGACTTGGTTAAGTTGTGAAAAATGTTAAATTGAAGGAATCAAGATTCTCCATGAACGAAGGCACGCTTAGACGTATCGTTCCGAGATTTGGTTATGTTGAGGAAAGATAGTAGAGTTAAAATGATTTCAATAGGGAAAATATAGATGGAAGAGTGTGTCTTATGCGACAAAAAATGAAATACTTATTTAAGTTATACACGGAAAAGAGACAAAATGAAATACCTATTTAGGTTATGTATACAAGGAAAAGGGAAAAAAATGACGATTATGAAATATGTAGGAGGAACGAACACGGAAATAACTATGACTAAATTATAACCCAACCATTGTTAAGTTTAAGATATTTGGTATTAATTAAGGACAAATGTTAGAATAAACTAAAGACGTACATTGAGCCCCATAGGATAAGTATAGCATAAAATATCCTAGTTTAAAAATAATATAGACTACTTAGTACATAAGAATAGAGTTAATTTGCAAATAGTGTTCTTTTCAGGGGGAGGGAACCCCTTACCTTTTCAGGGGAGGTGTGATAGGCAGATGCGCATATCTACACGTAGTCGACGTAAGGCGCGTAAACCACGTAGTACAGATAAAGCACCTCTCCATACGAGAAGGGATTTCCTCTCATGAGCACGTATAGGGAGTAATATATATTGTGATGTATTGCTAGAAGGGGGATGGTCTGGAGTGCAGTAGTGAATAGTATAGTACATAAACTATGGCTTTATAACCTGTGTTTGGTGATTGAACCCCTCTTCATCCCAACCCGGCGCTGTGCCTATTTCACGTAGTTCAGCTCTCATTTTAAAACGACATGCTTTAGAAACACAAAATTTGGCATGGGCATTCTAGTAGTACATATCTATGTCGGTTATTCGTCTTCGTTGCTAAAAAATTTAATACAAAGAAAATACAGCCAGATACAGATTTACATACAAAACTTATTTTTGCTGTATTTTCTTTGTATTAAATTTTTTAGCAACGAAGACGAATAACCGACATAGATATGTACTACTAGAATGCCCATGCCAAATTTTGTGTTTCTAAAGCATGTCGTTTTAAAATTAGAGCTGAACTACGTTTGTATGGGGACGCGAGTTCACGCGAGCGTCCTGGCGACTCTTAACTCTCACAATAAAAAAGCCATCGCAATGCCGAGACGTCCCAGTAGCCACGAGTTGTTTGTAAGAACTCGCTCCGCACGTTCAATTAGGAATCAAATGGTACCATTTTTTCACTATGAAAGTTTATAAACACTGAAATTTAAATGTCTAGCATTTTTAACAGACTTCAAAAAAGGAGGAGGTTCTCAATTCGACAGTATTCCTTTAAAAATATCACCAATTTTACCGAATCCCTAGATGAAAATTTAAGTAAATTACACAGCTTTAGAAATATAATACTGATAGGAGATATAAATATTAACATTCTTTCTGAAAACAGCGAATCGACAGCCCAACTCTACCTAAACCTATGTTCCTTCCATGGTTTACTCCCCGCGCACACGCTACCTACACACCAAAGCGGGTCTTGTCTAGATCATATTATCTTGAAATCTAACATTTCGTCTTTAGCACTTGTTACTAACTCCACAGTGACCGACCATAGGGCTGCCCTACTAACCTTATATCATAAGTCACGTAATACACACACTCGCACGCAATATGTCACTAATTTAAATGTAAACAAACTTGGAGACGATTTATGCAATATTGACTTTGACCCCGTCTATACTTCTGCTGATGCCGACAATAGTATGCAGTACATAATAAACAATATTCAACAAGCAATAATTCGTAACACAAATAAAACACGTCTAAAAAGCAAGCAATTTAGCATAAAACCGTGGATTACCCCAGGACTGCTCAGATGTATGAGACACAGAGATAAATTACACTTAAAGGCTAAAGCAAACCCTGACAATCCCTTATTGCATCTGTCATATAAAAGATATCGTAACTTTTGTAACAACCTACTAAAAACCATAAAGTCAAACTACGACAAACATCTACTAGAAAGTGCCGGATCAAATAGTAAATTAGTTTGGAAATATCTGAAAAACATTACACACATTTCAAAACAACGAGAATCATCTGCAAGTTTGTTGCAAGATGGCCCGTCCGAAGTGTTGGCTGCAAATAACATTAATACATTTTTCGTTAACATTGGTAAAACTCTGGCGGAAAAAGTACAGAGATATTCGACCTCTCTCCCTGCGAGTATGCAGAATGGCACAAGTAAAACTTCGAATTCATTTGTGCTTTTAAACACGGATGAATCCGAGGTTGAAAGTATTATCATGAACCTAAAAGACGACTCTGCCGTTGGCTGGGATGGCATATCGAACAAACTACTAAAGACCTTCAAACACATTCTAGTTCCACCCCTAACACATACTTTTCAACAGTGCCTTTCTGAAGGAATATTTCCAAAATGTCTGAAAAAATCCGTAGTTATCCCAGTCTATAAATCCGGTAGCAAAACTCAAGTCACAAACTATAGACCAATTTCCCTTTTACCAGCGACATCAAAAATCCTGGAAAAGATTATTAACAAACGACTGGTTCAATACCTAGATAAGCACGCCTTCTTGGCAGAAACCCAATTTGGCTTTAGGTCCAAGTTATCAACCGCTGATGCCGTACACGAACTGACTGACTATTTAGTTCAAGAACTAGACAAGGGTAACAAGACAATTGGAATATTCCTAGACCTCGCAAAAGCATTTGACACGGTTTCCACGCCCATTTTACTGCACAAACTTAATTCACTAGGCATAAGAGGCACCCAAGAAAAATTGATCGCAAACTACCTAGAGGGAAGAACTCAATGCGTGAAAATCGATAACGTTTTTAGCTCCGATTTAGAAAACACATCTTTTGGCTTGCCGCAAGGAAGCGTTTTGTCCTCGACCCTATTTTTAATTTATATTAATGACCTTTGCAATCTAAAAATTAATAGCGGTAAAATCATTTCCTACGCAGACGACACTGCTCTACTTTTTTCCGCAAAGTCAACAAGCGAGGTGTACGAATTCGCACAACACGGATTTAATGTTGTGACTAACTGGCTAAAACAGAATTTACTAACACTGAACTCTGACAAAACAAATTTCATCAGATTTTCTATGCGGAAAGATTATTCGGCATCAGATAATTCTAAGATATATGCACATAACTGTGAGGAAGAAACAATTAATCAGTGCACATGTCCAGCTATAGCTATCACCGATAAAATTAAGTATTTGGGAGTAATTATCGATGAAACGCTTTCTTTTAAATTCCACGTTGAAGCTTTGTGCAATAGAGTCCGCAAGTTAATATTTGTATTCAAAAAACTTCGTTCTATCGGTGATACAAAGCTAATAAAACAAGTATACTTTGCACTATGTCAATCAATACTAAGCTACTGCATTTCGTCATGGGGTGGCACAGCTAAAACTACACTACTGAACCTTGAAAGAGCCCAGAGAGCGGTACTAAAGGTAGCAACTTTCCGCCCATTTTTATACCCTACTGAACTCCTTTATCGATCATGTGAAGTTCTAACTGTTCGTCAATTATTTATTTTAAGCACAACACTAAAACAGCACGCCGGGCTTCCCTTTAACACAATAGACAATAATAAAAGGTGCAAAAATCTCATCTGTAGTCAAACTGTACAAAGATGGCACGTATTTTCGTCTAGATTTTTCGTCTTTTTGGGTCCATTTTTGTATAACAGGTTGAATAGAAAACTAGACTTATATCCTCGCAGTTACGCTTGTTGTAAGAATATTCTACGACACGCCCTTCAAAATATGACGTACGACGACACAGAGAACCTACTAATAGTCATAAAATAATCAGTACTATTACTTGTAAATTACTATTTTATTATAAATTTTAATGTTTTTATTAACTAGGATGATAAGACTCTTATTGTAAACTACATTTAACTTAAATATGCATAAGTGAATAATTATATAATAAGAAGCAGTACTTTTCAGCCTGAAACACAGGATTTCCTAGTTCAGGCATATATGAACCTCAGCTCTGTAATAATAATGCATAGTTCTAAGAATTATCTGTACAATTATTTTTGAATAAATTATTTGATTTGATTTGATTTGATTTGAGTATTTTTTTTGTAGGTATGTTACTCGATATCTCCGTGAATCGTGAACCGATTTTCAAATTTTTTTTTAATCGAACGGGTATAACCCCTAGATGGTCCCATTGTCGCCAAGTCGGGGTCTGATGATGGGATCCTGGAGAAATCGAGGGAACTCTTCAACTATTATAGGCACACCTATAGTGATTTCACTATTTTTTACAGCAACTCGGCCACTTCCTCTTGGAATAGCGGATACTAAGTGAAGTCGGTTCTTTTTTGTTTAAAATTATTATTGACTATTTAAATTAAACCTTTTTTTATTATAGATGGCTCTATTGATATAAAAAAGTTTTATTATCAAATTCAACATGTTATCCAGTCATTTCGTTAAACTCTCATCAAGATATAAGCGATTATGGAAGTGTATTCTAGTTTTTACCTGTGTATCGCAGCGCCACCAGAATGGGACGCACTTGAGCGTGGTGTTACACACGAAATGGGCGCTCGTGCAGTTAGGCGCGCAGCTACGACCGTCCGCCTGTACAATAGAGAGAAACAAAATGAGAATAATAAGCCAGAAATACATCTTCTTTATTTATGTTAAGCAGATCCAACAGCTATCAAAATAATTAATAAGGGATTGAAAGCAAATTACAGGATCACAATTTCAGCTACAGATTATTACATTCAAGTTTTACTTAAATAAAAAGTGTCCGTTTCGCACATTGTACCATTACGGCTCTACGAAGCATTTTCGCTACATATCGGGAATCCCATATTATCGGCTACGGCGTAGCGCTACGCGCGTAGCGTAGCGGTGAATGTGTTAACAGTCGTCTAAAGTGAACGCGCTCTGAATGTCGGGTACACCCGATTTTAATTCATGATCCCGTAGGCATCTGTAGGGCAAGCGATATTCCGATATCTATGGATGGTAGAAGGTAAGGATGACAATCTCTCTGCTACAAAAGTGTCCACCAAAAGGCGTGGAATTGGTGGCGCCACTTTAGCTTTAGTGTACCTTTCTAGTTCGGGTTCACACACGAAAGCAATACTAGCGCTACGTGGAGAGATTTAGTTGCAGTTTCCCGCCGCTGGACACTTTTTAGACGGTTCTCATATAAGAGATTGTCATCCTTACATTCTACCAGGCCTATGAAACTCGCCCGCGCTCTCTCGTTAAATACCTACTTGCCGCTCGCCGCCCGATCACCGCCGGCGGGACAAACGAGCTAGCGGTCGGGCGGCTGCGCGGCCGCGCGGGAGGTGCGGGGCGCGCGCGTCGAAGGTCGCTCCATTGTATTTTTGCGTAGGTACTTAAAGCGGTAGGTATTTACTTTTTCTATGGGAGATTCATATCTGTTCGTAAGAACTATTATATAATCTGTGATTCTACTATCCATACCGATATCGTTGGCCTTGTCAGATCAGACTTATGTAGTAACTTGTTACCTGCAGTACGAAGTGTTCGGGACACTCGCAGCGCGCGCTGACCGGCTTGTCTGCCGTGGCCGGCGTGAGCAGGCAGAGACCAGAGCAGTTCAGCTTATCACAAAGAGCCGTCAATTCTGTAGGGAGAAGTTAATAACCATATTTCAAAGAAGAATGACGAATCAAGGAATATTTCAATTAAAACTCATCAAAGAATTTTTTTAAAGTCGTTGAACAAAAGTTTTGTAGTTTGAGGAGTAGAATCTATGTTTTAATTTATTGCTCCTATTACAGAAACACACTGTTTATTTTTTGTGACTAATTCTAAGAATTAAATTACGTTGAGTTCCGTTTCGCCTCATAAATAACCAAAGAAACCTGTGTCTTAGCGTCGGAATTGAAGGTAAATAAATTTAATTCACCCGTCTAAATTTAGTTAATATGTGTAAATAAACACGAAAGCTTTAAATGTTCCAAGGCCTCTCTTCGCTCGGTCAATAAAGGCATACCTGGCGACGCCGGCTGCCTGGCCGGGTGGTGCACGCGCAGATCCATAGGCTTGTGGACGGTGTGCGCGATCGTCTTGCATTCATAGGCCCCTCCAGAACTTGGGTCCTCTGTTGCGTTTGGCTGAAACACAATAACAATAAGTTGAACCTAAGAAAGAAAGCGCTTTGACAAGTGGATTATTCAGAGCAATGACGTGTAGTTTCAGTGTCCGCGAGGCAACCGGATGGCTCGCGGTATTTAAGCTCCCTACGTGGTGGAACCACCCTGTGATCATTTTTAACAAAAAAAAGAACCGACTTCACTTAGGATCCGCTGTTCCAAGAGGAAGTCAGTTGCTGTAAAAATAGTGAAATCACTATAGGTGATTTCACTATTTTTCACTCACTAAATCGAGGGAACTCTTCAACTATTACAGGCACTGTAATAGTTGAAGAGTTCCCTCGATTTCTCCAGGATCCCATCATCAGACCCCGACTTGGTGACAATGGGACTTCGTGCGTGCGTGCGTGCGTGCGTGCGTGCGTGCGTGCGTGCGTGCGTGCGTGCGTGCGTGCGTGCGTGCGTGCGTGCGTGCGTGCGTGCGTGCGTGTGTGTGTGTGTGTGTGTGTGTGTGTGTGTGGGTGTGTGTGTTTTTTGTGTTGTCTTTTTGCATAAACAGAGTGAGTGTGTTTGCAAGTACATTTGGTTTCCCCCTTCGTGGCACCGCGAGGGGTTTGAATGTTATTGTTTTGTGTAGCTTTATAAGTGAATTTAAAATGTATAGTTTCCTCGGAGTAAGAGTGAGTATAATTTAAGTAAGGCTTTCCTGAATAAAGTCATAACGCAATATTGTTCACTTGTTACCCTTTTTAACTATTACTTAGTAAATTTACTCCACCTTCACCCGTATATTATGCTCTAGTTATCAAACTCCAAAGTCTGACACTTATGTAGTTACTTTAAACTAGTAGTCCGCCTCGAACTGAGAACTCACGATTTACTTGCAAACGAGTTGACCAATATAACAAGACCCCAAGGAGGATTTTCTTTCTCCTTCTAGCTCCATAACCACTTGATCGATCCTGCCCATATACGAACTTACAAATTTTACGTACCTCCGCTACAGCCCCAAGAAATTACATAAAGATCAGAAAAACGTAACTAAAGTTATCGTCAGACAAACTATCGAAATCAAGAAGCCATCCAAATGCCGAGACGTCCCAGTAGCCAGGTGACAGTTCCGTCTGGAGTTGTTTGTAAGAACTCACTTCGCTTACGCTCCGCGAGTTCGAATATATAGTGCGAACACTGCATTTGTTTAGAGACGTATTTACATGGATTCACAGTCATGCTTTGCTTCTTATATCTGAATATAACGTCATCAACATTACCTTGTAGTGTGGATTAGGTCGCCGACGGCAACTCTCTATGCCGCGCGTCTCCCAGTCGCTCCAGTAAATACGGCCTTCCCACACGGTCAACGCGAACACGTGATGTAGGCGGAGCCATGGCATACGATCTGAAAAAAAAACAGGTTAGGAAAAAGCTGAATTTTTACTGACAATTTTAACTTTATGATCAAAAAGTTTACAATCACGCTTAGAGATGTGCCATTCGCGAGAACGTTCTCGCTCGAGAATATCTCCCATAATAAACGAAGAACTAACTAACCTCTAGAGAATAGCACTCTAACATGCTTCCCGTCTAGGTCAGCTACTGCTATATAATCTTCTCTGGCGTCAGCAAAATAGAGTTCATTCGAAGCGTGGGCTATGACCAACGCGTTAGGCCAGCCGAGACCAGCACTGATGATTGAGAGCGAGTACTTGTGCCAACAGTAGATGGCGCTGTTACTAACCTCTAGAGAACTGCACTCTAACATGCTTCCCGTCCAGGTCAGCTACTGCTATATAGTCTTCTCTGGCGTCAGCAAAATAGAGTTCATTCGAAGCGTGGGCTATGACCAACGCGTTAGGCCAGCCGAGACCAGCACTGATGATTGAGAGCGAGTACTTGTGCCAACAGTAGATGGCGCTGTACTAACCTCTAGAGAACAGCACTCTAACATGCTTCCCGTCCAGGTCAGCTACTGCGATGTAATCTTCTCTCGCGTCAGCAAAATAGAGTTCATTCGAAGCGTGGGCTATGACCAACGCCTTAGGACAGCCTAGACCAGCACTGATGATTGAAAGCGAGTACTTGTGCCAACAGTAGATGGCGCTGTACTAACCTCTAGAGAACAGCACTCTAACATGCTTCCCGTCCAGGTCAGCTACTGCTATATAATCTTCTCTGGCGTCAGCAAAATAGAGTTCATTCGAAGCGTGGGCTATGACCAACGCGTTAGGCCAGCCGAGACCAGCACTGATGATTGAGAGCGAGTACTTGTGCCAACAGTAGATGGCGCTGTTACTAACCTCTAGAGAACTGCACTCTAACATGCTTCCCGTCCAGGTCAGCTACTGCTATATAGTCTTCTCTGGCGTCAGCAAAATAGAGTTCATTCGAAGCGTGGGCTATGACCAACGCGTTAGGCCAGCCGAGACCAGCACTGATGATTGAGAGCGAGTACTTGTGCCAACAGTAGATGGCGCTGTACTAACCTCTAGAGAACAGCACTCTAACATGCTTCCCGTCCAGGTCAGCTACTGCGATGTAATCTTCTCTCGCGTCAGCAAAATAGAGTTCATTCGAAGCGTGGGCTATGACCAACGCCTTAGGACAGCCTAGACCAGCACTGATGATTGAAAGCGAGTACTTGTGCCAACAGTAGATGGCGCTGTACTAACCTCTAGAGAACAGCACTCTAACATGCTTCCCGTCCAGGTCAGCTACTGCTATATAATCTTCTCTGGCGTCAGCAAAATAGAGTTCATTCGAAGCGTGGGCTATGACCAACGCGTTGGGCCAGCCGAGACCAGCACTGTTGATTGAGAGCGAGTACTTGTGCCAACAGTAGATGGCGCTGTACTAACCTCTAGAGAACAGCACTCTAACATGCTTCCCGTCCAGGTCAGCTACTGCTATATAATCTTCTCTGGCGTCAGCAAAATAGAGTTCATTCGAGGCGTGGGCTATGACCAACGCGTTAGGCCAGCCGAGACCAGCACTGATGATGACTGAGGGTGATGAGCCGTCCATGCCGGCGCGCCCGATGTGTGCGTGGTTTCCCCAGTCCGACCAGTAGATAGTTCTGTCGAGAAATATCGATGTTAATACTATTGGAATCATATAAAACTGAACTGCAACAGGCGAGTAACACAGAAAATGGGTTCTAAATAATACAACTTTATCAAATGAATGCTGTCTGTATTATATGAGTTAGTATTGACTTCTATAACCTACCTGATGAGATTACAGTCCGTGAGCTTCAAGAAAAACCTTTGGGAATCGGCGATGACACGAGAAGGTAATATTGCTGTTCTGCTTTTTCGTGAGTCACTGCCAATTGATACCCGTCTCTTTCTAAAACCCGAAGGTTCTTTTGACAGCTCACGGACTGTATCTACGAAGCAGTGCTAGGTTCATACTTCGGTATGAGCGTTTATTTGTGCTTATCACGAGTAGGTACTTGTTTAATCATCACGGGATATATGGTAGTATTAGTAGTGCCCAAGATGTCCATATATTTATAATCTTTTTCTCCAATGTGCTCGGAAATTTTCAGCTTACTGTAGCAAAATGAGTACGTGAAGTTCTTCATTTTTTACCAAAACCAATTTAAAAAAATAAAAATCATTATTTACCTGTTTTAGCGGCCGTGAAGTAATTTGTCAACGCCATAAATATGTATACACTTTTGCACCTTACTCCATTGTAATAAGGTTCAAAGTGTATACATATTTTAGGCGTTGACTAGTAAAATCCATTATTGTATTGTTTTTTACCTTTTAAACTTTTCATCCGACTAAGAAATGCCATTTCAAACAGCCAAAACTTAAGCGACGTCTATACACCGTCTGAACGGCAATCCCTTCAAACTGTAGGATAGAGCGAGATAGTTAGATCAAAAACCTTGGTTGTCTCGTTCTTTGTCATAGCACCGCGTCTGATCGTGCGAATGAGGCTTAATACAATCATAGACAAAACAACTATTTTTAAGGTTTAATCTTGTATCTGTTCCATAAAAGGAGTATATTTAATACTGTCTTAAATAGCTTTTGACGAAAATTTCTTTTTAAATATTATTTGAATGAAAATTGGCAGTATACATAGTTCTTAATACTTTAAAAAAAAATTATAGAGGGAAGCTAATTCATGACATTGAACGCTAATAACGTAACCAAAATCTGTAATTTATTTCATTTACTTTACTTTATTTCCTCGCACTTTTAGAGAAAAGCACTATATATGCCTCGGCGGGAATAGAAATTCGTGGATTCGTCTTATTTTTTCGGACTCAGCTGCGCTTCGTCCGAAAAAATCGCTCATCCACGAATTTCCCTTTCCCGTCCTCTGCAATAATGTACTATTGTCGCTTATTGTAGTTTTTTATAGCGGTCATGGAAAAACTTTGTTTAAAAGGAGTTTTACGGTAGAAAAGGCTACTTTCCTATAACGTCAAATGAGCTACTCTTTAGGAAATGTCCAAACGATTTGTTATATCAAGTTTATACGGAAGACTAATATTGTGACGTCACAATACTATATGATGAATACATCTAATTTATAAAAGTTTAAACCATTATAAAATCATTTAAAGCGCAAACACATGTTACATACGTGGATTTTCCCGTGTATTTTAGAAATTTTGATTTTATGAATACAACGCAATAATTAAGTTTACTACTGGAAACTGGAAAGTACCCTAATATCAACTAGTGGTTCTGTGAACCATAGACTTAGGAGAACATAAAAAACGCGACAGCAAACTTCCCCCCTTTCCCCCCTCATTTTCCCCCCAATCAAAAAAAATGGCTCGACAATTTTTGGAAAATAAATCAAGGAACGTACATGCCAAGTTTCATCGAAATCGGATGAAAAATGCGACCTCTAGACCGACTCTGACCAACCAACCAACCAATACACACACATCAATCTGCCAAATCGTCGTACCAGTGAAAACGGAGACGTTCGTTAATAAAAAACTTCAAGGGTTATGGGAAGTAATAACTTTAAAATTTCCCACGTTTGTAATAATTTGTCGCAACTAATTTACCTTCTTTTAATTTCTGTTTGGCCCGGCGGTCAACTGGTGGAGAATGCCTTTTGGCATTAAGTTCGCCGTTTATACTCTTTTTATTGTGCAATCAAGTTTAAATAAATAAATAAGTATTTAATCTAGGACTGTAATTTCAACCATACCCTTTAGCGGGATGTAGCGCCAACGCCCTTGGTTCTTGTAGCCCTGTCCGTATCAACACGCGGCGGTGCGCGCCGTCTGTCCGCGACACCTCCAGTGTGTCCGTGCCCTTATCGCACCAGTAGACATTCCCTGCTACCCAGTCGACGGCTAAACCGTCGGGGTTTTGGAGAGTTGCGCCGTGGAGAAGCTGGAACAATAGTTATTTTTAATACAGTTGTTCAAAAAAGTGCTTTTCTTGTAGTGGTTTAGCGTGCG